>CAWUFW010004763.1:0-1468801 GCA_963921515.1 Calotriton arnoldi
GCAATGTTCAACATTCCGTCCATCACCCCTTGGTTTTGCTATGTTCGCCCTAAGTTGGCAGGGTATGCCCAGACGTGGGTCCCTTGCTCACTTTGCCACTGGATTCAAGATAGCCTGGCTGATGACGGCTGTAAGCCAGAAACCGGTCCCAGGATGCTTGTTTCCGGTCCAGGGAAGACATGGCTTGGCAGTTCGGGCTGGACTGTTCCCATGAGGCACAGGGTCAGACTGATTTGCATATGGCCATGTCTGAACTGGGGTGGCGGAGTGAGCTAAAGAATGATGATGGATTAAACCCAGATCAGTTGACTGGGGGTGAGTGCTTGCAATGTTCAACACTCCGTCCATCATCCCCTTTGGTTTTGCTATGTTCGCCCTAAGTTGGCAGGGTATGCCCAGACGTGGGTCCCTTGCTCACTTTGCCACTGGATTCAAGATAGCCTGGCTGATGACGGCTGTAAGCCAGAAACCGGTCCCAGGATGCTTGTTTCCGGGCCAGGGAAGACATGGCTTGGCAGTTCGGGCTGGACTGTTCCCATGAGGCACAGGGTCAGACTGATTTGCATATGGCCATGTCTGAACTGGGGTGGCGGAGTGAGCTAAAGAATGATGATGGATTAAACCCAGATCATTTGACTGGGGGTGAGTGCTTGCAATGTTCAACACTCCGTCCATCATCCCCTTTGGTTTTGCTATGTTCGCCCTAAGTTGGCAGGGTATGCCCAGACGTGGGTCCCTTGCTCACTTTGCCACTGGATTCAAGATAGACTGGCTGATGACGGCTGTAAGCCAGAAACCGGTCCCAGGATGCTTGTTTCCGGTCCAGGGAAGACATGGCTTGGCAGTTCGGCCTGGACTGTTCCAATGAGGCACAGGGTCAGACTGATTTGCATATGGCCATGTCTGAACTGGGGTGGCGGAGTGAGCTAAAGAATGATGATGGATTAAACCCAGATCAGTTGACTGGGGGTGAGTGCTTGCAATGTTCAACACTCCGTCCATCATCCCCTTTGGTTTTGCTATGTTCGCCCTAAGTTGGCAGGGTATGCCCAGACGTGGGTCCCTTGCTCACTTTGCCACTGGATTCAAGATAGCCTGGCTGATGACGGCTGTAAGCCAGAAACCGGTCCCAGGATGCTTGTTTCCGGTCCAGGGAAGACATGGCTTGGCAGTTCGGGCTGGACTGTTCCCATGAGGCACAGGGTCAGACTGATTTGCATATGGCCATGTCTGAACTGGGGTGGCGGAGTGAGCTAAAGAATGATGATGGATTAAACCCAGATCAGTTGACTGGGGGTGAGTGCTTGCAATGTTCAACACTCCGTCCATCATCCCCTTTGGTTTTGCTATGTTCGCCCTAAGTTTGCAGGGTATGCCCAGACGTGGGTCCCTTGCTCACTTTGCCACTGGATTCAAGATAGCCAGGCTGATGACGGCTGTAAGCCAGAAACCGGTCCCAGGATGCTTGTTTCAGGTCCAGGGAAGACATGGCTTGGCAGTTCGGGCTGGACTGTTCCCATGAGGCACAGGGTCAGACTGATTTGCATATGGCCATATCTGAACTGGGGTGGCGGAGTGAGCTAAAGAGTGATGATGGATTAAACCCGGATCAGTTGACTGGGGGTGAGTGCTTGCAATGTTCAACACTCCGTCCATCATCCCCTTTGGTTTTGCTATGTTCTCCCTAAGTTGGCAGGGTATGCCCAGACGTGGGTCCCTTGCTCACTTTGCCACTGGATTCAAGATAGCCTGGCTGATGACGGCTGTAAGCCAGAAACCGGTCCCAGGATGCTTGTTTCCGGTCCAGGGAAGACATGGCTTGGCAGTTCGGGCTGGACTGTTCCCATGAGGCACAGGGTCAGACTGATTTGCATATGGCCATGTCTGAACTGGGGTGGCGGAGTGAGCTAAAGAATGATGATGGATTAAACCCAGATCAGTTGACTGGGGGTGAGTGCTTGCAATGTTCAACACTCCATCCATCATCCCCTTTGGTTTTGCTATGTTCGCCCCAAGTTGGCAGGGTATGCCCAGACGTGGGTCCCTTGCTCACTTTGCCACTGGATTCAAGATAGCCTGGCTGATGACGGCTGTAAGCCAGAAACCGGTCCCAGGATGCTTGTTTCCGGTCCAGGGAAGACATGGCTTGGCAGTTCGGGCTGGACTGTTCCCATGAGGCACAGGGTCAGACTGATTTGCATATGGCCATGTCTGAACTGGGGTGGCGGAGTGAGCTAAAGAATGATGATGGATTAAACCCAGATCAGTTGACTGGGGGTGAGTGCTTGCAATGTTAAACACTCCGTCCATCATCCCCTTTGGTTTTGCTATGTTCGCCCTAAGTTGGCAGGGTATGCCCAGACATGGGTCCCTTGCTCACTTTGCCACTGGATTCAAGATAGCCTGGCTGATGACGGCTGTAAGCCAGAAACCGGTCCCAGGATGCTTGTTTCCGGTCCAGGGAAGACATGGCTTGGCAGTTTGGGCTGGACTGTTCCCATGAGGCACAGGGTCAGACTGATTTGCATATGGCCATGTCTGAACTGGGGTGGCGGAGTGAGCTAAAGAATGATGATGGATTAAACCCAGATCAGTTGACTGGGGGTGAGTGCTTGCAATGTTCAACACTCCGTCCATCATCCCCTTTGGTTTTGCTATGTTCGCCCTAAGTTGGCAGGGTATGCCCAGACGTGGGTCCCTTGCTCACTTTGCCACTGGATTCAAGATAGCCTGGCTGATGACGGCTGTAAGCCAGAAACCGGTCCCAGGATGCTTGTTTCCGGTCCAGGGAAGACATGGCTTGGCAGTTCGGGCTGGACTGTTCCCATGAGGCACAGGATCAGACTGATTTGCATATGGCCATGTCTGAACTGGGGTGGCGGAGTGAGCTAAAGAATTGTGATGGATTAAACCCAGATCAGTTGACTGGGGGTGAGTGCTTGCAATGTTCAACACTCCGTCCATCATCCCCTTTGGTTTTGCTATGTTCGCCCTAAGTTGGCAGGGTATGCCCAGACGTGGGTCCCTTGCTCACTTTGCCACTGGATTCAAGATAGCCTGGCTGATGACGGCTGTAAGCCAGAAACCGGTCCCAGGATGCTTGTTTCCGGTCCAGGGAAGACATGGCTTGGCAGTTCGGGCTGGACTGTTCCCATGAGGCACAGGGTCAGACTGATTTGCATATGGCCATGTCTGAACTGGGGTGGCGGAGTGAGCTAAAGAATGATGATGGATTAAACCCAGATCAGTTGACTGGGGGTGAGTGCTTGCAATGTTCAACATTCCGTCCATCACCCCCTTGGTTTTGCTATGTTCGCCCTAAGTTGGCAAGGTATGCCCAGACGTGGGTCCCTTGCTCACTTTGCCACTGGATTCAAGATAGCCTGGCTGATGACGGCTGTAAGCCAGAAACCGGTCCCAGGATGCTTGTTTCCGGTCCAGGGAAGACATGGCTTGGCAGTTCGGGCTGGACTGTTCCCATGAGGCACAGGGTCAGACTGATTTGCATATGGCCATGTCTGAACTGGGGTGGCGGAGTGAGCTAAAGAATGATGATGGATTAAACCCAGATCAGTTGACTGGGGGTGAGTGCTTGCAATGTTCAACACTCCGTCCATCATCCCCTTTGGTTTTGCTATGTTCGCCCTAAGTTGGCAGGGTATGCCCAGACGTGGGTCCCTTGCTCACTTTGCCACTGGATTCAAGATAGCCTGGCTGATGACGGCTGTAAGCCAGAAACCGGTCCCAGGATGCTTGTTTCCGGGCCAGGGAAGACATGGCTTGGCAGTTCGGGCTGGACTGTTCCCATGAGGCACAGGGTCAGACTGATTTGCATATGGCCATGTCTGAACTGGGGTGGCGGAGTGAGCTAAAGAATGATGATGGATTAAACCCAGATCATTTGACTGGGGGTGAGTGCTTGCAATGTTCAACACTCCGTCCATCATCCCCTTTGGTTTTGCTATGTTCGCCCTAAGTTGGCAGGGTATGCCCAGACGTGGGTCCCTTGCTCACTTTGCCACTGGATTCAAGATAGACTGGCTGATGACGGCTGTAAGCCAGAAACCGGTCCCAGGATGCTTGTTTCCGGTCCAGGGAAGACATGGCTTGGCAGTTCGGCCTGGACTGTTCCAATGAGGCACAGGGTCAGACTGATTTGCATATGGCCATGTCTGAACTGGGGTGGCGGAGTGAGCTAAAGAATGATGATGGATTAAACCCAGATCAGTTGACTGGGGGTGAGTGCTTGCAATGTTCAACACTCCGTCCATCATCCCCTTTGGTTTTGCTATGTTCGCCCTAAGTTGGCAGGGTATGCCCAGACGTGGGTCCCTTGCTCACTTTGCCACTGGATTCAAGATAGCCTGGCTGATGACGGCTGTAAGCCAGAAACCGGTCCCAGGATGCTTGTTTCCGGTCCAGGGAAGACATGGCTTGGCAGTTCGGGCTGGACTGTTCCCATGAGGCACAGGGTCAAACTGATTTGCATATGGCCATGTCTGAACTGGGGTGGCGGAGTGAGCTAAAGAATGATGATG
Source organism: Calotriton arnoldi (assembly GCA_963921515.1). Classification (NCBI taxonomy): domain Eukaryota; kingdom Metazoa; phylum Chordata; class Amphibia; order Caudata; family Salamandridae; genus Calotriton; species Calotriton arnoldi. The sequence goes on from CAWUFW010004763.1 coordinate 4,539, forward strand.
GATTAAACCCAGATCAGTTGACTGGGGGTGAGTGCTTGCAATGTTCAACACTCCATCCATCATCCCCTTTGGTTTTGCTATGTTCGCCCTAAGTTGGCAGGGTATGCCCAGACGTGGGTCCCTTGCTCACTTTGCCACTGGATTCAAGATAGCCTGGCTGATGACGGCTGTAAGCCAGAAACCGGTCCCAGGATGCTTGTTTCCGGTCCAGGGAAGACATGGCTTGGCAGTTCGGGCTGGACTGTTCCCATGAGGCACAGGGTCAGACTGATTTGCATATGGCCATGTCTGAACTGGGGTGGCGGAGTGAGCTAAAGAATGATGATGGATTAAACCCAGATCAGTTGACTGGGGGTGAGTGCTTGCAATGTTCAACACTCCGTCCATCATCCCCTTTGGTTTTGCTATGTTCGCCCTAAGTTGGCAGGGTATGCCCAGACGTGGGTCCCTTGCTCACTTTGCCACTGGATTCAAGATAGCCTGGCTGATGACGGCTGTAAGCCAGAAACCGGTCCCAGGATGCTTGTTTCCGGGCCAGGGAAGACATGGCTTGGCAGTTCGGGCTGGACTGTTCCCATGAGGCACAGGGTCAGACTGATTTGCATATGGCCATGTCTGAACTGGGGTGGCGGAGTGAGCTAAAGAATGATGATGGATTAAACCCAGATCATTTGACTGGGGGTGAGTGCTTGCAATGTTCAACACTCCGTCCATCATCCCCTTTGGTTTTGCTATGTTCGCCCTAAGTTGGCAGGGTATGCCCAGACGTGGGTCCCTTGCTCACTTTGCCACTGGATTCAAGATAGACTGGCTGATGACGGCTGTAAGCCAGAAACCGGTCCCAGGATGCTTGTTTCCGGTCCAGGGAAGACATGGCTTGGCAGTTCGGCCTGGACTGTTCCAATGAGGCACAGGGTCAGACTGATTTGCATATGGCCATGTCTGAACTGGGGTGGCGGAGTGAGCTAAAGAATGATGATGGATTAAACCCAGATCAGTTGACTGGGGGTGAGTGCTTGCAATGTTCAACACTCCGTCCATCATCCCCTTTGGTTTTGCTATGTTCGCCCTAAGTTGGCAGGGTATGCCCAGACGTGGGTCCCTTGCTCACTTTGCCACTGGATTCAAGATAGCCTGGCTGATGACGGCTGTAAGCCAGAAACCGGTCCCAGGATGCTTGTTTCCGGTCCAGGGAAGACATGGCTTGGCAGTTCGGGCTGGACTGTTCCCATGAGGCACAGGGTCAGACTGATTTGCATATGGCCATGTCTGAACTGGGGTGGCGGAGTGAGCTAAAGAATGATGATGGATTAAACCCAGATCAGTTGACTGGGGGTGAGTGCTTGCAATGTTCAACACTCCGTCCATCATCCCCTTTGGTTTTGCTATGTTCGCCCTAAGTTGGCAGGGTATGCCCAGACGTGGGTCCCTTGCTCACTTTGCCACTGGATTCAAGATAGCCTGGCTGATGACGGCTGTAAGCCAGAAACCGGTCCCAGGATGCTTGTTTCCGGTCCAGGGAAGACATGGCTTGGCAGTTCGGGCTGGACTGTTCCCATGAGGCACAGGGTCAGACTGATTTGCATATGGCCATATCTGAACTGGGGTGGCGGAGTGAGCTAAAGAGTGATGATGGATTAAACCCGGATCAGTTGACTGGGGGTGAGTGCTTGCAATGTTCAACACTCCGTCCATCATCCCCTTTGGTTTTGCTATGTTCGCCCTAAGTTGGCAGGGTATGCCCAGACGTGGGTCCCTTGCTCACTTTGCCACTGGATTCAAGATAGCCTGGCTGATGACGGCTGTAAGCCAGAAACCGGTCCCAGGATGCTTGTTTCCGGTCCAGGGAAGACATGGCTTGGCAGTTCGGGCTGGACTGTTCCCATGAGGCACAGGGTCAGACTGATTTGCATATGGCCATGTCTGAACTGGGGTGGCGGAGTGAGCTAAAGAATGATGATGGATTAAACCCAGATCAGTTGACTGGGGGTGAGTGCTTGCAATGTTCAACACTCCATCCATCATCCCCTTTGGTTTTGCTATGTTCGCCCTAAGTTGGCAGGGTATGCCCAGACGTGGGTCCCTTGCTCACTTTGCCACTGGATTCAAGATAGCCTGGCTGATGACGGCTGTAAGCCAGAAACCGGTCCCAGGATGCTTGTTTCCGGTCCAGGGAAGACATGGCTTGGCAGTTCGGGCTGGACTGTTCCCATGAGGCACAGGGTCAGACTGATTTGCATATGGCCATGTCTGAACTGGGGTGGCGGAGTGAGCTAAAGAATGATGATGGATTAAACCCAGATCAGTTGACTGGGGGTGAGTGCTTGCAATGTTCAACACTCCGTCCATCATCCCCTTTGGTTTTGCTATGTTCGCCCTAAGTTGGCAGGGTATGCCCAGACGTGGGTCCCTTGCTCACTTTGCCACTGGATTCAAGATAGCCTGGCTGATGACGGCTGTAAGCCAGAAACCGGTCCCAGGATGCTTGTTTCCGGTCCAGGGAAGACATGGCTTGGCAGTTCGGGCTGGACTGTTCCCATGAGGCACAGGATCAGACTGATTTGCATATGGCCATGTCTGAACTGGGGTGGCGGAGTGAGCTAAAGAATGGTGATGGATTAAACCCAGATCAGTTGACTGGGGGTGAGTGCTTGCAATGTTCAACACTCCGTCCATCATCCCCTTTGGTTTTGCTATGTTCGCCCTAAGTTGGCAGGGTATGCCCAGACGTGGGTCCCTTGCTCACTTTGCCACTGGATTCAAGATAGCCTGGCTGATGACGGCTGTAAGCCAGAAACCGGTCCCAGGATGCTTGTTTCCGGTCCAGGGAAGACATGGCTTGGCAGTTCGGGCTGGACTGTTCCCATGAGGCACAGGGTCAGACTGATTTGCATATGGCCATGTCTGAACTGGGGTGGCGGAGTGAGCTAAAGAATGATGATGGATTAAACCCAGATCAGTTGACTGGGGGTGAGTGCTTGCAATGTTCAACATTCCATCCATCACCCCCTTGGTTTTGCTATGTTCGCCCTAAGTTGGCAGGGTATGCCCAGACGTGGGTCCCTTGCTCACTTTGCCACTGGATTCAAGATAGCCTGGCTGATGACGGCTGTAAGCCAGAAACCGGTCCCAGGATGCTTGTTTCCGGTCCAGGGAAGACATGGCTTGGTAGTTCGGGCTGGACTGTTCCCATGAGGCACAGGGTCAGACTGATTTGCATATGGCCATGTCTGAACTGGGGTGGCGGAGTGAGCTAAAGAATGATGATGGATTAAACCCAGATCAGTTGACTGGGGGTGAGTGCTTGCAATGTTCAACACTCCGTCCATCATCCCCTTTGGTTTTGCTATGTTCGCCCTAAGTTGGCAGGGTATGCCCAGACGTGGGTCCCTTGCTCACTTTGCCACTGGATTCAAGATAGCCTGGCTGATGACGGCTGTAAGCCAGAAACCGGTCCCAGGATGCTTGTTTCCGGGCCAGGGAAGACATGGCTTGGCAGTTCGGGCTGGACTGTTCCCATGAGGCACAGGGTCAGACTGATTTGCATATGGCCATGTCTGAACTGGGGTGGCGGAGTGAGCTAAAGAATGATGATGGATTAAACCCAGATCATTTGACTGGGGGTGAGTGCTTGCAATGTTCAACACTCCGTCCATCATCCCCTTTGGTTTTGCTATGTTCGCCCTAAGTTGGCAGGGTATGCCCAGACGTGGGTCCCTTGCTCACTTTGCCACTGGATTCAAGATAGACTGGCTGATGACGGCTGTAAGCCAGAAACCGGTCCCAGGATGCTTGTTTCCGGTCCAGGGAAGACATGGCTTGGCAGTTCGGCCTGGACTGTTCCAATGAGGCACAGGGTCAGACTGATTTGCATATGGCCATGTCTGAACTGGGGTGGCGGAGTGAGCTAAAGAATGATGATGGATTAAACCCAGATCAGTTGACTGGGGGTGAGTGCTTGCATTGTTCAACACTCCGTACATCATCCCCTTTGGTTTTGCTATGTTCGCCCTAAGTTGGCAGGGTATGCCCAGACGTGGGTCCCTTGCTCACTTTGCCACTGGATTCAAGATAGCCTGGCTGATGACGGCTGTAAGCCAGAAACCGGTCCCAGGATGCTTGTTTCCGGTCCAGTGAAGACATGGCTTGGCAGTTCGGGCTGGACTGTTCCCATGAGGCACAGGGTCAGACTGATTTGCATATGGCCATGTCTGAACTGGGGTGGCGGAGTGAGCTAAAGAATGATGATGGATTAAACCCAGATCAGTTGACTGGGGGTGAGTGCTTGCAATGTTCAACACTCCGTCCATCATCCCCTTTGGTTTTGCTATGTTCGCCCTAAGTTGGCAGGGTATGCCCAGACGTGGGTCCCTTGCTCACTTTGCCACTGGATTCAAGATAGCCTGGCTGATGACGGCTGTAAGCCAGAAACCGGTCCCAGGATGCTTGTTTCCGGTCCAGGGAAGACATGGCTTGGCAGTTCGGGCTGGACTGTTCCCATGAGGCACAGGGTCAGACTGATTTGCATATGGCCATATCTGAACTGGGGTGGCGGAGTGAGCTAAAGAGTGATGATGGATTAAACCCGGATCAGTTGACTGGGGGTGAGTGCTTGCAATGTTCAACACTCCGTCCATCATCCCCTTTGGTTTTGCTATGTTCGCCCTAAGTTGGCAGGGTATGCCCAGACGTGGGTCCCTTGCTCACTTTGCCACTGGATTCAAGATAGCCTGGCTGATGACGGCTGTAAGCCAGAAACCGGTCCCAGGATGCTTGTTTCCGGTCCAGGGAAGACATGGCTTGGCAGTTCAGGCTGGACTGTTCCCATGAGGCACAGGGTCAGACTGATTTGCATATGGCCATGTCTGAACTGGGGTGGCGGAGTGAGCTAAAGAATGATGATGGATTAAACCCAGATCAGTTGACTGGGGGTGAGTGCTTGCAATGTTCAACACTCCATCCATCATCCCCTTTGGTTTTGCTATGTTCGCCCTAAGTTGGCAGGGTATGCCCAGACGTGGGTCCCTTGCTCACTTTGCCACTGGATTCAAGATAGCCTGGCTGATGACGGCTGTAAGCCAGAAACCGGTCCCAGGATGCTTGTTTCCGGTCCAGGGAAGACATGGCTTGGCAGTTCGGGCTGGACTGTTCCCATGAGGCACAGGGTCAGACTGATTTGCATATGGCCATGTCTGAACTGGGGTGGCGGAGTGAGCTAAAGAATGATGATGGATTAAACCCAGATCAGTTGACTGGGGGTGAGTGCTTGCAATGTTCAACACTCCGTCCATCATCCCCTTTGGTTTTGCTATGTTCGCCCTAAGTTGGCAGGGTATGCCCAGACGTGGGTCCCTTGCTCCCTTTGCCACTGGATTCAAGATAGCCTGGCTGATGACGGCTGTAAGCCAGAAACCGGTCCCAGGAAGCTTGTTTCCGGTCCAGGGAAGACATGGCTTGGCAGTTCGGGCTGGACTGTTCCCATGAGGCACAGGGTCAGACTGATTTGCATATGGCCATGTCTGAACTGGGGTGGCGGAGTGAGCTAAAGAATGATGATGGATTAAACCCAGATCAGTTGACTGGGGGTGAGTGCTTGCAATGTTCAACACTCTGTCCATCATCCCCTTTGGTTTTGCTACCCTCATACAGCCAGCACTGTGCTGCAGAGTCTTTCCCTGATGAACTTGAATAATTAATAAACAGATTGTTTTGAATACCATTTTCCTTTATTTTAAAAGTGGGTGATGTGTGAGTCTATTACACACATTTCGCAGAGAAATGCTATGTTTATTTTTCATGCAACATCCATGCAAAAGGTTTCTTTTAGATCATAATAGGACCAAACATATGAGAAATGAGAGGATGTTTGGACATTTGCGTCTGTATAGTGTCAGTGACCTGGCCAAAGAAGGCATGAAAGAGCTGAAATTGAATCATTAATTCAAACCTCTTCTGAGCAGGGGCCCCCAAAATAGGTTTGGCCCAGGGACCCCAAAATTCTTAAAATGTCCCTGGTGCCTGGGCCTATTTTTTGTCCCAGTCCGACCCAACTCCACTCAGCTGTTATGGTAACAGAATACTAGTCCTACAATGTAGTTCATAATAGTAAATGTACACCCAATGGAGCAATATTTTTGCTAACAATATTAAGGGGGCGATATGTATGTAAGACGATACTTTTGTTATGAATTTTTTGACATACAACTTCTCACCTCTTACTTTGCTTGTCTATGAGGACAATTTGGGCAGGAATGTCTGCAAATAATGAATGAGCTCACGCACACCATTACATTTTACATAGGCAAGTTCTTACCAAAGGATGATCATGATCTGGGAAGGATGGAAGACTGAGTTTTCCTTGCCAGTATTTGAAATTGTGCCCTTCAGATCACTGACAGCAACCCTTCAAATTAATGAACCAAACGGCCATGCACATTTTGATCTATTTAGCAATACATATAAATGCGATCCTTACTACAGTAATACATTCACATCACACCAATACATATTTGGCATGCAAGCAACGTTTCACTAAATACACACGCCGGGCAAATAAAATCAGCAATAATGGCAGTGAGCATTTTATAAGGAGAACAAAGGATTAAAATTGAAATGAGTTGAAAGATTCATCATGTGCTGTATTCATTAAAGTGAGTTTTCATTAGAAACAACTCCAGAATGTCAGAACAGTGTCTAAATTTAAAAACCTTTGTTTAAGTCTGAACTTTTATTCGGAGCCTGTCACTCACAATGGAATATTTGATCTGCAGAATCCCCCTGGAACCCCTGAAAGGTATTTATAAATAGCCCGCTAATCTCCCACGAGCAGCTACTAAGCGAGTCTGTCCTTCCCTGAAATTTCCTGTCGGGCAGAAGAATTGGGCGAAAAGGCATTGCGTTTTTCAAGACTGGGGCTGGAGGGGAGAGATCTCGTGTGCTTGTAAGAGTTCGCAGGCGGCACTATAAAAGCTGAACATTTCGATTCGCTCCATACTGTAGCTAGGTTCTATGCCACCTCTTGCAACCTGCATGAGAATACACGCGACCCGAGATGTGTTTCTTCCTCAGAAGGCTTCATTTAAATTTTTTTGCAGGTTTAAATAGTGCAAACTCGATATTGGAGGCCTTAGATGAGCACCACAGGCTGAAGTTCGGTGCGTCTTGCAGGCTCCCCTGTGCACACTTGCTAGCTCGGGGCAGCGGGCGTGTAATATAGTAAAACAGTGCAGTGCGTCTCGTAGGTTCCTCTGTGCACACTTGCTATCCCGGGACTGCGGGCGCGTAATACAGTAAAATACAGTTAAATGTGACACGTTGTTAAGGATTGTACTGTGCACTTGCCCAAACGATGAAGTACACATCATCGTACTGTGATACAGTAAAATGCAAGAACGTACATGGGAACACTGCTTACGCGCCGTGTGGCCTCCAGCATCTGCCCTGTACAGTACAGCCTCCATTTGCCTGACCCTAATATGACTGCCAATTATGACACACAACTTTTTTGGCACGCGTCATTTAAAAAAAAAAAAAACAGAGACGCGGGAAACTAGCATTTTTAAGTAAAAGCACCACTTTGTGTTTTCACTTCAAATGTACCTGAAAGTAGGATACAACGGGTGGCTCCTACAAGGGTGCAGCTGTTTAGGTCTCGCCTGAGCCAGCGCATGCGCTGCGCTGGCGAGAGTTTTAGTAAGCGGGTTTTGGAAGTGCAAATAGTGGCTTTTGCTGGCGACTAGCCTGCGTTCACACGAGCGTGCACGCGCGATCAGGCGCCATATGGCTTCCCTCGCCATCTGGACGCTCGCGTGAACACAAGATGGTCGCCAGCAAAAGCCACTGTTTGCACTTCCAAAACCCGCTTACTCACCATTACTTTCACTTTCACGGCCGCGCGGCCGTGTCAGTTTCACGGCCGCGCGGCCAATGCTTGTTGCTTTTCTATGGTGTTTTAGTTTGCTGTACTCTACCGTCACAGGAAGATCTTTTCATGCGTGTTAGCTTTGGTTTGATTTCACGATTTGCTTCTGTGTATTTGTATCTTTGATTTTTCTGATATTACAAGGTGTCTCTGTATTTTAGCGTCGTTGCCGTGTCAGATGCATGTGCCGTGTCAGATGCATGTATGTTTGATTTGGTCTGATGGGAAAATGAGATGTCTACGTACATGTTTTCGTGCTCCAGCACTGCAAGAAGTTTTCTGAATATTTGTAATTTGCTCTGCTAACAGTATATCATTTTGTATATTTGTTCTGTCCACGCGTTTGCTTGTCTCTGATGGTGCAGTGAGATGTCTTTATGGGGCTGCTGTGCTGTGATTTCACAATGATGACTCCCAATATGAATTTGATGCTCCGATTTTATTTCACGGAGAGTTGTTTATGCTTGCCCTGCTATGATTTCACTGCTGGATGTTTCTTTACTATGATTGCATCCTCCCGCTTTGCTGCTTTGAGGCTCCCACCCTGTACTGCCAGAAAATGAGCATTGGCAAAACCAGCATGGCTCGCCTATGCTACATATTGGCTTGTTCAATATTTTTGGCCATGTTGTACAGCAACACGGATGAAAGTAAAAAAAAAATAAAAAACATTAAAAACAACCAGCGCCGACCGTGTCATAGCGCTATTTATTTTCTTTAGTTTCAGCCACACTGCCTTACAACGTGGCTTAAACATATTGACAAAGCCAACAACTCTCGCATAGGCGAGCCCTATTGACTTTTCCAGTGTTTGTTGTTGTTTTTTTTAGTAGCAGAAACAAGAGCCTAAAATCCTTTAGAGTGTGTTCAAAGGCGTTACATAGTATTTCAGTATATCCCTCTTTTTATCTCTCTCCCTCTCAGTTGCTCTGTCTCGGTCTGTGTCTTTCTAACAAACAACACAGACCTTGCATTGCATGTTCACAGAAACAAATGATGGGTGGAATACGTGAATTCATCTCAACCACTGGTAAATACTGTAGCTGCATTACAGTCCACGTGTTTTTAGGTCTCGTCCTGAACCTCTGGCGAGACCTATAGTAGTGGGGTTTTAAAAGTGCAACCACAGCTTTGTGTGGCATGGCATTCAGTGTGCGATTACGCGCACATGCACGAGCAGAGGGCCATCTGGCATTCCTCTCGCTCGGCCAAGCGTGCGCGCCTCGCTTCAATGCCCCTCCCTCTCCCCCACCACAGAAACGTCTGCCATGCTTCTGTTGTGACCCTTTTGATGCACGGCATTGGAGGAAAACATGGGCATTTTGTTTTGTTTTTCACGTTGTAAGTTTTAACAGACACTTCGAGACTGTTCTTGGCATGATGTCAACCTGCGCCTCTTTCAACTTCAAAAAGTTATTTGGTAGCTTTGCAAGGAAAGTTATATCATCAAAGGAATCTGCAAATATACCTTGGCACAGGCGCTTGGTGGTAGCCACAATACACATATCTGCACCACCACTCCACCACTCAGCATCACAACAGCACCACTCCACCACCTCAGCACCACTCCACCACCACTCCACCACCTCAGCACCACTCCACCACCTCCGCACCACTCCACCACCTCCGCACCCCTCCACCACTCCACCACCACTCCACCACCTCAGCATCACAACACCACCACTCCACCACCTCAGCACCACTCCACCACCTCAGCATCACTCCGCCACCCACCACTCCACCACCTCAGCATCACAACACCACCACTCCACCACCTCAGCATCACAACACCACCACTCCACCACCACTCCACCACCTCAGCATCACAACACCACCACCTCAGCATCACAACACCACCACTCCACCACCTCAGCATCACAACACCACCACTCCACCACCACCCCACCACCTCAGCATCACAACACCACCACCTCAGCACCACTCCACCACCACTCCACCACCTCAGCATCACAACACCACCACTCCACCACCACTCCACCACCTCAGCATCACAACACCACCACTCCACCAGCACACCACCACTCCACCACCACTCCACCACCACTCCACCACCACCTCAGCATCACAACACCACCACTCCACCACCTCAGCATCACAACACCACCTCAGCATCGCAACACCACCACCTCAGCATCACAACACCACCACCTCAGCATCACAACACCAACACTCCACCACCTCAGCATCACAACACCACCACCTCAGCATCACAAACACCACCACCTCAGCACCACTCCACCACCACTCCACCACCACTTCACCATCACTCCACCATCACTCCACCATCACTCCACCACCACTCCACCACAACACCACTCCACCATCACTCCACCACCACCTCAGCATCACAACACCACCACTCCTCCACCACCACTCCACCACCACTCTACCACCATCACTCCACCACCACTCCACCACCATCACAACACCACCACCACTCCACCACCATTAAACACATTGGCAAAGTCAATAGCTCTGCCTAAACACTTATAAGGCCCCAAAGGCGAGACCTATTGGCTATGCCAATGCTTGTTTTAAAATGGTGGGAGGGGTGAGCTGGTACAAAGAGGAGTGGGAGAGAAGACTTCAATAAGCCCAATCCCCTTTAGAAGAAAGCCCGACACAAAACCTACCAAAAAGAAGCCCAATTGACGGTGGATAGGAAAAGTGCAAAAAAGCTAAATAGTTACAATCAACATAGCGGGAGGCATGGCGAGGGAGGCTGCACTAATACAACTGAGGCATTAAGAGGAGGCGGGAGGGAGGAATGCTATGTTTACATTTAAGCAGCTATGCCTCTGAAGCTGAACACAGCCAAAAAGTGACTGACCAGGAAACCAAGAAAAAACTAGTCCCCCAAAGAACACATAAAGAACCATGGCAAAATGAGACAGTGCTTAGTCCCTGCTGCGTGAGAGGAACAAAAGGGAAAAAGGAGGGACAAAGAGGCTGGGCTGACCACTAGCAAGCAAGGATTTTAATGTACACTGAAACAAACAAATCAAAAGCAGGGGGATGGCTTTAAGCCCACAAGAGAAATTACAACATGTTTTGAATGCTCGTTCTGACAAAATACGTTACTGAATGGCAGCAGACTCTAGCAGGTACAGCCCATGAATTTGCTGCAAAGCAGGTGCTAAGGAGAAATAGGGGCCCAGCACAGAGGCTTATGCCTGTTCAGACACACTCTGCTTCTGCTGCGCATGTTATCAAATGAAGTGGGGAGTCGCAGGGGCCGATTCCCAGTCTATTGTTATCTTGCATACAATTTTACCTCAGTTTGGGCCCGGCAGTAAGCAAATCAGTTGTGACACTGCTCCTAAGAAAATCAGTCTTGACACTGTTCCAAAGGGAACATTCCAGCCCAAATTACCAGGCCAAGTCCTCCCTCAACCAGAACACAGGCAACCCAAGACCCGAGTCTTATCCTGGGCACACGTTCTTGGGGGACTCTCATTGTGCTTACAACAGAGCTTTTTCACAAACTTTTGACCATTGACATTTTGCACACCTGCCCTTGAGAAAACATCTCCCACACAACTCTGAATCATCTGTGAATGATCCCATGTACATGGCCTGTCCTTTACCTAAACTCTGACTGTTTGTTTCACATGCAATATCAATCTAAACTTCCAGAAGACACCATGTCATGTAATGTGTCGTCTTATTCCAGGTAGGAATTGTTTACTAACAGTGATTTGCCTCCTGGGAAATGTAGATTGTGATTTTTATGTTATATGAATCTATCGGTCAGTGAATACTTACTCCCACACTGATTCCACCCCTGTTGTCATCACACTCCACACTCATGGCTTCACATGCTACATTATAGTTCCCACACGTTTTACCTTGCACTTAGACGTTACCACTTACTGAAATAAACAAGAAATCAATTGAATCATGAGCAAAGGCCGACCCAAAGCCCAAGCTAAATCTAGGTGAAAGTATTGGTAAAAATATGTCTGCCAATGAACAACTAGAGCAGTCCCTAGGAAGACATAAAAAATTGTCAGGGAATTACAGCTCATCTCGCAGCAAGACTAACAACTGCAGGAAATATAATAGAAATACCCTTCCATGCAATCCGACAACTACTTAATCTCAAAAGACATATAATAATAAGCCACTTAAATTCCCATGCAAGAAGAGTGGAACTACGCATGCAAAAGTGAGTGGTGTCTAACCTGCAAGCACAGCAACAATTCTAATACAATCAAGATACCACACACGGGGAAGAACTATATAAAAAAACGGAGATTCACATGCATGATCCAATGCCTCAATTGTAGATAATGGAAGCGTTCCGCTTCCGGAAGCCCGAAGATTTCCCACATCTGAGAGAATGAAAGCAGGCCCTCCACATCAAAGAAGTGGCCCATGGAGTGGCATCCTGACTCTCTCCAAGCTGCAAAGTCTGAGGTTGTCGTTCCGGGCGTAAAGTCTGGGTTCTCAAAGAGGGGGGACAGTGGAGACGGATAAGTGCTCAGGCCGAGTTTAGTGCTAGTGCTGTCCCAGGCTGCCAGTGTTACCCGAGTTATTGGGGACACTTACAGACTTCTGGGTCTGTGTTCTTTTGGAAGGAACAGAATCTTCCAGAGAGCGGTGCCTGCCACCGCCCTATCCTGGAAAAGCCAGGGTTTCTCCGATTCTGGGCGGCTCCATTCTACTAAATATCTCAGTTGTGTCGCTTTAAAGTAGAGTCGTAGATCCGGAATTCCCAGCCCTCCGGCTTCTGGAGGGAGATAGCTCAAAGACCGCTTCATACGCGGCTTCCGACCCTGCCAGATGAACTGCGCTAGTTCTGACTGAAGTTTGGCGATCAAGCCCCTCGGGGGAGCAAGGGGCAGGGTTTGGAAAAGGTATAGTATTTTGGGGAGGGCCGTCATCTTACAGGCCGCTATCCCTCCCAGCCAAAAAATGCAAAGGTGTTTCCACCTCCCCAGTTCGCTCCGTATTTGCCGGAGAAGTGCCCCATAGTTGCTATCTATCGTCGCTGGTATCGAATTGGCTAAGGTGATCCCTAAGTACGAGATGGTCTTCGAGGCCCACTCCAACGGGTATTGGGACACAAGGAGGTCCACCGTACCCTGAGGAACCGAGAGGTTTAGTGCTTGAGATTTTGTTATATTGATTTTGAACCCTGACGCCGCTCCAAAGGTCCTCAGTTCCTCCATGAAGGCCGGGAGGAAGATAGTCGGGCACGCTAGAGATGCCAGAACGTCGTCGGCATACAGGCTAATAGAGTGTCTGTCACCGCCGAAAGGGACACCAGTAATGTCTGGGTGATCTCGGACCCTCTGTGCCATAGGCTCCATATACAGAGCAAATAATAGGGGCGAAAGTAGGCAGCCCTGACGGGTACCTCTGAGAATGGAGAAGGGGGAAGAGGTAAAGCCATTGACCCGGACTGTCGCCGTAGGGGCATAATAACAATTAAGAATGCGGGCCCTGCATCTGTCCCCGAACCCGAAGTGCTCCAGCACTTGATTGAGGTATGGCCAGTGGACCCAGTCAAAAGCCTTCTCGGCATCGACCGCCAGAATCATTGTATTCCCCCTGGAACCTGTTCGCTTTATCAATAATATGCAACACTCTCTTAGTGTTGTCGCTTGCTTGCCGTTGAGGAACGAAGCCTGCTTGGTCCGGGTCCACGAGGAAGGGCAGATAAGCATTGATTCTGTGGGCAATGATGCTTGTAAATAATTTAAAATCAATGTCTAAAAGGGAAATGGGCCGGTAAGAGCTGCATCTTTGCCTGTCTTTCCCAGGTTTGGGTAAGACTATTATAGAGAAAAAATTGAATAATTTCGTGAGAATAGGGGCTAATGTGGGGCAAAAGGACTTGTAAAAGATTGCTGACAACACGTCTGGGCCCGGGGACTTGCCAAGCTTAAGGCGCGCTATCGCCAATATTACCTCCTCAATACGGATGTCCTCATCCAGGGTTTCGGCCTGATCCGAGGTAAGGGCCGAGGTCTTGGCCCCCTTCAGATAGCAAGAACCAGCTTCTGCATCGAGCTGTTGGCAATCATACAGGAGCTCGTAAAAATCCTTAAAGGCGTTCGCTATGTCTGGGCCCTCTGTGACAAGAATCCCTGCGGGAGAGAGGATCTCAGAAATGCCCTGCTCATTGCGTTTGGCTCGAAGGGTAGTGGCTAGGCGCCTGCCGCACTTATCTCACCCTACATAGTATGAGTGACGTAGGCGAAGCGCGGAGTATTCCGCCCTATCCATGTCCAGTGCCGCAAGCTGAGCGCGGGTGCTGGACAGTTGGTGCCACACCCTCGGAGCTCCCGTCCGCTGATGTATGCATTCAAGTTCTTTAACCTGCCCGGTGAGGTCCTCTCTCTTAGCCTCACGCATTTGATTATCTGCGGAGGATATGACTATAAATTCCCCTCTGATGACGGCTTTGAGTGCTCCCCATAGGTTTGCCGGTGATGTCTCAAGGGTGTCATTATGTTGCAGAAAGTCGTCTAGAGCGTGTTGGATTTGTTTTTTAACCTCCTTGCGGTGCAGTAAGGAGTCCCTAAGTCGCCAGGATCTGGGGGGAGTACAGTCGGGGGCATGGAAAGAGAGATTGTTACCTCCCCATGGTCTGACATTGCGGCTTTGTGGATCTCTACCTCCTTTGTGAGTGAGAGAAGTTCCCAGGTGCCTGGAAGTAGTCAAGCCTGGCATATGTTTTATGAGCATGGGAGTAGTAGGAGAATGCTGTGGACTGTGGGTGTTTGGCCCTCCATAAATCCACCACCCCTAGTTGCTCCAGTCGCGACAGGCCATCCGCGGATAGTGCTCCTGACTGGCCGTACCTCTGCGCCGATCTGTCCAGTGTGTTGTCGAATACTAAGTTCAGATCTCCTCCCACTAGTACTAGTTGGTCCCCTGATCCCAGTGCCCTCTCTAGTGCTCCGTGCAGGAACTCCTCTTGTTTCTCATTGGGAGCATATAATGAGCCTATCACGAATGACCTATCTGCAATGGTGAATCTATACACTAGCAGGCGCCCCCTGATTTAATCTACCTTCTGTTCAATTGCCCCTGGGAAGGAGTTGCTCACCAGTATCGCCACCCCTGCCGACTTAGAAGGGCTTGACGAAAAGAATTGCTGCGGAAAGGCCTTGGACTTCAATCTATGACAGTCCTCAACAAGGAGGTGGGTCTCCTGCAATAGGCATATCTGCCCGTGAGGACTCTAGAAAATTAAGAATGGCCCGCCGTTTGATCGGATTATTAAGCCCTCGTACATTGAGCGACAGAACTTAGAGGGTCCTACTCGTCATGTAGGAGGTGGACTGGTTTCCGCTCTAATTATCCCTGGGTACTCCCAGCGCCCTCCGGGATTCCCGAATATAGTGCAGCGAGTGATATCACTACGATGTGTGCAAATAAAATAACCCTTGTGTAGGTGAGTGTGGACCCCAACAAAATCCCTTTCAAAATTAATGAGCAACAACAATGAAGAAAAATAGAAAGGTGAACGAATGTCTAGTCCTGTGGTATGGCAAAACCACATGGTGAGTCCAAGGGGGCATGTAATGTGGTCAGTGGCTCGACTCCCTCCGCCCCTCCTTAAGTATACATATCGCAGAAACCGAAACCCAGCTCAGGAGGCAACAATTTTAGCCAATGTGGATAGGACCACTTCTAGGGCCGCCTGCCGACCCCTGGCTATCTCTTCGGGGTCCGGTTTGACCGGGGCACGACGGCGTCCCACCCTCTGCCAGCCATTCTTCTTCGCTTTTTGAGACGATGGTGGTGTGCCCTCCAGATGTTGCTCCTCTGGGGGTTCTATTCCAAGCACGCAGCAGGTCTCTGCTAGTGAACGTAGCTGGTGGAGCTTTCCCTCCCATCGGAAAATTAAGCGGAAGGGATGACCCCACGAGTAGGAAATGCCAAGACCGCGGAGGTGTGCTGTCGCTGGACGAAATGATTGGCGTTTCTGCAGAGTGATAGCCGCAAGGTCTTGGAAAAGAGTGGGGGAATGGCCCTGGAAGACAATGGGATGAGAGCTACGTGCTTTCTTTAGTATCTCCTCTTTCACCTGAAGGTCGTGCACACAAACCAGTATGTCCAGTGGGGAGGAAGAGTTCTGCCTGGGAAGGCCCACCCGATGTGCTCTGTCCAGCCGGATCGGGGATTGCGGAGGGCCCCCTAGGATGTGATGAAAGAGCTCACGGGTAAAACCAAAAATGTCTTCCCCCTCTACCCCGGATGCCACCCCCCTAATTCGCACATTGTTCCTCCGGGAGCGGTTTTCTAAATCCTCCAGGTGTGCCTGCATATCGATGTGCTGCTCCCGGAGTCGGATGACTTCTTGTTGAAGGGTTTCTGCCTCCTCGCGGCTCACATCCTTCTCCTCCAGATCCGCCACTCGCTCCCCCAGAGCGTCCACATCTCGTCGGGTCTCTTTAATTTCCTGCGCAAATTCGCTCTTGAGAGAGTGAAGTTCATCCTGCAGGGAGGTGAACAGCGCCTCCATAAACGACCGGGTCACTGGTTCCTCCGCGTTGTGGTCTGATTGAGATCCCGACCCTCCAGGGGGCGCGGACGCTCCTTCCAGCGCGCTCCCCCCAGGACGAGGGAGGAGGTCTTTGATCGTGCAGTCTTTCTTGGGGCGTCCGGTCGCCATGGTGGAGAGGTTGCTTCTGTCGACCACCTGATGCCTCCCAGGCCATTATGTTACAGTCCGTGTTCTCCGGCGCATAACCACAGACACGCCGGGACCCCCTGGTTGTGCAGACGGGTCATGAGGTGACTGGGTGCCCGGCAGCATAGGCTCCGCCCAGGGATCCGCTACCGATGCTTCAGGTCTGGCGCGCAAAAAAGGGTTAGGCCGCTGTGTTCTGGCTTACGGGCTGTTGTGCTGCTCCCTCCATGTGGCCTTGTATCCACCGCCTGTAGCAACAAAGGAGGCCCGCGGCCCCTCCAGAACACCCCCCACCTCTTCAGTTGCCGCAACCCCCGTCTGGTGGCAGCACTGGTCTACACCGGGCTGAGATGCCCGTCGAGAGCCGGGGGGGAGAAAACGCGTGCAGGAGGGTGCGGGCCGCCAGCGGGGCCTCCGGCGGGAATCCCCCTGGGACCCAAGGCCCCACGCTGTACCCCGCTCCAAGCTGTCGTGGCCCCGCGGGTGCTTATGCCTGATTCCGACCTGTGGGTGGGAGCGCTGCTTGCCAGGGTGTGCTCTTTGCTCCTCCACACGGGTGAGTGGGCAGGTAGGCACCGGGGCACTGCCGCACGCGGCCCACCTCCAGGCCCTGGCAGTCGTCCCAGCCCCCGCCTGCGATCAGCTGTCTCTTCGGGTCCCAGTGGGCTGCACCTCACGACCCTCGCGCTGCCAATGGTAGCGGTTGCAGGAGCGCGCTAGTCGGGCCGGTCCGCCCACCGATAGGGAGCTGCAACAAGGCGCACCACTCACCAGAGGGTGCCGCTGATGGGTTGAGTGTCCGGTACAGGTGGGCCCAGCCGAGGGTTCGCTCCGCTCCCCTCAGCGCTGAGAGGCCTCTCCACCTTGCCCGGAGTGCTGCTGTGGCCTCTCGGGGTCTCACTCCGGGTCCGCCGTCCGCCTGACACTCGGAAATTATCTGTGAGGCAGGGGGGGTGTAGCGTGGTGGGGCCTCGCGGCCGCGGCCCACCCCCAGGAGTCAGGCTGTGGAAGCCGCGGTCCTCGCAAGACTCGGCCCCGCCTCAGGCCAGCGCATCTCGGCCGCCGCGGCTCCTTCTCCCCGCCGCCGTCTGCAGGCCCCACCCGCGGCACTCCGGCGCTTCTCCCCGCAGTTCCACCTCAGCCGCCCACACTGCTGAAGTCAGGGGACCCTCCGGTGCAAGGTATGTCCCGGGCCCGGAAAGCGATGTAAGGGACGACGGTCGGCGGGAGAGTCGTCAAGGCCCGACTTGCCTCGGCGCCATCTTGGCCACGCCGGCCCATAATATTTAAAGGGCACGTGCCGGACAAATGTGCAAATATGGAAGCTCAGATTATTTGTCTTTCCAAACAAAATATTTAAAAAGCCCTATCAAAACTAGGGGTGGGCGGTGAACTCTGCTCTGGCAGCAGAGTTTGCGGACTTCTGCCAACTCCGCGCTCTGCTGGCAGCCAAAAACTCTGATTCCGCCGCATGGCGGAGTTTGCCCCAGGAGCCCGCCTTACCGTATGAAGTGAATCGGTGCTGGACTGGCGTGCATACTCTTACTGAAGGCAGCTGTGATGGGACTTTGCTCTCGAGGCACTATCCATCGCCGAGAGCCATCCGACTTGCATCGAAGTCACAAGCGCGTCACGTCTTCCGCCCATTCCTGCATAAGGCATTTGAAGTACAACCCAGCGCTGAGCCGTGTGAAGATGGCAGTAAAATGAGAGGCTTTATGCGACCCCGGAGGAAGGTAATGGAAGGGAAATTCACAGCTTTCTGTTTGCTTTTTGTTTCCTGTTTTAAACGTTTTGCACAAGTTGAGGAAGTGGCTGTGGAGGGGGGCGATAGATGCTCGAGGGAGGGCTAGAGGATCGGAGGGGGGGAGGAGAGAAGGGCGCGAAGCCGTGTTGATGGCAGTAGCGATCCGTGCAGGGCGTGCTTGCCGGGCGGTGACGTGGGCCGGGGGAGGGGCAGGGTGGGGGGTAGTAAACACCGGAATACGGATGAATGCAGGTAAGTAGACAATTAAATTACTAAAATGAATTTCGTTGCGCGCGCTGCATCGCCAAATGGATTTGGTATTAAAGAGAATCCATTCTAAACTGGCCGCTGATGTGCACTCATGCGTCGTGACACATAGTTACACTAGATCATAACGCTTGCACACATGCGTGGTGAGACGAGTGTACGCTTGCCTCATGGTACAAACAGGCATTTTGATTACTTTACCAATCTAACATGCTTGATGGCCATGCTAAATTAAAATATGAAAATAAAATGAAAAAGTGTAAAAGAGGGAGTCAGTGGGCCAGCAGCAATTTGCAGCTATGAGTCTTTGTTAAAAAAACACACATATATATGTTATATATAAACAAATATTAATTTTATCACATGGAGAGTGACGCGCAGCATCGGGAAGTGGGAGAGGTTAGTAGGGGATAGAAAGAGAGCTTCATTTGGCAGATGGTTGGGAGAGAGCTCGGAAACATATCCATTTCCACGGGGTGCTAAATGTTATATGTAGAGGCAGGATACAAGTCACCCAATCAGAGATGAGACCAAAATGCTCCTGAGTAGTCCAAAGACTACCCTAGTGAGTAAAACCATCAGAATCAAAAGCAGGAGAGTGAAATAGACTACAAAGCCACCCAACTATGAACAAGGGGCTGACCCAAAACCCACTCTATCGATATGTGATATATTAGAAATATTACGTCTGCCCGAGACCTCATATCAAACCTCTTTCTAGCTGATGCCACCAAAGGTTTGTTAACTGCATGATTGATTTGCAATGTAAGTCAACCCATCTTACAAAATTGAGAGCTTAATTGAACACATGGAGGATGTTGTGAAAAACATCAGTTCATCTGGGGCTGTGTTACACAAGGCACCCAAGGGTGCAACTGGCGTGTGTGCCTGCTTTCCGCGTCACCAGGGCACTATGATATTAAAGAAGAGTACGTAGTTGCTTGTGTGACCACTTCTATATTACTGATTGCGCTAGCGTATATGAGTTCTAGATCAGGTAAAGGGTTTTATAAAATGATACAGAATCAATGCCATTAAGGCTCATAATGTAAGTTATACAGAGAAATGGAAAAGTCAGAAACAATTCTAAGTCCCAAGTGAGCTAAAACATTGGAAGCATGGACAGCATTGGAAATATGGACAGCATCCCTAGTAAAATAAAACAGGGGCAGCATCCTAACAAGAAAGTCCTCTGGCTCACCCCCAAATTCGAGGGTTTTTATACATTACTTTTGCATATGAAATTACAGAATTTGCAGGCTCACTGTGGTATGAGCGAATGGAACATTTCATCTGCAATTCAGAGCACTTGAAAATATAAACGTCATATTGCCATAACGCCTAAGCACTATCCTACTACATGAATAATTATTCAGAACCCTCTATGCTAATGTCATCTGGAGATGCTCAAACAAAACCTGATACATTAACAATAACTTGTTATGTGAATGAATAGGACACAGTGAATAAACGAAAGTACTTTGTAGATGTTTCAAGTTATGACAGAAAGACTATCCAGAACAGAATAACAGTAACAGTGGAAATAAACTAGTACATCTCAGCTTGTCTTTGTGCTGAGGAGTTTGGAAGGAGAGAAGTGAGCAGGAGGGAAACATGAGTGATGGGGATGACTTCCATCATGGAAAAGATGGTGTATGCACCTGATTTGCGAACTAATTAACATATATCAGAAAACACACTACAGATCATAGAGAAATCGTGTGTGAAAATGCATTCTGCTTATTACTAATGATGCACAAAAAGATGAACATCTAAAAATCTCTCACACTGGTTTTCCACTATTATAAAACTAATGAAACTAAAAAGAAGGCATACTTTTACTGATACACATTATTATGTGAACATAAGAAGATCAATTATTTATTGAAATGCCTTGAAAATACCAGGCTTCCATGAACTGGACCATATATAAATGAATATATTGTTTCAGAACTGTATAGCTATATAAAGTATAATGAACAGTAAAGCATTGTGCTCATGTCTTTTACTTGCGCTCTCTCCTCTCATATTCCTTATCTTTTAAATTATATTACAGGTGCAATATCACACTCTCAGTCCCGTGTTATGAGATTCTGACACTAGGCTGCAGGCAGAGACTAGTGTAAAAATAGATTCCCTCACATTTTGAATTAGAGCACATCTCTATCCTTCAGATGGAGTCATTCGTTACACTCACATAAAAAGTGGAGCTTGTGTATCCTTTGGGGCTAGTGGGCATCAGCCTAAACCATAGACTTGCACCTTATTTTCCAACATGCCTGATGTGTGCCCGAAATTCCAACATTACGAGATTTTACTGGGTAATGCTAGAAAATGTATTTTAGGAATAGTTTCCTGTTTATCAACTTAATTCTACCAAAGTATGAACACACTTTAAAAGCATAACAACAACATAAGAGGACATGATCGTTTTTGTGTCTACAAGACATATATAAAAAAATGAACATATAACATTATATTTCCGGCCCTAATTGTATAGCTCAGTCTGGGCTGCTCTGAATAGGAGTTCATCCTGTTCATGACCAAGAGCTGTGTAAATGTTGTATGTTTTATGGTGTATATGGTAGTAGCAGCACGGAACTTAGCCACAGGGCAGCAGAACTCTGTACAGGGTTGATGCAAGCATACAGTCAACAGGAGATTGAAGAGGTAGCTGGATTCTTGGAGCAGAAGTGCACTGTTACTGCATTGCAACAAAGGGGCCTATTACGATGTCGGAGGGACTTTTGTCTGCCCGACACCGTCTTGGTGTGAGAACCGACCGACCATAGGTCGGCGGTTCAGCACACCTTATCACGATGCGACCGCAAATGGTGCGGTTGCAAACTCCCATTTCTCAATGGGAGCCTGTGCTGTGGCAGAAATCGTCCGCAGCACAAGTTCCCATTGAGAAATGGGAGTTTTTACACATCCCTCCACCGTGTGGCACACAGGGTGCAGGGATGTGAAGGGGGACCATAGGTGCCCCCAGGGCCTCAACTGAAGGGCCAGGGGAGAAGGGGGCCCTCTTAGGGGCCCCCAAAGACACTTTCCGACAGCAGTTCCATGTCGGAAAGGCCGACATGGAACTGCTGTCAGAAAGTGCCATCAGAATCCCGAAGGTGGAAACACCTTCCTAAAGGGATTATGTGGCTTTTCCAACTGGCTAACGGGCTCCTCGAGCCCGTCGGAATCCAGTTGGTTTCCCCCGCCGGTTTACACTCCGACCACCGACATTATAATTTGGCGGTCGGAATGTAAACCTACCATGTAGGTCGGAAAGCCTCTGACAAGCGGTGGTAGGCTTTCTGACCTACATCGTAAACAGGGCCTTAGTGTTATTTAAAGAGGTGTGTCTTCAACTATATCTTAAATTGGAGCAGTGTAGGTGTGGTCCTGAAGGACACACTGATGTTGTTCCTGATCCTTAGTGCATAAAAGAAAAAGCCCTGTTGCTTTGTTTTTTGTTTTTTTACACTTCTTTGTTTTTGTTGGAAATCTCCCTTTTTTGCCTGGTCACCCCGTATTTTTCACTTTTTTATAAACCCTATATTTCTGCTGGCTTTAGAACTATGTGCACTATAACTCTGCTAACCAGTGCTTGTCCTCTGCCTTTAAACATGATCAAATTGGCACATTCTTAATTGGTATATTTAACTTATATAAGTTCATAGGATGTGGTACAAATTGTACACAGGGACTGTAAGAGACACCAGTGGACTGCATCACCCATTATGCCAGCCACTACAGTGGCACTGTTAAATATGGTTTCAGGCCAAACATTATAGCCTGGCAGTAGCAGTTTAAACACAGCAAGTCAACCTGTCAAAATAAACCCTTTTGAGAGGATAAAACCTCCCTTTTAAACATTAATAAGTCACCCCTGTGTAGGACTGGTTCACTGACACAATATCGCGAACATTGCTATTGAATGACACAAACATTGTGTCAAACATATCATTGGCAAAGATAGCATACTCCTATACTTATAACGAAAACTACAAAAATGTGGAATAAAAGATATAATTGACAAGAAAATAGATGAGAAACAGGCAATAATTTCAATTTCTTAATAGATATTGACTTTAAAGTAATGGATTCAAAGTATTTTAATATTTAAAAGTAATATAATAATTAGTTGATAACTGGAATTATTTTCTCAACTCAACAAAAAATACCCATTTTTTAAATATTTTAATTTTAAATATTAACATTAAAATGTATTAGAAAATCACAAACATATATACAACCAACAAAGAAATGTAACCTAATTCAAATATTAGAATGAACATAATAAAATTAGTTACATTTATTCATACTGTATGCTAAATTTAGAATTAAAAACCATTTTTAACATATAATAATATTTTCATTATTCCAGTGTTTTTAAAATAAAGTAATAGCAGAAACAAAAAAATCAAGTGAAAAATATATTTGAAACTAATATGTAAATAGAAAAAATAAAAGAAATATATAAACATTTCTCTAAAGATAATATAAACTTGACTAAAATCAACATACTTAAGAAAAACGATTACCATTAAATTAAAATTATTTATAGTTTAACTAATTTCCCAATTCCCTACAAACCCAACAATCTACTACTACACTATAAACTTATTCAATTTAAAAAAAAATTACTAAAATGCTTAAAATTAAAAGATATATTTTAAAACATTAAAAACAATTATACTAACAACACTAACACCTAAAATAACATATTAACTGAAACATAATAAATTAATTAGAAAATATGTTTTACAACTATATTACAGAAAACAATATTAAAAATAACGATATTCTTGAAATGTATATGATACACAAAAAAAGAATAATTTTTGCCAATGATATTCTATCCCATGACATTTTTGTAGTACCAATATTTTTTAAAGATAATTATGTCCCACAATATTTAAAACTAAATACTTTGTACAAGCACCATATGCCTTGTAGTCGACAAGGCAAGGTGCATGGTATTTAAAAGTAGGACATGTAGAAATGTAATGTTACATGTCCTTAGAGTGGCTAGCATCCAAAAGCTAGTTTCCACTGTGGCAGACATAGCCGTCATACGTATAAAACCAGAGTACAGATTAAAATCCTAATACTGTCTCTCAGGAATGGGACTAGGTGAAAAAATAATTAAACAATAATTTTAATATCTTTTAAAACTCCAATTCAAAGGTGAAGTCAGATTTTTAATAAATATTTTTAATAAATATTTAGGAAACCTAACTTTTAGAAAGTTAACTTTCCCTTCCTGAAGTTCCTGGCAGCTTAATTTGCATCTGCTCTTGCACTTCTGCCAGTCAGGGATCAGCATTTACATAGGTGTGGAGAAGTTGTGAAATGCTTCCCAGGAGGTACCAATAGACTGACCTGAATGGGCAGAGATGACTCCTCTTAAACTCCCAGAATATGCAGGTTGGGAGCTGTGGGCATCCTTTTCAAATTATATTGTAAAATGCTGATTGAATGTCAAACCATGCTTTGACAGGTCTGCTGGGTGTACATGTAAAACGCTGGAGTACACTTGAAAGGAAGGGAAACAGGATGCCAAAACAGTTCTAGTGTATCCACTGTCTGGTCTGTGGAAAACCCTACTTTTGTTCTACCAGAACTTTCTCTCTGGGCTTTATATATAACACTGGGGGTGTACTTGAAAGGAAGGGAAAGAGGGTGATAGAACAGTTCTTATGTATTCACTGACTAGTTGCTGAAAAATCCCTACTTTTGTTCTATCAAACTTCTGTCTCTGGGTTTTGTTTTGGGTACAGTGACTGCTCCAAACAGGATTATAGTGTTAAATGTGGGCGGGTACTAGGGTTACCATAGTTGACTTTGAGTGTGGCCAAGGATTTTCGTCACTATGAAAATGCCCAAAGTGGGTAGGGTTGGCCCCAGGAACCTTTACCCCAGTGGTTAATTTGTGCCCAGGAGTCCTTCCCACCCACTAGGTCATGCCAGGCAAAAATGTGGCATTTCCAGGCAACCCCTACAGAACACTCCAGGACCTGAGTAAGATCAGAAGGAGACTAAACGTGCTGTCAGTAACCTGAAGAGCCCTGAAGGAGTGGACCTTCTCTCTCTTATACCCAGGACAAAGAAGTGGACTCCAAGGGTCTTAGGTCTGACCTCCTGTACAAACTACAGGAATACAACAAGGCACAAGAGGCCTTTCCTGCAACTGACCAACTAATCAGTGGCAACTGGACCTGGACTGAACCCTAATGTTTGGTTCTGCCTTACATCCTGTGTCTCTACAGCAGTCCTGTCAGCCTTTAGAATTGTACTCCTGTGGTGGATATGCAAATCAGTATTGACCCTGTTCCTCATGGGAACAGTCCAGCCCGAACTGCCAAGCTAGGTCTTCCCTGGACCGGAAACAAGCATCCTAGGACCGGTTTCAGGGTAACATCCTTCATCAGCCAGGCTAGCTTGAATCCAGTGGCAAAGTGAGCAAGGGACCCACGTATTGGCAGAACATAACATAATTTTTATGGCAATACAGTATCTCACATAGTTCTTTCCTGCAGGTTACATAGTCATAATCCCTATTGGCATGTATCCATAGATTATCAATCATCCGCTTGTATCCCCCTTACTACTATCTGTTCCTGCATTTACATCTTCCTCTTGTGTTTGTTTTAATAAATAGTTCTTGGGTCTTTTAGTCCTAAGGCCCCCGTTTGGGTGCAATATTCGAGGCCTTTATTCGCCTATGACCTAAGTAAGTAATTTATTTGTATAAGTTAATTAAAACCTTTACAATATTCACTTGACGACATAATTCATCAAAATAGAACCACAGTTTCATCATGAGTAGTTTCAAACAGTAAAAGGCTACGGTACAATTTATGTAAACTACGCAACGTATTCCATTCTAGCTAATTTATGCAGTGCTTCTGCGGAATATCAGTTCATTCAGTATGCAGTATCATTCAGCCGTCTATGACAATTGTTTGTAATTTAGACTGTAAAGATTTATTTGTGACCCAGGTAGATTAGCTGTGCGGCAATAATTATCGCACTGTAGTCATTCACTTTGTTAGACATCTGTATACTTGTACATTTCATATGTTGATGTAATGTATTGATTGCTATAATTGATATTATGTATCTTTTATGGTTATATTTTTTAACCGAATAAAGAATTACTTACGTAAATAGTTCTGTAGTGATGCCCATATGTCCTTCGGAATAGATGGAGATGGCATCAATAGGCCAAAATTGTCTGCTGCATTATTACAATATACATGCACTCAGTTTAGAATTCTCTGGAGCGAGCACCTGCCCCATTTCATCACCACCCTCCGCTTTGCCAACAGAAGAGCCAATGCATTGTACTTCCTCACTGCCGTAGGGACAGCTTGCACATAGCACAGCAAGGCTGCCATTGAAGATAGGTCGCAAACACTACCCATCATATTTCCCACCTTAGCAAAGACTTCTCCCCAGTATGCCTGGATTACCAGGAACCACAAAGTCAAGTGCATATGGTCCACTGGTTTGAAGTTTTAGCTCTGGCATTTTGGAGCCTCTGCCGTACCATACCGCCGCAATCTGTCCGGATATAATAGAACTGCGGGATCAATTTAAAGTGAATGAGGCTGTGCCTGCTGTTTAAGGCGGTCTTTTGAATCACAGAACAGCAGAACTTCCATTGCGCATCACTGATGGTCCACTCTATGTATTGTTCCCTTTGTGTACGTGCTTGACCACTACTTGCCAGTTCAACACTCCGAGCCTGCTGTACATGCCAGAAACTATGGGGCCCATTACGATGGCGGACGGACTTAGTCCGTCCGCCATCGTCCCGGGGCTTGGGACCGTCCGCCTATATGGCGGCAGTCCCGCACATGGAATTACAATGCGACCGCCACTGTGGCGATCGCATTGTATATTTTTACCATTGCGGAGGGTGCTGCTGGCTGCAGCACCCGCCGCAATGGTTAAAATGCAAGTTTTGCATTTCCCTGCACTACATGGCAGGCACCACGCGATGCCTGCCACATGGTGCAGGGAAATGTTGGGCGGCACCATAGGTGCCCCCAAGTACAAAACTTGAGTGCCCCTGCTGAAGGGGGGCACGCTACGGGCCCCCAAAGTACATCCCTGCCAGCCTGTGAATGGCGGTTGAACCACCATACACAGGCTGGTGGGGATGCAGCATCCTAATCTGGCGGAAGGTGCCTGCTAGGCACTGCCACCATTTTAGAGATGCTTGGTGGGTCCGCCAAGCAATCGTAACGATTGCCTGTGGCGGACCGACTTTGCGTCCGCCATCACACCGCCCGCCATCGTAATATGGCAGGTGGAGAAGTGCTTCGAGATGGCAGGCTGCCGGTGGCGGTGATGAGCCCCTATATGTTTATTTTTTTTTGTTTGTACTAGATGCGTTAGCATCGGAATTGAATCTGGCTCCCTGGAATAGTTGGCAAATTGTCTTTTAGGGCACTACATATCCTTTAATTTAGGAACACTTCAATTGCAGTCAGATCAGGCCTAGTGTACTTGTACTAGCGTTGTAAACATGCTGTCTTATAACAGCTCCCCCACTTTATGAATATATATATATATTTTTTTAGATGTTTACCAGCATGGGGAGAGGAGTTGGCCTAACGGCTAGGGCGGTCGACCTCGAATCTGGGGAACTGGGTTCGAGTCTCGGCAAAGACGCTGAACATCCTGTGATTCTGGGCAAATCACTTAATCTCCCCGTGCCTAACAAAAAAATGAATGTGTCCTCATGTAATGCAACTGGTGCTATGTAAAGCGCTCTGATACCCGACTCGGGTCAAGTTCGCGCTATATAAAACTCTGTTAAAAAAAAACAAAAAACATTTGCTTCCGAAAGTACCTTTAGCCATGCACACCATTGCACTCTGGTGTGTAAAGCAACTTAGCATTACTTCGTTCTGCCAACCAGGGCCAGGCATGCCTCGCTGACTGGACTGGACCAATGCCCACACACGGTTTAGTGACCGGAGAATATAGCCTTGTCTCCAGTAGCATATGGGTGCAGTCATCTCTCTCAAGCTTTAAATGCTGCAGATGTGGAGTGTCAGGTATTCAATAAGGGGCATAATGGCCCTATGCAATAGAAAAATATCCAGGTCTGAGGCTGCCATTCCTTCTTATTTGTATAGGAGCGTCAATATGCTCCACTTGATCCTTGACTGCCTGCCTTCCCAGACCAGTCAAATCGTCAACCCTCTAAGGGTACAACAGAACGCCTGGGTGGAAACGATGGGGATATTAAGAAATAGAGCATTCTCGGAAGCAATATCATCTTCATGATGGCAATTCTGGCAGTCAGTGACAGCAGAAGCTTAACCCACCTCTTGACACAGTCTCCTAGTTTATCCATGGTAGTTTAACAATTACAGCAGAGCACCTCCACTGGCTCCCTATGAACCAGTATCCGAAGATATTGCACTAATTCCTGTACCTACTGGAGAGGGAATTCCAGTTCACACTAATGTGTGGAGTCAGTCATTGGGAAGATTTAGGACTTGCTCCAATTTATTTTTAGTCCTGAGAATCCACCAAACCAAAGATTTTATGGAGGATGGGTGAAAGAGTAATGTCTGAATCCCTTATGTATAATTATACATTATTGGCATATGCCAAAATGAGCTGTCTAGTGCCTAGGAACCTAGGATTAGCTTACATTTTGGCTAGAATTTTTGTGTCAGTATTTAGTAATGCGAGGGGTCTGTAGGAAGAGCAAAGATCTGCAGGCTTATCAGGCTTCAAAATCATAACTACCACGGCTTCCCTCAATGTGGGAGGAAGTGGACCTCTATTAGCAGACTCCTCTGACATTACTACATGGGGTGCCAATTCATTTCTTTAGAGAAGTTTATTGTGAGACCATCTATACCTAGATAGTGTCTGCCTTGCATTTCTTTAATTGGGTTTTGGGGCTCTTCTGGCGTTGTTGTTGCCATTAGCACTTTCCTGGTCATATTTTCCAGCCATGACATGGTTAGGTCCTCTAGGTATTTCATTATATATTCTCTTAAATAAGTTGCATGAGAAGCATATAGCAGTTTATAATACTACTTGAAACTCTTCACTATCCGCTAAGAGTCATATAATAGCTGGTCATCTGCACTTTTAATATCTGTTATATATGGTTCTAGCCATGTTTGCCTCAGTATTTGCGCAAGTGTACAACTAGAGTGCCCCCCCTCCATTGGCCCAAGCCATCTCATATTTCCCCAGAAATTTCACCTCCCTATCTGCCACTTCAAATCTCCCATAATTTTGCATGGCTCTTATCAAGTACGTTACAGTGAGAAACCAGTACCTGTTTGCAGTGTCCCTTCACTTTATGCCCCTATTTTGACTATTAGATGCTGGGTTTCTGACTGTGCCCTGGCTCTACTAACCAGACCCAGGACCAGTGCTCTGAATAAAAGGACATAATAATTAGGTATAATTACAATTGGTACTAACAACTTACCTATAAGTCCCTAGTATATGGTAGAGCATGTAGGTTTAGAGGCCCAGTAGATTTAAAGCACTTAAGTGTGCACTACTGTGGTGTCTTGCAGGCTGCTTTTAAAAAAAACGTATATGCAAATTTGACTTTGGAAGTAAAGCTCCTCTTAAAGTCTCAAACTACCTTATTGTTACTACCCCCCAACCTATTACCACTTCAGTAAAGTGGTAATAGGGGCAGAGAAATATGTATACGTTTCTCTATATTTAAAAAAAAATACAGAGTATCGCTGTACTTCCTCAGTAGCACCGCAGTACCAAAAAACAAAATAAAAAAAATATATAAGTTAAAAAATTAAAAATACACTGAAATATGCAAAGAAGGTGCAGTCTTCCCTACAATATATAGAAAATTCTAAATATAATTTTCCAAAGTGGTAATAGGTACTGAACAACAATAAAACCTAATACCCTAACTCAGAACGCAGCAAAACTGTGATTAAAAACTACGTCTGCTTTTTACCTTTGGTAAACACAACGATTAACCGCATACTGACTTCTTGTCTGCATGTACCGCGGTATACTGT
The DNA here is from genome assembly GCA_963921515.1 of Calotriton arnoldi. Taxonomy (NCBI): domain Eukaryota; kingdom Metazoa; phylum Chordata; class Amphibia; order Caudata; family Salamandridae; genus Calotriton; species Calotriton arnoldi. The sequence goes on from CAWUFW010004763.1 coordinate 34,181, forward strand.
GAACTTACAGAGGTATACCACTGCACAATATATAAACTTTAACACTACTTCCACTATTCACACATACTACCATAAATTACCATTTACACCTCATAATGTATATACCTGCCACATTACTTCTACATTTGTTCACACACTTTCACGCTATGTCCATTTCAATTAACACACTCCACTCTAAGCTATTACACTCTATGCCACTCCGCTCTACGTCACTCTACACTCTATGCTAATCCACCATAAACCACGCTAGTTTACTAGACTCCACTCGATGCCACTCCACACCACTGTACTCTATGCTATTAAACTGTACCCCATTCCATTCTATGACACTCCAGTCTATGCCACTCCACAGTATGCCCCTCCACTGTACGCTACTCCACTGTATGCTATTCCACTGTACGCACCTCCACTCTACGACACTACATTCTACGGTATTCTACTCTATGCCACTCCACTGTACGCCACTTCAGTGTACACCACTGCAATCTATTGTATTCCACTGTATGCCACTTTATTGTATGTCACTGCATTATATGCCACTCCACGGTACGTCACTACTCTCTATGCTATTACAATCTATGCTAATCCACTGTACGACACAGCACTCTACACCACTCTACTCTATGCTACTCCACTATATGCCACCCAACTCTACATCACTAGATTGTATGCCACTAAACTCAACGTTATTCTACTCTACACCACTACAGTGTAGACTATTCCAATGTATGCCACTCCATTGTACCACATTCCACTCAACTCCACTTCACTCTCCTACACTATACTGTACAACAGTACACTTTACGACACTCTCCTCCACTCTACTATACCACACTCCACTTAATGTCTCTCCACTCAACAACAGTAAACTGCATGATTTAAAAACATTTTTATTAAAAATAAAAACCATTGGAATTCAATGAAAAAATCAAAGGTAAAGAATAAGTTAAATAAAGGAAAACATTATTTCTTCTTTCTATACAAACCCAACTGAAACTACACAAACATTAGAAACTATAAAGTTATAGATATACGTTACATTTGTAATTTACGCACCACCTTCAAATTACTGTAATGAATGAATGAATTAACAACCTTTATTAAGTTAATTAAAACAATAAAATGGTCCTAGGAGACCAATTGAAGCTCTCCCAAACAGTAATGCCAAACATACAAGAGCAGATGGCAGCAATACAATAAAGTTAAAATCTCAGAATAAGAATCACCCAGAAAATGGTTGTTAAAATGCTCTCTGGTATTGGTCTATATTTCAGTATAGCAATAAAGTCTCTGTATTCACCCTCAGATCAGCGGCGGCCCCTCTGCTATAGCAGAGGAGCATCGCCCCCCTGCTGAGAGAAACAGGAAAAATAAAATGATAATAAATTGGTTTTAAGAACATTTTATTTTTCCCGTTTCTCTCTAGAGCCAGCCAAGTCTGGGCGGAGCTTGGTGGTCGTCGGTTTGAGCGGTTGTCTTAGGCTGGCCAAAGTGTCATGCGTACTTAGATTTCTCCAACCCAGCTATGTTGCCCAGTCAGGTTGGAGAAACAGCACAGACTCCCAGGCACTGTCTGAGCGGCAAACAGAGCCGCTCAGACCGATCCTGGTGCTGCTCTCATGCTATTGAGAGCAGCGCCGGGATTGGGTGGGGAGCCTCTGCTGGTGTCCCAAGGACTTCTGGGACACCATCAGGAGAGAACAGGAGCACCGAGGCAGGCTGCAGCGCTGGAACAGGTAATTTAAATTTTTTTATAACTATTTCCCTTATCGCCCGTCCCCACTCCCCCGCACCCTCACTTGAGTTTTGCAGCAGCCGCCACTGCCTCAGTGTGGAAACTTTCTGCTAAAAGGATGGGGCTCTAGTTTGAGTAGGAACTGGTTGTAATACATTTTCTTCCTCCTTTGCAGTTACCAGCTTGATTGCCTGATGCATGGATTTAACTAGGGCATATGATATTTGCAAGTTATCGCCATTTAGGGCATACCGTACTGCCTCGCTCACCCTGCTGCAGCCGCCTTTAAAGAAGCCCCATCTTAACCATTTTATTCTTTCATCTAACAATTGGGGACACATACATACAAGGTGCGGTGACCTATAGCTGCATAGGCATCAGCTTATGTTGGAATGAATGTATGTAGAACACGCTTGAAGGAATTCTAGAAGTGGAGCTAGAAAGAGCCATAGACAGAGAAAAAAATGTAAAACAGGTTCAGACATATTGGATACCAAATAAGCCTGCAATACATTATCTGTGTAGCAAGTAACCATGTAAATGTTAGTCCCTTTACGTTTGAAGGCATCCAAATTCGCTGCGTGTAAGATAGCTATCACTCGCTTCCTTAGTACCTTCTTGAACTGTACAGTTGATATAGGTAGGCTCCAAAGGGTATCAGCCTGGTGAGTATGCAATGAAGATTTAAAGTAATATCTCCAGAGGGCATAGCTAGCAGAATCTAATGACATTGCAGACCAAATTGCAGTCTTCAACGAGGGAGCTTTACATGTTTGCAGCTTGTGGCAGGTAACAAGAAACTGTGCCAATAGTGTTATTGATGGCTGTGTTTGATTAAATTCTAGCCTGATGTGGCAGTGGTTGGTAGAACTAACTCAGTCCTGTATTGAGTATGATCTTTGTTAATATGGATATCGGTGCGTTTATCAATAAAAATGAACTTTCGTCCTTATTAAGAGCATCACCTGTTTCGAACCAACATTCCTCACCATATACGGTACGCCAGAAACTTTTATTGCTTGATGTAATATTGTATATAAGACTAACGCAAGCCCAATGTAAATTGAGACAGTCCTCAGATCTCGTGCCTGTAACTGTTCTCCCGGTCGAATTGTTTAATTAAACAAACTGTTCCTGTTTTGCCAAACGCCTCTTGTCTTCTGTTTTTAATAAGGAAATCGAACCCGAGCAACACCTCTGCCAAAGGCTAGGGCTAATCAGGTATGAAGCAGTAGAAGGCTCCTTGGGGACATGGTTTGGTGCAAAAGGCTTACTTGCAAGAGTCTTCATTTTAGACGCAGAGTTTTTATTAATTACCCATTTCAGTTGATCGAGTAGTGAGCCACATGTTGGGCGTAAGAAACTCAAAACCATTTTATGATCTTGCATCTGTAGCCATTGTGACTCAAAGGTCTCCAGTAACAATGAAAGCAGAAAAAGTAATGCCCCAACTGGTATTGGGGAAAGTGAATCATGCCTTTTGCCGGGAGCTGAGACAGTACTAGTACCAGCCAAGGTAGTTTTTTCTGCTAATTGAATTAATAAACTGACACTGAGACGCTAGATGGGAATCCACCAAGTTCATGTGAAGTCTCCTTAGTGACAGAGTTTACTAGCAGTTACACTGGTATGACATCACTGGTGTTTCCGGAAAAGTTTGGGTCATGGCCTGTATGGGCTGACATCAGAGGGGTAGCACAGAGAAATGCGCAGAACGACAATGAAGGCAAAAATTCAATGATTTGGATAGTCTGAATTTTTTCTTAGAGTTGTTACTGATACTTGTATATCCTGAGACTCAGAGCGGCTGATTGGGGTACTCTGACAGAGAAAATGCCTGATGTTGGTAGTACTTGATGTTATTTTGATATGTTTTTTTGGGAGGGGGTGGGGTTAATGAAGTGGCTGCTGAAAATGGCATATCTGAAACCTCCAAGATGATCTTTTGGGGTTGCACAGGTCACTAGGTCAAGTTGTTTTGGCTTTCAGGCTCTTTCACTCAGCATGCGAGAAGATCTGTTTGGTAAAGGTGTTCTGTCACTGACCATGTCATGAGTGATGTAATATGTGATGTCATCAGCAGTGCATTGAGGGGGTGTGAGTTATAGTTAGCTGAACTAACTATAACGGCCGAATTTCTCTGGTTTTGTACCAGTGAAATGTCCAACTAACTATAACGTCCCTGAAACCTGTGTTTTTTCCAGTGAATTTCTAAGGTTTTTAAATGCTAATTTCTAACTATAACGTCCCTGAGACCTGTGTTTTTTCAGTGAATTTCAGAGGTTTTTTAAATGCTAATTACTAACTATAACGTCCCTAACCACCATTGCATAATGTTTTGAAAGATTTCACAGTTGGTTCTGTTAATTTTTTCATTTTGTTTTTAAAAAACACCAAAAAAATACAAAAAAGAGTTGAAAAAACACAAAAATAATATAAAAGAAAAAAAGAAGAAAAAAAATGGTTCTTTTTAGAACCGCCTATTTGGTTAAAAATAGACAAATTTGTAAGTGTTGTATGAATAGTGGCAAGTGTAATATATGGAGAAGTGTATGGGTAGTGCATGTGTGATTGCATGAGTGCATGTGTAGTGCCTGTGAGATTGGAGAAGTGCATGTGTACTACCTGAGTGATTGCATGAGTATATGGGTAATGCCTGGGTGATTGTAAGAGTGCATGGGTAGTGGCTGGATGATTGCACGAGTGCAGGGGTAGTGCCTTCGTGATTAGAGGAGTGCATATATAGTGCCTGAGTGATTAAAGGAGTGCATGGGTAATGTTTTGGTGATTGCAAGAGTGCATGGCTAGTGCCTGAATGATTGGAGGTGTGCAAGGGTAGTGCCTGGGTGATTGGAGGAGTGTATGGATAGTGCTTGGGTTATTGGAGGAGTGCAAGAGGAGTGCCTGGGTGGTTGAAGGAATATATGGATAGTGCCTGGCTGATTGGATGAGTGCAAGGGTAGTGCCTGGGTGATTGAAGGAATGCATAGATATTGCATGGGTGTTTGGAGGAGTGCATGGGTAATGCCTAGGTGCATTGAGGAGTGCATCAGTAATGCCTGTGTGATTGCATGAGTGCATAGGTAGTGCCTGGATGATTTTATAAGTGCATGGGTACTGCCTGAAAGATTGGAGGACTGCATGGATACTACCTGGGTGATTGCAGAAGTGCAAGGATAGTAGGTGGGTGATTGGAGGAGTGCATAGCTAATGCATGGGTGATAGGATGAGTGCAAGGGTAAAGTCTAGGTGATTGGAGGAGTGCATAGATAGTGCTTGGGTGATTGGAGGAGTGCAAGAGTAGTGCTTGGGTTATTGCATAAGTACATAGGTAGTGCATGGGTGATTGCATGAGTGTAGGGGTACTGCCTGGGTGATTGCATGAGTGCATAGGTAGTGCCTGGATGATTTTATAAGTGTATATGTACTGACTGGGTGATTATAAGAAAGCATAGGTAATGCCTGGGTAATTGCATGAGTGCATGGGTAGTGTGTGGGTGATTAGAGGAGTGCATACATAGTGCCTGGGTGATTTTATAAGTGCATGGGTACTGTCTGAGTGATTGAAGTAGTGTATGGGTAATGCCTAGGTGCATGGAGGAGTGCATCAGTAGTGCCTGTGTGATTGGAAGAGTGCCTAACTAATGCCTGGGTGATTTTATAAGTATATATTTACTGCCTAGGTGATTGGAGGACTGCATGGATAGTGCTTGGGTGATTGGAGGAGTGCAAGGATACTGCCTGGGTTATTGCATAACTGCTTAGGTAGTGCCTGAGTGATTGCACGAGTATAACGGTAGTGCCTGTGTAATTGGAGCAGTGCAAGGGTAGTGTCTGCTTGATTATATAAGTGCAGGGGTAGTGCCTGGTTGATTATACAAGTGCAGGGGTAGTGCCTGGGTATTTAGAGGAGTGCATAGGTAGTGCCTGGGTGATTTTATAAGTGCATGGGTAGTGTCTGAGTGATTGAAGGACTGCATGGGTAATACCTAGGTGATTGTGTGAGTGCAGGGGTAATGTCTGGGTTAATTGGAGGAGTGCATGGGTAATGCCTAAGTGATTGCATGAGTGCAGGGGTAATGTGTGGGTAATTGGAGGAGTGCATGAGTAATGTCTGGCTGATTGCATGAGTGCAGGAGTAATGTCTGGGTGGTTGCATGACTGTAGTGGTAGTGCTTGGGTATTGGAAGAGTGCATAAGTAGTGCCTGGGTGATTTTATAAGTGCATGGGTACTGGCTAGATGATTGGAGGAGTGCATGGATAGTGCCTGGGTGATTGCAGCAGTGCAAGAGTAGTGCCTGGGTTATACTATGAGTGCATAGCTGGTGCCTGGGTGATTGCATGAGTGTAAGGGTAGTGCTTGGGTTATTGCATGAGTACACAGGTAGAGCCTGGGTGACTGCATGAGTGCAGTGGTAGTGTCTGGGTGATTGCATAAGTGCATAGGTAGTGCCTGGGTGACTTTATAAGTGCATGGGTACTGACGGAGAGATTGAAGGAGTACATAGATACTGCCTGGGTGATTGAAGGAGTGCAAGGGTAGTGCATGGGTGATTAGAGCAGTGCATAGCTAATGCTTTGGTGATTGCATGAGTGTAGGGGTAATGTCTAGCTGATTGCATGAGTGTAGGGGTAATGCCTTCGTGATTGGAGGAATCCAAGGGTAATACCTGGGTGATTGCATGAGTGCAGAAGTAGAGCCTGGGTGATTAGAGGACTGCATAGGTAGTGCCTTGGTGATTTTATAAGTGTATGGTAAGTGCCTGAGTGATTGAAGGAGTGCATAGGTAATGTTTAGGTGATTGCATGAGTGCAAGAGTAATGTTTGGATGATTGCATGAGTACAGGGATAATGTCTGGGTGGTTGCATGAGTGTAGTGGTAGTGCAATGGTGATTGGAGGAGTGCATGGGTACTGCCTGGGTGATTGGATCAGTGCATAGCTAATGCATTGGTGATTCCATGAGTGCAGGGGTAATGTCTGGGGGATTAGAGGAGTACATTGGTAATGCCTGGGTAATTGCATGAGGGTAGGGGTAATGTCTAGCTGATTGCATGAGTGTAGAGGTAGTGCCTGGGTGATTTTATAAGTGCATGGGTATTGCCTGGGTAATTGTATGAGTACAGGGGTAGTGCCTGGTTTATTGGATGAGTGCATGGGTAGTGCCTGGGTGATTATATAAGTGCATGGGTAGTGGCTGGCTGACTGAAGGAGTGCTTGGGTAATGCCTGGGTGATTGCATGAGTGCAGGAATAATGTGTGAGTGATTCGAGGAGTGCATGAGTAATGTCTGGGTGATTGCATGAGTGCAGGGGTAATGCCTGGGTGTTTGTAAGAGTGCATGGGTAGTGCCTGAGTGATTGGAAGAGTGTATGGGTAATGCCTGGGTGTTTGTAAGAGTGCATAGGTAGTGCCTGAGTAATTGGAGGAGTGTATGAGTAGTGCCTGGGTTATTGCATAAGTGCATGGGTACTGACTGGGTGTTTGAAAGAATACATTGATAGTGCCTGGGTGATTGGAGGAGTGCAAGGGTAGTGTCTGGATGATTGGAGCAGTGCATAGCTGATGTATTGCTGATTGCATAAGTGCAGGGGTAATGTCTGGGGGATTAGAGGAGTGCATAGGTAATGCCTGGGTAATTGCATGCGTACTGGCTGAGTGATTAGAGGATTGCATAGATACTGCCTGGGTGATTGAAAGAGTGCAAGGGTAGTGCCTGGGTGTTTGCAGGAGTGCAGGGGTAATGTTTGGGGGATTGGAGAAGTGTATAGGTAATACCTGGGTGATTGCAAGAGTGTACGGGTAATGTCTAGCTGATTGCATGAGTGTACGGGTAGTGCCTGGGTGATTGGAGGAGTACATAGGTAGTGTCTGGGTGATATTATAAGTGTATGGGTCCTGGCTAGGTGATTGGAGACGTGCATGGATAGTGCCTGGGTGATTGGAGGAGTGTGGCAATAGTGCCTAACTGTATAGATGAGTGCATGGGTAGTGTTTGAAAAAAGTGGATGAGTGTAGTAAAAGCGGCTGTAAACATTAGTTCACATTATCATGCTTATTACATTATTTCATCTTACCTTTTTTACTAAAGAAGATACAAAACTCAGTGGAACTATTTTACAGTAGTTTTGTTGTAAACTGAATTTAAAATCTTTTCAAACTTTACCATTACCTTCTGTAAAAAAGAAGAAGAAAAACTGTTATTGCATATAATATTATAGCTTTAAGAACACAACATAATTTCAGAATTACATAACATATTCAGTTTCCCTTTTTTGCTGTTCTCAGATTCTATTGAATTTCACCATACACAGTGATTTCAATGTAGATCATCATACAACAGCGGGGGAAAAACCAATCAATGAGATTGTAAAAAAAAAACTGCGTTGAAAATATTTACAAGTGTAACTGTTTACCTATCTACAGTTTCTAAATTACATTCTTCAACTACATTAAGTCTTTTATTTCTCTCAAGTACATTTTGTAAAATATACTCTCATTTACATCGCGTATAATATAAAGATCAAATATATAAACTACTTCTTTCAAACACAATTTTCCAAATGCAATATGAATTAGCACACACAATAATCCAAACAGTAATTGTTCACATCTTCCCAATAGGCCGGATAATGTTTCCAAATCCATTTGCATTGACAATATCCAAAATAAACTCGTTAATTTGTGTTCACATCTTCCCAATAGGCCGAAAGATGTTTTCAAAACTTTGGCATCAAAAATATCAGATATGAATTTGGTAATTCAAAAGGCAACCTACATTTGAATTCCAAATGGGCATCATTGCAATGTGTCCATCCTTTATTACACTTTAACCCGTTGACCGCGGCGCGAATTCCGCCGCGGTGCGGGTGATTTATGACTGGGCATGGTTCGGACGGCCCCCGGCCGTCCTCCGCACACGCCCACAGTGACGTCGGATGGCCGGGGGCCGTCCGACGCACGCAAGTGGTTAAATACCCAGTATAGTGTCCAGATGTTGCAGTAGGTCCATCATGGAAAATAATAGCCACTGCTTTAAAAGTTCTTTCTGAAATTGATACTTGACTTGCCACAACGTTTTTAATTTTGGTTTCCAATTTTCTTCCATCTGCTCTACAACGTTGTAGCATTAAAATTACATATTGCCCAAATCTTTCTATAAATAATGTTAACAACATTTCTGATTTACAATGAAAACATTTCATATTTTGATTAGCTGTTTTTACTAATTTGTTAAAAGACACTGATTTGCAATCTGGTATTGTCAAATATATGAATAGTTCAGTGTCTATTTCAGTGGTAGAAGAAAATGAACACTCTTCACATTTATGATTCCATCTGTAACTTAGTCCAAACAAATTTTCAATTTCTATTCCTTCATCTTCCAACACTGCAAGCATAAACATAAGAAATTCTTGTGCATCTTGTTGTACATTCAATGTAAATTTCAATGATCCAGCACATATATCCAAAAGATGCCGAATACCAGAAGCAGTATGGAGTTTAGTTCTATCAGTTACCAACTTTTGAAAAATATATTGTAGTAAAGAACAGAATCTTTTTTCTCAAATTTCCATAATTTCATGATGAAGATCCTCTAGATAAAACACAACATTCACAATTACTTTAGCATAGCAGTTGATACCTGAACTATTTTCTAACTAGTATCCTACAATATCATCAACAGTGTCCATTTTCATTTTCTTTGCAGTTTCATCATTCTCTTGAATTGTTTTCTTTTTTGAATCTCAGTGGAATATTTTTCATATTTCCATTTTGGACACACTACACGTTTCTCATATACAGGATATTCACCTAAGTTAGGAGCATAAAGTCTTCTTAACCGATTGTACTCTCTTACACAATTTACATCAGCACTAATCTTTTTCTCATCAAAATCAATCAAATACAACCCAGATAATATTCTTACTCGAGACAATGCAACGTATGCCATGCCTTCTTTAAACACTGTACTTCCAATATTTACCAAAGCACTGTCTACTCTTAAACCTTGAGATTTATGAATGGTTACAGCATATGCTAAAGAAAGAGGAAACTGTTTTCTATGAACATACAAGTCTTTTACAAGCAAAAAACGAACAGTACAATGGCCAATCTGTTTTACCTCTCCAATCTGATCAAATTTAATCTTCAAAAATTCAATTCCATCTCTGTTCTGAAATTTACAAAATCAACAACTTTTCCCATTGCACCATTTACTAAACCTTCTTCTACATTGAAATTACGCCGTAAAATTACCTGACAGTTTACACATACATATAAAGTCTTTTCTAAACCTGCAGTCTTAGACACCGACTTTTCCAAATAATCCAATTTAGACTGTAATTTCTCTGAGAGAAGAATAATAACTCCTTTGTGTTCCATTTTATCGATAGCTTCCATTTTCAGTATTGGTTGTTTTTCAATTTCAAAAGTTCTTGATTGAATGTAGAACACTCTTGCAGTGTAGGCATTAGGCAAACTATAGACTTCTTTTCTCCACATTTTTTGTATATTATTTCAGGTGCTATGTTTTCATTTGGAAACAAGTTAGTTAAAAGCCTACTTTGTAAAGCTTCTTTTCCATGTTTTGTTAAAACACCAATTCTTATATCCTGAAGAATGTTTCCATAATGTTCATCACTTGCTTGTCGCATATTCTTAATAAGTTCTACATATTCAAAATGAGACCAAATGTTGACATTTCCAATACTTCCCAAAGATTTCTCAGTGTCTTCATGGAGAAGTGTTTTAAAAACAGGTTGTCCTTTTACAGGAGTAAGTTGTAGTAGGTCGCCGAATAGAATTACATGTTTTCCTCCAAATAGAACATCATATTCTGTTTTTAAAATCTGTTGCATTCTTAAATGTTCAAAGGCAAGCCTTACGTTTGAGACCATGCTCACCCCATCAATGATTAGAAGTTTCATTTTCTTGAGTACTCTTGAAACTTCATAACAAGCTTCTCCAGATAGCTTGTGATATTCCAACTTATTTTCATGTTCAACTGGTAGCATGAGCAATCGATGTAATGTAATCCCTTTAATGTTGTGTGCTGCTAACCCAGTTGGAGCGGTTACAACACAAGATAAATGTGATTCGGTGGTTTTGTGTAGATAACTGGTCAAAACTTTAATTAAGAAACTTTTTCCTGTTCCAGCTTGTCCACTGATGTACATTCGAATAGGTTTAAATGATGTGCATTGACATTCTTTTTTTTCATGCAGTAAACCATGCTGTATCTGTTGTGTCACTTGCTGATATATTTCTTTTTGTTCAATATTTAGTTTTTCTTCTAAGTTTCCCAACTCAATAATATCCTGTTGTGCTTGTTGCATTGCCGTTTCTACTTCATTCTTGGCTATTGCTGCTTCATTTTCAAGAATTGGTTGTCCTAGTGGATCTTGACTTAGTGGAGCAGAACTTTGACTATCTTGAGAACTGTCTCTAGCTATTTCAGCTGCAATAGTAGTTTCTTGTTCAATCTCTTCATTTAACATTTGTAGATAAGTTGGAAAAATTGTGTATTGAATGCTATCTTTATATGCATTAAAAGAATCTTCATACAGTCAAAATCTCCAAGTAATTCCATTTCACTACGCCAAGGCTTGAAGAGTTGCAGAAGTGCTAAATAGAAAAATTCCCTTTGATATGGAGTTTCACAACTGAGTTTCCTGTGGTTAATAAGATTTCCTTTGGCATGTTTTACCATCCAATTACTGCATATTTTTCTTCATCTATATTTTCCGTAACATTTCTCTTAAAACTGTAATGTTGCAGTACTTTATAGAGACATATGTTTTCCAGATGTGGACTTCTTTTAGGATAGTACGTATCCAACATATTCGTTTTAACAATATCTGTACTTTCTGGTTCATTCAATGCTAAGTATTCAGTTTCTTGTAGAGATTTCAATACTCGATTTCGTGTTGCAGCAAGACCTAGACTTATCCAAATGATTCCTCTTGACTTCGAATATAAACTTGCAGAGGTCAACCGATCCGAACATTCGTAGGATCAAATCTCTAGATGGGAAAGTATCTTCAAACTAAAGCTGTACAATTTGTTACTAAGAGTCTTTTGTGAAATTTCTTCCAACATTTCTTTCAACTCCGTCTTTTCAGATTTGGTTATATATGACGAAACATAGCGAGCAACAGCAATCAAATTATCTGCAACATACTGGATATCCATGTTTGCATTCCACATTGTCAAAATCACTGGATTGTAGTCATTAATATACTTTGAATCTTCAGTTCTTTTTATGTTGTAAGTATTCTTCGGAGATTTTCGAGTTATAGTATGCCTTACTGCTGACATGAAACTATTGACTCTTCCTTTTGAAATTACTGGACTTGGGAATCCAAAACGACATTTTGTATAAAATTTTCCCTTTGACGTGTATTTTCGTTGACAATATTTTCCACATCGATGACTTTGAAACCGTAAAACTTGTTGTCTTAAGCTGTTTTCTCCTCCTTTGTTCGGAATGGCACAGGTAACATAGTCTTCACTGAAAACCAAAACAGTTTCATCAGAATCGGTTCCAAATTTAGGTTCATTCTTGATCCATAATAGCATATGTATATGAGGAGCACCTCTGGCTTGGTACTCCTTTCTCCAAAAGAAATCAATAACTTCTCCAAAAGTTGGATTATTTTTATTGCAGATAAAAGACATCATAGCTTGAAACCTATGATTCAAATATCTGCACACATTTACAGGATCCAAGGAACACAGTTCTCCAGCTGTCATCAATTCAATGTTTTTTACATTTGAATTTGCTTGTCGTAGAAATTCAAGTAAATCGTCCCATGCGTATTCAGCACAGCTAAGCGTAACAAACCACGTAGGGGTTCCTAAGTTTCTTAACATACATTTAAGTTCTCCGTGACGATGATACCAATACTCATTAGTACCACGTTGACAAGCCATCAAATTAATTAGCTGAGATTCTAAATGATCGTCTCTTTGTTGAACTTTGTCCAAAAATTCCTTTGCAGAAACATGTGTAAGATGAACTCCTGTTTTTAATATGTGGTTCACTGCATATGAAAGTCCAGACAAGTCACTTTCAAACACAAGATAAGTAAATATGAAAAACACTGTCGAAATCTTGGATCTTCTGAGTATAATCTTGTCGTACGGTATTCTGAAGCTGGAATGTGTACTGGTCGTTCATCATATCGTCCACCTTTTCCAGTGGGGAAGAGCTGTGGAAAACAACGAGCCTCTGAACTTTTTTCCCATACACTCAAGGGAGTTCCCTTCGCTTTCTTCATTTGAAATAATTCAATAGTGTTTCCTATCACTTCTTTTAAATGTAGAGGATGTATACTGTAATGTTCATAAATTTCTTCACTCCTGGAGTTGTCCACTTTTTCTATTTGGCCAGTTGAAATTTTTCTTCCATCTTCTAAAGATATTTCTTGTTTTTCCACATTTACAGTTTTATTATAAATATTGTTTAGTATAAGATATAATGTAGCCTTTTGAAGTTTGGTGACATCTACTAACTCTTGCCATATTTTCCGACTCTTTGTTGGTACACCATTAACTAGAATAACTACAGGTTCACTTTCCTCTCTCTCTATACCAACAGTTTCAATATTTTTCTTAAAATCTAAAGGTAAATACACAACTCTTCCTTTTAAACCTCTTTGTAAATCTGTTGGAGGCAGCTTACCTGTTTTAGGCTCCATACGAACTATAGCCTAAAACGGTTGCACAGATTGAATAAGAATGGACTCATACATATTTAAATCTACCAGTTCCGGAGGAATAGCTACCAACTCTAAGGGGGAGATTTACAAAAAAGTAGCACAACGCAACGCAGCCCCCCGCGAGGCTGTGCTGCGTTGCGTGACAGGGAGGGAGCAGGAGAGCGCCATATTTTTAAAGATATGGCTCTCTCCTCCCCTTTCCCTTGCGACGGCGCTGATTTCAGCAGCCGTGCGCCATGCACACACCTTAGCGCTGTAGCACTAGGGTGTGTGCATGAGTCCAGCATAGGTTTTGTACAGGAAGGATACCCTTCCTGTACAAAATACTATGCTAGACACGAGGGAAAGCTTTTCCCACTTTTTATGCGTGCTGCACAGTGCAGCATGCATGCAAAGTTGGAAAAGGAAGGAGAAATGAAAGCATTTCTCCTTCCTTGCGCCTAGTTGAAAAGGGCGCAGTTTTCTCACACTAAACTCAATCTACTGTTTTTAGTAAATTGGGTTTAGCGTGAGAAATTTTGGGTGGTTGCATGGGAACGCCCATGCACCACCCTTGGCACGCCCCCACCGCGCAAAGTAACGCGAAGCAGCGCAATGCGCTGCTTCGCATTACTTTTACGTTATTTCCAGTTTAGCGCTGGAAAGTTAATTAGGAAAAAAAGATTTTGCGCAGTTTTGCGTCACTTTTGTGACACAAACACGGCGCAAAATCTAAGTAAATCTCTCCCAAAGTTGTTATGTACAGCTCTAGCTGGCATTTTGTTTTCTTCTAATTTGTTGTAACAATATTTACAAATACGATGATCACTACACAACTCAAAACGACCTTCCACCAACAAATAAGCACCAAATTGCTCCCACTTATCATTGTTTTCCTTTCCACTTTTTAAATACAGATCAACATTCCTAGTTTGACTTCTATAGTGAGTACGTCGACAACAAATACAAACATAGTTTGGTTTTTCACAAGAAAGTACCTTAAACTTTGTAATTTCTTCTACAAACTTCTCAGTAGAACTATCTTCCACCTCTTCTTCAACACATACACTTATCAAACTCTCACTTTCTCTACACTCCTCTTGAGGACCAAAGAAACTAAACTGTATATCATCAGAAACTTTTTTTTACATCCAATTCTGAACCATGCAAAAGAGCTGTGTTTATTTCACTTAAAGATAATGCAGGACTTTTTACATAGTACAATCTCCTTACTAACTTCCACAGAATGAGGTACTGCTAACATTCTTAAATGATGAAAAGTACTTTGACACAGTTTTCTAGAAAGACAAGCCAGAGAATGACCCTGCAAGTTAATATATTTTCTCACTTTACAAGGATCTAGTCCTTGCAACAACTTAATCTTCTGTTTAACACTTTTTTTTACCATAATCTCGTAAGAAATGTCATAATATATCAATAGATTCCTGTCGTATATTACAAATACTACTACAATCCCACTTATACACTGGAGCTTGTGTACATCTCCCTTGAACTTCTTCAGCTATTACTTCTTCCACATTTCTAGGAACCATCTTTTCTTTTTCAATTGGACAACCATTTTTAACTTCATAACAACGACCACTGGTATCAACTGCATGAACTAATGTATTTTGTTGAAAATAACTTTCTTCATTAAAAAAAGGTTCAGTAGTAGAAGTGTGCTTCCATTCACCCGAATTTTTTTGCAAAAGTTAGTTCTATTAACCAGTCTTTTTCTTTTACTTTTCTCCTTCATAAAGTGCATTGTTTTATTCATTGTTTTCATTCTCTTCAATACTAATATAACCAATCTTCTTTTCAATTCAAAAGCCTTTCCGACTACACTATCAATCTGTTGTTTTTCTTTGTAAGATGCTGATCTTCTTTTATATTTTTTGCAATCTTTCAATACATTTTGTAGTACTCTACTTTTATACATTCTCTTCCTAATGTCTTTAAATTCTTTCATCCATCTTTCAACATAGATTGTTTTTCCATAACCTGATTTTCCATTAATTTGTCCTTTTTTCGTTTCCTTCTGATTGGTTCTCCTACTTTTCTTTCTCTTTTCCCCAGTTTGAAAATTCATTACATTGTTTAAAAGTCTTTTAACAAATTCTTTAGTTCTCTTACCAGAAGTCTTTTTCTTCAATGTCACATGTTGTACTTCATCTAATTTCTGCTTTTCTCTCTCCTTTAAATAGTACTGTTTTTTTGTTGTCTTTTCTTTTGAACTTTTCTTGTCATACTGAATCCTTCTTAATAATAATGGAGAATATCTGAAAAAAAAGAAAAGTTTAAAAAATTTCTAAAAATTATTTAGTATTATTAAAATAATTATATACAAATATTCTCATCTATAAATAAATACCTTCAATTTAAAAGGTACAGACATATGCATATATGATTTTCAGAATATAGTGAGACTTACAGCAGAGACATGTCATAGGTTTTTGCTTTATATTTACCTAGGCCCAACACCCTGAGCATTATTAGAATGGTGAAGCAGCAGCACAAAAGTGAGGTTTAAGGCATGTTAGGAGATGGATTAGTTATTACACTACTTTGTATGAGTCTTTAGAAAAGTTCACTTGAAGTATGCCACATAAATGTAGGTGTGTGTTTGAAATGTAAAGTACAATCTGTCAAGTTTTAAAGCCTTAATAGTTTTATAACTGAGGTATGTCTCTACTTGCATATGAATTTTCATACATATCATGCGTGTGAATTTGATAGACATATAAAACACAGGTATACATCTATTTGTATATTACTTTTATATATGAATTTGCTAGGAAAACGTATAGAAATATATATACAATATTTCAGTAATATGGTGAAACCTACAACTGAGACATGTAATAGATCTGCCTGAGTGATTGCATAACTCCATGGGTAGTGCTTGGGTGATTGTATGAGTGCAAGGGTAGTGGCTGGGTAATTGAAGAAGAGGCTGGATAGTGACTAGCTAATTGCATGAAAGCACACATAAAGCTTGAGTGAGCTTGAGTGCATGGATAAGTGTATGAATAGTGCCTGAAGGCATAGATGATTACATGAGTAGTGCATAGGTGAATAGATGAGTTCAACAGTAGGGCCTGGGTGATTCTATGACTACAAGGGTACTGCCTTGGTTATCACATGAGTGCATAGGTAGAGCCTGTGTGATTGCATCCCTGCAGGGGTAGTACCTGGGTGATTGCATAAGTGCATAGGTAGTGCCTGGGTGATTTTATAAGTGCATTGGTACTGGCTGAGTGATTGGAGGAGTGCATAGATACTGCCTGGGTGATTGGAGGTGTGCAGGGGTAGTGGCTGAGTGATTGTAGCAGTGCATAGATAATGCATTAGTGATTGCATGAGTGCAGGGGTAATGTCTGGGGAAAACAGGAGTACATAGGAAGTGCCTGGGTGATTTTATAAGTGCATGAGTACTGCCTGAGTGATTAGAGGAGTACTGTGGTAGTGCCTGAGTGATTGGAGGAATGCAAGGGTAGTGGCTGGGTGATTTTATAAGTGCATGGGTACTGGCTGGCTGCAGTTCTTTTGTTTCTTTCTGTACCTCTCTTGCTTTTTTCTGCACCCCTCGTGCCTCTTTCCGCACCCCTCTTCCCTCTTTCTGCACTCCTCTTGCCTCTTTCTGGTCCTCTGTCCCTTCTTTCTGTACTTCTTTTGTTTCTTTCTGCACTTCTCTTGCTTCTTTCTGCACCCCTCTTGCTTCTTTCTGCACCCCTTGTGCCTCTTCCACACCCCTCTTCCATCTTTATGCACCCCTTTTGCCTCTTTTACACCTCTGTTCCTTTTTTCTGCACTTCTTTTGTTTCTTTCTGCACCTATCTTGTTTCTTTCTGTATCCCTCTTGCCTTTTTCTCCACCCCACTTCTCCCTTTCTGCATCTCTATTGCTTCTTTCTGCACATCTCTTGCTTCTTTCTGCACCCCTCATGCCTCTTTCTGCACCCCTCTTCCCTCTTTCTGCCCTCCTCTTCCCTCTTTCTGCACCTCTGTTGCTTCATTCTGTACTTCTTTTATTCCTTTCTACACCTCTCTTGCTTCTTTCTGCATCCCTCTTGCCTCTTTCTCCACCCCTCCTCCCCCTTTCTGCATCTGTTTCTTCTTTTTACACTTCTCTTGCCTCTTTCTGCACCTCTGTCCCTTCTTTCTGCAACCCTAGTGCCTCTTTCTGCACCCCTCGTCCCTCTTTCTGCTCCCCTCTTGCTTCTTTCTGCACCTCTGTTGCTTCTTTCTGCACCTCTCATGCTTCTTTCTGCACCCCTCTTGCTTCTTTCTGCACTCCTCATGTCTCGTTTACACCACTCTTCCCTCTTTCTGCACCCCTCTTGCCTCTTTCTGCACCTCTGTTCCTTCTTTCTGCACACATTAAAACTAAAGAAGCTGCACTTCTCGTTTCAAGTAGAGACCTAAAATCATGTGGTGTATTTCATGCATACCTTTCAAAGACAAATATAAAGCAGCAACCTATCACATATGTATGCTGTAAGTGTCACCATCTTCCTGAAAGCATCCATGCATATGTTTGTATGCCACATAAATGTAGGTGTCTATGTACATATGTCTCTACTTACTCATATACTCTGATATGTGTTATCCATCTAATGATGCTACATGTGTAAAACACAAGTATATATCTATTTCTATCCTTCTTTTATATATGGTGCACTAGCAAAAGGTACATACATATGCATGCACGGTTTGAGGAAGATGGTGAGACTTACAGCAGAGACATGTCAAAGGTTGCTGCTGTGCCCTTAGCTGTGCTCAATACCTAACTAGTAGTGGAATAGTGAAGCAGTAGAAAAGTGATGTTTAAGATAAGTTCGGTGACAAATTACTGATTATGGTACTTTGTAAGAATCTGTGGAAAAGTTCACTTGAAGTATGCCACATAAATCTAGTTTACAAAAAAACAAAGTAGGGGAGTGAAGAGGTAGCGTCCAAAGGAACACTAACGGTGGATACGTCCTCCTCTTACAAACAGTTAACAAAACATCAAGATCCACCACAAGGGTGATTATTCAATGAATGAAAAAAGGATCGAACGTTTGTGGGGGAGTGTGTTCCTACTTTTTGGTAGGACATACACAGGAGTTGTTTAAATACCCCTCACACACCAAAAGGGCCCTTGGTGTCATGGGAATATTGCCCCATGAGTGCTGCTAGACATTGCCTCGCTACGAACAGCTCACCCGCGGCTCCGAAGTACTTCGGAGCCGCGGGTGAGCTGTTCGTAGCGAGGCAATGTCTAGCAGCACTATTTAGTGGCGACTCTCTCCCTCACTCGTTCCAGAGGCTCATGGGGCAATATTCCCATCCATACATAATTAACACTTTAGAAGTACAATTAGGCACTGTATGAAGTGCATGATTCTTTTCACTTTTCACTTTTTGTATATAGTATACCTCCACAATTCTTATACAACATAGTGAGCACTGAAGGGATCTTTTCAGTCCTGATGAAGAAGCCTTGAGCTTCGAAACATGTTGACTTTTTAGGAATATCTGCACATTATATGCGAGATATTTCCGAACCACCATTTTAACAGGTCCAGCCTCAATGACCTATTAAATTGTCTTAAGTCTACGAGGCCAGTTCCTTTTTAACCTCACTCCTTACATTCACTCCTGACCCTTCCTCTCACTACCCTCACACCACACATAGTACTTTTTAGCATAGTGCTCCCGCGTAGTCGCAGGTCGCAGCACGCCCCATCCCACAGTGGGATGGGAAGACCCCAATGATGAAGCATGACACCAAGGGCCCTTTTGGTGTGTGAGGGGTATTTAAACAACTCCTGTGTATGTCCTACCAAAAAGTAGGAACACACTACCCCACACACGTTCGGTCCTTTTTTCATTCATTGAATAATCACCCTTGTGGTGGATCTTGATGTTTTGTTAACATAAATCTAGGTGTCTGTTTGAAATGTAAAGTGCAATCTCTCAACTTTTAAACCCTTTATAGTCTTGTAACTGAGGTATATATCTACTTGCATATGCATTTTGATACATATCATGCATGTGAAGTTGATAGACATATAAAACACAGGCATACATCTATTTGTATATTACTTTTGTATATGAATTTGCTAGGAAAAGGTACAGACATATATATATAATATTTCACGAATATAGTGAAACCTACAACTGAGACATGTAATAGATCTGCCTGAGTGATTGCATAACTCTATGGGTAGTGCTTGGGTGATTGTATGAGTGCAAGGGTAGTCGCTGGGTAATTGGAGGAGAGGATGGATAGTGACTGGCTAATTGCATGAGTGCACACATAGAGGTTGAGTGCATGGATAAGTATATGAATAGTACCTGAAGGCATAGATGAGTGCATGAGTAGTGCCTAGGTGAATAGATGGGTGCAACAGTAGGACCTGGATGATTCTATGACTGCAAGGGTAGTGACTGGATTATTACATGAGTGCATATGTAAAGCCTGCGTGATTGCAATACTGCAGGGGTAGTACATAAGTAGTGTCTGGGTGATTTTATAAGTGTATGGGTGCTGGCTGGGTAATTGTATGAGTACAGGAATAGTGCCTGGGTGATTGGAGGAGTGGAAGGGTAGTGCCTGGGTTATTATATAAGTCTATAGGTAGTGGATGGGTGACTGAAGAAGTGCTTGGGTAATGCCTATGTGATTGCATGAGTGCAGGGGTAATGTGTGGGTGATTGGAGGAATGCATGAGCAATGCCAGGGTAATTGCATGAGTGCAGGGGTAATGTCTGGGTGGTTGTAGGAGTGTAGTGGTAGTGCCTGGGTGATTGGAGGAGTGCATAGGTAGTGCCTGGGTGATTTCATAAGTACATGGCTACTGGTTAGGTGATTGGAAGAGTACAGGGGTAGTGCCTGGGTGATTGGAGGAGTGCAAGGATAGTGCCTGGGTGTTTGAAGCAGTGTATAGCTAATGCATTGGTGATTGCATGAGTGCAGGGGTAATGTCTGGAAGATTACAGGAGTACATAGGAAGTGCCTGGGTGATTTTATAAGTGCATGGGTACTGCCTGGGTGATTTCAGGAGTACTGAGGTAGTGCCTGAGTGATTGGAGGAGTGCAAAGGTGGTGCCTGAGTGATTTTATAAGTGCATGAGTACTGGCTGAGTGATTACATAAGTACAGGGGTAGTGCCTGTGTGATTGGAGGAGTGCAAGGGTAGTGCCTGAGTGATTATATAAGTGCATGGGTAGTGGCTGGGTGAATGAAGGAGTGCATGGGTAATACCTGGGTGATTGCATGAGTGCATAGGTAGTTCCTGGGTGATTGCATGAGTGCAGATGTAGTGCCTGGGTGATTGCAGCAGTGCACAGGTAGTGCCTGGATGATTAGAAGACTGCATGGGTAGTACTTGGGTGTTTTAATAACTGCATGGGTATTGGGCCTAGCCAAATATAAAGCAGCAGTCTATTACATGACTCAACTGTAAGTCTCTCCATATTGTTAAAAGCATGCATACATTCATCTCTACCTTTTCAAATCATCATCATATCTAAAAGAAATATCTATACAATATTTCAGGAATAAGGTGAAACCTACAACTGATACACTTCAAAAAATGGCAGAATGCACTCCACGCTTCCTCTAAAAAAACTTCAATAAATTTCCTTTGAATGCTCAAAGGCAAGGATTTGGAGTGCAACCCCGGTATCGCGCTCGGTCCTTGCGCGTAATTGAATATATCAGCAACAACTGGGACCTCGTGAGGTATACCAGATCAGGGATGCACTACCCGCAAGATATTGTTTTAATGTGTTGCTACAATTTTAATCTCTATTTAATCCAGTTCATCCATATTTCATTTCATTTTTATTTGTTTATTTCATCCACATTTCGAATAAGGTTCAACAGATTGCCGGTCCAGGCATTTCTTTCAACAGCACAAAGTAGGTTCACCATTCTTGATGAATCAACGTGATAGCAAAATACCCAATGCATTTCGGGCCACTGCCCTTCGTCAGGGGTAACTGTGATGCAAAAAGACTTGTCTCAGGATAAACATTCATTTACAAGTCGTCATGTTATGTTAACTGTATTAACAGTTTAACACATGTCAAGCAAGAACCTGACCATTAGTAACCTCAGAACCAATATTTACGTGACACGGTTGTACTTACATCAAACGTGATGTGTGTGATCAAATAAACATCAAACGTATCTCCAAAATCAACTCAAAATTGATCAAATTCAATATCCCCCTATGTGGCTTGTGCCTGCATTTATACCATTATTTCTTTAAAAAATCAGCTCGCTGCAATATTTAAGATAACTGAATTTACCTTCTGCGGTCAGAACATTGAACCCCGTCAGTTCGCTGTTAAACGTTCAATTAACTTGAGCGAGTGTGACTTCCGCTTATAAATCATACTGATTGGTTTAACCATGCCACATGATTTGTCCCCAATGAGAAATAAACAAAATACTTCGTTTCGTCTCAACCGTGACTTGAACAAAACAAATGTCAATGAATAAAATCATGAGTGTGAATCTGATTAAGGAAAAATCTAAATTATAATAAGAAACCAGTAATACACCTACTTCTTCTAAATGTAAAATTGCTAAAATACATTCTATACATGTAGTGAATTTTAACATAATGTTCTAGCTTGTTACAACATGCGCACGGATGCCTAAACTGTATTTTAGCGATTTTACATTTAGAAGAAATAGGTGTATTATTGGTTTCTTATTATAATTTAGATTTTTCATTAATCAGATTCACACTTATGATTTTATTCATCGAGTACAAAGCCCCGGGGAGGTAGTGGTCCCTGGGGCTTGGGGGGGCCTGCGAGGCCCCAGTGCCGGGGAGGTGGTGGTCCCCGGGGCTTGGGGGGCCTGCGAGGCCCCCGCCAATAATTAATAAAAGCCCCGGGGAGGTGGCAGTCCCCGGGGCTTGGGGGGGGCCTGCGAGGCCCCCCCCATTAATGAAGAAAGCCCCGGGGAGGTGGCTGTCCCCGGGTTTTGGGGGGGCCCACGTGCCCCCCCATAATTAATAAAGCCCAGAGGAGGTGGCAGTCCCCGGGGCTGCGGGGGGCCGCGTGCCCCGTGCATAATAAATTAAGCCCCGGGGAGGTGGCGGTCCCCGCAGCTGTGGGGGCCTGTGAGGCCCCCGCAGATTAATGAAACATTGCCCCCGAGACCTGGCCCACCCTGGGGCTCATTAAAACAAAGCACGGGAGACCGCGCTTCATTTTTTGTTATTTTCTCTGCGGGATTCCTGCACCCAGCGTGACTTCCGACGATTTTTTATTTTAAAAAAAAAATGCTTTTTATGGCCCAGGGGGACCTTGTGGGACCCCCTGACCAGACCTAGGGGGTCAGGGAGTTTCTACCCTGCCCCCCTTTCCTTCATTTAAAACATTTCTTTCTCTTTTTCCTTGTGACTTGGTTACCGAGTCACAAAATGGCTGCCAACACATTCTGGTTTGGAGTGTTGGCAGCCAATCAGAATGAAGATCGTGCTCGGGAGGGTGCACGAATCCTCCTCGGCCCTCGGATTTATAAATTTAGATTTTTTGAATTTCTCAAGAACTACTGAACAGATTCACACCATTTAAAAAAATGTGTTGCTTTCTGAACCAAGAGCTACCTTTTTGCCAAATTTGGTGATATTTCGTTCAGCAGTTCGGGCTGTAGCCATGTCTAAAGTTCCTATGGAAGTTAACATGGGAAAAACACATTCTGGGACCCCCCTTTATTCTCGGCCCCTGCTTGACGAATCACCCCGAAACTTTTAAGACAGGACCTGCCCTGAGTGAACCAGTAGTTTGGAAAATTTCGCGAAGAAGCGGCGCCAAAGATATTGGCAAAAGAAAAAACGCTTTTTGAATAGAAACGAGGTCCTAACTATAACTACCAGTAGGTAATATATATATATAAATATATATATATCTATTCAGCAAAAAAGGTTACCCCTCGTGGGACTTCGCCTGCAGGTAAGTTAACAGCTCGTATTTAAAAGGCAGCTGACAGAGGCATTCTTCCATTAAAAATCAAATTGCCAGTCCTACGCGTTTCAGGCCACCGCCCTTAATCATGGACTGCTTGAAGAAAAACAAGGCATGCACACAACTGGCATTTTCCCTTTTTATTTTCAATGGTCATGTGTCAGTCAAAAGACCATAGCATTATGGGGCTAGTAGTGTCTCTTTACGATCCCATGTGGGACGCTGCTGTGGATTTCCATAAAAATAATGTTTTAACAAGGAAGCACCCAGTCTCTATTCATTGCTCTCCTGTAGAAAGGCTCTTCCTGCTCCTTATGAAATCCACCTCAGTCGGCAGACTCGGACCTGCACTTCATGCGGTGGCGTCGCTCCTGTGGCCAGGGCTGGCCCCTAAACATCCAGCAAAAAAGGTTACCCCTCGTGGGACTTCGCCTGCAGGTAAGTTAACAGCTCGTATTTGGAGGCAGCTGACAGAGGCATTTTTCCATTAAAAATCAAATTGCCAGTCCTACGCGTTTCAGGCCACCGCCCTTAATCATGGACTGCTTGAAGAAAAACACGGCATGCACACAACTGGCGATTTTCCTTTTTATTTTCAATGGTCACGTGTCAGTCAAAAGACCATTGCATTATGGGGCTAGTAGTGTCTCTTTACGATCCCATGTGGGACGCTGCTGTGGATTTCCATAAAAATAATGTTTTAACAAGGAAGCACCAAGTCTCTATTCATTGCTCTCCTGTAGAAAGGCTCTTCCTGCTCCTTTTAAAATCCGCCTCAGTCGGCAGACTCGGACCCGCACTTCATGCGGTGGCGTCGCTCCCGTGGCCAGGGCCGGCCACTAAACATCCAGCAAAAAAGGTTACCCCTCGTGGGACTTCGCCTGCAGGTAAGTTAACAGCTTGTATTTGGAGGCAGCTGACAGAGGCATTCTTCCATTAAAAATCAAATTGCCAGTTCTACGCGTTTCAGGCCACCGCCCTTAATCATGGACTGCTTGAAGAAAAACACGGCATGCACACAACTGGTGTTTTACCTTTATATTTTCAATGGTCACGTGTCAGTCAAAAAACCATTGCATTATGGGCTAGTAGTGTCTCTTTACGATCCCATGTGGGACGCTGCTGTGGATTTCCATAAAAATAATGTTTAAACAAGGAAGCACCAAGTCTCTATTCATTGCTCTCCTGTAGAAATCTCTTCCTGCTCCTTATGAAATCCGCCTCAGTTGGCAGACTCGGACCCGCACTTCATGCGGTGGCGTCGCTCCCGTGGCCAGGGCCGGCCACTAAACATCCAGCAAAAAAGGTTACCCCTCGTGGGACTTCGCCTGCAGGTAAGTTAACAGCTCGTATTTGGAGGCAGCTGACAGAGGCATTCTTCCATTAAAAATCAAATTGCCAGTCCTACGCGTTTCAGGCCACCGCCCTTAATCATGGACTGCTTGAAGAAAAACACGGCATGCACACAACTGGCGTTTTCCCTTTTTATTTTCAATGGTCACGTGTCAGTCAAAAGACCATTGCATTATGGGGCTAGTAGTGTCTCTTTACGATCCCATGTGGGACGCTGCTGTGGATTTCCATAAAAATAATGTTTAAACAAGGAAGCACCAAGTCTCTATTCATTGCTCTCCTGTAGAAAGGCTCTTCCTGCTCCTTATGAAATCCGCCTCAGTCGGCAGACTCGGACCCGCACTTCATGCGGTGGCGTCGCTCCCGTGGCCAGTGCCGGCCACTAAACATCCAGCAAAAAAGGTTACCCCTCGTGGGACTTCGCCTGCAGGTAAGTTAACAGCTCATATTTGGAGGCAGCTGACAGAGGCATTCTTCCATTAAAAATCAAATTGCCAGTCCTACGCATTTCAGGCCACCGCCCTTAATCATGGACTGCTTGAAGAAAAACACGGCATGCATACAACTGGCGTTTTCCCTTTTTATTTTCAATGGTCACGTGTCAGTCAAAAGACCATTGCATTATGGGGCTAGTAGTGTCTCTTTACGATCCCATGTGGGACGCTGCTGTGGATTTCCATAAAAATAATGTTTTAATAAGGAAGCACCAAGTCTCTATTCATTGCTCTCCTGTAGAAAGGCTCTTCCTGCTCCTTATGAAATCCGCCTCAGTTGGGAGACTCGGACCCGCACTTCATGCGGTGGCGTCGCTCCCGTGGCCAGGGCCGGCCACTAAACATCCAGCAAAAAAGGTTACCCTTCGTGGGACTTCGCCTGCAGGTAAGTTAACAGCTTGTATTTGGAGGCGGTTGACAGAGGCATTCTTCCATTAAAAATCAAATTGCCAGTTCTACGCGTTTCAGGCCACCGCCCTTAATCATGGACTGCTTGAAGAAAAACACGGCATGCACACAACTGGTGTTTTACCTTTATATTTTCAATGGTCACGTGTCAGTCAAAAAACCATTGCATTATGGGGCTAGTAGTGTCTCTTTACGATCCCATGTGGGACGCTGCTGTGGATTTCCATAAAAATAATGTTTTAACAAGGAAGCACCAAGTCTCTATTCATTGCTCTCCTGTAGAAAGGCTCTTCCTGCTCCTTATGAAATCCGCCTCAGTCGGCAGACTCGGACCCGCACTTCATGCGGTGGCGTCGCTCCCGTGGCCAGGGCCTGCCACTAAACATCCAGCAAAAAAGGTTACCCCTCGTGGGACTTCGCCTGCAGGTAAGTTAACAGCTCGTATTTTGAGGCAGCTGACAGATGCATTCTTCCATTAAAAATCAAATTGCCAGTCCTACGCGTTTCAGGCCACCGCCCTTAATCATGCACTGCTTGAAGAAAAACACGGCATGCACACAACTGGCGTTTTCCCTTTTTATTTTCAATGGTCACGTGTCAGTCAAAAGACCATTGTATTATGGGGCTAGTAGTGTCTCTTTACGATCCCATGTGGGACGCTGCTGTGGATTTCCATAAAAATAATGTTTTAACAAGGAAGCACCAAGTCTCTATTCATTGCTCTCCTGTAGAAAGGCTCTTCCTGCTCCTTATGAAATCCGCCTCAGTCGTCAGACTCAGGCCCGCACTTCATGTGGTGGCGTTGCTCCCATGGCAAGGGCCGGCCACTAAACATCCAGCAAAAAAGTTACCCTTCGTGGGACTTCGCCTGCAGG
This sequence comes from Calotriton arnoldi, assembly GCA_963921515.1. NCBI lineage: Eukaryota > Metazoa > Chordata > Amphibia > Caudata > Salamandridae > Calotriton > Calotriton arnoldi. The sequence continues at coordinate 60,723 of CAWUFW010004763.1, forward strand.
TAAGTTAACAGCTAGTATTTGGAGGCAGCTGACAGAGGCATTCTTCCATTAAAAATCAAATTGCAAGTCCTGCGCGTTTCAGGCCACCGCCCTTAATCATGGACTGCTTGAAGAAAAACACGGCATGCACACAACTGGCGTTTTCCTTTTATTTTCAATGGTCACGTGTCAGTCAAAAGACCATTGCATTATGGGGCTAGTAGTGTCTCTTTACGATCCCATGTGGGACGCTGCTGTGGATTTCCATAAAAATAATGTTTTAACAAGGAAGCACCAAGTCTCTATTCATTGCTCTCCTGTAGAAATCTCTTCCTGCTCCTTATGAAATCCGCTTCAGTTGGCAGACTCGGACCCGCACTTCATGCGGTGGCGTCGCTCCCGTGGTCAGGGCCGGCCACTAAACATCCAGCAAAAAGGTTACCCCTCGTGGGACTTCGCCTGCAGGTAAGTTAACAGCTCATATTTGGAGGCAGCTGACAGAGGCATTCTTCCATTAAAAATCAAATTGCCAGTCCTACGCGTTTCAGGCCACCGCCCTTAATCATGGACTGCTTGAAGAAAAACACGGCATGCACACAACTGGCGTTTTCCCTTTTATTTTCAATGGTCACGTGTCAGTCAAAAGACCATTGCATTATGGGGCTAGTAGTGTCTCTTTACGATCCCATGTGGGACGCTGCTGTGGATTTCCATAAAAATAATGTTTTAACAAGGAAGCACCAAGTCTCTATTCATTGCTCTCCTGTAGAAAGGCTCTTCCTGCTCCTTATGAAATCCGCCTCAGTCGGCAGACTCGGACCCGCACTTCATGCAGTGGCGTCGCTCCCGTGGCCAGGGCCGGCCACTAAACATCCAGCAAAAGAGGTTACCCCTCGTAGGACTTCGCCTGCAGGTAAGTTAACAGCTCGTATTTGGAGGCATCTGACAGAGGCATTCTTCCATTAAAAATCAAATTGCAAGTCCTGCGCGTTTCAGGCCACCGCCCTTAATCATGGACTGCTTGAAGAAAAACACGGCATGCACACAACTGGCGTTTTCCTTTTTATTTTCAATGGTCACGTGTCAGTCAAAAGACCATTGCATTATGGGGCTAGTAGTGTCTCTTTACGATCCCATGTGGGACGCTGCTGTGGATTTCCATAAAAATTATGTTTTAACAAGGAAGCACCAAGTCTCTATTCATTGCTCTCCTGTAGAAAGGCTCTTCCTGCTCCTTATGAAATCCGCCTCAGTCGGCAGACTCGGACCCGCACTTCATGCGGTGGCGTTGCTCCCGTGGCCAGGGCCGGCCACTAAACATCCAGCAAAAAAGGTTACCCCTCGTGGGACTTCGCCTGCAGGTCAGTTAACAGCTCGTATTTGGAGGCAGCTGACAGAGGCATTCTTCCATTAAAAATCAAATTGCCAGTCCTACGCGTTTCAGGCCACCGCCCTTAATCATGGACTGCTTGAAGAAAAATACGGCATGCACACAACTGGCGTTTTCCTTTTTATTTTCAATGGTCACGTGTCAGTCAAAAGACCATTGCATTATGGGGCTAGTAGTGTCTCTTTACGATCCCATGTGGGACGCTGCTGTGGATTTCCATAAAAATAATGTTTTAACAAGGAAGCACCAAGTCTCTATTCATTGCTCTCCTGTAGAAAGGCTCTTCCTGCTCCTTATGAAATCCGCCTCAGTCGTCAGACTCGGACCCGCACTTCATGTGGTGGCGTTGCTCCCATGGCAAGGGCCGGCCACTAAACATCCAGCAAAAAAGGTTACCCTTCGTGGGACTTCGCCTGCAGGTAAGTTAACAGCTCGTATTTGGAGGCAGCTGACAGAGGCATTCTTCCATTAAAAATCAAATTGCAAGTCCTGCGCGTTTCAGGCCACCGCCCTTAATCATGGACTGCTTGAAGAAAAACACGGCATGCACACAACTGGCGTTTTTCCTTTTTATTTTCAATGGTCACGTGTCAGTCAAAAGAGCATTGCATTATGGGACTAGTAGTGTCTCTTTACGATCCCATGTGGGACGCTGCTGTGGATTTCCATAAAAATAATGTTTTAACAAGGAAGCACCAAGTCTCTATTCATTGCTCTCCTGTAGAAATCTCTTCCTGCTCCTTATGAAATCCGCTTCAGTTGGCAGACTCGGACCCGCACTTCATGCGGTGGCGTCGCTCCCGTGGCCAGGGCCGGCCACTAAACATCCAGCAAAAAAGGTTACCCCTCGTGGGACTTCGCCTGCAGGTAAGTTAACAGCTCATATTTGGAGGCAGCTGACAGAGGCATTCTTCCATTAAAAATCAAATTGCCAGTCCTACGCGTTTCAGGCCACCGCCCTTAATCATGGACTGCTTGAAGAAAAACACGGCATGCACACAACTGGCGTTTTCCTTTTTATTTTCAATGGTCACGTGTCAGTCAAAAGACCATTGCATTATGGGGCTAGTAGTGTCTCTTTACGATCCCATGTGGGACGCTGCTGTGGATTTCCATAAAAATAATGTTTTAACAAGGAAGCACCAAGTCTCTATTCATTGCTCTCCTGTAGAAAGGCTCTTCCTGCTCCTTATGAAATCCGCCTCAGTCGGCAGACTCGGACCCGCACTTCATGCAGTGGCGCCGCTCCCGTGGCCAGGGCCGGCCACTAAACATCCAGCAAAAGAGGTTACCCCTCGTAGGACTTCGCCTGCAGGTAAGTTAACAGCTCGTATTTGGAGGCATCTGACAGAGGCATTCTTCCATTAAAAATCAAATTGCCAGTCCTGCGCGTTTCAGGCCACCGCCCTTAATCATGGACTGCTTGAAGAAAAACACGGCATGCACACAACTGGCGTTTTCCCTTTTTATTTTCAATGGTCACGTGTCAGTCAAAAGACCATTGCATTATGGGGCTAGTAGTGTCTCTTTACGATCCCATGTGCGACGCTGCTGTGGATTTCCATAAAAATTATGTTTTAACAAGGAAGCACCAAGTCTCTATTCATTGCTCTCCTGTAGAAAGGCTCTTCCTGCTCCTTATGAAATCCGCCTCAGTCGGCAGACTCGGACCCGCACTTCATGGGGTGGCGTTGCTCCCGTGGCCAGGGCCGGCCACTAAACATCCAGCAAAAAAGGTTACCCCTCGTGGGACTTCGCCTGCAGGTCAGTTAACAGCTCGTATTTGGAGGCAGCTGACAGAGGCATTCTTCCATTAAAAATCAAATTGCCAGTCCTACGCGTTTCAGGCCACCGCCCTTAATCATGGACTGCTTGAAGAAAAACACGGCATGCACACAACTGGCGTTTTCCTTTTTATTTTCAATGGTCACGTGTCAGTCAAAAGACCATTGCATTATGGGGCTAGTAGTGTCTCTTTACGATCCCATGTGGGACGCTGCTGTGGATTTCCATAAAAATAATGTTTTAACAAGGAAGCACCAAGTCTCTATTCATTGCTCTCCTGTAGAAGTCTCTTCCTGCTCCTTATGAAATCCGCCTCAGTCGGCAGACTCGGACCCGCACTTCATGCGGTGGCGTCGCTCCCGTGGCCAGGGCCGGCCACTAAACATCCAGCAAAAGAGGTTACCCCTCGTAGGACTTCGCCTGCAGGTAAGTTAACAGCTCATATTTGGAGGCAGCTGACAGAGGCATTCTTCCATTAAAAATCAAATTGCCAGTCCTACGCGTTTCAGGCCACCGCCCTTAATCATGGACTGCTTGAAGAAAAACACGGCATGCACACAACTGGCGTTTTCCTTTTTATTTTCAATGGTCACGTGTCAGTCAAAAGACCATTGCATTATGGGGCTAGTAGTGTCTCTTTACGATCCCATGTGGGACGCTGCTGTGGATTTCCATAAAAATAATGCTTTAACAAGGAAGCACCAAGTCTCTATTCATTGCTCTCCTGTAGAAAGGCTCTTCCTGCTCCTTATGAAATCCGCCTCAGTCGGCAGACTCGGACCCGCACTTCATGCAGTGGCGTCGCTCCCGTGGCCAGGGCCGGCCACTAAACATCCAGCAAAAGAGGTTACCCCTCGTAGGACTTCGCCTGCAGGTAAGTTAACAGCTCGTATTTGGAGGCATCTGACAGAGGCATTCTTCCATTAAAAATCAAATTGCCAGTCCTGCGCGTTTCAGGCCACCGCCCTTAATCATGGACTGCCTGAAGAAAAACACGGCATGCACACAACTGGCGTTTTCCCTTTTTATTTTCAATGGTCACGTGTCAGTCAAAAGACCATTGCATTATGGGGCTAGTAGTGTCTCTTTACGATCCCATGTGGGACGCTGCTGTGGATTTCCATAAAAATTATGTTTTAACAAGGAAGCACCAAGTCTCTATTCATTGCTCTCCTGTAGAAAGGCTCTTCCTGCTCCTTATGAAAACCGCCTCAGTCGGCAGACTCGGACCCGCACTTCATGTGGTGGCGTTGCTCCCATGGCAAGGGCCGGCCACTAAACATCCAGCAAAAAAGTTACCCTTCGTGGGACTTCGCCTGCAGGTCAGTTAACAGCTCGTATTTGGAGGCAGCTGACAGAGGCATTCTTCCATTAAAAATCAAATTGCCAGTCCTACGCGTTTCAGGCCACCGCCCTTAATCATGGACTGCTTGAAGAAAAACACGGCATGCACACAACTGGCGTTTTCCCTTTTATTTTCAATGGTCACGTGTCAGTCAAAAGACCATTGCATTATGGGGCTAGTAGTGTCTCTTTACGATCCCATGTGGGACGCTGCTGTGGATTTCCATAAAAATAATGTTTTAACAAGGAAGCACCAAGTCTCTATTCATTGCTCTCCTGTAGAAAGGCTCTTCCTGCTCCTTATGAAATCCGCCTCAGTCGTCAGACTCGGACCCGCACTTCATGTGGTGGCGTTGCTCCCATGGCAAGGGCCGGCCACTAAACATCCAGCAAAAAAGGTTACCCTTCGTGGGACTTCGCCTGCAGGTAAGTTAACAGCTCGTATTTGGAGGCAGCTGACAGAGGCATTCTTCCATTAAAAATCAAATTGCAAGTCCTGCGCGTTTCAGGCCACCGCCCTTAATCATGGACTGCTTGAAGAAAAACACGGCATGCACACAACTGGCGTTTTCCCTTTTTATTTTCAATGGTCACGTGTCAGTCAAAAGAGCATTGCATTATGGGACTAGTAGTGTCTCTTTACGATCCCATGTGGGACGCTGCTGTGGATTTCCATAAAAATAATGTTTTAACAAGGAAGCACCAAGTCTCTATTCATTGCTCTCCTGTAGAAATCTCTTCCTGCTCCTTATGAAATCCGCTTCAGTTGGCAGACTCGGACCCGCACTTCATGCGGTGGCGTCGCTCCCGTGGCCAGGGCCGGCCACTAAACATCCAGCAAAAAAGGTTACCCCTCGTGGGACTTCGCCTGCAGGTAAGTTAACAGCTCATATTTGGAGGCAGCTGACAGAGGCATTCTTCCATTAAAAATCAAATTGCCAGTCCTACGCGTTTCAGGCCACCGCCCTTAATCATGGACTGCTTGAAGAAAAACACGGCATGCACACAACTGGCGTTTTCCCTTTTATTTTCAATGGTCACGTGTCAGTCAAAAGACCATTGCATTATGGGGCTAGTAGTGTCTCTTTACGATCCCATGTGGGACGCTGCTGTGGATTTCCATAAAAATAATGTTTTAACAAGGAAGCACCAAGTCTCTATTCATTGCTCTCCTGTAGAAAGGCTCTTCCTGCTCCTTATGAAATCCGCCTCAGTCGGCAGACTCGGACCCGCACTTTATGCAGTGGCGCCGCTCCCGTGGCCAGGGCCGGCCACTAAACATCCAGCAAAAGAGGTTACCCCTCGTAGGACTTCGCCTGCAGGTAAGTTAACAGCTCGTATTTGGAGGCATCTGACAGAGGCATTCTTCCATTAAAAATCAAATTGCCAGTCCTGCGCGTTTCAGGCCACCGCCCTTAATCATGGACTGCTTGAAGAAAAACACGGCATGCACACAACTGGCGTTTTCCCTTTTTATTTTCAATGGTCACGTGTCAGTCAAAAGACCATTGCATTATGGGGCTAGTAGTGTCTCTTTACGATCCCATGTGCGACGCTGCTGTGGATTTCCATAAAAATTATGTTTTAACAAGGAAGCACCAAGTCTCTATTCATTGCTCTCCTGTAGAAAGGCTCTTCCTGCTCCTTATGAAATCCGCCTCAGTCGGCAGACTCGGACCCGCACTTCATGTGGTGGCGTTGCTCCCATGGCAAGGGCCGGCCACTAAACATCCAGCAAAAAAGTTACCCTTCGTGGGACTTCGCCTGCAGGTAAGTTAACAGCTCGTATTTGGAGGCAGCTGACAGAGGCATTCTTCCATTAAAAATCAAATTGCAAGTCCTGCGCGTTTCAGGCCACCGCCCTTAATCATGGACTGCTTGAAGAAAAACACGGCATGCACACAACTGGCGTTTTCCCTTTTTATTTTCAGTGGTCACGTGTCAGTCAAAAGACCATTGCATTATGGGGCTAGTAGTGTCTCTTTACGATCCCATGTGGGACGCTGCTGTGGATTTCCATAAAAATAATGTTTTAACAAGGAAGCACCAAGTCTCTATTCATTGCTCTCCTGTAGAAATCTCTTCCTGCTCCTTATGAAATCCGCTTCAGTTGGCAGACTCGGACCCGCACTTCATGCGGTGGCGTCGCTCCCGTGGCCAGTGCCGGCCACTAAACATCCAGCAAAAAAGTTACCCTTCGTGGGACTTCGCCTGCAGGTCAGTTAACAGCTCGTATTTGGAGGCAGCTGACAGAGGCATTCTTCCATTAAAAATCAAATTGCCAGTCCTACGCGTTTCAGGCCACCGCCCTTAATCATGGACTGCTTGAAGAAAAACACGGCATGCACACAACTGGCGTTTTCCCTTTTATTTTCAATGGTCACGTGTCAGTCAAAAGACCATTGCATTATGGGGCTAGTAGTGTCTCTTTACGATCCCATGTGGGACGCTGCTGTGGATTTCCATAAAAATAATGTTTTAACAAGGAAGCACCAAGTCTCTATTCATTGCTCTCCTGTAGAAAGGCTCTTCCTGCTCCTTATGAAATCCGCCTCAGTCGTCAGACTCGGACCCGCACTTCATGTGGTGGCGTTGCTCCCATGGCAAGGGCCGGCCACTAAACATCCAGCAAAAAAGGTTACCCTTCGTGGGACTTCGCCTGCAGGTAAGTTAACAGCTCGTATTTGGAGGCAGCTGACAGAGGCATTCTTCCATTAAAAATCAAATTGCAAGTCCTGCGCGTTTCAGGCCACCGCCCTTAATCATGGACTGCTTGAAGAAAAACACGGCATGCACACAACTGGCGTTTTCCCTTTTTATTTTCAATGGTCACGTGTCAGTCAAAAGAGCATTGCATTATGGGACTAGTAGTGTCTCTTTACGATCCCATGTGGGACGCTGCTGTGGATTTCCATAAAAATAATGTTTTAACAAGGAAGCACCAAGTCTCTATTCATTGCTCTCCTGTAGAAATCTCTTCCTGCTCCTTATGAAATCCGCTTCAGTTGGCAGACTCGGACCCGCACTTCATGCGGTGGCGTCGCTCCCGTGGCCAGGGCCGGCCACTAAACATCCAGCAAAAAAGGTTACCCCTCGTGGGACTTCGCCTGCAGGTAAGTTAACAGCTCATATTTGGAGGCAGCTGACAGAGGCATTCTTCCATTAAAAATCAAATTGCCAGTCCTACGCGTTTCAGGCCACCGCCCTTAATCATGGACTGCTTGAAGAAAAACACGGCATGCACACAACTGGCGTTTTCCCTTTTATTTTCAATGGTCACGTGTCAGTCAAAAGACCATTGCATTATGGGGCTAGTAGTGTCTCTTTACGATCCCATGTGGGACGCTGCTGTGGATTTCCATAAAAATAATGTTTTAACAAGGAAGCACCAAGTCTCTATTCATTGCTCTCCTGTAGAAAGGCTCTTCCTGCTCCTTATGAAATCCGCCTCAGTCGGCAGACTCGGACCCGCACTTTATGCAGTGGCGCCGCTCCCGTGGCCAGGGCCGGCCACTAAACATCCAGCAAAAGAGGTTACCCCTCGTAGGACTTCGCCTGCAGGTAAGTTAACAGCTCGTATTTGGAGGCATCTGACAGAGGCATTCTTCCATTAAAAATCAAATTGCCAGTCCTGCGCGTTTCAGGCCACCGCCCTTAATCATGGACTGCTTGAAGAAAAACACGGCATGCACACAACTGGCGTTTTCCTTTTTATTTTCAATGGTCACGTGTCAGTCAAAAGACCATTGCATTATGGGGCTAGTAGTGTCTCTTTACGATCCCATGTGCGACGCTGCTGTGGATTTCCATAAAAATTATGTTTTAACAAGGAAGCACCAAGTCTCTATTCATTGCTCTCCTGTAGAAAGGCTCTTCCTGCTCCTTATGAAATCCGCCTCAGTCGGCAGACTCGGACCCGCACTTCATGTGGTGGCGTTGCTCCCATGGCAAGGGCCGGCCACTAAACATCCAGCAAAAAAGTTACCCTTCGTGGGACTTCGCCTGCAGGTAAGTTAACAGCTCGTATTTGGAGGCAGCTGACAGAGGCATTCTTCCATTAAAAATCAAATTGCAAGTCCTGCGCGTTTCAGGCCACCGCCCTTAATCATGGACTGCTTGAAGAAAAACACGGCATGCACACAACTGGCGTTTTCCCTTTTTATTTTCAGTGGTCACGTGTCAGTCAAAAGACCATTGCATTATGGGGCTAGTAGTGTCTCTTTACGATCCCATGTGGGACGCTGCTGTGGATTTCCATAAAAATAATGTTTTAACAAGGAAGCACCAAGTCTCTATTCATTGCTCTCCTGTAGAAATCTCTTCCTGCTCCTTATGAAATCCGCTTCAGTTGGCAGACTCGGACCCGCACTTCATGCGGTGGCGTCGCTCCCGTGGCCAGGGCCGGCCACTAAACATCCAGCAAAAAAGGTTACCCCTCGTGGGACTTCGCCTGCAGGTCAGTTAACAGCTCGTATTTGGAGGCAGCTGACAGAGGCATTCTTCCATTAAAAATCAAATTGCCAGTCCTACGCGTTTCAGGCCACCGCCCTTAATCATGGACTGCTTGAAGAAAAACACGGCATGCACACAACTGGCGTTTTCCTTTTTATTTTCAATGGTCACGTGTCAGTCAAAAGACCATTGCATTATGGGGCTAGTAGTGTCTCTTTACGATCCCATGTGGGACGCTGCTGTGGATTTCCATAAAAATAATGTTTTAACAAGGAAGCACCAAGTCTCTATTCATTGCTCTCCTGTAGAAAGGCTCTTCCTGCTCCTTATGAAATCCGCCTCAGTCGTCAGACTCGGACCCGCACTTCATGTGGTGGCGTTGCTCCCATGGCAAGGGCCGGCCACTAAACATCCAGCAAAAAGGTTACCCTTCGTGGGACTTCGCCTGCAGGTAAGTTAACAGCTCGTATTTGGAGGCAGCTGACAGAGGCATTCTTCCATTAAAAATCAAATTGCAAGTCCTGCGCGTTTCAGGCCACCGCCCTTAATCATGGACTGCTTGAAGAAAAACACGGCATGCACACAACTGGCGTTTTCCCTTTTTATTTTCAATGGTCACGTGTCAGTCAAAAGAGCATTGCATTATGGGACTAGTAGTGTCTCTTTACGATCCCATGTGGGACGCTGCTGTGGATTTCCATAAAAATAATGTTTTAACAAGGAAGCACCAAGTCTCTATTCATTGCTCTCCTGTAGAAATCTCTTCCTGCTCCTTATGAAATCCGCTTCAGTTGGCAGACTCGGACCCGCACTTCATGCGGTGGCGTCGCTCCCGTGGCCAGGGCCGGCCACTAAACATCCAGCAAAAAGGTTACCCCTCGTGGGACTTCGCCTGCAGGTAAGTTAACAGCTCATATTTGGAGGCAGCTGACAGAGGCATTCTTCCATTAAAAATCAAATTGCCAGTCCTACGCGTTTCAGGCCACCGCCCTTAATCATGGACTGCTTGAAGAAAAACACGGCATGCACACAACTGGCGTTTTCCCTTTTATTTTCAATGGTCACGTGTCAGTCAAAAGACCATTGCATTATGGGGCTAGTAGTGTCTCTTTACGATCCCATGTGGGACGCTGCTGTGGATTTCCATAAAAATAATGTTTTAACAAGGAAGCACCAAGTCTCTATTCATTGCTCTCCTGTAGAAAGGCTCTTCCTGCTCCTTATGAAATCCGCCTCAGTCGGCAGACTCGGACCCGCACTTCATGCAGTGGCGCCGCTCCCGTGGCCAGGGCCGGCCACTAAACATCCAGCAAAAGAGGTTACCCCTCGTAGGACTTCGCCTGCAGGTAAGTTAACAGCTCGTATTTGGAGGCATCTGACAGAGGCATTCTTCCATTAAAAATCAAATTGCCAGTCCTGCGCGTTTCAGGCCACCGCCCTTAATCATGGACTGCTTGAAGAAAAACACGGCATGCACACAACTGGCGTTTTCCCTTTTATTTTCAATGGTCACGTGTCAGTCAAAAGACCATTGCATTATGGGGCTAGTAGTGTCTCTTTACGATCCCATGTGCGACGCTGCTGTGGATTTCCATAAAAATTATGTTTTAACAAGGAAGCACCAAGTCTCTATTCATTGCTCTCCTGTAGAAAGGCTCTTCCTGCTCCTTATGAAATCCGCCTCAGTCGGCAGACTCGGACCCGCACTTCATGCGGTGGCGTTGCTCCCGTGGCCAGGGCCGGCCACTAAACATCCAGCAAAATGGTTACCCCTCGTGGGACTTCGCCTGCAGGTCAGTTAACAGCTCGTATTTGGAGGCAGCTGACAGAGGCATTCTTCCATTAAAAATCAAATTGCCAGTCCTAAGCGTTTCAGGCCACCGCCCTTAATCATGGACTGCTTGAAGAAAAACACGGCATGCACACAACTGGCGTTTTCCCTTTTTATTTTCAATGGTCACGTGTCAGTCAAAAGACCATTGCATTATGGGGCTAGTAGTGTCTCTTTACGATCCCATGTGGGACGCTGCTGTGGATTTCCATAAAAATAATGTTTTAACAAGGAAGCACCAAGTCTCTATTCATTGCTCTCCTGTAGAAGTCTCTTCCTGCTCCTTATGAAATCCGCCTCAGTCGGCAGACTCGGACCCGCACTTCATGCGGTGGCGTCGCTCCCGTGGCCAGGGCCGGCCACTAAACATCCAGCAAAAGAGGTTACCCCTCGTAGGACTTCGCCTGCAGGTAAGTTAACAGCTCATATTTGGAGGCAGCTGACAGAGGCATTCTTCCATTAAAAATCAAATTGCCAGTCCTACGCGTTTCAGGCCACCGCCCTTAATCATGGACTGCTTGAAGAAAAACACGGCATGCACACAACTGGCGTTTTCCTTTTTATTTTCAATGGTCACGTGTCAGTCAAAAGACCATTGCATTATGGGGCTAGTAGTGTCTCTTTACGATCCCATGTGGGACGCTGCTGTGGATTTCCATAAAAATAATGCTTTAACAAGGAAGCACCAAGTCTCTATTCATTGCTCTCCTGTAGAAAGGCTCTTCCTGCTCCTTATGAAATCCGCCTCAGTCGGCAGACTCGGACCCGCACTTCATGCAGTGGCGTCGCTCCCGTGGCCAGGGCCGGCCACTAAACATCCAGCAAAAGAGGTTACCCCTCGTAGGACTTCGCCTGCAGGTCAGTTAACAGCTCGTATTTGGAGGCAGCTGACAGAGGCATTCTTCCATTAAAAATCAAATTGCCAGTCCTACGCGTTTCAGGCCACCGCCCTTAATCATGGACTGCTTGAAGAAAAACACGGCATGCACACAACTGGCGTTTTCCCTTTTTATTTTCAATGGTCACGTGTCAGTCAAAAGACCATTGCATTATGGGGCTAGTAGTGTCTCTTTACGATCCCATGTGGGACGCTGCTGTGGATTTCCATAAAAATAATGTTTTAACAAGGAAGCACCAAGTCTCTATTCATTGCTCTCCTGTAGAAATCTCTTCCTGCTCCTTATGAAATCCGCCTCAGTCGGCAGACTCGGACCCGCACTTCATGCGGTGGCGTCGCTCCCGTGGCCAGGGCCGGCCACTAAACATCCAGCAAAAGAGGTTACCCCTTGTAGGACTTCGCCTGCAGGTAAGTTAACAGCTCGTATTTGGAGGCAGCTGACAGAGGCCTTCTTCCATTAAAAATCAAATTGCCACTGCATCACATTTGGCGATGCAGCGCTCACAACAAAATTCGTTTTATTCGTTTTATTTATTTAAACGTTCACTTACCTGTATTCGGCCTTAAGCCGTAGTTTACTACCCCCCACCTTGCCCCTCCCCCGCCCCACGTCACCGCCCGACCGGCACTCCTACCACGGGCCGCGCCTGAACCTTCGTAACATTTTTACACAAAAGGTAACCACTTCAAATTTGCAACGTTTTTTCCCAGCATCCTCTTGATTCTAAAGGTTTCCAGGATTTGTGGATTCCCCTAGAGAAAACTGAGAAAACAGCCAAAATGTAGCTAATGTTAGAGTGTTTTGCGAAAAATGGGATAAAAGAGCTGTTCAACAAAGTGTATGTTTCTTTTCTTCTAACAATGGCATCAAGGAAATGATTGCCATAATAGGATCACCATCTTCCTAACTATCAAGTACAAACTGAGTTGTATCAAAAAACTATTTTTTACCACAGTTTTTACGTTTTTCTATAAAGTAGTCCATTCCATTTCAACAGCTTTATTCGACAAAATAAGTCATAAAAGCGTTTACAAAAATACAGATAAAATTGGTTAAATAAAATAGCTGCCATAATGAAACGGATAAGTTTGATAGTAAGGCATACAAAAATGACTTTTTTCCTTTAAAAATGTAATGCACGCATTTGATGTAGACAACAATTAAATCACATGATCATATAATTGGATAAAAGAGCCTGCAAAACTAGCCTTTAAAAAATTAAATGTATGCACTTGACGTAGAACTTAATAAAATCACATTACAGAGGACATAATAAAAACTTTTAGGATATTTACAATTCCCTTCACAGTTTTTAGATGATTTTGACATTTACTACGATCCACCTTCTGCATTAAAAGCTCATTTGAAACTGATTGATCAATTTCTCTCTTATGTATCCTGGCCTATTCATCAGAGATCAATCACACTTTTACTACAGAAAATCAATTAGTTGGCTGCAATTGGACACGACATCATTTATCCTCACATAGGCGTAAAGAGTTGAACCTTAATAACCATGTCCACCCTAAGAATTTTGCCATAGCTATAGCAATCGTTTTTGAAGTATCAGTCCGCAAAATTCTTTCGGCTTCACTAGCCCTTCTTGTGCCCAGGAGCTTACAAATTGGAAACAGCCAAACATGGCGCGGGACAACATACCCAGCACAGACAAAAAGAAGGTGAGCCAAAGATTCATTGCTAGTCTATTTTTTTACCGGGCATGTATTATCAGTAGATTTACTCCATCTAGCAGTGAATGCTCTTACTGGCAGTGTACCTACCCTAAACTGAAAAAACAATTTCCGGTCTAGCGGTTTCGTAATTTGGTCCCAGTATGTCTCCAGCTTTGGGATAGCTTTATGCTCCAAAAAGAGACAAGTTAGAGAAGATGGCTCACTCAATCTATAGGTGTTGTACTGTGACCCTTCCCAGTATTTAACCTTCAGAATCTCCTTTGTGGGGAATTTAGAATTTACGGGATCGGACCATAATGAAGTCATGCCAATGCTAGTCAAGGTGTCTCTGACCGCTCATAAACATTTTATACGATGCAAGGTGTCGGCCCTTATTATATCTAAAAAACCTGACGCATAGCCAGCAAGCTCCGGCGTAGTCCAAAGTCTCCGCCAGTAGAGGAGGGGTCGAAGTTTAGCTATGGCTGCAATGGGTTTTCTCCCTAGATCATATAATAACGGACACATTGGGGTACTTTGTGGAAGCCTAGTAATTTTCCTTAGGAACCTATTTTCTGAAGACGTAAGAGTAGATAGGTTCTCACACCCCCAAAGTTCAGAGCCGTAAAGGGCTGAACTGATAACTTTCATATTATACATTTCTAAAGCTGGGCTAATGGGCTTGGTGTGTGAGGAGTTATGTTCCATGTATAGCACCCCCGACAGTTGCCTATGTTTGAGAGATGCTAAATCAATCTGGTGATCCCATTTCATATTGTCCTGGAAGTTGACCCCCAGGTAGGTGAACTCCTTGACCTGTTCTAGCGGCCTGTCATTCATACGGATGCCCCCCTTATAGGCCCTATGCGAATTAAATGCCATCAATTTTGTCTTTGACACATTGACCTCCAGGCCCCGCTGTAAGCAGAACTCCTCAAAGGTTTTTAAGGCTTTCTGGAGTCCGCTTGAGGTCTTGGATAGGATCAATGTGTCGTCAGCAAACATTAATATAGGCGGAGCCCTTTTTTAATGTTTGGGGGTAATTTTTTTTAACACATTTTATTGTTTTTTCATAGCCAAACATCAGGAATGCATTATAGTCAGATCACATCACCATTCAGCATCAGTATTTTGGGAAATCACTATTACATCACCGTTACATTGAGTAATCTCTCATGTCAGATTGCCCAATCCTTTAGTTGTCCATAGTAAATTCCCATAAATTGCATCAACCATAGCATTTAACCCCCTTGCTAACTAGTGGTTGCGACAAGGTGCTGATGAGCATTTTGGGATCCGATGAGCTGCACAGAAAGCAAAAACAAGTTACTATTTCTCTGTGGCCAATGGGCCAAGGGTCACGCCCTCGCTACTTCAGTAGTCTTTCTAATCCCACACTGCACCTCTTGATGGAGGGAGGCACTCTCACATTGGATGTTTCGGGCAGTTCATGCTTAAACCTTCGTAACATTTTTACACAAAAGGTAACCACTTCAAATTTGCATTGTTTTTTCCCAGCATCCTCTTGATTCTAAAGGTTTCCAGGATTTGTGGATTCCCCTAGAGAAAACTGAGAAAACAGCCAAAATGTAGCTAATGTTAGAGTGTTTTGCGAAAAATGGGATAAAAGAGCTGTGCAACAAAGTGTATGTTTCTTTTCTTCTAACAATGGCCTCAAGGAAAGGATTGCCATACTAGGATCACCATCTTCCTAACTATCAAGTACAAACTGAGTTGTATCAAAAAACTATTTTTTTACCACAGTTTTTACGTTTTTCTATAAAGTAGTCTATTGTTCCTAATTTTTGTGGTTTCAACTACTTGCAGTTTGTAGTAGGAAAAGATGCAAAACTAATGGGTGATCCTGGAAGGCAGTATATTTCTAAAATATGGACACAATTCTAAACTCAGCAAGGGGATCTTTGTGTAGATCCTTCAATGTTTACTTAAAGGAACTAATCATTGACAGATAAAAATAATGAAAATAAGAAGTAAAAAATAGCCACTTGTGACAACTTTTTCATCTGTAGTTTTTTTCACATTGGCCATTTACAAAACTAATATACATAGGGTTTGTAGGTTCCCGAAAAACACACAGTACTCAGAGCCAAAAACTGAGCTCCAGATAATAATGAGATTTCTTTGTGTATTGACCATGCAGCAATTCATATGGTAAAATATATTTAATTAAAAATGGGTATGAAGGAAACCAATGCAATTATGAAATATGCACAAGATACTGAACAGTGGGTATTTGTACATCTGTGAATTAGGGGTTATCCAAATCTGCCATCTGATTCAGAGAGCATTTTGCAAACTGTGTTCTTTCCACACTGGCTTTCATTTTGAAACCAAACATGTAGCGAAATACAATAGGTAATAACAAATGTTCTACTATTCTGTATTCCCATGTGTGTAACGATAAAAACAGTATCCCACTTGTGTGGCTGGGCCTAGTGGACGTGTAACACATCACCTCAAAATGCAACCTAGAGATGTCATATTTCAACCAGCAATACCAAAACTTTTTTCCAACAAAATGAGAAGCTGCAGAATTTGGGCCCTAGTTCATCTGCCGCTCAGGGAAACCTACCAAACCCAGATATTTCTGAAAGCTACATATCCATGGGAGTCCAGGGTGGAATGACTCATGTGAACTTCACAACATTTGTTTTTATCTTGAAGGCCTTGCAATTTTCAAACTTTGGCTTAAAACACAAAGTTTCCTCACATTTCTGTTAGAGAAAGTTCCGGAAGCAGAGGGAAACCACAAATTTATTACCACCCAGCATTCCCATACTTCACCTGATATAAATGGTACTGTTTTCACACACTTAGTTTACTAAGGAGAGTCTTCCCTTTTTTATCCTCTTCCACACGAAAAACGTTGATCCAGGCATTAGTGTTAAGCCACCTGGGCTACTGCAATGCCTTGCTGGTTTCAGCCAACAAGGCTTCTTTAAGCAAATTGCAGGTGGTTCAGAATACTGCGGCCCACCTAGTAGCAAATGCCCCTCCCAGAATGGCATCCGTACCCCTTCTGCAACATCTACATTGGCTCCCAGTGCGGAAGCGGATCAAATTCAAAATCTGCTGCACTGTTTTTAAAGCTCTCTACGACCTGGGCCCCAACTACCTATCTGACAAACGTGTAAGTTATTTACCTTCTAGGTCCCTACGGTCAGGTTCCAAATCATGTCTCTGCACCCCTCGGTTTAAAAAAGCTTGCATGGGTGGTAAAGCCTTTTCTCACCTTGCCCCCCTTTTTTGGAACCAACTCCCCTTTTACTTACGTCAATGTCCAGACTACTTACAATTCAGAAAGCTGCTAAAGACCTATCTGTTCTGAGGTGCGATTGTGTGGCTGTAGCTCGCAGTCCTAGCGCGGAGATACCCCTGACGGGGTGATTCGGGCGCTATATAAATTATAAAAGGATCAAAATATCAAATATCAAATACTGCACTTGTGTGGCTGGGCCTAGTGCCTGCAACACCAAATGCTCTAAAATGCAATGTGGGGACATCAAAAAATCTGACAGAAAAATGACCCAGTTTGGCAATGTAAGTAACTGTAGAATTTGGACCTTAGCTCAACCTACACCCAGGGAAACCTACTAAACCCAGACATTTTTTAAAACTAGATACCGAGGAGAGTTCAGTGTAGAGTGATGTAACCTTTATTTTTTAAGTTCTTATAATTAGTTTTTCCTAGTGCATGTATTGTGTATGGATCCTCCTTACTTTTTTTCCCAGAAGGACTTTCAAACCTCGAACTTTGGATAGAAACATGCCTTTTCCTCACATTTCTGTGAGGAAATGTTCCAGAAACTGCAGGAATCCACAAAATTCCTACCACCCAGAATTCCCAATCATCCTACAATAAAACTGGTAAACCACTTGTGTGGTTGGGTCTAACGGCCGTGACACACCTCTTTTTCCCCAGAAAGCCTTGATAACCTCAAACCTTGGTTAAAGCACAGATTGTTCTCACATTTAAGTGAAAGTTCTGAAATAGCAGGGATCCACAAACTTCCTACCACCCAATGTTCCCGATAAAAAATGACACTTCACCTGTGTGGCTGACCTAGTGCCCATGACATAAAATGCTCCGAAATAAGGTGAGGAGACATTAAAACATCTGATGGAGAAAAAAAACACGATTTGGTCAATCAATGTGGGTAACTGTGGAATTTGTGCCCTAGCTCAGTCACCACCCTGGAACACTTACCATACCTAAACATTTCTGAAAACTAGACACCCACGGGATTCCAGTGTGGTGTGACTTGAGTGGATCCATGATTTTATTTACCCTGAAGGCCTTGCAAACCTCAAATTTTGGCTAGAAACACATATTTTCCTCATATTTTATGTGAGGGAATATTACTTAAGCTGCAGAGATCGACAAAATTTCTGCCAACCAGCAACTCCACATGTCTTCCGATACAAATGGTGCCCCACTCTTGTGTGGTTGGGCCTAGCACTCATGGCATAAAAACACTGCAATACCAGTTGTGCCAATATCCCATTTCACTGATTTAAACCAACTTTTTTTTGGTGATGTGGGTTGCTACGGAATTTGAACCCTGGCTCGGCTGCGACCCAGGGTAAACTACCAAACCCACATATTTCTGTAAAAACAATGGGAGTTCACGCTGGTCTAACTTGGATGGATACCATTATGCCTTTTTACCCAGAAGTAACTACAAACCTTAAACTTTGGCTAAAAATACACATTTTCCTCACATTTCTGTGAAGGAAGGTTGCAGAAACTTTGGGGATCCACACAATTCCTACCACATAATATTCTAAATATCTTCTGATAAAAACAGTGCCCTACTGGTGTGGCTGGGCCCCCGCCTGTGACACACAGTGCCCCAAAACACAACCTGGAGACATCAGATATCACCCAGCAAAATCTATCCCTTTTTTTTACAAAGTGGGGAACTGTGGAATTCGGGGCCTTGCTCAGCCGCCAACCAATGACACCTACTAAACCCAGACATTTCTGAAAATTAGATACCAAGGGAAGTTCAGGGTCGTGTGACTTTCATGGATCCCATGATGTCCTTTTACTCAGAAGGCCTTGCAAACCTCAACTTTAGGTTACAAACAATCATTTTCCTCATACTTGTGTGAGGAAAAGTTCTGAAAATTGTAGGCTTTCACAAAATTCCTACGAACCAGTCTTCCAGTAAAAGTGGAACCCCACTTCCATGGCGTGGCCTAGCACCCATGACACCCCGCACCCCATGTGGAGACAAGGAAGCATACCATTTTACCAGCCGAAACCAACCCCTTTTTTGCAAAGTGGGTAGCTAAAGAATTTGAGCCTTGGCTCTGCCATGACCCAGGGAACCCTACCAAACCCAGACATTTCTAATAACTAGAAACCCCAGGATGTTCAGACAGAAATGACTCCTGTGGATCCCTCAAAGTTTTATTTTTACCCAGAAGGCTTTGCAAACCACAAACTTTGGCAAACACCCTGCATTTTCATATATTTCTGTGAGGTGATAGCTCCAAAAACTGCAGGGAGCCACACAACTCATACTACCATGGGTTCCCATACGTCTTCCGATAAAAACAATGCTGTACTTATGTGGATGAGCCTAACACCCGTGACACAAAACAACACAAAATGAGACATGGAGACATCTCATTTCAACAATCAAAACAACTCTTTTTTGTGTTGTGGATACCAACATAATTAGGCTCCAGGCTTGGCTGCCCACCCTGGAAAACATACCAAACCTAGATATGTCTGAAGACTAAACACACAGGGCAGTTCAGGGTGGTGTAGCTCCTGTGGATCCCATAACTTTTTTTACTCAGAAGTCCTTGCAAACCTTAAACTTTGGCTAAAACACGCATTTTCCCACATTAATGTGAGGGAAAGCTACGGAAGCTGTTGCCATCCACAAAATTCCTACCAACCGGTGTTCCCACACTTTTCCCAATGCAAATGTTATCCCACTTGTGGCTGTCCCTAGTGCATGCAACAGGAATGGAACAAACCAGAGGCTTCACAAGGTCTTTGTTTTTGAACTGTAAAATCCCTGATGTCTAGTGGAGTTTCTAACCACCGAGAGTCAGATTACGAGTAAACCTCCAATCATGGCAAACCTCCTTTTTGATGCTTGGGGGGGGCATAAGACTCTTTTTCTTCTCCTGGGCTCGATGCCAGAGTGGGCTGCCTCCAGCCCTTTTTTATAGTACCATTTTTGAAGTCCATGGGTCCTGGTGGGCTTTCTGGCCTGTTGGGAAGGGAGGCAGATAGGTGAAACCCCCAATCTGCCTCTCAGAGTGGGCAGAAATGCTGTATTGCCACTTCAGGGGTGGGGGCATAGCCCAATGCCAGATGGGTCATGCTCAGCCCTTTGTTTTTGTGCCAGTGTACAATCCCTGGTGTCAGTGTGCCCTCTACCTCCACGCGGGCAGAATATGGGTAAACCCCCAGTCGAGGCAAACCTATCTGCAACCCCAGGGGGAGAAGAAATACTTTATCACCCCAAAAGGGGTGTTGGAGTATGGCCCGATATCAAGTGGCCCACCGCCACCCCTTTTTATTTGGGGCAGTATACAATTCCTAGTGTCCAGTAGACTTTTCTAGTCCTCTTGGGGGAGGAGTTTGGGGTCAAACTTCCCAATGTTATGTTATGTTATGTTATTTAAATTTATATCAGGCGCAACAGCTACCCAAAAGGGTTTTCCGGCGCCAACCAGAGAAGGAACAAGAAAAGGAACTACTGATTGAACAACCAGGTTTTGAGCATTTTACGAAAGCGCGTATAAATGGTTTCACTCCGGAGTGATAGAGGAAGAGCATTCCACAAAGAGGGGCCTAGGTAGGCAAAGGAGCGACCACCCATACGGGACAGTCTAATCCTCGGCACCATAAATTTTGCCTGAGTGGTGGAGCGAAGAGTGCGTGCGGGCAGATAGGGTTTAACTAGTTTTTGCAGATACTGAGGAGCCGTACCCTGCTTGACCCTGAACATATAGCTCAGCGCTTTAAACTTGATCCGACTCTCGACTTTGAGCCAGTGGAGGTCTCTCAAGGAACCCGAGATGGAGGCCGCTCTAGGAACTTGGCAAAGCAATCTTGCCGCAGAATTCTGCACCAGCTGCAGCTTGCGTGTCACATCTTTATTGGCTCCTAAATAGAGAATGTTACCGTAGTCCAGTCTAGATGTTACCAGTGCCTGGACTACGGTTCTCTGGGTGGAGCTGGGCAGCATCCATACAATTTTCTTCAGCCATTTCAGGATGGTGAAGCAAGTTGCAGCCACCTTCACGGCTTGTTGATGCATAGATAAAGAGTCGTCAATAATAAAGCCAAGGTTGCGGACATGATGCGAGGGGCGGGGCAAAGCGCCCATTTCTGCAGGCCAATGGTGAGGTCCCCAAAGATCTTTGTTTTTTCCCAAGATAAGGACCTCAGTTTTATCACCATTAAGTTTAAGAAAGTTGGCCTGCATCCAGGATGCAATTTTGCTCAGCCCAGCCCGCAGAACCGATGGTGCCGACTCATTCCCCGCAGAGAAAGAGAAAATAATATGGGTGTCATCGGCGTAAGAAAATAAGGACAACCCAGCGTCCTCTGCAATCATTGCCAGGGGTTTGACATAGATGTTAAATAATAGGGGACTAAGAATAGACCCCTGAGGAACCCCATAGGGAGAGGAGTGGACACTGGAGGTGGCTACAGAAGAGAAGACCTGAAACGTGCGGTCGGTAAGAAAAGAAATTAGCCATCCGAGTGCCACATCTGCAATCCCCAGAGACTGTAGGGCCCTTATTAACACGGCGTGAGACACCGTGTCAAAGGCCGCGCTTAGATCGAGTAAAATAAGGGCCACCGTTTCTCCGGCGTCCAAGCGAAGGCGTAACGTTTCAGTGACGCCGAGAAGAGTGGTTTCAGTTGAGAAGCCAACTCTAAAACCAGATTGTGATGGATGGAGGAATTTTTGAGTTTCGACGAAGTTAGATAGCTGCCCATTAATATGCTTTTCTAGGACCTTGGAAAGTACTGGAAGCAAGGAAATAGGCCGATAATTCGAGGAAAGAGTGGGATCGGCATTAGCCTTCTTCAATAAAGGGAGGACCATTGCATGCTTCCAATCAGAAGGAACGGTAGCCTCCTTTAAGGAGGAATTAAGAAGCTCCATCATTATTGTAAGAGAAGGTAGTTCAAGCTGCCGTAGAACTGATATAGGAAGGAGATCGCAGGGGGAACCTGATTTAATGCTACCTAGATACTGTCTGAAGGCCATACTGTCTAATGGTAACCAAGATTCCAGCTTATTAGCAGGTTCTGTATGGCAGGTGTCTTTACATTGAAACGTACCGACTTCTTGAAAGTTGTTAGATGGCAATAAGATTGAATTGGCTACTCCGTTGCCATTCAGTGTTGAGTATATTATTTCCACTTTGTTATTAAAAAATTGCGCAAGATCCTCACATTGCCCTTCATTCAGGCTGGGAGGAACGGGCTGAGTTCCAGAGCCTGATAATTCCTTCACCATTTTAAACAGTGTTTTAGAGCATTTCTGTGCACCAATGATGGTAGAGGAGACATAGTCAGCACGGGCTGCCCTACAGAGGGAGTGATAATCTCTCTTAGCTCGTACGTAGGCGAGTTTGGAATCTGGTGCATAGTCCCTCCTCCAACGTCTTTCCATATTTTTAAATTTTGTTTTCTCAGTTTTTAATTTATCAGTGAACCAGGGGGCAGGGGGGAGATGCGTCTTCACTCTCTTAATGTAGGGTGGAAGGCTAACATCAATGGTTTTCCGAATCCACTCCTGAATGGCCACTGAGTCGGACATAAACACTTGATTAAGGGTGGGGACATTAATGGATAAAAGCTTGTTAAAGGCTTCAATGTCCAACTTTCCCCAGTTCCTGATGGGTTTTTGAATGGCGGGAGTGGGAACTGGCAAGTTAACTAATAGCTCCAGCCTGAAGCCGACTGAAAAGTGGTCAGACCAACAGAGTGGAGTTGTAGTGGTGCAAGCAATATTCCGTAAGGTGGAAAAAATAGGGTCCAATAGATGGCCAGCAATGTGAGTGGGACCTGAGTTACAAAGCAGCATATTCATTGCTGCCAAATCGGAAATAAAAGTATTACTAATTGCACAAGAGGGATCATCCAAATGGAGGTTAAGATCCCCCAATATGGAAAAATTGGCAGAACTAAGAAGGAAAGGAGTAACTAGGTCTGGAAAAGCTGAAGCCCATTGCCCAGATAACCCTGGTGGGCGATAGACCAGTATCCCCGAAAAGGTAAAATGAGGGGTAAGGGTCAGTTTAAATAAAGCAGCTTCGCAACCAGTAACAGACAGACCTTCAAATTTACAGCTATAAGACTTGTTGTAGAATCTGCCTATCTGTTGGGGCATAAAGACTGTATTGCCTCTTTTGGGGTGGGGGCATGGCCCTAAGCCAGGGTAGGCAGACCAAGCCCTTTTTTTAACCAGGAGCTGTGCCTGATTCTTCCCTCTATGCCTTTACCGACTCTCTGTCAGGTGCTGCCCTCTCCTCTCTCATTCAGTGCTACTGAGCCATTAAAACGAGCAAAAGGACCCGAAATAGTATTGGTTTTCTTATTTTAAGAGTAAATAAAATGTCATTTGTCTATTCTTCTATCACTACTTTGTGGCCAAGGTCTTAGCTGCTTGGGTGAGCATTTCGCCTTGCTATATGGTCTTCTAATGTGAGAGTTTAATGTGTTTACCTAGCATCTGCACTGTACCTCGTCCCTCAGGGCTAGAGCTTTGGGATCACTTCAGCTCCACTTGCTGCACAGTGTTTGAAATACAGGAATGTTTCAATCCAGCCAAGCTTTAGTCTACGGTTGCAGTACGCAGGATTGCCTCTGATTAAACTTGTATCACCATAATTAAAGCCACATTGTGATATGTTGCTTTTATTTTCAGTGCAACCTCAGGAAGCTTATTATCCTAAAATTGTTTCCTGGAACAAGTGCTAGTGCACTTAGGAGTTCCTTCTGGGATGCCTAAGAAAATGCATTAGAGGTAAAGGCGTGTTCAGTAAGAAGCAGAGTGTCCTTTAAGAAGCATAGCTACCTTTATATATTTCACTCAACATGAGCAGTGCTTGAAATTTTGAAAAGCATGCAGGAGGACATTTGTGAAACACCAGACACTATATTTGCATGCGTGTGTATGCATGTCTGCCTGCACCACACAAATGTCATTTACATGTCAAACCTATCGGCATTACCAATGCCTGTGCTTCTTGTTTCTTCAGGGTATCTATGAACACAGTTCTGGTGTTGCTAGGGAGGTAGGGTAATATATGTAAATTACATTTGTTATGTATACAAAATGCTTAGAGAAGTGATTAGTGTTCGCCGGTGGTTTTCGGTGCTCGGCACCAGCACTTAATTCTCAACACCGTCACCAACGACAGTCCACTGGTGTGCTGTCTGCCTAATTTTGACCTGAGCACAACAACAGTTTTCGATAAGTGAACATACATTACAATGAATAATGGCTGTCACCCACGCCATACTTATAGCTTTGGGCGGCCCGGAAAAGTCTGAATTGCCACACTTGTAGGAGTAAGACGGTTAGTAGTCGTGCTGGTCCTGTGTTAGGTGGAGCTGGCAGGGGCAATGGGTGGAGCAGGCTGAAGTAAAGTGCCAAGGAAGGCCCTGGCACTTTACAAATTAAGGACTGGTGTATAGCTCTGAAACGTGCATTGTCCAAATTAGGGGCATACACAGTTGATAAAAAGAGCTGAGGTGGATAGTTCTCCTGTGGTTCTGAAATCCTGAAAGTGCAAGTTTTTCTCTCTTCTTGATGTGAGCAGATGAAGTGAAACCGATTTTGCAATCTTCTGTCTGGATGTGTAGGTAATATTAGGTGAAATAAACAACAGAGGAGTGTAACACTAAAGAGAAGAGCACTCATGTATCCTTCTTCACTGTAGCGTTTTGCTAATAGAAAAAACCTCTTTAGGTTATTCAGAAAGCCCTCACTCACCAACCTGGTTGGTGACATGCTTCATCATCGGGCCCCACCAGGAGTGGCCGAATGCCACCCTAGTGTGCTACAACGCCAGAATTACTGCGGAGCTGGTTCAGTGATTGGTGAAGAGTGAAAAAGTGAATGTTAAAAAAGTCTAACTTGTGTCAAAAAATCTTTTATTTATTTTGCCAATTAGACTTAGTTAAAAACAAGTGTAGGATAAAGGACCAAATTAAAAGTCCAGATTTATCCCCAGGTGTAGGTCAACATGTTTCTGCCTTTCAGGGACATATCGTCAGGCATTCGTCAGGACCAATATTTATAGTGAATGAACCCGGCGGTATGGGCGCACTAAGGCCCACCCTAACCAAGGGTTACTAGTGTTAAAAATGTTTATCCCAAAACACTAGAAAGATTCCCTCAATTTAGAGAGGAACCGAGTTTATTCTGTGAAGATAAAAAATGACAAACATACACATAGGAGACAAAGAACAACATCAGGTTATTGCGATACGCCCTAGATGAATGTCATAGCAAGAATAACATAGTCGGGTGCTCATCGAGGTGCTGAGGTAACCATAACATGGACACGAGTGTCAAAATTTGTGATCTCGTGCACCTACTCAATTCGCATGATTCCCGTGATGCGAACAAAGGTCGAAAACCCTCGTCGCGCTAAATGGCGTGCATTATTAAAGCAAATGGTGGGCAAAGGAGTGTTCAAATGCCCTGTTAAAATACTGACCTATATGTGTGCTATACCTAGCAGGTCCACATAAACATGGACCAAAACAGAAAACAGAATACACAATAGTGCTCATAGGGCAAAATAATAACACTAAATAAACGAAAAATCTTACAAAAAGTGCTAACTCTCAAAGCACCATGGGTCTCGGGAGATGGGTGATGGCGCTTTGGCACACCCTAAAAGACAAACCATGAATGAGGAAAGACACACAAAAGAGGGGGCACCACACACAGGAGCATACTTAACTTCTGTGGGGTATTACTCACGCCCTGTCCGCCAGGCACCCGTTTGGAACCTGAATGCAATCTCTATAACCGGACCCCGAGGAACAACCGTAGTCCAAATGAACGCTGTTAATAAAGGCCCGGGGAACAAGCGGAAACCGCGGGGTGGGCGTGGTTCCAGCGGTAAGACTCACCAAACCCCTAGGCATCAGAGTTAGGTTGCAAGATCACAACCTAGCCAATCCACACGGACAATAACATAGGAAGCAAGCCAATCAGGGGGATATTTAAAAGGTTGTTCGACTCGTCTCCAATCAGAAGGAGGATAGTATATCCAGTGACTAGAGGCTGGCGCGAGCGTTGTCAAGGCAACGTTCGTGTAATCCCAAACAATTATACATATGAATGTAAGAATAGGCACACCTCATGTGTATGATTCGCAAAAAATTGATACTCAACATGGAGCCTCAACAACAAGTTAACGAAATAGCCAATCCACACGGACAATAACTGTAAAAGCAAGCCTGTAGTGCCACAAGTGTGTCTAATTGACAACACTTGTGGCAGTCTCGCTACTTGAAGGTTAATGCTCCTTTTGTCTGCTGTATTGTGGAATAAGCTCGCCACTATCACCATTACCTCCTTTGTTCTGTTTATTATTCAGTCCATTCCGAGCGGGACACTGACGCAACTAATTGTTTGTTAATTTTTTGTTGATGCTCCATGTTGAGTATCAATTTTGCTAGTCACACATATGAGGTGGGCCTATTTTTACATTGGTATGGAGAATCGTTTGAATCATACGAACGTTACCCTGACAACGCTCGCGCTAGCCTCCAGTCACTGGACACGCTATTCTCCTTCTGGTTGGAGACATGTGGTACAACCTTTTAAATATCCCCCCCTACAGGCTTGCTTTTACAGTTATTGTCCGTGTGGATTGGCTATTTCGTTAACTTGTTGTTGAGGCTCCATGTTGAGTATCAATTTTTTGCGAATCATACACATGAGGTGTGCCTATTCTTACATTCATATGTATAATTGTTTGGGATTACACGAACGTTGCCTTGACAACGCTCGCGCCAGCCTCTAGTCACTGGATATACTATCCTCCTTCTGATTGGAGACGAGTCGAACAACCTTTTAAATATCCCCCTGATTGGCTTGCTTCCTATGTTATTGTCCGTGTGGATTGGCTAGGTTGTGATCTTGCAACCTAACTCTGATGCCTAGGGGTTTGGTGAGTCTTACCGCTGGAACCACGCCCACCCCGCGGTTTCCGCTTGTTCCCCGGGCCTTTATTAACAGCGTTCATTTGGACTACGGTTGTTCCTCGGGGTCCGGTTATAGAGATTGCATTCAGGTTCCAAACGGGTGCCTGGCGGACAGGGCGTGAGTAATACCCCACAGAAGTTAAGTATGCTCCTGTGTGTGGTGCCCCCCTCTTTTGTGTGTCTTTCCTCATTCATGGTTTGTCTTTTAGGGTGTGCCAAAGCGCCATCACCCATCTCCCGAGACCCATGGTGCTTTGAGAGTTAGCACTTTTTGTAAGATTTTTCGTTTATTTAGTGTTATTATTTTGCCCTATGAGCACTATTGTGTATTCTGTTTTCTGTTTTGGTCCATGTTTATGTGGACCTGCTAGGTATAGCACACATATAGGTCAGTATTTTAACAGGGCATTTGAACACTCCTTTGCCCACCATTTGCTTTAATAATGCACGCCATTTAGCGCGACGAGGGTTTTCGACCTTTGTTCGCATCACGGGAATCATGCGAATTGAGTAGGTGCACGAGATCACAAATTTTGACACTCGTGTCCATGTTATGGTTACCTCAGCACCTCGATGAGCACCCGACTATGTTATTCTTGCTATGACATTCATCTAGGGCGTATCGCAATAACCTGATGTTGTTCTTTGTCTCCTATGTGTATGTTTGTCATTTTTTATCTTCACAGAATAAACTCGGTTCCTCTCTAAATTGAGGGAATCTTTCTAGTGTTTTGGGATAAACATTTTTAACACTAGTAACCCTTGGTTAGGGTGGGCCTTAGTGCGCCCATACCGCCGGGTTCATTCACTATAAATATTGGTCCTGACGAATGCCTGACGATATGTCCCTGAAAGGCAGAAACATGTTGACCTACACCTGGGGATAAATCTGGACTTTTAATTTGGTCCTTTATCCTACACTTGTTTTTAACTAAGTCTAATTGGCAAAATAAATAAAAGATTTTTTTGACACAAGTTAGACTTTTTAACATTCACTTTTTCACTCTTCACCAATCACTGAACCAGCTCCGCAGTAATTCTGGCGTTGTAGCACACTAGGGTGGCATTCGGCCACTCCTGGTGGGGCCCGATGATGAAGCATGTCACCAACCAGGTTGGTGAGTGAGGGCTTTCTGAATAACCTAAAGAGGTTTTTTCTATTAGCAAAACGCTACAGTGAAGAAGGATACATGAGTGCTCTTCTCTTTAGTGTTACACTCCTCTGTTGTTTATTTGACTTAGTTTGAGGGGAGTAGGAGTGTCCTTTATTTTCCCTTCCTCTCCTATTGTTATATAGGTAATATTAGGTGGCCACAAAACCCTACGCAGCAAAAACAATCAGCAGGCCTTCAGAGGCTAAAAACAAGAGGAGAGACATTAATCCAGCAATACTCGCAGTCCCATAAAATGATGACGTCGCTCCTATTTCTGTTTTCCTTGCATCCGATTGGACGAAATATACAAAACAGCTTTCCTCGGCTCAGCTTTCAGGCATTATTTTTTGATCCGCTGAGTTGCACCTGAGCCCTGAAAGGGAGGAACTCCTGCGATTCGTAGAATGAGTAAAAACCTTAATCTGGGGAAACATTTTTGCTTCTAATTCAAGGTGTTCTGACATCACCATTTTACCAGGTCCAGTACCTTACTACCAAACAGGACAGAAATGCAAATCATTTTAGTAAAGAACTCTCAGATTGTGGTTTATTGTGTGGCTGAATGGGGCGGGGGTCGTGCGGGCGGTCTGGTGTTCAGTAGCGAGAACAAAAGAGAGGTAGAAAAGGACAGAAGAGGAAAGGGGGGGTTGGTAAGCGAGGGGTAAAGGAGGGAGAAAAAGGGCGAAATGAAGGGAACGGAAGAGAAAATGAATGAGGAGGCAGACACGTGTCCCAGCCAGGCCATCTTCCTGACCCAGCCTTCATCTCATGTGATGCACAGTCTCCGGCTGGAGCACCTATCACGGATGTATACAAGAATTGTAAACAGGCTTCATCATGCCTATTTACTACCACTTTTGTCACAGATCAAGAAGAGACAAAGGTCTGCTCCCCTTCGAAGGAACCCTTCATCCCTGACAACAGACAATGCAGTCCTCACCCTTCACCCCAAATTACAATAGGAGAAGTAGAGAAAGACTAATAAACAGCCATCAGGACCAGAAAGGACCTGTGCAACTTTTAAGAGAAAGCCTAGATCCTGTTTCCTCACTTCAATGTATGGCTACCCCCCTTCTGTCTCAGGAATGTCAGCAATACACTTCTGCCAACTGAGGCGGGCAACCCCACCTCCATCTTGTACACATGCCCAGGCCAGGAGCTTCGAAAATGAAACCCACGGGCCTGTGGCTCATTCAGAGACACATGTACTGCATACTAGCACGTGCGCAGGCTCAGTGCTCAGGATCTTCCAGCTTAGATTCCGGGTAAAGTATGAGCAGCGGAACTTTCAGACGAATGGGCCGGTAGGATGGCATTCACACCACTCACCTAAAGAAGGCCTGGTCACTGTCATCACTTAGAAACACAGTAGGCTGCATGAACCCCATGACAGGAACATTAGTTCTTAATCACTATGCTTTGCTTACTCTTTCACGGTTAGAGCAAGTCTAGACAGTAGCGTCTGCTACCGAACAGGGGTGGTGGGGCAGGGAGGGAAAAAAAAAAAGAATACTTACCTGAATACCGCCAGCCACCGCCTCTCCTCCATCCTCTCTGCAGCAGGAAGCTCACAGCCTCCCAGAATCCCCTGGCCAATCACGATGCAGCCTTACAGCAGCGTTGTGAATGGTCTGAGCACGTGTTTGGGAGCTCAGAGAGGGACTGGGAGGCTGGGCATGTTCTCCACCCAGGCCGTACAATACAGCCTATAATAATAATAATAAGTGAGCTTATAAAGCGCCTGGTTACACTCACTAGTGTGTCCCCGCGCTGCAGCAAAGCGCCCTGTCCATGGCAAATAACTGTAAGCCAGCTACACTGAGAGCCTATCACTGGAAGAGCCAGGTCTTCAGTTTTTTCCGAAAGAGATTTCCTGAGGGATCCATCCGGAGAGCAGGAGGAAGGGCGTTCCAGTGCTTAGCGGCTAAGTAGCGAAAGGATCGACCACCCATTCTCACTCTTTTAATTAGTGGGATATTAACTTGTCCCGACCCCCAGGATCGTAGGGCCCGGATTGGAGTGTAGGGAGATATTAGACTACGCAGGTAGCTAGGTCCCTTACCCTGCAAAATGCGTTGACTGATACACATGGCTTTAAAAGCCATGCGGAGAACATGGAAAGCGCGCATGACGGATTGGCCCGCCGGAGACGGCCAGCCAAACCGTCATGCACACTTAAGGTGCAGCCAGCATTCCTCCTCCCTGTGACGCGGGGAGCCCAGCCCTGCCCGCCTTAATAACCTGGCTTCAACAGCAAGCTCAATACAAAAAATAAAATGATAATAACGGAAAGTTATTATCATGTTATTTTTTTGTATTCAGCTTGCAGTTGAAGCAGTGGGGTGACGCTCCTCCGCCTTAGCGGAGGAGCCACCGCTGATGTCTAGAACCTGTGGTAATCAATGACAGGCGTAGGTTTTCACACACAGGCTAGATATGTGTGTGAAGAGGCCAAAACCCCAAACCACAGATTCTTACAGTTTGAGAATGCAATGCAGGGGACACAACTGCACATCATGCCGGAGGCACTCCCGTCCCAACAAGAGCATTTAGAGGTGAATAAGAAGGTGTGTGAAGGAAAAAAGTGAGAGGGGCAACAAGGAAGGAGAGCACATAGGGATGCAGAAAGGGGGCAGGAAAAGACAAAGATGCGTCTGGCAGAACGTATACTGTCCTAATTGGTGAAGAACAGGGAAGAGGAAAGGGGAATGAGGGAGGGAGTAAGATACACAGCTGTGCTGTGATGTGTTATAGTATGATGTGTTAGGGTGTTCTTAGCCTGTTACTAGGGTCTCTGTTCTATGTATTCGTGTCCTATATGAGTACCATCTTTACAATGATGAATTTCATGTTACAGCACATTGTCAGTGCTAGGAAACATGGCTAGAGGGGTAAACTCGCAGGGCAGGGTTTCTCACAACCTGCGCTAACACTGCATCTCTAAACTGTGGGGTAATAAGAGTTGAAGGATTTCATGCTGTGGGCCCCTCAGGGGCCTAGGAGTATTGCTCAGGGGTAGCTAAGGCGGTTGTCCTTATCTTGTTTAGTCTTTTGCTCGGAACCTCTGGCTTGCCTTCTCTGGTGAGGATGGTTTGAAATTGACGATCTGTCCAAATATGACCACGCGTCACATGATCCAGTCTTAACGTGACTAAGCTAAATGGGTACAGTGCAAACAGGTTAAAAGCAATGATGGATTTATGCCTGCGTATCACACACACACACACACTCTCTCTTTCTCTCTGCATCTCTTTCCCCCCCACACACATACTATCTCTATATCTCTCTCTCTATCTCTCTCTCTCAGACTGCCTCAGACAGCAACAGACCGCAAGCCACCTCTTTACCTTAGAAGGACTCCCAGGAAAATACTTACAATACACAAAACATGAAGAGCAAACAAAGGAGGGTAGAATAATTAAGAGGAAGGGCAGCGGGGAGGGGCACGACTAGATTCTCATTACAAGACCACAATATAGCTCAATTCCCTTCCATTGATTGATATACACGATCACCCAACCACCAACAAAGTGCACATGGAGAAAACCCACTGCCTTCAATACACGCAGGCAGATACTCCTATGAGAAAGGGTACACAGTACATGAGGAGTGAGACGGAGAGGGGACAGACAGCAGCAAGATCAGGATGTGGAGAGGAGTATAAAGGAGGAATAAAGGGATAGAAAAGAGGGGCATAACATTTCGGCTAAGGACCTGACTCAAAAACCTTTTTTGCCCCTAGGTGTAACTCAGGTGTGCTAACAAAAACATTTGTGATAGGAAATTCTTCATCCTGAGCTACAGAATCAAGATTGGTGAAATATCAACTGTTACAATGTTAAATTGTACTAACAACAGTGGAAACTCTGCCAGTAAACCAGGAGGATTTTATGAGGTGGCGTGACCCTTAAAAACACTGTAAACTTTGTGGGTATCTACAAACGTTGCAGGTAAGTTCACATCCTAAAAATACACACAAATTTAGTCCTAAGAAAGTCGGAAGTATGTGTCACTTTAATGGAGGTGTAATGTAATGGTCTTCGCCATAGGGAAACTCCTGAACATTGGACAATTTGCGTAAGTACACTTTGCAAAGTTAGAATACACATAAATATGTACGGTTGTCACAGCTTTACAGAACTATCCTAATATTCTTTGGGTATTCGTAAAAAATTGGAAACCTTCTCAAGTTTGGGGAAACTTACTGTAGTAAATGTATGACTTTATACCTTAGCTTTGTGAACTTGATCAAAAGAGACAGACCTTTGGGTATACGAAATCTGAAGGTATAGGGATGGATAAGTGAAAAGAGAGAGGAGTGTGAACGGGTTGTACTAAATGCGGCAAGGTAGATAACAGAGACACAAGACATAGATGAAACAAATGGGAAATTAGGAGAGAGACTATGATTCAAGAAGAGAAAGAAAAGATCAAATAAAGTTAATAGAGCTAAAAAGGGTGGAAAAATAAATAGTTGTGAGGCATGTACGTAGCCATGCAAGATCTTCCTACAGCTATCTGGCCCTTTAAATACAAATATCCCTCGTTGGGCCAGAGTCCCTTATTTCGAGTTTATTTCGATGAGTAGTCTGTCTGCCAAACTCTAAATAAGGCCCAGAGCTGGGAAACGTTACTCCATGGCTATTCTCCAGCATCGTATGTTAGTCTAACATGTGGTTCTGCACCACCAAGAGACATGCCATTCAGCACTTAGAGATACTCAAAACATTGGTCTGCAGTTAGATACTCTGAAGCAATTGGTCTGGAGTTGCTAAGATGTTGCAACAGTTAATTTTTGTTATTTGTTATTGCAAGCATAAGCCACAAAAATGAAAGGAAAAAAAAGAATAAATGAAACAGCTATTTATAACTTCAATAACAAAATTACATTTAAAAGAAAATTAGCCATTGTATATATTTTAATAGAACAGTACAAGTGCTTCTAAGCAGGCAGGTGAACTTAGAACAGGCATTGAAACCCTTCTTAGTTTTAATGGAAATCACAGGAAAATATGATTCTTATTGCCCCACAGAAAAGGTACTATTGGCTTTGAATTAATGCCACCAGAAAACTTAGTTTAAGCATACAATGATGACTAAATATAAGATCAAGAATGGAAAGAAAAAAAAACATTAGGAAAGTAAAGTATTGGTCCAACATCAGTGGCACTGAAATGCACTGATTTTTAGTTGGCCATGAAGATGTGATCGTGAAAAATGCTGTCACTTAGAGTGCAGGAGAGAAAATAGCTGAAGTGGGCTTCCCATCCCCCATGCAGAATGCTGTGGTTTTTGGAAGAAAAATGTGAATGAAAACTAAGGAGACCAATGGATGATGTTTTTTTTATTACATGAGGGCTCTGGGGCTGCTCCCCTCTGAAATTCCTACACATTTACATAAAAATATTAAATAGATCGATTTATGTAGCGATACGATTGTATCTTTAAACAAATCAAAGGATTTAAGTCTGGGCCGTCTGTCCCAGGCTGCCTGCCTGCCTCGCTCTGAAGCAGGAATCGGAAGCCAGGCAGTAAATCAACTTTCTGCACTGTGACGCACAACGCAGGGCCCACCTTTCTAAAGCCCTTTACTGTCATAGTAGTCTATGGTGGCAGGGCCGGCTCCAGGGCGGTGCGAGCGGTGCCACCGCACCGGGTGCTAACTTCACATGGGGGCGCCTGTTTGCTAGTTTATATTGTGCTTAAAAGCACCTGCTGCCGCGTTCCTGGCCTCCAGCAATTTTCAGTCAACAATTAAGATGCCAAGAAAACTCTGGTGATTAATCTTCCTGGCGAGATCGGAGTTTTGTCTAGTAGAAGTTTTGACTCGTGGAAGTTTTGATTCATGGTAAGGTAGCGCATAGGGTTAATATGCATGCTGCAAAGAACATGTAGCATGCAGATCACAAAGTGAATATAATGTTAACAGGTCAGTGGGTTACTGCTTTTGTCAGAGACTTCCTTTTGTTAGTTGCAGTTTACAGTGAGCTATTAACTGTCATCAAAGAACTGCATGCAGACTTCAAGATATAGATTAGAGCGTATGTATTTTGTTTTCCCCAGAGTTTAATTATTCTAATGTTGCAAAAAGGGTTCATTTGGGTACAAATCAGTTCTTGTTATTAAAGAGAGCCCCAATCCATTGTGTTACATTTTAAATTCAGAGTTTGTGCTTCTCCAGACCAAGTACTCTTCAACTATACTGCCTACCTGTATGGATGACATGTGAATCCACCACTTGTTGTCTTCTGTCATATGTAACATTTACTATACACTAATTTACACACCCATGATTGATTGTCTCTGTGTAATGTGTGTTATGTAAAGTGCTCTGACACCTCTGACACCTCTGACACCCTTCACTTTTATGAGTGACGCTATAAAATTAATTAAATACATCTGAGAGAGAGGTTATGGAGACTGTTAAAGGGTGGTAGGGAGGGAATCCGTGGCGGAGGTGGTCATTGGGGGGCGCCAAAAAACATTGTCGTTCAGGGCGCCACCAGTGCTAATGTATGGTGGTATCCACTGTAGTAGTACAGATCAAAAAATGGAGGGAGGAAGAAGCAGAGGTTCATTCAGCTTTCAAGTGGTACTGGTTATCTACCAGAAAAAGGGGAAATGAACCACATTAGTCTCAATACCAGAGTCTCAGAACTTTTTGTCTCGGAGACCCTGAACCGCACGTTCACAAACGGCGGTGTATGTAATCTCCGCTTAGTGTGGTTCGGTGGATAGCATCAACATCGGGTCTTGTCACTTGAGTGTCCCGTTCTACAAGTGACACCAAAACCTCCACCAGGAGGGAGACTGTCTGGATGTTGACAGTGGTGAGTGCATTACAATTATCTACTATCCTTTCGGTGAATCTTTATTCGGGGAAAAGAGTAGGATAGGGATAAGGCTAAAAATGTCTACAGCCTTCGCCAGGACCAAAGATATATATATGGAGGCCTTATACTTTAGGGCTTCCCGGATAGTGTGTTATTAGTGAGTGGAAGCACTCGTCTGTCTTCGTCAGTGGGCACACTTTGCTCCAGACGGAATGTGGCTATAAGTACGGTCTTTAGGCCTATAACTGTGAGGGAAACAAAGAAAAATTAAATGCATGATTGCAGCCACTAGCTGTGGGTGCTTCCCAAACCTGGTTAGAGCATTTTCTTCCAAAGTTGATGCTGCATGCAATGCAAGACACTTGGCAAGCACAAACTCTAAAGGGCCTGAATTTTTTGCGCTGTACAATTTGCACATTACAGTAACTGTTATATAAGATAAGATATAGGGCAATTTTCAATATGTTTTATATTTCAGGACTGCATGTTCCCACTGCTTTATAAATCTTCCTTTTCACGAAATTAATTTGCTTTAAAATGCACCATTTGCAAATCTTTTTTCATTTTTTTCTTGGGTGGAGGACCCACCCCAGAACCCATGTTTGTCCATTAAGCTTGCTCGCTTCTCTCGCTACATAAAAGTCCTACCCAACTTTTACGCCCCACCACATTCAAATGTCACCAGCCACCCCTGTTAGTGGGACAGCTATACTTGTCTCTATTTTTTTATTTTTTTAATACGGAGTTTTATATAGCGCAAACTTGACCCGAAGGTATTGGGTATCAGAGCGCTTTACATAGCACCAGTTGTGTTACATGAGGACACATTCATTTTTGTTAGGCACGGGGAGATTAGGTGATTTGCCCAGAATCACAGGATATTCAGCGTCATTGCCGAGACTCGAACCCAGTTCCCCAAATTCAAGGTCGACCGTCCTAGCCGTTAGCCCAACTCCTCTATACCAGACCTAAACAAGTCAGTGGTCACAGATTGGTGCATCATACAAAACCTCCATCACAACTTGATCCAGCTCATTTATAGATAAATCTGGAACAACTCTCCCTACTGTTTCTCTGACACGTCATTTATTGGATTAGCTAACCTCACTTTGAAGCTTCAAGGTGATGATGTGGCTGCAATATTGAGTGAATAACAATTTAAAACATCGAAACTAAAGCTAAAATATGTGTTTTGGCACATTTCTCTAAATTAGGTTGTTTATGTCTTCCTTTGTAAAGATGCTCAGTTCATTGATCTAACCCATGTGCATTCGAACAGCTCTCTTTGGTATATTTTATCAGTGATGAAGTATATGAGGATTTAAGTGCATACCGTAAAACTGGGGCAATGTTCAATGGAGGACTATGGGTGTGGAAAGCCACAGGAATCCGGCTCTGCCTGCCAAGACTTCAAGGCCATTGTACGTTCAGGAAATGAAGCTGTCAAAAAATAGACCAATATACCTTATTCATGCCCTTCGACTGTTGTGCCGACTATTACACTATATAGTCATGCTTTTCTAGGGATCATTTTCCCCCAATGCTTTACCATCAATAGCTCCCTGTGGCAGGCTTTTTGCCATTCAGATAGGCATGCAGTCGGCATTTCCCTACACAAAAAGAAGGGCTTTAGGATCAAATAAGAGTCTGTGAATATCGCAGCGTTCATGTCCATGTTGGTAGGGGATAACTGCGCTCTGTTCAATATCTGTCTAGATGACGAGGTGGATCCTCGCGATCTAGAGACTTTTTTCACCCTCTCCAAGGCCATCAAGCCAGCACTTAGTAGGACCTCCACCTCATCAACAGGGAAGCGGAAAGGGTGGTTAGATAAAGAGTGCTCAAGCACCCATAAAGCACTCATGCACACCCTCCGAAAAACCCACAGGCACTCATAAGAAGTGGCGCACTGTAGGAAAGCGTATTGTATGCCATTTAAAGTTAGGAAAAACTCCTTAAAAGCGAAAGCTTGGGAGGAACTTGAGAAAGCTAGTTATAATAGAGATCACAAGGCATATTGGGGTGTTGTGTACCAGTCTTTTTAAAGGCGGATGATGAGCCCACAATCAAAATTGCTATTCCAGGACAGGAGTGGGTTTCATATTTTGGGACCGTTTATGCAGCTTGGCCCGGGGAGGAAAAGGAGTGTGAACACAAGGGGAGGGGTTACTCTCCCACAATCAATGTGCTGGTCTGTGGAGAACCCCATCACCCCATCACTTACCTGTGGAACGCGATGAGAGGCATCCTCCGTCGTCCAGAAACACCAAGAACCCTGGAGAGGGAAATGGGAAACAAACAGTCAGAAGGGGTGGGGACCTTTAGGAGAGTCACAAATAATGAGAAAGGATTTCTCTGTCTCTTCCAGGAAGGGGGGGGCTACAGCTCCTAAAAGCCAACGGCAGGCACAGCAAGAGAGAGGAGAGAAAGACACAGAGAGATGTCTGACGATCAAGGAGAGGACCAGAGTATTATGCAGACACTCCGGACAGCAGGACGACTCGAGGACCACAGAGGAAAAATCGGGAGCCTGGAAGAACAACGCAGACCCCCGTAGGAGGCTCCCAAGACCGCCAGCATAAGAGCATTCACGAGCCACAACTTAGGAGAGTTGTGGCGCAGTGGTGAGTGACACAGGAAGGGGGTAAGTTGGCTGCAGGGAAAGTATACACGCTGATAGTTAAAAGCGCTCACAAATTGAATGAATGAATGAATTCTTTTATTTGTGTGGTTAATCAAAACCATTACAAAATACTTTTGGGGGTCGAAGAATAAATATATGTGCAGGACATTGTTAAAATCGCTTTTTTTTTTATCCTTCTTTTATTAAAACATGCGACATAGCGACGGGGTTTTAAGGCTAAACGAGTCAGTAATTCAATAATGGCCAGACCTCCGAGTCAATGACCCTGACGTTTAGGGGCCGCCGAACTGTTCACCGTACTCAGCCTGTGGGGACTTGTCCGTCAATATTATACGGGTATGATAAACAAATTTCCCTAAGTTGGCCATATGCTTCACAATGTCCAGAGTGTAAAGCTGTTGGACTGCCTGCTTTGCTGTACGGGTGCCCAGTTGGAGAAGAATAGGTCTAAGATGGATTCTGCGAACTAGCCGCAGAGCGGGGCAGCAAAGTAAGATGTGGGCCAGGGACTCTCTTTTGTATTTGCAGAGGCGACACTCCGTAATGCCCAGTCGTGCTTTCCCAGTTGGATGTAATTCTTTTAGGGGGAGGGGATGTAATCTGGCTGCTAGGATCTGATGTAAGGCTTGTCTCCCCATGGGCTGCGTGAGGTGGGGTTTGTGGCTAAGCAGTATGTGAGGGAGACTTTGGGTTTCGTGAAAGTCTCTGGCTGCCAAGGATTCCATGTCCAGACTGCGAGAGCGTAATCGTAGTTGCTTTTTTATTGTTGTTTTGATGGTGGCGTAGTCGATTATGCTAGGGTCCCAGTTCTCTGTGACGCTCACAAATTGACTGTATGAGCTTTGCACGTGCTAATAGAAAAGCACTCACAAATTGACCGTATAATAGACAAGTTAATATGTTAATAGACAAGTGCTCACAGATTGGCTGCATGAGAAGTGCACGAGCTAAAGTGAAAAGTGCTTACAGTTGGCCGTACGAGCAAGTACCTGCGCCGGTAGAGGAGCACCTGTTTAAGTTCACGGGAGGCTGGGGAGCACTTTTCATGTGAGTTTTTTTCCATTTTCCTTTTTTTTCACCTTATACATAAAACCTGGGTTGTATAACCACGTGTTACCCTATTCATTTAGCATTTATTTTTACCCTAATTCTTGGCGTACGAGCCGCTTTTGCACTCATGCGTGAAAGACTAGGAGGAAAAGGGAGGGGAGAATTGCCCGACTATTTACTTCACTAAAGAGAGGAGAGCCACTGGGAAACTGTTGATCACCATTCTTCCTTTCAGTTAGTTACTGGAACCCAGGCCCTGATCTTAAAAAGCCAGGAAACACAAACATGCACTTGTGTTTGGTGTCGGGTTAAGAAACCATATAGGAGCCCATCCTACTTACTCCCCTTTTTCTTTTTCTGAGGGTTCTAGCAGTGACATCTTCATGGAGGCACCTAAAAGAGAAGAAGAAACAAAGACATAACCAACGTTGTTTTCCTACCATCTAATAAGAACATCTATGGGTGATTCCACCCACTTTTGTTACTTTACTACAGAAATAAAAAAACAGCATGATTAGTAAATCCACCCAGCATATGCGTCCATGTATCTGCCCATCCCTCCTACATGTTCTAAAAGGTGAGTTCCAGCCTAATATCTCCCCACTCTTGAAGAAGTGACCGAGGCCATTGGATCTAGCTCTAGTGGTAAAGCTCCTGGTCTGGTTGGGGTT
The DNA here is from genome assembly GCA_963921515.1 of Calotriton arnoldi. Classification (NCBI taxonomy): domain Eukaryota; kingdom Metazoa; phylum Chordata; class Amphibia; order Caudata; family Salamandridae; genus Calotriton; species Calotriton arnoldi. Next base: position 99,668 of record CAWUFW010004763.1, read on the forward strand.
AAATTGGATTTATTTAAGAACCAGACTGACTTATGGTGGCTTATGGGGGTGTCTTGATAACAAATATTTTACAGGTGGCAGGCCTTTCCTGCAAACTGCCCACATGGTCAGAGTAGATCATTGTCCCCATATTTAAAAAGAGGGACCGGGGGGACGTGAGCAACTACTGCCCGATCTCCCTCCTTGACTCAATAGTGAAGATCCTAGGTTGAGTCCAACGGTCACATCTAGAGGACTGGGCTGAGGAGACCAAAATAGTTTCAGATATCCAGTATGAGTTCAGGAGAGGGCTTGGCATGGAAGATTAGTGCCTCAATCTTTCCCTTTTGCTGGACAAATGCACCATTGCCAAAAAGGGCTCCTTATTTGTGGGATTATGGAATTGTCCAGCGCTTTTGATCATGTTTCCCATAGTAAACTGGGGTGTACCATGGAAGACCGTGGTGTGGACAGAGCCATTTTTAACCCCATCAGAGAAATGTATCATGATTCCAGTTCTTCAGTTAGGTTTGGTCTTGGCAGGTGTTAGAACTGGGGGTCTCTAGTTGGCAATGGTATACACCTTTGTCCAAATAGAAACCCTTGCTTCTAAGTCAGGGCAAGGGAGTTACACTCCTGGATATCCCCTGCTCACCCCCTTGGTAGCTTGGCACGAGCAGACAGGCTTATCTCAGAGGCAGTGTGTTAAGCATTTGTGAACACATACAGTAATACAGTGAAAACACTACAGATGGACACCACACAGGTTTTATAAAAATAAGTATTCTTTATATTGACTTAACACAAGACCACAATCGACAAAAATCCACAATACCGTACTCAAAATAGACTTAAAGATGGTAGAAGTAACTTAGTTCAAGTTGATGATAAATGCGACACGTTTCTCTCAAAAGTACCTGGGATGCGTAACGCAAAACAAAGGGTCCGCAAGGAGGGCGATGCGGCGAGCAGGCGCCTCGATGCGGTGCGACAATCCGGTGCGATGCGATGAAAGTGCGCCCTTGATGCGCTGCGACGATGTGAAGACGATGCATGCACGCCCGACGGCCGTGCGGCGAACTCTGTATCTTTGGAGCCGCGACAGGCCCTGCGACACGCTTCTCCGGTGATGCGACGGCAGGCAGCTGCGACGGCGATACGCTTCTTGGGGGATGCGACGGCGACCCTTGCGGTGGCGACACGCTTCCCCGGTGATGGGACGGCAGGCAGTTGCGATGAAGCCATGATTCTTCGGTGATGCGACGGCAGGCAGCTGCGACGAAGGCACGCTTCTCTGGTGATGCGGCGGCGGCCTCTGCGGCGGCGACACGCTTCTCCGGCGATGCGACGGCAGCAGCTGTAACAGCGACACGCTTCTTCTCGTTGAGCCACGCTTCCAGCTCCCAGCGACACGCAGGCTTCTGCAGACAGAATCCCCAGCAAGGGAATTCAGGAGGGAGCTGGTGGTGAAGTCTTGTAGCCCTGAGACTTCAGCAGGAGGCAAGCTCTAGTCCAAACCCTTGGAGAATATTCTGCAAGATGATGAACGTTCTTTAAAAGTTCCTTCTCCTTTCCTTGGCAATGAAGACCACTGCAGGCCAACCCAGAAAACAGCACACTGGCAGAGGGGCAGTCCACAACTCCTGCAGCTTCCTTGGTTCTTCTCCTTGGCAAAGGTTCGTCTTGTTGTTCCAGAAGTAATCTAAAGTTCTGGGGTCAGGGCCCCAATATTTATACCAGCAAATCCTTTGTCCTCTGAAGGCAGAGGGTCCTGTACCTAGTCCAAACCAGTTCTGGGTGCATTCTGCCAGTGCACACCCTCTTCCTTTGTCAGTGTGGGCCAGGGACATCAGACACACCACAGGAGGTGGAGCCAGCATTGTGGAAGGCAGGCACAGCCCTATTCAGGCCCAGGTGCTACTCCTCCCACCACTCTGCATGCAGATAGGTCTATTCAGCCCTGTGCTGACTCACCCTGTCTCCTGGAGCCCCACTCACAAAACCAGACATACAATACACAAGCTAGCAGAGGCAGGCTGGATGGTTTAGGCAAGAAAATACCTACTTCCTAAAAGTGGTATTTTCAAACACAGAATGTTAAAACCAACTTCACTAAAAGATGTATTTTATCATTCTGAGTTCAGGCATACTAAATTCGAATTTCTACCATGTTCCCTGGGTCAGTTAGGATTATAAGATGTTATAATCAAACTGCCCATTCTGGCTTATGGGGACAGGTAGCCTTGCAATAGTAAAAAACAAATTTGGCTGTAATTCACTATCAGGAAATGCTACACACACCAGGGCATGTCCTACCTTTTACATACAATGCACCCTGCCCTTGGGCCTACCTTAGGGGTGACTGATATGCAGAAAAGGGAAGGTTTAGGGACTGGCAAGTGGGTGCACTTGCCAAGTCGACATGGCAGTCACAGACTGCACACAGGCTCTGCAATGGCAGGCCTGAGACACACCTTACAAGCTGCTTCTGTGGGTAGCACAACCAGTGCTGCAAGCCCACCAGCAGCATTTGATTTACAGGCCCTGGGCACCCATGGTGCACTATACTAGGGTCTGATGAGTAAATCAAATAATCCAATCATGGAGTCACTAATTCAGTATACAATTTACAAAAGAGAGCATATGCACTTTAGCACTGATCAGCAGTGAAAAAGTGCCCAGAGTCATAAAACCATCAACAACAGGTCAGAAAAAATACAGGAGGAAGGCAAAAAGTTCAGGGATGACCCTGCAAAAAGGGCCAAGTACAACACAGGGGGAATGCTCAGAGTTATTTGGTGTGGGCAGGGAAGTCAGGTAGGGCTGTGTACTGCCCCCCTTTCTCTTCACCCTCTACATCAACCAGTTGAAGATGGAGTTGGTGTCTATGTGCAGGGACATGCCCCAGAATGGACACCTTCCCATACCAGCTTTGCTGTTTTCGGATGATACCATCCTCATGGGTCAAACCCCAAGAGTATTACAGCTCTTATTAGATCGTTTCTCAGCATTTATGGAAGGATTAGATCTGAAAGATAATATAAGCAAAACCTATGTTATGTCGTGTAGCTACAAAAGTACAGACAAACCGAAATTATATTTGTATTCCCATCCCATTCAAGATGTGACCACTCTCAGCTACTTTGGTGTGACCTTCAACAACAAAGGGTCTTGGCTCCTGCAGCAGGAGATCAGAAATAGTCAGCTTGTATGAAGCATTAATTCCCTCTTTTCATTTGCGTCAAAACAGTGCAAAAGATCTGTTCACCAAATGCTAACAATTTACCGGGCCAAATGCCAAAGTGTTACAGCCCATGGGGCTGAGATTTGGGGCATTAACAATGTAGCATGCTACAAGTCACTATAAACAGGTTTGCTCGTCGTATACTTTCACTCCCCCAATATACTGCTTCTGTTATCTGCCTCAACAAACTAGGTCTACTTCCTCTGAAGGCAGTGGCGGCTCCTCCACTAAGCCGGAGGAGTGTCGCCCCACTGCTTCTCAGCAGCGTAAGGAAAAATAAAATGATAATAACTGAATGGTATTATCATTTTATTTTTTCCTGTTATGACAGTTTTGCGGGGCGGGCTGCTCTGCTGACAGAGCAAGGGAGGAGTGCTTTTCATTGCCTAAGTGCGCATGAATGTTTGGCCGGCCGTCTCGGGCCAGCCAAACTTTCATGCGCACATAGCATGTTCTCCACCCAGGCTGCATTACAGCCTGGGTGGAAAAACATGCCCTGGCTTCCATTCCCTGGCTGAACACCATACCACGGCACTCAGACCAAACACAATGCTGCATTTCAGCATTGTGATTGGCTCAGGGGAGCCTGGGTGCTTCCTGTTACAGCCGGAGGGATGAGGAGAGACGCGATGAGGAGGTAAGTGAAATTTAATTTTTTATTTACTCCATCTCCTCTCCCAGCCCCGCCACCCCCGATCCATTTTAGCCGCTACTGTCTGAAGGTCAAAATTCAGACCCATCCACTCATGGTTTGACACGAGTCTTGAGCAACGAGGCCCTGGCCCTACACAGAGCGATTATTGACAATTGCCTTGCTCTGGACCGTGGCCTTGAAATGTCTTGGCTGAAAGTAGTCAGGGATGCAGCATTTGCCTTTTCAAAAAACCCACAAATGTATTCTTCTTGATCAAAAGGTCGTTAGGGACTCATGTTACTCACTGTATGGAACAGAAAGGTGGGACAAAGTAAAAACTTTGCCACCTGTGGCTTCTTATATTTTGTTGGCTCCTGCTGATGGCCCCCAACCATTTCTATACCTTAACGCCCAGTCTCACCAGAACTTTGTTCTATTAAGGTTTAGATTAAACCTGTTTCATAGGATAGATGCCTTTCCTCATTCTAAAATTTGGGAGCACATTTTGGTTGCATGACCTTGTGACCAGGTATCCGCTTAAAGCACTTTGTAGATAATGTTCCTCTGTAGGTTTAACTCCAAACCTAGGTCTTTCACAATTAAACCTCTTATGAGCAAATTCTCTATTAGACACTGAAAACAGGCACTGCATTTTCTCCAATGCCTAGCAACCAATGAAATTATAGCGAATGAAAAGGACCCAGTGGCGGCTCCTCCGCTGAGGTGGAGGAGCGTTACTCCACAAGAAAAATACAATTATAATAACACCAGGTTATTATCATTTTATTTTTCCCTAGCGGATCTCCAAGTGCGGGGTGGGGCAGGGCTGGGCTGCGTTGCCCAAAGAGCAGGGGAGGAGTGGTAGGCACTCCTCATGTGCGCATAACAGCTTGGCCGGCCGTCTCGGGCCGGCCAAACAGTCATGCGAACTGTGCATGTTCCCCACCAGGCTGCAATTCACAGCCTGGTGAGGAACATGCCCAGGCCCCCAGTCCCAATCTGAGCGCTGATCCACGGCGCTCAGAACAATTACAACGCTACTGTCAGCAGTGTCATGATTGGCTAGAGGACTCTGGAAGCCTGGGTGCCGTCGTGGGAGAAGAGCGGAGGAGAGGCGGCAAGTTTAGGTAAGTTTTTTTTTTTTTTTTTTTCTCCGTTTTTCTTTTTTAACTCTCCCCACCCCCCTCTCCACGCCCGCCTCACCACTGATGCGCGGTAGCAGCCGCTACTTGGAGGGACCACATTGCAGGACATTTTTTCTAGGTGGCTCTGAGGCTACATATTGTGAATTAGGAGATAGGTTGTCAAGATTTTGGCTAAGGGGCAATTGGACTTTGAACCTGAATATTCACTTTTTAATTTCACTGTTTACTGTCCTGTCAAACGTGATGCCTAGAGCCGATAAAGTTTTTATTGTGTCTTTTTTAATACCATTAACTTTGTTTGCATTCCTGTGAAACCTTGCTATCTATTGCATAGCACTATTAGCACTTTTAGCTATTTTCCGCTCCTGAATTAATTCCCCCTATGAGTTACTTGTTCTTATTAGGTGGCAACTAGGAGCAGCTTTTTAGGTTTCTGTCCTGTGGGGTTTGGAGGTCAATAGGCCAATGTGCCTCTGATTAAGGAGCTATTAGACTTTGAAATTGAAAATGCACTATTTGTAATCTATCTTCTATCATGCAGCAAACTCGATTTCCAGAGCTCATAAAGTTTTTATTGCCTTTTTCTAATAGTATTATTCTTGAGTGCATCCTCTTAACCCCGTGCTATTTATTGCATACCACTCTTAGCACTTTTGTCATTTTCTGCTCCCTATTCAATCCATCTCATCAGATTTTCGTTCTCATTAAGGTGGCAATTGTAGAGTCGTTTTTAGGTCTTGCAGACCTGCGTTGCAGCGCGCATGTGCTGATCGCTCTGCGAGGCATTTTGTAATCGAGCAGATTTCCGAAGTGGAGTGGAAGCCCCGCCCATTATTTTCATTGGCTGGCGTCATCCTTTATGCTAAACGCTGGCCTCCGATTTAAAATGAGGCTTCTTTGTTACCGCCCTGTCTCCTTTTGGGACGGCCCATCCGGACTCGATCGTGTACTGGCCGCGTTACACGGTGTCCTTTATAACTCCGTACGCACTATGTTTTTCCAGTCAGTCCCGTGTTGTCTCCCGACCACCAGTTTCCGTCCCTCGCTGATCGATTACTTGCTTCATGGCCAACTGCAGAACGCTCGCTCCCTGTGCTATAGTTGCCTCCCCCTCCCTCCTGCTTGTTTCAATTACGGTGTGAAATGCTTATTTTTGTTTAACCTGCGCTTTCAGTTTCATGGCGAGCACAGCTTTATTTATATGCGGCTCGCCGTATTTACTTTAACTTTGTTTTTTTTATAAAGCGCCTCATGCCGCACTTTCACTTAAATATGCTCCTGCCCCCCGCACCCTCCGCTGCACATACTTCTTGCGTTTAAGAAATCTGCGGGCGCCATTGTTCCCCCTCCCTACCCCCTCCATCAATGCCCTTCGTATGCCTTGTTTCATTTCCACCGGATGCAGTGTCCGCTTTATAGTGTTTGCGTTTTTTTTTCCTATATTAGGGCAGCTCTCACAACCTCTGCCTCAGCACACACGGCACTACCTCAACTCCGGTTGCAGCCAGTGCTCCAGCCCAATACCCACCTTCGTCACTTTCAGGCTTGCAGCCATGGACAAGGGGGAGGAGCAGAAGGAAGGAGGGTGCCAACATTTTTTACCGCCCTGCGCATAACTCGCAATACTCGTCCTACTCCGTGTCACTTTAAAAACGTGTCCCGCGGTGTCCTAAAACTGCGTTGGCAATAGGAAAGCAGGAAAGGGCGGACATAAATTACCCCCGATCTCGGTTTTTAGCTATCATGTAATGTGCAGGAACAAAAGTAGCATTTAACAACGACTCATTTAGAGCAGTTCCTTATTAAGTCATCTGCCCGTTTGCTGAGGAGTGCCTACGGGCACGAACACCGCTGAGTGCCTGATTTACACGCGCGGCTGGCACACGGTTACTGTGTGTGCTCATTAGCAAGAATGTTATGATCGGGCTCTTGTTTAAGTGAGCACTTTTTGGGTGTTCACGTACAGTGATGCAACTACTGGCAAAAAACAGCGACGTCCTTTCTCAGCCGGTCGCAAGGTTTTTCTCTCCATTCTTGTACACTGGCCTACAAAGGTTGTAGATTGTTTACACTACAAACAGAAGCGCCCCACTATATCTCTTCACATCTGGGGTTGTACTGCTACAGCGTTGTACGTAAGCCCTGGTTCCGGTTGTTCTAGTACAGCAGCTAGAAATGGGCGAGCCAACAAATTAATACAGAGAGCCAAGCCAGGGCCGAGCCAGGGGCCAGCCTCCGATGTCATAGCTGAGCCAAGAGTCTGGCTTGCTCTTAGCGCCCGAGCACTGAAACTATGTTGCCGTGTAAGTCGTCCAAGAAAGATCATGATTAACTACGATAGTCTCTTAATTTTTTTTTACTTCTTTAACAAGTGGAAAAGTTTCACCTTCACCAAACATAAACTTAGAAAAATTCATACCCCCCTCCCGCCCTGAGTGACGACAATATCATCAGTGAACTAAGAAGCAAGTTACTTGTTGTACAGTGCACACCCTGAACTCATGCACCCGGGCCTGCACACACCGGTGCACCAGGGATGGGCGTGGTCTCACTTTCCAGGTTTATTGTTGTGGTGACAATGCACGGAACTGGCTCCTGCGAGAGTGGAGTAGGGTAAACTGTGTGTGTGGGGGTGTAGTGATACACCCCCGCCCCTCTGATAACCCAGGCAGCCTGGGTATGTGTAGTGGAAACTTGGCGGGGGTGTAAATGAAAAGATACCTCCCCGCCTCCTGTGATAACCCAGGCATCCTGGGCATCTATTGTTTATAGTTGGCGGGAGGGGGAAGGGGTGTAGTGATACTTCCCCGCGTCTTTCTCTTAGTCCCTCCTTGTTACCGCCCTGTCTCCTTTTAGGACCGCCCATCCGGACTGGATCGTTTACTGCGACTCGCAATACTCGTCCTGCTCCGTGTCACTTTAACAAGCATTTGCAATGCAATAGGTCTCGCAGTTACACGAGTTTAAGCTATTGGCATTGTAAATGACAATGCCTTTTATTTATGTTTTTAAAACGAAAACAAAAATAAAAGGCATTGTTATTTGCAATGTCAATAGCTCAAACTCGTGTAAATGCGAGACCTATTGCATTGCAAATGCTTGTTAGACTTTCTTTCTGGGGGCCGGGTTTTACCTAAGGTTCCAAATGTCTGCCGACATTACTCCCTCCCCAAACGAAAATCTTGCCATGCCCTCTTAACAAGTTTCAGCGATTTCCTATTGCACAGAATTCTACATATAGGTTTTTAGGTCTCGCGCCTAGCGTTGCAGTGCGCAGCACTGCTCGCGCAGCGTGAGACCTCTTGTACGGGCTTTAGAAAGCTAACCAAACGCTCGTGCGTGTGGTTTTGCTTTTGCCTGCTGTTATTGTCTTTCGCGTGTTTTTTAAAAATAAATACAGCACGCGATTGGGCAAAGGCGGGCGCATGTCCCGCCTTTGCTCCTCCCATTCCCACTGGTGGCTAGCACGCGCAGCAGCGCGCGTTCGCCTCGCTGCCGCTGCCGCGCTCCCTCCCCCTGCTCCTCTGTTGGGCGCGCGCACCACTGTTTAGTTTCATGTTGAAAATCGCAAAACGAATTATGAGCCCTCCATTAAGAGGGAACACTATATCATGGCGTGATCATTAGTCTGCCATGTCCGTGCATTTCACGCTGCAGCGAGTTCATTAGTTAAAGCACGAGATTGTAAAGCGCGCAAGAGATACATTCACCGGAGAAACAAGTTACATGGCTGTTAATCAGAAAGCTGCCACCATTACCACCGAAAACTGCTGAAATGAGACTCGCCGAGCAGAAACCCTGACAGCAGCTAATAACATGGAGATTTAGTCACTTCCGTTGCTGTAGTACCAGGGAATGCAGCAGCGCGCGTTCGCATCGCTGCCGCGCTCCCTTGCCCTTGCTTCTTTGTGGTGCGCGCGCACCATTGGGTTTGCTTTGTTGTCATCTATGTATGCGCAAATAAAACAAACGCCGTCTCGTACAATAATGCTGGCACGATGACACTGCTGTTGTTTACGCAATGTAGTGTTTAGTGCTTTAATTACAAATAATTAAGAATGCGCGCACTAAATTGTAGACTGTGTAAACCTACCTGCTTCTTACAACTGTGAAATGAATATCGTTACGCGCAGTGGCTTTAGTGTTGCGAGTTTTTAGTTTCTGGGAATTAGTCATACTGTCCAGTGTGCACAGCCCCGCTGCTGCTGACACACCGTTTCTTTACAGTGCCCGTTTGTGTGAGCCCGTTCTAGCGCCGCAGTGCCTGCCCTGTGCTTGGACTCTCTACACAAAGAACCGGATGAATGCCCCCTTCCCTCCCCTGCCGCATATCTAGTGAGCTTACGGCGTTCACTCTATTATTCTAAACCCCTGTTCTAAACCCCTGCAAAAGTTACCTTTGTTTCTGACGCAATTGTTAATTACTAACCCTGGGCGAAGTACTACGCTACGCTCGCGTAGTTTGCGAAGTTTGCGCTACTTCGCACTACGCGAATTGCACGTAGCACAGTGCAAACACGCGTAGTGTAGCGTAGCGGTCATTTTTTGCTTGCTCGCGGTCCTCAACGTCAAGTTGGCGACCGCGAGCAAGCAAAATGACATCCCGGCGAGACTTTTTCCTCGTTCGCGATCAGCATCATCAAGTTGCTGATCGCGAGCGTGGAAAATAAACCTCCCGGCGAGATTCTCAACGCGGGGAGGTCAGGTTTCTCATTGCGAGTGGTCGCGTATGCTCGCGACCGCTCGCGATGAGAAACTACCAGTCCGCGTTGAGAAAGCTGCCGCTCGAGTAGAAATCTACTCGAGCGGCAGAAAACGACCACTTGCACTGTGCAAGATGCGGTTTGCACTGATTGCACAGTGCGGACAACCATCCGGCACTGTGCAATCAGTGCGAACAGCATTTTGCACAGTGCACTACGCAGTTCGCGTAGCTACGCGTAGCTCGCGTAGTGCGAAGTGCACTTTGCGTAGCTACGCGTAGCGCTACTACGCCAACTACGCCCAGGGTTATTAATTACCACCCGAGAGGGCTGGGGTTATGCAATGGATAGTGACGTTATTATTGTATGTTTGTGATAACAATCATAGTGTATATAAGAGAATCTCGAGTACATCTTTAAAAGCCACGATTATGTAGTTGGAGCCGTGTGCATGTTGTAGCTTCTTGAGAAATGTAAGCGTTCATGCTCAGTGGTGTCTGTAACGTGCAGCAGTGTTATTCGATACGTAATTAAGCATGTGCTTTTAATTAGTGCGTGTTCGCTTTGTTAATGCGCTCGCTGCAAATGTATACATGATAGGCATTACAAGTAAGCTAATAGTAAGAAAAACAACAGTAAAAGTGGACATGCAGGACATGAAACATAATGTATGATATACACATTCTGTAAAGATCGCATACAAGTATTGCTTCGATACATTGTGTATGTGTGTGTGTATCACTGTGTATGTGTGTACATTCCTGTCTCTGTGTCTCTGTGTGTGCATTATGTCTCTGTGAGTGCATCACTGTGTCTGTGTGTGTACGTGTTTGTCTGTGTATTTACATTACTGCCTCTGTATGTGCAACACTCATCTGTGTGCATGACTGTCTCTGTATGTATATTACTGTTTTTGTCTGTGCATCACTGTGTTTGTATGTGTATTACTGTCTCTGTCTGTACAGCAGTGTTTCAGGACGTGCATCAAGCCTTTGTGTGCATGATTGTCTCAGTGTGTGCATCACTGTGTGTGTATGTGTCTTACTGTCTTTGTATGTGCAATATGTCTCTGTATGTGCATGAATGTGTTTGTGTATGTCTATGCACTTTTGTTTCTATAGTCTCTATATTTGCATCTCTGCTTGTGTTTCTGTCTCTGTGTGTACGTGTCTGTCTGTATATGTGTATCTTTGTTTTTCTGTGTACATCTCGTTACTGTATGTGCGTGTCTGTGTTTACTTTTTGATCTCCTTGTGTCTATGTCTATATGTACATCTCTGTATATGCGTCTCTGTATGTTTGCTCTATCTGTCTTTGTGTGTGCATGTCTGTGTCTGCATATCTATGTCTCAGTGTCTATTTCTATGTGTGTGTGTACTTGCCTGTATGTGTACTGCTTTGCTTCTCCTTACAAGAAACAAACAACACTATAATTTCCACTTAATCTACAAAAATAGGTTCCAGATTTCCCTTTAGGAACACATATCTCACTTTACATTATCCCTTTGCTTACAGTTGCAACCACTCTATTGGCGTTGCTAATAATAATGCAATGCCAATAGCTTAAACTTTCAGTAATGCGAGACCTATTGCATTGCAAATGCTTGTTGTTCATAGACCTGTAACGGCTGACAGGGGCAGCGGAGTTCGGGGGACTGTGAAGGGAGGAGATCGGGTTAATGTGTGTGCATGTGGTAGCGGGTGCTGTCACGCGCCAACATAGTAAAGAGAGCTGCGTTTCGTTTAGGAGGGAAAATGTGCTTGAAGGATAATTGTTTGCAATAGGAATATTTCCATGTAGGGCTCGTCCGCCTTTGTGTTTAACTTAACCCTGTCGTACCGTCCGTCCGGCTGGAGAGCCTCTCCTCGCGAGTACTAGTCCCAGTTTCTTCAGCGTTACGTTGCCCTCATTCGTTGTTTTTCTATCATCCTCCACCCATGATCTGGCCATATGGGGATTTAAACGGCCCTAAATACACGGGTGCTGTAGGCTTTCAGTGATCATCGCCTCACCAGAGCACCGTTTATACTCTACACCAGGGCTTTAAGTGGGCCGGGTCCTCTTGGTGCTCAGCAGCGGCAGTTCTAACAAGCACTTGCAGTGCAATAGGTCTCGCATTTGCGAGAGTTTCAGCTATTGGCATTGTAAATGATAATGCCTTTTATTTATATGTGTTTATAAACCTGCAAGCGGCATTTACTCACCGCTTGCAGGTTTTCTAAACACATAAATAAAAAGCATTATCATTTACAAGGCCAATAGATCGAACTCTCGCAAATGCGAGACCTATTGCACTGCAAGTGCTTGTTCTTCCTAGCAGTCCCGTACTGATCGAAGGCATATGGTGGAGCCGTACTTTTCGACCTTGGTTTCAATTGGGACACATAGCGGACCCCATCTGAGAGAGGTTTTTGCTCCCTTTTTTTTGCTGAGGTCATTAGTATACAGTGCTTTTTCTGCGCAACTTGGCTGTGAATTCGAACTTGTACTCTGTGATCAGCCAAGGACGTAACAATGGCCCCTGCAGTCCATGCCCCAGGGGGGCCCCTCCGAGTACCATACATGACTAGGCCTGAGAGCTCATGACTTTGCCCGAAGAATAGGGGCCCCCCTCCATGCACTTTGCAGATGGGCCCCATCAAGTTTCGTTACGCCACTGGATCCCGCACATTTCTAAATCGTACCTCTTAATTGTACGCTATGCTGATTTTGGGAGCGGTTCAGCATTATATTGCTTTATTTGTCTCAATTTTAACAGTGTTTATTTTTTGTTTTATTTACCATTATATGTGGGCATTTATTGTATTTTATTGTACTTTTATGGTCTATTATTTCGACCGAATAAAGATCCTTTGATTGACTGACTTCCTTCTAAACCGGACAGGTGACAGGCGATAGTCCATGAAGACATGGCTGACGACACTCTACTAGAAGGTGACAGATAGGGAACAGAGGTGGTGACCTCGAAATTGCCCTTTCAATGACCTTGTTGGGTGTAGACTGGTTTGAGCAAGGACACTCCACACTCTCCCAGGGGCCAATCTGCAGAGTACAGAATGTGTTGAGCAAAGACCCACCGCAATTCTGACATACTCCCAGAGTGGGTGCAATAAGTTGCACCTTTAACTCGCATCTAGAGTTCAGCATTCATGCAGAGACTGGCTTTGTTAGCAATGTAGTAATGTCCTAACCTCCAAAGCGGACAGATGACCAGAAAGTGAAGAGAAGCTACGCAATATACCCCTATACAACTTTTCTAGCCTGAAGAGAAGCGTAATATTTTACCCATGGATCAAGTAAGAATAAGTTCTAGATGTTTTTTCCTCTGGCTGAGACTAATCTTAAACTACATTTGTTCCCAGGAGAACATGCCGCCGCCTCGAAAAGGCCTGGAGGAACACCAAATCCACAGAAGCCCACGACAACTTCAGAGCCGCCACCAATGCCCACCATCAACTCATCAGAGAAACGAAGAAAAAGCGATTGAAGACAGAATCTCCACCCACGCGCACAACAGCAAGGAACTCTTCAGCATCATCAAGGAGTTCGCCCAACCCACTAGCGAGTCTACCGACATCCCTTCCTCACAAGACCTCTGCGACAAACTCAGCACCTTTTTCCACCACAAAATCAAGAGCATCTACGACAACTTCGACGAAGACAACCAACACACTGAACCCTCACCAACCACCCCCGACACCCGGAAACCAGTGATTGACGACTGGACAGCCCTCACCACCGAAGACACACTGAAGACAATGAAGTCAATCCACTCAGGGGCTCCCACGGACCCCTGCCCCCACCACATCTTCAACAGAGCCGCCAACACCATCGCACCCATGCTCCGACACACCATCAACCGCTCCCTGGCGACTGCCTCGTTCCCCGACGACTGGAAACACGCCGAGGTCAACCCCCTCCTAAAGAAACCCTCAGCGGACCCCACCGACCTCAAAAACTACAGACCCATCTCCCTGCTCCCGTTCCCAGCGAAAGTCATCGAGAAAGCCATCAACAGCCAACTCGCCACATTCATTGAAGAACACAACATCCTCGACTCCTCCCAATCCGGCTTCAGAAAAAACCACAGTACGGAAACCGCCCTCCTCGCCGCAACAGACGACATCCGCACCCTACTGGACAAAGGAGAAACAGTAGCCCTCATCCTCCTCGACCTATCAGCGGCGTTCGACACAGTCTCCCACCGCACCCTAATACGCAGACTCCACGACGCAGGAATCCAGGACAAGGCCCTCGACTGGATCCGCTCCTTCCTCTCCGGCAGGACGCAGTGGGTCAGACTCCCCCCTTTCCTCTCGGACCCCACACCTACCACCTGTGGAGTCCCCCAGGGCTCCTCCCTCAGCCCGACGCTCTTCAACGTCTACATGGCTCCACTCGCCCCCATCGTCAGAACATACGGACTCAACATCGTGTCATACGCAGACGACACCCAGCTCATCCTCTCCCTATCCAACGAGCCCAACACCGCCAGACGCAACTTTCGAGAAGGCATGGAAGCCGTCGCCAAATGAATGAAAAACAGCTGCCTACAACCAAACACCAACAAAACAGAAGTACTCATCATGGGCCCAAACCCCGATGCCTGGAGCGACACCTGGTGGCCCCCCGCCCTCGGAAACCCGCCAACCCCCACGGACCACGCACGCAACCTGGGAATCATCCTGGACTCCGAGCTCAAAATGGACCGCCAGATCAACTCTGTCTCGTCTTCCTGCTTCCACACCCTCCGCCTCCTTCGTAAGACCTTCAAATGGATCCCCTCGAACACCGAAAGACCGTCACTCACGCCCTGGTCACCAGCAGACTCAACTACGGCAACGCACTCTACGCCGGAATAAACAAAAACCTCACCCGCAAGCTACAGAACATCCAGAACGCCGCCGCAAGACTGGTCCTCAACCTGCCAAAACACTGCCACATCTCCCAGCACCTGCGCACACTCCACTGGCTCCCTGTCGAGGCGAGAATCACCTTCAAGATGCTCACCCACGCACACAAGTCCCTCCACGGCACCGGACCAGCATACCTGAACAGCCGACTCAAATTCCACGCACCCCAAAGGACCCTACGATCAGCCCAGCTCTCCTACGCCGTCGTCCCCCGCACCAGAAAGACCAGATCGGGAGGCCGCTCCTTCTCCTTCCTCGCGGCAAAGCATGGAACGCCCTTCCGCTCCACCTCAGACAGACAACATCGCTCCCCATCTTCGCAAGAAACCTCAAAACCTGGCTCTTCGACAGACCCCCTCCTTGATGGATGGAACCTGCACCCCCCCCCCCTCACCCCTAGTGCCTTGAGACCCTTACGGTTGAGTAGTCGCGCTTTAACAAACCCCTGATTGATTGATTGATTGATTGATTGATTGATTGTATGTGACAATTCAGTCCCCTCCAAGCCTTGCATCCACAAAGTGGAAATAAATCCTAATAGAAGACATAAAGGACTGTTGTATTAAGTGGTTGTCAGTGATTTTTATTACTCATTAGTGAAATAGATGGAACTTTCCATGGAAAAGAAAAACTGTGCATTTAAAGTTGATGTAAGAACACAGATTATTGTGTGATGTTTTGCATAAAAAGCCACTGCGCATAAGAGACTGTAGAAAATCTAAGACACAGTGGTGTATTTCAGATGCGTTTGTTCAGCCAAATAACACAAGTGTTGCATAACCAGGAGAAGAGTGAGGGAGTTGAACCAAGACCCATCCTTATCTCGGTAGGATAGGCCTATACCAAACAAGAGTCTATGCCCCAGATAAAAAAAACTTAACTGTAGTACAAGTCAGAAATGGAAGCATCTGGATGGTCTTTATAGTTTTTAAATTGTTCGTTATTTTGTGAAGTGCTACGAAAAGAATGTTCAATGCTGCCTAGGTTCATGTTAGATAAGGTCTAATACACTAATTTGTTGGTTTGATACCAAATTTATACCATGTGCCATTATTTGCAGACAGCGAGGCATATATTAGACAAGTACATGCAATGGAACCTTTCTATGACGTAACTGGAAACAGCAATGGCCACACTATGTCATGAAGTGAGCTTTGAGAAGGATTCAGTCCCTAATCCACAATGAAGATTACAAAATATCTCGGCTTTATGATAGATACATCATTTGAAGGTATATAGAAAACATACCCAAAATCTGAAGTTTGTAAATTCAATCGGCAAGAAAGCCAAGCTGGGGAATGAAAAAACCAATTGATTGATATTCTAATGCTGTCTTGGGTAGAGGTTAACCACAGACTCTGCCATGCATTTAAGTGTCTACGCAATTAATGAAACCCGTTTTCCAAAACCTCAAGCTGAACTGTAAAATCCACAGTAACACTAGAAATGAGTGATTAAGTGATGAGTGATCAAACTCGATATTTGTGTAAATCGATATTTTTGATTCGATATTCTGTCTCTGCACCCTATTAGAGGCCTATGGTCCGATCTAACCTCGAAATGAGTTCCCCAGACATAAGTCTTAGATTGATTAACACCCCACCAGCATGCTAGGGCCTCCTTCTCAATAACAGAATAAGTAGGTTCAGCTCCCTTCAATGTGCGAGACGCAAATGCCACCGCACGATCTTGACCAACCTCTTCTCATCCCGAGTATGCATGAGTCTTCTCAGAAGTGTTTTGATAATTGAAGGAGGGCTCCCTCCTAAGCCACCTCTGGCCTTGGCAGTTGCAATGAACGGTAAGGATACTGGACTGCACCATTGTGTGGGTTGCACAGCTGCTGAACCTAGCATAGCTTTTGAGATGAACCTGTTGTTCAGGGGTTCAGTGGCACTGGTTGATCCCAGGAGGCAGTTGGACTGCTGAGAGGTGTCGGATTCCGGAGAAAGATGTGCTGTGCCTATCCAGAGGAAGAATTCCTGCCTGTAGCAAAGCAGCTGTGCAAGGGGTCAACGAGTGCTCTTTTGAAGTGGTCTGAATCAAGATAATGGCAGCTGCCCTCCTTCAGCTCTGAAGTGAGCGGGCGCTTGTGAACTTGGTATTTCTAGTGAGACTCTGTGGCTCTGGGGGTTGTAGATCCACTTAGAGATGGTTAAGGGCAGAACTGGTTGGTGTGCTTTCTCTGGCATGTGCTGTCAGGGGTGTTAGGGCTAAAGGGTTTTCTGGCCTCCTCAGCAGTCGACACTGTCTTGGGTTCCAAATTAGGCAGTAACTGTGGTGTCCCTTATATGTGAGTGGTGCTGAATGGAGTAGCTAGTTTAAATCTTGACTCCTGGGAAAGAAAGGTATAACTTATCTCCTACTCTCTAATCTCTTTCTTCGTAGTAGTTGAACTGACTCTGCTGGATCCTGAAGCCTGGTACGTTTGACTGGATTAGAGGGATCTTGGAACACGTTCCCCGCCACACTGAATTAAAGACCTCCTGCACTGGGGTTGAAAGGACTGATGCTGTCTTGGTTTGGTACCATCATCATGTTACTGCATCTGGCTTGCTTGCACTTGTCACACTCTACTGTGTTTGCCATTCCAGGTGCCATGTTTTTAACTTTTGTCTCTCTCTATCCTCCCACTTTATGCTACTGTGTAATCTGTAATCCTTGGATTGTGGAGAATGTGCTTAATGAGAAGAGATGAGCAAAAAGATCATAAGGGAAACAAATTGGACAAATATGCCTTCCTACAGTGTTCCGAGGGAGGGAAAATGCAGAGGGGCAATAGTCTCACCAGGAAATAATTGAATCAGTGGACCTGAAGCTCTCTTTGAGAGACATCCTCACTAGCTTGACTCTTAAAGCTTTTAATACAGGAGTCAACATAATCAGAGCTGAAAACCCCTATTGCAATTGACTCAAAATTGCTACGAGTGAGGTGGGGGGATTTCAATTATATTATTGATGAATATATTGATAGGTCAACTGGTGGATCATGTGGAACTGCGATATGTACAAAACTGACAAGTTGTGCACGGGTCTTCATCGTGGACGTCTGGAGACCCAGGAACCACCTTGGCCGATACTAGTCCTATGTTTCTGGACCCGAGTGCTCATTTTCTGGACTTCACAACTTCCCGACCCCAGGCACTGACAATCCTGTGACAGTTAGCTTGAACATATGGCCAGTAGTATTTCAGACCATTTTCCATTGGCAATGAGGCTAGGGGTGAAAGGCAGGGGACACATGGAGGTTGAATCTCTGGAAGTTGAAGGATAACTAGAGGAAGGTTTTCTTGCATTGACTTCGGGAAAATGAGAGGTTAGTTGCCGCTGAGACATCCTTGTGGGGTGACTGTAAGATGGCCCAGATTATTTTTTGAGTGCACTACAAGAGACTGAAATTGACTGAAACGGTAAGGGACACTGACGGAGGGTATTGGTGGGTGATCCCTCAGCACCTGTTCAGCCAATCTTGTGTACGTGTGGGCACCCTAAAAGTGTGGAAAGCATGCCCTACCAGAGTACCAGACTTGTAGGTACCAGCTCGATTTGCAGATCTACTATAGGATTTGTAGAACCCATGTTCTAAGAAAGCGGCACCCAGGTGTGGCCAGGTGCTTATTTTTCTTTCCAGTTTGTGAAAGGAAGCCTTCACTTGGGCTTGTTCTTCACCTTTGTTTCTGACCCTCCATCTGGGATATCTTCAAACTAGACACCTGGGGGTGTCGCCTTACTCTGCGCCTGGAGGTGTTCCATGGGCGTTGCGGTGGGTTTTCCCACGCAACACCCATAGAATTTGATGCTGCCCCAGATTTACAAAAACATGTAAACCTGGGGAAATGCCAAATCCGTACACCTCCTGAGGTGAGGCATAACGAGGAGAAATAACTTCATTTCGCTTTGTTTTTTTCTCTTTCCATGTATGCTCGATTCTGCAGCACGCATAGAAAGAGGAAAACGCCTTGTAGGAATGTCTTTGTGCAGGAAGGTGTCCCTTCCTGCACAAACACAATCCTGTCTGCAAAGGCAGCACCCCTGCAGCACCCTTGCAACATGGTGCAAGTGTACCTACGTTGGAGATAAGCTGCGAAAAAGGTGCCAGCGAAGGCAGAAAGGACAGGAATGCACTGTATTGCTTAAATACGGGGCATTCCTGCCCTTTCACTTTGGCGCCCTTCGCCAAAATGCCATAAATGAGGCCACAAGTTCATTGTCCAAGACTTTTTCTGTTTGTGGTGCACCCTGGAGCTTCTTATGCAGTTTCATTCCAAAGAACATCCAGACTCACACTTTGACCTCTCCCAGTGCCGTCTCCAGTTCGATCCATGTGCTGCCCCTGGCACCAATATAATGAAACTCTGCCACACCCTCAAAGTTGTGCTGTAAGAATTGTCTCTTGGGTCTCCGCAGTGTTATTTTCAGATCATTTGTGAACCTTTGCTTCTGTTTGGTATCTGAAGTTGTTCAGCTTGAACAACTGCTTATAGGACATTGGGGCAACACCAGTCTCTCTCTTCGAATTGATTGAACTTACCATAATAAAGGTAAACATAATAGAGGTACTGTGTCATTGATGCGTTTAGCAAAGTGTGCCTATTGCACATAATTCTTTTAAAAAAAATATATTTTTATTAAACAAAGCTTAGCAACACACTTTGCTTGCATAGAGTTTTTCCGATAGCCATCATAGAGGTTCTGGTGAGTTCCACAACAATGTAATTCCATAGCACTGTGAATCTCCCTGGCACCACCCTACCCATCTCGCCGTTCCCAGCCTATTGCACCTAATTCTTGTTGATTTAAAAAAAGAAATCATTTCATGTAGAATGTTACCATACATGTGAAATCCATGTAAAAGAAAAACTGTATGCTTAAAAGTTGATGTAAGAACAGAGAGTAACAGTAGTCTTGTGTTCTGTTCAGCATAAAAGAGCCACTGAACGTAAGAGAATTACAGATAATCAAAGAGGGACTCCATCTTGTGATAAAAGCTGTGTGACTACAAACCAACAACTTTTCTTATGTGCCTTCTCTGACATCTAGACCCTACTGACACTCTCTTTGTCGTCAGCACTGAGTGCTGTCCTGGATGTGCTGAACACTGCCGATGCGGAAGGAGATTGGTGGGTTTCTCGTTAATTCCGTAGCCACATTCCAGGATCGACTGGTTAGTGGTCACTTGAGTCTAAAAGGAGCACAGCTCATAAAAACATCATTAAAATATACAATTCATGCAGAATAATGATAACAAAACAATCACTAATACAATCAAAAACGCATATTCATTTATTACTCTCACATAGTGCATCTAATCTAAAGTGCATCTGTTATAAATTTATAATCAGAAAAGCTCATAAAAGGGGATTTCATCAAAACAAGTGCAGAAAAAACTTGTCTGCGATTTCAGACTGCCACTAGTATGGGCTTTAAATGCTTACTCCTAAGCACTTTATAAAACTTGCACACAAAAATAATCATACAAAATTGGGTCGAACTTTCATCACAAGGGCAAAGAATAGACATTTCCTCAGCATCCTTACTCTTAGGAGGCTCACCATTTCTGTAAGGAAACTAAACCTGAAGAGAACTAGCAAACTTCTTTCTTGAGAGCTAGGGACTCTTTCCAAATACTGCTCCATACCATGACAAGTTCTAAGAAGCACGTGGACCTTCACAGATAGTTCATATAATACAGCCACCCTCTCCATATTTATAAGAAACAAAATAAAGCAATTAGGCTGAGGCTACTTTCACTTTGAATGAGAACAGGATCCTAGCAGGATTGCTGAAAACCTCTATGCCCTATTTTCTCCAAAGTACCCCTGATGAAATCCAGGTGTTTGGAAAAAATATTGAGTTTTTCATATTTGGAGATAGAAATATCAGAAACAAATATTGTGATACAAAAATATTGTGATGCAGAAATTTTTAGGTAAGTAATATCGTTTTTAGGAACATTGTTGTTGTTAATATCATTTTTAATAATATATTTGCAAAAAATATAGGGGCCCATTACGATGGCGGGCGGAAGCACAACCGCCGTGCTGGCGGATGCAAAAACCACCAGTTACCGCCGGCACGCAGCAGTCCACACGCCCGCCCAATTACGATGCGAAAAGCAGGCCAAACACCGCCGGCAAGCCAGCAACACCGTCCGCCATCAAAGTGCGCCCGCACACGTAGCGGCGCAGCACAACTGACACACACCGTCCGACGAAACACGTCCCGCCCGGCGCATAAATTACGATGCCGCAAACAAACGGCTCCCACGGCTAAGAGACACCGCACGTGAAAGAGAGGCGGAAACACGGACGCAGAGCACGGACAACGAAGAAGCGGCACCCCGGGCATGAATCCAGCACTGCAGGCCCTTCCCATGCTTCTGCTGATGCACCACCAAGGACGCAATGTACCGCGGAGACGCAGGTAGGCACACACACAACAAGTGCACGCAAACAGCGCACACAGTGCAAGGGCGGAAAAAGCGGACAACCCCCCACCAGCGCGTGCACACTACACATCCACCATTGCATCCACATATGACACACAGGCCAAATCCTAACATCGCGGAACACATGTGTACACACCACCTGGGACTAGGAACCAACCACCCCGTCACGGCCACAAAGCGCCGATGACGCCGCCACACATGCGCACAACGCAGAGGCCAACCGCAGCGCCATGCATGCGTCGCACACAGACACAGGGACACAACCAAGCAGCACACACATCAGCCCCACCCCGAACGCACATGACACGTGACAGGCCGGCCACAGACATGTCCCCAACGCCCAATTCACGGACAACACCCAACGCCACACAACCGACGCACACATGTCAGTGAAGTCACGCAACAGCAGGACACACCCCAGTGTAACAAACAAGGCGAAGCACACAGCGGCGGCAACACCAACTAGGAGAAGCAGGGCCCCTTCGGGAAGAGGAACGCCAGTACCACACTGAAAAACCCATACCACCCTGCACATATGAACAAGACACATGAAACGGAACACCAAAGAGCCCGGGGACCGACAACAGGTGGCCCAAGAATAACATCCACACACAAGGCCCAACGCAGAGCGGAAAGGCAGCCTGCCGCCCACACAAGGGAGAGCAGATAGCACTGAATGACCTTCCATTCCAACACCGAAACCACAGCCCTACGACAGAAGCCGGTGAATACAGCCATTGTCCAAGAATAGACCAACACAGGCATGCCGAGGAGACCGACCACAGGGCAGATAGCGCATATCACAGAAGCACACAACGGACGGGGAAGAAAGAAGAAAACACTCCCCCATGTCGGCCACATGCAAGTTAATTGGAAGGAGTCACACAGCACTGACCTTGAACTGTCTGAGAAGCATGTGGGAAGAGGGCCCGTGTCCTCCAAACAAGCCAACAGAACACAAGTCCTGTCTCCCCACGACTACACAGAGCTCACAGCAACCCCGGAGCGTGCACATTGCAGACTGCACACACAGCCGGAGCACGCCACCTCTACAAACCGCTGCAAAATGGCAACCGCAACACACCTACCCAACTACGCCGAACAGCTCAAGCTGTACCAAACCAACACGATACATACATTGGGATGCGATCTCCTGTCCCTGCTGAACGTAAGTTACCGACTGACTTACCGCATCACATTGTTCAGCTGCGTCATGCCCGTCTTCTACTGTCGGAGGTGTCCCTACCAGCATCCCGTCGAGATATGCCTCTCCAACCCGGCATGTCTGAAGGCGGACCTGCTACCACTACTCCTCCCTCTGGACGCACACGACAGGGCCTGCTCTGCCTATGGGGGCATGGCGTATGTGGCCAACATCGCACGCGCACTGAAATGGAACCACTGTGCCTCCACACGACGGATCATCGAGAACAGCTACATCGAATGTCACCCAGCATGCCCCATCATGGTCCTCCAAGGGACAACCTACGAACAACACCTTGACAGCCACCATCCGCTTCATTGGCTGGCAAACATGTACACCACCAATGACATGGAAGCCCTGCTGGACGGCATCGCATACCTGACAACCTGTAAATACGTCGGACCACAACGCAGGTTCCCCGAGTGACCTATGAAGTCCAACCCCGCACCCATGCTCAGCTTCCGCACGGACTGGCCAGTCACCACCACAACAGCCATACCAAACGACCGGCAACTGTAACCACACCATCAACGACATCGCCATGACATCGGATATGACCGGGACATGCACACTGTTCCCCATCACATCCAGGAACACCGCATGCATCGTGGGAGGCAGTGGCATGGGCTCTGTGCATCGCACCCGCATGGACGGAACTGCACGAACAACCAGGACACGACATGGATCCAGCGCACATGGACACACACACGCTCAGTGGACATGAATAGGTCGCCTGGAGTCTGTGGGTGCTGCACCCCTCCCACCCCCGCCCCGGGAATCCCATACCAGGACCTTTGCATGGACGACAAGTGCATACAACAACAACACGACCCCAGTGACTGTGACATGTCCAGTAACCACCACAGTGCAACAACAAGTGGCACGCCGCTGCATGCACGCAAGCACATGCCCTGATGTCATCTCACATGCACGCGTGCATGAGGAACAACCGCAGCAAACCTGTCACATGGAACTGAGATGGACTGTGCCCATGATGCCAAGCGGTCTGGTAGGCTACATGTATACCGTCTGTGTCAAAGTCCGCAGCTCCGCAGCTATACGTAAATGTACATTAGCACAGCCTTGGCCAAGCAGATGTAACCCCACACCCTATCCCATTTGTTATCATGCTCAGTATATCCTCAACATGTATTCCGCTGCCAGTAGTGTCCACTATACTGCATCACAGAGGACAGAAGACTCAATATAATGTTTGAAACCAGAACTGTCTCCGCTGACTCATTTCACAAGTACGAATGAGAGAGGATGAGAGTATGTGAAGTACACGGCAGTCGTGACATGACCATGTAGTCCACTGGTATTGGATGTCAACGCAAATGAGTAGCACTACTGTGGAAGACACACATGTGTCGTGTGAAGTCGTATGGACGCAGTGCTCAGGTGGGTGGGTGCGACGGGTAGATGCGCACATGCCAAGTTGGAGCACGCTGTGTTGGGAGGGCTCATGAACAGTACACCACCGCTTCCCTGGGCATTGTGAGAGGACACCTGTCGGGGGGAGTGAACACGTGTGTGCACAGCAGCCGGGCACACGTACAAAGCCGTACCAGGCGCACCTCAGCCCACCCTCTGTGGACAAGCTGGATCCTGTTGTGCGCCCGCCATGCCCCTTGACAAGGCACACACAGCCCCAGTCGACCAGGTGTAACCCCAACATAGTCAATCCGCACAGGCGATACAGGGCACGGGATGGCAGTGGAGCATGGTGTGTGAGAGGTCTCCTCGCGCTCCTCCTGGTCATATCACGCAGGCAATAGAACCTCAACGTCTAGCATGGCACAAGTCAAATGGAAGTGTAGGGGGACGCACCACAGCACGAGCAGCACTGACGTCACGGGAGGTGGCTCGCACCATCCCATCCATTGCCCATCATACCAACCACGCCACATGCCATTGCGACTAAGTGCAAGCGCGTGCGCCACCACCCCCGAGCCCTCCCCAGAGAGGCCAAAGAGTGAATGTGTGGGCCATCAGCCACAGACGGACGCGGCCTGGCCGCAAGGGCAGCCACAGCCACTGGGTGTCGCAGGTGGCGGATCCGGAAGGCGAAGACTGTGATGCATAGTCCATGCAGGCCGGGTCTCCATTTGGGGCACCACGCAGGTGGACGGCGTCCCGCCACACATCATACCCTGAGACAGCCCACTCGTGCAACTGGACCCACACATACACTCCTTGCCCTCTCTGGTGCGAGCTTGGGGCTGCCTGTGCAAGCGCTAGCCTCGCAGGTGAGCATGCATATTGGGGGGCGAGGGGAGGACATGAGGGCTGGGGCGATGATGACTGTATCACTGTCAGTTAGTACAAGGGATGACCCAGATGTGGAAAGGAAGAGACGTGTCCCGTGTGTACTGCAACTAGTCGCCAATCCAACTACCCCCCATGTCCGGAATGTAAGCCCGCACCTAGGCCCGCCCATCCGCCACATCGAACATACCACCAGCACGACAACCTTCCCATTCGAAACACTGACTGGGGGTGGCGACCAGTGAACAATCATGTGTAGCCTACCCACGCGTACATGTGGGCCCTCCATGATCCATGTCACCTGCGGCAAAGACATGACATGCGCAATGAGGGAAGTGAGGAGAGCTGTCCGCCCCACGCGCAGAAGGTGCATCAGCTCCACAGACCCAGCAGCGAGTCCAGCAGGGGTCACATGTGCAGGGGCAGCTGTGCCTGGTGTGAAGGCACATGCATATAGACAGCACATCGACCAATGTGTAGTCTGCCCACATCCACAGTCCATCATCATGCGGACATAGGAATTGAACACAGGGCAACACATATTAGTTGGTGCACCCACCGTGACCAACAATGCGCAATCATCGACGTACCCGCCCTGTGCATGGCCCCCCACCCAACGGAGGCACATCCAGTGCCACCATCCCACACACACAAGCCTTCCACGGAACATGCTGTGTCCAATGGTCAGTACAGAGTCAGCGCCCATCTGGTGGATCCTGAACAGGAGACACATGCACACACATGCCAGCTCCCACTATGTACGTCTGCCACCTTGCACGTGCAATGCAACCTCTCACCTGTGACGTGTGACTGCAAGCACACAGCCGTCTTGGCATGGGGCTGTCAATGTGGACACCAGTCAATGTTTCGGGAGCTGTGATCCGTACAGTGCTGTACATAGGGTGCAGTGCTGACACCTACTACTGTCTCATATCCCCTCGTGCCACAGGTCCCACTTGTATTGGCCGCTCAGCCCGTGCCCACATCGTCGTCGGTCGTGTGCCATACTCATCCAGCCTCGGAAGCAGTTCCATGCTCAGCAGACACTCATGTTGCCGTAGCGTTGCCGCTTGACGGATATGCAGTCAGTCCCCATCAGCACGCCCCGCAAGTCATTGGGGCCTAGATCCCCATGTGCATGCACATGGCAGTGGTATGTCTCACTTACCATTGCCATTGTTGGGAGACCTGTGGAAGTGTATTGTGGCCGTGCCGTCCCAGCTTGACAGCTGGGCTGTGGCTCATGTGCTTGCTCAGTCATGTCAGTGATGTGTATGCGAAATTGCTATGTGCCGTGTTGCTTTGACATGTGTCCTCTGCCATTTAACCCAGGCGGAGACCGAACATTGACCGCCCATACCAATTGCTGGCGGACATGGACGATACAGAGGTAATCAGGAAGTTTCGGCTGGACAGGCCAACTCTGCATCGACTGTGTGCCATGTTAGAGCCCCATCTCCGTCCCCGCAGGGTGTATCCGACTGCTGTCACCCCCACGGCTAAGGTGATGGCCGCCATGCATTTCTTCGCCACTGGGTCATTCCAGCACACAGTGGGCAGTGAAGGAGGGATGTCCCAGCCCATGTTCAGCAAGGTGCTGAGGGATGTACTGGCAGCCATGATGCTGTACCGGAACAGGTACATCAGATTCCCCAGGGCTCGTGAATTGGCGGCAGTGAAGGGTGCATTCTATGCCCTTGGCAGAATCCCACACGTCGTGGGAGCCATTGACTGCATTCATGTTGGCCTTGTTCCACCACAGGCCACTGAGCACCTGTACCGCAACAGGAAGCACACGCACTCCCTGAATGTGCAAGTGGTGTGCCTTGCGGACATGGTGATCACCCACGTGTGTGCCAAGTTTCCAGGCTCGGCCCATGACGCACACATAATGCGCAACAGCATCTTGCCACGACTGATGGCCAATCTGCAACAGGATCGTGCCTGTATTGTCGGTGAGTATGTGGAGTGGTGTAGCGTGCTGGTTGTGCGATGCTGTCCCCTGTCCAGTTGGAATTGCAACGGTTCTCTGTGTCCCTCACACCCAGGTGACTCTGCGTATCCGAATGGGGCATGGCTGCTCAGTCCATTGAGGAATCCTCGCACCCCAGCAGACGATCGATACAATGAGGCACATGGGAGGACCAGACGTGTGGTCGAGCGTACCTTTGGCCTCCTCAAGTCCAGGTTCAGGTGCCTGGACCGCACCGGGGTGCACTGGCGTACTCCCCACAGAAGGTGTGCCAGATAGTGGTGGCGTGCTGCATGCTGCACAATCTGGCCATTCGGAAGCAGATCCCCCTCATTGTGGATGACGGAGATCAACCAGGGCCCCAGCCCGCAGACCAGGACAGCTCGAGTGAGGTGGACAGCGGAGAGGAGGAAGCTGGGAATGTGCGGCAGCAGCTCATCGCCCGCTACTTCACTTGACGGTGAGTGTCCATGTACGACGGATGATGTGTCTGTATCTGTGCAGGTGTGTGTGTGCTGTGTCAGGGTGGCCGTATGTTCACTGCGTGCAGTGTGTCAACGCTCCATGGCCAGGGTAGTATGCCACTGTTGGTGACTGTGGCATTGTGCCCTATTGCTCTGTGCGATGTGTGTACATTGCTTGTAGTTGTTGACATGTACTGTGTGATGGGTGTGTGACACACTCATTGAATGTGCTCCTGTTCTGTCTCCCACCCCTAGGTCCCTACAGGCCCTCCGGATTCCATTGCCATGCCACGCATCAGGTGCCTTTCCGCCCAAGGTGGCCGTTGTATTCCGTACAAATAAAACACAGGGCACAAACAGCAGTTAGTGAAAAAGGTGCATTTATTACAAACTGTGACATGTGATTGTGTGTAAGGTGATGACAAAAGTGGTGCGTGCAGTGACAATGAGCTGTCGGTCATGGCTGCGTGATGATCAGGGTGTACCCACTGGTTCTATGTCCATAGTCCAACACACACATGCCATCCAGATGGCTGTGTGGAGTGGGATCGTAGAGCAAGTCAATGCAGTGGCTGGTCAAGGAAGGCTGGCGGAAGGCTGGCTGGCTGCCTCACTTGCGACTGGAGCGTGCGAAGTCCTCCCGGGAGATCTGTTTCCTCTTCGGACGGCCCCTTCCACGTTTGGGAGGGGGTGTGTGGTGGCGACCTGCTGGTGGTGGGTGAGGTGTGCTCACTGGCTGTGGACGCAGGGGAAGTGGACACTGCTGCCCGAGCCTGCGCCCTAGCAGGTGGTGGCGGAGGTGGTGTTGCTGGCCTTGCCTGTGACCCCACCGCCACCACCAGCTGGCCCATGAGGTCCACGAGTTGGTCCATACGGGACACGAATTGGCCCATATGGGCGTCCATGGACCTCAGCACCCCCAGCACCTCCCGCGTGTCAGTAGCAGACCTGGCCCATTGTCCTTGGGCCTCTTCATAGGCCCCAAGGACTCTGGCCATTTGAGGCAGGGCATGGCTCCCAGGGGAGGCTGGCGTTTCCCTGACCCTGCTCCTCCTACCAGTCCTGCTGCCACCGGCCTGCCCACTAGCCACATTGCACACCACGGTCCTCGCTGTGGCTCCCAGGGTGGATCCAGTCGGCCGGGCCACCACCTGCGCTGGGGCTGGTGCCAGCGAAGACGTGGTGGTGGTGGAGGCGGTGGTGGTCGGTGCGGCGATGGTGGCGGTTGCGGCAGTGGTAGTGGCCGCAATGACCGTGGGTGTGGCCGCAACGACAGTGGCAGCAGGGGACTGGGACTGTTCAGCATCCCTGGATGATGGGTTGGTGGGTAGGAGGGGTCCTGGGAGCGGCTGGGCCCTGCCACGCCAGATGGGCCAGCTTGGTGGTCCGTGTCCGAAGAGGAGGACAGATCCTCCAGATCCGTGTGTCCTCGTTGGGGGCTTGTAGGCTGGCTGTGCTGGCTGCTGTCTCCATCCCCAGCATCCAGCAGTTCGTCACCTGTGGAGAGAATGAGATTTGTTATTGTGTTGCACCTGGCGAAGTATGTATTAGTCGTCTGACATTGGCAGTTCGTGCAATCTCGTACATGGGTTTCCCGGAGGCGAGTGTGTGGCTGTGGCATCTGTAGTTGTGTGTGCTAGGCAATGGGACTGTGTGCTGTGCACATGTGGCATGGGACGGATTGGCCATGCCGATGGGTGTGTTGCTGTGCCCCTACTCATTGTGACTCTGGTGTATGCGGGCTCCTGACCCATCCTGGGTCTGGTTTGTACTTTGCTTTTGGAGTTCATATGGAACGCTTAGGAACGCATATGGCAACATGGGGGCCATGCCCCAGATTCGCATTTGGGAGGGGATATGCTTTTGGGGTTCAAATGGAACGCTTAGGAACGCATATGGCAACATGGGGGCCATGCCCCAGATTCGCATTTGGGAGGGGATATGCTTTTGGGGTTCAAATGGAACGCTTAGGAACGCATATGGCAACATGGGGGCCATGCCCCAGATTCGCATTTGGGAGGGGATATGCTTTTGGGGTTCAAATGGAACGCTTAGGAACGCATATGGCAACATGGGGGCCATGCCCCAGATTCGCATTTGGGAGGGGATATGCTTTTGGGGTTCAAATGGAACGCTTAGGAACGCATATGGCAACATGGGGCCATGCCCCAGATTCGCATTTGGGAGGGGATATGCTTTTGGGGTTCAAATGGAACGCTTAGGAACGCATATGGCAACATGGGGGCCATGCCCCAGATTCGCATTTGGGAGGGGATATGCTTTTGGGGTACATGCTGTGAGCCATGGGTGCCGAACGTGACATGTGTTGTGGCTGCATGACAGTGCATGGTCTGAGGTGTGTGCATGCCTGACATGCCCTGCATATTTGCTGTCTGTTGTGGTTACTGGACATGGCATTGGACGCATCGTTATGGGTGAGTGATAGTTGTGTGCCAGCCAACGTATTGCAGTTGTCCCATCTCCTTGGTGTGCGTGCTGCCCTGTGCCATGTGCATCACTGCAGTGCTCGGGGGTGGCCCATGTTGTGTGTTGTTGCTCACAGTGTGTCGTGCGCTTCATTGACTTCTGGCACATGGTTGGTCATGGGCATGTATCTTAGCGTGACTGCTGTATGTGTGGCAGCTGTGCGGATGACATGCCTTTCATGAGACTGGGGCTGACGGATGGGATGGATGGTATGTTGTATGTGCATGGTGTGTCTGTGAGTTTGATGGGTTCAGTGGTGTTCGTGTGCATTTCTGTTGTTCCGCTCTGTTGCGTCTAGTGTTGTTTGTCTTACATAGGCGTAGTTGTGGGGTGTGTGGTTGACAGGCAGTAGGGGCTACATGGACAGGACTTCAATGGTGTTTCGGTTGTGTGTGATGAGTTGCACAGTGGCTGCCGTGTGGGACTATATTCAGTGTGGCTTGTGCATGCAGACGTGGCTCCTTGGGTGTTGCTATGTCTGTGATGGGTCATGTGGGGTGTGAGTCTGTTGTTCATGTCCGTGTGCACATTGTTCACTTGTTCGTGACGGTGGGCGGTGCTGCGTGTTCGTCTGCTACGTGACATGTCCCATGTGTTGGTGGTGTTATGGTCCTCATGCCTCCAGTAATCCAGCCCTGTCCAGTTTCCCACCTGCAAGTTGTTCGTGCGTGCACTGTACTGGATGCCACATGGCTCTAAGCGGGGGGTGCTCCATGTTGCAGGTCTGTGGGGGTGGGGGGGTGTAGTGGGTCGTGGGGGTGGCTGTACACCCACTGACACCGATTGCTGTGGACCGTGATGTCTGCCTTTCGGCTGTCGTTGTGCACTGCGGTGGCTGACACGTGGCTGTGGGGTGTGGGGGATGCTCCTCCTTGCTGTGCTGTGGGACTGGGGCCTGGTGTGTGTTGTACTTGGGCTGTCCACCCTCCCACCCACTGCACTTTGTGTTCCTGCCACTTACCTGTTACTTGTCGGTTAGTGCAGCTGTGGCGGACACATGGGTGTGGTGGGTGCTCGTTGTGGCGCTTCTGGCATATTTGGGGACCTGTTGGTGGTTACGTGGCTGGCTTAGTGTACACATGTCCCCACGCATCTTACAGTTGTTCAGTTTGGGCTGTGTGTGGTAGTGTCTGTTGCATGTGTGTGTGATGTGTTGTGTATTGTGTGCTGGACATGGGGGTGTTTGTCCCTGGGAGCTGTGGCATGGTAGTTGCGCATGTGAGTACATAGCGGTGTGCTGGTATACATTAGTTTGTACTTACCAGCCTCCACTCCTCTGCTAATCCGGCGAGGATCTCCGGATGGATTACGACTCGCACCTTCTCCTCCCACGCTTTGAAGGTCTTAAAGAGTGCGGGATTCCCTCCGCCAGTGACGGCAGCCAGCTCTCTGTTTTTGCCCTCCTTCTTCTTGACCAGGCTTTTTACGTCATTCCAACGTTTGTTTATCTCGACTCTGTTCCTGGGCAGGGTCCCGACTGCATTGACCTGGTCTACGATCCGGTTCCACATTCTGTTTCTGGTGGCTAGTGGTGTGTGCTGGACCATGTTCCCATAGATTTGTGGGTACACCTTGATGATCTCGTCGACCATGACCGTCAGCTCCATGGGCGTGAACTTGGGCATCCTTTGTGGTGCCATGGTGTTTGTGGTGCTGGTGCGGTGTGTGTTGTGTAATGTGCAGGGGGTTTGTGGTGCCGGTGTTTGGTGGTGGTGGTGGTGGTTGTGATGTGTGCGTTTCTGTGGTGTGCTGCTGTCCTTGCTGTGTCACTGTGTCCTCTCCTCTCCTCTCTGGTTTGCAATGTAGCAAGGGGTTGTGGTCTGTGGGAGTGCTGCTTTTGTACTCACCTATGTGGGTGTGTCCTCATGGTCTGTTGTTTTCAGGTGTGTTGTGTCTGGGGTTCTGGCCTTTGTATTTTTTGTTTGTCCGGGGGGTGTTTTCGGGATGTGTACTGTGCTTGTGTATTTGTGTGTGCCTTGCTGTGTGGACTTGTTGGCCATGTTGTGTGCTATTGGTTTTGTGTGCGGATGGTTTCTGTGCAGGTACGTTGGCGCCATGGCTTCTGCCGTGTCGATTCTCATCGGCGTTGTTTGCGCTGGCGGGCGGTATATTTGTTGTTTTTCCGCGCTCATGGCGGTGCGATCGTAATTTCACGTGCGGTGTGTCGGCCGTGTGGGTGGGCGGTTTTGTGTTGTCGTGCGTGTTTCCGTCCGTGGCGGGCGGTTTGACTCCGACTCGGACGATGGCGGGCGGTATTTTGTGTGATTTTTCTGCCGATGGCGGTTTTCGGTTTGTGTACTCATAATGGCGTGGTCGGTGTTCAGGCGGTGTGTGCGGGCGGATTTTTGCCGCTTCCATGCCTGGCGGATTCTTTTACGCCGGGTATCGTAATGGGCCCCATAGTTTTTTAGTTATTTTAATGTATTTTAGTTTATATATCAATTGTGTGTGTTATTGTTTGCATGATTGTTATTATTTTTTTACGTATAGTTTGTAATTTTAAGTGATTTCCATTTTTTTATTAATTGCTAATGGTAATTTATAGTGTTGTAGTGGGTTGTTGGGTTTGTAGGGGGATAGAGTGGGAAGTTAATTAAGAAATATTTAATTATTAATTAAATAATAATAATAAAGTAAGTATGAGATTGACATACATTTTGTACATTATGTTATACTGATTTATTTTAGTTTTATTTTAGGTGAGGTTTGCTAGGTTTGTAGGGGTATAGGGTTGGAAGTTTACTAAGTAATAATTAATTGACATTTCATTAATTGCTAATTATTTAATTAATTATTAATTATGTAAATAGTTTTATACTTATTTGTTTTAGTTATATTTTAGGGTTGGGTTGCTATATTTGTGGGGATACTGTGTGGGACGTTAATTAAGTGATAACGAAATAATAACTATTTTAATTGATAATTATTAAAGTGTTTATTAATTATGTACATTGTTTAATTGTTTTTATTTGTTGATATATATATAAGTTTATATAAATGAATAATGTTTACATTAAGAGTTTTATTTTTTATTAATAAATTCTTAGGGTTATTCAAATATGTAATGTGTTTGAAGTGTGGTACTTTCCCTACAGTTGAACAGACTTGAGTAGGAATAGTAAATGTAACCCTTCCAAAGTCCAACACTTTCCCAACTGTAGCACAGACTGGAGTAGGAATAGTAAATCTTACCTCTTCAAGGTCCAACACTGTCCCTACTGTTGTACAGAGTGGAGTGGGAATAGTACATTTACCATCTCTAAAATCCAACATTTTCCCTATCATTGCATAGACTGGAGTGGGAATAGTAAGTCTTACCTCTCCGAAGTCCAATGATTTTCGTACTGTTGCATAGCCTGGAGTGAGAATAGTAACTTTAACCCCTCCAAAGTTCAACACTTTCCCTACTGTTGCACAGACTGGAGAGGGAATAGTAAATGTAACCCCTCCGAAGTCCAACACTTTCCCTACTGTAACACAGACTAGAGTGGGAGTAGTAAATCTTACCCCTCCGAAGTCCAACACTTTCCCCACTGTTGTACAGACTGGTGTGAGGATAGTAAATTTAACCCCTCTAAAGTCCAACACTTTCCCTACTGTTGCACAGACTGGAGTGGGAATAGTAAATTTAACCCGTCTGAAGTCCAACGCTTTCCCTACTGTAGCACACACTGGAGTGGGAATAGTAAATCTTACCCCTCGAAGTCCAACACTTTAACGTAACAAATGTAACATAATACATTTTAAATATGAAAAAAATTATTATATTGTAAAATAAATAATGTTACTAATTATGTTACACTATATAAATATATTTATATGAACACAAACATATTTTTTGACAATCTTAGTCTCAACAATATTTTTTTAGATATTTTTGTACTTACCATTTTAAGTATAGAGACACAATATTTTGGTAAACGATATTTTTGACATGTTATTTGTGCCAAATGATATTGTTTGAAAACTCACTCAACAGAGAAGAACTGAAACCATTACAACTCCTTGTTCTAGACCGACAGGAGCGACGGTATAAAAAAGTCCTTTACTTCCAACATTACAGAATAAAACACAGAGGATGAGGTAAACGAAGAAGAAAAAGAAAAAGAAAGACAACACTTGTCTTACTACTGCCCTCACACACTTTGCAGTGTCATGCTTCATCATAGGGCCGCATCTGACGTCCAGGTGCAGACCAACACCATGGACGGAGCGCAATTACCTGTGTGAGGAACTGAAGTTGTGTGGTTCTTTGGAGTAAGTGTGACTACAAGACCACGGTCCCACAAAGGTCCCGGGTTTGGAGAATTTCTAATAAACCCGTGAAATTGTTTCCTCTCGGAAATTTCCCAGAGTATACTATTTTGCAGGACTGTCTGGCCTGTTGAAATAAGGTAATAACTCCAATTAGGGGTGAAGACCAGGTAACGTGGGACCTACACCCTGACGAATGCCAGAGCGACCCTGTTGGGCATGAAATAATGGCTGAAACATGTTGGTAAACGCAGCAGGGGTATAGGGGTCTTTACCTCCCCTGATTATCCCGTTCATTGATATTTAATCCTACCAAGGGGTCACTTGAATAAAGAGTGATGGCAGTTTCCCCTTAGGTTGTTTTAATTGTGTGTGTCTGCACTCTTTGGTCCCTTCTGAAGGGAATATCTTTTCCTTTATATCCCTTTGTTGTGGGTTTATGTTGGTGTGTTTTTTCCGCCACTTTCTCTGTACCCTCACCACTTTTCTTCACATAGATATCTAAAATAATTGCGCTCCGTCCATGGTGTTGGTCTGCACCTGGACGTCAGATGCGGCCCTATGATGAAGCATGACACTGCAAAGTGTGTGAGGGCAGTATTAAGACAAGTGTTGTCTTTCTTTTTCTTTTTCTTCTTCGTTTACCTCATCCTCTGTGTTTTATTCTGTAATGTTGGAAGTAAAGGACTTTTTTATACCATCGCTCCTGTCGGTCTAGAACAAGGAGTTGTAATGGTTTCAGTTCTTCTCTGTTGAGTGAGTTTTCATTGATGATAGGGGAGTCAGAGAAGGCTTTTGTTCCCTAGTCTCTCTTCTTTGTGATATTGGAAATGATATTGTTTACCTCGATATTTTGTCAGTGATCTGAAATCCAGCCATGGGATAACATTAGGGGTGTCCAAGGTAAGTATTTCTGACAAAATTGATGGAAACATGTTTTGGACCACACAGGCACCCACAAAAGCAAATGGGCATATTTCATTCTGTCCTGCAGATACACAATGTCAAGCTCTAGGTGCATGAAAAGTTGTAGGCTAGCTGTGGTAAAGAAAGACTCCTCCATAGGAGCCTATTTGTCTATCATTCTGTCTTTTAGTTTCTAACCCACTTCTCAAAACTGAAATCAGGATCTTTCCCAAAGTCCTTGTGAATCAGCTGCTGCCATGGACTCTTCCCTGGGCCACCCAAATAAATGCATCTTAATGCCTCATCGAGTCACGAAATTAAACTTCAGTCAGCTCTATAACTGCCTGGACCAAGCAGAGGGAGTTGCAGAGGCTCTTGCGAGTCTGTCTTTGATCAAGGAGAGGGCCTTCCATTGAATGTGATAAATCCTGGTAAGAATGTGCTTTATGCCAGTAGCTCACCAGGTGCCAGTAGGCAGCTCTTGGACAGGGAGGCCAGCTTGTACATGATACAGATTAGCTGGAGTGTAGCAGTGCTGACTCCTACATAGCACAGAGGTCCACACAGCTGAGTTGCAGAACCTTGAATTGGCAGCCAGACAAACCAATCACACAGTCCCATGCTCAATACACATTGTTACCGACAGCATGAAATCTGTCATTTAACCAACTGACATGCAGCAAAGCCACTTGGTGAAGTGGTCACTGTGCTCCAATTCGCACTGTGTATGCAAGATCTGATCTGGGAAAGAACACTCACGTAGCTAAATTGAGGAACTGCAGGGGTTTACGTGGAAGTGTGACCTAACTAAAAATAACCAGATGATCATGTCTAATGTGGTAACTACAGCCACAGTTATTATGTTTGCTAGTAGCTCTGGATGAGGTAGCTCTCAGGATAGAAGAGGTTGGAAGACCCTTGCTATATATGTACTCCATAGAGTTAGTTACAGTCAACAGGATACTTCACCTACATTTGTGCTTGACTGGAGGACTAGGCAGGGCTGTCCTCTTCTCCAGCTCCAATTTGCAATATCCCTCTGCCTACTATTCTGTTAGCCCTTGTATACTCACATATTAAAGGTTTTCACTGGGCTGCTTTGGGCAGCACACATGGAAAAAGCAAAAAGCCTTGGATTGTTTCTGTGTAGGAAGGTAACCCTTCCTGCACATAAACAATCTTTGAAAAAAATGACATTTTGTGACTTACATGTGTGCTGCATTAAGCAGCACACATAGAAGTAACAAAATGGCATCTCAAGATTGTTTATGTGCAGGAAGGGACACCTTCCTACACATAAACAATCTTCCCCTGCACGCAGACACCCTTGCACTGCAGTACAAAGGTGCCTACGTAGGTGCTACACTTCTTAATGTAGCGCCAGCGCAGGGGTAAACGCAAGGCTGCACCATATTCTCATAAATATGGTGCAGCCTTGCGTTTCTGAAGTGGCGGAGTGAGGCGTTAAGCCATGACGGCTAATGCCTCACTCCGCCACTTCTTTGTAAATATCCCCCCTGGTTTCCAATGTCTAGATTGTTATACCTATGAAGAGAGTATGGTCTTCTTTCTTGCCTTGCTATGGTATAAATGAGATGAAATCAATACTATTCCAGACTGGGAGGTGGGAACTGGGCCCTCTCTGATGACTCAATCTTGCGTTGGATAGTGAAGAATTTTACTATTTGGGCTTTAGATATCTGGTTGTCAGGACCAATTTTTTGAAGGAATGTACTCGACTTAGATTTGTGCTAATTGCCTTTGCACTTAAAAGAGTGTCTCTTTTTAAAATATATTGCTCCAAGGTTTTTATTTGTCCTTCAGAATACATCATCCAGGATGCCTGAAACCGTCCTCAGGA
Source organism: Calotriton arnoldi (assembly GCA_963921515.1). Classification (NCBI taxonomy): domain Eukaryota; kingdom Metazoa; phylum Chordata; class Amphibia; order Caudata; family Salamandridae; genus Calotriton; species Calotriton arnoldi. Next base: position 136,151 of record CAWUFW010004763.1, read on the forward strand.
CATCGGACAGCACATCTTGGAGCTTGCTGTGGAATGAGATAGGCCTCAGATCATGCACTGTTTTAACCCTATCTGTGTTAGAACGGGGAATCGTTCTTCTGCACAGTAAGAATTACTACTGAACCTCTCAATTAGCGCTGATTAGTAACTGGGGTTTTGTCCCATTGATAAGGCTTATTAGGCTCACCATAAGTGGGAATATGTGTGTGTTATTTCTACAGCAAAGTGGGAACGGAGTCCCTTAGTAATAAGAATACAACGCTCACTAGCAAGACTACTTCTAAATGTAATTATATGAACTCATGTCTCTTTGACCCTGTAGGCTCAATACTAGCACCCAATAGCAAGTAGATCCTCTTTCAAACACAGCGCTCTTATTGGCAAAAGACCAAAATGAATTCAAGCAAAAATCACAAAATATTCCCAACCCAGGAACTTGCATTCCAGACTGGCACCATGCCTAATAATTCCTGCCTACTCCGCACAAGCTCAAAACTATGCAATTTCTTATCTGCAAGAATCAGAGTCACTGACAATCACTTAGAATTCAGGGTAGTTAAGACCTGGTTATTCCCAACGTGATACTACAAAGAATCCACACGTTCCCATTTTCTACCTTCAGACAGAAAATCAAGGAAGTGCTAAATCAGCACAATCCCTTTACAAATAACGCCTGGCATAACGGAAAACCATGTAACCCTAGAAACTTATCACCCATGCATCCTTCTCAAACAGACACATGATGCAATGATCAATGCGAACCCCACAGATTGTCCACAACTCAAAGTTTTCCAGAGAAACCTAAATGATTCGCTATTCCGAAATACCACATAACTCAGGACTCCATACCAAAATAAACAAAGTAAATACATTTCAATAATGTACAATATCTATGTAAAAACGGACAGCCTGTATCAACATAATCAACAGCCAAATGGAACAATCTAAAATGCAACAAACTTATATCCTGCCAGTAGGTAAATAACTTTTACCCTTTCTTTCTGCTCTTTATAATTCCCGAGATTGCATCCTATAAGAATATATTCAAAAAACCCAAAATGAAAAATTAGCCTGATTTATAGAAAGGAACGATTCACCCTTCTACCTTTCTATTTGAATGATACCCTCCTTGCACTCCATCCTCTGCCTGCCAGTACACTACTCTATCACTTCTGCTGCCTTACTCTCAACTATACTTCAGTAAACTAATTATACCCCTTCTTGCAAATCATAAACTCTCCTTTTGAGTACCCATTCCTGCAATACCTAACTTGTTCTCACCTATATACTCATTCCACTGCTATAAACCACAATTTCTCCCTCTGTGTTACCTCTCCTTGCAGTCCCACACTATCTAACCTCCTCCACCGTACTTACTTATCCCATTTCTTTTCCTCTCGCATGAACTCACTCTAATAATTGCACCTAATCTGTAGTAATGAAGTCCAGACAGATTGATGTAGTTCAAGATGATTTATTGTAGATATGTAGATGAGCCCCACCAGGAGCAGCCAGCATGCTGCTCAGCCCCATCACAACTGTGGCTTTTCTTGACAGACACCCAACATTCCGTAATACATCATCATACTGTAACATTCCAATCGCAGAGCATGTGGTGGAAAATGGCATACACAAGCATGGACAGTAAACTAGGATACTACATAATCCTATTAAATTAATCCACCAGCTTAAACTGGAAGACATGCTTCAGTTTCCTCAGAGCACAATACTAGCCCTATAACATTTACATACATTCACAACAATAATGCATAACCACTGGGTTAACCACTAACTTTGGGTTTGTATCCTGCCTGTTATCAAGCACTTCAGTGCCTCATGAGGTGTAGTAAGTGCTATATAAGTGCAATATAAATGCAATTACAATACAATATCTCTTATTACAAGAAGTTAGCCATCCACAGCATAGACTGGTTTGGGGATTGGAGGTTCGCCATCAAGATAGTTGTGGTCGGTTGTACACTGGGGGAAGTTGCTACTTTACATCGCTAGAACAAATAGATATGTTTGGATAGACCATCTGGGCAACCTGGGTGGACCTACCAACAGGAAGAATTATTTGCAAATTCAAACTGACTTTGACTTAAATGATGGAGTGGTTTACGGATATTCACAGATTTGGCACGACCTGGCAAAATACAAAGTACATGGGGATGAATTACCTCACTGCTCCACTACTGGGGCCAGAGTGTTTTCTGTCAACTGGTTATGGGGCTCACACTACTCCAACATGCCTGATTGGCCAGGACACCTTTGAAGAAAATGAGATGTGTATCTCGAGGACCTGGGGAAACAGGAATGGAAGGAGGCCCTTATGCACCCCGGCTTGGAAGCATTAGAGCTAGCCTTAGGTTAATGCGGCTTTAAATCATTCTTCAGACTGTTATAGTTGGACCAAACTTTAGTGAATTAAACTTGCCCTAGACAATGATGCAGCATGGATGAGGGCACTTTCCTACATACTTTATGGGAAGGTGCCAAGACACAGACCTTTGGTCTATGATCGTCATGAAACTGAACTTAATTCTGAGAAAGGAGACTTTCTTAATTACCTGTATCGTGAGCCTGTGTATTCTAGGAAATACATAATTGTCCAGTCATTATTTAATATTATTTCAGATGGCTAGAAATAATATTGCAAGGGACAAGGTTAGTGTCACCATCCCGGGAATGGGAAAATGGTAAACTGGTATGCTTGGTTTCTGATCTCTAAGAGAGATGTGCATGAGGTGGTCCTCACATATTTGTGAAGATATGAGGTCCTATGCATGCACACTAATGCTTGTAGATTAAATGAATCACTGACAAAATATCGAAGGTCAAAAAATCGACCTACAAAAATATCGCAACAAAAATATCGATGTCAAGAATATCGACATCCTATCTACAACATGGTAAGTACAAAAATATCGAAAAAAATATCGATGTCAAAAATATCGTAATCAAAAATATCGTTTTTTTTTTATTTTAAATAATATGTAAAATAAACTAAATAATACTTATAATTTAAATAAACATAGTTAAAAATATTTGATAATATTTAAAATTAATAAGTAACATATATAATTAAATAAAACATTAATTAAACATATACATATAATATATAATATACTTACTTAATAATAAGTTTGAATAATTATTTTAATAAATTATAAATTATTAAAAATATTATAAATTATAAATACATCTATACACATAAAACAATAACATAAATAAAAATTAAATAATTATGTATAACAAATTAAAAAAGTTACATTTACTTTTAATATTGTTAAAATTAATTATATACTATATTAACTAAAATAATACAAAAAATATTAAGTAGCGTAGGGAATAAAATTACTATTACAACTCCCAAAAAAACAACAGTACAAAAAATGTTGGATAGCGTAGGGGTAAAAATTACTATTCCCACTCCAGAGAGTGCAACAGTAGGGAAAGTGTTGGATAGCGTAGGGGTAAAAATTACTATTCCCACTCCAGAGAGTGCAACAGTAGGGAAAGTGTTGGATAGCGTAGGGGTAAAAATTACTATTCCCACTCCAGAGAGTGCAACAGTAGGGAAAGTGTTGGATAGCGTAGGCGTAAAAATTACTATTCCCACTCCAGAGAGTGCAACAGTAGGGAAAGTGTTGGATAGCGTAGGGGTAAAAATTACTATTCCACTCCAGGGAGTGCAACAGTAGGGAAAGTGTTGGATAGCGTAGGGGTAAAAATTACTATTCCCACTCCAGAGAGTGCAACAGTAGGGAAAGTGTTGGATAGCGTAGGGGTAAAAATTACTATTCCAACTCCAGAGAGTGCAACAGTAGGGAAAGTGTTGGATAGCGTAGGGGTAAAATTACTATTCCCACTCCAGGGAGTCCAACAGTAGGGAAAGTGTTGGATAGCGTAGGGGTAAAAATTACTATTCCAACTCCAGAGAGTGCAACAGTAGGGAAAGTGTTGGATAGCGTAGGGGTAAAAATTACTATTCCCACTCCAGGGAGTGCAACAGTAGGGAAAGTGTTGGATAGCGTAGGGGTAAAAATTACTATTCCCACTCCAGAGAGTGCAACAGTAGGGAAAGTGTTGGATAGCGTAGGGGTAAAAATTACTATTCCCACTCCAGGGAGTGCAACAGTAGGGAAAGTGTTGGATAGCGTAGGGGTAAAATTACTATTCCCACTCCAGAGAGTGCAACAGTAGGGAAAGTGTTGGATAGCGTAGAAGTGACAAATAACATACTTAGAAATAAATTAATTTTTTTAAATAATTAATGAATTATTAAATAACTCTAAATTATTTACCAATACCAATAATAATTTATTAAAAACATAATTACCAATAGAAAATTTATTAACAATACATTAATAATAAATACCAATAAATAATAATTAATGAATATTAATTAAATTTATCAATAAATAATATTTAATAATATTTAATTACCAATTAATGATAAAACAACAATAAATTAATTCTCAATACCCAAAAATAAATTTAATAATTACTTAATTAGATTTCAATTACTTCCAAAAGTATTCCCCTATAAACGCACAACACACTCCAATGATAAAATACACTTAACATAATGATCAATTAATCAATTAATAAAAATTAATAACTAATTAATAATAATTAATTACCAATTAATAATTGATTACCAATTATCAATTAATTAACACTAATATAATTATCAATACCAATTAATTAAAATAAATGATAAATTAATTGCATTTAAATTACATATTGATTAATTAATCAATTACTAAAAATTAATCACCAATTAATTAAAATTATAAATACATCTATACACATAAAACAATAACATAAATAAAAATTAAATAATTATGTATAACAAATTAAAAAAGTTAAATTTACTTTTAATATTGTTAAAATTAATTATATACTATATTAACTAAAATAATACAAAAAATATTAAGTAGCGTAGGGAATAAAATTACTATTACAACTCCCAAAAAAACAACAGTACAAAAACATGTTGGATAGCGTAGGGGTAAAAATTACTATTCCCACTCCAGAGAGTGCAACAGTAGGGAAAGTGTTGGATAGCGTAGGGGTAAAAATTACTATTCCCACTCCAGAGAGTGCAACAGTAGGGAAAGTGTTGGATAGCGTAGGCGTAAAAATTACTATTCCCACTCCAGAGAGTGCAACAGTAGGGAAAGTGTTGGATAGCGTAGGGGTAAAAATTACTATTCCCACTCCAGGGAGTGCAACAGTAGGGAAAGTGTTGGATAGCGTAGGGGTAAAAATTACTATTCCCACTCCAGAGAGTGCAACAGTAGGGAAAGTGTTGGATAGCGTAGGGGTAAAAATTACTATTCCAACTCCAGAGAGTGCAACAGTAGGGAAAGTGTTGGATAGCGTAGGGGTAAAAATTACTATTCCCACTCCAGGGAGTGCAACAGTAGGGAAAGTGTTGGATAGCGTAGAAGTGACAAATAACATACTTAGAAATAAATTAATTTTTTTAAATAATTAATGAATTATTAAATAACTCTAAACTATTTACCAATACCAATAATAATTTATTAAAAACATAATTACCAATAGAAAATTTATTAACAATACATTAATAATAAATACCAATAAATAATAATTAATGAATATTAATTAAATTTATCAATAAATAATATTTAATAATATTTAATTACCAATTAATGATAAAACAACAATAAATTAATTCTCAATACCCAAAAATAAATTTAATAATTACTTAATTAGATTTCAATTACTTCCAAAAGTGTTCCCCTATAAACGCACAACACACTCCAATGATAAAATACACTTAACATAATGATCAATTAATCAATTAATAAAAATTAATAACTAATTAATAATAATTAATTACCAATTAATAATTGATTACCAATTATCAATTAATTAACACTAATATAATTATCAATACCAATTAATTAAAATAAATTATAAATTAATTGCATTTAAATTACATATTGATTAATTAATCAATTACTAAAAATTAATCACCAATTAATTAAAATTAATTACCAATTATTAATTAATTAACAATTATATAATTATCAATAACAATTAATTAAAATTAATTATAACTTAATTAAATTTAAATTACATGATAATCAATTAATCAATTAATCAAAATTAATAACCAATTAGTAGAAATTAATTACCAATTATTAATTAATTAACAATAATATATTTATCAATACCAATTAATTAAAATAAATTATAACTTAATTACAATTAAATTACTTCCCACCCTATTCCCCTATAAACCCACAACCCGCTACAGAACTTAAACGCAAAAAATATTTAAAATTAATTTATAATTCCTAAAAATTAATAATTAATTTAGTATAATTAAATTACTTCCCACCCTATTCCCCTATAAACCCACAACCCGCTACAGTACAAAAAAAAAAAATAACTTAAAAAAATTAATTTATTAACATATAAAAATTGTATACATATATTTTTAAACAATTAGAACACTTAACAAAAACACATATAACACATACATATCAAAAACATAACAAAATACATAACAATAATACAAATATCGATATTAGTAACATCGATATTAGTAACATCGATATATTTGATTTCGATATTACTAACTTCGATATTACTTACATCGATATTAAGAAATTCGATATTACTTACCTTAGGGTCGATATTCTGTCCATCGATATTCTGTCCCTTCGATATTCTTTCCCTTCGATATTTAAACTTCGATATTTTTGTATATTGATATAATTTTTCCGATATTTTGACTGCCCACCAGATTAAATAACTAGTGTCTGGGCATGCCCCCCAACAATGCTCCCACCATTTGACATTAATCTATTCTGCCCTCTCTTTAACCCCCGAAACAAGAGCAACAACAATTTTAAAATTGTGAAGTATAACTGTATGTCATGTAACTCATTGTGGCAATCTGCAGGCATATCTTTTTCTTTCCTTGACCTGTGTTACTCATCTAGTGATGTGCTATGGAAAACAATAAACATTGTATTTAAAAGAAGACCTTCAAAGTTTGCTATCTCTCTAATGTTTAAATCCATAGTTTGTGAGCATCCACTGCCAATGCCTCTGATGTCCCAGTGGAGGTTACCATTATGACCATTATGAAAGAGTGGGTTTCGAGCAAGTGTGTATTTGTTTTACTTATTTATGAATGTATGTATATATATATGCATGTATGTATGCATTTATTTATTTATTTATAGTTTTCTGCTGCAAGTATTGATGCTTTACACAAGGTCAAGTTATCAGTTGTGAATTACAAAAGATAGTACAGTAACACAACAGAACAAAAATAGGAGAGCATGATATATTTGTAAGGAAATGCCTCTTTTTGTGTGCCCCCCCCCAAAGTTTTGGACTGATGCTGGTGTTTTTTTTTACTCTGAGAGTGCACTGAGGCCTGCTAACCTCAGTGCCGGTGCCCATACACTAAAACTGAATTTGTTTGATTTGCTTCTACCCAATTTACATAAGCTAACTTATTTGTAAGTCCTTAGTTTATGGCATCCAGGTACGCAGGGCCTGTAAGTTAGAGGGTCACCCCAGGGAATGCAGAACTGATTGTGCCACCGTGGGAGTGACAAGGGTAAAGTATGGCTCCCAGTCTGCCTCTGCAGACTGGAAGGTCAGCTGTGAACTGTTAATTCGACTATGCCATTTAAAGCTATGGCAAAGCCCAATCTTCCCTTTCAGATATATGTAAGTCACTGCTAAGGCAGGCCTAACAAGCCCTAAGAAAGGGTTTTGAAATGTTAGACAGTGGAACATGTATGTTTACATGTTCCAACGGGAAAAACCCAAAATTGTCATTTTCACTGTGGAAAAAACTAGTAGACCCATTGACGAGTGCAGAGTTATAGGCTGCCACAGCAGCCCAGCTAACTTCTAATTGGAACTACTAAAGTTGATACTGTAAGGTATCAAACAACTTGTTACATTAAGCCCGACTTGATGCACAAGTCGAATTTAATGCAACTTGTTGCAGTGTACATCTTTTACAAAGTTGCCACTTTGTTGCCCTAAATCCCCGGTGCCTGTTCACCATTGTGCACAGGGTTTATCCCTGAGACAGATTTCTGCCCCCTGGGTAGACATGCAAACGACTGTTAGAATAAAAAAATGTCTTTGCTGTAGAGTATATACGTTTTCATCACAGGTTTACTCCCATGGGATCGGCAGGACAAGGGACCTTCGGTACATTGTCCCCAAACTCCGGTATGAGCACATATGAAAAAGTGAAGAACGAAACATGGCTTTGAATGGAAATGGCTGACTTCCAAAGGTTTAACACGTCTGAATATTTTCAATCTTTCCAAGCTCGCAATATTACTAAGGACAAATCGATTCCGGTGTCCGTGGTCAACACAACAGCTAGTTTCTGTGTCCAGGGGACTGGGGAAGTAAAGGTGGGGGAGAGTAAATGCAATTTCACCTACAGACTGAGAACGATTAATAGTCCGCCTTTGATCCTACCCCATAATGTCTATTTTGTCTGTGGATTCCAAGCTCATGTCTGGCTTCCGAGGGGATGGTCAGGCAGATGTTACCTTTCTTTCCTCCTTTCCCCTGTGTATGTTGCCCCGTCCAATTATCACAAAAACAATCAGCTGCAGCATAGGAGTACATACTTGCCCCGAGTCAGAAGGGTTGTTGACACAAAGGATATAGATCAGACAGCTACCACTGCATAACAGTTTGAGGATGCCATAAAGGGTCTCCTACCTTTTTGGGGCCCCATGGCTAATAGTCTTCAACTCTGTCAGCTAACAAGAGTTGTGGAGGGGTTTATTAATACAACTGCTGGAATAATGACAAATATCACTGCTGAGCTCCAGGCTACGAGATTAGTCACTTTGCAAAACAGGATGGTGTTAGATGTCCCCCTTGCAGATCGGGGAGGGGCTTGTCGCGTCATTTGCAGCAGCTGTTGCGTTTACATACCTAATCACGCCCCCAATGTGTATGCAGCTATACAGAAATTGCATAGACTATTGTCTGGCACACACCAAGAAACAGGTACTTGGACCCTATCAGGGTGGTTCTGGAATATGCTAACAACATGGGGTTGGAAGATTCTCATCTTTTTGATTGTGGTTGCTTGTATTATTTTTACATGTTGCCTCTGTATACACTATCTCCCGGCTTGCTGCACCTATTGTGAAAATGTTCTCACCCTAAACCGAAAATATCAGTTCTTGATACTAATGCTGCGATCATGTTGCAGAAGGACATTGAGGACATGATGCAGATTGACGAGGGCATCTTTGATTATACATCATCCCTTGCAGCTTCTTTTCCTGATATTGAGTATATGGATTGTTCCGAGTATTGATGTCCTTTTGCTTATAAGAATGTTATGTCTTTTCCGCCCACCATATAAAATTGTTAGCAAATGCTAAAAGGAGGATCTGTTAGAATAAAAAAAAAATGTCCTTGCTGTGTTGTTACATATTGTTCGGCATAAGTTAGCATTCGCGGCACCATTTTATGTTTAGCTGCCATTTTGATCCATGAGCGAAACTAATCCCTCTGCGAGAAGCAGCTTTGGTCATTTTCGTCTTCTCCAAGGGTGGGCTTTGCTGTACTAATGAATACACTGTTCTTATTAGCGCATACCTTTCCCACTAGATAGAGGCCTACTCCCACTAGTCCAGCGATGGGCGCAGGCAGAAGGACTTTGGCATAGAGATAGTGTGTGCCCGGTCCCAGGATCGAAACTTATCCTTCTGTACCTCCTTTGTGTAGCTGCCTCCATCTGGAAATTCCCAGTCTGGCTGTGCCTTCTGTGGTTCTGAATCGTACATAATGTATCACCATGTTTTCTGAAGTCAGTCCTCTCTGCAGCACCCCTAAGCGACTGGGCAGATGGAGCTCCGCTCGAGTGTATCTGAATAAACATATACTTGGTTTGTATTCTCTACTGTCTGACCGATTCTTCATTTGTATGGAAGGCTGAGAGGTGGTCACGAGTGACCCGGGTGGCCCTAATCGAGTCACTTTCTTCAGTTGGCGGCCGAACAGGGACTCCATCGGGCGAGTGGCCCATCCCCTCCTGAGGACGGGTGGGGATGTCGAGGCTGCCGTCGGGTTGGACGGACGGAGCAGGGATCCCTGCACGAGAGAGTTCCTGAACTCGCAGCTGCCCCTTCTGTCCCGCCAGACAGTGCCTCGCCCAGCGGTCATCCCGACTAGAGTCCTGAATGGCGAAACCCTTGGATCTGACCGTTTGGTACAAAGAGTCGGCAGTGGAGAATACATTTGTTTGACCTGTGTGCACCACGTGAGTTTGTTTTGGTTCTTTGTGGATATGGTACCATTTTGGTTTGTATTTGGCACGGTCTGAGGACCGGTTTTGGTAAGAGGTGTTTGTAAACACTTTGCCAGGCAACATAACGAATTTGGCTCACTTTTGAAAATGCCTGGATTTAGTAGGTTTTTGGTTTCTTGTTGTCGTTGTTGCTCTGCAGATACTCGATTTGAAGAAAGGCAGCCGGCGCCTCCAGAAGGCACTCTGAACTTTGATATGTATGTGAAGCATGGCCTTGGCCCTATTATGTTTAGTACGCTATGGCACAAATATACGAGGGACAATGCCGAGTTGCTGTGGCCGTTGACGGGCACTTTTGATGAACAAAAAATTGGGTTTTTACAGGAAAAGTTGTTTGCGAAAAGAAGTAGACAGTCTATGTTTAATTCTCTCCGAACATGGCAAAAGGAGGCGAATGAAAGCAGAGAAAGAGGCGTGAAAGATGAGAATGCAAACATTGACTCAGAAGACTGTAGCACATGATAGAGAGAAACAAGAGATAGGAATTGAACGTAAAGATAGGAGATTTCGATTGAATATTGATAAATCTTATGTAGCCCGAGAAGATAAAGATACTTTTGTGGAAGAATTGCTAGATACTAGACCCCCGCCTCCATATGCCCCGCAGAGAATATATCCTGCTCTTCCCTCACAGGCCCAGCTACCCGGTTCTTCTGTCTCTGCTGTTTCTGCTTCTGTTACTGTTGATCGAACTGCCTTGGCCACGGCACCTCCTGTCCTTTCTTTGCCCTCGCCGTCTGTGGCAACTATGACTGTTAATATTCCTGCAACACCTATTGCTTCGGAGTCTCTTCGCCAGCTCTTACACCCGCAACACAGCCACCAGAGACGTTAGTGCCTACTACCTCTGTTGTCACTCCAACTGTGTTCTTCCATTCCCCGGCATCACAGAGTAGTGGGACACCAGTACATGGATTTGAGGATAGAGACTGGCCGAAATTTATGGAACGTATGGGGCAGACGTTAGTCCGATCAGATGTGGGAGATGAGGAGAAAAGGGTAGTGGCTAATCAGGCTGCGCAGTGGGTACTAAACCCCATTTATGGTGTGGAAGATGTGTGGAGTGTGATGAAAGATTATGAGCTTTTTGTACAACAGCATGCCCTTAAGAATATGTCGGCTACTTTGATCGGTCTTTGGGAGCAGTGTTTCAACGATGCAGCACTGCAAATTTTATATGACATTAAGGATCATGTATATGTTACTGATATGGCGCATGGTCACGTTTTTGGTAACGTTGCGACGTTGGTTGCTTATCGGGGTAGACTGCTTGAGAAGAGCCCCACCCCGGTATCTCAGTTTCCGATGCGGGAGGTTCATCCTATCTATCATCCCGAAATACCAGAGCTAAGGGATCAGCATAATGTTGTTACTAGACCAGGGGCAGCGGCCCATTTCCAAGAACAATGGATTTATACTCCATGGAAAAGGAGCGAGGTTTTGTCTCTTAAGACTCAGTTACCTGATTCTAGGAAGAATCTGACTGCTTATTATAAAGAGTTAACAAAACATCAAGATCCACCATAAGGGTAGTGATCCAAATGATGAAAAAGGACCGATAGTGGGTGGGGGAGAAGTTGTATTCCTACTCCATGATAGGACATACACAAAAGTTGTTTAAATACCCCTCACACACCAAAAGGGCCCTTGGTGTCATGCTTCATCATTGGGGTCTTCCCATCCCACTGTGGAATGTGGCGTGCTACGACCGGCGACTACGCGGGAGCACTAATCTAAAGCACTATGTGTGGTGTAGGGGTAGTGAGAGGATGGGTCAAAAGTGGAGTTAAAAAGGAACTGGCCTCATGGACATAAGATAATTTAATAGGTCGTTGAGGCTGGACCTGTTAAAAACTGGTGGTTTGGAAAAGTCACGCATATAATGAGCTGACGTTCCTAGAGAGTCAACATGTTTCGAAGCTCAAGGCTTCTTCATCAGGACTGAAAAGATCCCTTCAGTGCTCACTAGTTGTATAAAAAGTGAAAGTTATTATATACAAAAGTGAAAAAATGCAAGAATTCAAGCACTACATGCAGTACCTACTTGTACTTCTAATATGTTAATCTGGGAAAGAAGAAAGAATGATTAAAAATATTAGTTGCGCCACCCACAGCGTTATCATGCGAAGATCTGAAAAGACAACAAATGTGTCAAGGTGACTATATAGTACTATCATGGTGCATGGACCTGTGAAAAAAAGGGGGGAAATGGGAAAACATACAAAACACACTACATATAACATGAATCACACACTCTATTTGTGGCTATTGTAATTGTATACAAAACTGGTGTGTAGAACGATGTATACACACAATACATACAATGTATGAATGGGTATATTGCCCCATGAGCCTCAGGAACAGGTGAACAGGTAGATGTCACTAATTACTGCAGGGGAAAATCAAAATGGAAAGTGAAACGGTCAGGTAATATTAGTCCTGTTACCGAGTGATCTGAAAATGCCTCGGACCATGACGGCTATGCCGTACTTACGTGCTGCTAGACAGTGTCTTGCCCCATACTGCTCACCCGCGGCTCCGCTGTGTGACTGGGGAGTGCGGGGAGCTGCTATTTAAGCAAAAGCATTAGGTAGAGATTGAATCCACCTGTGGTGCTGACGCTAGAGAAGCCGGAAATGAGCCTCCCTGCGTGATTGCCCTGGCGCGCTAGAACGCTAACCACAGTACTTAGCGGAAGTGAGTGTTCCGTGCGTACTAGAACGCTCGAAGTGTATACAAATAACCACCTAAGTTTTTTAAGAAACAAAATGTGCTGTGAAACGGCACGTGTGTACCCAGACACTGCGTATGATTGTTTAAGAGATGGCAATGTTGAGCGCTGAAATTGGTATTACTTCAATTCTCTTGTCAGTCAAGTTTACGCAGTAGGTGTGATCAAAGTGCATCGAAGCACTCTGAGGGGCGAGAAATATGCTGGGAGCGCTGTTGAAATGGTGCATGTCAAGAGCGATGTGTGACTAAGAAGTGTTAGCAGTGCACCGAAACGCTATGAGGGGCAAGAGAATTGATAATATTGAAAGTCGTAAAAAGAGCGCTTGTTGAATAGGACAGGATCAAGTCTGGTTAAGATATGATGAGATCGCTTGTGTGTTATTTAATCCTCTATGAAGACGTAACATGCAGGGACCAACCGCTGTGATGAGGTCTGTTCCCTGTATACAGTAATATAGGGAGGTGGACAGGTGTGCTGAGTACTTTCAACCTGCTAATTGAGCCCACGGTATTTCATCGTTCAAACCCTTGTCGTGGGTCCCCAAACGGAACACCCAACGTTGTTCCTTTTCCAAGAGGTCCTTCTCGTGGTTGATTTGTTCGATCACTGTCCATCTTATATCGTCCACGCTGTGGTTGGTTGATAGATAGTGGGTTGCCATTCTGGTAGTGATTTTTTTACATCTCACATTGCTTTTATGTTCACCAATCCGTATTCTAACTGGTCTGGACGTCATCCCAATGTATTCCAATTTGCACGGACAAGTGATCATGTATATCACATTCTTGCTGTTACAGTTGGTAAAACGTCTTTGTTCCCATACTGACCCATTGGAGAATGTGATTTTTTTACTCTTTGTAGTTAGAATGCAGGTGCTACAATTCCCACATGGGTAATGACCCTGAATGGGTTGAAGATTGAACGGGGCCTTGTCTCTTTCAAGTGTGGTACATGGCCTGGTGTGTACAAGAATGTCTCTGAGATTCCTGCCTCTTTTATGGGAAAACATAGGTTTGGGAAAGGAAAGTTTTCCACAGTTCAGTATTTTCCAGTGTTTATTGATTATCTTGGATACTTCATTCGAGTGGGTATTGTACGTTGTGACACAAATTGGTCTGGTCTCTCTTTCTTTCGGGGATTGTTGTCCAACAGTGCCTCTCTGTTATTGTGCCTGGCTCTTTTCCAACCCTGTTTGATGATTCTAGACGGATATTCACGTGCCATTAGTTTTTTCTCAAGGTCAGTGGCTTGGTTTTTGAAGTCCGTTATTTCAGAACAGTTCCTTCTTAGGCGCAGGAACTGTCCATAAGGGAGATTATCTCGTAGATGTCGCGGGTGGAAACTGCTGTAAAGTAAAAGGCAGTTCTTTGCGGTTGGTTTGAAGTGAGTAGTTGTTTTAAGCTTACCGTTCTCTGGGTAGATGTTGAGATCAAGGAACACTAAGTTGGTATTGGATGATGTGTGTGTGAAATTCAGGAACTGGTTTTGTTGGTTAAGCCATAACATAAAGGTCTCAACTGAGTGAGTATCGCCTTTCCATATCACTAGGATATCATCAATGTACCTCTTCCAGGTAATGATGTGCTCACGAAAGGGATTGTCTTGGTGCAATGTCTTGGTTGTCTCTAGATGGTGTACGTAAAGGCCAGCAAGACTTGGAGCAAAGGTGCTCCCCATGCTGGTCCCATGTTTTTGTAAATAGTGTGAGCCTTCGTAGAGAAAGAAATGTTCTTTCAATGCCAGGGAAATGCACTCCATAACCATGCTACGTGGTGTGTGATATTCCCATGTGGTTGCATACAGGACTTCTACAATGATGTCAATGGTTTCGTCATGAGGAAGACTAGTGTACAGACTCTCGACGTCTAAACCTAGTAGGAGGTGGTGATTGGTGTCAAAGTCCTGAGTCTCAAGTAGTTGTAATACTGCTTTCGTGTCTTTTAGGTAAGTATCTGTTTTCTGGACCAGGGTCGGAGAAAAGCGTCAGAGAACTTAGAAAGGGGTTCTAGTAGTGAACCAATCCCTGAAACAATGGGACGTCCAGGTGGGTTTTCCAGGTTCTTATGAATTTTAGGAATGGTGTAAAAGTAGGGTGTTATGGGTGATTTTGGATCAAAAATCTGATTCTTTTTGATATCGAGCTGTGGCTGACAGCCTCCTCCACCATAGCTTCTATCCGTACCCGTATCCCCTCTGTTGGGTTGCCTTGGATTACCTCATAATTTCGGGAGTCACCCAATAGTCTCCTGCATTCAGTGTCATATTTGAGAGTGGTCTGCAGCACAATGGCTCCGCCTTGTCCGCTGGTTTTATAATTAGATCCCTGTTGTTGGCCAAAGTTCGTAAAGCTTCCTTTTCTTCTCGTGTCGTGTTGTGAAAGGTTTTTGTCTTCATTAGACAATTTCGTAATTTCCTCCATAACAGCCCTTTCGAAAGTGAGAAGCTCCACTGGAAGGGTTGAGTCTGGAGGGTAAACGTAGACTTAGGTCGTAATCCGGTGTCGGAAGCCTGTTCCTCTACAGTCTCTGTAATATCCTTATTGTCAAAAAAGCTCGTAGTTTAAGCTTTCTCAAGAATTCTTTCACCTCCAAGCATAGCTTAAATTTGTCCATTTTGTTAGTGGGCACAAAACCGAGACCTTTACTTAAGGCCTGTTTTTGTGGTTCAGTGAGAACCATTGATGTAAGGTTGACCACTAAGTGTCCTTCCTGCTGGTTGTTGGTTGGTTCATGGTTCCGGTCATGCTTCTTGTTGACATTCTGGCCGGATCTTCTGGTTCGTTCCTCCAGTGGACCTGGTTGCCCCGTCGGTTCCTTCCTCTTTGAGGTCCTGGGCGTGTACCTAAAAAGGAGGTGGTCCATAGTAGTTATACTCCAGTGGTGTTGGTGCCCAGTGCTGAAAAGGTCCTCCCAATGGTGGTGGACCGTACGGGTAATGGGCAAAGATTGATTGATTCAGGTAGTGGTTCCATCTCCCTCTGGGTCGGAACGGTCTCTGATTCGATGCTCCTCCTCTCTGATTTCTAGAGTTGCTCCCCCGGCTGGAATATGAGTCGCTAGAGCCAGTGTCTGATACATCGCTGTCAGAGCCCTGTTCACTATTAGATTTTCTTGTTACATAGTCCTCGCGTATGTAGGGGTATATACGTTCGTGGCTGAAGGCTGCGGTGTCTTTTTTAATTTTTAAATTTGCTTTGTTTTAGAGTGATCTCATACTCGCTCATCTGCTGGTTCAGTTCATCCAGTCTCTTTTTAGTACTGTATGGGATTGGTAGCTCTTAAGTTGCACCTCCAACTTTTGTATGTCAATTTTAATTCTTGTGCCAGACGGGTGGCTGTCTTGATTATAAGGACTAGCCAGTCCCTAGTGCAGTGCCAAGATATGAGCGACCAATCCTTTTGAAGGACTTGTCGTGCTGAAATATGAATGGTTCATTACGGACAATAAGGCCATGTGGTGCCGCATTTGCCCTTAAGTACTCAGTCATCAATAGACCGTGCAGTGCTGTTTTTATCTGCCTCAGCCATATTGTGAATATCAGCAGGCCTCACGTTCAATGACGACGAGATCGACAGGATCTTAGCTGCCCTCAATCCCTTCGAAGGGCTAAGCAACTCGGATCCGGGGCCTAGCAGCTCTGATTGGGATAAAATGGCTAACCTTAGAAGAACCCAGATAAAAACAGCACTGCACGGTCTATTGATGACTGAGTACTTAAGGGCAAATGCGGCACCACATGGCCTTATTGTCCGTAATGAACCATTCATATTTCAGCACGACAAGTCCTTCAAAAAGGATTGGTCGCTCATATCTTGGCACTGCACTAGGGACTGGCTAGTCCTTATAATCAAGACAGCCACCCGTCTGGCACAAGAATTATAAATTGACATACAAAAGTTGGAGGTGCAACTTAAGAGCTACCAATCCCATACAGTACTAAAAAAGAGACTGGATGAACTGAACCAGCAGATGAGCGAGTATGAGATCACTCTAAAACAAAGCAAATTTAAGAAATAAAAAAAAGACACCGCAGCCTTCAGCCACGAACGTATATACCCCTACATATGCGAGGACTATGTAACAAGAAAATCTAATAGTGAACAGGGCTCTGACAGCGATGTATCAGACACTGGCTCTAGCGACTCATATTCCAGCCGGGGGAGCAACTCTAGAAATCAGAGAGGAGGAGCATCGAATCAGAGACCGTTCCGACCCAGTGGGAGATGGAACCACTACCCGAATCAACCAATCTTTGCCCATTACCCGTACGGTCCACCACCATGGGGATGACCTTTTCAGCACTGGGCACCAACACCACTGGAGTATAACTACTATGGACCACCTCCTTTTTTAGGTACACGCCCAGGACCTCAAAGAGGAAGGAACCGACGGGCCAACCAGGTCCACTAGAGGAACGAACCAGAAGATCCGGCCAGAATGTCAACAAGAAGCATGACCGGAACCATGAACCAACCAACAACCAGCAGGAAGGACACTTAGTGGTCAACCTTACATCACTGGTTCTCACTGAACCACAAAAACAGGGCTTAAGTAAAGGTCTCGGTTTTGTGCCCACTAACAAAATGGACAAATTTAAGCTATGCTTGGAGGTGAAAGAATTCTTGAGAAAGCTTAAACTACGAGCTTTTTTTGACAATATGGATATTACAGAGACTGTAGAGGAACAGGCTTCCGACACCGGATTACGACCTAAGTCTACGTTTACCCCTCCAGACTCAACCCTTCCAGTGGAGCTGCTCACTTTCGAAAGGGCTGTTATGGAGGAAATTACGAAATTGTCTAATGAAGACAAAAAAACCTTTCACAACACGACACGAGAAGAAAAGGAAGCTTACGAACTTTGGCCAACAACAGGGATCTAATTATAAAACCAGCGGACAAAGGCGGAGCCATTGTGCTGCAGACCACTCTCAAATATGACACTGAATGCAGGAGACTATTGGGTGACTCCGAAATTATGAGGTAATCCACGGCAACCCAACAGAGGGGATACGGGTACGGATAGGAGCTATGGTGGAGGAGGCTGTCAGCCACAGCTGGATATCATAAAAGAATCAGATTTTTGATCCAAAAATCACCCATAACACCCTACTTTTACACCATTCCTAAAATTCATAAGAACCTGGAAAACCCACCTGGACGTCCCATTGTTTCAGGGATTGGTTCACTACTAGAACCCCTTTCTAAGTTCTCTGACGCTTTTCTCCGACCCCTGGTCCAGAAAACAGATACTTACCTAAAAGACACGAAAGCAGTATTACAACTACTTGAGACTCAGGACTTTGACACCAATCACCACCTCCTACTAGGTTTAGACTAAGGCTGGGCGTAGTTCGCGAAGTAGCGCTACGCGAAGCTACGTGAAGTGCAGTTCGCACTACGCGAGCTTCGCGTAGCACTACGCGAACTGCGTAGTGCATGTTCGCAATGATTGCACAGTGCCGGATGCTTGTCCGCACTGTGCAATCATTGAAAATGGCAACTTGCACAGTGCAAGCTGTCTTTACTGCCGCTCGAGTAGATTTTTACTCGAGCTGCAGCTTTCCAACGCGGACTGGTAGTTTCTCATCGCGAGCGGTCGTGAGGATACGCGACCACTCGCAATGAGAAACCTGACCTCCCCGCGTTGAGAATCTCGCCGGAGGTTTATTTTCCACGCTCGCGATCGGCAACTTGATGTTGCTGATCGCGAACGAGGAAAAGTCTCGCCGGGATGTCATTTTGCTTGCTCGCGGTCGCCAACTTGACGTTGAGGACCGCGAGCAAGCAGAAAATGACCGCGGCACTACGCTACGCTACGCATGTTTGCACTGTGCTACGTGCAATTCGCGTTGTGCGAAGTAGCGCAAACTTCGCAAACTACGCGAGCGTAGCGTAGTTCTTCGCCCAGGGTTAGTTTAGACGTCGAGAGTCTGTACACTAGTCTTCCTCATGACGAAACCATTGACATCATTGAAGAAGTCCTGTATGCAACCACATGGGAATATCACACACCACGTAGCATGGTTATGGAGTGCATTTCCCTGGCATTGAAAGAAAATTTCTTTCTCTACGAAGGCTCACACTATTTACAAAAACATGGGACCAGCATGGGGAGCACCTTTGCTCCAAGTCTTGCTGGCCTTTACGTACACCATCTAGAGACAACCAAGATATTGCACCAAGACAATCCTTTCGTGAGCACATCATTACCTGGAAGAGGTACATTGATGATATCCTAGTGATATGGAAAGGCGATACTCACTCAGTTGAGACCTTTATGTTATGGCTTAACCAACAAAACCAGTTCCTGAATTTCACACACACATCATCCAATACCAACTTAGTGTTCCTTGATCTCAACATCTACCCAGAGAACGGTAAGCTTAAAACAACTACTCACTTCAAACCAACCGCAAAGAACTGCCTTTACTTTACAGCAGTTTCCACCCGCGACATCTACGAGATAATCTCCCTTATGGACAGTTCCTGCGCCTAAGAAGGAACTGTTCTGAAATAACGGACTTCAAAACCAAGCCACTGACCTTGAGAAAAACTAATGGCACGTGAATATCCGTCTAGAATCATCAAACAGGGTTGGAAAAGAGCCAGGCACAATAACAGAGAGGCACTGTTGGACAACAATCCCCCGAAAGAAAGAGAGACCAGACCAATTTGTTTCACAACGTACAATACCCACTCGAATGAAGTATCAAAGATAATCAATAAACACTGGAAAATACTGAACTGTGGAAAACTTTCCTTTCCCAAACCTATGTTTTCCCATAAAAGAGGCAGGAATCTCAGAGACATTCTTGTACACACCAGGCCATGTACCACACTTGAAAGAGACACGGCCCCGTTCAATCTTCAACCCATTCAGGGTCATTACCCATGTGGGAATTGTAGCACCTGCAATCTAACTACAAAGAGTAAAAAAATCACATTCTCCAATGGGTCAGTATGGGAACAAAGACGTTTTACCAACTGTAACAGCAAGAATGTGATATACACGATCACTTGTCCGTGCAAATTGGAATACATTGGGATGACGTCCAGACCAGTTAGAATACGGATTGGTGAACATAAAAGCAATGTGAGATGTAAAAAAAGCACTACCAGAATGGCAACCCACTATCTATCAACCAACCACAGCGTGGACGATATAAGATGGACAGTGATCGAACAAATCAACCACGAGAAGGACCTCTTGGAAAAGGAACAACGTTGGGTGTTCCGTTTGGGGACCCACGACAAGGGTTTGAACGATGAAATACCGTGGGCTCAATTAGCAGGTTGAAAGTACTCAGCACACCTGTCCACCTCCCTATATTACTGTATACAGGGAACAGACCTCATCACAGCGGTTGGTCCCTGCATGTTACGTCTTCATAGAGGATTAAATAACACACAAGCGATCTCATCATATCTTAACCAGACTTGATCCTGTCCTATTCAACAAGCGCTCCTTTTACGACTTTCAATATTATCAATTCTCTTGCCCCTCATAGCGTTTCGGTGCACTGCTAACACTTCTTAGTCACACATCGCTCTTGACATGCACCATTTCAACAGCGCTCCCAGCATATTTCTCGCCCCTCAGAGTGCTTCGATGCACTTTGATCACACCTACTGCGTAAACTTGACTGACAAGAGAATTGAAGTAATACCAATTTCAGCGCTCAACATTGCCATCTCTTAAACAATCATACGCAGTGTCTGGGTACACACGTGCCGTTTCACAGCACATTTTGTTTCTTAAAAAACTTAGGTGGTTATTTGTATACACTTCGAG
This sequence comes from Calotriton arnoldi, assembly GCA_963921515.1. NCBI lineage: Eukaryota > Metazoa > Chordata > Amphibia > Caudata > Salamandridae > Calotriton > Calotriton arnoldi. The sequence continues at coordinate 157,037 of CAWUFW010004763.1, forward strand.
CGTTCTAGTACGCACGGAACACTCACTTCCGCTAAGTACTGTGGTTAGCGTTCTACGCGCCAGGGCAATCACGCAGGGAGGCTCATTTCCGGCTTCTCTAGCGTCAGCACCACAGGTGGATTCAATCTCTACCTAATGCTTTTGCTTAAATAGCAGCTCCCCGCACTCCCCAGTCACACAGCGGAGCCGCGGGTGAGCAGTATGGGGCAAGACACTGTCTAGCAGCACGTAAGTATGGCATAGCCGTCATGGTCCGAGGCATTTTCAGATCACTCGGTAACAGGACTAATATTACCTGACCGTTTCTCTTTCCATTTTGATTTTCCCCTGCAGTAATTAGTGACATCTACCTGTTCACCTGTTCCTGAGGCTCATGGGGCAATATACCCATTCATACATTGTATGTATTGTGTGTATACATCGTTCTACACACCAGTTTTGTATACAATTACAATAGCCACAAATAGAGTGTGTGATTCATGTTATATGTAGTGTGTTTTGTATGTTTTCCCATTTCCCCCTTTTTTCACAGGTCCATGCACCATGATAGTACTATATAGTCACCTTGACACATTTGTTGTCTTTTCAGATCTTCGCATGATAACGCCGTGGGTGGCGCAACTAATATTTTTAATCATTCTTTCTTCTTTCCCAGATTAACATATTAGAAGTACAAGTAGGTACTGCATGTAGTGCTTGAATTCTTGCATTTTTTCACTTTTGTATATAATAACTTTCACTTTTTATACAACTAGTGAGCACTGAAGGGATCTTTTCAGTCCTGATGAAGAAGCCTTGAGCTTCGAAACATATTGACTCTCTAGGAACGTCAGCTCATTATATGCGTGACTTTTCCAAACCACCAGTTTTTAACAGGTCCAGCCTCAACGACCTATTAAATTATCTTATGTCCATGAGGCCAGTTCCTTTTTAACTCCACTTTTGACCCTTCCTCTCACTACCCCTACACCACACATAGTGCTTTAGATTAGTGCTCCCGCGTAGTCGCCGGTCGTAGCATGCCCCATTCCACAGTGGGATGGGAAGACCCCAATGATGAAGCATGACACCAAGGGCCCTTTTGGTGTGTGAGGGGTATTTAAACAACTTTTGTGTATGTCCTATCATGGAGTAGGAATACAACTTCTCCCCCACCCACTATAGGTCCTTTTTCATCATTTGGATCACTACCCTTATGGTGGATCTTGATGTTTTGTTAATTACTGATTAGAGGAGGACGTATCCACCGTCAGTGTTCCTCTGGACGCTACCTCTTCACTCCCCTATTCTGTTTTTTGTATTATAAAGAGTTGACTGAAGCTGCCTCTTCTACAGTGATGACACTTACTGATATTGAAATGTTCTTTGGCTTACTAGTTCCAGTTGATATTTGGAGACAAGTACACACACAGGATCATGCTGCGGAATTGGGTGGTACCTGGGATCAAATTAAAGTATGGGATCAGGAGAGGAAGCCAGGTGATTAGCCTAGACCAGAGATACTTGCTTTGCCCGGCCGTATCATTACGTATATGCATTCTCTTATCCCTCCGAGAAAAGTTGATTGGGACAAGTTATCGGCTTGCCGTCAAAAGAAAGATGAGAGTGTGTCTGATTTTTTCACTCGGTTTGAAGGTGTGATTCTAGACTATAGTGAACAGGATTTGTTGATCGAAGGTGGCGTTCGATTGTTTGTTAATAGATTTGTTTCCAATTTGCTTCCCGAGATTGCGACTCAATTGCAGGCTTCCAAGAGCACCTGGTCCACCTCTTCCCCTTCTGTTATTTTGAATATGGCACAGTATTATGAGCACAGGGAAAATGAGGATAAGGAGAGGACGGAGAAGAAGCACAAGGATTTGAAGACGAAGGTGTTGTTGCAGCAGGCTTCTAGAGGGAATGGTAGAGGACGTGGTGGTTCGGCCCGACAGCTTCTACGCACTAGCAGACCTACAAATACCACGCCTGTAGGTCCGAATCAGTGCGCGTATTGTAAAGAGGAGGGACACTGGCGTAGCGAGTGTCCCATGTTGTTGTAGAAGGTGGCGGTCCCTAGAGGACGAGGTTCTCGTGGACGGGGTCATGGAGCTGGTGGCCAGGACAGGGCTCAGAATGCTGTGGCCTCGCAGGGTCGTTCTGATCAAAATTACTTTGATGACCCTCGGGGAGGACAGTACTATCATGATGATTATGACACAGATGAGGTGACAGGAATGTCTTACAGCTAGGACAGCCAGGGACAGAGTGAGGGACCAGTTCTGATACCTGTAGATCAACGCGGTCCGTATGTTAGTGCGGATTTGCATGGTTTGGCTAAGGAGATTTTGGTGGATACAATTGCGATGAACAGTTCTATTTCTTGTTCCCTGGTCCCTGGGGCAGCTTTGTCTGGCCATAATAATGTTTCGGTAGGATTTTCTGGTGTACCGGTTGTGAGCCTCATTTCAAAACCTCTTGCGTTGACTATTGGTCCTTTCACTGTGGATTCGCCATTCTTGTTGACGTCTAATTGTGGAGAAAATTTGATGGGTTTGGACTTGTTGAAAAAATTGTATGCCGCAATTTACTGCTCCCCGGCGGGTGTTTACATGACAATGGGTCAGGATGTTGTGCGCGCTACGCAGTGCCTGTCCAAAGATGCGCCTCTTCCTGCGGAGTTTAAAGATGTACCACCCACTCTTTGGGCGACAGGTGACACAGATGTGGGATTGTTACAGATACCACCAGTTTCGATCCGAGTTAAAGACAATGCTATTTTACCTCACATCCCTCAGTATAAAATACCGCAGGCATGTGAGCGAGCTTTATTGCAAATTATACAGGACTTGATTGAGAAAGGAGTGGTTGAGGAGACGACTGCTAATGTTTGTAATAGCCCTATTCTTCCCATCCTCAAACGGACACCTTCGGGTTCCTCTGATGATCATGTAGATGTTTATCGCTTTGTGATTGACTTGCGGGAAGTTAATAAAATAGTGATTCCCCAGTTTCCGGTGGTCCCTGACATTACGACTCTTTTGACAATGATTCCTTCTTCTGCTACATACTTTTCTGTCATTGACTTGAAAAACGCATTCTTCAGTATTCCCATTCATCCTGACAGCAGGTATCTGTTCGGGTTCACCCTAGCTGGTAGAAGCTTTAGATTCTGTCGCGCTCCTCAAGGCTATACAGTGAGTCCGCTTATCTATAGTCAGGCATTGAAAGGTCAGTTGGATTCCTTGTCGCTCCCTACAGGTAATGTATTGCTTCAGTATGTCGATGACTTGCTCATTGCCTCGGATACAGAACAAGTTTGCAGAGACAGTACAGTTAAATTGTTGTTACATTTAGGTCAACATGGCCATAAAGTATCCCTTTCCAAATTTCAGTATTGTCGACAGGAGGTCACCTACTTAGGTCACCTTCTGTCGAAGGAGGTTAAGAGATTGACCACTGAGTGTATCAGTACCATTGTTAAAATGCCCATTCCTCAAACTCAAAAAGATGTGCGCGCTTTTATTGGCATTACTTCCTACTGTCGCCAGTGGATTCCAAATTATTCCTTACTAACCAAACCCCTGCTTGCTTTGACTACTAAAGATGTGCATGAACCCCTGCCTTGGACGCCTGAATGTCAGCAGTCTTTTAAGCAATTAAAAAGTGTGCTTTGTTCAGCTCCAGTGCTTGGCACGCCTAACTATAACAAGCCATTTGTATTATATGTCCTTGAGACGGCTGGTTGTGCGCTTTCTGTTCTAACACAAAAATTTGGAGATAAGCAATGGCCGTGTGCTTATTTCTCTGCTGTTCTTGACCCCGTCGCAACAGCCCTCTCGAGCTGTCTAAGAGCAGTCGCAGCTGTGGCCGTCTCAATAAGACAATCGGCTGGACTCGTGCATGATACTGATCTCACAGTCATGGTACCCCATGCTGTGGATACACTTTTGAATAAGACCAAGACACAGCACCGCACCAGTGCACGTCTGACGGGTTATGAATTGACACTCTTCGCCAAGCATATTACGATCAAACGATGTGCCACTCTGAACCCAGCTACGTTACTACCCCTCCCTTCTGAAAATGATGAAAATGAGAAACATGATTGTATCTTTTGGATGGAAGAAGAGACGAAAGGATGGGTAGACTTGACTGATGTTCCCTTATCTGACCCACAAGGGGAACTATATGTCGATGGCTCTTGCTTCAAATTGCCAGATGGCACTACAACTGCTGCTTATGCCATCACCACATTGTGTACAGTCGTAGAGACATCACGAGTCCCTTATCAGTCTACCCAAGCAGCTGAGTTAGTCGCACTTATTCGAGCTTGTGAATTAAGTTAGGGACTGGTTGTTAATATTTATACTGACAGCCAGTACGCCTTTGGAGTCGCCCATAATTTCGGGCGACTCTGGGCAGAGAGAGGGTTCCTTACTTCCCATGGCACAAAGATTCAGCACGGTCATCTTATATATAGGCTTTTGTCCGCTTTGACACTCCCTAAGAAATTGGTAATAGTAAAGTTCAGCACCCAGAGGAAAGTTACTGATGATGTGGGTAAAGGGAACTCTTTTACAGATCAGACAGCTAAGGAAACAGCCCGGACTAGGATGAAAGGAATGTTTGTGGCAGGTCCCGCTCGGTGGGTGCCCGAGGTTACCATGTTTGAAGATACACTTGAGAATGTGAAGGAAATACAGAGTGAGGCCACAGTGGAGGAATTAGCAGTGTGGCAAGAAAGTACAGCACAATTGAACAATGAGGGATGTTGGATTGACAAGTCAGGGAAGCAAAGATGGATGTTGCCAGATGCATATGTTCTTCCTGTAGTCACAATGGCCCATGGCCCAGCCCATATCGGTGCTAAGGGTATTTGTAAGTTGTTAGACCCTGTATAGCAGAATGACAACATCTCCAAAACTGCTGCACATTTAGTGAAGTATTGCATGGTGTGCATGATGCACAATCCTGGAAAAGGTACCCCTACACCACCTGGTAATTTTGCACCACCTACCTTCCCTGTTGAGGTCCTTCAATCAGACTACATCGAGTTGGACAGGGTCAATAATTTGAAGAACGTGTTGGTGGTTGTTTGTGCATTCAGTAAATGGGTTGAGGCTTACCCCGCTAAAGATAATACAGGCATTGCGACTGCAAAGGTACCCCTGAAGGAGTTCTTTCCTCGCTTTGGTTTGCCCCGTTTGATCTGGAGTGATAACGGAAGTCACTTTAATGCCAAAGTCATACAGTTAATTTGTGACGGTTTGCACGTAAAACAGAAATTCCATGCTGCAAACCACCCGCAATCAGCAGGTTTGGTTGAGAAGTACAGTGGTACTCTCAAACTGAAGTTAGCAAAGATTCAGGAGACAACAGCGTTACAGTGGCCAGATGTTTTACCATTAGCTCTTTTGTCGACAAGAATAACAACGCATTCTAGAACAGTATTGTCACCCTACGAGGTCGTGTTTGGACACCCGGCAAATGTCTGGGGCGTCCCGCGCCCTCGTAGGTTCTCCGACATTGAGTATCCATTGTTGACAGACTATCTGTGCCAGTTAACTGAAAATTTGCGTTCTATTCACCAACAGGTCCGGGACACTCTGCCAGATATACCAGAGGGGCCCGGACACGACATCCAACCTGGTGATTGGATCTTTGTGCACCATTTTCAGCGGAAAAAGAGTTTGGAGCCACGCCGGAAGGGGCCTGAGCAGGTCCTTCTAGCAACACATATGGCGGTCAAGGTCGCTGGCCGAAAGAATTGGATCCATGGTACTCATTGCAAACGAGTGCCTCTGCCCTTGCCCTATGATCAGTGGGTGAGGGATGGCGTTGGGGACACTGAGTGTGAGAAGGTGCCTCAGTTCATCCCTTTCAGCGATGCAAAATTAACGTGGACCTAAACGGATGCAGAGAATGATGACGCGCTAAATGCAACGGTCCCTCCAGAAATCCGAGCCATTAAAGAGCCGCAGTTTGTTGACCCCTCTGTGCCTGGAGTCACCAGGTACAATTTGGCCCTCGGCTGAGGAATAGTGCACCAAAGGAGAAGTCAGATTAGTTAGGGATGGACTGTGTAAGTTAGGGTGTTCTTTGCTATAGTATTAACCAGTGGCGGCTCGCAGAGGTAACGCTGTGGGCTGGTGAGGTGGTGTGGGGAGGGGCTGGGTGGAGGGGTAGTGGAGTCCGACATACGGCGGCAAAGGTGCACGTAAATAAATCCCTGCCATCGTATGTCGGACTCTACTACCCCCCCACCCAGCCCCTCCCCCGCCACACCGCCCCACAGCATTACCTCTGCAAGCCGCCACTGGTACCAACGGTGTTAGTTTAGGGTGTCATGAGATTGGTGCCCTGTTCTGACATTGGACAAGATAGATCGAACGTGCTCCCTAGGAGGGGGGTACATTATCCTGTGTGACGTGGGATTCATCGAGAGCTTAGGACTGAGCAAGCTCCATCGCCGGTGCTTAAGAGCGCCAACGTTTATGAACAATAGGAGCCTGTACCAGTGAAGCTCTGACGGACACTGGGAATACTTACCTTTGCTATCAGTTTTATTGCATTCCTCTTCTTGTTCTATAATGCATCCGTTTGGTCGACCTATTGAGGAGGAGGAACAGCCATTTGCTCCACCGTATTTAGCGCGGGGTTGGTCAACAAAGAGTAAAATAGTTTGCATATTCATTGTTGTGATTACGCTAATAACAATACTTGGAATAATATGGTTTCTAGAAGAGAAAATTCCTGTACATTCCTTGGTTGGTACAACGCCCACTCCCCCTGAGCACATTTTTGTTACATTGGCTACACACAAAGCAGCGCATAGGTTGTCCTACACTGATAATGTTCTTATACAAATGTTGCATCAAGCTCATAACGTCTCCAATACAACTAATTGTTGGGTTTGTGGATTGCTCCCCTCAGTTACTCATAAGACCGACAATTTGTTGTCCATGCCATTGTCATATATTGGTAGCTGTGAAGGTTGGTTTGAATTGTTCGTTATGGTGCACTGCCATTTCCAACTCTCTACTCTGGTTATGACACCTGCTGATTCCCGCACTGTGGTAGAGTATATACGTTTTCATCACGGGTTTACTCCCATGGGATCGACAGGACAAGGGACCTTCTGTACATTGTCCCCAAACTCCTGTATGAGCATATATGAAAAAAAGTGAAGAACAAAACATGGCTTCGAATGGAAGTGGCTGATTTCCAAAGGTTTAACACCTCTGAGTATTTTCAATCTTTCCAAGCTCGCAATATTACTGAGGATAAATCGATGCCGGTGTCCGGGGTCAACACAACAGCTAGTTTCTGTGGCCAGGGGACTGGGGAAGTAAAGGTGGGGGAGAGTAAATGCAATTTCACCTACAGACTGAGAACGATTAATAGTCCGCCTTTGATCCTACCCTATAATGTCTATTTTGTCTGTGGATCCCAAGCTCATCTCCGGCTTCCGAGGGGATGGTCAGGCAGATGTTACCTTTCTTTCCTCCTTTCCCCTGTGTATGTTGCCCCATCCAATTATCATAAAGACAATCAGCTGCAGCGTAGGAGTACATACTTGCCCCGAGTCAGAAGGGTTGTTGACACAAAGGATATAGATCAGACTGATACCACCGCACAACAGTTTGAGGATGCCATAAAGGGTCTCCTACCTTTTTGGGGCCCCATGGCTAATAGTTTTCAACTCCGTCGGCTAACAAGAGTTGTGGAGGGGGTTATTAATACAACTGCTGGAATAATGACAAATATCACTGCTGAGCTCCAGGCTACGAGATTAGTCACTTTGCAAAACAGGATGGTGTTAGATGTTATCCTTGCAGATCGGGGAGGGGCTTGTCGCGTCATTGGCAGCAGCTGTTCCGTTTACATACCTGATCACGCCCCCAATGTGTATGCAGCTATACAGAAATTGCATAGACTTTCGTATGACATACACCAAGAAACAGGTACTTGGACCCTATCAGGGTGGTTCTGGAATATGCTAACAACATGGGGTTGGAAGATTCTCATCTTTTTGATTGTGGTTGCTAGTATTATTTTTACATGTTGCCTCTGTATACACTGTCTCCCGGCTTGCTGCACCTATTGTGTAAATGTTCTCACCCCTAAACCGAAAATATCAGTTCTTGATACTAATGCTGCAATCATGTTGCAGAAGGACATTGAGGACATGATGCAGATTGACGAGGGCATCTTTGATTATACATCATCCCTTGCAGCTTCTTTTCCTGATATTGAGTATATGGATTGTTCCAAGTATTGATGTCCTTTTGCTTATAAGAATGTTATGTCTTTTCCGCCCACCATATAAAATTGTTAGCGAATGCTAGAACACTGTTAGAATAAAAAAAAATGTCTTTGCTGTGTTGTTACATATTGTTCTGCATAAGTTAGCATTCGCGGCACCATTTTATGTTTAGCTGCCGTTTTGATCCATGAGCGAAACTAATCCCTCTCTCTGCCTCTGCGAGAAGCAGCTTTGGTAATTTTCGTCTTCTCCAAGGTTGGGCTTTGCTGTACTAATGAATACACTGTTCTTATTAGCGCATACCTTTCCCACTAAATGGAGGCCTGCTCCCACTAGTGCAGCGATGGGCGCAGGCAGAACGACCTTGGCATAGAGATAGTGTGTGCCCGGTCCCAGGATCAAAACTTATCCTTCTTTACTTCCTTTGTGTAGCTGCCTCCATCTGGAAATTTCCAGTCTGGGCGTGCCTTCTGTGGTTCTGAATCGTACATAATGTATCACCATGTTTTCTGAAGTCAGTCCTCTCTGCAGCACCCCTAAGTGACTGGGCAGACGGGGCTCCGCTCCAGTGTATCTGAGTAAACATATACTTGGTTTGTATTCTCTACTGTCTGACCGACTCTTCATTTGTATGGAAGGCTGAGAGGTGGTCGCGAGCGACCCGGGTGGCCCTAATCGGGTCACTTCCTTCAGACTTCTTGGAAAGGAGAAGATAGAAGCCTGCATGAGAGAGGGGTATTACCTCTCCCTGGCTGGAAGCCACACGGGTGTTGGCCCAAAAGGCGAGCTTCAAACGAGAAGCTGCCTAGGCGGATTTCGAAGTGCAAATAACACTACGCCGCGCTACGCAGAGCTCCGCTAGCGGCGGAGTTTCTTTAGATAAATGCCATTCGCAATGATTTTCAGTGCCAGGTGCTTGTCTGCACTGTGCAATCATCGCGAATGGCACCATGCACAGCGCAAGCGGGCGCTGCTTCCTTTCTGCCGCTCGAGTAGATTTTTACTCAAGCGGCAGCTTTCTAATCGCGAATGGACTGTTTCTCAATGTGAGCGGTCGCGAGCATACGCGACCACTCGCAATGAGAAATCTGACCGCCCGCGTTGAGAAATCTCGCTGGGATGTTGATTTTCCACGCTCGCCAACTTGATGTTGACGATCGCAAATGAGGAAAAATCTCGCCGGGAGGTGGATTTTCCTCGCTCACCCTCGCCAACTTGATGTTGATGAACACGAGCGAAGGAAAAAACTCTGTGAGCTCCGCGTAACGCGGAGTGCGGAAAACTTCGCAAACTCCGCGAGCAGAGCGGAGTTCACCGCCTAGACTTACTTTGAAGTGCAAATGATAAAAACTTGGGAGAGGGGCTGCTCCATTGTTTAGGTAGACAGGATGGCACTTGAGAAGGAGAGGGGAAACCAGTTGCCAAACCAATTTTTCAGGGGCACGTAGCCCACCTGGTAGCCACATCTCTGGGTTGGGCTAGGAAGCTATACACACTGGGAGAGGGGTTCTGCCATGTTGAAGGTGGGCAGAATGAAGAATTCTGGGATAACCAGATGCCACACTTCACCAAGTGGTCATCAGGAGGTAGGGAACCTCGTAGCCCATTGGTTACTGACTGCAACCTACCCTGAGGATATTTTTGAGCATAAAAAGGGCACCCCTGCCACCCAGAACTTAGATCTAGATAGACTGGAGAAGAGGAATGAAGAAGGACTGCCCTGCTGCACCAAGGACAGGGCAAAGAGAGGCTGCACCCACATGAACTGCACCTGCTGAACCTGGCGGTTAACAAAGGAGAAGGGACTGTAAAGGAAAATGCCTTGTTTATGGTCACCCCCAAGTTTTTAGACTCATGCTGCTGGTTTTTCGATTCTGAAAGTGCGCTGAGACCTGCTAACCAGACCTCAGTGCGAGTGCCCTGACCTCAAAACGTGTATGTTACATTGGCTATACCCAATTGGTATAGGCTAACTTACCGTAAGTCCCTAGTATATTGTACTCAGGGCATGTAAGTTAGAGAGTCCCCCCAGAGATTGCAGCACTGGATGTGCCACCCTGGGTGTGACGCAGCTAAAATGAGTATTCTAGTTTGCCATTGCAGACTGAAAGAGCAGTTTTAAACTGCTAGCCTGGCTTTGGCATTTAAACAAAAGGCAAAGCTGAACCTCTCTCTACAATATCTGTAAGTCACCCCTATGGCAGGCCTACTGAGCCCTAAGGCATGGTGCAGCATATTTCACGGGCAGAACATATAGTTTACATGTTCTGGCAGTAAAAACGTGAAACTGATGCTTTTACTATAGTGAGACTTCGTAGTCCCATTGGCGAATACAGGGTTATACTCTGACCCCTTAGCTGTGCTAACTCCTGAACGCTGAGACCTAAATTGATACTCCAAGGTATCAAATAGCCTGTTACATTAGGTCTGACCTGATTTTCAAGTTGAAATGAATATAACAAGGGGAGTACGCAAATTTTACAAAGTTGCCACGTTGTTGCCTTTAATCTCCTGTGCCCTTAACGGTTACACTTGGAGCTTAAGCCCAAGACAGCTTTCTGCCCTCCTATGGAGACTTGCTAATGACTCCCAGGAAAGGTCACAATAGGCACCTGCACTGGAGAGAGGTGTTACCTCTCCCTGGCAGGAAGCCACAAGGGTGTTGGCCCAAAAGGCTAGCTTCAAAGCTGAAGCTGCCTTTGAAGAGCAAATGGGGAACACTTGGGAGAGGGACAGCCCCATTGACTAGCTGGCACCTGAGAAGGAGAGGGGCAACCTATTGTCAAACTGATTTTAAGGGTTTGTATCCCCCTTGGTAGCCACACCTTTGGGTTGGGCTATGGGGCTATGGATGCTGAGAGAGGAGTTCTGCCATGTTGGGAGAAAGCTGAATGATGCATCTTGGGATGGCAGGTGCCACAATCCCCATGAAATTGTCATCAGGAGAGAGGAAACCTGGTAGCCCATCCTACCCTGAGGGCATTTTCTGAGCATAAAGAAGGACTACCCCGTGGAACCAGCAAAGAAAGGCTGCCCCGGTGTGGACTGAACCTGCTTAACCTGATGGTTAGGAAAGAAGCCTGCTGTGTCCTGCTTGTGGAGACAATGTCTCCCAAGCCCAGCCAAAGCAAAGAGCCTTTAAGGGTCAGTTGGCTGACCTTCTGTTCACAGCACAGGGCAACAACAGGTGAGAAGCCTGCTGGGGCAAGTTGGTAGCCCAGAATCTTTAAGCTGCCGGTAACTGCACCCATGCACCAGAGTCCAGGACCTAACTCTCGAATTTGCACCCAAATTTGCTGAGCCCGGGAGAGTCATAAAAGGTTGCTCAGAAGCCAAGTTATTGCCCAGTGAAAGATTTGACTGTGACAGCAATATCAGCCAACTGGTAGCCCAGTGGCGACTGTGCTTCTACCAGCACCATGAGGACTTGGAGGGACGTCGACCCTGTGATCAGGACCGCCTTACCCCCTTTGTGGACCGAGGAGTAGCTGCAGGAAGGCCACCCGTCGACTGCATTGTATCCACAGCATCCTTGAGTAGCTTCAGCATCCTTCATCCCTTGCATCAGGGCCACTTCCATAGGAATTAATTGCAAAGGGAATAAAGTGCCTGGAACTGACTGAGGACTGCTTCACCTGCTGAGGTAACTGTTTCTTAGGACTTTGCTGGTCCTCCTGACTGGCTCCCTACAGGAGTTGGTCACCAAAAGTGACTCTAAGTGACCACAATACAACTAGCCTAACTTTTTAATGAAAAGGTTTCTAAGTGCCAAATTCTGTGAATTTGCTAATGCTTGTTCGCAGCTAAGTGAAATACTTTTTTTTTCTAGGTGTCAATATTTCTTTATTGTATAATTAATTAAAATCATTACAATATATGTGGAAAAGCCTAAATATTCAAGTTTTATCAAGGAAGAAAGGATACTGTAAAAGTTGTTATCACTGGCATAAACAATCTCAAGAATATAACACATGTAAGGATGAATTTACATAAATGACATACGAATTTCAGATTCATAAACAGAGCCTATGGCTAGAAACTCCGCTCATTACTGTGCAAAAAAGCTTCGCTGCGCAAATAGTATGTAGTGCAAATGGTCTTTGATTTACTATACCATGTAAATTCTATATCTCTGGAACCTCCTGGTGGATCTTCGTCGTTGTGGTGTCTAAAAATACATAAAAATACAGTCTATTTTTATAAATTAGTGTCAGATTTCTTTAGTGTCTTGTGGATTTCTTCTTCAATTGTTTTGGTGCTGTTTACACGAGTTATGCTTGCTACTTTGTGTAAGCCTTGCTGCTCTCAGAGCCACAGCTATCCAGGGCTGAGCTGAAGGTTTGACAAATGAAACCTACTGGTCCTAAAGGGTTGGTAAATACATTACACAGTAAAGTCGCACAACCACACAATATAATACAAACCATTTCCTCACAGACTGCGTTTGCTATGTCCTTATTACAACAGTGTATGAAGGATGAACAACAGACGATCTGTAGAGGTAAGAGTAGTTTATTCTGGCAAGTACAGGCTTACAGGCAGCCGCTCAGGAGAGCATTTACAACTCCGTCGGCTCACAACACCAACCGTCTCGTCAGCCCCCACGAGCCTCGAACTTCACCCAGTCGCACCGGCCGACACGAGCCCCCAGCTCTCGCCACAGATGATGCAAGACACAACACACCTCCCCCTTTTTCAATACAACAAAAGAAAAACGATAAAAGCCTCCCCCCCCCACAATGTCATAACACTAGAACCTGGAACAAAAGAACAGAGCATTTAACACAGAGCACATTAAAAAAACAAGGCATTTAAAACATTACATAATCCTTGAATCTATTAGGGGCTATGCACACCCGTCTCTTTAACATAGAAGACAACAGAAATGGGCGACTGTTTACCTTAGTCTCTATGGATTCCCCACTCTTGAGTACCCCTGCCTCTCAAAGCAGTGAAAGGTGAAATTCCAGTCACACTATGGGGGGTATTGCGATATGACCAAAGCATGGCTCGCACAGCATCAACCACATTGACACCTCCAAGCACAGCCTCTCTTACACCGTCCGAAATCATTCTATTAGCTCTCTCAACTTGGCCATTCACCTGAGATGGTAAAGACTGCATCCTTTATGTTTGACACCAGCCCCTTCCAAAAACTCTTCCATTTCTGAAGAAACAAATTGCACACCATTGTCAGACAACAGCTCCGATGGAAATCCTTCCCTCACAAAAACATCAGTAAGAAAACTGATGACATTCTTTGTATTAGGTTCACAGATAAACTTTATTTCGAGCCACTTGGACAGATGATCAACCAATACTATTGCAAACCTCTGAGCAGGTGGAAGCACCTGAAACGGTCCAAGAAAATCAATACTCACCCTTTCCCACACCTTCCGAGGAACTTCAGGGATGATCATAGGCGGCGTGTCACACTTGAGCCCTTTGCCATTTTCCACACAATTGGAGCACCTAGCAACTCTTGCTTCCACATCTTGGTCCATCCTAGGCCACCAGAAGACCTTGGATTAACCTCCTCTCGGTCATCGTCATACCCAGATGATCTTCATGGCTGATGTCAATACGTTTTTCTCTGATAACCCATGGAGGTACTAATTTGTCCATTCTGAACAGCAACCCGTCTTATTTATTTATTTATTTGAATAGTTTTATAAAGTGCGAACAAGACCCACAGGGGTATCAGAGCGCTGTACAAAGTTGGCACCAGCAAGGGTACAAAAATAATGAAAGTAAGTGAGGTTACAACATGTGGGAAAACATTCAAGTTAAAGAGTAGGGGGTATCAACGTTGCCTTAGAACATGCAGAGTAAAACATCATAAAATAGAACGCACCAAAGAAGTGCAATACAAATCTGAGAATTTTAACAAAAATAAGAGCGAGATCATCAGTTAATGAAGTTAAGGAGCCATCGAGGACTAGATCAAAGTAAGGTAAAAACATACAATAAGGCATCAGTGTAGAACCACAACAATAAGGTTATTAACAACACAAGAGCATGATCACAGGAAGAGGGAGTTAACGTTCGTTCAGTAGTAGTCGTTTGACCAGTTTTTTAAAGGAAGTAGTGGAAGGATTAGATCTGATCTCGGATGGCCAGGAATTCCAGATTCTCGGAGCAAGAGCGGTGAAAGCACGGTTGTACGATCTTTCCTTTTTGAATCTTGGAGGTTTCAAGAGAAGGGTGGACGTACTTCTGAGGTTCCAGCTGGAGCCTGATAGCTCAAGCTTATTTGCTAAGTAGTACAGGGTGTTGTAGTGTATGGCTTTATGAGTTAGGCAAGCTATCTTGAGTCGGATTCTGGCTTCAATAGATAACCAATTTAGTTGCAGAAGGTCGGGGGAAATGTGGTAATATTTTCTCGAGCCCATTATAAGTCTAGCCGATGCGTTCAGGGTAGCTCTGAGTGGGGCCAAGCTAGCTTTGGGATGTCCAGCAAGGGTCACCAGCCCATATTCCAATCTAGGGATAATCAGGGATTGAACCGCTGGCCTGAGATCTTCGGGGGGAGGATTTTCTTAAGTGTGTTAAGTTGGAAATTGGCTCCCCTAGTAGTAGCACTGATGTGCGCTTGCATTTTTAAGTGTTTATCCAAGGTGATACCTAAAGATTTGGCAGAGTCTACAACTTGAGGTGTGCAGTTCAGAGCAGTTAGGTGTTTAATCCAGTCAAGGGTAGGAGCCGAGTGATTGGGTGGGGAGATCATAAGAAATTCTGTTTTGAGAGTATTTAGTAGGAGATGGTTCTGAGCTAACCATAGTTGGGTTTGTGCAAGTGCAGCATTTAATGTTTTTATGTCTTCTTGAGAGGAGATCTTCAGGTACAGTTGCGCGTCATCCGCATACATGTAGTATTGAATGTTCGCTTGGTTCAGAATGACAGCAAGTGGTTCCATAAAAAGGTTGAAGAGAGTGGGCGAGAGCGCAGATCCTTGGGGGAGTCCAATCGTGACAGGGGTACTGGAAGCAAGGGCATGATTAACTTTGATCCTTTGCGTGCGGTTGTGCAGGAAGGAGGCAAACCAATTTAGGACCGGGCCCGAGAAACCCATCCTGTGTTGAAGAAGATCAATCAGGTTTTCATGTTTGATGGTATCGAAGGCTGAGGACAGGTCCAGAAGGATCAGGAGACAAGGGACATTTTGGTCAAGGGCTCTCACAGCGTCATCAACAATGTGCGTTAGTGCCGTTTCAGTACTGTGCCCTGATCTGAAGCCTGACTGATGAGGGTCAAGGAGTTGATATTTCTCAATGTGGTTGCAGAGCTGTGAATGGACGCATTGTTCAAGCAATTTAGCTAGAGTCATACTGCTGGTAATAGGTCGAAAGTTGTTTGGATCTGATAGGTCCACGTTGGGTTTCTTAGGAATGGGAATAACTTGCCCAACTTTTAGGCAGTCCGGAATCTTTCCCTGTAAGAGGGATTCATGAATGATCCTGGACCAAAGAGGGAGAATGGCTGAGTTTAAATCTTTAAAGAGCTTGGAGGGTAAAGGATCACCAAAATGGTTTGTAGGGTTTGAGGGATGCCATGTTGTGAAGGAGCTCAGTGCAGTCTGGTAGGAGAAAACAGCTCCAAGAGGCATTGTTTTTGAGAGAGCAGCCCAAAGGCGAGGATATTGTTGAGGATTCTGCCAGCTCCACTGATCCTGCGGGGTTTCTTAGGTAACAAAGTTGGGGTGTCAGGTAATAGCTCCAACTCTATTTTCCTTGTTTTTTCAGAGAAGTGAGGTGTAAAATCCTCACCACTAGGGAGCAGGTATATAGGAGTAGAGTTCTGGTTAGAAGACTGGTTGGATTGTTCCTTAATTATTTCAAAGAGTTTTTTGGGTCTATTTTTGGCTCCATCCAATTGAGTTCTGAAGTGGTCCGTTTTCGCCAAGAGGATGTGTTTGTTGTAGGCGCTTCTCACTTTTCTCAGTTGAGTGAGATTTGTGGTGGATGGTGTATTTCTCCAGAGTCTCTCAGAGAGTCTAAGATTGCGCCGTTCATCATTTAGGGAACCATTAAACCATGGTTTGGAAAGTTTGACTGGAATCCTTTTGAGCTGCTTCGGAGCAAGAGAGTCAAGGATGTTAGACAACGTGTTAATGTAATGATCAAAAAGATCACCATGGTTGGTCATATTTAGGGGGGCTGTAGTCTATTTTTGGTGATAGAAGTTAGCATGTTGATGTTGAGGTCTCTCATATTACGAGTCAGTTGTTTCGTTTTAAGGGGTTGACCCTGCCTACCCAAGCCCTTATCTAAGATGAGGAAGGGAATTTGAAAATGATCAGACCAGTCACAGGGTAAGATGTCCCCTATTTGCATGATGTTGTCTTTGGCAATGATGAGGTCGAGAGTGGCGCCTTTATTATGTGTAGGACCTTTACAGAGCTGTGAGAGGTTAAGGTCAGAGAGGAAAGTCTTAAAGGAACAGACAATGGGATCATTTGTGTCATTCCAATGAAGGTTGAAGTCTCCGAGGAATATGTGGCAGAGTTGATCCGAGCTCGTGCTAATGACCTCCATGATTTGCTCTATGAAGACCAGATTGTCATCAGGAGGGTGATAGATGGAGTGCAGCACACAAATCTTTTTGCCTTTGTTCCAGATTTCAGTGACTAGCTGTTCACAGGAAGATAAAACAGCACATGAAGATTGTTTTACTGTGAGGTTGGAACAATGAATGCAAGCAATGCCCCCCCTGTTTTACCAAGTCGATCACTTCTGAGAATGGAGTAGTCAGTGGGGATTAGGATGTCAAGAATTGGGGAAGAAGTATCATTGAGCCAGGTTTCAGTGATGATCAGAAGGTCCAGGTTTTGAGCAATGATGAGGTCTGAAATATCAGCTGCATGTTTCACAGCTGATCTACAGTTGAGTAGCATCGATTTGACGTGCAGATTGGAAGAGACCACTTCTTGAAGAGAGGTGGTTATGTGAAGTAGGTTTTCTTTGTTCACCTTTCTGAGCTTAAGACTCGGTTCCCTGCCAGGGTCCGCAATGATTGAGGGGATGTTGAGAGTAGAGTTGGAGGAGGAGACAGTCCTCGAGTCAGTGTAAGACACAAGAAGGGCGAGAATGTCTTCTTCAGATAGCTGAGGTAAGGGTTTGTGGGGCTTAGAGTGATGATTAGGTAAAGGCCTAGAGCTCCATCTGGAACTAAGATAGGAGCAGAAAGCTGGATGGTCGTTAGCTGAGTAGAACAGATTCTGTGAGTTGTAAATATCATTCCTCTGAGCGGGGGTGAAACCCAACGCTTCTCCATCTTCAAGGAGAACTGAAGTATGCTTTGCACCATCTCTTTGACAACCGAGATATCATGCTTGAGGTCCGCAATCTTCTCCTCAAGGCAGGGATTGTTAATGCACTTATTCGCAGGATTAGCAAGTGAAGGTAGGACTGGTTCGGCCGTGACAGGGGTAATAGAGGGTTGCACAGGGCCATTGGCACAGTTATAGAGGGAGATAGAATCATACTCGAGACAGAAATCAGAGCCTGGAGTGGGAATAGGGAAAAGCAGAGTGGAATTAGGAGAGGTAGAGGGTGGTGAAGCACGTAATGAGAGTGTGGGTGAGTGTCTGTTATTGGTCAGTGGACAGGAGACAGCAACTAGGTTCCGGGCCCTGCAATTGTAAGACCCAGTGCCTAAGGGAAGAATATCTGAGCCTACCTGACTGTTAGAGTTGGTCGGGTGTCCATCACCCCCGTTATTGGAGCGAGCAGTGAGTGATGCAGGGGACTGAGGATAAGAGGGAAGGCAAAGTAAAGGAGGAACATTGGGGCGGGCAGCCGCGAGGTGGGTGGTACTCAGGTCAATTAAACCCTCACATGCACGAGGCAGAAATGGGTTGTACGGGTTCGTGGTGTGGGGAGTAGAAATAACCTCCGTTAAGTTGGGTAGAGCTGTGGGGTGCATGTTAACAGATTGGAGCGCGGGAAAAGGGGAGGAGGGGCCGTCTATCACCTCGGGAGCAGAACATGTGAGTGGCCCAACCTGACTGCAAGTGGAAGTGTTGGAGTTAGTTAGTGTGTTCTTAATCCTCAAGAAGGCATAGTTAAATTGCTTGAGGTTTAAGTCCGAGGCTTGAATAAGGACTTTACCATTATTGTAAAGGGAGACAGTCAGCTCAGCCATAAGGGCCGGGGATGGAAGCGTGGTTAAACGAAAGCCATGCAGCGTTTTGGTCAACTGTTTGGAACGAAGCATAGAAGTGAGGGCCTTTCTCCACTGCGCTTTTCTGTTGGTGTAGAAGATGAGATCTGTCACTATAGTGCCCTTACTGGAGATATATGTGTCTGATATAAGTGTTTCGGGCCAACGTTTGAGGATATTGTGTTTAAAAGTCTTCTTAGCATTTATCGATAGGTTGGGGGTGTAGATAATCTTAAAAGAGTTCACGCCTGATTGAACAAGGGGGTTAGAGGCATGATAAGTATTTTGTGCCATGATGAATGTGGTGCGTAGGAGGAAGCGATTAAGGTAACAAAAGAGTGGGGGGAGGAAAAATAGACCCAATTAGGATGGGGTCCTGGTAAAAGGAAGGGGAGCGAAAGTCAGCTCGCCATTGCGTAAAGACAACGCAACTGCAGGGGTGAAACAGTAAGCAGAGGAGCGATAGACTGGGTAAGGGGATCACATTAAGCAATAGGGGAGTAAAGCTGATGAGGGAAAGACCCCAAAAGGGGGGGACGTAGGGAGTAGCGAAGGAAGAGTAGTCATGTACCTAGTTTTTCAGTGAGGCATCCTAGCTGACTGAGGACTTCCAGGTGTTTAATAAAAATTGTCCATCAAAAGGTGAGTATATTGTCCTGACTGAGGACTTCCAGGTGTTAAATAAAATTGTCCATCAAAAGGTGAGTATATTAGCCTTGGCTAGGAGAAAACTAGGCGGACGAGTCCCTGCTTGCAGGTTCAATGGGATACAAAAGGGGATGATGGACGGAACGTTTGAGCCAAGCAAACACTCACCCCCATGCAACTGATCTGGGTTTAATCCATCATCATTCTTTAGCTCACTCCACCACCCCAGTTCAGACATGGCCATATGCAAATAAGTCTGACCCTGTGCCTCATGGGAACAGTCCAGCACGAACTGCCAAGCCATGTCTTCCCTGGACCGGAAACAAGCATCCTAGGACCGGTTTCTGGCATTCCAGCCGTCATCAGCCAGGCTTGCTTGAATCCAGTGGCAAAGTGAGCAAGGGACCCACGTCTGGGCATACCCCCGCCAACTTAGGGCGAACAAAGCGATACAAAAGGGGATGATGGACGGAACGTTTGAGCCAATCAAACACTCACCCCCAGTCAACTGATCTGGGTTTAATCCATCATCATTCTTTAGCTCACTCCACCACCCCAGTTCAGACATGGCCATATGCAAATCAGTCTGACCCTGTGCCTCATGGGAACAGTCCAGCACGAACTGCCAAGCCATGTCTTCCCTGGACCGGAAACAAGCATCCTAGGACCGGTTTCTGGCATTCCAGCCGTCATCAGCCAGGCTTGCTTGAATCCAGTGGCAAAGTGAGCAAGGGACCCACGTCTGGGCATACCCCGCCAACTTAGGGCGAACAAAGCGATACAAAAGGGGATGATGGACGGAACGTTTGAGCCAATCAAACACTCACCCCCAGTCAACTGATCTGGGTTTAATCCATCATCATTCTTTAGCTCACTCCACCACCCCAGTTCAGACATGGCCATATGCAAATCAGTCTGACCCTGTGCCTCATGGGAACAGTCCAGCACGAACTGCCAAGCCATGTCTTCCCTGGACCGGAAACAAGCATCCTAGGACCGGTTTCTGGCATTCCAGCCGTCATCAGCCAGGCTTGCTTGAATCCAGTGGCAAAGTGAGCAAGGGACCCACGTCTGGGCATACCCCCGCCAACTTAGGGCGAACAAAGCGATACAAAAGGGGATGATGGACGGAACGTTTGAGCCAATCAAACACTCACCCCCAGTCAACTGATCTGGGTTTAATCCATCATCATTCTTTAGCTCACTCCACCACCCCAGTTCAGACATGGCCATATGCAAATCAGTCTGACCCTGTGCCTCATGGGAACAGTCCAGCACGAACTGCCAAGCCATGTCTTCCCTGGACCGGAAACAAGCATCCTAGGACCGGTTTCTGGCATTCCAGCCGTCATCAGCCAGGCTTGCTTGAATCCAGTGGCAAAGTGAGCAAGGGACCCACGTCTGGGCATACCCCCGCCAACTTAGGGCGAACAAAGCGATACAAAAGGGGATGATGGACGGAACGTTTGAGCCAATCAAACACTCACCCCCAGTCAACTGATCTGGGTTTAATCCATCATCATTCTTTAGCTCACTCCACCACCCCAGTTCAGACATGGCCATATGCAAATCAGTCTGACCCTGTGCCTCATGGGAACAGTCCAGCACGAACTGCCAAGCCATGTCTTCCCTGGACCGGAAACAAGCATCCTAGGACCGGTTTCTGGCATTCCAGCCGTCATCAGCCAGGCTTGCTTGAATCCAGTGGCAAAGTGAGCAAGGGACCCACGTCTGGGCATACCCCCGCCAACTTAGGGCGAACAAAGCGATACAAAAGGGGATGTTCAATGGGGCATAAGATGAGCAAGGAATTATTTAATTAATTTCGATTAAATCCTGCTCGAGTGAACATCAAGGCCATTTTAAGAAGGACCCCGAGAGTACCTAGCTCAATTATTGAAAAAGTCAAGGTTCAGGCAATCTTCGAGGCCATTTTGAGTAGTGGCCATTTTGCGTAGTGGCTTGAGAATGGAAGATAAACATGAGAGGCCCCATTTTGAAGATCGTAGTAAAATAAAACCACAGAGTCTACGGGAGGCAGTTACCTCATCGTTCAAAGTGAGCCTCCATTGTTGCAGGGAAGGTTTAGGTAAAAAAAACACTTACCCGGTCCAGGGAGAAACCGAGTGGAGACGTCACTCCTCAGCACCCGGGCAAAAGGCAGCTAGTAAGGAGCAAGGCAGAGAACGCCTCTCTTCCTTAGACATAGACAGGCATCAGCTGCAGGCAAACCAGAGTAGATCTCTGCGATGGTAGCTGCAACAAAGTAACCAGTCAGCGCGTCAGGCCCTCCAATCACAGAAGCGCGCACACTCTCCAAGCAGATTGGGAATCAAACAATTAAGCCCCTCATGAATCCCAAACAGAGCGCCAGGGAGCCGGAGCTATGCACGCTCAGCAGGCTGCACAGACGAAAGTCGTCATTACCTCCCCGACCCTCAAACGTACAATCGGGTTGCGGTACATGCGGGGGAACTAAAGGGGTAGCTAAGAGGTCGGAATTCCAGGCCGCTGTATAAAGCGGAAGCACCCAAGGCAGAGATGCGATCGGCAATCAGGGCTGCAGGAACGATCAAAAGCACCCAAAGTCAGCAGCGAGGTCGGCGGCCGGGGCGAGATACGCCATGCCCTGAGGCCACGAAGAAGACCGAAGATCGGGGCGCCGACATCCGATCCCTGAAGCACAGGCTGAACCCAGCCGAAGACTGGCCAATTCCCCTGTGGCGCCTTAGAAACTCACGTTGGACCAGCCAGACTGAGGGCCCAGGCAGAAGCACCTACCGCCCCTATCTAACGTAGTCGTCGAGGCAGAAGAGGTTGCTTCCTCGCTGGGGTGCTCTGTAGCCACTTCGCTACCGCAGCCCTCCGTGGGCGCCGAGGCAGAACGGGCGAGTGTGTCTGGTCTGTAGCGGCGAGCCTAACCACCGTGGTCGTCGAGGTCGAAGAGGTCAATTCCTCGCTGGGGCGTCCTGCAGCCACTTCGCTATTGGACCCCTCCGTGGGCGCCGAGGCAGAACGAGTGAGTGTCTTCCAAAGAAAGTTCAGATTGAACCTTACTAAAGGGTTGAAGATCAATCGTCTGACAATCTTCCCTTGGCCATCCATTCCTGGTGTACTCCAGAACTTTTCCTAATACCAAATCTTGATCCAGGGCAGATCGCCACTCTCTTTCACTAACACACTTGACTTGCAGAGAAAACACATTAGCCACTAAACACTCAACATCGTCCTGATCTTCCAGTACTTCTTCCTGGTGAGCAATAGGCAGCCTAGATAAACAGTCTGCCATCTTATTCTTACCTCCTGGAATATATTCCACCAAGAAATTGTACTCTAAAAGCTTGACACTTAGCCTCACCAATCTAGCAGTAGCCTTTGAAGAGTAAACATTCGTAACACTTAAAATAGGAATCAATGATTTGTGATCCGATCTTAATTTGAATCTGGTACCCCAAACATAGGTTTTAAAATGCTCAACTGCCCAGACACAAGCAAGAATTTCACGCTCAATAACAGAATAATGTCTTTCAGTGGGTTTGAGGGTGCGGGAAGCAAAAGCCACAGTGCAAGCACAATCACCCACACCCTGAGACAACACAGCTCCGAGGCCAACTGATCTAGCATCTACAGTTATAGTTACAGTTTCACCAGGACTAAATGGACTTAACAAAGGAGCATTGGCTAAACTTTCTTTGATCTTTTTAAAAGCAAACATCTGTGGCTCACCCCACACAAACTTGACATTTTTCTTCAATATAGCTAACAGAGGTTCAACAGTGGTTGAAAAGTTATCGAGAAACTTTGAATAGTATTCGCACATTCCTAAAAATGCCCTCAACTGTTCCTTATCTACAGGAACAGGTACTTTTTCAATGGCCTCTAACAATCCTGGCCTGGGACCAATGCCTTTGCCTGATACCACGTGACCCAAGTATTCTACTTCACTCACCCCAAAAAAACATTTGTCCTTCCTGAGTTTGAGACTTCTTTCATTCATAGCATCCAATACAGCACTCAACCTCTTGAGGTGTTCAGGACCATCTTTACCAAAAACCAATACATCGTCCTGGAAAACCAGCACACCATCCAAATCCCTTACAACTTCACTCATGACTCTTTGAAAGACCACAGCAGCAGAAGCGAGACCGAAAGGCATCCTGCAGAACTGGTACATACCATAAGGTGTTATGAATGCAGTAAGGTATCTTGACTGTTCAGCTAGAACAACCTGATGACAAAATCGAGGTACTCATCATGGGCCCACACCCCGACGCCTGGAACGACACCTGGTGGCCCCCCGCCTTCGGGCCCCCCTCCTCCCCCACGGACCAGGCATTTAACCTCGGAATCATCCTGGACTCCTGTAAATCATGGAGAAAGTGTGTATGTTTCAATGCAAACATCAGCTGGAAAATGTGTACAAATGTATGTGTTGAGAAACCCATACAGGCCTAGCCTTGCTACAATAGCAGAGTGAAAAGCAGTACCAACAGGGTTCACATTAGAAGGGAGACAATAAATGCATGTTTTTGTAGACTAGGGAAATACAGTTAGGCAGCCACTGTGAAGGCCACAGGCCTGCTTTGTAGGGAACACATGTTTAATAAAATATGTTGATAAGAGTAGAATAGACGTGCACGGCAGCCAAGATGTTGGGCTTCATAGAACCCCAGACATGTAGGAGTGGTATATCACGCTTCAAACCCAGACAAGCCAAGGACACCAAGCGAGTTTCAGACCCCAGGTGCAGACTTTTATAATCACGTGATTAGTTATTTTTGTAGAATAGTATTGCCTTTGTTAACAAAGACTTCTGCTGGAAGTTTCCATCAATAATTATTATGCATGTGACGTATTTATCTTTGAAATGAAACAGTATAAATTTCACTGCGTGCTCATGTGCCACGGAAAGCTTTAGGTCACAGCTGATCAGTGATTTATATTCTTCCCCCTCGATCGAGAGAATAAACTCTGTGCTGTGCTGCTAAGATTAATATGTGTTTTTTCTTTTCATTCCGAGAACACTCCGAACTCAAAATGGACCGCCAGATCAACGTCATCACCTCCTCCTGCTACCACACCCTCCGCCTCCTCCGTAAGACCTTCAAGTGGATCCCCCCAAACACAGGAAAACTCTTACGTCACGCCCTCATCAGTAGCAGACTAGACTATGGCAACGCACTACACGCCGGGATCAACAAGAACCTCACCTGCAAACTCCAGAACGTCCAGAACGCCGCCGCCAGACTAGTCCTCAACCTACCACGCCACAGCCACATCAGCCAACTCCTCCGGATCATACACTGGCTCCCCATTGAGAAGAGAATCACCTTCAAGCTTCTCACCCACGCACACAAGGCCCTCCACAACACCGGACCCGCCAACCCGCCTCGCGTTTCACGCTCCCCAGTGCTCTCTCCACTCGGCCCAGCTCTCCCTCGCAATGGTTCCTCGGATCAAGAAAAGCAGAACAGGAGGGCGCTCCTTCTCCCTCCTCGCGGCCAAGGCATGGAACTCCCTACCTCTCCACCTCCGACAGACTGCATCGCTCCCTAAGTTGCTAAAGGACCTCAAGACCTGGCTCTTCGATGGAACTCAGTGAACCACCAGGATCTGCGGAACACCCCCTGCCCCCTTTCCCTCAGCGCCTTGAGACCCGTTCCGGGTGAGTAGCTTGCGCTTTATAAACCCCCTGATTGATTGATGGCAGGCAGAACATAGATCAAGTTTTGAAAACACATTAGCAATGTACACATCATTTCTTCTATTTTGGGTAGAGGATGCTCATCCACTCAGATTGCTTGGTTCAAGCTCCTCAAATCAATGCACATTCTAATTTCATTATTCTTCTTCCTTGCTACTACAATGGGCGAAAGCCATAAGGAAGACTCAATTGGTTCTATGATACCGTCATTGTGTAAATTATCAAGCACACTCTTAAAACTAGGTACCCCTCTCAGTTTGTGCTTCACAGGAATGCACCCCACCTTCACCTTGATGACATGCTCAAACCCTTTCAACATACCAAATTGTTTACTAAATATGTTGCTGTGATTCTCAAGTAAAGCATGTATGTAGTCTCCCTGTCCCTTCGACTCATCAATAATCAACACAACTTGATGCGCACCACTAAGTTTTAGAACGATACCCAAACAGGCTTGGTGGTGCCACCCAAGAATATCTGGTCCGGTGTAGGACACGTAGACCTTCCCCTGAACTTCTCGACCTTTGAAACAAATGACTGGTTAAAAAAAAACTGAAAATCAATTCTGGTGCCATCATACCCTCGAGGAAACACATCAGGTGGCAATAATGTTTCCTCCACATTATTTTTAGTAACAGTGTCTTTGGATATGATGGTGATCTTAGAACCTGAATCTGTAACTAAAGGTATCGTCAAACTTCCCACCTTAAATATCTCAATGGGGTCTTTGGACAGTGGTAAATCGTTTTCATGAATTCTAACACATTGAATATTATCATAACAGATATCGTTGGTGCCTCCAGGTTGGACAGCTGAAAATGTACCTGTACAACCAACCCCAACTTGTTCATGCATAGACACATACAGTAATACATTATTCATATCATTGGTTAGGCTTTGGTCACAATCTTCCGTAACTACATTCACTTTCCTCCTTTTAGCTCTGCACATTTTTCCAAAGAGACCAGTAATGCCACACCTGTTGCACTCTCTAGAAACAGCAGGACACTGCTTGTAGGAGGCTAAATGAAATTTGGAACCACAGCGATAACAAACATTGCCACTAGCAGGTGGGCTTTTCCATTCCATTGTTTTAGGTTTGTCAACAGTCTTGCTTACCGAAGATCTAGTTCCCTTCCCCTTCACTACCAATACCGTATCATCAGCTTTATTTAATTCTTTAACCGATTGCTTTGAATCTTGGATGGCATTGGCAAGTCCTTCCACCTCATCTAAGGGAGGATTCTTGCACGTGAGCAATCTTTCTTGAATCTTTTTTATTAAAGCACCAGGCAACTAGTTGATCTCTGATTAACTGGTCACTAAAATTACCAAACTCACATTTGGGAGCTAGAACACGTAAAGAGGCAACATACGTATCAACAAATTCAGTGGCCGTCTGCTCTCTGGAAAAAAACGTGTGCCTTCTTACTAGTAAATTTGGTGGTTTTGAAAATTGCTTCTCCAGCCTCTTAACAGCTTCTTCATATTCATCCAATTCCTCACCGTCCTGAGGTGTGTAAATGTGTGAAAATTTCCCGGCCTTCAGTACCTAGTGAATGTTCTAGCATCCACCTCCTCCTTTCAGGCTTAAACTTGAACCCATCAATTGCCGCCAAAAAATGCAGTAAACGCACGAAACCACTCCTTCCAGGGCACAGTGGGCTCCCCAGGTGACTGTAGAAAGGGAGGAGGAGGGTTAAAAGATTGCATGACAAACGAGAAATTCAAATCCAGTTGCGAACTTAATATGGGTGTGCCTGTCACCGTAAATTGAACAGATTCCTTTCTCAGATAAGAGAAAGGCAGAGTAATAGGGTGTGCCTGTCACCGTAGCAACTTGTGCACCACCCGAGACGTAAGTAATGCAAAACAGTCCAATATTGATGACAGGCTGAATGATATAGTATGGTGTGCCTGTCACCGTAAAGTACCCTCAATTGGCAAAGGTAAGTACATTAAATGGGCTAATAATAACAGAAATGCCCATTGTAGTAGGTGCCTGACCTTGTCCTCCAACATAAAATGGCCGCCGAGAGCAAAGCGGTTTATTTCTGTGGGAGCTGGGGCTTTTAGTTCATGCCTGACCTTGTCTTCCGGCTCCAGGCACAGAAAGATGGCCACCACGCACGCGCCCAGTAACGAGCTCCTGTTAGCTAAGAGGAAAACGCCCCCAGAGTTATCACAGCTGCCTGTAAGGAGATTCCCCCAGAAACACCAATTCGCAAGGGTTGTAAATCGATCCCCAGGATGTGGCTCCCTCGAACAGCCAATCGGCGTGTAGACGATACTCACTCCGAAAACGTGGGCAAACCGGTCGTCGCCAATATTACAACGGTGTATGAAGGACTAACAGACGATCTGTAGAGGTAAGCGTAGTTTATTCTGGCAAGTACAGGTTTACAGGCAGCCTCTCAGGAGCGCATGTACAACTCCATCGGCTCACAACACCAACTGTCTCGTCAGCCCCCACGAGCCTCGAACCTCAACCAGGCGCGCCCGCAGGTGGGAGCACAAGGAGCCAGCTGACACAAGCCCCCAGCTCTCGCCACAGATGATACAAGACACAACAGTCCTGCTCATAGAGAAGTCATTTACCGAGCCCAGACGAAGCGAAAGACACAAAGGGTCAGTTGGCTGACTTCCTGTTCGCAGCACAGCCCCACAACAGCTGAAGAAGCATGCTGGGCCAAGTTGGTAGCCCAGATCTTCAAATCACCGCTCCTCACTGCCATGCAGCACCAAGGGACCAGGATCCGACGCTCAAAGTTGCCCCCGAACCTGCTGGACCTGGCAGAATCATTGGAGTGCAGCTTGGTCACCCAGAAGGTGAGCTACCGCCTTAGGAAGGATTTGACTGTGACTGCGATACTACGTGACTAGTAGCCCACTGGCAACTGGACTTCTGCCAGGCTCAAGAGGACTTCAAGGGACACTGACCCCTATGGCCAGGACCCGCCTCACCAAGTCGTGGACCAAAACGTAGCCACAGGAAGACTCCCATTGACCCCATCTCATCCACAGTATCCTTGAGGATCTTCAGCATCCTGTATCCTTTACATCAGAACCACTTCCATAGGAGTCAATGGCAAGGAGATAAAAGTGACTAGACTGACAGAAGACTGCTTCTTTCAGGAAGGTACCTGTTTCTGAGGGGCTTGCTGGTCCCCCTGTCTGGCTCCCTGCCAGACTTGGTCACCTTAGTAACTTAAAGTAACCACATCTATACTTACCGAAGTTTTTCCTGAAAAGGTTTTTAAGTATCAAATTGCTGAATTTGCAATGCTTGTTTGCTGTTAAATAAAAAAAACAGCATATTTACTGTACCTTGTAATTGCTATATGTCTGGAACCCTCCAGTCGATCTTTTTCGTTTTGGTGTCTAAAAATACATACACTCTATTTTTAGGTCTGGCATTAGCCAAGACCTTTTGATTTTACTAAAATAATATATATAATATACTTACTTAAAGGGGCTTTCAGTCACTTCTCTTCACCCATTGGTCTGTCCTTGTGTGATTTCCATTTTGCATCCGTCCACTACAGCATACATCATGGAGAAATGGGTCAGCCTACTTAAGCATCTGCTTAATGTCACTTTGTGTGACTGAATTTTGCTCTTTCACAAAGAGGACATATACACACAAGGAAGTTCCCTTTAGCGCCAGTGTTGCCTGATATAATAGCAGGATGCATTTGAAGTGAGTAAAGGGCACATTCCAGCTTTATCAGTTCCTGTCTCCTTCCAATGCGGTTGTAAATTCCTTTTAGAGTGAACTGCTGCTATTTCACAGCATACCATATTGTGGTCCTGGACTCGATTTCACCAATAGCTCTTTAATAAACTTTGCCGAGGAAGAAAAACAAACTTTATAGTGTTTAATTTGCAGCACGCTTGTAACAGTTTTATTTAAACATAAATGGGGTGTAATTTGGGTTTTAGTATCCAATATTTTATACTGTGAACCCTCTTTCCTTCCTTGCGACCATCTTTTTTCTTTCCTTCCTTCCTTCTTTCCTTTCTTACTATCTGCTTTCTTTCCTCTTTCTTTTTTTACTGTTTCCTTCTTTCTTTCTTGCCTTCTTTTCTTCTTTCTTTCCTTCTTTCTTCTCTGCCTTTCCTTTTTTTACTTCTTTATTTCTTTTTTCCATCTTCCTTTTTTCCCCATCTTTCTTTCCTTTCTTTCTATTTTGCCTTCTTTCCATATTTCATACTTTCACTCTTTCTTTTTCATTTTATTTGTCTTCTATCTTTTTTCCATTCTTTCCTTTTTGTACCTTCCTTTGTTTTTTTCTTTCCTTCAGTCCTTTTTTCATTTCTTCTTTCTTTCTTGCTTCTTTCTTTCCTTCTTTCCCATTACTTCATTCTTTCATTCTTTGTTGCCTACCTCCCTTTCATTAGTGCATTATTTCCTTTTTTTTCTCCTTTTGTCTTTCCTTTTTTAGCATTTTTATTTCTTGCCTTTTTTACTTTTTTCCTCTCTTCTTTCTTTTTTACCTTCTTTTCTTCTTCTTTACTTTCTCTTTGCCTTTTTCCTTCTTTCTTTTTTCCTTTCATTCATTTTTTCTTTCTTTCTTTCCTTATTTCTTTCTTTTTTGCCTTTGTTCTTTCTTTTTGTCTTGTTTCCTTGTTTTTTTTGTTCTTCCTTTCTAGTTTGCCTTCTTTATTTTGTCCTTCTATCTTTTTTTGCCTTCTTTCTTTTTTTATTCCTTCTTTCTTTTTGCCTTCTTTCCATTTTTTCTTCTCTCCTTGCTTTCTTTTTGACTTATTTCTTCCTTTCTTTCCTTCTTTTGTTCCTTCTTTCTTTTTTGTCTTCTTTCCTTCTTTCTTTTTTCTGTCTTTCCTTCCTTCTTTCTTTCTTTTTTACTTTATTTATTTTTGTCTTTCTTTCTTATCTTCTTTCTTTCTGTCTTATTTCTTCCTTTCTCTCCTCCTTTCCTTCTTTCTTTTTTGCTTTCTTTCTTTTGATCTCCCTTTCTTTCTTTCTTTCTTTCTTTCTTTCTTTCTTTCTTTGTATCTTTCTTTCTTTCTTTCCTTCTTTCTTTCATACTTTCTTTCTTTGTTTCTTCTTTTTGCATTGTTCCCTCTTTCTTCGCTTGTGCCTCCCCCTTCCTTTCTTTTTTGCCTTTCTTCCTTCCCTTTTTTGTCTGCCTTCCTTCCTTCTTTGTCTGCCTTCCCTCCTTTTTTTCCTTCCTTTCATTCTTCCCTTTTTTCTTGCCTTTCTACTCAAACACAAGGCTAGCAGCCAATGCATTACTGATAACTTTTTTAGGTCTGTGTTAGCCAAGACCTTTTCATTTTACTAAAAGTTTGTATATCATAGTTACTTATAGGGGTTTTCAGCCATACGTCATCCATTAGTCTGTGATTGCGTCATTCACATTTTTCTTCCACCCACTTCAGCATGCATCGAGGGTAAATGTTAGCCTATTTCAGTCATTGATTGACTTTTCTATGAATTACAGCATGCTGCCCTTTCACACGGAGCACATCCACACACAAGGTAGTTCTATTCAGAGCCGAGTGTACCATGGTAAAGTGTACATTTTGAGATCAGAAAAACACTTTTGCCTTTAGCCAATGTTTTTCTTTAAATTTAATATGGGCTCAGAAGCTTCCCGAACAAAAATAATTACAAAAACCATGACAAAACAAAACAAATTGCCAAAAGGCTGGCGGCCAATGCCAGACCTATTGGCTTTGCCAATGCTTGTTATAAATTGATTTCAGACTTCTTGAGTGTCTCCTTTATTTCTTCAATTAGTTTGCTGCTGTTTAAATGCTTTACACTTGTTTCTTTGTGGAAGCCTGACTGCTCAGAGCCACAGCTAACCAGGGTTGAGCCAAAGGTTTAACAAACTAAACCTATTGGTTCTCAAGGGGTTGGTAAGTGTATTACACTATATGGTCGCACAAGCACACCATATACTACACCCCATTTCCTCACAATATTAAACAGAAAATTGTGTATTGTGTGTGTGGACTGTATGGATGATATACATACAACAGCAAAATATTGTGCCATGTTACGAGCAGTCGAAAAGCAATGTAAAACCATGTGGAAATATGTCATCCATTAATAACGATATGAGCCTGGTTCACCAATAAAAACATAAACATTACAGGTAGAGATCTAGATCTACATTTGGATGTACTTTTACATTTTTGGAATACACCTACATTCCCAGTAGTGAGCCTGGAAATCTGCTCCAGGTGTAGGTTTCCAAGCACACTTCTAGGAATGTTATATGATAATCACTGCGGGTTCCTTTTCCCACTGTGGGGTATGCAATGCAGCACTCGTGCACATTTTTCTACTTTTTTTTATCCATGGGGGAAACCTGTGGAGAAAACTCTTCCCTTATATCGCTAGGAAAATTGGGATTCATCTGTTCCCCTTCCCTTCCTGGATATCTCGGACCTTTTCCAGGTTGGAAAGTGGTCGGACTGGAGTTTGGGAACTTCTAATGCAAACCGCACCTTGGAATTCCCATTTTCCACCCACTGAATGGGACGCACTATGTGGATTTCTCTGCCCTTGTTGCAGAGAATGATAGTTAGAATGCACATATTTTCTGCGTCAACGGGAAGCGGGTTCAATGTGATGTGATCAAACTTTCTTGTACCAGTGTCCGGCCTGGCCTCTTTATTTAATGGCGATTCAAGAGGGGCCAAGTGTGCTCTAGGGATTCCTACTAGCAGCGAGTTTTCCATAGTCCACCCTCAATAAACTGAGTGTGTAATTTACATTGTTCTTGCTCCCATGTAATTATCTTTATTCTAAATGTGACGATATAGTTTAAGAACCTAGAGAAAATCTATATGCAGAAATTGTTAAGTGTATGAGTACACATTGATGTTGTGACACATTTCCATAACAGCTGGCACAGTGATTAACATGAGGCATTGAGAAATGAGTAATACCCAGAAGACAAAACAGCTCTGCAGCATGTCACTTGTCAACGTAGGCACAAGTTAGTACTCCAGCAATGGAAAACGTGTTTGTAGACAGACCTGTTCTACCTGTACAGTTAGAACCCTGATGGCACAACCAGTTAAGAATAAAAAAAATATAAACTCCCCGCCAAAGCCAAGTGAAAGCTCCATAGAGCGCACAAACTAACTTACCTGGCTCATCCACTGACCGCATCTCACCTGCCATGGTGACACTTCACTGGCTTCCGGGAAAGGTTCGAATTCAAAGCATTTTTCCCTGTCAATAAGGCCCTGCGTAGCTGCTCATCAAAGGCCCTGGCCAAAAATCACTGCTACCAAGTCACTGGATTAGACACCCGAGACTGACCTTCCAGAACCGTCTTTCACTGATCACGGAGAGATACGAATGATTTACAAGAAGTTTCCCGCGCTTTGAGTCTCCTATGTTTGAACTCCCCACTGCGCTTCTTTGCCTTGAGACTATATTGAGAACATGCCATAAGCACCCCCAAGACCCCCTCCTCTGTGTATAGGGACTCGATGCAGTACCAGTATTCTGGTAGCTGTTCCTTCTGTCCTTACTTCGTCCCTGTCCATAAGGGCTCTGAAGCATTAGTACAGTTGCACTGGAGCTATTGAAAAGCAATAAAGAAATGAGGCCTTTTAAGACAGCTATGCATAAAACTACATGTACAACAATGGTAAGATGAAACCTGGTCCGGGTTGTCTTCTTGCATGTTGACATGGGGCCCTTGAGAGCTCTGATTTCAATGAATGTATAAGGTGGATGGAAAATATAAAGATGTTTGGGCCTTTTCACTGTAACCTTTTCATTCTAACATCACTTTTTTTTTATCTTTGTGTTTATTTCCAGATCATAAGAACCAGGATAAACATCACTAACAACCTATTTTCACTTTACAGCTAAGGATACATAGCCAATGGTCAGTCCCAGGGGAGCACAACGTTCCACCAGTAACCTCTGTCTTACTGATAACCCAAGGTGGGTGTGGGGGTATTGGACCCTCCTCTCCCCTACATGCAGTCCCCCCTGCGAGTCTCCGCACCCCTTCTCTCTCCTTTGATGGATGCTTCATCCTCTCATATTTCATAGAAATCTCTCCACCTCCCCCAAATATTTGTAAACCTCTGTGGGCAACCCAGACTCTTGTAAGTCACTCTTTCGGCCCCCATGTACCAATCCATTCCACACTGCCATTCTTGCATTCGCTGCCACGTACTGAGAGCCCTACTTCCTAGCAATGTCTCTTTTCGCTATTATTCATGTCATTCAAAATGGAAGCCCAGAGAAAGAAGGCAAGAAAACCCAGTGCAGGATTTTTTAAATTGAATCAGGTGCAACCTTCTCCTAATAGCTATCTCTCTTGAGAGCATCAGCGTGGCTTCCCAATCTATTTCCTCCATTGTACCCAAATCGTCTCACATCTGCACCTCACCTTCCGCAGCCAGTCTGGCACGTTGTTTTAAAGGGTCTTATACTCAAACGAAATTGCCAATTTCTTACATTCCCCTCACAGCATTCGGCTCGCTAGTGGGGCGTCCTGGGGGACCTCAGGCCAGTTCAGCGCCATGGCCAGTACAGCATGTCTAAGCCGTATGAATTTGTAAGCCTGGGTCTGGTCCACCTTGGAGACGTGAAAATGTGGCTGCCCGCCGCCCCCAAAGGGGGCACCCCTAAAAGGGCGGCCCTTTAGTGCCATTGCGCCACAAGCCTACCCCTCGCTCTAGCCTGAGAGGGCTCCCGCCGGGAGTCCGCAGTCCAGGGGGTGTGGGCGTCACTTCCGGTGCGCCCGGGGGGAGGGAGGGTATGTATACCCCTCCGACCCTCCTAGCGACCTCTTTTCCGCCAGCCACGCCGTCTCCCTCCCTTCCTCTTACCCTGCGGCTGGGCTGGGCTGGTGGTCAAGGTGTAATGAATATTTTAATGTTTTCTTTTGCGTTGCAGGCGGAGTTACAGGGCGCTCTGGAAGCAGTCTGGTACAGTAAGGGTACCTCTGCGGCAGACGGGTACAGTAAGGGTAAGAGCCAAAGACCAGGATCCTCAGGGCAGGGTCCTGGAGAACCGTGACAGCGCCCCGTTAGTCCTTCGGGCGGTTGGGGGCCTGACCAACCGGGGGTTTGCCCTGCTACGCTCCGCCCTGAAAGGGGCGTGAGTAGGATGGTAATAAGGTGCCACGTGATCCGGTGGTGGATCACCAAAGGTGTAGCGCTGATCGGGCATTCATCCCACAGTGCTGCTGGCTCATCAGGCGGGCAGGGGCAGCATAGGTTGGATGGCTGCCTGCCCATGGATCGCCCGTAAGATAACCCACCTTATTGCATACTCTTATGGAATAAACCTGCAACAAGTTTTTCCCATAAACAAAGTGTCTTGTGTGTTTATTTATGCACGTTCGCCTATGGGAAGGTGGGGGATGTTGCCGGTATTGGGACTATGATTGTATACTTTCTTCTTCCAGTAGGTTTCTTCGTTTAGATATTCCTAAGCGAGCCCACGCTCAGAACCCTTTTAATTTGTGTTGTTCTTTCAGCATACCCTTAAACATCAGTTTTGATAACTCCTGAACATCTCCACCTATCACGTTCTCTTCCAGTGTGTGTTCTGCTGCATAGCTAGCCCTCTTCACATAGGCCTGACCACCATATTTGGTAAGAAAAGTATGAGACACGCTGTAAAACAAACATTTACTTTTCTGATGAACGGCCGGTCCTCCTGTGTGAATACGTGCCAATATTCGCTACCAAAATACAGACAAGACGTGAAAAAACAAGCTCTGTCAGTACTGGCCGCTGTCTGAACAACACCTTGTCAAAGGCGCATGCGCAATTGTTTGCACATATTTCCGGACAAGGCGATTTGTAAATAGATTAGGAACACAAGATGGGACCTGCATTTTTGTTGGTTATAGTCCGGTTAACCTATTGTTGTCCTGTGCCATATCTGCAGATGCTGAAGATTTGAACATCAGTGTCTGAAAAGCAGCCGCGGTCGGTGTAGGTGTGCCGGCCGGGCGGTGACGTGGGGCGGGGGAGGGGCAGGGTGGGGGGTAGCAAAGTATGGATTACGGACCTATACAGGTAAGTAAACATTTAAATCAATAAAACGAATTTCGTTTGGCGCACTGCATCGCCAAATGCGATGCAGTGCGCGCAACGAAATTCGTTTTATTGATTTAAATGTTTACTTACCTGTATAGGTCCGTAATCCATACTTTGCTACCCCCCACCCTGCCCCTCCCCCGCCCCACGTCACCGCCCGGCCGGCACACCTACACCGACCGCGACTGCTGAAAAGGAAGGCTGTGTTTTGTTTCCTTGGGAGGAGGGGCGGTGCAGGAGGGGAGCAGATGTAACATGAGAGGTTTTCAGTGCCGCTTCTGTGGCGGTGACCTCCACCGTGACCCGCAGCATTCTGCCTTCAGCAAGCAAAAAGGATCAGGTTAGTGCGAGTGAAGAAATGGAAGAGGGAAAGTGAGGAGGCTTACTTGTGCTGTGGTTATGAGTGAGATGTAGGTGAAAAGGCAAGAGACCTCCAACATCTTTTCAGTAGCACTTCATGTATCCTGAAAAATAATCCTTCTATTTTTTGTCATTGGTCAACACATGATTTGTGCGATCGCTTAAAGCAGCAGGTTTTAGGTAAAAGCCCTTTCTTAAGCAGCAAAAAATAAAAAAAGTATGATTCATGCAGATGCCATGTAACCACTTTATCTGGCTAAAAATATTTCCTTTGTGTGCTGCTCTCTGCAAACAAGTCCCAAAAGCTCTGAGCTTAAAAGCGCAGCTCATCCCGGTAAACAAAATGAATGCTAAGCTTTCCCTATCCAGCCATACAGAAAACAAAACAATACGATCCAGATCTGTGCTATATACGGATTATTAGCATTTTATTCCTACATTGCACTGGACATTCAATTTTGTAAACATCAGTTTTATGAAACAACTTTATTGACATAAAGTGTAAACTTTAAGGCAAGAATTTAGCAGAGTGGCTAAGTTTTGTATAAAAGATAAATGAAAATTAGTCACACAGTAGTAAGGGGAAGCAAGTATGACAAATGTTAATTTCGACAACAAATATAGTGTGATTGAAACTCGAAAAATATTGATATATTACGTTTCTAAACTAGGACTAAAAGGCAACAATTTAAATGTGTGTCTACACAAATAAAATTATTTTCAACAGCAGTACAGCAATATTTTTCGAATGCGTCTCAGAATTTAATAAAGAGACAGTATAGGGCTTTGCAAACAAAACATGAAGCCCATTCTCAAAAAATGCAGTGATATGCCTCCGAATTGAAAATATTTCAGCATTTCTCAAGATTCACCTCATGCCTACTCGAGGGAAAACTACGATGTTCCTAGTTGCGCTTGCATATGAATATCAGCTGTCAGGATGTACATGTGAAACATTTACAGGTGAAGAGTTATGGATTGGAATTTCCAAGCTCTCCCTCCTCTCTTTTTCACACATGCCTACTTCTAGTGTTAGTCTGGATGTGCTGTGAGTGTGGTAAAAGCCATTGTCAATGTTTGCGACTACCTACAAAGGCATGACTTGTAAGTTATGTTATGTTAATGAAGTTTATAGCGCGCTCAGATACTCCCAGGAGTGTCCCGGCGCGAGCCTTGAGGTGCAGCTAGAAAGAGAATCGCAGGTTAAAACAGAAGTGTTTTGAGCTGTTTTTTAAAAAGTCTAAGATCGTGGGTGTTACGCAGCGAGAAGGGCAACAAATTCCAGGCGGTGGCTGCCCGAAATGCAAGAGATCTGCCCCCCATTCTTTGACGACGGACACGAGGTAACCGGGCAAGATACTGAGAAGCTGACCTCAGATCTCTAATAGGGGTATAGAACTCAAAGCGCTTCCTTAGGTAAGCTGGCCCCAATCCGTGGAGAGCACGATGGGCAACCACAAGGGCTTTAAACTTAACACGCTTAGTGACCGGCAGCCAGTGCAGGGTGCGCAGATGTTGTCTAACGCTGCTTCTGATAGGAATGTTGAATAAAAGCCTGGCTGCTGCATTCTGGACGACCTGCAGTTTATTAAGAGAGTAATCTGGTAAACCAATGTACAGGGCATTGGCGTAATCAAGGCGGGACAAAATCAACGCCCTGGTCACTGTTTCCCTTGCATCCCTAGGGAGCAAGGGGAGAAATTTCCTGAGTGACTTCAGTATCCCAAAACAGCTCCCGGCCAATTTTTTGATGTGATACGAGAAAGACAAATTTTCATCAAACCACACGCCCAGATTCTTAACAGGTTGGCCAGAAGAGGATGGTAGCGGAAAGCCGGCCGGCCAGAGAGTCTCTCTGAACCGTGTGGGAAAGTTGCCGTAGAGAAGAATCTCCGATTTTTCTTCGTTGCATTTAAGCTGTGCCGCTGAGAGCCACTGAAAGACAGCTGTCAAACATTTCTTAACCTTCAGGGTATCACACTCCAATTTACCCCAGGTAAACAGTAGTTGAGTATCATCGGCATACGCAACGATTTTGGCTCCTAGCTCCTCCGCTAATTGTACCAGAGGAGTGACGTAGATGTTGAAAAGAAGGGGACTCAAAGAGGACCCTTGCGGCACTCCTGTGGTAACACCTTGAGGCGTGAAAGAGAATGGGGGATCCAAATCTGTTGCGTACGCCCCTCAAGAAAAGATTTTAGCCACCTCCAGGCTGATCCCGTGACACCTATTTCCATCAAACGAGACAGAAGCAACGAGTGGGGAACAGTATCGAATGCTGCCGATAAATCCAACAATATCAAGGCAGCACATCCACCGGCATCCAGACAGCCTCGGATAGCTTCTGATACTTCAACCAGGGCCGACTCAGTACTATATGCAGCTCTAAAACCTGATTGAGCTGGATGTAGAAGACCTGACCCTTCAATAAAATCAGTGAGCTGTTTATTAACTGCCTTCTCACAGATTTTAGATACAGTGGGAAGAAGGGAGATGGGGCGATAGCTCCCTGGGTCCTGAGGGTTTAGTGAAGGTTTCTTTAGAAGGGGCAGGATTTTAGCTTGCTTCCACACTGTTGGAACCAGCGCCTCCTGAAAGGAGAGTCTAATAAGCGTATTCACTTCTATATTAACTGTTTCAGCCACGGAGGCCAGGAGTCTCGCCTTACAAGGATCCGATGGAGAGCCAGATTCACCACAAAGGAGGTGCCCCCTCCAGTAACATTCGTAAAGACACCCCCATTCCACACCCTTTCCATCCCTACCCCCCACTTGCAGCTAAGGAAGATCCATTAAGATGGAGGCTTTTGCATAGTAGTACGTGCAATCAACGCCCTAAAGAAACACAGACTCTTACTCTGTGAATGAGGAACTGTGACTTGAAGGGCTGCTGCAGCGGTTACGTAACCTATGATTCACTTGGTTCAACTCAAAATTTTAATAATTGACACCCTTTTCTTTCTAGCAAACTTTTTTAGTGCACTTTAAAAAAATCATTAATTACTTCTGTTTCTAGCCAAATGCCACAAAGTACACTCAAAGCATGTTTGGTTTGTTAACGCCGGTTATCAATGCAACCACATTTTGTACAGTGCTTTTGAGGCACACAAATTGGTAGAAAGTAGTACAGAGCTTTGTAATATAGGGAAGGATGAAGGTAGCTACTAAAAAACATGGATGGATGGATGGAGGGACGGACGAAAGGACGAATGGGCAAATAGGTGGACTCATAGATGGATAGAAAGAATGTGGCGGGATGGATACGTACATTTTGAATGATCTCTGCAGTCAGGCTCTTAGGAGGGGCTATTGAACATTTTCATTTCTTGTCAATCTATTATTGCAATTGTTGCAACGGTGGACACTCAGTTAACAACTTCATTAATACAAAATTCACAATTTAAAGCAGCAAACTTTGCCACACCTTGATTGAAACTCCACTATCAATCTCAAACTTTCCCCTGTCCTTTTTAACCATGCCACTCAACTATCAAGCACACATGACCACTACTTACAAAAAGCTTACTACTTCCCTATTTCAATTCCATTCTTATCATTCTATCCAGGCCGGCCCTAAATCGGATTGACCGAGACAGCGCCCTGGGTGAAACGAAAATTTGGTGTTTGTTTTGGGGGCAGTGGGTCGTTGCGGTGTGACGGCAAGAGGTGTGAGGGAGATGGGAGGAGGGCAGGGTGGTGATGGGGTGCTAACAATTACGCTGAGGTGCATAAAGGGCTGATTACAAAGCCTTTAACAGGACCAATCGAGACCAAGTAGGATGGGCGAGCTGCTGTCTGCATGACATTAAATCATGCTGCGGCCCTCAGAATATTGGCGCCCTGGGCCTGGGCCCAGCTTGCCCGTGCCCAAGGCGGGCCCTGAATCTATCTCTACTCCAAACCCCCCCCTTTTAAATCAATTTCTGTCATTCTATACCTACTCCAAACTCTATTAAACACGCATGAAATCAATAGCACAAATCTAACACAACTAATTGCCAAGATAAAAACAAACAGAAAAATTGTACTAACCGACTAACAATTAATCTTGGGTTCCGGAGTAGCGTGCTACCTGCCGAAAAAGCTCTTCAATACCTTGGAAGGTGTTGTAAGCGCTATATAAATACATTTACAATTATAATTACAATGAAGCAGGGCCTTAGATAATTGAACGTGAAAGGGGAAGGCAATGAAATGAGGCCACAAAAGATGTCATAGCAACTCTCAAGTATCGTTTGTACCGGAATATTATGCGATTGGCCATAAATGTTACTTCTCATAATGTTAGAGGCTCTAGTAGGTGGCAGCACACAGTGTACCACCACGCTTCAGCTCCCCTTAAATTTCCTTATATTATCTATTTCATTAACTAGCATCTTATGATTTATGCATTCGATAACGTGAGTTTTATGACTGGATGAATGGGTCTTGCGATGCCTTTAGATGTTACACAGGCCAAGGTATACTGTTGTTACCAAAGTAACATGTCAGGAACGCTAGAGAACTATTACTAAAAGCTATGTGTGTGATTATTGTGTTGTACTTTATGAAGTGCGAATGCGGTCTCATGTTCAGTTTAGTGAAAGACCACTTTGGTTCTTATTTTATTCGATGCGCTTACCTGTCATCTTTTTTTTATTTTAATATTCTTTATTATTTTATTACCTGTCATCTTATTTTCTCTGTTTTCCGTGTGGGTCTTTTGGTAAGCTGCGTTTGGTCCTTAACTGTGCTTTATTGTACGTGTGGTAACAATACCCTCTCTGACAGCTTTCGTTAGCCCCATAAAAACAAGACTGACAGTGCTTGACACTAAGCCCTGTGGCTTGCGAAAACCGCAGCAGCGCACGCATGCGCAGTACCCGTGTGCAGCCGCCAGTGCAAAACAAAGCAAAGCGGAGAAAGAAACAAGGCGTGTCTATGCAAATCTCTGCTTGATTATTGGCCGGCAGTGGAATCCCGGCCTCGAGCCGTGCGCAGAGGCAGCTGAGCGAAGTACCCAGGAAAGAGATATAAATGGAGGGGATGTGAGGACTAGCAGAAGAGTGCCTGGTAGAGCAGCAGGGCAGAGACACCGTCTCCGCTCCCAAAGACTCCCTCCGAACCGAGTAATAAGGACTAAGCTTTCCGACTTCAGCTACAGTGTTAGCTAAGTTTGGAAGGGAGGAAAGGGGGACCCGCTTTGCCTCTGGGGTTGTCACTCTCCGCTGCAGACCACAGTACACCCCAGGGCTGTTGTGCTGCACTCCTGCCGAATACTGCAAAAAAGAACTGCTCCTGCCTGCACTCCTAAAATACTGCACAACAAGAGGTGTCCAGAGACGGGCGACAGCTGTCACCATGAGCAGGGACGAGCAGAGCTGCTGCGGTGAGAACTTGGGGGGTGCAGCCGCCAGGGGGCTTAGCGTGCAGAGCAATCAATTTAATGGGCATGCCATTCACTTCAACGTTAAACTACATATACTTCAATGTGTTATTGTCGGTTATTTTCACAAGTAAAAGATTGCCATAAATATGCACAAGATCCACATTATTGGTATGCCAGTGTAGCTCATTAGGCCATGTGCATCACCCATAGGTTTTAGGCTGGAAATTTAATCAGGACTGGCCCAGCTTTTCCGCCATCCAGGCTGGATGCAAATGAGTATCATTAAATTATGTAATAATAACACAAATTATTGAACCGCTTAGCATTACCAAACAATGGTTATCTGTAGTCAATATTATTACCATGTATAGAATCATATTCATCTTCCTTTGAGAGTCATACTGCATGGATGTTCATATAACAGTTATCAAAATGCCCACATCATTTTATTAATGTGTATTTGCGTCAGTAACTATAAAGAGGGGTTATACTGGTATTAACAGCACTCATGTTTTTCTTAATATAAATATAATTCTGTTAGGGTA
The DNA here is from genome assembly GCA_963921515.1 of Calotriton arnoldi. NCBI lineage: Eukaryota > Metazoa > Chordata > Amphibia > Caudata > Salamandridae > Calotriton > Calotriton arnoldi. The sequence goes on from CAWUFW010004763.1 coordinate 198,123, forward strand.
CATATGTCTATATATATATGTAGGGAGTACTATATAAAGGGAATACCCATTAGCTCGCTTGGCAAGCATAGAGCCTGATTGGTTTAAAAAATAGATTTGCTCGTATGGACACTCTCATGCTTAAGCTCAAGTTATAAGCTGCAGAGGATACAAAGCCAACTATTTTGTGTCTACTTACACAATTTAGAGTCTTTCCCTCAAAGCATCCTTCAGATGTTAAGGATTCTTTGTCCACATAACCCATGGGCGTTCTCCCATGATGGCTTCAGTTTTAATTTATCAGGAAAATTCCAGGTTGGTATGGAAGCAGGAGGCAAAAAGTGTGCCTTCAGTGAATCTATGATTCATTCATGAGAAGAACAGCAAATCTACCATTGTTTAATTTAATTTTTCCAAGGATTATTTTATGTATTGAATAAGAAATGGATTTTGTGGGATAACAAGACTATTCACAAGAGGATTTTGGGCATTCATAGTGCTGTTAGATCCGAAGACCAAACAATGGTAAAAAACTGATAAGCGTTAACTTGAGAGCAGGAAACATTTATAGAGCCTTACGTCCTTCCCTAAGTAATAATCTATGAAATGTGCTTTTCCAAATACTAGGAAATTTCATTAGAATGCACTAGGCCGGAAATAAGTTGGTAGCCTCAAGTCTCTCTTACAGGAGTATGGCTACATATCCATGAGTAAATACAAAATGTCTGTGTCAGCTGACAGTTGTGAAACTGGCCTGCCTTTTATTTGATTTGTATTTGCTATGTTGACTCTCAAGGGAAACTATTCTGATTTTCTGCTGTTGGAGCTAGATACTAGAAATTTTGAGCAATCTTCATGGTTTCTTTTCGGAGGTGTTGCTCTGATTGAGAAATATGGGCATGTAAGTGACATGGACATGTCTTAGTCAGTTTCTTTATCTGGAGAAATATTTGTAGAGGTTATATTTGCAGACCTCTCTAGAAAAAATTAGGTTTCCTTCCAGAATTAGCTCATTCCCTTTAAATTGCTTCACTTTGTGTGGTAATCTTTTGTGAAGTAATTGGAACTGTGTGGTAGGCCCATATACAAATCATAAGGTTGCCGGTGGCCTTCAGTAACAAATTTAGCTGAAAGTTCCAACTCTCATCACTCTAAATTATTCTCCTTATACTATTCCCTGAATTTCGACGAAATAGTATAGTTAGTCCTCTCAAGAGTTAGAGTTGCTTAATTGGCAAGACAGTCAGAATTTCATTTATAATCTCAGTCAAAGAATAATGTATATAATATTTCTGTTAATGCAGTGCATATAATTAATTGCAGTTTGAGTGCCATAGGTTTCAACAAAGGTTATACGTGTAGTTGAAGAACGTGCAAAGAAAATATATAGCTGGATTTATAATAAGCATTTCTGCACTTAGCATCTGTCTAGATTAAGCAATCACGAATATTTAATTTCTATTAAAATGTATTAAACTGTATTTTCGATTGAGTGGCCTGGTTGTATGTTCTTGAAAGGTAAATTATAAGGCTATCTAGCTGCAAAAATAAACAGATATACAGTCATTATAACAGCAGCACGGCATTGCCATTTTTATATCCCAGTGAATTTCCTGTGCTTAAAGATTTTGATGGGTAAAATAAGTGTCCTCTTCTATTTTCCTTCATGCTACTCCTGTATGATTACATTTCCAGAGGCTTTTTCATATATTTGTGGTGCATTCAGGTATGGTTCAGTTACACAGCCTAGGTGTACTTTTTAGTCATTTTATTAAAAAAACACTTTAATTGTTTGATTTGTAAAGTAGAGTTTATTCCAAACAATTCTAGGGTGTGTTGTTCACTGTATGTTTCTCCGCTGGAAGGCAGTGGATTTACCTACACACACAACTTATATCTTAGCTTAATTTTACTTTCGGACATGACTGGGGGACTCATTTATGAGCACTTGCTGGGGTGAGTTTGTGCTGTCTATACATTCTCACTGTTGCAGCCTTGAAGAGTGTATTTGAGCGTTTGTGCTGCCTGTACATTCACACTGTTGCAGCATTGAAGATTGTATTTGAGCAATAAACATTAAACATGTGCCCTTACTTAAATACTGTTTGTGCCTTTGCATTGCAGGCTCCGTTGCCAATTACTTAACTTCTGCAAAGTTTCTCCTTTACGTCGGACATGCATTGTCCACATGGGTAAGTTGAAAGGGGTGTATCTGCCCTGTTTATGTTTTACAGTTGCATGTGTCCCCCTCAGCAGTAATGGATCAAAGGCTGACTGGCATGTAGGAACATTTGATTTTTTGGGCGTGCGGGCAGTAGATCCCATAGAAGGCACATGTGATACAGCATACCGGACAGCTGGCCATTTAAAGACACCATTCAGCATTTCACAAATTCACCACATTTCCCCATAAGCCAACGTGCCTTTGATTTGCTCCCTTTAAGTGATTTGTAGTTGTGGTATTGCCAGACTCTCACTAGTTTTTAAGATGCTCACTGCTTCTATTGATGGGAAAAGAGACGTTATTTCATTGAAAGAAACAAAGAAAATACAGTTTTTTGACTGGAGCTAGCTCTTTACAGCCGAAGGAGTAATTCATGTGGAAGGATTTTTGTTTGCCAAAATACGTTTACCAAACACGAGACTACACTTAGGTTGCCAAAAACTCCGGTAATCGTTTCCAGAGTGGACTGTGTGAGTTTTGCTTTGTAATGGCTTTGTAAGAGATACTGAGAATGTTGCTGCCAAGCAGAGAAGCCTCTGACCTACTTTGCAATGTTACCGCTTGCTCATCAGAGAGACACCACCCATCGTATCAATTGTGTTAAAATATTTGTGATAGTGCAGGACAAAGTAATTCCAGGTGGAGATTGTTTATATTGTTAAATGATGAAGCGATTAACACATTACAATAATACATTCTTTTCCTGTTGGCTGTGGTCATCATTACGTGTTCAGTTGAGGTTGGCAGTCCCAGCGAACGATCACTGGACAAGATAAAACATATATGCTTCGACTTCAGGAAATGGCACTTGTCCTCTGTACATATTAGAGGTTGTGTAGGCTTCTCACTTGACTATTTATGAACCTGAGGGCTTACACAGAAAAAGACAGATTGGCGGATATGCCACTGCCCCCACATGCTGACTGCAAGCCAGACACAGATCTTCCGTGTGGACTTCCTGTTAATTAAACAAATCTTTCTTATTTTCTCTAGCCGATCCTTCAGACTACTTCTTCCATTTTACATGGATTCATTGTCACTTGCCTCTGTAATGTGCAGCGGGTTCTTAATAAAGCAAGAGTACATTTTTCAGAGTTTTTAACTTGGAGAGGGGTGTAGGCTCAGCCTTTACATTTGGAACAGTGGTAATCTGACAACAGCACCCCTCCAAGATGGGTTCTTTTACCTTCCTACATAGAGCTTCACATTATGTAGTGCACCTCTGTGGTGCCTCATGGCATCTATAACCTTTTCCATCCCACATGTGCAACTTTTTAGCGTGATAACAAAAGGCTATTTCCTGTTGAGAAAAATGTAGCAAAAAGCAGGGACATTTATAGTAAAAATGCATTGATGTGTATTCAAATATATATTGTTAAGTACTGTTTAGAATCTGGGCTTGTGAGGACATTAGATGGATCGATAAGAACGCTGGGTGGAAACTAATGAACAGACACTGATAATTTTGGGGACTAACATTCACACAAGACACGAAGCTAGTGGTGTTTTTAGCCCACTTACATCTGTAGTTATGTAATTCAGTTTGGAAAATAAATTATTCCAGATACAATTGTATATTTATATGGGTGAAACCTTTAGGAACCGCTCATTTTTGATTGTTGGGGTTTTTGCAAGGCTGCAAACTCTTAATAAAATGGAAAAGTGAGCTGGCTGAACAGGAACGTGGAGAAGACGCAATAAGTCAGAGAAGAAAGACCTAGCCCTCCCTGAAACTTGGGCTGATTCTTCATTTTTTATGAGTATATGTGGAAGTGTGTTCCTGGCCCCACGCATGATGGTCATTTACTGTATGTCAATGAGGTAGTGTACTAAGCTATCTGTCCCTTGGGTCGTTGTTTGGGAGATGATTAATAAATCTAAAAGTTGGAGGTAAAGCAAGAGAGGGAGTTTGCCAAAAATACATCAATGAAGTGAGCACAGAGATTGAAAGAGAATGACAGCCTCCTCTGAGAGGCATCAACCGGCTGCAATGGCTAGTTAAGGTGGCATACTTGTGTTCTAGGATTCAAGTTTGTAGCAAAATTTACATTTTTGGGAGTTGGGAAATACTACAGAAGCTACAGAAAGAGAAATTGTGCAGGTCCACCTCAAAATGTATACTTTGTGTGGCCACTGTGACTAATTGTAGCACTCATTCAGTAAGAGTGTGGTTAAAATCTAACAGGATACAAGAGGCATACTTCCAGGTTGATTATGTCCTTTTGATAACAAAAATAAGAAAAGGCTCCGAGGATAGCCAGTTACCATGTATTCCAGGAATCCTTACAGAAATCTTACTTAGAGAAGTTCCACTTTATTTCTCAAAGTGCTGACGTGGATGGCATTGTCAAGTGCAAACAGGCAGACATTACCAAGTACAGTAAACTAGTCTAATAAAATATGAACCTTGAGTTCCTTTAAAAGGTGCATATTTATTAGCATCTGCGGCTGCAAAGTGGTGACACAGGACTGGTCAACAGAGGTAATATCTGAAGAATCCCACAGATCTGTCTGGACTACGTACATCTAACTTCTCATTGTCCATCACTAGTATCACTAGTAGGTATAAAGAAAGGGGTATCTACGGATACCTGGAAGGGACCTGAGGTGCCATCAAATTCAAGGGCAGTCGCTTACATTGCACCAAGGTGCAGGCAACACTTTTTCAACTGAGTGAACTAACATTGCACTGTTCATTTTATTGTGTTCTTATAGTTATCAGCACCCATTTTACTTTAAGCAGGCGCCTGTTGACAAACTTAGCGTCCTTCTGACAACATATTCCATTTTCAAAAGCAACATCTAAACATATGGGGGTCAGTTATGTAATGTCTGCCTTCATGTTACTAGCCAGCACACACAGTGGATAACTACATGTGCGTTAGGCCAGTACTTGGACGACACCTCGTGGTTATAATTCCACTGGTCCTAAACACGTTTGCAGGTTTCATACGCGGAATTGCTGATGCACAACGGATGTGCATGTTGATAAAGTAGGCGCTTACATACAGTTGAGGCATGACATGTGTTTGTAGATAGGGTGCTTGTGTGGGCCAGGTGCCACAAATGCTGTTACAGTAAAATAAGCAGTATTAGCAAAAGATAGACATGAACTGTATAATGAAACGGAATCAGCAGCAGCCACTTACACATAAGAACGAGAAGAGAGTCTTAGAAAGTACAGTAATATACCGCTGTCTGTAGCACATAGCTACATTTCCACTTTATCAGGAGATTCATGAAGAAATGACAGAGACAGCCTCCCCATATATTTGTTTGTCAGTCCTTTGAAACAAGATGTGGGCCAGAAATCTATTCTTCTGTAAATGGCGTGAACATTCTTTGTACACATTGGGGCAGATTTACAAGGAACTGACGCATCTGCATAGATGCGTCAGTTTCCTTGTATTTCCTTGTGTCAGCGCCGAATGTCCTTGCGCCACCATGGATGCGCTGTATTTACAATACAGTGCTCCATGGCGCAAGGATTAACCGATGTGTCAGAAATTCTGACGCATCTGTTGGCTTTGCTGGAGTTGCTCATGAAAGTGACGCTACTCCAGCAATGCGCCACAATAGATGGGTGAGTCCCATTCAAAAAGCCTGCGTCATTCCTTACGCCTGGTCTGAGCAGGCGTAGGGATTTTGACGCAGTGAAGGCGTAGAGTGACGCAGTGAAATCTTGTAGATTCCACTGCGTCAGTTCTACATGGCTTTTTACGTGGGAACGCCCACCCTGCATACATTATACCTGAAGCAGGTATAATGTGACACAGGGCTTTACAACGTGACGCATCTCCCTAGATGTCCATCAACTGTTGTTTTTGCATTTGTCACCCCGAGTGGGACGGGTATGCCCAGACGTGGGTCCCGTGCTCTCCATGCCACTGGAATCAAGCTATCCTGGCTGAAGAAGGGTGAAACCCCGAAACCGGTCCTAGGATGCTTGTTTCCAGTCCAGGGAGGACCTGGCTTGGCAGTTCGGGCTGGACTGTTCCCATGAGGCACAGGGTCAAGACTGATTTGCATATGGCTGGGTCCAAACTGGAATGGCATGGTGAGCAAAAAAACGATGGATTTAGGCCCAGATCTCTGTACTGGGGTGAATGTATGACATTGTTCTGCATTCTGTCCATCAACTGTTGTTTTTGCATTTGTCACCCCGAGTGGGACGGGTATGCCCAGACGTGGGTCCAGTGCTCTCCATGCCACTGGAATCAAGCTGTCCTGGCTGAAGAGGGGTGAAACCCCGAAACCGGTCCTAGGATGCTTGTTTCCAGTCCAGGGAGGACCTGGCTTGGCAGTTCGAGCTGGACTGTTCCCATGAGGCACAGGGTCAAGACTGATTTGCATATGGCTGGGTCCAAACTGGAATGGCATGGTGAGCAAAAAAACGATGGATTTAGGCCCAGATCTCTGTACTGGGGTGAATGTATGACATTGTTCTGCATTCTGTCCATCAACTGTTGTTTTTGCATCTCCCTAGATGCGTCACGTTGTAAATGGGCCGCAACATTTACGCCGCAGCTGCGTCACAAAAGTGATTCAACGGCGGCGCAATAGTCACGCAAGGGGCTTGTAAATCTGGCCCATTGTGTATTCTAAAGTACAACCAATGTCTGCATCCTTGTGACCTGTTATGCTTATCAGATTCACTGCATGGGAATAAAGTCCAAGGGGAATATAAAAAATTCAGGAATTTTGCTAGGTTTGCCACTTTATATCTTGCTGTCCTCTAGTTATTGTTTTAGGGAAGGCTACATGTAATCAACACAGGAGTAATAAAACAAAACTGATGTTAGCCAATACCCTCTACAGATAAAATGGCTTGAGAAGAGATGTCAATAGTAGATTTGATCTCAATAGAAGCAATTCGTTTGGAGGTCACTGAGCTTTAGAAAGGCCTGCAACAGCTTGTGAATCTTATACGTGTGTTCTTTTTCTTTGTAGGGAGATCGCATGTGGCATTTTGCAGTCGCTCTCTTTTTGGTTGAACTTTATGGCAACAGTCTTCTCCTAACAGCTGTCTACGGTCTAGTCGTTGCCGGGTCCGTGCTGCTACTGGGAGCCATCATCGGAGACTGGGTGGACAAGAATGCAAGACTTAAAGGTAAAGAAACATTGATATAAATATGTTACTCGTGCTTACGGAACACTAAAGCACCATTCTATTTTACTTCATGCCTTTTAATTATATTAGTGTATGCGTTCCTTTTAGAAACGTCATCTTTTTAATCTAATGGGTGTTCTTTCCTTCCTACCATGCATTCCATAGTAGCATGCATTATTTTCCAAATTGAAGCAGTCTGTTACACTGCACTTTCTCCTTTACTATGCATGCTGTTATTCTGTTAGCATACCCTCCTTTCCATCCACATCAAGCATTCTACCCTGCATTCCATAGGAGCATACATTCTGTTCCATCATGCCTTGTCCTCTATATTAGCATACTTTTGTTTTCACCCTGCCACAACTTCTTACCTGTGCTTCTTTTCTTCCTGAACAGTGGCACAAACTTCTCTGATTGTTCAGAATGCCTCGGTCATCATTTGCGGCATGGTCCTAATGGTGGTCTTTCTCTTCAAAACACAGATGACATCCATGTACCACGGCTGGCTTCTTGTAAGTCCTGCACTCATCTCCTAGTTTTAGTACTATAAAATTATCATGTAAAGCGTTTTGTCGTGTATGAAGTTTCTTTCATCAGTCAACATCAAGGCCGGCTATTGTTGAACATTGCAACTACAGTATGAATACAGACTTGACCCTGCCCTTCTAATGTGAGCTCAGAGAAGCCCAGTTCATGGCACACTAATCCATATTTTTATTTTGAAAAAATGCCATAGCAGATTTAAAGGAAAGAAACCAGCTGCACACCAAGAACGGATGTGAATGTTCTTCTTTCAATCCCAAGCAAAAATAGTATCTTCAAATGTCAGTTAATAGTTCAGCTCTTCATTAAAAGATAGACTGTTTGAAGTTTCATTTTGATAGTTGTTTGGACTGGATTTTCCATGAATACTTGCACTGAAACTCCCCATGTGGAAGCCAGCAGTTGATAATGCTTTCCTGTTACTTGTTTATTTGCAGACTGCTTGCTACATCTTTGTCATCAGTGTCGCCAACATCGCAAACCTTGCCAGCACCGCAATGTCGATCACCATTCAGAGAGACTGGATTGTGGTGGTTGCAAACGAAGATAGGGGCAGACTGGCAGGTAAAATATGGTTTCTCATGCAAAATATTTGCAGAAAACCAGGGCATTTTCTCAGCATTCTTTTAGTTTGGCACATTACTGGCAAAGCCTAAGGATAGACATTTTGTCTCTTAATTTACCAAGAAGTTTTCTTACTCTGTTGTACTTTTGCTTTTCATTTTGCATATTCTTGGTACAAATATTTCATTTTGACCATTCTTGGTACAAATTACAATCCAGAGATATTTTTCCCATGTTAGTAACAATTAGATCAAAGTTGAAGCGCCATGATTGGCGTGGTAGTGCGTGGAAGTGAGAATACTTGGCATTCTGCATTTGACAGTTTGATGTTATGATTATGATTAGCAATTCATATATAGAATATACAAGAAGTAAGATTTTGGACACCTAGATGTAAAGTATATTTGTCCATTTTTGTGTATTGCAGTTATTCTACATTTTTAATATGCGCTATATAGCTGAAAAAAACGAGGTTTAGACACTTTTCCATCTGCTGTTGAGAGCTGCCATTTCGTAGCAAACATTTTGGCAAATTGGAAACTTGACAGAGATTTAGCTGAAATTTTGACAGGAACGAACAGAATAAATAAGTGTATACCAGGGCCACCACAATTTCCTGCAGTCTTTGAACTGTCTAGCAGTGCTGTAAATGGGAAGATCAGTGCCTTGTCGTACTGGTGCAAGGCCACGTTTTCAGACTTTGAAAATAGAAGCTGCACAATCCTAGATACAATGCATATCTTATCCATACCCATGAGCTGTATATTTTTTCGTTTTGTTTATATTTAACTTGTAAAGTTTTTCCTGGTTTAAATAGTCTTTGCTCTGTGCTTGAGAATTTTCTTTCTGCTCGTGAGTTGCCTATGGACAAACATGCTGGCACTGTAACATTCACGGTTAAGGTTTCTCTAAGTTTTTTGTATGATCACATTTGTTTTATTGGCCCTTGCTTTATAGGTCAAGCACCAGATGCTTTTCATATCAGTCATCTGTAATACCTGTATGTGGGCCACGATGACGGCTGTGTAGTCCAAGATTTTTTCATTGCTTGGAACATGCCATTTCATCTATTTTATTACGAAATCTAGTGTGCTGTTCAAGTTTGAACAACAAGGGCATTATTATAAATAACCATACATTATGTCACTGTTCATAAAGCAGAGTTAAAACGGGCAATAGTAAAAATTAAAGGGTGGGAGGCAGGCCTAGATATTGGTGAAATAAAGCATGCAGATCTATAGCAATGCTTCATGGAAAAATCAAGCAGTGCTATATTTTACCAGAGTGCACAGACTTTATCGCTATATTGATATATATTTCAATAACAGCGCTGCATTATACATGTCTTAACAATCAACATATCTTGAGAAACACTCTTATGTCTTTAACATTGGACCACGTATGCAATTCAGCTCAATGATCAGTGTCATGCAACAATTAACAATTCATTGATCCTCTAGGGGAGAAGGTGTATTTCATAATGGTTCCCTGTTCTAAAAACAAGAGAAAAGTAAAGTAGATTTGAGTGGCCCATGGGCTCCGTAATTAAGGGAGAAGATTCGAAAATTGTTCAAGAGCACAGAGATTTCTCAAAATAAAGCATAGCTTCTTCAGCGGCTCTGCAAACGTGTTAACTCCTGGACCCTATGGCCCACTTTGACTTGTTATATGAGGTCTTGCAAGTTTACCCCCATATCTTGCAAAGTTTACATATGCATTAGTTTTCATTTTAAATAATCCACTTGGAACTCTTATGCACAAGGTCTATTTTGCTGAATCAGATCACAGTATGAATTAGCGTGTCTGTTAACCTTGATCTTGGGTGACTTTTTATATTTCATAAGACAAGTGCTTCCAAAATTGGAAAACTCTTTGGCAAGTTGTAAACATTTATCTTACATGAACATTCTATCTTAAACTCGCACTTTGGAAACTTCCTTATCACCGAATGGAGAAGTGATTAGTATGATTTGTAGCGAGTTTAGTGTAAAAAGGGAAAAGTGAATTATTAATTCTAGGTATGTGAAATAGAATGATCCAAGTTCAAGTTATAGGAGCGCACACAGACCATTTAATTGCAGCAGATTCTGTGCTTGAGGAACTTAGTCACTAGAATACATCACCCCTCAAAATAAAGCTGCCTCTATATTTTGTTGTGATAATGGTTTTCCCTTCCTAGGCAGCTGGTGATCAATTTAAGTGATTTCAGTACCTTTTTATTGCTCTGCAATTTGGATATATTTCCGTTTAGCAAAAAGTAGACAAAGCTTCACAAAGTTAATTAATCTGTTTTCAGTTAAAACCCTGGCAGAGATGATGGGTTCCAACCAATGAATATTTGAGTGCTTGTCTAATTTAATCACATACTAAATTGGGAGTAGAGCCGAAAATGCCTGAAAAATGGGATCTGTTTCTGAAGTTGCTTGTCTAGTGTCCTAGTATTATTTATGAATCATCAAATTATTAGCCCAGATATTTCAGTTTCCCTTATCCTTCTATGCACTCCTTATGGTAAAAAGGTCTTTTAATATGAATTTTGTAGTGTATGGAATGGGCAGATACAAGATACCCCTTCAGGAATGTATGGGTATGTAAGATTACCATAGTTTGCACCCTATGTCAAATTGAGATACATTTGTTATGTCCTGACTCTCTAAATACATATTCATTCACAAACTGATAGGTGAGGCACCTCCTGCAGACTATAATCAACAAAGTTGATAGTCATAGTCATAATCTTTATTCGATTTTATGGATAAAATCAAAAAGACAGATCATTAAAAACAACCAGTAGCAGCCCGTGGTGGGAGTGCTGCGATGCAGCGCGCGCAACGAAATTCGTTTTATATATTTATATGTCTACTTACCTCTATACGGCCGTATTCCGTCCTTTACTATCCCCCACCCTGCCCCTCCCCCGCCCCACGTCACCGCCCGGCAGCACTCCCACCACGGGCCGCTACTGAAAACAACATACAAAATTTCAGTGCCACAATCATTCATGTTTTAAAACCCCCATCAAAGTTGATAGCTTTATCACTTGTGATGGTGTATCATCTTCTGTCATTATGTACATTTGCAGGTAAAATACTTTCATGCAGAGGTGAAATGCGTGCTATTTGGCAATGCATATGGCCCATTTAGATAAAGGCATAGAAATAGATGTTTGTCTTGAATCATTGACACATAGTAGGCCTGTTTTTAACCATGCCCGAGAATAAAATTCTAATAATATTAGTTGAGCATGTACCTGCTCAATAGAAAATAAACCAACTTTATTTCTAGACATTCCAGTAGTAATCCAATTGTTTTATATTTTTGCTAATTACTGCAAGGTCAGGATAGGAAGAGCCAGTGTTGTAGCTGTGTTCCACTAGAACTTGCAAATCTTCAATTTCCTTCATATTCGAAAGCAGGCATCCTTCTTGATTGTAGACTATGTTGGAGGTGTGTGCATGTTCCATCGTATTGTGTGACTAACTGCACGTACAACGTGTAGAACTACCAAGAGCAACCATATTTAGTGAATACACTGGGAATGCCAGCTAATCTGCAAGTTCTTTGAACTCTTGTCACTCTAAGCAGTGGGTAAGAGGTGACCAGATGGACTTTGTACAGGGAAATCTGTACAAACGTGTGTTGCGGTGGCTTATGTAGGCAAGGCTTGAGTGTGGAAAATTGAGAACATTCCAAAGTTCTATTTGTATTTCAAAAGGAGCTCATTTGAAAGAGGAAATTGGAGGCAGTAGAAAGAATAAATAAGAAATGCTGAGACAGTTATAATAAAATAATTTCCAGACGTGTTCAGCAGTTTTTGCAAAATAAACCAGTGTGTCTGGACCCACATTGTACAGGGCTAGCAGTGGAAGTTTAGTCAGACTGCCCCAGGTGCACATCGTAAAATTATTTGGCACACTGTTTGTGTGAAACACCTGACTGGGTTTTACCAAGAAGTGGGAGGACTCATAGTGCTTCTGATATGTGTCTGTACTACCTCACTAAATAGCACTTCTCAGGATCTAAAATCCAGAAGTGCTGGTACCTCAGAGCATGAGAAGACAAAAGAGGTACAGTGTTCCTGGGTGGCAAGTTGGCCACCTGGTTAGTACTCAGAGTGGTGGGGAGGTGGGGAATACCTCCTTTCGGAACTAGGACCCTCACACACCCAGCAAGCTAGGTGTCATGCTTCATCATATGGGTCTGCTCCTCGTCGAGCTGGCGCTGCAATGCTCGATGGGCACCCATAAAGGGGCTCTTTATCGGAGATCTTTTGTTCCTTGCCGTATAGGTGCCGTGGGTGTGAGGGGCCTGGTAAGATGTAGATGTGGTGTGTGGGTTAAAACAGGTAAGGGAATCCTCTATAATTATTTTTATTCTGGAGAGGTCACAACCTGATTAAAAAGTAAAAAGAAGGAGGGCGACTATTTTGTTTTAATCTGACAAAAATTACGCTCTACCCCTGTGGTGTGGTTCTACATACCACTTCTTCTCTCGGTAGGAAGTTGCCTCGGAGAAAAGCAGCCAACCTCTTAAGGATTCAAGTGCTGCTTCATCAGACCGCAGCGGAGTATATGGACACTCAATGTAGTGTTCCTTCCTGATGCAGCGGAGCGGGTAGGTGAGCCGGACTGCTCTGAGCGGGAGCAGCGACACTACGTTGAGTGTCCATATACTCTGCTGCGGTCTGATGAAGCAGCACTTGAATCCTTAAGAGGTTGGCTGCTTTTCTCCGGGGCAACGTCCTACCGAGAGAAGAAGTGGTATGTAGAACCACACCACACACTGTAGATAGTTTTCATTTAATCACTAGGTCCTGAGGAATCGCCAACTGATCTATTAGAGACATTTTATAGACGAGAAACATGTTGACCACTAAGGGGTAGAGCGTAATTTTTGTCAGATTAAAACAAAATAGTCGCCCTCCTTCTTCTTTTTACTTTTTAATCAGGTTGTGACCTCTCCAGAATAAAAATAATTATAGAGGATTCCCTTACCTGTTTTAACCCACACACCACATCTACATCTTACCAGGCCCCTCACACCCACGGCACCTATACGGCAAGGAACAAAAGATCTCCGATAAAGAGCCCCTTTATGGGTGCCCATCGAGCATTGCAGCGCCGGCTCGACGAGGAGCAGACCCATATGATGAAGCATGACACCTAGCTTGCTGGGTGTGTGAGGGTCCTAGTTCCGAAAGGAGGTATTCCCCACCTCCCCACCACTCTGAGTACTAACCAGGTGGCCAACTTGCCACCCAGGAACACCGTACCTCTTTTGTCTTCTAGTTCTACCCAGGGCAAGTACGGTGGACCTTTATCAAGCCCTCATTGTCCCCCTTGTTGTTTACCTCAGAGCATGACACAGTACTTACCTGTTTAAAACCCCATTTCAGGGAAACAACAGGATCACATACTGCCTCAGGGCAGTAAGATGCACATGCATATTATGGAACTAAATCCCCTCTTGCCGTAAGTCAAACTCACATGGCATAGTGTGCAGGCTTTGTGCAAAAGGACAGGATCAACAGTGATGTATCTCTTTCACAAACAGTACGTCAAATGCCAGTAACCTGAATATCCTAAATGATCATGGAATAGTAATTCATTATGAAATAACTCGTCTTTCAACATGTTGTATTTGCAAACTATCAATTACCAATATTGAAATTTTAAGTTTTAAACTTTCCCACAGATATGAATGCCAACGTGCGAAGAATTGACCAGCTTACCAATATTTTGGCCCCAATGGCAGTCGGACAAATCATGACCTTTGGCTCTCCGGTGATCGGCTGTGGATTTATTGCTGGTTGGAACCTGCTGTCTATGTGTGTTGAATATCTTCTGCTGTGGAAGGTTTACCAGAAGACTCCTGCCTTAGCGATGAAGGCAGGGCAGAAAGTAGAAGAGAAGGAATTAAAGCAAATCAACATTCTGAGAGGTACAATTACACATTAAAGAAACAAATTGAGGCTACATTTGTTTTACAATGGTACACATTCATTATTATTTACTCAATTCTGATTTGATTTAGGTAGCATTATGCAAAGGTCTTACCAACTAGTAACACAATAGGTTTCTTATAGACATAGTCAGAAGTTACTTCACAAGAATCTGTCAATAATATACAGTGCACTAATGTTCTCACTAAAATGGTTGAATGCAAAGGAAGAGGCTACATGATCATGAAGTCTAAAGCATGTACTATGTGCCCTCTGAACTGTACAAATCCATTCACCGAATCACTAAAGTACCATTGTCATTATTCACTACTGGAGGCTGACTCGCCTTTACTCTCTAGAGGTTTAAGTCCCTCACCTTTCACTTCACTCCTTTAAATCCAACATTGTTAATTTGGCAACAAAGGTACCCAAATTTATACATTTCATTCTTCTGTTATTGCACAAACCTTTAAATATATATATCATCAAGTAGGTTAACCTTAAAAAACAGCTCAATTATGTTAGTTGGAATTTAGTGTTTTGTTCTTAGCATTTTTTCTATAAGTTTAAAGTCTAACTGCTTAGTTAACAAAGTAGTGTACGTTTTATGGGAAATTTGTGGTGTTCTGAATACTTTATATTTTTTGTCTTTAGATTTAGAAAACAATCCAGATAAACTCAAAGAAGATTCACAGTTGATGGGGGAGAAAACTGTAGCAGTTGTTGAGCCACTAAAGGAGCCCAGCTGTGCGGACCGGATAGCCGAGCCCTTTCGCACGTTCAGAGATGGATGGGTGGCATACTACAACCAGTCCGTGTTCATGGCAGGCATGGGTCTGGCATTCCTCTACATGACCGTTCTGGGCTTCGACTGCATCACCACTGGTTATGCCTATACGCAAGGTCTTAGCGGTTCTGTACTTAGCCTTCTGATGGGAGCCTCAGCCATTACTGGTATCCTGGGCACTGTGGCCTTCACTTGGCTAAGGCGCAAGTGTGGTCTCATTCACACAGGCTTCATCTCTGGAATTGCCCAGTTTGCTTGCCTCCTCCTGTGTGTGGTCTCTGTGTTCATGCCTGGAAGCCCTCTAGATTTGGCTGTTTCCCCTTTTGACGACATCAGCTCAAGATTGTTTTCATCTGAGCCACTTCCTACTTTCGCCCCAGATGTGAATGAAATTCTCCTGTCGACTGGAATGCCCATCACTGTGAATGGTTCCACAATACTGAATGGTGAACCAGAAAACTCTGTGCCTTTGATCTCCGTCAGTCTGCTTTTTGCAGGCGTCATTGCTGCTAGAGTCGGTAAGTAAACTGTCTGCCAGCTATTGTTCACATAACATGATTTGCATTCTTTCTCATATTGTATTACCCACTAACTAAAGACTTACAGAACGTGTACCAAGGTGAAGTGTATTGCTTTATGAAACCATATTGTTGCTGCATTTGTGTGTATTTTCCCTTGGGATGGAGTAGAACTCTCTTGTAAGCCTGGTTGAAGGATGTCTTCCTAGAGCTCTTTATTGGCTTTCAAAATAATCTCATTGACCTCACATAAAAGGTAGGGTCGTGTAAATATCAAAAGGCTGGTGGTGCATAGAGGTTATTTTGTGCCCATGGTGAAAATCCTTTTCACAAAAACTTTAAAACAGTAGATGCCTTTGAGTTCACTAGGTTAAAATGGTGTGCCAGACAGCCCACAAACCAGGTAACCTAGTGAAGTATTTCCAGAAACCATAAAGGGGTGAGTACCAATCAGGTTCGCACACTACTGAAACCCTGTATTGTACTAGGTAGCCTACCTACTAAGTCACGTACTGAAGTATCTCCTGGGAGCCCAATGGGTGGGTTCTGCCCTACCTGTAGCACAGTAGAAACAGGATATAACAAGTACATTGTTTTCCCCACTTGAAAGATCTATTTTGAAACGTACTGCTTCTGTTTAAAGGATTGCCTAAATACACATTACACACAAGATCTACAGATTTCACCTGTGTAGGCCTTTGCGCACCCTGGGCGCAATGCCTTCAATACTGTTCTCTTTGGACAGCTTGGTGGCCTGTTATTCTGCCTTCGTGACTCATGTTAGTTCAGGGATACTCTGTCAAATGGTGCAAGCCTGACAGCCTCTTTCTCTTGCTTGAGGAAAAAGTTGAAGACTATTTGGTTAGACTGGTAGGTAAGATCAGAGGCAAAAGGCACTGTCAGGTAGTGTGGACTAAAGAAATGCAGTTACCCAAGTCAGTCGGTCAGGTGGGACGTAAAACACACAGGTGTTGTGCATTGATTCAAAGACTTAGGGGCCGATTCCGATCTCGGCCGGTAGTGCTCCGAATCGGATTCGGATTTACCGGATCCGATTCGGAGCCCTGTTTCCCGACCGAATCGTACGCGGGTCCGGCCGAGCGAGTACGATGCAAGCTCCCGCGAAATGCCGACCGACTCGTACGCGGCTTCAACACGCTCCGACCGACTCGCACGGACACGACTCGCACCGCGCTATGGAGACGTTTCCCGGCCGGGTAAGTACGATGTGCGCCGCAAGCAGTCCGACCGACTCGCGCCGTCCGGCTCGAAAGAGCTGTCGGAGCCAGACTTTGGGGGTCCGCGTCGGACCCCTGAACGCGTAGGCGCGCGAGTCGCACACAGGGGGACCCGTGGGTCCCCCTACCTGTGCATGTACGCCGCGATGCGCATGGACGCGTACCCACTGTAGGGGGCGCCCTTGTTCGCCTCGCACCCATTGAGTCAATGGGAGCCCGCGTACGCGTCGTACGACCGGCTCCCATTGACTTCAATGGGAGTCCGACCGAATCGAGTCCGATAGCATGCGAATGCATCGTACTCGTCCGGTCGGACTGCTAGGGTCCGATTCGGTCGGAATTCTCTCCGGGTCCGGCTCGGTCGGAGAGATTTCCGGCCGGACTCGGAATCGGCCCCTTAGTCTACTGTCAGGATGAGTCAGGTAAAGATTTAGGGCAACAGTATTGTCAAGTTAAGTTTTTGTCACGCGTTAAATATTTCAGTGGCTCACGTAAGGCTACTGGTCTGCAAAAGGACAGTCTTCCTGTTTTTCATTGGAAAACGAATCCTAAAGTTGTAGATAGTTAATAAAAAAACAATAATACTGATTCGTCTGTACGAACAGCGCGAAAGCAATGTGGTGTTCATTGACTAAAAGTTAGTGATCTTTACTGCATGGCAAGGTTGCAAATGTTAAACATACAAGTGACATCAAGATCCATCCACTTATGTGTCAGACTTAGAATACTTATTTTGACTTTGGCCCCTAAATATCCAGCAAACCCTGTTTCTGGAAGCACTTTCAGGCAGGCAGCCATTTACCTGTTTGCTGAGACCACTTGATCAGACTGAACTTTGTGAACGTCGTAATAAAATATCATGTTCTCAACAGATGTGCTTAATAGGCAGATTGTACTGGGTAGCTATTAACACTGCATGCTTGTTGTAGGCCCATTATTGTAATTAGTTTGAGAAGTTACAAATGCATACTACTAATTAAGCTTTAAAATAAAAATATATCACTCAAGGGAGGCAGATTTATTTATACTTTCAGGGTTAAGATACAGATGGCAAATACAATTACATATTTCCACACAGTGTAAGTTGTGTTCAGACAACACCCTGTTTGGTAAAGTCGGTTTCAGAGTCCAGTCTTGATTATTGCTCTCTTGATGACAAGTGTTGCGCCATCACATACCATTTCCTCTTAAGTACACACATGTGGAGTCACAGACCCGGACCCGTACTTCTTTAAGTTGCATTCTCAGAGTGGTTGGAAGAACCTCGTTAATTAAGTTTTGGACTAATGTGGAATGCAGAACAAACGACATTGTTTGTAATTCAGTTTAGCCATTTGAGAAAAACTGTGTGATAAAGGGCAGATAAATGATTTTATTGTCACATTGTGCCTTATTTTCCTTATCTCTCAAATTTGGCAGTGCTTTGACTAAATGCCAAATTCGTTTCTTGAAGAACATAAACTGACTGTTACCACTCAAGGCGTTTACAAAGAAACCCCAATGGGGGAGGGGGGGGGGTGCATTGACCTCCAAATCTCTTCCCTACCAGAAGTGGCATTGTACCTGTGCCATTATCTGGCTTGGCACAGCAGAAACTCTTTTCTCCCTATCCTGCGAGCACACTCAACATTCTGTGCTCATTAAGTTGCCAGAAGCTTGTATTTTTAGATTACCTTTGTTTATTGGTTATAGACAAATATGAATACGCCCGCCTACATCCTATGGCCGAGGTCAGTGCAGTAAGCATAGTACACATGTTTTAAACGCGCCATAAATGCACATAACTCCTGTAGGAGAGGAGGACAACTTAGCTCACCATGTGAAATCAATTGTACAACTATTTCCTATAATTATAATCCTATCTCCACAACCTGTGTCCATTCTCCTTAGTTAATTTTAATTGGGCTTGTATATATCCTTCCTCCCGTGTTACCCCCTTGTCTTTATTTTGTATCGAAGTAGACAGATGTATTACAAAGCATGGAGAGGTGTGGTGCAGCGGCCAGGGCAGCTGACTTCGGAGCACAGGGGTCACGGTTCGATCCCTTGCTTCGGCGGCAGCTCAGCTCAGCACCCTGTGACTCTGGGCAATAGCTCACTTAATTTCCACAACGGCCCCCAGCGCCTTGAGACCCGTAAGGGTGAGTAGTTCGCGCTTTACAAATACGGATTTTAGATTTAGATTTTTCCCAGCATTAGGATCAGTCTCAAGGAGGTTCCTTGAGACATAACACCATTAAGTACCTGAGGCACGTAACCATGAACTCTGAAGACAATAGATTTCCATATTGAAGCAAATTGTTTGCTTCCTCCCATAATTGACATCGAAATCTTCTCCACGCTCAACAATTCCCAAACTCTGTATAGCCATGACCTATGAGTATGAGTGGCCTTTTTTTCCCCACAAACCCAGAATCACCTATTTGGCTGCACAGAAGAGTAGGGTGATCAACCTGCTTCTTGTAGATCTCAAGTGGTGTAAGAGGCAGTCAGATACTCCTAAAATATGCTAGGAATCTGAGTAATTCTGTGTCAAACATCAAATCTATGTCATCTGTGACTTCCCTCCAAAAGCCTTTAAGTTTTGGCACCTCGTTGGAATCTCATGAGTCTTTCAAGGTATGCTCTTCATGCAAACACTGCTATCATCTGATATATTGGGTGTGATATTTTGTGTTTATACTTTTATTTCAGAGTTGGCCCTCAAATATCTACAGCCACTTATTTTTGTTTATTAAATGCAGCCCATTGGCGCAGGGTGTGAGTCGATTTACATTACATGTAAACCCAAACAATAATGTCTACTTTTGAACAATATAGGAGGTAAAATCATTCTTCAGTTGTAGTTTGATGTTCGTCGTAACACAGGACCAGGCCTGTAGCTCAATATAGCACAACAGTAAAGTATTTCGCACTTTATAATTATTATTCAAAATTATCTGTGTAGAAACGTTTTACTCATAAACAACACATATATTTCCTACTTGCCATTTGGGAAGTATTATAAGATGTATTCAGAAATTGCCCCCATCAGCTTCTTCATTCAAGTTGGTAAAGTGTGCAAGAAGCTCAGGTTACCAACAGTTTTAGCAGAAGTACTTGATGACACACAGTTTGTACTGATTAATGGGGCACATTCTTATGCATACTAGAAAATAATACCTGATTACTCCGGTGTTTCATGAATCATCAACATTGTCAGCCTAGAGACCACACGTCTTTGAAATTCTCAAAAACCAGAGACCTTAAAGCAGAATAGTCAACAAAAAAGGTCCCCACTAATGAATTTTGTAGGGAGGAGAAAGTAATGCTATTTCTAAGAAGATGTTTATGCCCACATAATTTGGTCACCACACTTTCTTATTTTGAAAAATGGTACTACTTATACCTGCCCTCAACCAGAGATTTTAAAGATTGTTATTCCTCCTGTCTGTCTAGACATTCTTCACCGGTTGCTAATATCATCTCTTCATATGTAGTCTTAAAGAAGAATATGTCAGTGAAATCCTAAAGGTTTCTCAGGACCCCACTCCTTTCAGGCTTTGCATGTTTGGGAATGTATGTGTGTATATGGTATTTCTGTAGCGCACCTAGCCATAAGGCAGCAGAACACTGTACATGGTCAAAGGCAAGCTTAGTCAGGTAATAAGAGAGGGAGCTGAGTTGTGGCATGGGAATGTGTGACATGCGCACTCGCTATACATCCTTATTGTCTTACTGCTCGTGTTTGTGTGCCTTTTCCTTACTGTATAATGATATACCTAAGCATTGTTTTTCCCATTTAGTTGGAGCCCTTACCTTTAAAGTCATCTGTGTTGTTTCTTCAGCTCCCATTTTTTCCACAGTGTATGTCTTTGAGTTAATTGCAGCTACAATATTGCCATTGCGAGTGAATGCATCACTGGCTAATATGATGTTTTTATTTTACAGGTCTTTGGTCTTTTGACTTGACTGTGACACAGCTAATCCAAGAAAATGTGATTGAGTCTGAGCGAGGTGTTATAAACGGTGTCCAGAACTCCATGAATTACCTCCTCGACCTTATGCATTTCATCATGGTCATCTTAGCCCCCAACCCTGAAGCCTTTGGCCTACTAGTGCTAATTTCTATCACATTTGTCGCCATGGGTCATTTAATGTACTTTCGCTATGCCCACAAAAACTTAGGTAAACAGCTTCTAGCATGCTGTTCCCCAGATCCCAAAATTATGTCAGTTGAGCCACAAAAAGCTGAATCATCTAGTGTGTAACAAGGAGTATTTATTTGTGTTACTGAAATACAACCAGCTAATATTGCATTGTTTGACATGTGACCGTGCAAACAGAGGTGTTTCTCTTAGGTTGTCTTTAATTACGAGAGTGTCACATCTTTAAAGTATTAGTCTGGGGAAAACTTGAGATCAAGTGTCACTAGATGAGGCCCAGTCTATACCCAGAGGAAATGTCTTTAGTGACAAGATCCGGAGCTCTTATGTTGAAATTATTACTTTTGGGCAGCAGATCCAGAATCCAGTTGCATTCTAAATGGTGAAAAGCATCCCTCTGACAGGTGGATGCGCAAGTCCCTTGGTCAAAACGTTATTTTTGATGCCAGAACTAATGTTCTACACAGGGTTACATCACCAAAATAGCAAATGTTGGGTGCTTGGGTTAACCAAAGAAAGGTGTTGGGCAACACTGAAATGATCCAAATTCAGGGAACTATCATGTACTTGCTATAATTTCCCTCTAAAACAAAAGTGGCTTGGTGGACAGACCGGATCTCTAAACAGATTTCCATCGCCTGGCTTCAGCTTTCAACTTACCCAAAGTCTTGACTTTCCACCGAAAGAGGCCATTGTTTTCAAGAATGATGTAACTTTTGGAATTTCCAACACACTCCTATTAGCCAGGAACTCCACCTTCAGAAATACAGAGTGGCTCTAAAAGTATTCCAGTTTTGTGCAGCTGAGTCAGGTTCTGATGAATAGCGACAATGAGTAGAGCTCAGAGCGGCACAAATTGCAGTTGAAGCTCTGAATGAACTGACACCCATCGTCGCAACACAGGATAGATTTTCTCGTGTTCGACCATTTACATAAGGAAATAATTGCCACCCTCATCAGCTCCGTAATTAAAATCAAGAAACACCTCTGTTTTGTTATTATGTCTGTGTAATGTGTTGTAGTGCAAGTATTGGATTACATGTTAGTAGCACTTCCTAGTATTTTATATTTGTATATATCCTTGTGCAAACAACAGGACATCACATGCAGATTGTAGCATTGCACCAACAGCCTACTAGGCAGACTGACTGTAAAGATGTCCAAAGTTTTAGGTTATAGTCTTCCGATTCAGACACAAAGAAATGTAAGCTAAAGTCAAATTCAAATGCAGAGGCCTAGGGATTTGTTACTTGGGGGCATAGGTCGAGGACTGCACAAAGTCTTCGCTTATATTGACCACTCAGTAATGTAAGCAGTCAATCAGTACTTATATGGCCGGTCTGCATACAATACAGGCGCAGACATGGAGTTTTAAGCTAGCTTCGAACACATTTAATGAATAAGGTGATCAGTTAAGATGCTTTTATAAATGTTAAGTTCAACACACTTTATTTTTTACAATGTTTATACAGAACTCAAGCTTCTGAAGCTTTTTTGTTTTAGATAGTTGTGAAGTGTGTCTTGCAAGAGCACCGGACAAAGAGTTGTGCATTTTAATGCCTCCATTGTTATGCCTTTCCAGTACACAAACACATTATCTACTTATATGCACTTTCAGAACATAACTGCACCAATGCTGGTTAAGCACTTTTCTTCTGGGATTTTGACATAAAGAATTAGCTGCCTGCTTTTTACCGATATTGCCAATGTTTTGGGAGACTTTTTTATGATCATTCTTCGATTTCAATGTCTACGGTAAAATTAGCATTTATATAAACAAGCATAGGAAAACAGTAGGTTCCTAATGCAATCTTCAGAGACTGTAACGCTATGGATCCTGCAAAAGTTACAGTACGTTGGTTCACAGTGTCTCTTTCCTCCTCACAATACATATTTCTTTATGATCGCCGTTTTGTTAAGAAACCTCTGTCAGAATTGTTTGTGTGCAAAATGTATGTGTGTATATTGTATATATATATGTATAAATATGTGATTTCTTACAATGCAGAACTTTTAGCAGATCTCTTAGCTACTAAACATATTTCCTGGGGAGCTGTAATCGCTTCTGCAGTGCACAGTCATATTAACAGATTTTAGACACTTGCCTCGTATTTTTACAATAGTGTTTTATACGAGGACATTGGATGGGGGAAATGTAGTACAGAAAAACATAATTGTTGCAAGTGTTCAAGTATAAAACACCAGTAGCACATAATTAACAACCAGCTAATGATGTATTAAATCCAGTGATGCCTAGCCTGCTTTAGGTCTTAATCAGGGTTTGTGCCCTCAGGAACTTTGAGGGCTTCCTAACTTACAGTGACAGTCCTGAAAGGCTGCCACTGTTACTGGTCCAGATGCACATACAAATGACCTAGCAGTTCCTTACAGATGTCTACCTCGGCTATGGGAAACTACTATGCAGAACTCAGTGAAAAACACCAGCAGAAGTTTCCTCCTCGGCCAAGTCTACCTATACGTGATAACCATTGTTGCTGACGCTATTTGCTCACACAAAAGTGACTTGTAGATTCATTTAAAGCATGCCTTGTCAGAGGAAAGGGTGCCAAAAAGCCTCAGAATGTAGTGACAGCAATGATGATCCAGAATGGACTGCTGGTAGTCACTGGATCCTTGTTGTGCACAACTCGGGCAGGCATGCTATTTGGGATGGTTTGTTGACTTTAATGTGAGCAGCCAAGACTTCTTTGCCTTGTGAATAAAATGTCTACAAAGCCAAGGGTGCTTATTGCAGCAAAAGCTTTAATTTTGCGGAATACCCTCTGCTTCTCATAGCCTATACTAACATGTAAGAAATGCTTCCAAAATGCCAAATTTATCTCCCCAGAAATACTCTGTATCTGACTTTGATTTATATAAAATAAATTTATGGTTATATATTTCTTGTTTTGTGTCGTTCTTAATGTTCTTCAAGTTCATTTTTGGGGAAAGCAAGCTGGCAAAGAGGTGAAAACAAGCTGCATGAGAGCAGTTATTGGTGCCATTGGTTTGAGTATAGCAGTGAAAAGCTGGCCAGTATGGAAAAAAGAAATGTATTAATAAGTCATGATTCAAGTACAATGACATTCCATAATCAACTTGGCAACAAGAGACCTATAGCAGGAGGCACACAAAGCAAACTTTATAAGTAATGCGAGGGATTGACTTCTAGGCCTGGTTTAGAGTTGGATAGTAATGAAGCTATGCCAGTATTTTGGAGGAAGAGCGGAATCCAGAGGAGAATTCACTGGTAGAAATTTCTCCAATGTGCTCTCCCTGTGGTGAAGGAAATCTTACTGGTCGATTCGTCTTTACAGTTAGCACCTCCTCCAGAAATTGAAAGATATCCTCCTACTACTCAAATCTAAAGCATGCCCCAAATGTATGTTGTTTGTTTGTTCTACAGCAGTGTATAAATAGTGTACTGTGACAGATGTCTACACTTAAGAGTATCAGAGAATTATCACGAAATGCATGTGTGAATAATTCAGTAAGATGTTTTACTTTTACTCAAAATCAGTCGCATGTACCATATGGTGACCATAGATATTATTTTTTACACACACCTTTTTTTTAGGTCTCGCCTAGCGCAGCGCGCATGCGTTGCTCTAGGAGAGGGCCTCTTGCAATCACTCCAGACCTTCACTCGTGCGTGTGGCGGCCTGCAGCTTGCGGGAGCGAGCAGGGGCGCGCAGGGTGCCATCTGTTCTGTATCATGGTCGCTTTCACTTTCGCTGCCGCATGGCCGCGCTTGTTTTATTTGAAAACCCCTCTACTCCACCATTGCTCACCAGCATTCTCAACTGTACAGCCCTGTGAGCTTGTTTCTTATTATATAGAGACCAGAAGCTCTGTGTGCTTCGTCTTTTAAAGCAGCCCTCTGTGTTACAGTTTTCCCAGAATCCAACAGTCCCAATGAATTGTATATTTCATACAAATCTTCAATGCCGTGTCCTGCTTTGCAACCAAATGTCTAGGGTCACACCGTTTGTCACAAGTGCCAGAGCTTGAATCGCACCATCAGCCCTCTGCTTTTTGCTTTTCTATTAGCAACTTCAAGCTACAGTTGCACTAACACTCAGCGATCGGCAATAAATAAAGTGTAAATTCTTAATTAACAGCGCTGAAACATTATGCTTCCTCTTCCAGCACCCCAAAGTGCCTTGACAGACCGCCTCGCAGCACAGTCCTATTTGATTACCAATAGCCCTGTGACCTTGTTTATTATAATGTAGAGGCCCGAAGTTCTATGCGTTTTCTCATGGAAATACGGGTACATTGTACATTTTCATAACAAACAGTCCTGCAACACCGAGGATTATCATTGTAAAACCTGGTATTTGCAGTGCTTAGAAAGGGCAATAAACAGTTGCATTAAGCGCGGTATAGACACACGTTATCATTTCGCTAAACTGCCACGGAGCATCAAGTCTGCACAAACATTCTGACAGTGAAATGTGGCTTTTACTGTTCCAACATGGCCATTTAAGAACGTTAAAATAAAAAGCATTGGCAAAGTCAATATGTCAGCACTGGCCTGGAGCCGACCTGTTGCCAGTGCTTGTTTATAATGAAATGACTGGTGGCCTTTGGTACTTTCAAAAGTAGTGACGTGGAAATGAAAACGGAAACAAGTAATCTTTCAAGCTTTTTGTGGCTTTTGGTGACAAACCTGAATAGTTGCCATGGCACAACAAGCACTTAACATAGTCTCTATGGAGAGAACCACCTAGCAGCTATGCAGTTAAGTCGCCAATGAATTGAAAAGAGTATGCAGTTTGTTCACAAATACCTCAATGTAGTTCCTCCATCAGTGAAACATATAAACTCTTCATTATATTTTATGGAGGTTATTTTTCGGTATCAATGTTCATGTGTTTTGGTCATGCTAACATTTCTAACAGAATGACAATACAGAGCAACAAGAGGCGTATAAGAACAGTAACAGGCCGAGCAACACATCAACTGATATATTTCATTTTCTTTTATCAAGAATACATGGCTACATTTCCAACTACTGCACTCCAGCACTGACTGATTGACTGTCTATCCCAATTTCACAATTTCTCTCTCTTCTCCTTATTCCCTCATTCCTCCTTTCCTTATTGGCCTCCGTAATCCCCCTTACCACTTTCCTTCCTTCGTTCCTAACCCTCCCTCCTTTTCCCATTCTTCATTACTTCAACCATCTCTTCCCCTTTCCTCGATTCTTCCGCCCCGCAAACCCTTCCTTCCTATACTTCCAGTGCCCCTTCTGCCTATCACCCTCTCTGCCTCCCTATCTTTCTTCATTACCTCCTTTCCTCCTTCTTCCTTCTTGCCCGTCTTAATCCCTCTCTTCACTCCTTAAACGTATACCCAGCCTTATTTCCTCAAACCTTATTTCAACTTCACTTATTCCAGTCATTCATATCTTGCCCTTCAACCTTTCACTAAGTCCTTTCTTTTTTTCTTCTTGCTTTCTCTCCTATCCTTTCTTTCCTCTTTCTCTCCCTCACTCCGTCCTTCCCTTCCTCTGACATCCTCTCATCTTTCCTCCCTTCCTTCTCTTAATTCCTTCCTCCTTTCTTCCCTTCCTTCCTGAATTTCTCTATCACATTGCTCTTTCACTCAACATCACACAGTTCCATGCCACATAATTCAACTCCACACATTTCCATTCCACACTACATAATTCACCAACAAACCGCATAATTCAACTCAAAAACACAATAACATAACACCACATACATCCAATCCAAACCACATAATTCCACATCATGCTTCAAAATTCAACAGCACACCACATAATTAAACTCCACTACATACCATTCCACACCCCAAAATACCATTCCACATAATTACACACCATCACACCCACTCCACATAATTCCAATATGCTCCATACCACATAATTACTATCCACATATTTCATCTGTATACCATGCCACATAATTCCACTACACAAATCCACTCCACACCACACAATTCCACGCCACACAATTCCACAACTAACAATTCCAATCCAACTCACATAATTCTACCACACACCACATATATACACTCTACAACAAATATGTAAAAGACATTATCATTTACAATGCCAATAGCTCTAACTCAAGCAAATGCGAGAGCTATTGCAGTCCTTTTTAGATCACAAAAGTAAAAAAAGACGCCTGCGTCATTTCATGTGGTAATGCCTGCATGTGCCTACAAAAGAATGTGGCCATTCTTGTTTATTATAACTTTTCAACATGCTGCACAGCAGCCACGCTGCTCTACTACATAGCTTAAAAACAAAGGCCAAGCCAAAACCTCTGGCTAAGCACTTATAAGGTCCCAAAGGCGAGACCTATTGGCAATGCCAATGCTTGTCTTACTTGGCTCTCCATGTTAAATGCTGATAACTCTTCAGGAACAACCTCCTAATATCCATTATGATCCCATGTTGTTGCCGTCATTAAAGAGATCATTATTTATGCTCCCCGTGCCAACATCCAGTTAACAATCACAGTATATCACTGGATGGTGAGTTTGCTTTGATTTGCTTGATTTAAATGGCCTGCATGCGAGTTAGTGTAGGTGCTCTCAGGGCTCTTAAATGCAGGACAGACCATGAAGCGTTTGAAGAGATTTTTTTTTTACCTGAAGATCAATCACAGGTTCAATCCATGCTCAGGGAATGGCTGGAAGACATTCCTAGTCAGGCCCTTGTTCACACAATGTCAATAAAAAGTGAATCCTATCCTCGTTAGAAAGCAGAATATCACATTGCGCAGTTACAAAATGCAGATTTCAGCAAAGTGATTTCCATTCACGGATTCCTTTATTCTAAATTCATTTTCACAGGTTAAGGACGAAGAACTTTGTGGAAGACCATGTGAAGAATCCCATAGTGTGTCCCACACATTCTATTGCCGTTTCTTGTCATTTTGTTGCAGAGGCTGCAGCGTTTTTATTGAATAGTTTGATCTTCAGTGATATCAAAATGTAATAACGTGCAAAGAGGCTTTTGCACGGGATCCCACTAGATTTAGACATAAGTGGGCAATAACTGGTTGGGTGCTACAGTACCATGCTGTGGCAAATAAATTACCAAGAACTCCCTGTCAGCAATTGACTTTCTCAGGGTAGCAGGGTCGAGCATTAAAGGCCTACACCAGATACAGGAGTAGTAGAATTAAGAGTAAGTAGGACTAGGCATAAGTCGTGTCAGCGTCCATACAGAGAGGTTTCCTATGTCTTTTCTTCCTGCATACTACTGAAACACTTTCAAGTGCAGGTGACTGTTATAAACACTTTCAAAAGAACAGCACGGGTTCTAAATGCATTCATTTTTCAGCACAAAGCCAGAATCATTCATGATACAACCCAGGATCACTCATGACACACGGAGATGTAGAAACAATTACTGTCTTCAAAACAGTATATCTGTATTACATTAATTGCCCTCAACAGTCTGAAGCCTGGACTGGGGCAGGGGATGTCACCATTCCAGAATGATCATTAGACTAAAGAGTGAGTCAGTAAGCAGGACTTAGGGTCACTGGACTAGTATTTGTGTAACAATATTGTGAGTGACAGAGCTGGACTGGGTATCTAGACTGGACAGGATGGGTGAGAGGTCACTTGGCCATACTGAAAGTAACTAAGGTGAGCAGGGAGATACTGGAGCAAGAGAGTAGGGGGTTTATTATGTTGAGGATGCAGTCACTGGAACGTGCTGTGTTGTCATGGACTTGTGCTGGTAGCCGCTGGGCAAAAATGGGCGTCTCTTGAATAGTTAGGGGTTCACTGGCCAACATGGCACCCACTGTCCTTAATTGGGTAGGTAAAGTAGACAGATGGCTCCTCACTAACACTCATAATAATTTACACCCAATGAAACATGGGACAGCCGTCAGCTGGCAAAACACGCAGTACACAATTACAAACAGGGTACAAGGGCAGTTCTTACCTGTACCAGGCATCCTTCATTCTACAAAAATGAGAATGATGAAAAATTGGGACACGTGTTAGGTGTCCTTGTACCTTGTTCAGAATAGCGAACTTGCAGCAGACAAAGCTGTCAAGTACCCTTGTCCTCCTGAATCTAAACCACTTTGCAGACCAAGGAAATCTGCAGCAGGTCAATGCTGTTCTGGTACCCTCTTGGCATTTGCAAACCGGCCACCGATCATTTCTTAGTTGTCCCAGGCCTCCATCACCAAGTAGGAAGGACTCAATATTGATGTGACGTGATTTGGCTTATAGGACAGATACCATCACGTATGATATTGAAGACAGCACTGGTGCCATTAGGTATCATCTTAACACCTCGTCAATTTTAGGTTCTGTTTTGTTTTGTTTAGCAACGATAACTTCTCTATCACCATTCTGTTCTAAAATAATGTAAACATACGTTGATGTCTTATGAGCAGAAGAAACAGTTTTTTAATCATAATATGTTATTGTGTCCAACACCACTGCATGCAGCTTTCAGCTATGCACAGCAGAAGTTTGCTGCAGACCAGGCCCATCATCAAACCTCCAATACACCAAACCTCGGCAGTGCATGGCCTTTTGGTGTGCACAGGTGGTGCTGTCCGCATGGCCTGATCTGAAGAAGGTCACATGTCCAATTTCCTGTGCACCCAACTATTGCAAGGCATGGCCTTCAGCGGGCCCTATACCCAAACTCCTGTGCACCCAATTCCATCTATGCACTGCCTTTGGCCCCGCGTAGAAGGGGTTGGCCACAGATCACTTTGACAACCTTCTACACTCCCATCCCCAAAGTGCTAAATAATGGATGTGCATGGTGTGAGAAAAAGCCCCTATTTGCATGGTCACCCCCATTTTTTGATAACTTTTATTGGTGATTGTTAGACTCTGCCACTAGGACGTTGCTGCACAGTGCCCAGTGTATGTGCTCTGACCCCTGCAACCTGTAGAAACTGGCTACTCCCTGACTGGCATATATAACTCTCCTATAAGGCTGTATAGCACATGGTGCAAAAACTACACACATGGCATGGATTTTTTTTAAATTATTTATATAAAATGTTATCAACTTAGCATTACTTTACATCAGCAGGTTAGACGGTCACAACTGAATCTCAGATTATAAGCACAGCAAGTAGACACCATCTCAATATCTGCTCCTCATATCAGCTATTCAACACAATATTGCATATTTCCATAGTGGATCCATAGCCCCTACATCCACTTTTTTCCTTCAAGGAGGTCTGTTATTTAGTGGGTTTGTTGTTTTAGAGAGCATCTCTTTTAATAACCATCTAATCTCCAACTACGAGTCTTGTTATGAGTCAGCCTGGGGAGTCATGGCAATTGTAGCTTGCAACAATCTCTCTAGATTTTAGCTCATTCTAGACTCAAGTTTACTGTGTCATGTGGCAATCCAAAAGGGGGAGCCTTCCTGCTTCAAGTCCACCCTTTAGTTTCACATCCATGGCCGACCTCCAGATTGTCCCAAATTCAATCCTCCCATCTCACCTTGTGCCCCTCACAGTGGCGACGGTGAACTTGAAAGTGGTGGTGGAAAAATATATCACTGTATATTATCAAGGGAGTGAGCGAAGGGAGCAAGCCTGGCTCCCGATGGCAATTGGCAGGGAGTTCTTACGCTGCAATAATAAATAAACAAGCATTTGCAATGCAATAGGTCTCGCATTTGCGAGAGTTTAAGCTATTGGCATTGTAAATGACAATGCCTTTTATTTATCTGTTTTGATAATTAACACATAAATGCCAATAGCTTAAACTCTTGTAAATGCAAGACCTATTTCATTTCGAAGAAGGGGCCGCCATTGTCCCAGGCTACTTGGAAAGTGAAAGCGCACATGGCGCGCTGAATGTTGCAGGAAAGCATGTCGTGCCTGCAGTAGGAGTAACTCATTAAAGAAAATAGTGCTACAGACTAAATAAGACATGCCGTGTAACAACAGAGGTAAAAGGGTCAGTCCACATGGGAGGTTACAAATGAAGACAAGGCGGTACTAAGGAGCGGCTAACAAGCCTATTAACAAATCAGAAGCCAGCATTTACGAAGGACAATGACACAAGCCAATGACAAATATGGGCGGAGAGTGGGCGGTGCTTCAAGTCCATACTCTAATACAGCATGCCTCACAGAGCAGCGCATGCGCTGCCCAGGCTCGACCTAAAAACCACTGGCAAAGGCAATAGTCCCAAAGGTGAGACCCAATGGCTTTGCCAATGTTTGTTTTTCAGTTGTTGGAGTTCATCAGATGAGGACTCCTCTTCCAGTGATTTTGAAGAACATGGCCATGCAGCACAGCAAGTCAGTTGTGATCTATGCCACTGCAAGACAGTGGTATGAGAAAAGACTACTGCCAATTTGAAAGCTGAGAATTTTCAGAGGGAACAGAGTTGAATGGCAAGCAGTGAAGTCAACATTTCTTGAGAAGGTAACAAGCATCTGATGACAATAGCCTTAATTGTTCTGTCATTCAAATTCAGTTGTCATCTTCTCACTAAGCTACACAAAAATAACAATTTGGCAGCCCATGAAACCATGCCCTCAAATATAGCAACCCAAAGGGCTTCCCACTATATCATGAGTATTTTACACAGGACATTATTCTTGAGCAATTAGTGATTCAATATCCCCAGTAGGATCTAAATGATACAACTCAAAAATAGGAGTTTAGGTTCTGAGATTTAGAATTCACGTACATTTTCAGGAGCCATTAAAAACGCTGCACAGTGAAACAATGGCAGAAAAAATGACCTTCCTTCCAAAGCCTTTACCGGAGATCAAGCTCTGTAGCAGAGACGGGCTGGAAGGGATTCTAGAACGACATAAGCAATAAGAAGACATAAGCAATAAGTAAAGGTAGCAAGGATTTGGAGAACTTCTGGAGGCAAGCAGTTCTCTAGGGTGGAGCTGAGAAGGTGGGAATCAATGAAGAGGAGATGTCCATTGGAACCTGAACCAAACCTCACTAATTTGAATACAATATTATAGTTGAAATACAAACTGCATTACCACTACTACTGACAACTACAGACATGTCAAACCACTAATCCGAGGCAAAATGCTAGGACACGGAAACATACAGAGATGGGTTACACTGCTGGTCAGGCAAGAAAACACAGCCACTGGGTCAGGAAGATACTGGAAATGGGACAGGGAACAATTGATCAAGGAAAACGTACACCAAGCGAAGGCTAGTAAAGTTTGTAAGATGTTCACCTCTAAAGGTAAGCCACAATCAGTCATCCAACATTTATCGAAAGACAAACCCCGCATCCTATAGAAAGGAACAATATAAAGGTCTATGGTTTCAGCCTCTGATCCAGAATGGATTTTCAGCAAACAATCCCACATTTGCACAAAGATTGGCACTCTTCTATGTCTTAAGTGATGCACCATCTGCATACAGGCATGTTTGTAAGGCTAAGGAGTTATTGCTCGTGCAGCAGCGAGGACTGCGTATATTTCATCAAGTGTCACTGCAGGCTTTAATATACTAGTAAAACAAACATAAAAGGTTCATCTCACAGGAAGAAGTCTAATTGCAACGTAAACATAAAAAACATGAAGTCTGTTTGGAATACCCTTTTGTGAAATGGTCTACAATCTTCATTAGATGGAATTTCAAGTTTTAAAAGTGGCCCCTAACATTATTTATTTCTGGAATTTTATATAATATTAAAATGCTCATTTTCCACCACTTCAGAGCCCTTGTGAGGAGAGGGACAAAGGAACTCAGTAAGCAGGACATATGCAGATGGTTTAATGAAAGAAACAATTAAGATAATTCAAGTGAGCAATACAATGGGTCATTGGAATTGGTGGTGAAGATCTAATTATAGATAAGATTCTTATCCAGGTGTGCGGAAAGTATTTCTGAAGAAGGTGGTTTATAACTTTTCATGGGAAGATGATAGTCCACTTGATTTCCTAATGTACGGGCCGGATTCTTTCAGAGACGAGGCCCGCATCAAGGTTCTTCAGACATCTTTCTTTTGGGTTTGATTGGACCATGGAGAAGTGACTGAGGATCTTAAGTTCCTTGTTCGGTGATAGGGAATGACTAGGTATTGCAAGTATAAATAGGCCTTTTCTCAAGCTGGGCCTTGTGCAGGAGGCACAGTGTTATTGCACTGGAAGCTGGTGGAGACTCTTCAAGGCAAGTGAGGCAGGTTTACAGTTTTTAGGTTCAGGCATATTCTAGCCACCTGATTCTGGAATCTTTGCAATTTCCAAATTTTAGATTCGGTCAGTCCAGCATAGACCCCATTGCAACAGTCTAAACTAGAGGGGATCAGCACTTATGTAAGTTTCATAAGGTGAACAAGGCGACTGAGTCTAAAGATTTTTCTGAGGATAGATAAATGGAGACTTGAATTCTTTACAACTCTATCACAACAAAATGCACTTCAACTCCTAGACAGACAGTTGCAAGGTTTTCATTATTTGTTGATGTTGAGTAGGGGGCTTGCCCAGGGTCATAGGCAGAGCAAATGTAGGTTTGTACTATTTTTGGACCCATTATCAAAGACAAGAACTTCAGTTTTGTTTTCAAACTTAGAAAGCTTTCCATCATCAAAGAGAGAACATGTTCTAGGCAGCAAGTGATGTTCTTGAACTTTCCAGACGGAGAATGATCTGAGAGTCATCAGTGTACATTTGGAAATGGAGATAGTCACTACAAGTGAGTTGGGGAAGGCGCAGCATGTGGGCATTGTATAATAATGTTGAAAGCAAAGAACCTTGTGGAATGCCAAGCTGGACAAGTTTCCAGGGTGAACTATATGAACCAATCCCCACTTATTCTACATTAGATACAGGACTAAAGTTATATGCAATTGTAAATCACACTAGAAGCACCTCTAAGCATTAAGAGTGGAAAGCTTAAAACAGTCAAGCTAAACACCATGAGCGGCTGAAAAACGGTTTTAACATTCAACTGCTTAAGCCGGATCTGGTGCCTTAGTGCACTGTAGGGGCCTGTATTCGACCTCATGGTCACAGGTTCCCCCACGGGTCCACTTAGCCTTTCATCGTTCGAAGGTTGATAAAAAGAGTACCATTGAGTTGGGTGACATTAAAAAATCTGTTATTCAGCGCCAACATATCCTTGGGTGAACGCACGCTTTACAAATACACGTTATGTTATGAAGACTAAAAGGAGAAACTGGCAAAATTATACTATCGCTGATGATTACCATTTTTATGACCTTCTTGAAAGCCTGACTGGACAGAAGAACAAGGAAAAAATGAGAGGGAAGGAAAGGTGACCACAGAAAAATATAGTTCAAGATAAAGTGTGGATAGGACATTAAAAAGTAACAAGAACAGCTGGGCACTAAGACAAGTCATAGGGGTTAATTAAGTTAACCACCTTGGACATTTGCTAAGTTATGCAAGACACAAATTTGAAGATTTTGTCTCACGTCCCAGGGTTTTTCATAGTGCTAACATGTCCTTTAAGTCGCATTTTCTCTACTTTCTAATTAAAATCTGCGACTGTTTTCTGCATACAACTGCTTTCATGCCACATAGCAACTAGAACGTTGCTCTGGGGCTGTGATGAAATCCCTATGGTTGTATCCACAGCGGAGCAGATCGTGTGTGATTTAACTACGAGACAAAAGCATTAAAAGTCATTAACTCTGGCAGGCTTCCTGAAATTCCGTATATCTTAAAGAGAAAGGACACCGCTATCCCCCTCCTCCCCCCCCACTCCCTCCACACCCCGAATGGACTCCAGCTAATGCTCCAATTTCGCTGTTTGTCCCTAAATATAACAGACAATTCTACCCAGCTCGTGCAAATCTAGGCTTCGATTTTACCAAAAGTATACCACTGCGCCTGAACACCCATGAATGATTAAAGTTAATGCCAAGGATGCATGGGCTATACAAGTTGAACATCAGAGAAGCTGATTTAAAATGTATTTTCCCGTTCCAAACACTGCTATCACGCAACCTTTGACGATGCATGGTAAGATGCTGAAGGCGCACTTACAGGAACTAGCAAAAACAAAACTTAAATGCTTAACTTCAAAACACACACTCTGGCTAGTGTAGTCAATAGCAATTAACCTTAAACCGACCGTCTCCTTCAAAGGTGCACGAAGCCGTTGCAATATTTAGCAGCGTGACTGTGGGGTGCTTTTTGATGAGGAGTCAGTCAGGTCACAACCATAGATGTGTTCAAGAAGGAGGCAGACAACCTCAACTCCGCACATGTCCGCATAGCAAACTAATGAAGCCTTTCAGAGTGGAAGAGACAACCTTAAAGTTGAATATCAATGCAACTTATGTGCTAACAGTACAACAATTCTTCTATTGAAATCCCAGATATTCATAATTGGCAGTCAGAGGCATCAAACTGTATCCATCCAAATAACCATCAGGTGATAACCACCACAGAAAAATAGCAAGATTTGCTGAAAAGCTGCAGACAATAGTAACAGGAACTTGGTTACATTGACCAGTCTAAACAAACAAGTCTTTCTCGGTCCGAAGTCCTGTGTACGTGATCCTTGCTCTCAACCTCAGCATAAAACGTGAGAAAATTCACAGGTACGGACAGGGAAGACGTGCAGTGCAGGTCCGGCGTGTTCCAAGCACTGGGACAGGGCACGGCTTCAAGCCAGCCTCGTAAAATCGCCGCAGAGCGCACGGTTGTAAAAACAAGCCCGCGAGCAAAAGAGACGCGGTGCGCGCGCACATGAACTGAAAGCTATGAGGAGACGCCATGCGCGTGCACATGGCCTGTCCATGCGCGCACATGGTTTGTCTCCCTTCGAGCACCAAACCCACAACAATAGTCTCGCCAAGGCGAAGCAGCGCATGCGCTGCATTCGCTAGGCGAGACCTAAAAAATAGTGAGATATTGATTTAACTGTCATCTACTAAATTCTTTTATTTAATTCTGTTATAGCACTACTCGTCTAAGTGTGCTTTCATCACACAGAGAGGCACAATAAATCATACAAGTGGGAAAATCAATGTACTGGAAATATTACACAAGACAGTGAGGGTTATAGGGTGCAGGAATCACATCATCCATACTTATAAACATTATATGTTAAAACTGGTAAGGAGAAATGCATTCAGGATATAAAACGTAGCACAGTGATTGCGGCTGTCTGTACTAACAAGACTTTCTCACTTCCCAAAGGAATCCTTCTTTGCAATCGTAGAATAACAACAGATTGAGAAAAAAACAATAAGGATCTAAACAGATGACTTACATTTTGCATGCAGAGCCCTGATGCCAGGAAATAGATCACTGTACTATGTTAGTAGGATGGCAATTTATGAACTGGTAGTAGCAAAAGGATCTCAGTGTCAGAAGCAGTAGTCCACTTACCTAGCTAAATAATCTGTGATCTGTATGTTACACGGTGTGCCTTGCAGCAGGCACATTACACCCCAATACTACTTTATGTGTCAAAACTGTGACTGCGCAAAACAAAGAACTATCCCAGAGCTGTTTGAATCACTAGTTATCTCACCACTATTATAATCCCCTCAAAATTATTGGGCAGACAGAGATCTCTACATCAGGTGTCTTAAACCTGTAAGATATTTTAAAATGCAGCCTTTTTGTGACCAATCAGGTAATCTAGTACAGATTTACTGTACCATATGTGTTTGCTGCCAATTTCATTGCAGCAGATTTATTTTAAAACAAATGTGTAAATTGACTCTTAGGGGCAGATTTACAAGCCCCTTGCGCCGCCGGTGCATCACGTTGCGTGACACACCGGTGGCGCAGCCTGCTAAGTGATATTTACAAGAACAGGTAAAGTCACACTGCGTGACTTAACCTGTGCTTGTAAATATCGCCCCTGTTCACGCAACACTTTGCGTGTTAGGGGCGTGACATGGGTGTTGCTGTGGGTGTTCCCACGCAACACCCATGTCCACTGATGCATTTCCAGATTCACGAGAAATTGTAAATCTGGAAATACGTCAGAATGCTACGCCACCCTAAGGGTGGCGTAGTGAGGTGCAACGAGGAGAAATGTTTTCATTTCTCCTCGTTTTTTTCCTCTTTCAATGCGTGCTGCATTCTACAGCACACATTGGAAGAGGAAATCACCTCAATTGATTGCTCCCCACGCCGCAGGCATCCTTGCACCATGGTGCAAGGGTGCCTGCGCCGGCACATGGCAGCAGTTTGTGCTCCAGCGCAGGGGGAAGCACAGAGATGCGAAATATTGTTGTAAATATGTTGCATCCCTGTGCTTCGAAACTAACACAGCGCGGCGCAGCAAAATGACTTGCGGCGCCGCGCTGCGTTAGTTTCTTGTAGATCTGCCCCCTAGACTCTGCTTTTTAAGCTCCGGCGCTCATGACTTAACACCACTTTCCTCTGCCATACATTGACCCCCAATTTGTGGGTTCCTGGAGATATTTATTTTCCAATTCCTGTGCTTCAACTCACTGATAATTAAAACAAACAAAGACAGAATGGTCATGTTAACAATGATTACAGAAGATCTATATAAAAAGAGCACAGATGATGCGCGACTGTCATGTATGAGGGAAACTTATAGGAAATGCTCCAAAATTAATCATTACTGCAGGTTTCTGCAAGTCTTGGATGCTCCATTCGGCTTTTGATTTCTGCACCACGAATGTGCTGATTTCAGCCATACCAGAAATCAAGATAGATCTGAGGGTCAACTCTTTTTTTCACCCATCTCCATCCTGACTCCTGATAGGGCTTGTGCGATTTTGCCTCACCGCCCGTGCATGCATCAATTCTTAGGCAAGCTGCACTGCAAACGGCCTGCACTGCATGTCTTTGAGTTGCAAATGTGTGAAGAGGGCTGAACTGAAAAATGCTCTTCACACAAGCGCAATCAATGGAGCCGAATGCATCCCTCCCCTGGGCTGCTCCTCTGCACACTTCTGTTGCCACCAGCACAGAAATGAAAGTAAAAAAAACTGGGCAAATCTGTCAGTACATCTATTTACAGTTCTGCAGCCTGGAGATGCAAAGAGCAGCTTTTCTCTCCTCCTACATGCTGGTGGTGGTAGGTTGTTGAACTTGCGTCCCTTGTGGACCAGTCGCAACTGGCCCCTCTGCTCCATGTTCCACTTCAAGCAAGGAGGGAGAATGGAAGAGCTACAGCAGTCGCCACAGG
The DNA here is from genome assembly GCA_963921515.1 of Calotriton arnoldi. Classification (NCBI taxonomy): domain Eukaryota; kingdom Metazoa; phylum Chordata; class Amphibia; order Caudata; family Salamandridae; genus Calotriton; species Calotriton arnoldi. The sequence goes on from CAWUFW010004763.1 coordinate 236,289, forward strand.
CTCTCCTCACAGTCCCCAGTGTCCCCAGGCATCAATCCGCCATCAGCTGGTCGCCGAGGCTCTGGGCCTCTCGATGGTGATCCTGCCACTGGTATTATTGCCTTCTATTGGTATTATTCCTGAACTAATCTCAAAGCAGGCAACTGGGAATCTTCTCCAACCTGTGAGACAGAGTCTTTTCTGTCCCATGTTCAACGGGCCATTCACAGACTTTACACCACCCTAAGATTGACGAAGGCTGCTGCAGGGAGTCCTGCAGGCTACTTCCCCAGCTTCCTTCAGGTCTCTATGCCATCTCCCTCAGTTTTTCCATCTCCGCAAGGCGAGGCAGGCCTCTGGCAGGATCTTTTTCTCCCTGGGGCTGACCTTGTAGTCTACAAGGTAGGGTGCATGGTATTTAAAATTGGGACTTGTAGAAATATAAGGTTAACATGTTCCTACAGTGACTAGCACCAAAAGGTTCATTTTGCCCCCTCTGCTTGGTGGATTGCCATGAAACTTTCCATGACGGAACCAACATGGGTGAAGTTTTTTTGGGGAAAGTTGTGTGCATAATTCTCAATGGCACCAAAGTTATTTTAAAAAAAAATACCCTTTCTATGGTGATCCAGCGCTATCAATAAAAGTTCTTCTCCTATATGCTTTGGACGTCCAGGTACAAATATCCCTCTTTCCACAACTATATCCATATGACGGTGTGGCCCATAACACCGCATAAACATTCACTCTCTCATATATTCCCTGGATTTCATCCGTTTTTATCTAGGAGAAAACAGTTAATGATTTGCTGGAAGGAGACGGGATACCTTTTAAAACGACATAATACTTCTCAAGCTTTAAGGTATTCCGCTCATTGGTCGATGGACCAACTAGTAGGAATCAGTTGATGGTGATTAAGACCAGCTCAATCACTATAAACCTTTAAACATTTACATTTATCATTGAGCTAAAGAACCACTGACTCATTGTTTAAAGATAATAAAGTTTATATAATTTTTAGAAGCATGAATAAGTTTCAAATTTATTATTTCGATTATTACATTTAGCATCATTATAAAAATAAATTGAAATTGCAATGCATACCTATTAGATGGAAAAACAAAGTTCGTCACAGCAATGAATTCAGATCACAGCATAGAACTCCCGAAAAACTGTCAATCTGTCCTGAAAAACAGGCCTTCTCAACGGACCACCTATAGGGTGTTTCCCGCCACAATCCCGTTCTTTTCCCCTTTAGTATTTTAAGAACAAAAAGGTCTAATAGTATTAAATGGAAAATCTATTAAAAGCAAAAGGTTCTCCAGCAGCAGCGTCTCGTGCTCAATCAAAAATATAAAATAGCAGCTCTCTCCCCCTCTAAGAGTAGGTCTTCTTATACCCTAATACTAGCTTACTAAGTGAAAATGTTACATCTTTGTGGGCGAGATTCTCTCTAATTGGTCCATTTGGGGTCAGTATACATCTCATTATGAATATCCTTGCTCCAACCAGTTCTTTGTGGAAAGTTCATACTTCTGTTGTTTCTCACGGGTTCATGACATTACCCATCCGCACATTGGTCTCAATCTGTATCCTTTTCTGATACTTTTAAGTTGAACAGTTCATTGTTTATTCACATATTCACTGCAACTTCTCACGCTTTTCGCTATGTCCTTCTTTGGCACACGTTTGTATAATAAGGTCATTGCAGCCTTGACCACGCTTCCATCCTAGGCTTTGGGACGGTCACATGATCCCTTTTGTTCACAGCCTTTCTCGCTTTCGGAACCCACTTCGCGCCTGCTTACTCTAGCTTGTTTGCCATGGCAGCCATTTTTACATCGCGGCACAACAGGCCTAAGCGAACTATTATAAAGATAAACAGAACATAGTTAAGAATAAAGAATATAAGCCTTTTCGTTTCCCTCCCGTCATTCTATGTACCCCAATTAAGTATTACCTAGCAAAAGCGACATATAAAGCCATTTCTTACTTACCAACCGCTTTACTTTGCCACTACACAGTTTATTTCCAAGCACAAATCATGCATTTATTATTCTAATTAGTACGCAAATTATTAGGCTTATGTTATCCACGTTAACAATTGTAAGTAAATTAGTTTGCACGGATATAGCGTGCTACCCATAACCCTTTTCATGTAACATACATGGTTGGTTATTTACTGAGACTAACCTGTGTGTTAATTATTCAACATAAATATTAGGAGGTTAAAAAATTTTTCGTTTACCCTGCTCCATCAACTCCCCCCTTTCGTGATTTTTAATATCACCACAAAAACCCATGTTACACAATTCTGTCAGATAGCATATTTCTTTGTCCGGTTTGTTTTTGTTAGTTTACACAACTGTATCCCTTTCATCTTGTCTCTTTGTTTTCTTATACATGTTTTCTTTTATTTCTTCTAGCTCTATTTCACCCATTTCTCTTTCTCTTTCTCTTTCTTTCTTTATCTTATTTTCTTTTTCTATTTTGTTCTGTCTTTTTCTTCTCTTTATACATATAATACTTAGCTTCAGTACTAGAACTATTATTATTATTATAGTCGCTACTATTATGATTTTCCCTATTATTAATCTACTCATTCTAGTAAACCAATTTATTACTGAGGAAAAACTCTTACCAAGTTTTCCCAATGCATTTTCAACCTCCAGTGGAACAAGTTCTTTGTGCAAATTTGTAATATTCTTTATGTACTTTTGTATATTTTCACTTTTATCTGGAATGTAAGTGCAACAATGTTGGACTTTCAGCATTCCACAGACTCCACCCTCTTTTGCCAAAAGAATGTCAAGAGCAAGTCGATTTTGCATCACCATAGCTCTCATGGCAACCATTTCGGTATTTACCATCAAGAACCCTCCAGCAGTATCTGTAGATAAATGATATACTACTGTGGATAACTTCCGAATTTTAAATGCATTCAAAGATATTCCCACTGCTGGTGTCAATGCTCCAAAAATATCACCTACTATTTCTGAAAAACTTTCTCTTTTTCTATGTGTAAATGTCTTAATCATTTCGTGTGTTCCCTTTTCTGCTCTATCTACATGAAAAATCTTTGGAAAGACCAGGCCTAAGTAACATGATCCATACCAATGGTCCGGCAACCTGTAATAAGCTCTGTTACCGCAAATATAAGATCCCAGGAAATATTGGATCTTTTCCCCCTTTGAATCCCCAACCTCCTAAAATTTTATAATCGTCATGGCAATCACTGGAACCCACGAAATAATTGTCATATCTTGTTCTATTTCTTCTAATGCACAACCTTCCCTGTTGGGGCCAATCCAGAGTCATAGCTGCATTTGTCTTTTTCTTGTCATGATTTTCTTCCTCAAACGCCCAAAGAGGTGTTTTTGTCTCTTCTATCACTTTTCTTTGAAATTTCACTCTTCTATCCTCGACCATTTCTAAAAATACCTGTTCTTCATTCCTTAACTCACAGGTAAGGTTGTTTTTAACTATATCATCTAATGTTAGAATTTTATTTTCTATGAAAAATTCACCAAATGTTTTTGCCTCTTTCACCTTTAGTTCAGAAACTATAGGAATCTTTGCAAAAATCTTATCTATATCAGTGTAATAATATTCTAATCTTCCTGTCTTGTAAAATAGACTTGCTAAAACACTACATGTTATTCCATACGTCAAAGGAAGGTGATGATAGGTCACACCTTCTGCAACAGACGCAGGCAATTGCATACAAACATAACAATCTCTTACATCCATTGTTTCTACATACTCATACAATAATTTTGTGAAAACATTTTTTGAAAAATCTGTTATTGATTTGTCTTTATGTAATTCTGCACTACTTTCTAATATAGCTGTTTCTTGCATGTTAGCTCCTTTTTCTTTCTCTGTGTTATTCTTTAATATAGACGTTTCTTCTACAGCTAATCTAATTGGATGGTGATTGCTAAAATAACCCATACGGTCATTAATAATCCTGTACAAAAGAAGCACATCTTACACCATCTACTTAAGAACTCACATCTATATTTTCTATCTTTAGTATCCACCATTTTGTTCTATTACCTATTTTATAATATGTACAGAAAAATGTGTCACCACACCTCAGAAATGACCTCTCAGCCACCCTACACTCTCACTTTGTCTTGTTTGATACTTTCTTTTAATTCTTTTCAGAACTCTTTCTTTGTCAAATCCAGTGTTTTGTCCAATCCGGTAGAAATTTGTTCAAATTTCTTCAAATTTGTTGCACTTCACCTTCACCCATTAGGTTGTAGCTTTGTTCCGGGTTTTCGTGAGTGATCTCTTCTTCTTTGATATCAGTCAACGCAATGTATAACCATTCAGGCGATTTATACTTCAGATTTGCTTTCTTTACTCTTTTTGTTTTCTGCAAGTGTTTTCCACCTTGTTTTTCTTGTTCTTTTTGACTTGTTATCTCATTTACTTGTTCTGCACTTTTTCCATCTAGCCTTATGATCTTGTATCTCAATCTTTTAACTTCGTGGGGCCAATTGTCTCCCTTTCTTGGCCTTTTTGGTTCACTTTCTCCAAGTTCTCTTTCTTGACTCTAGTTTCTGGTTTCTTTCTTCTCCACTTTCTTCTGACTCTGTTTCAGTCCTTTCTTTATTGTTTCTTATCTTAAATTTTAGAATTTCACTTCCTTCATCTATTTTTGGTTTTTCTCGTGTTTTCCTTTGATCACCTACTTCTGTCCCTCCTCGAGGTTCTTCCGAATTTGTGTCAATCTCTCTATCTGTTTCTAAGTTTCCCTGTTCTTTTATTCGTCGATCTGTCCCTATTGCTCCTCGGGGGTCTTCCGATTCTTCTATCTTTCTATCTGAAACTATCCCTTCTTCGTCTATTAATATAATTTTTGAAGGATCTTCACCATAACTTGTACTTGGTTGCTCACTATTACTGTCTCTTTCCTCAGTTTCTTCTTTAATGCTATCAAATTTCCAATTTCTTTTCAGATTTTTTCACAATCCGAATGCTCTGTATCAGATGCTGAACTGGTGTCTGATATTTCCAGATGTCGACTCACATGTCGATCTTCAGATTCTGGAACTTCTGCTATTTCCTCCACTCCTCCTGTCGTTGCACTTGTAATTGGGTCTTCCAGATGTCGACTTACAGGTCGATCTTCAATTTCTGGAGCCCTGTTCGTCTCTTCCTCTGCATCAGATGCTGAACTGGTATCCAATACTTCCAGATGTCGACTCACAGGTCGATCTTCAGGTTCTGGAACTCTGATGGTGTGGCTGGCATGTACCCAGTGTTGTATTCCTGCACATTTGACTGCAGTTGTTGTCACCAGGATCACTTGTCGTGGTTGGTCCCAGCGAGGAACCAAACAGTTTCTTCTTCGGTGGACTTTTATGCGGACCCAATCTCCTGGATTCAAATCGTGAGCTGGTTTTCTTTCAAGAGTGGTTGCATCCGGTCCAACCTGATGAAACACAGAACGTACCACATCAGCCAATCCTTTGCAATAATCCATCACGAGATCATCAGTTATAGTCAGTAGTTTGTTGACAGGTACATGTGCTTGTCTCATTGCTCGTCCCATAATTATTTCGTGGGGACTGAGTCCTGTCTTTCTTTCCGGTATACTTCTGATAGTCATTAAGACCAATGGCAAGGCATCTGGCCATTTGAGTCCTGTGGCTTGACACATTTTCCCTAGCCTGTTCTTAATTGTTCCATTCACTTGCTCTACTATTCCAGAAGCCTCTGGTCTGTATGCACAGTGCAGTTTCTGTTTAATACTAAGTGCTTCACAAATCAGTTGAATCAATTCGTTTTGAAAATGTGTTCCTCTATCTGTTTCAATCGTTACTGGAAAACCATACCTTGGAAAGAATTCTCGCAGCATAAGTTTTGCTACTGTAATTCCATCATTCCTTCTGGTCGGGTATGCTTCCACCCAACGGGAAAACAAACAGACGACTACAAGGACATACCCTAGTCTATTGCTCGGGGGCATTTCTATAAAAATCCATTTGCATTCTCGTGAAAGGACCTCCCTCTCGTCCTATTGTTCCTAGACTCACTACTGTCTTTCTACCTGGATTTAGCTGTTGACAAATAAGACACATTTGACAAAGACTCTCAGCTATGGCTCTGAATTTTGGATTATACCATGTTTGTCTAAAAAGTCTGATCATTGCGTCTCTTCCAATATGTGCTTGTCCATGGTACATCCGTGCCATGTCAGAAATCATGCTATCAGGCATAACTGGTCTTTCATCCCTGTAAACCCAAACATCATTTTCCTCCCGTTTTCTGCATCCTGCTTTTATCCAGCTATCTTTTTCCTCATCATCTGCTGCTTCCTGTAATTATCTCACCTCATCCCATGTCTCGACAGGGTTAGTAAAAAGCAAAGGACATGAAATATGCTCTCTTTCTCTGTTTCTGTTTAGTGAGACGACATTTTTGGCACAGTATTGTGCGATTTCATCAGCAAACTTATTGCCAACAGTTATGTAGTCTTCCCCATTTTTATGTGCATTGCACTTCACCACTGCAATCTGTTTAGGCAGCTGTATCGCCTCAAGCAATTTTTTCACAAATTCACCATTTCTTATTGGGGTTCCTGCAGACGTCAAGAAACCTCTCTGGGACCAGATCTGCCCAAAATCATGAACCACTCCAAAGCCATATTGGCTATCCGTGATTACTGTGATTCAGACATTCTTTCCCAATTTGCATGCTTGAATTAGAGCAATCAACTCCGCTACTTGGGCAGAACGTATCCCTCTCAAACAAGATGCTTCCATTACAGCAGCTACTGTGCAAACTGCATATGCTGCACTCAGATCTCCATCATTCGTTCTCAAACATGAGCCATCCACGAACAGAATATAATCCGATTCCTTTAAAGGCTCATCCCGTATATCGGGTCTCGGTTTTGTACAGTATTCGAGTACATTCAGACAATCATGATCAACTTCATCCATTTCAATCACACTCTCTTCATCTGGCAATGATGTTGAAGGATTCACATTTATGCATCTGTCAATGGTGACATTGTCTGCACTCAAAATTACTTTTTCATACCTAGTCAGCCGACTATGTGTCATATATTGGGTTTTGGTTCTTGTCAAAAGAATTTCCACAGAATGACGGACATATACTCTCAGTAGATATCCCATCACTATGCCTTCACTCTGCTCCAGACTTACACAAGTAGCAGCAACTGCTTTCAAACATCCAGGCAACGCTTTTGCTACTGGGTCTAAGACAGCTGAAAAATATGCAATGGGTCTTTTCATGTTTCCGTGTCTCTGCACCAGGACTGAAAACGCACACCCATCTCTCACTACAATACAACTCAAAGTCTTTTTCATAGTCAGGCATTCCCAATGCCGGGGCTTCACACAGTTTTGTTTTTAGTTCTCTGAATGCTTTCATTTCCTCATCATTCATTTCAAAAGGATCTTTAACATCCTTCTTTGTCAATCTCTGTAATGGTTTTGCAATTAATGAAAATCCACTTATCCATTGTCGACAATATCCAACCATTCCTAGGAACATTCTTACTTCTCTCTGTGTCATTGGAGCTCTCATTCCTTGAATTATTTTTATTCTTTCAGTCGTTACCTTTCGCACTCCCATTTCAATCTTATGTCCTAAATATTGGACCTCTTGTTGACAAAACTGCAATTTTGATGGGGATACCTTATGTCCTCTTTTTGCTAAATGATTCAGCAAAGCAATTGTATCATTAACACATGCTTCCTTTGTTTTTGATGCCACCAGTAGGTCATCAATATACTGAACCATCACAGATTTTTCTGGCATTTTTAAATCTTCCAATGATTTCTTTAAAATCTGATTAAAGATCGAGGGGCTTTCTGTATACCCCTGAGGAATTCGGCACCATGCCAAAATACGCTCTCCGAACCTGAACGCAAATAATGGCTGGCTATCTGGATGTAATGGAATAGAGAAAAATGCATGGCACAAATCAATAACTGTGTACCATTCTGCTTCGCGTGGAATCGGGTATAGAATTACAGCAGGGTTTGGTACTATTGGGCAGCAAGGCACAACAATTTTGTTTACCTTTCTCAAATCCTGTACAATTCTATATGTTCCATTCGGCTTTTTCAGTCCCATTATCGGTGAATTGCATGGACTGCTCATTATTTCTCTCAGAATCCCTTGTTCAATCATTTTATTTATTACTGGTGTTATTCCTTCAATTATTTCTGGTGTCAATTTATACTGTGGCGTATTTGGGTAACTCGCTCCTTCTTTAACAGAGATCTTAACAAGGTCTACTCCTTTCATTAACCCTATATCTTCTCCCGTAAAATCCAACACTTCCTGTTTCACTGTTTCTTTCAGTTCAATTGGGATTTTCTCTACGTCAAATATGGGAAATAAATCATTCACTTCTGATTCTAAATTTACCATTGTCATTTTATATAATACATCTTCATCCGGGGTCTGAAATGCAATCCCATCCTGAGTACAATAGATGGTGCAATTCATTTTGCAAAGTAGATCGCGTCCTAATAGGTTCACAGGACTGCAATCACACACCACAAATCGGTGCATTTCACTGAATGGTCCAATCTTTACCTCCACTAATTTGGTAAGAGGCGCCTTAATTTGCTGATTCGAAACACCTACGACTTGGATATGTTCACCTGAGAGAGGAAGGTTTGGAATTTCCACTGACCTAACAGTAGAACGGGTAGCTCCAGTGTCCACAAGGAATGTTACATTTGCACCATTCACTTCTCCATCCACAAATGGACCTGCTTGATCTACCTCTAGAGTTGCACCAAGCACACACTCTTCTTCCTCTCCTAGGCACCGTCATAAACTTTCATCCGACTCATTACCATCCTGTCGTAACCAGTATTGAGATATGGCAGCTGCGCGCGGCAATTGTGTTACCTGCTCTCAACCGTAGAATCCTGTTTCTGCACTGTATTTCTGTGGATTAACACTCTTGGGAAGTGGTGGTTGAGGCACCTGACTTTGTTGGGTAACTACCTCACTCTGCACCTGTGGATTTAATGATTGATTTTCCGTATTAAGTTTTGGAGGGAATTTACACTCGTTTCTCCAATGTCCTAACTTTCCGCAGTTGTGGCATGGCCACTTTTTCTTTGCCTCTTCTATGCTCATTTGATCTTTTCCTTTACCTATATTTGGTCTAGATCTAGTCTGTCCTACCTCATTAACTTGATTATTCAATTGAGCTTCTTGCTTCTCTGCAACTTTCACTTGTGCCCACATTGCTTTCTCTTTTAATTTACGCTGTCTACTCTCAATGTCATCACTGCAGTATTTAGCATATCTCAAAACCTCATCTACCGTGCTGTTCTGCCAACAAATCATATGCTGTTTAATCATTTCACTTATCTCTGGTTTCAACCCATAAACAAATCTATATACAAAATGACTCATATCCTTCTCATTTAGCGTCTCATAGCCACTATACTGTTTAAACACTAACAGTAGTCTCTCATAATACGCGTGTACAGATTCTTTACTTTCCTGTGTGGTTCTGTCGATTTTTACCCAATCCATTTCCTCATCACTTCTGGTCCTGGCGCTCCTATTTTAGCATCTCTTGGATATTCTACAGTTGGCCAATCAATAGTAATCTTACATTCTGTCCACAAATCAGCTTGTACTACTATATCAAATAATCCATCCAAATCTATCCATAACACCTTCGAAACTTTAACAAACCTCTCCACTTGTCTGTACCATTCTACTGGTTTCTCTCTCAATTTTGGGAAGTCATTTGTAAATGACAGTATATCCTGTCTAGACCATGGGACATGCACATAACTACCTCCTGGAGTTTCTCTCATCGGGTACTCCCTTACAATTGATTCCTTGTCTGTCACCGCAAAAGCCAAAGACGCTTTATCTGTCATTTTCTCATTCCTTTTAGTCCACCTGCTTCTCCATCTATCCACATCACCCCATTTCCTCAGCAAAACAATTAATTCTTTTATTTGGGTTAACCGTCCTGATGTGTTCAAATTTTCTATATTTTTCTCGCAAAAATCTACTCTATATGGTTTCTGCAAACTTCTCACTTTTACAAATTCTACTCCTAGTTCATTTGCTGTTTCTTCTAATTTGTCATGTAAATTCCTAGCTCTCCATGTAATGCTTTTACATAAGAACATTATCTCGTCATCCTGATAAGTTTTCAGTTTTTCTGTGCCAATTGTCCCTAAGATCAATTCCTCCATGTCTATTTTTAACCTAATTACATCTAATGGTTTTGATTCTGTCTCTTTCGTTTTTAGAGTTTTCATCCATTCATTCAATTCATCCGGAGTCGGACCTATAGGTGTACTATTTAATTCTATCCAATTTTTACTTCTTTCTGGTGTCTCTGATGCCGACTCAGTTCCCATAGGTATCCTCCTAAACTCATTCTCATTTACCGTCAAATTAGTAGGTGGGCTTGGTCTATATGAACTAACCAAATTTCTTGCACCTTCATTGTCTAATTCCATCCCTTCTTTCCTTCTTTGCAAGTGTGAATTCATAGGAATGACTAAAGAATGCTCTTCTATTTTCTGATTCTCAAAAACTGGTATTACTGGAACTATCGTTACTGGTACAGTTACAGCTTCCATATTCATTGTTAATTCTCTTATCTTTTCAGTCAATTCTCTTGTGGTTTTTGCTAATTCAGTTGTATTGTCACTTTCAATCTTCTCGTTTTGTGGGGTTTTCAATTGATCTTGTGACCTATTTATCTCATATCCCCGTTCGGGATTTTTATTCCTCCCAGTTTCCATTGGCGGTGCATTAGGTGTCACCACCGCAGAATTCTGTTGGTATGGATGTGGGTTTCTGTTTAAAATATCTTCCAGCAATTCATCTTCCGTCTCACTACCACCATACCCATACTTTTCAGTAACCAAATGTTTCTTTTTCTCTGTACACTTTCTCTTTGCTTCTTCCTCAACTATAAAAGCTGGAAACAAACCTCCTGTCATATTAGCATATCTCCAACGCTTTATTCTGTCCTCATGATTCACTCCCCACAACCTTCCGGGCACAAAATCATGATTCTTTAATCCTCTGAATCTTTCTCGTTCATACATCTCATCTTCCCATTCACTTAAAGCTTCAAACTGTGTCGGTCTAGGTTTAGGTTCAAGCATCGTCATCTTCTCCCTCAAATTCCGAAGTACAGCTACACTAAATGAACCATTCTCAGGAAATGCTAATACTCCATCATTTTGAGTATATTTAGTCCAATTTTCTAACCATATGCAGGTATGATATCCGTACTTCAGCATCATATGCGAAGCTGGTGATTTCGGCGGAGGAATTACTTGTCCCTCTCTAGTTACTACCTTTTTGTCTTTCTTAAAAAAGTTCTTAATTTTCGCCATCCACAACGTTTTCTCTCTACCATACTCATAATAAGCCATAATTCACAATCTCTTTCCCTTCTCAAAAGTCCGCAATTCAACACTGTTCACTATGCGTTATTCGGACCTATCCCAGCGCGACTCACACCAACGCTCCAATCCTAAGCTTCTACGTCACTGGTTATCCAACCACTCCTAGCGCGACTCACACCAACGCTCCAATCAGAGTGTCTTCTGTATAACTAGTGCACTGTCCAATCCCAGCGCGGCTTTTGTCTATGTCAGTTCTGCTCCTGACCCCTCCTTTACAAGATTTATCGGCAATTTATTTTTCAACAGTTCTTTGTTAGTTACAACATTAAAAACACATTTCCATTGTCTGATTTCGCTAACAAAAGTGACAGTTTTATTCTAGCTCGCAAGAATACAGTTTCGTTCGATAAGTGTAGCACTTCCCTCTACCTTACCCTTCTTTCAAGCAAGGGGTAAACCCGTTTCTCTGGGGATAAAACACATGTGGAGACTACACTGCTCCTGAGAATTAAGGCCAGAGTTTCACAAGAAAACCGGTAGCTATTTCATTCACACACCTTTTATACAGAAATTGTCCCTATCATAACACAACCTGTGTTATCACCAATTTGAAAATCTAGACAATGCACTATTCCATGTGACTTCTCTTGCCACACGTGTCCACTTCCTACTTCCCGGAAGCTTCAAAATTTCCGACTTACATATAACATAACACGACTCAACATAAAGTGTTAGACATGAAATAATCAATAATCAATAATCAATAATCAATAATCACCAAACTAATCTATAGTAACCATAACTCTGCTACCAAGAAATCTGATCCAGCGCTATCAATAACATTTCTTCTCCTATATGCTTTGGACGTCCAGGTACAAATATCCCTCTTTCCACAACTATATCCATATGACGGTGGGGCCCATAACACTGCATAAACATTCACTCTCTCATATATTCCCTGGATTTCATCCGTTTTTATCTAGGAGAAAACAGTTAATGATTTGCTGGAAGGAGACGGGATACCTTTTAAAACGACATAATACTTCTCAAGCTTTAAGGTATTCCGCTCATTGGTCGATGGACCAACTAGTAGGAATCAGTTGATGGTGATTAAGACCAGCTCAATCACTATAAACCTTTAAACATTTACATTTATCATTGAGCTAAAGAACCACTGACTCATTGTTTAAAGATAATAAAGTTTATATAATTTTTAGAAGCATGAATAAGTTTCAAATTTATTATTCAGATTATTACATTTAGCATCATTATAAAAATAAATTGAAATTGCAATGCATACCTATTAGATGGAAAAACAAAGTTCGTCACAGCAATGAATTCAGATCACAGCATAGAACTCCCGAAAAACTGTCAATCTGTCCTGAAAAACAGGCCTTCTCAACGGACCACCTATAGGGTGTTTCCCACCACAATCCCGTTCTTTTCCCCTTTAGTATTTTAATAACAAAAAGGTCTAATAGTATTAAATGGAAAATCTATTAAAAGCAAAAGGTTCTCCAGCAGCAGCGTCTCGTGCTCAATCAAAAATATAAAATAGCAGCTCTCTCCCCCCCTCTAAGAGTAGGTCTTCTTATACCCTAATACTAGCTTACTAAGTGAAAATGTTACATCTTTGTGGGCGAGATTCTCTCTAATTGGTCCATTTGGGGTCAGTATACATCTCATTATGAATATCCTTGCTCCAACCAGTTCTTTGTGGAAAGTTCATACTTCTGTTGTTTCTCACGGGTTCATGACATTACCCATCCGCACATTGGTCTCAATCTGTATCCTTTTCTGATACTTTTAAGTTGAACAGTTCATTGTTTATTCACATATTCACTGCAACTTCTCACGCTTTTCGCTATGTCCTTCTTTGGCACACGTTTGTATAATAAGGTCATTGCAGCCTTGACCACGCTTCCATCCTAGGCTTTGGGACGGTCACATGATCCCTTTTGTTCACAGCCTTTCTCGCTTTCGGAACCCACTTCGCGCCTGCGTACTCTAGCTTGTTTGCCATGGCAGCCATTTTTACATCGCGGCACAACAGGCCTAAGCGAACTATTATAAAGATAAACAGAACATAGTTAAGAATAAAGAATATAAGCCTTTTCGTTTCCCTCCCGTCATTCTACGTACCCCAATTAAGTATTACCTAGCAAAAGCGACATATAAAGCCATTTCTTACTTACCAACCGCTTTACTTTGCCACTACACAGTTTATTTCCAAGCACAAATCATGCATTTATTATTCTAATTAGTACGCAAATTATTAGGCTTATGTTATCCACGTTAACAATTGTAAGTAAATTAGTTTGCACGGATATAGCGTGTTACCCATAACCCTTTTCATGTAACATACATGGTTGGTTATTTACTGAGACTAACCTGTGTGTTAATTATTCAACATAAATATTAGGAGGTTAAAAAAAAATTCGTTTACCCTGCTCCATCAATGGCAACGCTGATTTCACCACCTATTGCAGCCATTGTAATGTATCTTTAATGAATATTTTGGAAGACATGAAATTATATATTCTAGACGACACCTAAGACACATCTTTTGAAATAATCAGCTGTTTCACAACCATATTTGTACTGGTTGATAGAGTACATCCAATGTACCTCTGATAACACACCGTACATCAACATCTCGATAGATGTTCTTGTTTAAAGGTTTTTATTATTGTCTGGTTTGACAGCACAGGTGTCTGAGTTTAAAATTTCAGGGGCACACACATAACATTGTAATGCTTTTAAAAAGTCTTAGATAACTAGACAATTTTGGGTGTTTTTTTCTGGCAGCAGCACAGATGGAGGAGAGCAGTCATTAACCTACGTGGATGTTTAGGTCTGACTTCACAGTCTAACTGTTACCTGACCTTTTACCCTACACCAGTATTATTCTACATTTCTCTGCTTCTACACAAATATATATCCATTCCCATGCTATTTACTGGTAATGTTTCACATCACCATACTTCATAAATTGAAAGCCAGACCTACTGGCATTGCCAGTGCTTGTTATTATGGTCTGGCTTGACAGCTCAGTTAGTGCCAGACAATTATGTGAGCATCAATAGAGAGGGACTTTGGCACACATGGTGGGAGCCAGTAGGACATGTTTTGATTGGTCATAGGTTGTGTGCTTTCACAAAAAGGTGCTTGCCCTCCACACAGCCATAAACATTTTGTTTATTTATCCATCTAAAGTGTCTTAGGTAACTAGATAGTATATGGTGTTTTTCTCTGGCAGTAGCACAGCTGGAGGAGAGCAGTCATTGACCTACATGGATGTTTAGGTCTGGCTTGATAGTGCAACTGTCACTTGACCTTTTAACCTACACCAGTATTATTCTACAGTTCATCTCTTCCATAAAAATATAGATCCATTCCATGCTTTTTATTTGTAATTGTTCACATTGCCATAAGACATTAATTGAAAGCCAGACCTAATGGCATTGCCAATGCTTGTTAAAACACGAATATGAAAAGAAGCATTAAGCAGTCCATGTCTTGGGCCTCAAAAGCGGTTTCGTTCATAGATGAATTGTTCGCTTCTCTTCACTGTTATTTCAAAACAAAGTACTTTTTATGTTAACAGATAACAGGGAACGAGATTGCCAACACACTTTTACATTTTAAGGATCAAAGGCGTCAATGGTGGTAGATTGTTTTCAGTAAACGAAGTAAGAATGCAGCCTGGAAAGACGGGCTCTGAAATGCTGTGCAGGCCACAGAAGCTTTCCCAACAAATAACTCAAGTGGAAACATGAACTAAGCTGGATTTAAAAACGCATATAAAGAGTTTTTATTGTTCTTTTCATTGTTAACATGTTGACCTAGAAATCCGACCTTCCTCCACCGGAAGTTGATGTGCAGGGGCGGGCACTGAAGGGGACTCACAATGCGCTGCTGAGGACAACCAGCTAAACAGAAGCCTGGGAGATGTTTGGAGACACAACGCTGTTTGCACACTCTGTTCATGAACTTAGATCAAGAGACACGCTTTGTCGATCTCATTGTGTAAGTCGTGTGTCTAACTGCATAGAAGACCACCAGAGCAATACTATCTTTTACGTTGGGCTCAGGAACCCACGCAAGGATATGATTTAGAACTTCACAAACCATTGGATCACCGTTTTGTGATGCACATTTGTTCTTTCCGTGCCTGACCCTTCCTTAAGTACGAACTGCAAACCCTCACACACTGTGACACTGAGACAGGCATGAATGTAGGGGGCTGTGGGAGATGCCTGTGGTACCCTAAGAGAAAGTTACACCTGGTCAAACAGCTACACCTGCAATCGGAGGAGTTGAGGGCTGGTGGCCTCACTCCTTGTAGTTTAGACAACGACCTTTCTAACCACAATGCTGCGACCCAGCTTTTTACTTGGATTAACAAAAGCTTTAATAATCCCTTCCCAAACTAAATTGAATGTAATTAGAGGGCCCGGAAAGTGCTGGCTCAGTTCAGAGGCTGTCGCACTTTACCCTGCAGCTTTAAGGACCCAGCCGCTGTCATCCTCAAGAGTGAAAATGAAGGCGTGCTCTCACTTTGACGTGACACTCAGTATTATTTTTGTTTACTCAGTCTTCTGAGGATCTTGGCTGGCTGTTTATGGCTCTTTGAAGACCATGTGTAGCAACAAACTCTCCAATAGGAGCTTAGCTAGGTTCCGTTTCACCAGAACAAAGTAGGGCCAGCACCTGATTAGTACTTTCAATGAAGCAAAATAATGCAACTATATTTCCAAAACTGAAAGGCTGTGAGAGAAAAGAGCAGATTCTAAGATACATCCACAGCAGCGACAGCCTGGAGTGAAAGTCTGCTATGGTGTAAATCTTAATTTGTAGATCGCGATGTTGGACTGATCAGCAGCGCCAATAGTTGTAGATTGCGTACAGCAGAGGATTCATATCTGAAAGGCACTTAAATGTCAGACACAGAATGTAAAACATAATTCGTGCACCAAAAAAGATGGAGGCCAATGGAGGTTCTTTAAGCAAATCACTTCAATTTAATTTAATTTAATTTTATTGTTTAGTCAACTAGGAATTCCAAACTGACAGACTTTTTCAAATAATCTTCCAAGGCAATTAAGTAGAACTTTTCAACTATTTTATTTAATAAATAACAAAAGTGTAAGTAGTTTTAACATACACACTTAGAATCTGGTGTTATCTTCGATGTGTTTTGTCCATATTGTAGATGACAGTTCACACAAATATTTGCTTCCAGCAAAGTGGTTTTTGTTTTTATTGACAACTAAACTCAAGTTGTGAGTGCTACCGTAAGCCCTTATCCCTTCCTTTGCTATTAAGTTCAATTGTACACCAGTATCAGCTACAAAGAAAAATACCCCAAATTACTGCCATTTTGGAAATCCTTGTCAGACAAAGCCAAATGGTAATCACACAATTCAAAACAGGTCAAACATTGCGTAAACTGAATAATAACTCACAGTGTATGGTCTACAATGCACTTGATGAATGAAAGAAGTTTATATTTCAGAAAAACACTAACTGTATTACGCTTACTTTAGGTTTCCCTGTATTCTTTACTTTTATTTTCGTCAGAGGAAATTTCTCCTAATTTACGCATTTCTCGTTACTGTGAGTGGACTAGATGGAACTTTCCACCACCTGTTGTATCCTAAAATGTTACACATAGTGTTGCAATGAACAAGTTGTTGCCATATGGTGTATGACTACGAGCATATTCCTTCAGTGGTATGAACACTGTAATGATTAATTGTCAGGGAACCTTGGCTTTCCCACTTTAAGGTGTTGAAGTGCCATTTGCTGACAGAGCCCTATCTTTCTCCTGTCACTTCTGTTCAAAGTTCGATGATGTTCCAGTGGTCCACATACGTAACTTTGGCTCCTAAATTTTCAGTAATCAAATATCATCTGGGAAATGCGTGTCTCTTTTTTTGCATGTGCCTTTCCAATGTTTTATTAATTTAGATACATAATCACTAAAATCTGTTAAGGTACATTTTCTGCCTGATTCTCAAAAGATATCAAACACACTGATGAATACAGGGGCATATTATCAACGATTCGCGTTGAACATCTCCAATCGCGCTTAGCGCGATTTTGAATATCGCCGTATATCGCCGGTTCACATCGCCGTGTTAGCGGCGTATTTGCAACGATTTCCAAACAGGCGATGTGAAATCCGGCAATATACGGCGATTTTCATCAATATCGCCTGAAAACCAGCGATATTACAACTGCGCTGATGGACATGTTGTTAATAGGGAGAGGTGGATGTAACCTTACAATCCACCTCCCATTATGCACATGGCTAAGTCGAAATATTTGTAGACGTTAGTTTTCCCCGATATCCGCGGTTAGCGTGGCTTTTTTCTTCCCTACGCGAGTACTGGCCCGGCTTGTAAATACCGCGATGTGCGGTTAGCGAATATTTTCATGTTGTTCCCTGAAAGGTACGCCTACTTTGCATCTCATTAGCGATGCGAAGCGAGGCGATACCAAAACGGCTGCTAACATGCGCTAATGCATGTTAGCTAACCCTGGGCGAAGCACTACGCTACGCTCGCGTAGTTTGCGAAGTTTGTGCTACTTCGCACAACGCGAATTGCACGTAGCACAGTGCAAACACGCGTAGCGTAGCGTAGTGCCGCGGTCATTTTTTGCTTGCTCGCGGTCCTCAACGTCAAGTTGGCGACCGCGAGCAAGCAAAATGACATCCCGACGAGACTTTTTCCTCGTTCGCGATCAGCAACATCAAGTTGCCGATCGCGAGTGTGGAAAATAAACCTCCCGGCGAGATTCTCAACGCGGGGAGGTCAGGTTTCTCATTGCGAGTGGTCGCGTATGCTCGCGACCGCTCGCGATGAGAAAGTACCAGTCCACGTTGAGAAAGCTGCCGCTCGAGTAAAAATCTACTCGAGCGGCAGTAAAAGACAGCTCGCACTGTGCAAGTTGCCGTTTTCAATGATTGCACAGTGCGGACAAGCATCCGGCACTGTGCAATCATTGCGAACACGCACTACGCAGTTCGCGTAGTGCTACGCGAAGCTCGCGTAGTGCGAACTGCACTTTGCGTAGCTTCGCGAAGCACTACTTCGCGAACTACGCCCAGCCTTAATGTTAGCGCCGCCTTGTTAATAGGGCGATGAAATTATCGCCGCTTTAGCGGCAAAAAGTGCCGCTAAAGCGGCGATAATGCCCTTGTAAATATGCCCCACAGTTTTTAGTGATCGTCAATAGCTCTCCAGCCTCTCATTCCACAAATTAGTGGGTGGCACTGATAGCAAAAGAATCAACACAGTATTGTACTGCACATTATAAAAGTCCAAGGTGCTTCAAACTGCAAAAAAGTGAGTTTATAGCAATTACAAACCTATAGCTATCCTAAATCTGTGGGCGTAGCCAAGGTCACATGATATATTAAAAGGCTTGTATTTATAATCACATAGCTTGTTGAATTCAGGTGCAATCATTAATGTGGCATACAATTGTTAAAACCAGAGCATCAGTGTACAAATGCATTCTGGGATATTCGGTTTCAAATCATAATTTATTTTATTTATTTGTCTATTCTCAACATAATAACTTCCAAAAGTCTGCTTTACACACAAATACGTTACTTCATCATGTATTTGAATATAATACCCAGCTATAAATAGCCTACAGCATATTTACATAAACAATTATAGTTACAAATAGCGTGATCATAATGAAACCATGTTGATATTGATATTGGATCCTTCCTACATCAAATAACACTACTCTCTAATAGTAGTCATTGATTGGAGATATTAAAAACTAATGTCAACCCTTGTCAGAGTTTAAACGGTTGGTTTCGCTATAGATAGCAAAATAATCAAAATCTGTGATTTCAGATGCCTTAACTTAAACTTTCTATTTCCTTCTCAAGATCAGCAAGATACCAACCCTTGGACATTTTGATCTGAAAAGGAAAACAAGTTTGGCTACAGATGCGAGTTTGAAGGGTTTGGGGGAAGTTGTATCTCAAATGGTTAATGATGAGGAAAGGGTTGTGGCTTTTGCTTAAGAGCACTTAAGGAGAGTCACTTACTGATTGAAAGGGATGCTTTGGCTGTTGTATGGGTGATATGCAATTTCAATTTCTACCTGTAGAAGTTGCCTTTTTTTTACATCAAAACAGACCATCGTTTCTTAGTTCAGATATTTTCTTGCATGGGAAGCCAGAGATTGACTCCTAGGCTGAAATGATGGTGTGAGGAGTTCAATTTTCAAGTAAAGTATTTACCAGGACTTAAGAACAGCATTTCTGACTGTCCATCGCATCTGCCAGTGGAATAGAGGACAATTTAGAATTGGTTGATGCCCAAAAAGTCTGCTGGGTTGGAGAGAGTGCTTTGATTCAACTGGAGTGGGAAGAGGGTAAAGCAAATGATTCGACTTTGCTGGCCATTAAGCGATATGTTGTTCAAGGCTGGCCTGAACGTAGATCAGTAGATCCATTGGTGTACTCCTTTTGGAGTGTGAGAGATGAGTTGATGGTTGAGGGTGGTGCACTTTTGAGAGGTGAAAGGCTGGTTCCTCCTGAAGGGATGAGAATTAAATAGATTAGCTCATGATGGAGACTTGGGAGGAATTTAACTAAGGCAAAAGTAAGAGAAAGATATTGGTGGCCAGGGTTGGACCATCAGGTGGAAGAAGTGATTACAGATTGCTATTTGTGTACCATGAATGACAAATCGCATGTGACCCATCAGGTTCCTTTATCTCCTGTTGGAATACCTGCCAAACTGTGGGAGAAGTTGGGTTTGGATGTTATGGTGCATTTGAATTGTTGCAGTCAACTGAGCGCTATGTTTTGCTTTTCATTGATTATATGTTCAAATGGGTTTCCACGAGTTGTGTGAATTCAATAAGCACTAGAGTTGTTCTAGATTTTTTGAATGATTAATTTGCAAATGAAGGCGTGCCTAAGTATCTGGTGAAAACTAATGGTGTGCAATTTGTGTCCCAAGGGATGCAGAACATTTTGGAAAATCTAGGTATCAGTCACCTTAGAACAGATTTTTACTCACCACAAGCTAATGTCCTAGCTGAGAGAATGAACCGCGTGGTGAAATCCTGTGTTTAGATGGCAATGGTTACGAGGCTACCCCTTAGAGATGTTCTCATGAAAACCTAATGCGCACATCACACTACTCCAAATTATGTGACATTTAAGTCTCCTTTTGAGTTCCTGAAGGAGTGGGTGACTCAAAGCTCAATCCAGCATGAATCTTTTCGGGCAGAGGTGTGAATGATATGGACAAGGAAGTGAGAAGATCCTGGCGCGAAAGTTATCAACACAAATACAAAGCTTGGTATGATTGGAGACACTCTGTAAAATAAGAAATGGAATGGAATTGATCTTGTTTGGGTAAAGAAACCAGGTTGGGGGAAGAAGGGTTGACTCCATTTTTGGGTCCTTTTTTTATTGTATGTACTAGGAAAATTGTGGTCACAGAGGATCCTAGGAATACTTGGAGAATGTCAAGGTTGGTGAAGTGTTCTGATTGTAAAGTTAGTGATCGGAAGTCACGTACTAAACATGACTGCATGTTTCAAGGGAGACAAGATACAATGACTAAGGAAGGTCGCTTTCCAGTTTACATGAAAGATACTTCCAGGCTGAGAAAAAGGTCTGCATGATATGAAGATTACATGATGTAGTAAGAATCAAACTTACAAGTTATAGAATGTAGTAATCCTTTAGACTGATTCTTTGTATAGAGTTGTCCTTTTATTTACACTGTCTTTGACATTATTCCTTTATTGTTACTAAAGTTATGTTGTCTTAACCACGTTGTTTTATGTAAACGCTTTTGGTTTCCTAAGAGGGGGGGATGTGCTGTGGGCATGAATCATCTTAGAGGACTGCACAAGTTAAAATGTGTTAAGGATTCAAGAGCTAGTGCAGGATTCCAGGAGAGATGGTTGAGAGGAGCTGTCTGGGACTGGAAGGAGCTGTTGATAGTGTTACATGAATCCTGAAAAAAACACTACTACTATCACCATTTCGTCATGTGGTGCTTTCAACGAAACACTAAGTAGCTTGTATCTGTAAAATGCTGGTCCTCCAGATATTTTTCATCACCTTTCCTGATTGCCTAAATATGTTCCCCAATACCCAAATGTAATTGATTGCCCTGCCTTCAAACCACAGGCTGCCAGGGCCCTACAGCATGTAGACATTACAGGTACCACTGCTATTCAAAAACAACCTATAACTCAGAACCTGATTTAGAGTTTGGTGGACGGCTATTCTGTCACAGATATGACGGATATCCTGTCCGCCATATTACAAGTGTATTTTACACTTTGGCATTTGCAATAAGGCTGAGGTGATACCCATCACGTTTGTGATGGATCACCTGTCCACCAAACTCTAAACCAGACCCTTAATCTCAAATGAGGCTATTTACAGTACAATTGTGGCACTGAATTACAACTACTCAGACCCTCCAGAATTTTGCGATTTGCAAAAAAATTGCGAAATTGGACATTTTGTAAAAATGCCGTGACTTTTACAAAACTGCCAGTGAAATTTGAAAAATGTGATCATTTGGCTGACAAGGGGCTGTGAAAACACAACAGTGAGGATGACATTGCCGGGCTCCACGCGGGGACACTCTGTCACGGTCCCAGCAGCTGCAACCAGTGCTTTATTCTTTTTCTTGCTTGAAGACATAATTGTCTGATCCCTCAAATACTACAGTAAATGTTTCTGCTTTCCAATTCTCTTAAGCTACTAGACTGTGCATGCTTTAACCACCAAACCCGGGACGATGTCCCGAGCAATGACCATGTTGAAGCCAGGCAAAGCATCTTCTTTTATTCTGAGTTATCGATCCCATGGAACTGATGCCCCTACGAGCAATCTGCCTGACTTTAGCATGGACTCTGCTTATAGCATAGCACTGTGTTTAGATTCGAGACCCATAAACACATCCACACAAGTTGCATCGCAACAAGCAGGAAATAATGTCACCGCGCTATTTTAGCAGGCATCTTGGAAGAACAATTTCTCCATCTGAATGGTACATGGTTTTCGCCAGCAAAATCAGGAAAGAACCTTTTTTTAAAAACAACTATACGACTGCGACTCGAACATGCATCTATTGAAATATTGATGTCTTAAAGACTGTTTAAGTTTTTTTTTTTCCATCAAATTCAAAATCTTAGTTTTAGTCCGCTTTGTTAAGGGGGAGGCTAAGTCTGCTGTCATCATCTTAAGGCAAAGTTCAAGTGACAGGTGTAAGAGAGGTGAAGCGTTTAACGTTTTTGCGACAGCAACAAAACTACTTTTGGTTTATGTCAAGCTCATTTAATATTCCGTGCACTATTTAATTTTTACTGTTTTCCTAAACTCACATAATAATCAACAGTTTGTCCTATCAGTGGCTTTTGCGATACATATATCACGATTTTGACACAAGAATGTGTGTAATTATGCAAAAAGCAGTAGAAGCAGGGACACACTTCCCACTCATAAAATTTCTTGAGATCAGCATGTAATGTGGCATGCATGATCAGTCATTTTAGGACAATGGCCAGGCACCAGTCCTGTTTGATCCTGCCTGCTGACTACCATCACTTCCATTTTACTCTAGCTTTCCCCTTTTTTCTGGCTTCTGTCCCTTTTTAGGTCTCGCCTAGGCAGCGCGCATGCACTGCTCTAGGAGATGACCTTTAGAAATTGGTCAGCTCTTTTCAAGCACTCGTGCTTGTGCTGGCATCCACCTGGCGGGAGCGAGCAGCGGCGCGCAAGCTAATTGAAAACAGATGGCCCGCGCGCCGCTGCTCGCTCCCGCAAGGTGGATGCCAGCACAAGCATGAGTGCTTGAAAACAGATGTTTTCATTTGGCCAAGGGACACGCGCGCGCTTGTTAGCCTGCTCGCGGTCGCCTTGCCGGCGCGCTTTCACTTTCGTTCGCGGCATTCCCTTTGACCTTCGTACTTCATTTATTCTCCTAAAGGTAGGATGCCCACATTGTGGGCAATAACTTTGCCTACAAATTGAAAATAAATAGTTAAATAAATGTATTTGGGCGCAATTCTCCTACACATTAATTGGACTGTTTCCCTTGTTAGCCTGCTCGCGGTCGCCTTGCCGGCGCGCTTTCACTTTTGTTCGCCGCTCCTTGCTTCACTGCGCTCAGCTCTAGTCCTTGCCGGGCTCACGCTGCCCCGCACTCCATTCACCTAGTTTTCTATGTTTCCTACTCGTGTTTGACCAACCCTCATCAGAAGCGCTCATATTTTCTCACTCGCTCAGAGAGCACTGTTAAACAGACCTGTAAGTCTTGCTCTTATCTAGTTACTTTGTATGACTTCAAAGTAAGAGGATTTCATGGTGTGGCTTGCCCATCCCCAATCCTCCTGCTTTGCTTTGAGCCATCTGCCCCCACCAACATGGCTGCTTGTTTTAATTACTGTCACTCGCCACAACCAGCCTCCGATGCACCCTTTGCTCTTCCAAGTCTGCCGTAAAGAGACATAAGCCAACAAGCGCTTCTGCTGCAAAAGCCCCAGACTGCCTCTGTGTGCAAGACGCCACAGCCTGCTCGCCACAGCTTCCTTCGACGAGCGTGTAAATTGCGGGACGGTGGCAGTCCTCCCTCCAAACCAACAATCTGAGTAGTCATTGTATGCTTTTCTCTAGCCCCGCACCCTCCAACTCCTCATTACTCTTGTACCATGCGCTTCTGTGCACTCCTCCTGCCCCACGCTGCACAAGCGACCCTCCGCCGAACGAACCCACAACGACTGCAGCAAAAAGCCGAGGTGAAGGAAGAAGAGACCGAAGAAGTCCCACCAAAACAAAGAGACCAAGGAACGACACGACCAACCACAGGTCCAACCCCAACACACCTAGGGAAGCCACCAGCAGAGCCGCAAAGACCGAAGAGGTCGGAACCGGAAAAGAACGCAGGCACCGACCCAGAGGAGCAACCAAGGACAGGTGCAAACCGAGCAACCAGGAAGAGAGGGGGCAGCGACCATGAGCAAGCCCCCCACCCCCGCAAAGCCGACAACACCGGCAACAGAGAGCCCAGAGGCACAGAAACCCCAGAGCAGCGGAGAACAAGAACCGGCAGGGTGGAAAGGCCACAGGGCAGGCGGAACCACAAGGACCGAACCGGCAGACAGGGCGGGGCACAGGAGCCGCGCGCCCGAGAAACCAAGGAGCCACCCAGGCAGAAGCCAAGGAAGACCCACAACACCCAGCCACCACAGGCGGCAAAGGAACCGGCAGCCGAGAGGCAAAGGACCTCAAAAAGTGGACTAAGTCACAAAAAGAAACACAAGAGGGGAGAAGGAAACCACAACAGGAAAACCAAACCCCACCAGGCAGCCAAGCGCAACACAACCCAGCACTAGGCAATAGGCAAACACCACCACCTGCCAGAAAGCCCACCAGGGGCACCACCAGCACAGCCCCGGAGCCAACAGCCAACCAAGGCCAAGGGCCCCACCAGGACAGAGGGAGGGCACAACACCCCCCCTCCGTGCAACAACGGAACCCAAGAAACAGGGACGCCGGAAACCCCAAGGGCCCGACGCAGGACGCAAGAAGCGACCCAGCCACAGCAAAAGAAAAGCACTGCCAGGGACGGGCGCCCCCGCCAACCCAGGCAACAGGCAGAAACGCAAAACCCAGCAACCGGGAGGCAGGGAACCCCAAAGGACAGGGCCCCAGAACAGGAAGGCAACCACAACAGGGCACCCACCACCGGGGCAGGGGAACAGCCCACCCTCTGCTGCCCCGAGCAGCCAACCCCAGGGAGGGGAAACCGGAACCCCCCCCACCAAGAGAGAGACAGGAACCAACAAAGACCCACACACCGACCAACGGGACACACAAAGGCCAACAGCCACAGTGAGCCCACGGAAGGGGCCAAGAAGAAGCAAGGCAGCAGGGACCAAGCAAACACCCCAGGAACGAACCAAGGAGCGCACAGAAACCGGAAGCCCCAAGCCGGCACCCAGACAGGCACGAACCAGGCCCAACCCGCACAGGGACCGAGAGCAGACACGACCAGGCGCCAGCAGAGAGGAAAGGCCGCAGGCCAGCAAAACACACACCGTGAAGCCCACAGCACCCGGCATGCACAGGCGGGCACGCAACCAGAAACCCACCATGCCCAACCCCGCCGAACACCGCACAGCAGACAAGGGCAGGAACCAACAGGGTGGAAAGGCAGCAGGCCGCTGAAGGGAGCCCAGGAAACAGCACGCCACCAGGAGGAGACCGCGCACCAGAAGAAAAGCACCACCGGAGCACACCGAGACAGAACAACCGAAGAACTGTCCCAAGCACCCGGGACAACCCAGACAGGATCCCACCAGGGACCGAGAGTGCACAAAGGGCAAAACCGCCAGGCAGGCAGCCCCAGACGACCAGTACCGTGTCCAGAGATGCCCCACCATCCGCAGAGCGGCACAGATGGACCCGCAAAAAATGGCTGCAAGCAGGAAACAGCACAGGAAGGCAGGGAAAGGAAGCCCACAGCACCTGGCCTTCCCAGGCAGTCACCCATACAGGTACCAACCAGGTCCGACACAACTCTGGAAATCAGAGAAAAACAGGTGCGTGCAGGGAGCTATGGCCGCAGGCCAGCACAGCAGCATAGGCAATATAGCATGGAAAAGAAACCGCTATGCGGTACTCACCACGGGGGCCGTCAAACACCACCACACAGTGACTGACCCCCCAACCACCAGCCCAGATGCCATCTACCAACGAGCGCCGAGCAAAGGGGAAAACCAGGAGCAACCGGCACCCCCAGGCGGCCATGCAGCGACCAGGGAGGAAAAGGACGAAATGCAGCCCCACCGGCATCCAGGAACGCCAAGGGCACCTCCAAGACCGGCCCAAGGTGTCCCAAGCAGCAGCAGCAGCGCGTCTCCCCGACCAGCCCAGCCACAGAAGACGCGGCCTTCAACCCGGAACAGACCGGGAGGAGCGGCGCCCCAGCCACAAAGGACCGGACGCCCATCAACGCGGCTCCCGGCAAGCCCGGCAGGCCAGGAGACCGCGGAACAGGATGTCGAGGACAGCCCAGCAGCCCGACGAGACATCCAAGAAGAGTCCAGCAGGTGAGAACCAGCAAATCCACGTCCCATTCTGTTGGAAGACAGAAAAAAAGAACAGGCTGAATGCTGGGACAGTACAGCTTATGTACTCCCAGTGGGAGGGGGTGGGTTTAGGTATCCCAGCATTCTCCTGCTCTTTTTTTCTGTCGTGGAGATGGTCATCTCCACTTTGTTAAGGAATGGGACGAGGACTGGAGGGACCGGGAGGTAATGGATAATTAAATCTATTTGGGAGCTATTAATTCTTTTTTCAAGTACATAAAGGAGGCAGTAGGATTGAGAATCATATCTTGCTATTCAGCAGGGTTAAAATGACAACTGGAGAAGGAGGTGGACATATTATTTCAATTTTTAGGTCAATATGATACTGTGTATTTATAAGGGTTTTTGCTTGTTGAGAACGTACATCTGAAAAAATGTGTTACTTATATCTTGGTGGCAAAACGGGGGATTTGGGATGCCCTAGCAATGGACTCATACCAGTGGTTAAAACTGCTCTCAGATGTTACCACACAAAGATAAAAACCAATTGACTGCATATCTGCAATCGAACTGTTTCTTAAAAATGTAACTTTGTTAATTGAATTTAACACAAATAATCTTGATACTTAATATTTATTTTCTACAACTAGTGCTCAAACAATTGGAACATTTAATCAATGAATACTAGGAACAGAGTTTCTGGTGATTATAACTCCTATTTGTTGTCTAAGGATGATTGCTCTCAGAAGGCGTTAACAACAATCAAAGAGTTTGAAATAAGGGACAAAAAAAATCATTCCTTCAGAGAAAGTGTGGAGCAGCGAAAATGATATATGACACCCTGAATAAAAATGATTTTATTTTCATGAGTGGGAAATTTATGGACATTTCACCAGCATAGTATACTAACATGTCATTTGGTGATAGCACAGTATTGGACTGCATTAATGTCTTCTGGCACAATGTAAAGACTGCACTCAATTGAAAATCATAGATAGACAGGAAAGCAAAAATAACCCCCAGTCCGTGATATTTGCATGGGAAATGAACGAGCATTAAATAAAAGAATTGACTGGCAACTTTGACAGTAAGATTAGAAGAATGGCTTGCATTAAATAGTGGAGCTCCTTGGAATAGAAATATTGGCTTTATGGTTGAATTCCCAGATGAATATATTCTCTTTCCTTTAATCCAGTATGATGACTTTCAAGGTTTCAATAAACTAATTTGGGAATGTGTGATATGGAGAATAATGGACCTCCTGGCCCTAAGAAAGAGCACCCCAGCTTCAATATCTTTGAATGTTATCCTATTAAACAGTAGGAATTTAAAGATAAAAAACCCAGTAAAGTAAGAACATTGCTACAACCAACGTTCAGCATTATGAAAATCAATGGCTTGTGCTATTAACAGAAATGAAGGTGTGTACCCTGAATATCGACCGCTGAATATCAATGCGACAGAATATCGAAGACAAAATATTAAAAAAATATATTGACAGGTACGTAAGTCTAGAGGTTCTCTACCTAACACCACATATAATGACCGACATGGTACATATATCTTCAAGATACAAGGATGTGAACTTAGTAGTACAATCAGACCTCTACTATTCACAGAGTGGAAGGTAGCACTCCACCAAAATACTGTCTTTGTTAAATCGTGCTGCCGTAATTTTAAGGACAAAATATCGAGGACCCTATCTCAATATTTTGGCCCTCAGAAATTTGTCCATGATATTATGGTACCACAATGTTGTTGAGACGACAGTCTGACTTACAATAGTGGAAGGTATTTATTTAGAAACATTATGGAACTGGCAAATTACCTTTCTCTTCTACAGCTGTCTCATTTTCTATCCTGTGAAAGTGGTACGCATAATTAATCACCCTGTTTATCTAGAGCTGGAGGACCAAGCGGGTTCGCAATTAATATACTTTAGAGGTCGCTTGGAATCCTTGATCTCTTTTTATTATTCCATCTTAAAGTCAAGAACCATTCCTCAGTCATGGAACAGTTTCATACCTCATCCAACACATAAGCGTGACCCAAAAAACTGGCAAATGATTATTGCATAATAATAATGATTTTACTAAACTGATCCAACAGAAGTTAGAAATTAAAGTTCAAGAATAATACTTAATCCACTTTTCACAAACAAATTTCCATAAATTATGCTTAACAACAGACAACATTATGACCCTGATAATGTCGGTCAAGACATTATTTTGGGAAAATTCTATAATTTGACATATCGATTATTCAGACAAATACAACTGAATTGGTAGAATTCAAACCTAACAGAAACTTCAGTCCTGCAGAACAGATGGTACCCTTCTTAAATTGATTATTGCATTATATAAAGACACCTGGGTCAGAAATAAAGTGTCAGAATCTGGAGCTCTTTTGCCTAAATTAGCATCATAACTCAGACGTGGGTAGTTTAGCCCCATTAATGTTTTGTCGTACTTGGTGACTTCCCTCAAACTAATGATGATCTAATCAGCTTTGTACCTAAACACTGTAATGTTCAGATGAGTGAAGGAAGTGGCCCGATTCGGGTCACTGATGACCACCTCTCAGCCTTCTACCAAAATGAAGAGTCGGTCAGACAGTAGAGAATACAAACCAATATCTGTTTATTCAGAGTACGAACAGAGCGGAGCCCTATCTGCCCAGTCGCTAAGGAGTGTTGCAGAGGGACTGACATCAACAAGCATAACGATACATGATGTACATTTCAGAACCAATGAAGGTATGCCTACAATGGAATTTTCCAGAGAGATACAGCTGGACAGTAAATTACAAAGGAGTAAGTTTCAATTCTGAGGCTGGGCACACATTATCTATCTTTCAAGGTTACTCTGCCTGTGCCCGCCACTAGACAAGTGGGAGAAGGCTTACATCTAAGAAGAAAGGTAGGCGTTAATGAGAACAGTGCATTCATTAGTGTGGAAAAACCCATCTCCGAAGAAACATAACCTAGAGAAGGCCGTTTCTCGAAATAGCAAGAATTAGTTTCAATCTACATCTAAAATGGCGCCTACACACAAAATGGCGGCTCGAATGCTAACTTACGTAAAACAATACAAAAACATAATTTTTATTCCAACAGACCCTCTTTTTAGCATGAGCTAAGCAATTATTGTGAGATAATAAGAAAACATATAGTTCATCAAACCATGAATACATTTTAGGAGCACTCCATTTATTCAGCATCTGGAGGGGAAACAGTAAGGAGGGAAGAGGTCTCGAAAATACCCTCGTCTATCTGCATATGGTCATCGAGCTCTTTCTGAAGCATTATTGTTGCATTAGTATCATGAATTGATATTCTTTTAGGAGAGAGAAATGTGGTGCAATATGAACAGCATAAGGGAAGACACTGGACCAAAACACAGCAAGAAATCAAGATCACAATGAAATAGATTACCCTTTCAAGGATCCAACCCCACCCACCAAACAATGACCAGTTCCAATTCCCACTCTCCATTCCTTTCACATTTTCTAGGATGTCCAAGATGTGTTGGTTAATATTTTTTTCCATATTAGTTATCCCAACTACACAGTGATCTCCTACTACTGCGCACACACCACCGCTCTTATCTAAAATGAAATCAACAGCATATCTAGTCTGCTCAGAATATATTTGCATACTTTCCAATTGGGTGGTGATGTCACGCAGAGCTGCCACTGTGGAATTCAACAGTATCTGTAGCTTACATCCAAAATATTCTCTAGCCCTTTCACCTCTAGCCATGGCGGTACCACCAAAAGTAATAATGGAGGAAAGAATATATCCAAAGGTGATACCATTACTATAATTATTGACTTCCAGGTCTGTCACCCCTTCGCAAAATTCCTTTGTTGTTCATTTCATCCATCTGACCTTAGGCTTCGCATGTTTACAGGGCACACCTAGAGGCAACACCATCCCAAGGGCCACATCATCTGTACCATTATGCATATTGGAATAAGTCCCATTAGACAGAAAGAAAAACCCTGGGTGTGCATAAATGGGTCTATCATAATCTACAGCAGCATACCTAGAATTCCATCCAACAGTACGAGGATCCTTTGGATCTACCATAGAGTACGTGCCCTTACGCAGAATTATCCCTGAGCAGTTAGCATACAAAATGAGGTCAGTATAATTGATAATTGGGCAACATGCAGGGTAATAACCAGCCTCTCGGGGAACTGTCAATTCTTTGTACTGCCAACCCACCAATGTGACATTCTGTTTCTCCATATAGAAATTATCACAATAAGTGTTGTTGTTACATCCTGGATAACCTGTGCCTCGTGGCTTTCGATGATATAGGCATGGGCCTGGATAACCAAATCCAAATACTCCTTGTACTTCTACAAAATCAGAGGGCTGAGTATAAGTGTAATTAACAAGTGACAATGGATATGCAGTCCATAAGCTAGTAACAGACTCAGTAGGATAGCAAGCAGTACCCTCTCCCAAAAACTTTTTATGTGTGTCTACAAACACATTACTCGGGGCTGCCTTTTCGTACGAATTTGAGAAACAACCCTGTGTTTAGTACATGACAGTGCATTCCGATCACATTCCAAGACACAGGACACCCCACCAAGAACCAACAACAGTAGTAACACAAGAACAGCACATAGTGTTTTTTGCTTGGTAGACCAAAATTCATGTGTATGAACAAGTAGAATTACTGGCTGCTCCTCGTCGGCAACCATTCTGCCAAAGGGGTGCATAGCAAATGATAAAGCAAGGGGGTGCAAATTGCCAGCAAAAGAAATACACAAGTTCCCAGTGTCCGTCAGAGCCTCACTGGTACAGGCTCCTATAGTCCATCAAACGTTCTCTTTTCTAGTGCACAAATCTCACATCACCCTATACTTATTCCGTTGGTACTATAGCAAAGTACACCCTAACTTACACAGTCCATCTCTAACTAATCTGACTTCTCCTTTGGTGCACTATTCCTCAGCTGAGGACGCAGATTGTACCTGGTGACTCCAGGCACAGAGGGATCAATGAAAAGGGGCTCCTGGATAGCTCGTATCTCCGGTGGAACTGCTGCATTCAGCACTTCATCATTCTCCTCATCCGTTTTGGTCCAGGTCAACCTGGCGTCACTGAAGGGGACAAACTGAGGCACGTTCTCGCATTCAGAGTCCCCTACTCCATCTTTGGTCCACTGGTCATAGGGCAGAGGGAGAGGAACACTCTTGCAGTGAGATGTATGAATCCAATTCTTACGACCAGAAACTTTGACAGCAGTGCGGGTAGCCAGCAAGACTTGAAGTGTCCCCTTCCAACGCAGCTCCAAACTTTTCTTCCGCTGGACATTTCGAACCAATATGTAATCACCGGGCTGGATATCGTGTCCGGGCCCCTCTGGCATAGCTGGTAGGGCGTCCCGGACCTGTTGGTGAATAGAACGCAAATTTTCAGTTAACTGGCCTAGGTAATCAATCAACAAGGGGTACTCAATATCAGTAAACCGTTGAGGACGCGGGCCACCCCAGACATTTGCCAGGCGTCCAAACACAACCTCATACGATGACAATCCTGTCCTAGAATGTGCTGTAGTTCTTGTTGACAAAAGTGCTAATGGTAAAGCATACGGCCACTGTAATCATGTTGTCTCCTGAATCTTTGCCATTTTCAGTTTGAGAGTACGTTGTACTTCTCAACCAAACCTGCTGACTGCGGATGGTTTGCGGCATGAAATATCTGTTTTATGTGCAAACCATCACAAATTAACTGAATAACCTTGGCATTGAAATGACTTCCGTTATCACTCCAAATCAAACAGGGCAAGCCGAAACGATGAAAGAACTCCTTCAGGAGTACCTTTGCAGTTGTAATGGCTGTATTGTCTTCTAGTGGGATAAGCTTCAACCCATTTACTGAAAGCACAAACAACCACCTAAACATACTTCAAATTATTGCACCGATCCAATTCTATAAAGTCCATCTGAAGGACTTCAAAAGGGAAAGTAAGGGGTGCAAAATTACCAGGTGGGGTAGGAGTACCTTTTCCAGGATTGTGCATCGTGCACACCATACAATACTTCACTAAATGTGCAGCAGTCTTCCAAATGTTATCATTCTGCCATACAGGGTCTAACAACTTACAAATGCCCTTAGCACTAATATGGGCTGGGCCGGGGGCCATTGTAACTACAGGGAGAACATATGCATCTGGCAACATCCATCTCTGCTTCCCTGACTTGTCAATCCAACATCCCTCATCGTTCAATTGTGCTGTACTTTCTTGCCATAATGCTAATTCTTCTATTGTGGCCTCAATTGGTATCTCCTTCACATTCTCAAGTGTATCCTCAAACATAGTAACTTCAGGCACCCATCTTGCGGGACCTGCTACGAACATTCTTTTCATTTTAGTCCGGGCTGTTTCCTTAGCTATCTGATCGGCAAAAGCATTTCCCCTACCTACATCGTCAGTGACTTTTTGATGGGCACTACACTTTACTATAGCCAATTTCTTAGGGAGGGTCAAAGCAGACAAAAGCCTCATTATGAGGTGCCCGTGCTGGATTTTGGTGCCATGGGAAGTAAGAAACCCTCTCTCAGCCCAGAGTTGCCCAAAATTATGTGCGACTCCAAAGGTGTATTGGCTGTCAGTATAAATATTGACAACCAATCTCTCACTCAATTTGCAAGCTCATATCAAAGCAACAAGCTCAGCAGCTTGAGCCGATTGGTAAGGAACTTGTGATGTCTCAACTACTGTATGCAGCGTAGTAATAGCATACGCAGCAGTTGTAGTACCATCTGGTAATTTAAAACAAGAGCCATCGACATATAGTTCCCCTTGTGGGTCAGATAAGGGAACATCAGTCAGGTCTACCCATCCCTTCATCTCTTCTTCCGTCCGGAAGATACAGTCATGTTTATCAATCTCATCATTCTCAGAAGGGAGGGGCAGTAAGTGGCTGGATTCAGAGTGGCACATCTTTTAATCGTGATGTGTGTGGCAAACAAAGTTAATTCATAGCCAGTCAGACGTGCACTGGTGAGGTGCTGTGTCTTCGTCTTATTCAAAAGCGTGTCCACAGCATGGGGTACCATGACTGTGAGATCAGTATCAAGTACAAGTCCAGCCGATTGTCTGATAGATACGGCCACAGCTGCGACCGCTCTTAGACAGCTCAGGAGGGCTCTTGTGATAGGATCAAGAACAGCAGAGAAATATGCACACGGCCGTTGCTTATCTCTAAATTTTTGTGTTAAAACAGAAAGCGCGCAGCCAGCCATCTCATGGACGTACAACACAAACGTTTTTTTATAATCAGGAGTGCCAAGTACCGGAGCCGAACAAAGCGCAGTTTTCAATTGCTCAAAAGACTGCTGACAGTCAGGCGTCCAAGGCAGGGGCTCATGCACATCTTTAGTAGTTAGAGCAAGCAAAGGTTTAATTAGTAAAGAATAGTTAGGTATCCACTGCTGACAGTAGGAATTGATACCTATGAAAGCGCGCACATCTTTCTGGGTTTGCGGAAGGGGCACCTTAACAATGGTACAAATGCGCTCAGGAGTCAATCTCCTGCCCTCCTTCGACAGTAGGTGACCTAAATAGGTGACCTCCTGTCAACAATATTGAAATTTAGAAAGGGACACCTTATGTCCCTGTCAGGCCAAGTGCAACAACAATTTAACTGTACTGTCTTTACAACCTTGTTCTGTGTCAGAAGCGATGAGTAAGTCATCAACATACTGTACCAATACATTACCTGAGGGAAGTGAAAGGGAATCCAATTGGCTCTTTAATGCTTGGCTATAAATACTCGGACTTTCTGTATAGCCCTGAGGAACTCGACAGAATCTAAAGCTCCTACCAGCTAGGGTAAAACCAAACAAGTACCTGCTATCTGGATGAATAGTAATACTAAAAAAGCATTTTTCAGATCAATGATAGAGAAAAATTTAGCAGTAGAGGGAATCATTGTCAAAAGAGTGGTAATGTCAGAAACCACTGGAAACTGAGGGAGACCTATTTTATTAACCTCACGCAAATCAATCACAAAACGACAAACATCTTCATGGTCATCAGGGGAACCTGAGGGCGTCCTTTTAAGAATTGGAAGAATAGGGCTATTACAAATATTAGCAGTTGTCTCCTCAACCTCTCCCTTCTTAATCAGATCCTGTATAATTTGCAATAAGGCTCGCTCACCTGCCTGCGGTATTTTATACTGAGGGATACAGGGCAAAATTGCACCATCCTTAACCTGTATCGAAACTGGCAATATCTGCAATAATCCCACATCTGTGTCGCCGGTCGCCCACAGAGTGGGTGGCACATCTTTAAACTCAATAGGAAGGGGTGCATCTTTGGACAAACACTGCTTAACACGTGCTACAGCTGGACCCATTGTCATATAGACACCTGCCGGAGAACAATAAATTGTGGCATGCAATTTCTTCAACAAATCCAAACCCATCAAATTCTCACCACAATTAGATGTCAACAAGAATGGCGAATCCACAGTGAAAGGACCAATAGTCAACGCAAGAGGTTTTGAAACGGGGCTTACAACCGGTACACCAGAGAAACCAACCGACATTATTATGGCCAGACAGAGCCGCCCCAGGGACCATATTTTGAGAAACATATTTTGTCGCACCTGTGTCCACCAAAAATTCCTTCGTTGAACCTTGCAGTTCTGCTGTTAGATAAGGACCACGCTGGTCTACAGGTATCGGAACTAGTCCCTCACTCTGTCCCTGGCTGTCCTAGCTATAGGAGATCCCTGTCACTTCCTTCATGTCATAATCATCATGGTAATACTGTCCATCACGAGAGTCATCAAAGTAATTATTATCAGAACGACCCTGTGAGGCTACAGCATTCTGAGCCCTATCTGCCCCACCAGCTCCACGACCCCGTCCACGAGAACTTCGTCCTCTCGGGACTGCTGCCTTCTGCAAAAGCACAGGACATTCGCTACGCCAATGTCCCTCCTCTTTACAATACGCACACTGATTCAGCCCCAGAGGCGTTGTATTCGGCTGCCTACTAGTGCGTGGAAGCTGTCGGGCAGGACCACCACGTCCTCTTGCATTCCCTCTAAAAGCCTGCTGTAACAACACCTTTGTCTTTAAATCCTTATGTCTCTTCTCTGTCCTCTCCTTTTCCTCAGTACCCCTATGCTCATAATATTGTGCCATATTCTAAATACCAGAGGGGGAAGAGGTGGACCAAGCACTCTCAGAAGCCTGCAATAGAGTCCCAATTTCAGGAAGCAAGTTAGAAACAAATCTATTGATGAACAACTGAACACCTCCCTCGACGGACAAATCCTGTCCACTATAATCCAAAAATGTACCATCAAATCGGCTGAAGAAATCAGACACACTCTCATCTTTCTTCTGTCGACAGGCTGACAATTTATCCCAATCCACCTTTCTCAGTGAAATAAGAGAATGCATATACGTAATTATGCGACCTGGCAACACCAAAATCTCCGCTCGAGGCTTATCACCAGGCTTCCTTTACTGATCCCATGCCTTGATTTGGTCCCAAGTACCACCCAACTGCAGAACATGATTTGAGTATGAACCTTCCTCCAAATATTGACCGGAACAAGAAGACCAAAGAACATTTCGATATCAGCAAGAGTCATCACCGTGGAAGAAGCAGCTTCAGTCAATTCTTTATAATAAGCAGTAGGATTTTTCCTAGGGTCAGGCAAATGAGTCTTAAGAGATAAAACCTCACTTCTTTTCCACAGAGTACAAACCCACTGCTCCTGGAACCTGGCCACCACTGCTGCTCGAGTAACATTACGACGACCATCTGTCAATTCTGGCATCTCGGGGTGATATATGGGATGCACCTCTCTCATCGGAAACTGAGACACTGATCTGGGACTTTTCTCATGCAATCTACCCCTATATGCAACTATTGTCGTAACATTAGCAAAAACCTGTTCTGGCCCCAATTCACTAACATACACTCATCTCTTATGTCATATAAAATTTGAGGTGCTTCCGCTTCAAAGTGCTGTTGCCAAAGACCAATCAAAGGAGCAGACATGTGTTTAAGCGCATGCTGCTGTATAAAGGGCTCAAAATCTTTCATAGTCGCTCAGACATCCTCTACACTATAAATAGGGTTACGGGCCCACTGTGCAGCCTGGTTAGCTATTACCCTTTTTTCTTCATCCCCCACATCAGATCGCACTAACGGTCCCATGCGCTCCTTAAACTTCGTCCAATCCCTGCCCTCAAATCCACGCACCGGTGTCCCACTACTTACTAATGTCGGAGGATGAAAAACCACAGTGGGAGATGCAACAGAAGAAACAGGCACTATTGTTGCTGGGGGCTGTGTTGTGGGGGAAAGAGCTGGTGGAAGGGTAGCTGAGACAATAGGTATGGCAGGGGTACTAACAGATGCCACAGATGACGAAGAAACAGAAGGAGGAGGAGGAGGAGGAGCCGAAGCCAGAGCCGTCGAAACAACAGTAGTAGATGCAGGGACAGAGACAGTGGAAGCAACTGTAACAGGCGACTGCGAGGGCATCGGAACAATGGGATATATTCTTTGTGGGGCATATGGAGGCGGAGGTTGGGTATCTATTAATTCTTCAACAAAAGCATCATCTTCTTCCTGAACCACATACGAGTTATCAATGTGTAATCGAAACCTTCTATCTTCACATTCAACACCCTTTTCCTGTTTCTCCCTATCATATGCTACAGCCTTCTGAGTCAACGTCTGCATTCTTCATTTCCGGGCCTCTTTTTCTGCCTTCAACTGCTTTTGTCTAGCTGCTTTCTGCCATGTTCTGAGGGAATAAAACATAGACTGCCTACTTCGTTTCTTAAACAACTGTTCCTGTAAATACTCAATCTTTAATTCATCGAAAGTGCCCATCAACGGCCACTGCAATTCGGCATTGTCCGTCGTATATTTGTGCCATAATGTACTAAACCTAATAGGGCCAAGACCATGCTTCACATACATATCGAAATTCGGAGTGCCTTCTGGAGGCGCCGGCTAACTTTCTTCCAATCGAGCATCAGTAGAACAACAACGGCAGCACAAGACAAAGAATTTACTGAAACTAGGAATTCTCAAAAGAAAACAAGTTCACTATTTTATGCCTATAAAAACAATTGCAATTGCTTTTGTCCCAAAGACGGTCTTTTAGACCGTACCAAATACAAACCAAAATGGTACCATATCCACAGAGAACCAAACCAAACTCACCTGATATATGCAGGTCAAACAAATCTATTCTCCACTGCCAACTCTTCAGACCAAACAGTCAGATCCAAGGGTTTCACCGTTCAGGACCCCAGTCGGGATGACCACTGGGTGAG
Source organism: Calotriton arnoldi (assembly GCA_963921515.1). Taxonomy (NCBI): domain Eukaryota; kingdom Metazoa; phylum Chordata; class Amphibia; order Caudata; family Salamandridae; genus Calotriton; species Calotriton arnoldi. The sequence goes on from CAWUFW010004763.1 coordinate 274,113, forward strand.
GCACCGTCTGGCAGGACAGAAGGGACAGCTGCGAGTATCAGGAACTCTTCATGCAGGGATCCCTGATCTGTCCGTCTGACCCGACGATGGCCTCGACCTCCCCCGTCCGTGGAAAGGGGATTGGCCACTCACCCGAAGGAGTCCCTGTTCGGCCGCCAACTGAAGGAAGTGGCCGGATTCGGGTCACTCGTCTCACTGATGACCACCTCTCAGCCTTCTACCAAAATGAAGAGTTGGTCAGACAGTAGAGAATACAAACCAATATCTGTTTATTCAGAGTACGCTCAGAGCAGAGCCCTATCTGCCCAGTCGCTAAGGAGTGTAGCAGAGGGACTGACATCAACAAGCATAACGATACATTATGTACATTTCAGAACCATTGAAGGCACGCCTACAATGGTATTTTCCAGAATGATGCAGCTGGACAGTAAATTACAAAGGAGTAAGTTTCGATTCTGAGGCGGGGCACACATTATCTATCTTTCAAGGTTACTTTGCCTGTGCCCGCCACTAGACAAGTGGGAGAAGGCTTACATCTAAGAAGAAAGGTATGCGTTAATAAGAACAGTGCATTCATTAGTGTGGCAAAACCCAATTCCGAAGAAACATAACCTAGAGAAGGCCGTTTCTCGGAAATAGCAAGAATTAGTTTCAATCTACATCTAAAATGGCGCCTACACACAAAATGGCGCCACGAATGCTAACTTACGTAAAACAATACAAAAACATAATTTTTATTCCAACATGAGCACACTGATTTACTCATATGTTTTAGTTTTCACTTCCTTTATTTGTGCATGCAGAACTTTCATTTCCTTTTTCTTGTCCCTAAATGCTACATTTGTATTCCCCTCGCTCGCTCCCTGATGCTCTTTGGCCTGCTCCCTGTCGTACCTTATTTATTCTTTTATTTGTTGCTTGGTTGTTTATTTAGGGATCAACAGCTGCAACGTGCTGCCAGGCCACTCACTTTTTTTTCTTTGCACTTGCGGTTACTATCGTTTACTTTTCTCTTTTCTAAATTTTAATTTACTGGTCTGACATGGCCATCTGCCATATTAGTCACATTTCACACATATCAGTAGCCTTCTTGGATTTGGTTGTTGATATTATATGTGCTTGCAGGAAAACAACCTTTATAACGGGGCCGTTACCACGTAATACCATTACCACACATCCATTACAATGCATATGCCTTTGCCGCGCATGTTTTTACCACGCAACATTTTTACAATGGATATGCCTTTACCACGCAAGCGTTACAGCGAAAATTTCTGTATTTTGCAGGTAAGTATAAAGCCTTTAAATATATATATATATTTACTGAAAAACCAAAGGTTAGAGTGACGTTGTAGTTAGGTTGACATTTTACCCGCAAAAACCATAGAAATTCATCAGTTATAGTTATAGTTATACTTATGACCATATAAGAAACTATAACTTGTGGCCCAAAGTTACTCACAAGCACAGGTTATAATTTCTTCAGATACGTATGACTATAAGTACAACTATAACTGCTGAATTTCTATGTTTTTGTGAGGTAAAAAGTAAACCTGACTATAAAGTCTCTGTAAACACAAGAAGATGATGGACAGAGCACTGAAACATTTCAGACACTCACCCCCAGTCACAGATCTGGGTTGAATCTATCATCGTTCTTTAGCTCACTTCGCCACCCCAGTTCAGACACAGCTATATGCAAATCAGTCTTGACCCTGTGCCTCATGGGAACAGTCCAGCCCGAACTGCCAAGCCATGTCTTCGCTGGACCCCAGGGCTTTATAATTTAAATAAAGGTGTAGGGGGGGCTCCTGCCTCCCCACGCTGCCCCGGGGATCCCCACCTCCCCAGAGCCCATTTTGTTAAATGCGGGGGGGTGCAGCCCCCTGCAGCCCCGGGGACTGCCACGTCCTCGGGGCTACATTGAAAAGATGCGTGGGGGGCTCCAGCCCCCCCACGGAGCCCCGGGGACCACCACCTCCCTGGGGCTATGTTAGAAAATAAAGTGTGGGGGGAATTGAGCCCCCCCACACAGCCCCGGAGACCACCACCTCCCTGGGGCTCTAATATTGTAGGAGTGGGGCCGCGCGGCCCCCCTCGTGGAACCGTAAATGGCCCTTTGGACCGCCACCTCCCAGGGCTGGCTCCAGAAATGTCCCAAAGTGCCCACCCCCAAGACATTTCAGTTTGCTATGGGATGGCGGGAGAACTGCTACCGCCATCCTATAGCAAACAAGTGCTTGCACTTGTTCAAAGTGGAGCACTTTGCTTTTTACCCCCAGGGAGCTGCATGTCAGCAGCTCCCTGAGGGTAAAAAGCAATGCCGGCTCCCACTGGAGGTGGGAGCCGGCCGGGCCACGGGGGCTTCATTCTCCCCCCGTGGTCCCCAAACAGATGGCCATGCCCCGGGGATGGGGTCCGCGGGGCCGGAAATGGCCCGGGAGGTGGGCCGCTGGGCCCCACTCCCTTTTTTAAAAAAAAGGAAAGGAATGGCCAGCCTCCGGGGGATGGGGTCCCCGGGGCCAAAATCAGCCTGGAGAGGGGGGTCACGCAGCCCCGCCCTTAAAAGATAAAAAAGAAAAAAAGAAAAGAAATGGCCTGCCCCTGAGGATGAGGTCTCCGGGGCTGAAAATGCCCCGGAAGGGGGGCCACACGACCCCCCTCCCCTTTAAAAAGAACATAAAGAAAGGCCTAGCCCCAACCAAGAGCGCACCAGGAGGTGTGTTTGCAGAGTGGTGGACAAAGGGGGCGTGGCCTGGTATCAGAACTCAGCAATACTGCTGTGTGGGACTTACTGAAGGTAATAGGAGGGGTAGTTGGCCCCCAAGGACATCCTTGGGGCCAACTACCCCTCCTGTTACCTCCAGTAAGTCCCACACAGTGGGATTGCTAAGAGGTTTTAAGTCCCCCCTTTCTCCACCACTCTGCAAACGCACCTCCTGGCACATTACTGGTTGGGGAATGAAGCCCACTTTACTCCGGAGGGACCTTGGGGGCCAAGAAGCCCTCCTGGTACCTCCTGTAAGTCCTACGCAGCAGAATTCCTGAGCGCTGGTTGGAAGCCCAGCCCCCTTTCTCCACCACTCTGCAAACGCAACTGCTAGTTAAAAAAACATAGAAATTCACTGAAAAAAACACTGGTTTCAGGGATGTTATAGTTAGAAACGAGCATTTAAAAAACCTTAGAAATTCACGGAAGAAACCACAGGTTTCAGGGACGTTATAGTTAGAAATTAGCATTTAAAAAACTTTAGAAATTCACTGAAAAAAACACAGGTTTCAGGGACGTTATAGTTAGAAATTAGCATATAAAAAAACCTTAGAAATTCAAAGAAAAAAAACAAAGGTTACAGGGTCGTTATAGTCAGGCAGACATTTCACTCGTACAAAACCAGAGAAATTCAGCCGGTATAGTTAGCTGAGATAACTATAACTTGCGCCCCCGCAATGCACTGCTTATGACCTCACATATTACATCACTTATGACATGGCCAGTGACATCACTCATGACATCTCAAATGACATCACTGATGACATCAGTGATGACATCATCCACAGCATCTCTGACGCACCCACTCACACCCCTATAGAATCTTTTATACATCCACTGCCACTCCCATACAACCATTCACAAACCCATTCACAGAGCCATACCAGTACTTACACACCCACTCACTGATTAATTGATCTACACACGCATCCACTTGCTCACCCATATTGCCACCCATATTGCCACTCATAGACCCACTTACTCACTATTACAGCCATTGACATATCCACTCATATAGATATACAGGCGCTCACAAACTGAGTGAGTCACCCATAGAACTACTCACACACCTAGACACTCATCCATACAATCAATCATACAGCCACTTACTCACCCAAACTGTTACACACCCATTCACTTAGTTACTCATACAAACAGTAACATATACTCACTCAGCTATACAGTCACTGACAGAAGCATGCACTCATCCATATAGCCACTCTCACTTCCACCACTCATGCATACAGTCACTCTTATACCCTGTCACTCACGTATACTGCCTTTCACATACTCAGTTATTTACCCAACCTGACACATGCACTCAATCACTGACACAGTCATACAGTCACTTACTCACCCATACAGCTTCTCACACACACAACAGTACCCCATACAGCCACTGACTCACCCACTCACTGATCCATACAGGCAGTCACACACATCCTCACCCACAAACACAGATACCCAGACAAACATAGACGTAGTCAGACAACCAATCAATCGCCCATATAGCCATCCACGTACCCACTAACACACTCATACACCCACTTAGACATCAACTGACAGACAGATACACACATTCACACAACCAGTCACTCACCCACACATTCATTGAGACACATAATCACTCACTTATACAGTCAGTCACTCACCCACTGAGTCATCCATACAGTTACTCATACATCCATTGATTCAACAATACACCTTGATATATATATTTAACACTCATAAACTTTTTAAAAACACTCACAGTCACTGGATGATGTCATCACTGATGTCATCAGTGATGTCATTTGAGATGTCATCAGTAAGTCACAAGGAAAAAGGTTAAAAAGTGTTAAAAAATTAAGAAAAGGGGGCAGGGTAGAAACACCCTGACCCCCTCGGCCTGCTCAGGGGGTTCCACAGGGACCCGCAGGGCCCAAAAAAGCATTTAAAAAAAATATTTTGGCGGGATTCGTGTTGGATCCGCGAATCCGGCCGAAATTGTTTTTAAAAAACGAAGCGCGGTCTCCTGCGCATCGTTTAAATCGCCCCCCCGGTGTGCTTGTTATAATTGTAGGCCCGGGTGCGCCAGATCCAGGGGGCATGCAGAGTTTCATTAAAAAAATCAAGGGGGCGCATGGGGCCCCCCTCCAAGGGCTTAATATTGCCCTGGGGACCACCACCTCCCCGGGGCTAATGTTATTATTAAGTAGGAGGGCCTTGCGGACCACCCCCGGGCCCCAGGGACCACCCACTCTCCGGGGCTATAAATAAAAATTATATAGGGGGGCTGCGTGGCCCCCCGAGCCATATATGGCCCTGGGGACCGCCACCCCCAGGGCCGGCTGCTGCTATATCCTGAGGTGCCCACCCTCAGGAGATAGCTGCTTGCTTTTGCTTGGTGGGACCTGTCACAGCTCCCACCAAACAAAAGCAAACTCTCCACTTCCAGCAAGCAGGAGCTGTCAAAATGCTCCCGCTTGCTGGAAGCAGAGTTTTCATCTCTTTCCCTGCCTGCAGACTTGGGGAAGGCAATGCCGGCTGGGACTGCGCGGGGCCTTGAGGCTCCCCCTTCGGTCCCCAACCTGCACACTGGATGCCCTGGTTGGGGTCAAGGCACTCAGGGAAACATGCTCGGGCTTCGGGGAATGGGGTTCTGGGGGCCGAAATCGCCCTGGGAAGGGAGGCTGCGCGGCCTGCCTCCCCCATTGAATTTTGGCCAGGCCCCAGGTGATGGGGTCAGCCCGGGGAGGGGGCTCCACACTGCCCCCTCCCCCATTAAGTCTTGGCTGGGCCCCAGGGGATGGGGTCACCAAAGCCGAAATCAGCCCTGGGAGGGGCGCTGTACTTATGCAAAAGACAAATAATCCTAACTCCTGGGCTTAGCGAAGGCAAAGCAAGTGTGTTTTCTTGGCAATTCCATATTGAAAAACAATCTGAATTCTTTCGTGGAGGAGACTGCATCATTGATCTATTGGAGCACAATCCATATGTGACTGTGATGAGTGGGTTCTTTGTTGTCCTGTCCTGGTGAGAGCAGAGTACATGGTTCTCCCTTTAAATTACTACGAGTATGCAAATGTGCAAATCCCTTGGAAGCTTCGCCCGTTTGGCCGCACCCACCTTAGTAATATGCAAAGGTCTTCCTGCCTTTTGCCAGGATGATGTTCAGCTTCACAAGCGGCCCCCCAGTGCCTTTCCGGCTGATTTTGGTGAGGAGTTCTTGATGGGGAAGAAAACCAGGACATCTCCACCAAACAAAGAAGCACTTACTTGATATGGTTAGGGGAAAGACCCTTGTTTGGTGGAGATTTACCTCTCTGTAGTCTTTTTGCCTTCTCTATAGGAGGATTCATTTTATCACATTTTTCTGGATAAAGACGCACTAGCAACAATCACATTGCCAAAACGCACACAAGGTCACGAGTGACATTTCCTCCTGCTCCATTACGCAGCTGTAGTGTAGAATACGTACTGGACATTTACCCAAGGAGGTAGCACTTACAGATTGCGCTCCAGTAGATCAACAATGCAGTCTCCTTCACGAAGGAATTCAGATTGTTTTTCAATATGGAATTGCCAAGAAAACACACTTGCCTTGCCAACGCTAAGCCCAGGAGTATAAACAGCATCTCAGCATATAGGTCTGAACTCTAATTAAATGGTAATTTTTAGATATTTTTCAAACATAATTTTCATAGTGATCTTCTACACCGCACACTAACGTGCTTTTGCTCACCTTCCAGAGACTCGTCAGGCAGTTTCCCCTGTGGCCGGTGCCGTTTGAGTGGAGGGACATTGCCCACGTGACAGGAAGGGTAGCACACATTTAGACACATAGGCTTGGAGGTCAGCGCACTAGGCTGCCACCTCCCTCCTTGCTTCCCATCAGGCCTAGCCTATTTAGTGCCGAAAAAGGCGCGGATGCGCCAAAGGCAAGCCCGTCTGCGCTCATCCGCGCCTCACCGCCGCCAGGACCCCTGCATGTTTTCTTCCTACCATGACCATGCTAAGCATAGATAATACCCACACGATGGCACTGCGCCATTACTCAAGTCGGCACCTAAAACAAATAGGAGATCAAGACAGAGAAAATTGTATGGTTTAACACTGAAAACACATTCAACCCATCTTTAAAATGTGAGCGTTCATATATTTGCAACCAATGTAAGTTCACCTTTTTCCAGATGCAACCAGCAATCACAAAAATGGGAATGAAAACAAAAGAGCAGAACAAAGAGCTACTGGGACTATACTTTAATGCCCGATCCATTCCTAAACACGCACCAGAGGTTTGGAGTCTGTTGGACGCCAAAAAAACAGACATCTGTTTCCTAACACAGACGTGGCTACAAGCAACAGGTCTTCCAGACATCGCAACAGCCTTTCCCCCAGACTATAAATTAATAAGACAAGACAGAGATAAAAAAGAGGGGGGGCATTGCAATAGCGCAGGGCAAGAGACTAACGATCAACATAGTGGAATCGTTCATTGCTGACTGGATCGAATTATGTATATTCAGAAAGGAAACACAAGGCAAGGGAACCATGGCGAGGACCCCTCATTTATAGACCACCTGGGCCCAAGATAGATTTCAGTAATAAACTGACGGAATACATTGCCCCACACATTCTGGCCGCAGATAATTTCCGACTTGTGGGAGACTTTAATTATCATGCAGAGCTTATTTCAGATGTGGACACCACGCAGTTAATCACAAACTTAAATGCATTAGGCCTTAACCAGAAGGTGAGTGGACCCACGCACACAACAGGGCACACTCTAGATCTCCTGTTTACCAACTAATCAAATAGCAGGGTGAATCCCCCTATACCACTGGTGTGGTTGGTCCACTGCCTAATAAAAGTCCACCCACAAGTAGAAACTCCCCGTGAAAGCAGGACACTGGGTCAAAACCCGAGTAGGGCTTGGAGAAAATCGACCTTGCTTCCTTTTCCTCACTTTTCTGTCCACCTACACTAAAGGGTCTAAAGAATTTAGATGCTGCACTCGAGGCCTTTGAAAAATCAATCTTACAAGCCCTAGATAAAATAGCACCAGTCTCAAAAGTCAACAAAAAAGCCAAGTACAAAGGTAAGACTACACCATGGTATACAGACTCCCTGAAAATAGAAAAAGCAGCATGCAGGAAAGCCGAGCGTAAATGAAGAGCAACAAAAGCAAAGCAGGACAGACCATCCTGCAAACGAACCCACAGACAATATTTAAACAACATTAAGGAAGCCAGGAAAACCCACATCATTAATAGAATCGAAAATGCAGCCAATTCTCACAAGGAACTATATAGAATCTTAAAGGAATTCACAAACCCCATATCTTGTCAGACCTCCATCCCAGCGTCACAAGACCTGGTAGAAAAACTGCCTATCTTTTTTGAGGAAAAAATAATCAAAATATATAACACCTTTCCCAAAAACAGGTCAGAAGAAAAGAATGCAGAGGGCAGTAAAATGGAAACCACCCATATGGCACAGTTAAAGGAGTTCACTGCAGTAACCCAGAATGAGGTCAGAGCCATAGTAAACAGGGTCAGATCAGGGTCACCAGAAGATCCAGCCCTGCCCTATATCATGTCCATCCTATCCCCCGCCTTACTCAAAAGTCTCACAAACCTTCTCAACATGTCTTTAAACATGGAAACAGTTCCAGGAAAATGGAAATCAGCAAGGATTAAACCAATCCTCAAAAAACCGCAGACCCGAATGAACTAGAAAACTTTAAACCAATCTCCTTACTCCATACTTTGGGAAGGTAATGGAAACACTCGTCAACAAACAACTCACAACATATCTAGAAAGTAGACAACTGTTCGACCCCTCCGAGTGAGGTTTCCGGGCTGGACACAGCACCGAAACTGCACTTGTAGAAGTAGTGGACAACATAAGACTTGCTCTAGATGAGGGACATTTATCATTGCTGGTCTTATTAGATCTCTCAGCTACTTTCTACACCATCTCCCACACAAGCCTAACAAAATGGTTAGAAGAGATTGGTGTCGGAGGGAAAGCCCTCAGCTGGTTGATGAACTTCTTGAAGGAATGGACATTCTCAGTACAACTAGAATCCTTTGTATCCCGTATCATAGCAGTCGACAGGGAGTCCCCCAGGAGTCGGCGCTTAGCCCAACTCTATTCAACATTTACATAGCACCGAGGGCATGGGTCATCAGATCATATGGATTTGATGTCATCTCATATGCAGACGATACCCAGCTGGTCATAACTATGGGACCCAATCCTGCAGACACCAAAATAAGATTTAAAAACTGCATGAATCACATTGCAATTTGGATGCAGACAAATTGTCTACAACTTAACACAAGTAAAACGGAGGTGGTACGATTTGGGAAGGCACATGAATTCTGGTTGGGCGACTGGTGGCAAATGAGTCTCAGCCCAAGCCCCACCCCAAATGCAGCAGTAAGGAATCTAGGTATAATTATAGATAACAAACTGTCCATGAAGGACCATGTAAACCACACATTAGGCACTTGCTATGGCATCATGAGAACCCTACGAATTTTTTTCTAATGGATTCCATTGGGATCTAGGAAATCCCTAGTACAGGCACTGGTAATCAGTCACCTGGACTACGGAAACGCCTTAATGGCGTCCATGAATGAAGAAGTCTATACCAGGCTTGAGCATGGTTGGTACTACATCTTCCACCACGTTCACCATCCGACCCCTTCCTAAAAAACCTATACTGATTACCAATAAGGAAACAAACACGTTTCAAACTCATCTGTCTAACACACAGAACTGTACATTGAAACGGGCCACAGTACCTACAAAGAAAACTTAATTGGTATGCGCCAATAAGGAATCTTCGGTCCGGAGGAAATCATTTATTGCTCCCCCACAGGGCCTGCACTGTCAGAAATGGCTGCAGATCATTTTCTTACCTAGCCCCTCAGTTCTGGAACCAGCTCCCCATACACCTTCGGGCCTGCACGGACCACAGATCATTCAAAAAAGGGCTAAAAAGTAAAACATGGATGTTCTAATTGCTCCTAACTCTGTTGTTAATATCTGCTGGAGCTTTCGCAGCAGCGCCATGAGACTTTAATAGGGTGAAAATCCGCACTTAATAAGATCCATAATTAATAATAATAATAATAATTAACCAGTAGAAAGTACTCCACTTGGGTAGATATTTTGCGCAAAACTGTGGACTGATATTGGATAAAAGGGCAGGTGCGGTTCCTTTGTGGCTGAGTCACTCACACAGCTACTGACACAGACACTTAGACACTTACTCACACACTCAGGCACTCACACACCCACTGACAGACCCACTCAGATACTGATACACCCACTGACAGATCCACTCAGACATTCACACACTGACTCACAGACACACTCACACACTCATGCAACCACTGTCAGACCCATACGGCCACTCACAGGCCCATTCAGACACTCATGCACCCACTCACGGGCCAACTCAGGCACATACACCCACTCACAGACCAGCTCAGACACTCATGCACCCACTCACGGGCCATTCAGCCACTCACACGCCACTCATAGACCTACTCAGAGACTCACACACCCACACACAGAACCACACAGAGCCTAATGCACCCACTCACAGACCCACTCAGACACTGATGCACTCACTCACAGGCTGACTCACACACTCATGGATGTACTCACAAACCCTCTCAGAGACTCTCACACCCTCTCACAGATCTAGTCAGACACATACACCCACTCACAGAACCACTCAGACACTCACGCACCCATTCACACACCCAGTGAGACACTTATGCAGCCACTCCGAGACCCACACAGACACTCACACACTCACTCACACACCCAGTAAGACACTCACACACTCACTAACACACCCACTGAGACACGCATGCACTCACTCACAAACCCACTCTCAAAAGTTACAAGTTACAGTTAGGAAATAAAATTATAAACAACCTTAGAAATTCACTTAAAAACAAAGGTTACAGGGATGTTATAAATAGGAAATAGAATACAAAAATTCGTAGAAATTCACTGAAAAAACCAAAGGTTACATGGACATTATTGTTAGGCTCAGATTTCACTCGTACAAAACCAGTGAAATTCAGCAGTTATATTTAGGCAAGCTAACTATAACTTATGCCCTTTAAATGCACGGTTTATGACCTCACATATTACATCACTCATGACATGGTCAGTGATATCACTGATGACATCTCAAATGACATCACTGATGACATTGTCCACAGAACCACTCACACACCCCTCACACCCCCACACATCTCATACACCCACTCACACACCCACTTACTCATCCACAGAACCACTCACTAACACAGTCACACAGCCACTCACTTACCCATACACCTATTCACACAGCCACTCACTCACCTATACAGCTTCTCCCACTTATTCACCCATGCAGCCACTCACATATTCAGTCACTCATCCATATAGCCTCTCAACCGAGCCACTCACACACCCACACAATCACTTACATACCCATCCAGACATCCATACAAGCACTCACACGTCTACTCACTCACCCATACAGCCATTCATACAGTCACTCTCCAATACAGCCACTCCCACATCACCTCCAATATAAACACATTAAAGTACTACCAGTCTTGAACTTGGCCCTATGTGCAGGGTAACCCCCAAACCTTTTGCCTTCACCACTCCTGTTTTCTGAATATGTTTTTGTTGGCATTAAGACTCTGCACCTTACCACTGCTAACCAATGTTAATGTGCTTTTGCTCTCTCTTTAAACCATGGGAAAATAGGCCTATACCTGATTGGCATATTTATTTTACTTACAATCCCCTAGTATATGGTACTACATGTACCCAGGGCCTGTAAATTAAACACTACTAGTGGGCCTGCAGCACTCATTGTGCCACCAACTACAGTAGCACTTTAAAACATGTTTCAGGTATGCCATTTTAGCCAGTAGTACAGTTTTAAACTGCCAATGTGGCCTGGCAAAATAAACCTTTTGCCAGCCTAAACCTTCCTCTCTAATACATATGTCACCCCTGAGGATGGTTGTAAAACGCTCATAGGGCAGGGTGCACTATATTTAAAAATTAGGACATGTGATTTTAAGTTTTACATGTCCTGGTAGTGAAAAACTCCTAAATTCGCTTTTAACTACTGTGAGACCTATCTCTCATTTTGGATAACATTGGATTACCTTATTACATTTAATAAGTGCTAACGTTTGATTGGAAACTGATAGTGTTGCAGGGGTTTCTGCTCAAGAACAGAACTATGCTTGGGATCATAGACCATTGGCATGAAGGGACTGAGTCATCATATCACCTCAGTATCTATGAGCCCGAGTCTGACTAGCTATAGTGCCTCACTTGCCCTCCTAACCTTACCAGAGAAACAACTGAATTGGCACCCCAGAATACAACACTCTTGATCCTCTAAGGGATCGCAGAAACAGGACATACCCTTTTGTTCTTTCACTTGTACTCGTCCACAATAAAATAAACAAGAGACACGAAGGAAGTCTACAATATTTATTCAAACTATTGTGTCCTAAAATGCAGTATTCGTGCCACAATTATAAAACAAATGGATACTAAAAATACTGTTAGCATGGTCACTAAACCATATATCATAAAAAGCCCTGTCATGTTATAAAACAGAATATCCTAAACCCCCCTCCCTTCTACTGAAGCTAGATGATTATATATCGAAGATCTCTGGGATTAGTGGCAGACCCCGTACCTTAGCATACACAGATGAACGTTCTACATCTCAGCTGATGTAGCAATCTTGTTCAGAACCTTCGCAGCTACTTTCTCGATTTATGCCTAGGTGCTAGTGCCTGACCAGAGAGAATAACAAGAGGCATTGTTGTTTGACCTTGTCTTTCACGTTCAGACTAAATCCCAGGAAAAGAACAGAACAAGAAAACATATGCAGGTTTTGCGTGAAAATACAATGTGGCACAAAAGCAAACCTGTTTATATAGTAATGTGTGCAAAAGAAAATGCTGCAATTCAGCTAACACAGGGAAAACTACAAGGGACCATGCAGGAAACACATGACACCCTCCTTTTGGTCAGGATAATAGCACTAAAGAGAATACTAAATGTAATCAGAAGGTAAACGTACTCAAAGCATAGTTTAGAATTTAGAGTTTCTGAAAACGAATAGAAGAGTATGTCAATTTGGAAAATTAATCAAATTATGGTGCTTCGGAGGAATCCATTGTGTCACTCACCATCTCAAAGGCTAAAGACTCTATTAAAAGAGTCTGATTCCGCACATGACGATTGGTCAACTAGCCAAGTCAAGAGCTCAAAGAAACAACATGATCTCCAGTCACAGCCGATGCTGAGACAGATACCAAGCAACCTGCATCGGTGTTAGCAAAGCCTGTATCCTGTGATACATGTGCCGACGCACATGTTTCCTCGTAGGCTAGTGGCTTAAACCTTGCATTGTGAAGAAGTCTCAAATCCAAAAGACAGTCCAGAAAATGGGTCACTAAGGGACTTGATAGCAGTCCAATGTCCAAGGTGGAGGGTGTATGCAAATCCAGGCAAATGCCCGGGTGCCCATTCGAAGGGGCACCAGATACAGTGGAACACAGGTTGTACACAGGAAAATCAGGCAGGTTGAAATGTTATGGGCCAATCGAGATCCAGTTCCTGCAGTAGAAACCTTCCAAAGATTTGAAGCATACACTCACCGTCGTGTTGGAGCGGTGCCAGCTCCAGAGTACCCGTGAAAGGAACAGCCATTGCGGAGAAGCAGGAACAGATTGAGAATGCCGCAAATGAGGAAAAACAGCAATAGGAATCCTCCAAATACACTAGAAAAATGGAGTGGATAAAAGCCGGTAGTGCTCCAAAGATGGTTTGAAAAGAACTAATGAGGCCGAAGCCTACAACCTTATAAAAGTGGGCACGGCTGGCCATACTAGAGGCATTAAAGATTTGATGTACTGACTCTCCGAAGTGCAGGGGAAGATTTGTATTTAATAATGACTATATATCACTAGCTGTTCTAGCCATCTGCAATTCGAAGGTCTCACAAGCAGTTGTTAGAGGTACTTCTTGTTGAAACAATAATGCTTTGAGTCTGCTTCGCTTATTGAAATCTGCCTTCAAAGTTGGAATGGAGGCCACAATGAGCTATCTACAATCCCATGCGGAGGGGGAAACAAGACACTGTTGCAACTAGTGACTAACTGGGAAATGGACAAATTATATTGACTCCAGCCTGCATGCCACAACAGTCTTGATTGCTAAGCATGACATAACTTCCATTAGGGACTACCATAATGAAAGGGAGAATTGCGGGAACCAGAATTCCTTTCAAATAACAAGCTAAATTAGGCGCTACAGTATTACATGCACCGTGAATTTTAACCTGTTTACAAACAAGTGAATGACCGACAATATAGTCGCATTCCTCTCCGGTAATAAAAACATCCTTATTAGTACGCTCACAAAGATATGTAATGGGAAGTGACCGTAATTCACGAATGAAGCTGCTTCCAAGGGGTTCATATATACCAACAGGGAAAGGTTTCATGCAAGCTGTGAACTGAGATGTCGAGATAGGCAGTGAAATTACACCATGTATTAACCACACCGCCGACGATGTTTCAATTATGGTAAATGGGAGTTGGTCTAATTTTTGTAAATGCAGCATTATGTAGGTCGCGTCTTTCACGGTCATCAGCTGTTGTTTATGTGTTAAATTAAAAGGCAGAAACAAATCGCTGCAATTCAAATAATGCCATGGAACGCTCCCATTTTTGAGTGTTTGAAGTGTCCAGCTAAACTGCATAATAGATCTAAGCTGACTTTGTCCATGATACAATGTTGACATGTCACGCTGCAACAATATCAAGAACAGACAACACAATATTGTTTAAATTGTAAATACGAGATGACAACGTATTAATACTATTATCAACAACAGCAAGCACTTTATCCAAATTATCTTGGTCAATTTGTCTTAAACATGCAGCAGCTTGTAGCTGGTAGAATTTCCAAATTTCATTATAGTAGCATATATAAATCTTTGAGAACGTGGGGATTTGGGACCTAAAAGAAAATGTGATAAATTTATATCTTCGGACAGGAGAGAAAGTTGTTGTTTCACTGCAGACAGTATGGAATGTTCTAACCATTGTTGACATAACCTTCTCACCAAATAGTGTTGACTGTGAGTATCGGAGATCAGGTCTGCTTGGTTTAAATCCAGGTGTGAAAACAAGCATGACAGTCATTTGTGTCCCCTGTCTGCAACACCCACCTGCCAGAACTCACAAATGAAGAATTAAATGTGCCATTCTACACCATGCCATTTAGTTGGTCTTCAGTGTAGTTTATCAAATTCTGCCAATTATCGAAGCAGGCAATAGAGGGAATAGTTGGGGCATTCATTTACTTAATTTTTGCCAATCCCAGACAGGTAGTCTGTTGGATCGTTTCATTCAAGAAAATCATTTGTTTGAGAATTAAACAGGCTCAAAATTACGGTTTCCGTGCCCTGAACCTGCAAAGAATTCATAGCCCAAATCGATTTCAAATCAATAGTGTCTTTCCGGTAATCATAGCCTTTTAGGGCTAACTGGTTGACAAACGAAGCTGTATTTATGAGCTTAGTCTGAGTAAGCATATATTTTTTGGGAGGGGTGGGAACTAATTTGAAATAATATTATGTGGGGTCTGAAGCGTCATATCCTGTAAAATACATGACCTTGTCTTTTCGCTTTTTGGAACTCCCTTGTGGGAGAGTTGCACAGTGTTCCCATTGTGTATAATCAAAATGGGGATGCTCTCCACTAGCTACGAGCAGAAAATGATGTCCATAATGATGATAACAGAACATATCGTCATAAGTAGCAGAATTAAGATATAGATCCTCTGATTCAAAAACAGGATGATACTCAGTACAGAAAGCATAGAATTTACAGTTTCAACATCCCAATCATCCTAATGTAACCCTGGTATTATTACATCACCCATAGAAACTTTGAACACTTATGGTATCTGCAGGATCTCCGTAGGGCTGAATATGTTGAAAGGAACCTTATCCCCAAAAATTCCAAAAGTCACTGGAGTGGCTGAAATGTTGATGAGGGACAAGTCTCTTTTCAGTTTACGCGATGAAGAATGGGGAACCAACACCCCGTCGACCAGTTATGTAGCAGAACGTTCAGAGAGGTAATGACCATTGATTAACAAGAAAAAAACTGTCATAAATCCAATTCACATGAATAGAAAAACCAAGGAAAGTATGATCCAGACATAGAGCCAAGGGGGACTAGATAAGTGTGTTTTAACCATGAAATAAAAACACAAATCCATGCTGGAGGCAGATGCAACACAGAAGAACTGTCTGAAGAAAAATCATCTTGATCCATATTGTACCCAGAGGTACCTAGCTGGAAAACAGTAGGCTGTGACTCAGCAGTAGGGCTAAAAAATTCAATTTGCAAGGATTCGCCAAGGATGGATCCGTATAAATGACATCCGTTGTAGAAGACATAAAAGTAGAAACAGGAATTGTGTCGGTTAAATTGTCGGAGGAGGTCTCAGCCTCCCAAGCCAGGGAGAATGGGCATCGGTGATGCTCACGGGCTGTAAAGGAATGGTTTGTGGAAGGGCATGCCACTTCATGGCATACTATGAAGAGTCAGCCACATGGTGTAGTTTGACATGTTCAATGGAAACAAAGCTTTGTATCCTGGAAGTTCATGTACCTTGTATGTCAAGGACTGGAACAGGAGCATGGTAAGTTGGGCTGAATTCCTTTTTGATCGCCACCTTTTCTCAAATGAGATCCACAACTTTCGGAAGTCAGCTGGAGATAGGAAATTGATCTTCAGTACTCAAAGAGAAAGACCCAGGCAAGTATTTGCGAGATTGAGTATCACAGATCCTTTGTAGGTCCTGTAAGACAGCACAATGGTTATCTACGTCAAAGGATATGGCAGCCGCCACAATGTCTGGACCGTCAATGTCTGGAACATACATCTTGATGCCAAAAAGCATTTTGTACGGGGACCGCCCACCCAGAGATCCTTTGGGGAGGTTATTTAATGCTTGTTGAACCCAATAGAGATGGTTCAACCAGACACGCCCTGTAGCTAATACCCTTTCCGTTAAGGACTGCTTTATGTCACGGTTCATTCTTTCCACTGTTATATTCCATAGAGGTACCCTAATATAGGCTCAGGTAACATCCTAACCCTTCACCTATATTCTTCCCTACATTACATACATAACGGTTCTTAGGGACTGACCTTTTACCTAGATACAACACTGCACACAGAACGCTGGATTTTCCCTGGTAAAGGCCTCATACATTATGCATGAGGATTCTCGGAAACTCAGCAGGACTACCATCTCCTGTATAATAACTGTGTATAAAGTTCATTACCGACGTCATCCTAAGTCCGACAAGTGGCACAGCAAAGTAGAACCCCCGGGGAGACCTTTGGCTATATAAACATCACATCTTGCTGTGACAAACAGAGGAGATCAGGACTTACCTGCAGACACACTGAGGCGATACGCTGAGGCTCCTGCATGCAGATACTCCAGCTCGCAGTGGTCTAACATCTCTTACCGGGTGTCCAACTCGAGACCAAGACGGGGTCCCACAGTCTCTCACTTCAGGTAATGGGGTTGACTTTATCCTAGAGGATTCTTGGCTCAACACCTACATACATGCTATGTACACTTAGGTACGTCTAGTTAGGGTAGCATCGTAGGAGTACGCATTTTATTATCATGTATTTTATATACTTGCCTGCATTCATGGGTATAGCAAAATGGTAGAAATCTACCATCCTTTTACTTTCTTAGTGCTTCTAATCATTTATATCTGTTACTGTCTAGTGGTTGTTTCAGCACACTTATTTTACACTAGAATAACGACTGTTCAATAAATACTTATTGGAAAACGTCCCCACCGTTTATTCTGTGTATCTCTCTGAGACAAAGTGAGCACGAGTGACTGAGCGAAAAGTAGTACACTGTTTCCACGGTACTGAGGGATCAGGGTTGTCATGTTCGATAGTTGCCAAGAACTATTCATTCCTTGGTAAGAGGAGTTTCTAGTGGCACTGTGAGCTAGTTGGTATACAGGCCAACATACAAGGTGTGGGTGTCTGGAATCAGTCTGGACACCAAGCCCGCAGTGTATGTTGCCCAAACGCGCAGATCCTATATAGGTTTTATAGGAACTACACGACACCACAACAGAATTGCCCTTGGGCCTGTATGGTGCAGAATAATGCACTTGTACACCCATGGGCTTCATCGAATCACAGTACGCTTTAGAAGCGAAAGCTGGACCTTGGTCCAAATGGAATGCACAACAGGCATAAGTCCCAATGAAGACTTGCAAGTCTTTAAGAACGGTGCGAGCGTCAGCTGAGCTCTGTGGCCAAACCCAGAGGAATCTGGAGCAAGAATCAACTGCAACCAAGATAAATTTGAATGCAGTATCTAAAATCAATGGACCACAAAGGTCCAGGTAAATACAGCCAAATGGCTTGTTGGAAACAAAGAGATGTGTCTGTGGGGGTCTAGACACAGTGGAATTTTAGATCTATTGGCAAATGTCAGAACAGGGAACATACTTTCTAGTTTGTTGATATAAACCCTGCCACCAATAACAACGCTGTAAGAGAGAAATAGTGGCAGCCACTACCGCGTGAGCGGAAGCTACACCTTCATGTGCGGCTACAATCAGATCATGTCTGCTGTCTGCGTTGGGTATCACACGATCGCCAACACCTGGAATAGGGACAAAAGGAACATTCTGTTCATTTAAATTATAAGAATATTTAGAAGGAAAGCCCTTCAGTAAAGGGGTGCCGCTCTTGAAAGCATTCACGGCAGCCAAGATATCATTGTCAATACGAGATTTAGAGCGTGTTACAGTTGCAATTTTAGCTGTGGCTACTGCAGATTTGGAGGCTTCATCAGCCAAAGAATTCCTTACAGTGTGTGCTCCCACACTTTGATGACTCAATATATGTATAACATGAGTTTGTGGCAACCTATTCTTAAGATCCGCCACTTAAAACCCAAAGCAGTTTGTGCTTGATTGTGCTATTCTTGGAATCTCTGAACTCATTTTGTCACCAAACATGTAAATTATCATTAAAGGATTGTCCACAATAATATGAATCACACACAATAGGTGTGGGGAATTCAGGATCCATATTTTCAAGTGCAAGAAATAGAGCCTTCAGTTCAGCCAACTGCGCCGTGCAGTCTCCTAGAGATTGTGTGTGAGTTGTTTGAGGTTGAAAAACGGCATGCAACATAATACCAATAACGATGGCGCATGGGAGAATACTGCTGCTTAGAACCTATAGCAGGCTGTGCGGAACCCTCAGTATAAATTCTTGTGTTTGCAAGGAAGGATCAAAGACGAAGTCCACATACATGGCTGTTAAGGACGTAACCCATTGTATCCATCGTGGATGGAGGGCTGTTGTGTTAGGAACGCTAGCTTTGTGACAGCCTCTAAAGCCTCTTTTTCCTGAGCAAGTGGCCGTTCTTTAAGGATGGCCATTTGTACAGCATTCAGTATTTTTTCAGTAGAAGCAAAACGCAGTTCTGCAGTGGAATATAAATGTGATTCATATGCTATCAGTACGGTTTCACTTCATTAGAGGTGACATATGTAAATCCAAGTGCACCCGGTAAAAGATGGATGACTAAATTTGTGGTATTGACATGTGTATTTAAGTGGCGTGTTTCAAGTAAGTCAGAATGTAAAGATCTGAGGGTGTCAGTGTGTTCTGACGTCCAACAGAAAGCAGAAAAATCTGGGCGTATTAAGGCATAAAGTGGTTTAATACATTGTGCATAATCAGATATGTATGCTCGGCTAAAATTCAAAAATCCCAGCAGGGACTGTAACTTCCTAAGTGTACTTGGAGGTTGCAATTGTATACACTTCTCCAGAAAGTGAGGGGCAAGACTTTTTCCTTCATTCGTAAGTTCATATGCTAAGAAAAGGACACTAAGAAATACTATGTTTGATTTCTTGAAGTTAAATTTGTAGCCAATTTCTGCAAATCACAGTATTATGCGATTGATTCTCACCAGGTGGCGGTTCAATTCATTGGCCGTCAGGTAGATATCATCTATGTAGGACAGAGCGTCAGGGTCAATTCATAGAGAATCGAAACAATTTGTGCTGCAAAAACTCATGGACTACTCTTATAACCCATAGGAAGTCGGGCATTGCGCATTTGAAATTCTAATGCGCTAAAGGTGGACCAGTCTTGGCTCTCAAGAGCCAAATTGTGACTGAAAATAAATTGGAAATATTCAAAGTGGTTTTGTATGTTTTACTGATTACTTTTTCAATAAGAGCCATACTATGTGTATTTTGCACTGCAAATGTGCGTGCATGACTGTTCAAATGTCTATAGTCTAATACTATGAGATAGGAATGATCAGGTTTCAGAACAGGAAAAAGAGGGTTATTCATTTGAGATACACAGGGTTCAATTACTCCCTGGTATTGCAGTTGGGAAATAATTTCCTTAATGGTTGCCCTAGCATCCCGTTTACTAGGATACTGTGGTTAGATTAAGGTGTAGACCTTATAGGAATGACATGGTAAGGGATTATTTGTCCCAACCAGTATGGTTATGGTAAAGTGCAGGGGCCAATGCAAGGGCACATTCAGATGCTTAAGCTTGTTTGACTTCGTCTGACCTTGGGGGCATGCAAGAACAAAAGCTGGGGGCTAATCGACCTCCGCCAAAAGAATGTCATAAGATGTCATTAAATTATCCCAGAATATTGCTTTTTTTGTGCGTTTAACGTCACCTTCAATTTGAATATCAAGAAGATATAGTCTGTCCGGAGGGGCTACGTGGGTGTCCGTGGTTTCAACCGTAATAAATGTTTCAGTTGCTTTCGCCACCATGCTGTCGAGGAGAGTTACCGCCAAACTCCTGTTCAGGAGGAGGGTTCTCACCGTATGTGGAATATTTTGCAGTTAAAGCTGCAACTTTCTTCTGTAGAAAAGGGGGTTTATATGGAGGATGTCTGTCCTACTTCTTAATCTTTTTGTCAGATGAGCGTCGCGTCTCCCTTGTTGGTTTCACGTACTCCTCTTGTCTGTGGTCAGATCGTCCTCCTCTGTCATATGGTTGGTCAGACGAGTCCTTAAAGGAACAAGGAGAACGGGGATCAGGAATCGGATACCTATCAGGGGTTTCGATTTTAGTGCGATCACGAAAACCATATACTCTTTCAGAGGACTCTAGAGGTGGAGAGTCTCCATGCTGTTTACCTTTCTGTTGTTGTTGTTTGGAATTATTCCATGTTTTTTTAGTAAACTTATGGGCAGGTCTGGCATCCTTGTCAGAGCTAGGCTTGCCAAGTGGTGGTACTGAAGATCTGGTTCCCAAACTCTTCTGCCCTAAAGATGTATATACATTAGCAATAATGACAAGCAACTCGCGGCAAGTCGCTGGTGTATAGCCAAAGACGCTGCTTCACCTTTAACATTAGAAAGAATCATTTCGGAGACACACTAACCGCAAGTTTCATCCCCAAATCTAGGGCAGGGCCTGCTTCATGTTTATTCTGTATTTGTTTGAGGACGTTCGGTAGAACAGCCATCGAGAATGTGCCATGACAATGTGCGTAAATAGTGGCAAAAATAGTCCCCCAGGTATTGCAGTCCACTAGAGTGGGAAAAAGTCCAGTGGGTAAGCATATGGTGAGAATTATTTGCTTGTCTTGAGGTCCTGTGAGGGGAAACACAGCCTCAAGTTGATCTATTTTTTGGGCTAGCCAGAATGGTATTTCCTCACGAGTTGTGGGTTGTTTGCCCATTACTGAATAAACAATTACAGGACTAATGACAGACGCTGCAGGCAACTGGGCTTGCGCTTGCAGGCCAAGTCCATCTGGACCAGCCAGCAAAGTATGTGAAATATACTGAGTAAGACATCGATATAGGACGATAAGAACATTATACAAAGCGCAAGTTTGTACCAAATTCAAATTACCTAAATCTGGATACGGGGTATAATGTGCTTTTGCAGGCCATGTGGCCATTTCGTTACTAAGGGGGCCCATTCGAACAGTTTCAGGCACACGAGGAAGGGCACCATTAAACCACGTCTGGTGCACCCAGACCGTAAGAGAAATTTCAATAAGTGCATATGCGTGATATGCAGCAGGTGTCTGGGGCATTATGTATTCATGAAAAGTATTATCATTAGCATCCACAGCTGGAAATGTGACCCAGGAATAAAAAACATCAAAGCAGAATGCTGTATCCGCTTCTACAACAAAAATCACAGGACCCCCTGCTACAGTGCGTCCATGTTGTGTTAAATGTTGAATTACCGCAGGGTGGCAGTTAACAGCAATAGCAATGGGTTGGGCCATTAGAAATTTTCAATTGATTCAAAATGTAGCACAGAGTATAAAACCTTTTAATATTCAAGGTTGTAAAACCAACAGAATTTGGTGCTCCCTAACAACTGTGGAGGACAAACCCCTAAGACCATGGACGTCTCCGATAAAATGTGCGACGGTATTGTGGACAATCATAAGCACTACTCAGGGTTCCCACAAGTAAGTACCTGACCAAAACACTGGCGGTGTCATGTTGCAGGGATTCTGCTCAGGACAGAACTATGCTTGGGATCATAGACAATTCGCATGTAGGGACTGAGTCATCAGACCACCTCAGTATCTATGAGCTCGAGTATGACTAGCTATAGTGCCTCACTTGCCCTCCTAACCTTACCAGAGAAACAAGTAATTTGGCACCCCGGAACAAAACACTCTCAATCCTCTCAGGGATCACAGTAACAGGACACGCCCTTTCGTTCTCTCACTCGTACTCGACCACAATAAAATAAACAAGAGACACGAAGGAGGTTTAGAATATTTATTCAAACTATTGTGTCTTAAAATGCAGTATTCGTGCCACAAATTGAAATCAAATACATACTAAAAATACTGTTAGCATGGCCAATAAACCATTTATCATAAAAAGCCCTGTCATGTTATAAGACAGAATATCCTAAACCCCCCTCACTTCTACTGAAGCTAGATGAATATATATCAAAGATCTCCAGGATTAGTGGCGGACCCTGTACCTTAGCATACACATATGGATGTTCTACATCTCAGCTGACGCAGCAATCTTGTTCCAGAACCTTCACTAAAGTGTGTGTGTTTAAAATCTTGTGCTCAGTTATATGACAAGACATGTGTGCTCAAAAACAGCAGCTGCACTCTCGTGCTATGTCTCGGTGCTAGTGCCTGACCAGAGAGAATAACAAGGGGCATTGTTGTTTGACCTTGTCTATGATGTTCAGACTAAATCCCAGGAAAAGAACAGAACACGAAAATATATGCAGGTTTTGTGTGAAAATACAATGTGGCACAAAAGCAAACTTGTTCATATAGTAACGTGCACAATTAGGCGAACATAGGGGAAACTACAATGGGCCATGCAGGAAATGCATGACAATAGGGATTTCAAGTTTGGATTCAAATGAATTGTAATTTAATGATAAAGTAGGGTTTTAAGTCACAATTCTGAAAATGCCACTTTGAGAAAAATTTAATTTTTTTGTCCTAACCATTTGTTAACTGTGACAGTGTTCTGAGTCACATGACTGGGAATAGTTTAGCTGATGGGCTTTGTGTATTTCTTCCAGACAGTGAGACGAAGAGGGCTAGATGTTGGCAGGATGACAGCATGGGCCATCCTGCCAGGACGGCTGGGAGCGTAGCTGTTCCCTGCCCGACTTAAACTTCAAAGGCTTGCCTCCAGCACACACACAAAGGAACCTGACACTAGCCTTTTCTCACCACAGACTTCTTGGAGCCTTGGCAGGGAAAGATAAGTACTTTCCAGAAACCATATGTAGGGTTAGCATAGGAAATTTCCCCACTTCATGGGTTGGCACCAGGTATAAATATTGGACCGTCAGGATACCTTTTCAGTACACTCCTGAACCTGTGGAAGACTTCAGATGGACTACCTCTAGGCATAGAGGTCTGCCCTGCTCCTTAAGGCCTGCTTTGTTCCCCAGAGGACTGCCCTGCTGCTTAAGGCCATCCTTGTTGCCTGAAGAAGAACTGGACCATTTCCTTGAACCCAGGAGCACCAGAACTGACTCCAAGGGCTAGTTGACTGGCCTCCTGTGTGAGCTACAGGGCATTACAAGCTCCAGAGACCTTGAACCCTGCACCTGGGCCTCTGCTGGAGTGAGACATAATCCCTCAAGTGGTGCCCCCATTATCTGAACCCATGGAAGTGGTGTTAGAAGTGCTGCTCCTGCCTAACCCTAAAACTTTGGACAAAAGGTTTTTTTCCCAAAAAGTGCCAGAAGAACCGACAGAAGACTGAAATCAACCTGCCAGCTGATCTGCCCAAAGTGCATTGCCAGTTGGCCTTACTTTGCGGTAGCTCCTGCTACGTTCTTCTCTGCAGCAGCAAATTCTGTTCTGCAGGACCTTTCTTCAATGGTGTTCGCCCTCATGGAGCCCTCTTCGGTTACAGTTTGAAACTTCCCTGCCTGCTGGAGGTTTTCACTTCCAAAAAGTTGTCTATGTCCAAGGGTAAAAATCTTCACTGGACTCGATGGTGACAAGCTCCCCATTGATGACGACAACATCCTCGGCCTGGAAATCCAGCTCTCTCATTCAGAGCATTTTCCTGTCATCATCGACGGCTTCACCGAGTCTTCGTCCAGTGATCTCCGGTGATGACGACTCCTTGGACACAGCCTGCTGCCTTGCCCTGGTAAACTGTACCTTCTCCTGAACTTTTCTTCAATATCTCCTCTAAGTCCGAAGGTGAGCCGAGACAGACCCCAATCCACCATGTGTATCCAATCCATGCTCCATCGCGGTCAGCCTTAACTTTTGACTTTGCCCTGATCTTGCATGACCAGATACCCTTAGTTGGCACTTTCATCTTTTAGCCACTAGATGTCACTGAAAACTTTAAAAATTCATACCTCCCATTCTACTGATTGGATTTTATAGGTTTTGGTGTTTTGTTATTCAATAAAATGTATCCTATTTTTCTAAATTGGTTTGGGATTTTTCTTGAGTTGTGTGTTCACTTTATTGCTGTTTGTGTGCTGCATAAATACTTTACATACTGCCTCTAAGTTAAGCCTGACTGCTGTTGTGCTAAGCTGCCAGAGGGTTGAGCACAGCTTAATTTAGTTACTTTTGTGGTTCACCCTGGCAAGGATTGCGGTTGTTGCTTGAGTAGAATTTTCACCTCCCTCAACCAATTACCCAATTTCCTACAACCAGTGTACACATAGCATCCTCCCCCTGAGGTATCTCTGCATTCCTTTTGTTATCAACAAAGTGTTAAAAGTTATCAACTCATATTGTCTTGGGTCCTACCTATATTAGAGATAGCTTGCATGACTTATGTCACAACTATCTGGATCTGCTCATTCTGGCTTAACCCTGTTGATTCAATAGGTCTACGGAATCCATGTCTAAAGCCAAGTGTGGTTCTGGGGCAAAATCAAGATTGAAGAATGTAATGCTATTTATAATTCTTCTTCAGGCCCCGAGTATCTTTGCCATAAATCTGACATGGGAAAGGAGCACCTGTCTACATTATTTATCTCTGTCTTTTGTAAAATGTACATTGCACATTAATGTGACTGGTGTCTTGGTCCTAAGCTGTCTTTTTTAACCCTGTACTATTATATGCTGTATGGCTATGTCTTATTAGAAATTCATATTTTCTGCTACATTCACTACTTTATTCATTTTACATTCACATCGACTGTGCCATATCACAAAAGCTGTGTAGTAAACCGAAATATTAAAATATAAAAAAGAAAGCATTCGAGTTAAAGTTTACCACTGAGGTCTGTGGTCTATTGTTCTTTTTCTTCAGCCTCTCTGGTTAATTGAAAGCTGAGGTAACCTATTTATGAGCAAGCGGCCTATGTAAACTAAAGCTCGCGTTTCACTGACGAGCCATGACTCAGCATTTGAGCGTGAGTGCATTCCAGTCCTTGCTTGCAGTACCTTCCTGGCTTTTTAGACAGCGATTATATCGGTTTGGCTGTCTGTGAGGGGCGTATCTTGGGCCGTAAAATTGGGTGAGGGGGTGTGAGCTTCAGATTTTCAATCAATTACCTTGGCATATGTTGAAATATATTATACTACAAGCAGGGCACATGAGAGTGGCTCAAGGGACAGTGAAAAGGGAGACGAACACATATTGGTAGGATACTAATTGAGAGAAAACACAATATTTTGTAAAATAATCAACATTTTGGATGGCTTTCAATGCAGAGAGGGAGAGCGCGTGTGTTCATTTTTGTCTGTGTTTATGTAAAACTTCCTGGTGAAATCCGACAGACACCTCACCATGCCCAACTGAAAGCACCTGTACCCAACTATTTACCATCAAATACATTTATTAGGGGGGTGTAACACCCCAATCACCCCCCTGAAGCTACGCCCCTGTGTCTTTGCTTCACATTATTTGTAGGCACTTCTGTGTTTGCATGTTTGAACGTCTTTTAATCTAGAACCAAATTCATAAACTGAGCCAGAAGTGTAAATTAGAAGGCATTTGTCATAAAACTTATTGAAAGCAGTGAAGAAGGTTGTGAAGTTTATGACTGTCTTTGGATTCGTTTCACTTACCTTTTGGAGAGCTTTACACCTTTACATGTTTACTCGTCCCATACTATTCCATCATTTAGAATTATTACACTGAGCCAGTTGTTGTGCAGTTTACAGGAAGCCAGCACAATATTGTTTTCTTGTGACTGACAACTCAATCTTTTTATTTGATTATTCGAAATACATTCATTTTTTGTGCTATAATTTTAAACCCGGGAGGACAAAAATCATTGCAAACATTTCAAAACTCGACCAATGAGACTGCAGATCCAGTAACTTTATATTACTGAAGATCTTTTTGTAAATTTATTTGTACTGCAGCAGAAAACACAGTTACAGAAGTACCCCCTTAAAGTTATAGAGCTATGCCTCGTATATAATGTCTAGTCAACCAAAAACATGTAAAAAATAATGTACATTGCTGCAAGAACACTACCCAGCTAGCTTCCAGTAATTACAATTAATGGTTGTGAAAGTTATATACTAGCGACCGAATAACAAAGCCTAATGATTTGTTTACTGTCCAGTTACACATTTACTTGTGGCAAATTTCTGACTTTTCAGGGATTCAAAAAAATACCAGAAGTACACTAGGGGCTATATTATCAAAAGTGCCCCAGGCGTGCAATGGGTATGTGCGCCCACTTTTTGGGCTACCGGGGCACTTTGGTATGAAGGGGCCACAGACGCTTGCACTGCTCCTTATGTAATTCAAGTCGGAGCATGTGTAGCACCAGTACAATCTCCAGGGGGCGTTCCCTCGTTTGCCCGATGCAAATGAGGAAACACTGATATCAAGTTTTTGCGTCGCTCTTGCACCATGCAAGAAGATATAAGGGCGACGCAAAACCTAAATGAGATTTATCAAGCCATGTAAGGCCACCTTGCCTGACCCTGAGTGGTTTGATAAATCTAAAGTAATGCAAGGCCGCACTAATCGATGCCTTGAGTTACTCTGCGGCAGGGAGGCGTGCCATGGGTTTTCTCACGCATCCATCGATGCATTCTGACACATTATCAGATTTACCAACATTGGTAGACCTGGGAATGCGTCAGAATTGTACGCTTCCCCATCAGAGACACAACAAGGAGAAATATCATTGTTTCTCCTCGTTGTTTCCTCTTTCTATTTGTGCTGCATTCTGCAGGACTGGGGGGAGGTTGTTTTTGTGTAGGAAGATATAAAAAAACTGGAACTGGTAGGGCCGATACCCAACAGTCTCCTGCAGAAGTGATTTTCCTCTCGCTTGATGCTCAGACAGCTACGAGACCCCCAGATGGCAGCACCATATAACAACACAGGAAGGCATTTAATTCTGTATATTTCCAGCAGCGGTTGGATAGGTTTACTGCCCACAGTTGATGCAAACTTAAAAAAGAAATCCGCACGCTTGATTGAATCCCAGACATTGGTTTGCGAGACAAGGTACCCAGTTATTATGTTGGTCAAAGGTGACCCCTAAATAAGGAAAAGCAGCCACCCTTGTAATGACCTTCCCCTTTATGGTGATGGCTCTGGTTTTGGAGGTCTGCCTGCTAACCTTTATTGACTCATTAAAAAGCGTGCAAAATAATATGGTACATTTGCTTTTTAGTTCATAGAAAACTCTTCCGGATGTGAGAAAAGTTTCAAACAGGGGACAAGCTTAAGTAAGCCAGAAGAAAAATGTCTGTATTGTATTGTACTTTCTCATCTGTATAGCGCTTCATACCCTTGATGAGGCTACGAAGCTCTCTGGTTTTCATTGGTTCCTGGTAGTCCATTTGGAGTGTTTGTTTGGTAGGGTGTTGGGTGTAGAATGACCTAAATGGGAGATGAAGGTAGACGTGTATGAGGCTCAGTGAAGAGACATGCTCCAAACAAGGTGCAGTGATTGTCGCAGCGCCTATGCTTATATTGTTGCGGAGTGCATGAGGACAGAGGCAGACGAGTATACCAATTTAATAATTTATTTGTATTGACCATACTCTGGATATTGTGGCTACAGTGTTAGAAAGACTCCTCCTCTAATGCTTTCAGAATTGAAGATGGGTGTCCTTTTTAGGTCGAGCCTGAGTCAGCGCGCATGCGGTGCTCTGCGAGACTTGTTGTCCTGGAGTATGGAGGAGAAGCCCAGCCCACTCTTTGCCCATATTTGTCATTGGCTTGTGTTATTGTCCTTCATAAATGCTGGCTTCTGATTCCTTAGTAGGCTTGTTAGTCCCTCCTCAGTACCGCCTTGTTTTCAATTGTAACCTCCCATGGCGACTGGCCCCTTTACTTCGGTTGTTACACGGTACATGTTTTTAAGTCTGTGAGCACTATTTTCTTTAATGAGTTTCTCTTCGTGCAGGCACGACGTGCGCTGCTTCAGCTGCTTTATTTTGGCAGTGCACCTCGCGGTAACTATAGCGTCTGTGCACCATTATTTTCCGTGCAGCTTGCTCATTTTAATCTGTATAGGTGCAGGCACTACGTGCCCTGCTTCAGCTGGTTTTGTTTGTTTGTTTTTATACTTAATCATAGCGGCCGCGCATCTTGCTTTACTGTGCATGCACGTTATGACCACTCTGCATGCCTTTCTTTGCTTCAACGCTCCCTTCCCACCCACCACCCACGGAGCGAGCGTCTACGACGGGCAGGTGTGTATTTTATTAGCTGAGTAAGAGCATTCTGAGGAATGCTATTTAGAGGAAAATATGTAGGTATTTGTGGAGTGTGCTTTTAGCTAAATGCAATTTTGGTATAGTGTGCTATACATGTGCTGCCGGAATTACCATTTTATCTTTTTAAATTAAATTAAATCCTGCTTTAAAAAAAGCATTATCAGAGAACGAGTTAACCGAGATGCAAAGATGTATCCCTTACCTAGTACACTTGTGCCCATGTACAAAGAGGCTGGTACAAGTGAAAATCACAAGTTGTCATGTAAAACAGTACTTGTGAAATGGTGCATCGTACATTATCAGACAAGCTGCCGCATCACTACTGCAGGTCTGAAAGTACTGCAAAGCTGCTGTAAATGGTGCCAGGAGGCGGTGTATTTTTAACGTCAAACATTATAAAGACTCCCCATTGAAAGGATGAGAAGGGAGGGTCATGAACGCTGCAAGGAGTCACTGCCATGGAAACAAAATAGCATTTTGCTGTTAGAGCACTCCCTGGACCCTAAATAAAAAAATATTTTTCAGGTGCACCAATAAATTCAAAGAATAGACCCGTCCTAATCGCCGTGAAGCTGCTGCCTCCCCTCACCTTGTGAAGCCACAAGCCCCAGCGGGTGGTTCTGCAGGGACAGAACGGTAAGTGCCATGTGGTGCAGATAAAATCCGGTGCTTACATCTTCAATGGAAGACATCAGAGGGCGGAACAGGAAAATGACCGTGCCTGTCTTTTCTGTAAAGAGCCCTTCTGAGGACACGGTCTCGCTGCCTCCCAATGCCAGAAGCCCCTGGCACTCTCTGGGATGTTGGTAACTCTCTACCCAGGTGCCCGCGCCTGTTCTGACTCTAGCAAAAATGTACAGTCAGCGCAAACTGTGATGTTCATCGGTGGTAACGAGCATAAAACTTCCAAACTGAGATATTAAACTGCGCAAATAGGATTTGAATGTCCCAATACCCCTTTTGAAGCAGTCGGTAATCAGATGGAAAAATGCGGTCAACACCTGGCGCAAAGGATATTTGACCGGGGTGTTTGGTGCCCGCATTTCCAGTCTGTCTAGATACACACACAAGATTCTTTCTTGCCACATTATTTTAATTAGGTTTCAAGGTTTCATTGTTTTTGTTGCACATTTCCGTCTGAAATGTTTACATATTAAGTTTTGCTCAGTGTATCTGTATCTACCGATATTTACTATATATTGCGCTTTGAAAATATGGAGTTGAAACTGTTATAATCCACATTTATGTCACCAATAAGCTTGAACTCGCCCTTGGGTGTCTGTACAGCAGCAATGCTATATGCATACATAGAAAGAAACAATACTCACATAAACACTCCGCTTTGAAGTATAAATGCATCGCACACACGCAGCTACAGCAGCGTTGTAAAAATAAAATACTTCTTTTTTTTTTTTACTCTCCGTGGTGTCACCTGCACAGACGAGTCGTGATTGGCAGCAATGACAGTACAAACATTAAATCTACTTTTCGTTTTTTCCCCTTTTTATAAACAAATACAGGGAAGAAGCTGATGATCCTACATCCGTATATATGGGTAAAAATGAGTAACAATGGAAACTGAGAAATGTAATTACAATGACAGGCAGGCCTCTACTTCACTTTATGTGGGGTTCTATTTCTTATATTCACCACCCCGCCCCCAACCCGCGAAGTATTCTACGCTTCTAGCATCTGTACAAAAATCCCCGGATAAGGCTACCGAAACCAGAAGAAAAGCTGCCTGACCAACATCTGCCGAAAACCCCGCAATCTGCACTTGTGGCGGTACGAAGCCGCGGCTGTCGGCAGGAACCAGTGTCAAGTTCAACAAATGCCAATCTGTGGGACCGGGGAGCGCTACTGATAACACATGCGCGAGGCACTAGGGGTTTTAGGTCGAGCCTTCGTTGATTGTCTGTAACATTCACTGGTTTACTGTTACCAGCTTTGGTTATTATTGCAATGGGGCTTGGGCTGCCATCAGCTAGTGCCCCTCCCACGTGACACATCTGCTCTTTTTACTTTGAACTCGTAAGAAAAATCTTGTTTTGTGGTGTTAGATGTTTAAATCCATTGATATCCAATGATTTGTTGCTGTATTGATAACCCTGGTATCCTTTGAGTATAGCTTGGGCAAAATACCTATGCATGAAGTAGCAGACACACTTAAACTTCTTTCTCAAACAAAATAAACCTAAGTGGTATCCCCGGAATTACCTTCCTTTGTGCACACTTTCGAACTCATTTGAGCAGTTTTGGTCTGATCCAAGGTTATGTATTAAACCTTATATTTACAACCCCCCCTCCCCCTTACAGGTCAGACGAATGGCAACAGCGCTATGCAAATATCATCACTCCACTTCATACAAAAGAATAAAGTAAAAGAAATTGTCATTTTCAACACCAAAAGCTCTAGCTTTCAGAAATGTGAGACCTATTGCATTGCAAATGCTTGTTAGAACAGGCATTGATTTCTAATGTTTGGCAGAATGTATGCAGAAGAAGATCCTGAGCAGTTTAAATTGCTGGATCCTCATGATATAAAAATAAAATATCCCATCATAGATATCAACAGGTAGCAGTGAAATTAATATATGTTCCCCTTCAATTGCCTGCATGCCTCCTTCTTAGTTAGTTCACCAGTACCTCTGGGCTACCTTCATCAAATAGTTGGTCATTATATGACGGAAAAAATAAACCCTCAGATGTATCCACCGCATTCAGATGCAGTGTTGAAACACGGATTAAGTGGTATATTTCATACTACATTCGTCGTGCCAGAGACAATGTGGTTTGCTGGAAAAAGTGAGGCCCGCCCAGTGGTTCACCACAGAGCAGTATTAGGGCAATTAAAGGCACTGCTTGCAAGAATGCCATTTTTTTTTAGATTTCAAAACTCTGTAGAAGCATATTCACTAGATACTGTTCATCAAGTGTTCACGTGCATATTCATTGAAAGCAGCTGTTCAGAGAAGCTGGCCAGAAATGTGGTTACAGTACATTGTGTAGGCGCTGAACACTAGAGTCAACAAACAGCACTGTCAAGTGGAATTAGCAGCAGCCTATGAGCCTTCAGTGTGCTGGTAATTCTTCTTTAGAAGAGATGCTACATGCATGGTTGGTTGTCAACATTATGAGACCAGTGGCAGAATGTACACTGTTTTTGCTTGAATAAATCAGACATTTGAGGTTTTTTATGACTGTCGCTCAACGTGAAGAAGATTTAATGGTTCCCCAGCTGAAGAAGGCAGGGCCACACGTTTTGTCATACTAACGTATCTCATGTTGATATGTCCATCCTGCTTTATTTGAACAACAGCAGATCTTGGGCTGGTCTCTCCCACATGTTATATCTGCAGCCAGAAAGAACTACAATGCTTAATTTGAGCCAGTGATTACAAGTGGTGCCCACCGGCACTCATTTTTAGGGACCCTGACTAATTTTTCATCAGCAGAATTGGACTCAGAACAAGAAACAAAGGCAGAAAAGGAGAAAGAACAAGCATTTGCAATGTAATATGTCTCGCATTTGGGAGAGTTAGAGCTATTGGCGTCGTAAATGACAATGTCTTTTACCCATGTGTTTTGGTTTGGAGTGTAGTGGATGTATGTGGGGTGGAGTGGAATTATGTGGGTTGTATTTGAATTGTT
Organism: Calotriton arnoldi; assembly: GCA_963921515.1. Taxonomy (NCBI): domain Eukaryota; kingdom Metazoa; phylum Chordata; class Amphibia; order Caudata; family Salamandridae; genus Calotriton; species Calotriton arnoldi. Next base: position 306,832 of record CAWUFW010004763.1, read on the forward strand.
AGTTGTGGAATTGTGTGTGGTGGTATTGTGTGGTGTGTGGTGTATTTTGTAGCGGAATTATGTGGCATGGTGAATCGATAGGGGTGAGAGCTGCACAGATGAGATAGAAAGGAAGATAGAGAGGGATAGGTCATTTGTGCAGGAAGTGGTGAATGAACTTGAGACATAGGAGCAGAAAGAGCGTGTGAGAAGAAGAGAAAGAAGGGAAGAGCAGACACATAAAGAGAGAGGACCTGTTTATGCAGAAGACACCCTAAGAAGAGGAGGAGATTGTGGGTTTGAGGGATGGAAATCTTGAAAAGGTACAGGAAAGAAACTGTGCTTAGTATGTGTGAGCAGGCAGTATAGAGAGGAGATAGGGAATGTGAGGGAGGGGTGATGGGGCAGGGGGACTGTGAGATGAGAGGTGGTAGAGGCAGGGTGAGGGAGAGATAAGAGGGGCAGTGGGTGTGTCAGGGAGAGTTGACAGGGTTGGTTGAAGTGCAAGGGAGAGATGTGTTGGATTGGAATTGTTTGTTGGCGAATTGTGTGACGTGGAAATGTGTGATGTGAAGTTGTGTAGCGGAAATATGTGCTATGTTAGTGACATACCTTTGAATGTTGCTTCCTAGAATGACTACTCATCCATGCTCAAAATGGCGACCATGTAGCTACTTATGACGATCAAGACAGGTGGACTGTTTAACTCACTGCAACCCTTGCCAAGCGATGCAAATAGAAAGTTGAATGTTCCCATCGTCCACGCATCAGGTCTCTTCTGCTGCTCTATTTGTGTATGTGCCGCATCCTGTGCACTCTGCTGTCACCGCACAGCCAGGCAATTGCCACAACCACAAATGGCCAGAGCGAGGCCAAGGCGTGACCACAGCGGACAAAGGAAGTGAACAAGGTGCGCAGGGAGGCGAACGACCTTTACAACGCGGTCGCTACACCGCGATACATTTACATCGCAGTCATTACAACGCAAGTCGTTACTACGACTTGCGCTGGATGGCGCTATACACTAAGGAATAGTATGATTTACTATTCCAACACCTTCCCTACTGTTACGTAGGCTGGAGTTGGAATAGTAAATCATACCATTCCTAAGTCCAGCGCCCTCCAGCGCAAGTCGTTGTAACGATTTGTGTTGTAATAACTGCGATGTAACGTACCGCGATGTAAATCATCGCGTTGTAACGTCACATATTCGCGCAGGGAGAGGTCAGAGAAGAGGCAAAACAGAGAGAGGACGGGAATGGGACAGGGTCAGGAGCGCACAAATGGTGAGGAGCGGGCAAAGAGCTGAGACAAGAGCCAGGAAGGACAGGGGGAGGGGACAGAGGGCCAAGAAGAGGGCAGAGAGGGCAGACAAGAGGATAAGGCGGGATGGCAACGGACAGAAAGAGGGGCCAAGGTGCGACAAGAATGAACACAGAGGGAGGGGACATGGAGCACGGAGAAAGACGGGGTGCAAGAGGCCATGGAGCGGGCAAAGCAAGGGGAGCAGTGGGCCAGAAGTTGGACAGAGATAGCACAAATGGTCACCCCCCCACATCCCCTGCCCCCTGACCCATCATTTGTCATTAATAGCAGTCGTCACTGGCCCATATTGAAAATCAGTCTTTAAAAGCACATTTATTAGAAATGCCCGGCAATTTGGTCATTTTGACAGGCACGTCATGATTATTATGTACCTTTCAACCTATTTCATATGAAAGATCTGTTTAATTATTGGCCTTTTAATGCAAATAACCAGTCTGCATGCAGGCATTGCCCTAGTTACTTCATTTGACTTTATGTAGTAGACACAGAGATCTGGTAAGGTTAATGATAACAGAGTATTACAATTTGGTTTAAGCAAACAGGCTTCACAAAGTTAACATTGTTCAAATGCCTGCCTAGGACTTCAATATTCCAACTTAAACAAACAACCTCAGCATTAGGAGCAACTACAGAAAGCACCCCTTCAAGTAAATGCAAATTCAGAACTGAACTGGTTCGGTAACTTGTATACCGACCACAATTGATAATTCTCAACATCTCATTTGCACACATTGGATTTAAGAACATTATTAAGAGCAAACACAAGGGCACATGGGTTGTGTACAATATTGTCACAGATCCAATGAATCGAAGAACTGTTGTGTAGTTACTATAAACCTATATAGGATCTGCGCTTTTAGACAACATACACTATAGGATTGGTGTCAGACTGATTCTAGACACCCCTACCGGGTATGTTAGCCTGTATACCAGCTAGCTCACAGTGCCACTAGAAACCCCTCTTACCAAGAAAAGAATAGTTCTTGGCAACTATCGAACATGACAACCCTGATCCCTCAAGATTGTGTAAACAGTATATTACTTTTCGCTCAGTCACTCGTGCTCACTTCGTCTCAGAGAGATACACATTGGACATTTTTTCAATAAGCATTTATTGAACCAGCGTCATTCTAGTGTAAAATAGGTGTACTAAAAAACCCATTAGACAGTAACAGATATAAATGATTATATGCACTAACAGAGTAAATGGATGGTAGATTTCTACCATTGTGCTAAAACAATGAATACAGGCAAGTATATAAAATACATGACAGTAAAATGCATACTCCTACGATGCGACCCTAACTAGATGTACCTACGTGTACCTAGCATGTATGTAGGTGTAAAAGCCAAGAATTCCTTTAGGTTAAAGTCAGCCCCATTACCTGAAGTGAGAGACTGTGGGACCCCATCTTGGTCTCGAGATGGGCACCCCACAAGGGATGTCAGACCACTGCGAGCTGGAGTGTCTGCGTGCAGGAACCTCAGTGTCTTGCATCAGTGTGTCGGCATGGAAGTCCTTTTCTCCCCTGACTACCTCAGCAAGATATGGTGTATATATACCGAAAGTGGTACCCCATGGGGATATACCTTGCTGTGTCATGTCGGACTAGGATGACGGAAGGAATGACCCTTATACATAGTTATTATGCAGGAGATGGTAGGCCTGCTGTCATGCTGTGATTCCAAGAATCCTTATGCAAAATGAATGAGGCTTAAGCTTTTCGGAGAAAATCCCATGTCATCTTTGGAAATTACCGTAACTAGGTAAAAGGTCAGTACTAAGAACCGTTATGTAGTGTAATATCAGGGGAATGTAGGTGAAAGGTGCATTCATGACCTGAACCGATATTGGGGTGCCTATATGGAACATAACATAACTAACTGTGGCATTTGCATTTGCTCCTGGAACTGTAAAAGGAAAACAAACAGAAACAATAAAATAATTTATTTGGCCATGAAGGACACACTTTAGACAGCAATGAGGAATTGAAAAATACAAAATGATAGCCTTATTGTAGAATAAATCCTGGAACCAAAAATTAGCAATAGACCCCTTTCTATGATATAACACCATAGATAATAAACAATGGCTAAGAAACTAGGTTTTTATTGCAAGTAAATTGCTCAACAAAAAAACAAATGAACATAAAGAAAAGCTAAATGTGATAGACCACTGCGGCACCCAGCAGGCAGGTGTACTTTGAATAGGTTTAGAAACTTTTTTGATTTTTAATGCACACCACACGAAATATGACTCGTATTTGTACAAAGAAAATGTACTATTGCAGTGCTTGCCAAACATTTTCAAACCACAACCCACTTTTTATAACGAGAAACTTTCGCAACTCACCTAGCTTTAATGGGCATGAGGTGGGCGATTTAGTAATATAACGAAAGCATCATGTGGCAGCACACTGTCATTTACCGACACCACATTTTCCATTCACGATCCACCAATGGGTCTCAACCCACAGTTTGGGAAACACAGTACTATTGAATTTAAATTGCTGTAACCTAAAGATATGGGGTATATTTTCAAAAAATGGACCTCCGCTGTTTTCACAGAGTGGAGCAAACAATTTACTGCTGCCATATGGCAAATCCTAACCCCATGTCAGCGTCATATTTACAATACGGCGCTACATGGCGTTAGGGCGGATTAGCAGTGGAAAAAAATGACGCTAACACCAGCGTCAAGTCAATAAAAAAATGCACGCTACGGTACAAAAAATGACGCTCTGTCAATTAGCAGCAAGAAAATTCACGTTAGTCGGCCTAACATCGCTTTTCTGCTCCTAGCGGGAAAACAAACCCAAAAACGCTGCTAAGAAGAAAAAAAAAGTTAAACTTACCTGAATGGAGAATGGAGCAGCCAGGAATTAGCACAGCACCGCACAACAACCCTCCTCTTCCCCAACCCCACTGAGTGAGTGATACATTTATAAAGCGCAACTATTGCCGTGGCGTCTTGGTGCTGAGCTGTAATGAGAGTGGTGACTGGTATATGATGGGCGGAATTAGGTTGATGTGGTTGGAAACAACCAGGTTTTGATCATTCTCCTAACTAGAACTCTGTTAGGTTGTAGCCTGATAGAGATAGGCATTACAGCCTAACAGCCAGGATGGCCAGCCAGAGTCCAAGGGGAAGAGGAAGTGCAAGTTCATTCAGGAGGGGAATGAGATCTTGATCGCGGAGGTGATGGAGCACCAACACCAGCTCTTCGTCAGCGCCAAAGTGTCATTGGGGAAGCAAAAGACCATATGGCAGTCCATTGTGAACAAGGTGAACTGCGTGGCTGAAGCCAAACGGACAGTGATGGGCTGTAAGATGCGCTGGCACGATGCCAGGCACAAAACTAAGGAGAAACTGGTAATCAATCTACAGGCAGCATTGCAGACCGGAGGTGGTAGTCCAGTGCCCCAGGAAGAGCTGGATCCCTTGGAGGAGCAGGTGTCCGCAGTCAGGGCCGGCTTTAGCACTGGTGGCGCCCAGTGCGACAATGTTTTTTGGTGCCCCCCAATGACCACCTCCGCCACGGGTTCCCTCCCTACCACCCTTTAACAGTCTCCATAACCTCTCTCTCAGATGTATTTAATTAATTTTATAGCGTCACTCATAAAAGTGAAGGGTGTCAGAGCACTTTACATAACACACATTACACAGAGACAATCAATCATGGGTGTGTAAATTAGTGTATAGTAAATGTTACATAAGACAGAAGACAACAAGTGGTGGATTCACATGTCATCCATACAGGTAGGCAGTATAGTTGAAGAGTACTTGGTCTGGAGAAGCACAAACTCTGAATTTAAAATGTAACACAGTGGATTGGGGCTCTCTTTAATAACAAGAACTGATTTGTACCCAAATGAACCCTTTTTGCAACATTTGAATAATTAAACTCTGGGGAAAACAAAATACATACGCTCTAATCTATATCTTGAAGTCTGCATGCAGTTCCAGTAGCGGTCGGTGGTGGGAGTGCCGCCGGGCGCTGACGTGGGGTGGGGGAGGGGCAGGGTGGGGGGTAGTAAACTACGGATTACGGCGGATTACAGGTAAGTAAACATATAAATAAATAAAACGAATTTCGTTTCTCGCGCTGCATCGCCAATTGCAATGCAGCGCGAGAAACGAAATTCGTTTTATTTATTTATTTGTTTACTTACCTGTAATCCGCCGTAATCCGTAGTTTACTACCCCCAACCCTGCCCGTCCCCCGCCCCACGTCAGCGCCCGGCGGCACTCCCACCACCGACCACTACTGTGCAGTTCTTTGATGACAGTTAATAGCTCACTGTAAACTGCAACTAACAAAAGGAAGTCTCTGACAAAAGCAGTAACCCACTGACCTGTTAACATTATATTCACTTTGTGATCTGCATGGTACATGTTCTTTGCAGCATGCATATTAACCCTCTGCGCTACCTTACCATGAATCAAAACTTCCACGAGTCAAAACTTCTACTAGACAAAACTCCGATCTCGCCAGGAAGATTAATCACCAGAGTTTTCTTGGCATTTTAATTGTTGACTGAAAATTGCTGGAGGCCAGGAACGCGGCAGCAGGTGCTTTTAATCACAATATAAACTAGCAAACAGGCGCCCCCATGTGAAGTCAGCACCCGGTGCGGTGGCACCGCTCGCACCGCCCTAGAGCCGGCCCTGTCCGCAGTCATTTCTGAGGAGTCGAGGTTGGAGTAGCGGGACAGGACAGTGCTGACTATGACCAACTACTTCAGCCACAGGGTAAGCACCAACAAGGGACAATGGGGGGAACTATGTAATGTCGTGCAGTCCAGGCAGCAATGTCCCAGTGCTCTGCCGCACTGTCTGCAGGTCAAACTGTAGCTACCTGGCGACTTTATGCTGAGATATGACATCAATGGAAGGCTCATGGGCATTTTGATCACATGTTGGCATAGGGCAGAGCACAAGCCTGATAGCTGGGCTATCCTAACTCAAATTGAAAGAGTAGCAATGTGCGGTTTCTACAAGATACAACGCGTTCCTGGGGCACATACAGCAGACGTACACCAAGGCAGGCACCCCTGCACCATAGTTCAAGGGTACCTGATGAATGTGAACCCTCAGAAAGGAAAGCACAGGGAGGCTTTGTACTGTCCTAAATACAGTGCAATCCTGCAATTTCCTATTCACACATTTTGGGGCAGCAAGATGATTTCTTGTGCTGCACCACATGTCTATGAAAGATGCCTCTCTATCACATCTGGCCCCATGCACATTAACCTAGGCTAGTAATTCCTAGCATACATTTGGTATATCACATGATGAACAACACACCTGAGGGATGGGAGATCTGTGGGCTATGGGTAGTACCTACACATGGGAACGTGTATACTGTCACTTCCATATTTGCCTAGAGCGAACTACATGGCAAGCAGCTGTCCTGGCATGAGCCTCAGACCACACGTGTCAGCTGCCATGGTAGGGACCACCTGAACTTCTCTCATCTACATATATATGACTGGGTGTGGGGGTGAATGCAACCTATGTACACCAGCGGAACATGGGCCTGAGTTGAAGTGAAAAGGCGCAGGGCATTGATGCATACATATCGGCAGTGCCAACATGCATAATCTCACAAATGCATGGATGGGCCATATTCACTGGATTATGTACCATCCCTGTGCACACCCCTGCACTGCTGCAAAAATAACAGCTGTGCACCAATGCAGTCACCCTTGCACCATGGTACAAGGTTGTCTGTGTTGGTGCTTGGCTGTCATCATCGGTGCCAAAGCAAGGCAAAACATGTGGGATGCGCCTGATCCTTGCAAATATAGTGCTGTCCTGTGTATGTGGAATGACGCAGGGTTGCGTAGATAAAGTGCTTGCTGTGCTGTGTTGTGCCATTACAATGTGAACATATCCCTCAGTAGGTACATGTCACCATTCCCAGCAACACTACCATCTGGGATGCTGTCTTTCGACACATGTTACTCTATAACAGTCTGCCATGTCAGCACATTTGAGATGTCCACACATGACGTAGGTGGCATAGGCACTGGAGAGTCATCGTATGATCAGGGTCCCATCACTGTGTGGGAGTAAGTTGGCTGCCAGGACCTATTTTGAAACAGCCAGAGGTGTAATGGACACATACAAGTGCATGGATTGGATTAAAGAGATGTCTGAAACCCTGCAGATGACCAACTCTGGTCATGATGAAATGGCATGAATGTTAATGTTTAGATTCTGACTACCAGGACAGGGCCCACCCACTCAGAGTGGGGAAACAGTGGTACTGATGACAATGCTGAGGTCCTGTCATCTGAAATAAAATATAGTGCTATCTGCCATCCACACGCTAGCGTAACAGCTGTCCTACGCATCAATGAGGAACTGAAAGTGTCATATCATGCACTTTGTTTGTCAACTGCTTTAAACTGTCAACATGTAGAAGACATCCCCAATAGCACTTCCCCATCTTATTGCAGAGGATGAACCCTTACCTCCTGGCCAGCACACTGTCCCGGACATCAGTGATCATGGTGATGCTGACAACCTACCACCCATCGAACATGACACCCTCCAAGAGCTCCTTGACTCCATTGGGCAACCATCTCCGGATCCGAGGAGGGTCAGCAGCGTCGTGGCATCTCCACATACCCCGCCTAACAAACAGCAGGCACTACCTCCCACCACACCCACGCCCCTGGACTCTGAGAACCCAACCATTACCTTAAAACGGACAGCGGTAGGAGTCCAGAGGAAGTTGGAAGATCAGGTGCAGGCGGGGATGGAGACCATGACGGCCACCCAAGAGGGGGTCCGTGAGTGCCTCAGTCCCAATAGGGATAACACTGCTACCATCAGAGGCACCTACTCTCAGCTCCATGGCCTCTAGCAGTCCCTGGCTGACATCGCTGGTGTCATGTAGCTGAGGCATGAACAACTGCCCTGTCAAAGTGGTGCCAGCAATATGGCCAGAGAGCTGGGGGCTATCCGAACCATCTTGGAGACCATGGAGCAGAAGCAGGACTCCCACATGGCTGCTATGGCTGTCTACCATCGCGACTTTGCTGCTGTGTGGCAAAAACAGCAGATCCTCCAACATGCTGTGCTGCCTTGCTGTGCACTCTCATGTATTGGCACAGATGAATGCTGCTGCAGGCACGGGATCCACATCTTCCACCCCTGATGTGTGTGTGCCTCCCTCGGCTGCCGCATCTACAACACCACCCTCACGGGAGACACCACACGCATCATAGGAGGAAGATGTGGACAGTACCTCTTTCCAAAGAGGAAGTGTCTGGTAGCATTCATCTGTGTGATATACCCAGTTTCTCCTTAGCCCTGTGCTGATCAACATGTCAGGGAACATCTGCTGTCACTGTCCTCATTTTGACTTCACCCTATTCACCTTAAACATTTGTGGACTAACAGTGTAGCCTATCCTCCCAAATGACACTGCGGTCATCCTCCTGACTGAAGCATTCCTCACCTCAACATGTCCCATGACTTGTTCCCCACATGGACTCTGTCTGGACATCCACTGGCTCTAAACATCCTTTGGGGTTGTTGTCCAATCAACTTTAGCTGTGATCTCCCACAACACTGGCACTTGTAAATAAATGCACCAATAAGTACAACCTGTGTGTTGTGTGTCTCTATGAGTCAGAACAAGGTTCACCATTGGCCATTCTATGAGGCAACTACACCAACTACTAGCCAAAGGGACACAGGTTTGTTTGGGGAGTCTGGGACAATGCTAGGCAGTGAGAGTGTAACATATATTGGAAGAACCATGTGTGTGATGACTAGTAAGGTTGCAAGTATTTAGTCCAAGTGGTATCATGCAGTCACTCCACAAGTGTTGGGTTCATCTATGGTTACTAGCAAGCATACAACATTTGGCTGACAAGTACATGCTGCAAGTGTGAGAGGTTACGGGGCAGCCGCCAGTGTATGAATCCAAATACCTATGAAATGTGCCAAAGTCATAGAGCACAACCTGTCTGATTGTAACAGTAGCTGGTGATGTGTCTGACTTCTGTTACACATATTTTGTGTTGATAATCTTAGAAACATGTGTCTATGTGTTCAGCCATGGGAAGGTTAGTGGGTGTATGTGAATATGGGACATGGTAGTATACACATGACAGTGCACAGAGTCCACTATGTTGACAGTACACAAGTGTTAATAGATATGTAGTAATGTTGCACTGTACAGCGCGACTGGTAGACTGTGTACACTACAGTGCCACATGTCTTGGGGAGAGTGTAGGCTATATCTTCCATATGTTTCAGTTCACATGGTTGTGTGTCTGCACAGGCAGAAGCAGTGCAGCATATCTCCATAACAGTCACATTATTTTCCTGAAAACTGTATTTTTGGCTGTCATGGGGGATGTACTTTATGCTTGAGGGGGCACCTTGCTGCACGAGGGGGCACCTTGGATAACTGCTGTAGTGGTTTCTGCACCAAAAACGTATACATGTTGTGCACATTGGATGTGATGTGTGTATATGATGTGTGATGTAATGCAGCGTAGTTGAGTTGATCAAGTGAGGTTAATATATGCCCATATTTCTCAGTTTCACAGGTGGGGGATAGATCTTCATGCCTCCTGCACATGGCATTGACGTGATACACAAACTTGAGACAGGGATTGCTTTGCTTCAACAATGTTTTTGGAAGCCGATTTTTAACTATTGTTTACATGTGTGAGGGTCTTTGACACATTTGCTTGCGCACACAGGGCCTCATGTGCATTTGTAGCCACTGGGCATCAATGGACGTGAAAAAGCTGAGCTAACCTGCATGCAACATGTAGTGATGGAATGTGCCTTTCAGTTGACATACATCACATCCACGGTTTGTCCACATTTGCAAACTCACATGATAGTGACTAGTGGCAACACCGCCCACCCCTTGCACCATGATGCACATGTGTCAGCTTAGTGTTCAGGCATGACGCCATGGTTTAAGGGACACATTCCAGCACCAATTCCATACAATCTGTGCTATTCCCTCCTTTAATGTCATGCGGAATGCTGAACACATTGTAATTGTACATGAGAATGAGACATGTGATTATGTATCCTCTTTCCACCTCCGCTTGGGAGGCACACTACTTGCACACTGTTGCAGGGTCCCTGTACATAGGACGTGTGTAAATGTGTATGATCTTCATTGGTGTTGGAGGTGAACGGCCAACGCAAGGCCCATGGTAGACCTCCCTTAACGTAGGGTGAATGAGAGATGTACTTTGTTGTGGCTTCCAGTACTGCATACCTATGAGGCCTTGCAATGTCATGCGGTCATACTTGGCCTTGCTACATTGACATGATTTAGGTAGCTGCTCCACCTGAGCATCATAATTGATGATACTCTATCAGCCCATTTGACTTGTACATGTGGGCCACAGTGGCTTAGGTGGTGTCAACACTTGTGACTTGTAGGAAATGTGTTGCACATATGTCATGGAGTATGGGACAAGTATATGGGGCCACACCAACAATGTATGTACTGTCTCATTCAACCCAAGACTGATATGTGAACGTATTTCTACATGATTGAGTGCCTTGTGGTCTTTCTTGTGCTTGAGATGTGCTTACCAATAAGCAGGCCATTTCCATAGGTCCCATTCTGGAAACGCTCATTGATGGTGGAATGCCGGAAGAGAAATGAGTCATGTGCACTGCCCGGATACTAGGCAAGGACGTTGATGAAAAGGCCCAGATGGTCCACGATTGCCTGCACATTCATTGAATAGATGTACTTCCTCTTGCAGTAGATATGGGATGTAGGCGCAGGAGGCACAAGTTGCACATGTGTGCAGTCCATTGCCCCCAACACATGTGGGAATCCAGCAATGGCATAAAAGCCTTGCTTGTTGTCCTGTTGTTGCTGCACTATGTTGGGAAAGTAGAGGTACTGGGGCGTGAGGCTTATGATAGCATCCAGGGCGGTGGGAAGGAACCTGGAAAAGGATGCCTGGGATACCCCTGCCACTCTGGCTGTGGTGGGTTGTAAAGTTCCAGACGCCAGCATCTGCAGGACAGCCAGTAGTTTGGCCTGCGGAGGGATGTTGGTGCAGCGCTGTGATGTTGGCTGCAGCCATGGCGCAATCTGGTGCAGGAGGCAGGCAATTGACTCCCTCTTGAGCCTGTAATGGGCAATGACCTCTTCCTCTCTGAGGTCAATAGGGGTTATCCTCTGGCGGTATGTCCGCTCCCTTCTCCTGTGCTGCCTCTGTGGTGGTGGTGGTGGTCTCCTTGGTGCTCTAAGCTGCAAGAGCAGTAGATCCATGGTGTAGTTGAGCTTGCCAAAGTGATTTGGGTCTGTTCTGTTTTTCTACCAGTGAGCTAACGCCATATTTAAGACGGAAAATCCTTGTACATACGGCAGCGTCAGTTTTGCGAGTGTTTTTCCGAGGGAATGCCTACCTTGCATATCATTTCTTGTAAATATGGCGCAAAAAAAAAAACACCTCAGTATCAAAAAAGTGAAGCTGCTGTGGCGTTAAATCCATGTAAATATGCCCTATAGTTTAAACACACAAGGATGGCAAACAAAAAATAAAAAGTATAAAAAAGTGGAAAGAAAAAGCATGGCAAAGTAAAGCATTGGCCCAACAGCCCTAGCTTTGACATGGACTTATTATTAAGCAGATTTTCACATGTGATCTGGAAAGAAATGCAATAACTCACAGTGCAAGAAAGAAAATGCCTTGAATGGGTGACCCAGTGTCTCATGCTGTAAGCTGTTTGGGGTGGAATAAAGGTGGATGACAGTTGAGCAGCCCAGTGGATAAAGAAGGCTTACCCAAAGACCCCATTTATTACTTTTCATTCATTCGTTTTTTTCAATTGCATGAGCCTAGTGAGAAATCTTAAGATGCCAGACGTAACAAAATAGAAGCATCCATTAGTAGGTGTACAAGCTGAAGAAAGATGCCACAAGCTGCCAACAGGTAATGCTTCCACTAAAATTAAATGCAATCAATGGCCACTTCCAGCCAGTTCCAAAAATATATTTCACTGTTAAACAAGTCTTTTTCTTTAGGCGCACTACCTTGTTGATCTGCATTCCTATACTATTACCGGCTTAAGAATTTTTAAACAGACCATTATCCAAATCGGTTAACCTGCAATGTTAAGGAAAGTATGTCACTTACAACTGATGTCACCAGCAGGTATCCTGCCGACGGCAGTTTACATGTGAGGCTCTTTCTGGAGGGTATCAGGATTAGGAGGTTCATACCTGTCCAGTTTTACAACTGGTTCATGGCAGTCCACGGTGGTTTGTGAGCTGCAGAAAAAGCACAAAACATATGACAGATTTAATTTGAATAATAAGTGGATCTCTAAATAAATCTGAATAGAAGAGAGGCCTGAAAGTAAGGACTGGGTTGGGCTTCAAGCGGGGCCATGGGCTTCAAAACTGCACCTTGCTGCATCAAGGGGCGAAAAGGGCGAGACACTGTAATGAACTGGAGGTTGTCAGAAGGGAGCACTGAGGGTGGGTAGTGTAAAAAAGGGTGATAATGAAGTGGAAAGAACAGAGCATAAGTGGGTGATCAAGTAGGGTGATACAACTGGGTTTAACAGGGTGTAGAACGGTGGTGGGGGAAACATGATGAAAATAGGGAATTTGGCAACATGTGGCAACAGGGTGGTAAACTAGATGACCGCATTGAAGACATATTGAGGGTAAACAATCAGATTTTCAGACTTTGTGTGAAATTTATAGAGCCGTGGTGGTAAAAAGAAATCAACTCTGGTGGAAAAGCAAAAGTGCTGGAGAAGAAGTCATAAAAGCCAATTTTCCCCCTACAAATGGGACACAAATATGGACCAATGAGGCCTAGGGATTCCTAGAACTGATCCAAGGGAGTTGATAGAAGTGCAGAAAGCACCAAGTGGGCTGGCACTCGGTCGATTGCAAACTTTGTAGCACTGGTCTGTGAACCAAGATCAAAGATCGGTGCTGCACCTTTGGACACCTGTGGCTCACGAACCAGTAGCTTCAATCACTTGATGAAGGCCCCAACAAAGAGTCACACCTGACATGCAAGAGGTGTACCACCCGCGGATACTTTATTGAAATTAGACATTATTAAACTTGCAGAAGGAATGAGGCAATATAAAAAAAAAATTAATCAGGTGGCCAACTTCACACACAAGCAAAAGCCATTTTCACCTTCTAACAGTAATCAGTAATAAAAGTCTTAACCAACAGAAAGCATGTGGTTGTGTGCCACCCTTCACCAGGAGATTGGGGGGGGGTGAGGCTGGCAGGGCGTTGGTGAAAGCTGGGGTGGTGAGTGACAGTTATAGGTCATAAAATTGTTAAATAAATTGGTTCTTCATCAGCGTTTTCCCCCGTTTAGATTGTGAAACCGTAATTTCTTCTTCATAAAAATTCAAATGCGTTTGCTACCTCTATAGTGAGACAAAGATTAGAGAGGCAACCAAATATTTAATTTCAGGCCCCACAAAAGTCCGTGGTCAGTGAGCATAAGGGACTGTTTCCGCTGATGATGTATAGTCAGATCACAAATTATAATAGAAAATGGGAAGGAGCCTGTGAAGCGACCAGATCCCTGGGGCATAAAGCTTTGCCTTTGTAACTGCAGCTTAAGTCGGTGCAAAAAGAAACAAGATTCATGAAACCCCTGCCTCTTTTACAAAGACAGATAAAAAATAGGGTTGCAACTTTCAACGTAAGTCAGGGGGACATTTTGGTTGTGCATAACATTTCAAAACCGTTGGCTGTCTGGAAACGTTTAGTAAAGTGTTTTACTTTGAAAATAACATCACAATTTTCAAGAAGCCGCTTGCAGTGGAATGGGTGGAGAGTTGACTCGGTGAGGATTACTGGTCCCGATTTAGTGTAAGCGGCAGTGTCACACAAGAGGAAGGGTGCATAGTCACCCCAAATTGTGGACGTAAACTAGCAGTCCAGGTCATGAGGGTGTCATTGGTACGTCAACCTTTTCATTGGACATCTTAGTGGCAGAAAGGTAGTTGAATGGAGTCATTGGTCAGCTCATTCGTCTACCACTGAGGGGCGTCCTGGGACGACCCACAAGAATAATGTTAAAGTCCCAGTCCATATGTTGTAGAATGCATCTGTGCTACTGACATGCGACACAGGGATGGGCTGGTAGGGCCCACTGCCGACAGATAATGGACCAACTGGAAAGTTCATGGTCATCCACAACAGGTAGTTTTCATAATAAATCTGAAGTCCTACTCTTGGTATTTCTCAAACCTGACAGTCTGTATTTCACCATTCTATACACCTTTGTAGTCATGATTTGAACACTGCTCATATTTTTAACACAATCTGCTTAATTTTGTTCAATTTCACTGTAAAATGATTGGGTGTATTTTAGAGGAAACGTTTGCCCCGTGCAAGAATGAACTGAGAATACAACACTAGCAATGTCAATGGCTAATATTTATGACAACAGAGGTTTCAAACAAAGTTACAAAGACCATCAACACTGGCCTATTTTTTTCATATATATAGCACATCAAATTACACTGATAGGATTTCTGGCATCTTTGAAAACAGCTCTGGATTTGACAGATTTTCTGTGGGTGATTACATAATGCTAAACCTTTGTACACTATTGTCCTTATAACAAACAGAGTGAGGGAATTCACAAAGAAACAGGGGCCACATTACAGCTAACATTGGGAAAACAGACAGAATGTCAGTGAGGTAAAGTCTTTGAAGTTGAACCCGTACACACAAAAACACTCTAATTCTTTCTCTCTCTTTTTATCTCTCTGTCTCTGTAGGAGAGTAGGATCTGCCTCTTATGTTGCCCCCACTTTTTTTCTGATGTTTACACTGGTTTCTGGCTATAG
Organism: Calotriton arnoldi; assembly: GCA_963921515.1. Lineage (NCBI taxonomy): Eukaryota > Metazoa > Chordata > Amphibia > Caudata > Salamandridae > Calotriton > Calotriton arnoldi. The sequence continues at coordinate 321,992 of CAWUFW010004763.1, forward strand.
TCTTGCTGGGACCCTGCCAATCAGGGCCCCAGCCTCTCTGTTCTCTCTAAACGATTTGGAGTGCACTCTAGGTGCACTAGTGATTGGATACTGTGGTACCTTATGAGTCCCTAGTATATGGTACCTTAGGTACCAAGGGCATAGGTACTTCACAGGCCTACCAGGGGCTGAAGCATGTATTATGCCACCCCTGGGCAGCAGACTAAATCTGACACCACAGGCCTGCTACTGCAGCCTGGGTGAGGAGGTGCTAGCACCCCTCACTGAGATATAGGTCCCCTATATCTCTCCTGCACACACATTGAGACTTATCAGTCACCCCTAAGGCAGGCCCTATCAATCCTGAGGGCAGGGTGCTTAGTTCCCATGTGAGGGGGTGCCTCTGCCTGAGCAGGGCCCCTCTGCAGCCCTCAGAGTCCATTCTCTGGGGCTGTTTGTGAATGCAGTCAAACCATATACTCTTAAGTGCATTATATCCTCGCGGTAAATGCTAACTATGGAATGGCTGCATCAAAACATGTCGTGTTTGGTGTCAAACACTTTGGAATCATACCCCCACACCGTGGGAGTATGATCCCACCCTTCTAGAGGGATAGACATGTACCTACTGTGGAAACGCGGTAGAATCCTAAAGAGCCCTGGCATCACAAAATGGATGCCACCAGTCACAGACACTGGGCTGCCCTCCTGCTGATGACCAACACTCGCAGTGGAGGAAGCCCAACAATAGATATCCTGTTCCAAGGGGGTGTGACCACCTCCCAGACAGGGTTTAGTGTATTGGGGCTGGGTGGGTGCACTCCTAGAGTGCTTTCAAGTCCTGCACTGGGGGAGCAAAAGGCTCCTCTGTGCATATGCCAGTTCAAACCGGCTCAGGGGCTACCTGCCCCTGCTCTGGCGCGAAACTGGACAAAGGGAAGTGGGTGTAGCCACCCACTCCCCTGACCCTCCCATAGGTGGGGTCATAGAGCTAGTCCCTCCCTTATTTTTAGTATAAGAGGGGGAACCTGTGCATTGCAACCTAGATACCCCTGGACGACGCTCTACAAGAAGAATCCCGGCCCTTCGACGTTCCACTACCTTTGGAAGACTGAAGAATCTCCCTTGGAGTCAAGGAGTGACTCCCCTGCTTGGCAGGCACCAAAAACGACAACGATGGTCGCAAACTACGCCGCTCCCGCCGGATCCTGAAGTCCCTGCAGCCCAGGAAGAGGATTTTCTGACTTCTCCAAGGCCATCGTGAGTCCCCAGCGAAGCTGAGGCAAGTGGACCCCACGAGCGACGAGGAACCTCAGACCCAGGGTACCGTGCACTATTGTCAAGTGCAACCCCTTCACGACGTTCTACGAACTTGTGCTTTGGACCATGTGTGGTTCCAGCCTCTAGCAGAGATCCCTCCCAAAACCAGCAGCCTACACTGTCCCGAGAGACGGTGGGCCCCTGCTGAGTGACTCCGCCTGAGGCGTCTTTGCGATCCCTTGCCAGCCGGCTTGTGGATCCCCAGAAGATTTTCTAAACAAAACCAAAGGGCTTCCCTGGTTGCTCCAGGCCTGCCCTGACCTACCCTCACTGGGTAAGTTCCACAGACCTTGCTGGTCTGCACCATTGACTTTTTGTTCTCCTCCACAAGACTTGCAGCTACCAAGGCTTGTTGGCTCCAATCGGGTCGCCGACACCGCAGTCAGCTGCAAACTTCGTGGGACACACGGAATCCAGCTCCTGGCCATCCTCGACACCTCCTGGACCTCGTGGTCAAAGAGTCAAGACACCCGTGAACGACCTGAATCCTGTCGACGGCGGTGGGCATTCATCTTCCTTGCCCCGGGTCACTGCCAAGTGCCCTTGAACACTGTCCCCTCTGCTTTCAGGTCTCCCAACTTCTGAATCCAGGCTTGGATTCCTCCGGACACTTCTCCTGTCACCGCAAGCAGCAAGTCTTCACTGGCTCCCATTGAGAACGACGCCGCGACCCGACACCAAAGCACACCTATGCACCCGGCTCCCCTGGGTGAGGTAACTTCAGCACTACGGTGCTCCTGTGGGTGTGGGCCCTAGAACTACTTACCCTGTAAGTGACTTGCTTGTAGCTACCCTAGAAGTGCCCTAAAACTCTTATTTTCTAAGTGCGACTATCGCGCTGACTCGTACAGGGTTTGCGTCTGTGTTAGACACATCGCGTCCAACTCCCTTGCAACTCTATCTGTAACCGCGTCCTTCGACTCGTACAGAGTCCGATCGGTGTGTTCGCCTCGAACACGCAAGGGACCTTTAACATTGAAATCTCAATCGCGTCTGTTCGCATAGACTCGTACAGGACTAGCACCGGTGCCAGGACACCGCGTCCGTCCCCTGTGGGTCTCCTACAACTACCTGGGGTGGTTCTTGGGGGTCCCTCGATTCTAACTGCTCTAGACCTAGGTATAGCCAAACTAAGATTGTGATATTTGATTGTGCTAACTTATTTTGATAACATTTGATTTGTACATATGTTCCTGACTTCTAATCTCATAAAGAGATTAGTAGAGAGTTGTTTATTAATAAATACATATATATTTGATATATATACCTGTGTGGTGTCTTTTCATTTGGTGGTTCAAGAGATTGTGTGGTAAAACAAGCTGCTTTACATTCCTCCAAGACCTAGCCTGAAGGCTGCTCTCCACAGCTACCACTAGGATAGCTTTCTATAAAGGTTGTCTTAAACCTACCTACCATAAGAGTCGATTTGTACTGGTGCAAGGTGTCCACTTTAATTAGTGAACAGCATATACCAGGCCAACTTCTCACAGTCTCTTTGGCTGTTACTTTCTTTCTAGCGTGGCTATGAAATAGAAACATTTGCAGGATAAAAGGGGTTATCTGAGGTTTAGGAATTGGAAAGCTATTCATCTAATAGTTCACAGCCGTGAGTAGCCGTGATGATGGCCGTGCATAGATTGGACAACTAAGGCTTTGCATCAGTGAAATGTAATATCTGTTCAGCATCTTTTAGCATTGTGGCTTATGTTGAGCCTAGCTAAATCTACGATTGCATGCTCTAGTCTTGTGCAAGAGACATTATCGCTCAACTGCGGTCTCTGTTGATTTTGCACATGGTATCGTTGATTGTCATGAAGATGTCAGTTTCCCCTTCCAAAACTTGTAGATCAGATTTCAGTGTCAGGAGAGTGTTAATCCTGAGCCAATAGTTGAGGCACACAGGAGTCAGAATCGTTTTGTTAAGCTAGGTTCTACCAAATGGCAATGCCATGGCAGCAGTCACCACTTATTTGGTATTCTGAAACAAGCTCCCACAGCGTTTTTCTCGAAAACCAAACAAAGCAATATCCCCTGCCTTCTGTGTCTCTGGAGTTTCTTACCCTGAAGGTGTGTTTTCTGGTGGCTATTACCTCAGGGAGGCGTTTGGGGGAGCTAGGCGCCTTGCTTTGCCATCCTCCCTTCTTGCGTTTTTTTCCTGATGAGGTGGCCCTTCGCCCTGACCCGGCCTTTCTTCCCAAGGTGTCCTCTCCTTTCCATTTGTCCCAGGATATTGTCCTTCTGTCTTGTGGTTTGTGGCCTCCTAGCCTGCCTGGATACATTGGCATAGGCCTGGCTGCCATGATGACTTTTGTGCACGTTACTCTTAGCCGTTGTTCTGTCGCCCTCTGCTCCTGCCAAGTTATTTTACAACTGTCTGCATTTTCTGTTTCTCACCTTTTCTCCTGTTCCCTTTGGGCTCAGTCTGAACAACAGTTACAAGGTCGAAAAACACGTCCCTGGTTCTTGCTGATATGGCCAGTCCCTCGCACCTAGACATAACACTATGTACAGCTGCCATGGGGAAATTGGTGGGCTATTATTATTGCGTTTTTCCCTCTTGAGAGGGACTTGAAGAAAACCTTTCCAGAGAGAAGAGCTGTGATTGTCTGCTGATGTAGTCTTTGCATCTAGAGACTGAGGTATGGGGGTTCGCTTGTCAAAGCCCAGAGGTCTTCTATTTTTATAATACAATAGCTACTAGCACGGGAAGGGTGGTAAGGTCATTCATCCCTCTATCCACTGCTTTATGAAATGCTTTCCCCGTTAGTATTCTATGGAGTTGTAACTATGCTGATTATATTATTCTTATGCATTTTGCTGATAGTACTGACACGTGTACTGTATCTTAGAGCACGTATGTTGAAATAAACATTTTTACCTATACTGTGTCTCTTCTTACGCCGGTTGTGGACAGGTATGAGTGAGTGACGAAAGGGTGTTCTTGCTACTGCGAGTCCTGAGAGAGAGAGATACTGTGTTCTGGGTTGTCTAATCATTGGTACATTGTTGCTAATGGGACGCTAAGGCTAGTTGGGTTGGGGTTTTAGGTGCTAAGGTTTATGCTTGGCTCACCACTATATTCCGAGGTCCTATTATCCTGTGCATAGCTCTGTGTGTGTGCAGAATCCCTATAACATGGCGCGACCAACGAGTGGGCTGCTTATCTGCGAGACGCTTGAGTAGTGCTTGTGCTTGTCCACAACACCCCTCACAGACGCTTCCGGAAGCGTGTGTGACGGTTATACCTCCTATATTGACGTTTTTATAGGTTCTTTCAAGCTTGAGGTTGTTAAAAGGTTTCTTAGCTAAAACCCTATTTGTGCTGCCTCGTTTTAGATTGTCGACTATTTCTAGCCTACAATGGCTGTTCAAATTGCGGCACATAGCCGTGCAGCGCTCCGGACACACTTAACAGTGTATGGAGTGCCTGACGCGGGTGTTGAGCTGATCTTTGTGGTACAAGCCGATCCGGCTTTCCACTTTGAGGTGTTCTACTCTTGGGTCACATTTCCGGCGGTGGATGGGACAGACAATTTGTTCCATGAATATACAGCCACCGCAGTTCCTAATCACTATAGACCGTATAGGAATCTTGAAGTACCGCTCACGGCTTGGCAGCACCGTGTTTGGTTTGATGGCGCCCTCCCCCAACCGGTTACCACGGTTCGTTTAGGCCCCTTGTCTATTGATGGGGCCACTTGGCCTGTTTTGGCCGGGTACACCCCACATCCGCAATATATGCAAATACCAGTCGCTGACCTGCGCAATATGTATTCAGCTTTGGTGCGAGTGCATCGCGCTTTAGTGCAATATGTTACAGGCAACATCCAGGGGGCCCCACCTGGAGTTGCGGGCCATCCAGCTGCTGCAGGCGGAGTGACCATAAGTCCCGTCATGGTGAACTCAGTGATGGGCAAACGTCCACAAAATAAGGATGATTTTCCTTATTGGCTTGCAGAAAAATTTGACCAGTTGGAGGCAGTTTTTCCAAATACAACGCCTGTGGATAAACATAGAATTCTTACAATTAGTTTGCCAAAGACTTAATCCCCGAGTTGACAGCATGCAACAACTGGGGTAGGGTATTCGCAGCAGTTTATTCGAAGTGTTTCGGCACTCCTTCCATGACGGTTCTCCCCTCTGTAATTAAAAAAGTACAGGATGAACATGGCCCTGAAGCGGCTGTGGAATTAGGGATGAGACTGGTGGGAGTGTTCGAAGTAGTAGCTGAGCTGATCCTTGCGAATGTCAAGGGCGATGCAGTGAACTTTCAAGTAGCTAATGCTTTGGCTTTAGTCCCAGAATTGGACAAGCCGCGCGAATTACCGAAAATTATAACCCAGGCTTATAAAACTATTGGCCGAAATAGCCTGGGCAATAAGCCTTTTGCAAAACAACAAACACAAACACAACAACAACAACAACCTAAAACTCAATCTGAAAAAGATGAGAAACCAGTTTTTACTAAAAAGAGCTGGAGGTTGAAAAAACAGGGTAAGCAACAGAAGAAGCCGGGGTCGCGAGGCGCATCCCCTGTTTCTGTCTCTTCTGAACGCACATATGATTTGCGCGATAGGGCGAGAATTAAATCTCCGGATAGGTTTCAGATCCCTGATACGCGTTCTCCTCGTTCTTCACAGGCACAGACAACTTCGCAAGCCAGTGGAGGGGATCGCCAGGATAGAGGATGGGGTCGAGAGGCTCCCCAGGGACGAGATCAACCTCAACAACAAGTCAGAGGGAAAGCAGAAGACTTTCAACGTTCTCGCCCACAATTTCAGAAGAAGAAAGTTGCCGCTGTAACAGCGAAATATGCCACAGACGGTGAGAACGAGACTCCTGAATTGGACGTGGGCAGTAACCCTCCTAGACAGCGCCGCGGAAGTTACCAAAGTGCGGGAGGCGCTACGTCCTCATATGGAGGCGACAGCAACTGAAACATTCATTACTGTTGAAACAGCCGACACCAGAGTGGCACCCCCTGACAGACTATTTAATATCGCCATTCAAATTGAAGGTGATATACAGCGTGTAATTAAAGGGATTTTTTGGGAAAATCTGACCTCTTTATACGACATTTTGTTAGCAGAGGCGGATTGGCCACCCCCATTCGTACTTGCTGCGCGTAAAGGGGAGGAGGCAATCCTTCCGAGCTTTTCTCGACATGTCCCAAAGGACAAAGCGGAGGCTCTTGCAGCTGAGTGGGCTGTGTCCCTGGCTCCTGCGTTATACCGCAACCACGTGGGTTGGGATGAAGATTCTCCCCCCATGAGATACCTTTACGGTCCCTACCGCAGCCACAACCCCAATATCCCATTAAACGTGAAGCCAAAGGCCCCGTTTCTGAAATTCTGACGCAGTTAGAATATCAGGGAGTAATAGAAACATGCGTATCACCCATGAATAATCCCCTTTTCGCGGTTTCTAAACCCGATGGATCGTACCGCCTAGTATTGGATTACCGGCATTTGAACTCTCATTGTCAGACCTTTGCGGTGCAAAATACCCACAGTTCTGCGCTTGTTCGTAAAAAATATAAAACGACACTTGACCTATCCAATGGATTTTACACGCACAACTTAGCCACGGGGTGTAGCCAATGGAGCTCTTTTACCTCCGGTGGTAAACAATTCAAATTAAGGCGACTCCCTATGGGCTACAAAAATAGTCCAGGTGTGTTCGCAGCCCGTGTTGTCTCTTTGTTAGACGGCATAGACCCAGATTCGTGTTCGTACGTCGATGATATTTACCTGACAGACGACGAGTTATACCCGCATCTTTCCAGAGTGGACCGCATTATTCTCGAGTTTGCGGTATTAGGTTATAAGTTTAACTTTGCCAAATCACACATTGCTGAATTAACAGTTTTGTTTTTGGGCTACGAGCTCAACAATGAAGGTAAGGGCTTAGCCCCCACTTCTTGGAAAAATGTGCACTTTTGTGCCCTCCTACTACTCTGAAAAAACTTCAGTCTTTGCTGGGTTTCCTGAACTTCGGGCGTACTTATATTCCCGAATATGCCCAGCGTATCAAGCTATTGTATGCCTTGATACAACCAAACTTTTCGAAGTCTTGTTGGCTTCCGGAGCATTCCTCCATTCTGCAGTCTTTGCAGACAGACCTTCTTGAGTCTAAGTACCTGTTGACGCGTGATAACCACAAAAACCTGGTGATTAGAATAATTCCGGGGGCAGTGGGTTTCACGTATTTAACCTTTAACGAGGGTGACACAGTACCAATCGCATACAAGTCACATCTGTACACGTCCGCAGAACTGCGCTTTTCATCTGTGGAGAAAGTTCTGACTGCAGTGCAAATGGCGATTCTGAAGGAGCGCGCACTGGCACAGGGAAAGCGCATTCTAGTGGTAACACCCTATCCTGCTCTAGAAGCAGTGACAAAGGCAAGTGTACCGAACTCTAAAGCTTTGCATCCCCGTTGGATACAATGGGCAACTTCTTTGACGTCTCCGGATGTCACATTCATTTTCGATTCTTCTCTACAGACTCAGGAGTTTTTACAGTATGAATTCGTTCATCCTCCTCCTCTGTCTTTACTGCCGCTTGAGGATTACGACTGTGTGATCTACACCGATGGTTCGGCACAACCGGCCACGGGGTCCAAGCATGCTTATTCAGCCGCATGTGCTATTGTTGCAGGTACCTTTGTGAACGGAGAGTTCAAGTCCACTGTAGTGCATACTCAAACACTCGGGGACAGTACTGTGCAATTGGCCGAGCTGCGCGCATTGGTGCTTGCGCTTGAATTCGTAAATCCGGATGTGACCACACTTATTGTATGCGATTCTTATTACTGTGTTCAATCATACAATGACAATCTATTCTTTTGGTCACAAAACGACTATAGAGACGCTAAAGGTAGCACAATCAAGCATAAGATGCTTTGGGTTCGGGTGGCAGAATTGAGACAACGTTTGCCACTCACACAAGTGGTTCACACCCTAGGCCATCAGCGGGTGGGCGCACACGCTGTTGGTAACGGTCTGGCAGACGAAGTAGCCAGATCAGCAGTAGTCACGTGTTCAGTAGCAGCAGTTACCAGATCCATGTCAAAAATTGACACAGATATTTTGGCCGCTATTGCTGCGACAAAGGAAGGTGCTAATTACCCTAGGGGTTTTCCTTCCAAATATTATTATCAGTTAGGTCCCGAACAGGCTCCTTATGTAACAATACCAAACATTGGTGATCGGCTGATACCCAACGCGGATCGCAGACTTTCCTTGATAACTGCAGCCCACGAAGGCATGGCTTCGGCACATGCTGGAGTGTCTGCGACCGTTTCCATCTTGCAGCAGCGGTACTGGTGGCGTGGTTTATATAAAGACACCCGTACTTATGTGCTTTCTTGTGACGTGTGTCAACAGATTAAGCCTTCTACGGTTACACGACCACCACAGACCTCGCTCTACATTTCTAACAGACCCTTTGGGTGTGTTTACTTGGATCACTGCGGTCCATTTTCTTCAGACACTGCCTATAAATATATCTTAGTGGCAGTGGACTCGTGCACACGTTTCATCTGGGTCTGGCCACAACGGAGTGCTGACGCTCGAAATGTCATCAGGGATTTGCGTGTCTTTGTGGGAATCTTCGCATGCGGTACCTTCCATTCTGACCAAGGTCCAGCGTTTGCCTCTAAGGCGTACAAGGACGCAATGGGTGCACTGGGGGTACGGGTCAAGTTTTCGTCTCCATTCAGACCTGAGGGTAATTCAATTGTGGAGCGAATGAACCGTGATTTAAAGCAATCCTTGACAGCTAGGGTCTTAGGTACTGGCAGGAACTGGCTGGCCCACTTGTATACCGTACAACGTGCACTCAATAATCTCCCTAGAAGATCTCTGGGTGGGCGGACCCCATACGAAATGCTCTTTGGCATAAGAATGTTTGTGCCTGACCTTGATGGTCTAGACATGGCGGCGCAACCCGCCAAGTTTGATGTAGATAACCATTCTACTATGTTACAGGACTTACAAGAAGCCCGAGACAAACTTGCAAACGCACATTTACCTTCAGCCACAGATACTGCCCTGCAGATTCCGGTTGCCGGCTGGCTTCCGAAGATTGGAGACCTGGTTCGAGAGAAGGTGGAGAACAAGAAAGAATTCGGCCCCTCTTATTGTGCACCGGTTCCAGTCCTGGGTTTGAAGGGAACACGTACAGTCATCTTACCACCGCTTCCTGGTCGCAAGGAGAACAGATACATCTCAGTGGAAAATGTCAAGCTACAACAACTGGCCGATCCAAAATAGTGTTACACCAGCGGTCTCTTGTCCTGCAATTTACCGGACTTGTGTTCGAGGCCCTCCTGCCCGAACGGTCACTGATGTTACAATTGAGATGATTGATTTGCCTGAAAGTATACTCGAACCTCCAATTACCCCCTGCATGGACGAGAACGAGTATACCTATCCCGAAACAGAATCTGTGGCTCACTTACCAACAACGCCACTGAGTCCGACACGTTATTCCTTTGACTCAGTATTTTTGTATCCTGGTTTAGAGACAATTTTTTGATTCCCCCTTGGACATACATTTGGTTGGTACTTTTCTTGATTTTTTTTTCATGTCCATTGGCTTTGTCACAGTGTTTTTTCTACTGATCAATGGTCACTATTTGCCTGAACGCTCTGCTGTGAACAGTGTTGCTGGAACTTTGGCTCCACATTCCTCATCTCACATCATGAAGCGTGACCACACATTGGTGAACATTTCAGCTTTTCCAGTTGCTGATGGCATCGTATGGGATGCGGTAAATTTTCAAATTCATGGACCAACAGTAGTTATTAATGTACCGAATGTCCTTCGAGTTTCCATGGGTGATGTAGTAAAAAGTAATATTCATTCTGATGATTGGGATGTGCATGCAGTTGAAGCATTGTTTGCTGATTTGAAATATTATGCTTCATTTAATGCTGAGGATTTGTATATGAATTCTGCGAATTATGCCGATTTATACTGTTACCAGCATTGGGGCAACCATTTTGTCCATAAACCGAGTGCACTACGTAGCCCTGTGACCTACACTCAATGGGAACATTGCCCAAACCCTTTATCGGGTAGCTCCCGGACTCTTCGAAATAAATTTACTTATTTCACTGATTTTAATAGATCGAACCCTGGGTCCTATTATTTCAAATTACCTGCCCCATTCACACAGAAATTCATGTTGACCCACACTAAATTGCTTTATTCGAGTTCCTTTTTAAAGGCCTTAGCTGTGGGTGGTTATGAATACTGGACGGAAACTGTGGATTTGAAGTCAATCTGGGGCTCCAAGCCTTGGCAGGTGCAAGGCACCGAGGCCTTGCACCGTGCCTGCCTAATCCCAGCCCAAATGGTGTTTTTGAATGTTTCGATCTATCAGACTACGTGTTGGGGTCTGGCTACCACAAAACAAATGAATGCACCATCAATTCCATCCCTGTCTTCCACTCTAAACCACAGCTCGCACTTTAATATGTCCCTTTCGACTTTACAGATGTTGTTTCAGAACAATTCGTTTAATATTTCTACGCTTGTTCAGTCACCTTGGTTGTCTTGGCCCATATCATCTAACGAGTGCCAACTGCGTTTTCATGACACAGTTTCTGGCTATACTCAGGACAAGCCCGATCCTAGGTTTTCTAACTCCCGTACTGTCACCACCTATTCTGTTGGTAAATTATGTAAACAATGGTTGCAACATTCTTCCCTAGACTCTGTTAAACAACATTTGTCCCTCCTTTCAGGCAATATTGATCTGTCCGACTTTATATTGGGACCTCGTGGTCCACGACCGAAGAGGTTCATTTATGAAGCTTATAATGAACTCTGGAAGCTATCGCAAATGGAGGCTGCTTCCCGTTTACGGGAAATAGACCAAGCAAATTTGGAAAAGGTGCTTGCTGTTGTTGACAATAGTATTAATACCCTGTCTTCCCGCATTTACACGTTGGAGAATATTGTGTCCTCTGTTGTTGATATTGTACAAGATGATGTTTCTGTGTTGTATCATGGTCAGAATCAATTACGTTCAGTTATACAATTTGCGTGGACTTTGCAAACACTTAAGTTGGGTAAGGTTCCTTGGCACTTTTTGAACACCACTGCCTTATTTCTGCCTTTTAATTTAACTGACAAACAGCAGTTCATGTCCATGAAAGATGCAGTTTACACTCTGTTACATATCGAGAAAGTGGAGCCCTTACCATTCTCTGTAGCGGAAATAGATTCTGCTGTGTGGCTAGTTCATGGGGTTATCGCATTGCCTTTTTCCTTGTTTGAATTTAGTTCATGCATGAAACATTATCCTGTGGGCCGTTTCCAGCCTTTGGGTAGTGCCTTCCTGCATGAACTTTGGTCCCTCCCTTTCATGTATAAATGCCTTAGAGATGACAAGGAAGTTTTTCTCACGGGGAGTCATGCGATTCAACAGTGGGTCATTCCCTTGTTTGTAAACATATTAAATTGCACGGAGCTTGTAATGTTTCCGCTCCGAATCTTGCTTGTGTGTTAAGGGGCATTCCTGCTCCTGCTATTTCTCCTACCTTTACTTTGCTTACAAATGGTAGCTATTTGCTTTTAAATAACGACAACTGCTGTGGCATGCAGGCCGGCATCCCTTATATTGTTACTGTATCGCACAGGGTTGTCTGATGCAAGAATGTGCTTTTTCCTCCCCCTCACGACATCGTAGATAATTCTATTTGGCCTTCCATTCCTACTATGGAGGCGGATTTCAATAAACTGAGCAGAATAAAGGCGCTATTATTGAACGAGGAGGTTATGCTCACTTCCGCCCGGGAGACATTTGTACTCCAGGTGGCAAGTACCCACAGTGAAATACAGGCCCTTTTGAACACTAACCTCCCACAACATTTCGGTGAATTAATTCACCGTATTTTTAACGCATCTAACACTGAAGGTCTAGTGCATTTTTTTAAAGTGGTGGGGTCCGGCCTAGTGTCCTCTTTCCAAACTATTTTTGGTGTGATACCGGCGTTTATTCATTCTATTTTTTCCAGCGTCTTTGGTGGCTTTCCATTAATCCTGGCTTTGGCGGCTGGTGTACTACTGTTGATCTGCTTCCTTCGCAATGGCTGCTCCCCGATGGGCCCTTCTCGACCCCGGACGCCTACTGCTGCTCCGTGAGCGCATTTTATCTGGTTTCGGAGTTCTGCCGTTGGCGACACTGAGTGTGTCCTATACCCTTTCTTTTCGCTTTGCGTGTTTCCCTTGCGTGCAACCTGTGATGTCTTGCATTCGCTGCCCTTTCACCTGGGCCATGGATTATTGCCTCTCCAATACGTCGTTGTCTGTTCCGGATTTTGTTCGGTTGATGGGTCCCTTAGAGGCCCATGAACGGGACTGTTCCGTTGCAGGCTGCATGACGCGTGCGGCTGCACTGGGGATTTTGGCACAATGGGATATCTGGGCGGCTGCTCAGAATCTCCTACAACAAAGCTATATTGATTATCACGCACGCTGTCCCGCATTGCTTTTGGATGCTCCGTCCTCTGAGGAGCATTCCTGCAGCTTTGACCTGTTGGACTGGATGGCGTCTACGTTTTCTGACGATTCCAATGATGTCCTGTTGGACGGTATAGCATTTTTCTGCACTTCCAAGTTTTTGGATTGATTTGCCGTTCACTGTCCGTGGACTGCCTCGCTGACTGTCTTTTTGCTACCTTACCGCGTTCATTGTCCTTCATTAGGACTCCTTCCACGGTGGACGCCTCCGTTCTGCTCAGGTGTTTTGAACTCTGTCTTCGTCCTTAGTCTTGGCCGATGGACTGTCCAGGGGAGGGTGTCTTGTGGTTTGTGGCCTCCTGGCCTGCCTGGATACATTGGCATAGGCCTGGCTGCCATGATGACTTTTGCGCACGTTACTCTTAGCCGTTGTTCTGTCGCCCTCTGCTCCTGCCAAGTTATTTTACAACTGTCTGCATTTTCTGTTTCTCACCTTTTCTCCTGTTCCCTTTGGGCTCAGTCTGAACAACAGTTACAAGGTCTAAAAACACGTCCCTGGTTCTTGCTGATATGGCCAGTCCCTCGCACCTACACATAACACTATGTACAGCTGCCATGGGGAAATTGGTGGGCTATTATTATTGCGTTTTTCCCTCTTGAGAGGGACTTGAAGAAAACCTTTCCAGAGAGAAGAGCTGTGATTGTCTGCTGATGTAGTCTTTGCATCTAGAGACTGAGGTATGGGGGTTCGCTTGTCAAAGCCCAGAGGTCTTCTATTTTTATAATACAATAGCTACTAGCACGGGAAGGGTGGTAAGGTCATTCATCCCTCTATCCACTGCTTTATGAAATGCTTTCCCCGTTAGTATTCTATGGAGTTGTAACTATGCTGATTATATTATTCTTATGCATTTTGCTGATAGTACTGTCACGTGTACTGTATCTTAGAGCACGTATGTTGAAATAAACATTTTAACCTATACTGTGTCTCTTCTTACGCCGGTTGTGGACAGGTATGAGTGAGTGACGAAAGGGTGTTCTTGCTACTGCGAGTCCTGAGAGAGAGAGATACTGTGTTCTGGGTTGTCTAATCATTGGTACATTGTTGCTAATGGGACGCTAAGGCTAGTTGGGTTGGGGTTTTAGGTGCTAAGGTTTATGCTTGGCTCACCACTATATTCCGAGGTCCTATTATCCTGTGCATAGCTCTGTGTGTGTGCAGAATCCCTATAACATGGCGCGACCAACGAGTGGGCTGCTTATCTGCGAGACGCTTGAGTAGTGCTTGTGCTTGTCCACAACACCCCTCACAGACGCTTCCGGAAGCGTGTGTGACGGTTATACCTCCTATATTGACGTTTTTATAGGTTCTTTCAAGCTTGAGGTTGTTAAAAGGTTTCTTAGCTAAAACCCTATTTGTGCTGCCTCGTTTTAGATTGTCGACTATTTCTAGCCTACAATGGCTGTTCAAATTGCGGCACATAGCCGTGCAGCGCTCCGGACACACTTAACAGTGTATGGAGTGCCTGACGCGGGTGTTGAGCTGATCTTTGTGGTACAAGCCGATCCGGCTTTCCACTTTGAGGTGTTCTACTCTTGGGTCACATTTCCGGCGGTGGATGGGACAGACAATTTGTTCCATGAATATACAGCCACCGCAGTTCCTAATCACTATAGACCGTATAGGAATCTTGAAGTACCGCTCACGGCTTGGCAGCACCGTGTTTGGTTTGATGGCGCCCTCCCCCAACCGGTTACCACGGTTCGTTTAGGCCCCTTGTCTATTGATGGGGCCACTTGGCCTGTTTTGGCCGGGTACACCCCACATCCGCAATATATGCAAATACCAGTCGCTGACCTGCGCAATATGTATTCAGCTTTGGTGCGAGTGCATCGCGCTTTAGTGCAATATGTTACAGGCAACATCCAGGGGGCCCCACCTGGAGTTGCGGGCCATCCAGCTGCTGCAGGCGGAGTGACCATAAGTCCCGTCATGGTGAACTCAGTGATGGGCAAACGTCCACAAAATAAGGATGATTTTCCTTATTGGCTTGCAGAAAAATTTGACCAGTTGGAGGCAGTTTTTCCAAATACAACGCCTGTGGATAAACATAGAATTCTTACAATTAGTTTGCCAAAAGACTTAATCCCCGAGTTGACAGCATGCAACAACTGGGGTAGGGTATTCGCAGCAGTTTATTCGAAGTGTTTCGGCACTCCTTCCATGACGGTTCTCCCCTCTGTAATTAAAAAAGTACAGGATGAACATGGCCCTGAAGCGGCTGTGGAATTAGGGATGAGACTGGTGGGAGTATTCGAAGTAGTAGCTGAGCTGATCCTTGCGAATGTCAAGGGCGATGCAGTGAACTTTCAAGTAGCTAATGCTTTGGCTTTAGTCCCAGAATTGGACAAGCCGCGCGAATTACCGAAAATTATAACCCAGGCTTATAAAACTATTGGCCGAAATAGCCTGGGCAATAAGCCTTTTGCAAAACAACAAACACAAACACAACAACAACAACAACCTAAAACTCAATCTGAAAAAGATGAGAAACCAGTTTTTACTAAAAAGAGCTGGAGGTTGAAAAAACAGGGTAAGCAACAGAAGAAGCCGGGGTCGCGAGGCGCATCCCCTGTTTCTGTCTCTTCTGAACGCACATATGATTTGCGCGATAGGGCGAGAATTAAATCTCCGGATAGGTTTCAGATCCCTGATACGCGTTCTCCTCGTTCTTCACAGGCACAGACAACTTCGCAAGCCAGTGGAGGGGATCGCCAGGATAGAGGATGGGGTCGAGAGGCTCCCCAGGGACGAGATCAACCTCAACAACAAGTCAGAGGGAAAGCAGAAGACTTTCAACGTTCTCGCCCACAATTTCAGAAGAAGAAAGTTGCCGCTGTAACAGCGAAATATGCCACAGACGGTGAGAACGAGACTCCTGAATTGGACGTGGGCAGTAACCCTCCTAGACAGCGCCGCGGAAGTTACCAAAGTGCGGGAGGCGCTACGTCCTCATATGGAGGCGACAGCAACTGAAACATTCATTACTGTTGAAACAGCCGACACCAGAGTGGCACCCCCTGACAGACTATTTAATATCGCCATTCAAATTGAAGGTGATATACAGCGTGTAATTAAAGGGATTTTTGGGAAAATCTGACCTCTTTATACGACATTTTGTTAGCAGAGGCGGATTGGCCACCCCCATTCGTACTTGCTGCGCGTAAAGGGGAGGAGGCAATCCTTCCGAGCTTTTCTCGACATGTCCCAAAGGACAAAGCGGAGGCTCTTGCAGCTGAGTGGGCTGTGTCCCTGGCTCCTGCGTTATACCGCAACCACGTGGGTTGGGATGAAGATTCTCCCCCCATGAGATACCTTTACGGTCCCTACCGCAGCCACAACCCCAATATCCCATTAAACGTGAAGCCAAAGGCCCCGTTTCTGAAATTCTGACGCAGTTAGAATATCAGGGAGTAATAGAAACATGCGTATCACCCATGAATAATCCCCTTTTCGCGGTTTCTAAACCCGATGGATCGTACCGCCTAGTATTGGATTACCGGCATTTGAACTCTCATTGTCAGACCTTTGCGGTGCAAAATACCCACAGTTCTGCGCTTGTTCGTAAAAAATATAAAACGACACTTGACCTATCCAATGGATTTTACACGCACAACTTAGCCACGGGGTGTAGCCAATGGAGCTCTTTTACCTCCGGTGGTAAACAATTCAAATTAAGGCGACTCCCTATGGGCTACAAAAATAGTCCAGGTGTGTTCGCAGCCCGTGTTGTCTCTTTGTTAGACGGCATAGACCCAGATTCGTGTTCGTACGTCGATGATATTTACCTGACAGACGACGAGTTATACCCGCATCTTTCCAGAGTGGACCGCATTATTCTCGAGTTTGCGGTATTAGGTTATAAGTTTAACTTTGCCAAATCACACATTGCTGAATTAACAGTTTTGTTTTTGGGCTACGAGCTCAACAATGAAGGTAAGGGCTTAGCCCCCCACTTCTTGGAAAAATGTGCACTTTTGTGCCCTCCTACTACTCTGAAAAAACTTCAGTCTTTGCTGGGTTTCCTGAACTTCGGGCGTACTTATATTCCCGAATATGCCCAGCGTATCAAGCTATTGTATGCCTTGATACAACCAAACTTTTCGAAGTCTTGTTGGCTTCCGGAGCATTCCTCCATTCTGCAGTCTTTGCAGACAGACCTTCTTGAGTCTAAGTACCTGTTGACGCGTGATAACCACAAAAACCTGGTGATTAGAATAATTCCGGGGGCAGTGGGTTTCACGTATTTAACCTTTAACGAGGGTGACACAGTACCAATCGCATACAAGTCACATCTGTACACGTCCGCAGAACTGCGCTTTTCATCTGTGGAGAAAGTTCTGACTGCAGTGCAAATGGCGATTCTGAAGGAGCGCGCACTGGCACAGGGAAAGCGCATTCTAGTGGTAACACCCTATCCTGCTCTAGAAGCAGTGACAAAGGCAAGTGTACCGAACTCTAAAGCTTTGCATCCCCGTTGGATACAATGGGCAACTTCTTTGACGTCTCCGGATGTCACATTCATTTTCGATTCTTCTCTACAGACTCAGGAGTTTTTACAGTATGAATTCGTTCATCCTCCTCCTCTGTCTTTACTGCCGCTTGAGGATTACGACTGTGTGATCTACACCGATGGTTCGGCACAACCGGCCACGGGGTCCAAGCATGCTTATTCAGCCGCATGTGCTATTGTTGCAGGTACCTTTGTGAACGGAGAGTTCAAGTCCACTGTAGTGCATACTCAAACACTCGGGGACAGTACTGTGCAATTGGCCGAGCTGCGCGCATTGGTGCTTGCGCTTGAATTCGTAAATCCGGATGTGACCACACTTATTGTATGCGATTCTTATTACTGTGTTCAATCATACAATGACAATCTATTCTTTTGGTCACAAAACGACTATAGAGACGCTAAAGGTAGCACAATCAAGCATAAGATGCTTTGGGTTCGGGTGGCAGAATTGAGACAACGTTTGCCACTCACACAAGTGGTTCACACCCTAGGCCATCAGCGGGTGGGCGCACACGCTGTTGGTAACGGTCTGGCAGACGAAGTAGCCAGATCAGCAGTAGTCACGTGTTCAGTAGCAGCAGTTACCAGATCCATGTCAAAAATTGACACAGATATTTTGGCCGCTATTGCTGCGACAAAGGAAGGTGCTAATTACCCTAGGGGTTTTCCTTCCAAATATTATTATCAGTTAGGTCCCGAACAGGCTCCTTATGTAACAATACCAAACATTGGTGATCGGCTGATACCCAACGCGGATCGCAGACTTTCCTTGATAACTGCAGCCCACGAAGGCATGGCTTCGGCACATGCTGGAGTGTCTGCGACCGTTTCCATCTTGCAGCAGCGGTACTGGTGGCGTGGTTTATATAAAGACACCCGTACTTATGTGCTTTCTTGTGACGTGTGTCAACAGATTAAGCCTTCTACGGTTACACGACCACCACAGACCTCGCTCTACATTTCTAACAGACCCTTTGGGTGTGTTTACTTGGATCACTGCGGTCCATTTTCTTCAGACACTGCCTATAAATATATCTTAGTGGCAGTGGACTCGTGCACACGTTTCATCTGGGTCTGGCCACAACGGAGTGCTGACGCTCGAAATGTCATCAGGGATTTGCGTGTCTTTGTGGGAATCTTCGCATGCGGTACCTTCCATTCTGACCAAGGTCCAGCGTTTGCCTCTAAGGCGTACAAGGACGCAATGGGTGCACTGGGGGTACGGGTCAAGTTTTCGTCTCCATTCAGACCTGAGGGTAATTCAATTGTGGAGCGAATGAACCGTGATTTAAAGCAATCCTTGACAGCTAGGGTCTTAGGTACTGGCAGGAACTGGCTGGCCCACTTGTATACCGTACAACGTGCACTCAATAATCTCCCTAGAAGATCTCTGGGTGGGCGGACCCCATACGAAATGCTCTTTGGCATAAGAATGTTTGTGCCTGACCTTGATGGTCTAGACATGGCGGCGCAACCCGCCAAGTTTGATGTAGATAACCATTCTACTATGTTACAGGACTTACAAGAAGCCCGAGACAAACTTGCAAACGCACATTTACCTTCAGCCACAGATACTGCCCTGCAGATTCCGGTTGCCGGCTGGCTTCCGAAGATTGGAGACCTGGTTCGAGAGAAGGTGGAGAACAAGAAAGAATTCGGCCCCTCTTATTGTGCACCGGTTCCAGTCCTGGGTTTGAAGGGAACACGTACAGTCATCTTACCACCGCTTCCTGGTCGCAAGGAGAACAGATACATCTCAGTGGAAAATGTCAAGCTACAACAACTGGCCGATCCAAAATAGTGTTACACCAGCGGTCTCTTGTCCTGCAATTTACCGGACTTGTGTTCGAGGCCCTCCTGCCCGAACGGTCACTGATGTTACAATTGAGATGATTGATTTGCCTGAAAGTATACTCGAACCTCCAATTACCCCCTGCATGGACGAGAACGAGTATACCTATCCCGAAACAGAATCTGTGGCTCACTTACCAACAACGCCACTGAGTCCGACACGTTATTCCTTTGACTCAGTATTTTTGTATCCTGGTTTAGAGACAATTTTTTGATTCCCCTTGGACATACATTTGGTTGGTACTTTTCTTGATTTTTTTTTCATGTCCATTGGCTTTGTCACAGTGTTTTTTCTACTGATCAATGGTCACTATTTGCCTGAACGCTCTGCTGTGAACAGTGTTGCTGGAACTTTGGCTCCACATTCCTCATCTCACATCATGAAGCGTGACCACACATTGGTGAACATTTCAGCTTTTCCAGTTGCTGATGGCATCGTATGGGATGCGGTAAATTTTCAAATTCATGGACCAACAGTAGTTATTAATGTACCGAATGTCCTTCGAGTTTCCATGGGTGATGTAGTAAAAAGTAATATTCATTCTGATGATTGGGATGTGCATGCAGTTGAAGCATTGTTTGCTGATTTGAAATATTATGCTTCATTTAATGCTGAGGATTTGTATATGAATTCTGCGAATTATGCCGATTTATACTGTTACCAGCATTGGGGCAACCATTTTGTCCATAAACCGAGTGCACTACGTAGCCCTGTGACCTACACTCAATGGGAACATTGCCCAAACCCTTTATCGGGTAGCTCCCGGACTCTTCGAAATAAATTTACTTATTTCACTGATTTTAATAGATCGAACCCTGGGTCCTATTATTTCAAATTACCTGCCCCATTCACACAGAAATTCATGTTGACCCACACTAAATTGCTTTATTCGAGTTCCTTTTTAAAGGCCTTAGCTGTGGGTGGTTATGAATACTGGACGGAAACTGTGGATTTGAAGTCAATCTGGGGCTCCAAGCCTTGGCAGGTGCAAGGCACCGAGGCCTTGCACCGTGCCTGCCTAATCCCAGCCCAAATGGTGTTTTTGAATGTTTCGATCTATCAGACTACGTGTTGGGGTCTGGCTACCACAAAACAAATGAATGCACCATCAATTCCATCCCTGTCTTCCACTCTAAACCACAGCTCGCACTTTAATATGTCCCTTTCGACTTTACAGATGTTGTTTCAGAACAATTCGTTTAATATTTCTACGCTTGTTCAGTCACCTTGGTTGTCTTGGCCCATATCATCTAACGAGTGCCAACTGCGTTTTCATGACACAGTTTCTGGCTATACTCAGGACAAGCCCGATCCTAGGTTTTCTAACTCCCGTACTGTCACCACCTATTCTGTTGGTAAATTATGTAAACAATGGTTGCAACATTCTTCCCTAGACTCTGTTAAACAACATTTGTCCCTCCTTTCAGGCAATATTGATCTGTCCGACTTTATATTGGGACCTCGTGGTCCACGACCGAAGAGGTTCATTTATGAAGCTTATAATGAACTCTGGAAGCTATCGCAAATGGAGGCTGCTTCCCGTTTACGGGAAATAGACCAAGCAAATTTGGAAAAGGTGCTTGCTGTTGTTGACAATAGTATTAATACCCTGTCTTCCCGCATTTACACGTTGGAGAATATTGTGTCCTCTGTTGTTGATATTGTACAAGATGATGTTTCTGTGTTGTATCATGGTCAGAATCAATTACGTTCAGTTATACAATTTGCGTGGACTTTGCAAACACTTAAGTTGGGTAAGGTTCCTTGGCACTTTTTGAACACCACTGCCTTATTTCTGCCTTTTAATTTAACTGACAAACAGCAGTTCATGTCCATGAAAGATGCAGTTTACACTCTGTTACATATCGAGAAAGTGGAGCCCTTACCATTCTCTGTAGCGGAAATAGATTCTGCTGTGTGGCTAGTTCATGGGGTTATCGCATTGCCTTTTTCCTTGTTTGAATTTAGTTCATGCATGAAACATTATCCTGTGGGCCGTTTCCAGCCTTTGGGTAGTGCCTTCCTGCATGAACTTTGGTCCCTCCCTTTCATGTATAAATGCCTTAGAGATGACAAGGAAGTTTTTCTCACGGGGGAGTCATGCGATTCAACAGTGGGTCATTCCCTTGTTTGTAAACATATTAAATTGCACGGAGCTTGTAATGTTTCCGCTCCGAATCTTGCTTGTGTGTTAAGGGGCATTCCTGCTCCTGCTATTTCTCCTACCTTTACTTTGCTTACAAATGGTAGCTATTTGCTTTTAAATAACGACAACTGCTGTGGCATGCAGGCCGGCATCCCTTATATTGTTACTGTATCGCACAGGGTTGTCTGATGCAAGAATGTGCTTTTTCCTCCCCCTCACGACATCGTAGATAATTCTATTTGGCCTTCCATTCCTACTATGGAGGCGGATTTCAATAAACTGAGCAGAATAAAGGCGCTATTATTGAACGAGGAGGTTATGCTCACTTCCGCCCGGGAGACATTTGTACTCCAGGTGGCAAGTACCCACAGTGAAATACAGGCCCTTTTGAACACTAACCTCCCACAACATTTCGGTGAATTAATTCACCGTATTTTTAACGCATCTAACACTGAAGGTCTAGTGCATTTTTTTAAAGTGGTGGGGTCCGGCCTAGTGTCCTCTTTCCAAACTATTTTTGGTGTGATACCGGCGTTTATTCATTCTATTTTTTCCAGCGTCTTTGGTGGCTTTCCATTAATCCTGGCTTTGGCGGCTGGTGTACTACTGTTGATCTGCTTCCTTCGCAATGGCTGCTCCCCGATGGGCCCTTCTCGACCCCGGACGCCTACTGCTGCTCCGTGAGCGCATTTTATCTGGTTTCGGAGTTCTGCCGTTGGCGACACTGAGTGTGTCCTATACCCTTTCTTTTCGCTTTGCGTGTTTCCCTTGCGTGCAACCTGTGATGTCTTGCATTCGCTGCCCTTTCACCTGGGCCATGGATTATTGCCTCTCCAATACGTCGTTGTCTGTTCCGGATTTTGTTCGGTTGATGGGTCCCTTAGAGGCCCATGAACGGGACTGTTCCGTTGCAGGCTGCATGACGCGTGCGGCTGCACTGGGGATTTTGGCACAATGGGATATCTGGGCGGCTGCTCAGAATCTCCTACAACAAAGCTATATTGATTATCACGCACGCTGTCCCGCATTGCTTTTGGATGCTCCGTCCTCTGAGGAGCATTCCTGCAGCTTTGACCTGTTGGACTGGATGGCGTCTACGTTTTCTGACGATTCCAATGATGTCCTGTTGGACGGTATAGCATTTTTCTGCACTTCCAAGTTTTTGGATTGATTTGCCGTTCACTGTCCGTGGACTGCCTCGCTGACTGTCTTTTGCTACCTTACCGCGTTCATTGTCCTTCATTAGGACTCCTTCCACGGTGGACGCCTCCGTTCTGCTCAGGTGTTTTGAACTCTGTCTTCGTCCTTAGTCTTGGCCGATGGACTGTCCAGGGAGGGTGTCTTGTGGTTTGTGGCCTCCTGGCCTGCCTGGATACATTGGCATAGGCCTGGCTGCCATGATGACTTTTGCGCACGTTACTCTTAGCCGTTGTTCTGTCGCCCTCTGCTCCTGCCAAGTTATTTTACAACTGTCTGCATTTTCTGTTTCTCACCTTTTCTCCTGTTCCCTTTGGGCTCAGTCTGAACAACAGTTACAAGGTCTAAAAACACGTCCCTGGTTCTTGCTGATATGGCCAGTCCCTCGCACCTACACATAACACTATGTACAGCTGCCATGGGGAAATTGGTGGGCTATTATTATTGCGTTTTTCCCTCTTGAGAGGGACTTGAAGAAAACCTTTCCAGAGAGAAGAGCTGTGATTGTCTGCTGATGTAGTCTTTGCATCTAGAGACTGAGGTATGGGGGTTCGCTTGTCAAAGCCCAGAGGTCTTCTATTTTTATAATACAATAGCTACTAGCACGGGAAGGGTGGTAAGGTCATTCATCCCTCTATCCACTGCTTTATGAAATGCTTTCCCCGTTAGTATTCTATGGAGTTGTAACTATGCTGATTATATTATTCTTATGCATTTTGCTGATAGTACTGTCACGTGTACTGTATCTTAGAGCACGTATGTTGAAATAAACATTTTAACCTATACTGTGTCTCTTCTTAACGCCGGTTGTGGACAGGTATGAGTGAGTGACGAAAGGGTGTTCTTGCTACTGCGAGTCCTGAGAGAGAGAGATACCGTGTTCTGGGTTGTCTAATCATTGGTACATTGTTGCTAATGGGACGCTAAGGCTAGTTGGGTTGGGGTTTTAGGTGCTAAGGTTTATGCTTGGCTCACCACTATATTCCGAGGTCCTATTATCCTGTGCATAGCTCTGTGTGTGTGCAGAATCCCTATAACACTTCCGGACTTTTTTCCTTACCCCTCTACGGCAGAGGAAATCCTGCTTCATTCGCTGGATTTGACAAGGGCTCTTGTTATTTATCTTGAGCGGACCACCTCCCTTCGCCAGGTGGATTTTTTGTTTGTCACCTTTGGTATTGCCCGGCGAGGTCATCGTCCTACGACGGCTACTCTTTCGCGTTGGGTTCGGTCTGCTATTTCCTTGGCCTATCTTCATTCAGGGGTTTCCCTTCCTTCTGTCATTTAGGGGCGTTCCACCCGGTGTGTGGCTTCCTCCTGGGCATCATTTAAGGGCACCTCCTTTGAAGGATCTTTGTGCGGCGGCAACTTGGTCCTCCCCTCATACCTACATCTCTCATTATAAGTTGCGGATGGTGGAGGTGTTTCCTGGGGATTTTGGCTCTGCTGTCCTTGCTGCTGTTCACTGATTGTGCTTGTTTACAAATACATTTCCTTGGCATCCTTTGTGTGGGTGTTTCTTTTTGCTACATCTGGTGCTTGAGTATACGCTCCTGGGTAACTGTGATGAGGAAGACGAAGGAGGAAGGTAATGACTCGGTTACTTACCGGTAATCTTCATTACTCCGAGTCATAGTCTTTCTCGTCACAGCCATGTTCCCTCCCTCTCGCCCTTGGGTGTTGGGGGGACGAACAAAAATGTTACCTATTCCTTCTGATTGCTCCTCTGCTTGTGCGTATTGCAGGATGTGGTCTGGGGTTGCCCCACCCTTATAGGTCAGGTGACAGGTACTTCCTGTCAGCCGCCATGTTGGGTGGGGAATTTTTTCTATGGGTGAATGCTGTGCCCCGAACACGTAGTGCTCCTGGGTGACTGTGACAAGGAAGACTATGACTCGGAGTAATGAAGATTACCGGTAAATAACTGAGTCATTTCCTTGAGCAGCTGTTTCTCTTTTTAAAACAGTGCTTTTACCCATGCAGATTTAGATCTTCCGGTTCCAAACGCTACTCCCCAAAGGCACCAGCCTACACCACAGAAACCATTCCTCTGTGCAGAACTCCATCGTTCCTGCAGACCACTCACTGTGCAGGGCCCCTCCATCAGCTTAGAGCCCCCTCCTCCATTTAGAAGCCCCTCCACCTTCAGATTCACGTGCGCTAGTCCTGCAGGGGAACCGCCATCTTGTATACTCCTCTCCTGCATGCTTGGTAGGTCCCACCTTTTCTGCAGAAGCCCCTACTTGCTGCAGAACCCCATTCTCTCTGCAGATCCCCCCATTCCTCCGCACAAGGCTTTCCTCCTTCCTGTGAGAGCCCCTCCTTACTTACTTCAGAATCCCATTTTCCTATCAGAACGTTTTCTTCCCTGCAGGACCAAATTACTCATATGCGACGCTCGTGAGAGGCCTTCCTTCCTGGCAGCATGCTCACGTGCTTGTAGTAGGTTAGATGTACTTCCCCCTGCCCCATGCTAAACTCCAGTACAGTGTGCTCTACAGATGTCCGGTGTCCTCTAGCGTTCACCTACAGCTGTTTGTGACCTACGCAGGTGACTTGACAGAATGGAGGGTAGGGTTAGGTTACAGACCTGAGGCTGTGATGCGCTGGATCTGGTTGCCTAGCAGCCGCCCTCCTGTGCTATGTTCACCTGAGGCCAGGTATGGAAACAGCAGCAGCCTACGTAGTGTGTGAAATACAGGCCGCACAATGTGACTGGGCACTGCTCAGATGCACTGTTGTGAGTCGGAAATCCACCCTGCGGGCTGCGTCCAGAAGACAACACTCACCGACGCAACAGCGGAGCAAAGCAGAGAGATGAGACACCTCTGATGTGTGCGAAAGGGGTGACATAGGAGGAAAACTAGTGCACCGCTGGAAGCATGAGCGGAGAAGAGGGCGTCAAAACTAGCCACGGGTGCTGTGGTGAGTACGTAGCCGCTGCGTATTACTAGTTTAAAGTGCCTAGAGACCTGCGCTCCGTGGAGTGCCGAGCAACTGTACACGCTCATTCTCTCATGATCCAATACCTGGAAACGATCATAGTAAAATATTCCATGGCATGGCGACGCCAGCTGTCACGTACTGAACTCGTGCTTTCCAACAACACTTGAACGGACAGGCGCTTTGAATCCGGAGGGACACGCTCAAACGGAATGCGATATGTATAAAAGGCTTTTATGGGAAACATAACTGTTTGCAGTGCTTTAAATGACAGGTACTGTCCGGTACTGAGTACCTGCACTTCTTTAATTTGGAAGGGATAGTACCTGCACCTCTCAGCACTGCTGCAACACATTTAATGAGAGAGTAGCGGCACTTCCCAGCAGCAAACAGGTACTCTAGTTAGTGAGTACCTGCGCGTCTACATTTCCATTTAAAGCACTGACTGTTTGTCCAAAGTGGAAGAGGTGGGGAGCTGCGTAACACTTCTATATCTCTTCAGCCAGGGTGCTTTGTTATGCGTTTGAGGGAAGAGGTGGGCGATGGGGAGCAGCATCACTCTTTTCTATCTCTTCAGCTAGGGTGCTTTGTTATGCGTTTGAGGGAAGAGGTGGGAGAAAGGGGGGCAGCATCACTCTTTTCTATCGCTTCAGCTAGGGTGCTTTGTTATGCGTGTGAGGGAAGAGGTGGGCGATGGGGAGCAGCATCATTCTTTTCTATCTCTTCAGCTAGGGTGCTTTGTTATGCGTTTGAGGGAAGAGGTGGGAGATGGGGAGCAGCATCACTCTTCTATATCTCTTCAGCTAGGGTGCTTTGTTATGCGTTTGAGGGAAGAGGTGGGAGATGGGGAGCAGCATCACTCTTCTATATCTCTTCAGCTAGGGTGCTTTGTTATGCGTTTGAGGGAAGAGGTGGGAGATGGGGAGCAGCATCACTCTTTTATATCTCTTCAGCTGGGGTGCTTTGTTATGCGTTTGACGGGTAACACAATAAACCATCTGCAAATAACGTGTGGATAACCTGAAGCTTACTGTAGAGTCAGGTAGATAGAATCCTATCCTGAAATCATAAAGACAAGCATTGGCAAGGCCAATTGGTCTGGCTTCAAAGTGTAATGCATGCAAGAGTAGGAATGGACAAATACTGTAGGTCTAGCTTCAAAGTGTAACTCATGCAAGAGTAGGAATGGACAGACACTGTATCCGTGCATTTTCACATTAAAGCCTGACCTATTGGCTTTGCCAAAGCTTTTTTTGTCTCTTAAATAGCACCATTTATCTTATGACAAAGTACGCTAAGAAGGTAATGCCACTGAAGGGCAGGGTATGTTTTGGGCATCTGCTGTGAGCCAAGACCTGCTCTTTCATGCGGGATGCCAGTGCCCTGCTTCTCGCCACTCGAAGGAATGCACCCAGGTCATTTAGTTCTGCTTAAACCAAGTGAAGTGAGTGAGCACTGCTTAGAGATGCGCACCTTAATTGTGTGCTCAGTTTTCCTAAATATTCTGCACGATTTAGACGCCCACTAACCCTGTCACTGCACTCAGGAAGAAGGCGCGTGTGCCATTCAGATCACCAAGCACTGCCAATTAGGTCAAGGCAGCAAGAAAATTACAACTATAATGAAAATGATAGGAGAGGAGTGGGCGCTGGTTAAGAGCTACGTATTCAATGTTTAAACAAGTACTGGCGAAGCCAATATGTCTGGCTTGTATTCGATTCCTAACTGCAATATTAAAACAAGCATTGACAAAGCCAATCGTTCTGGCATTGGCCACCAGCATTTTGGTTTTGTTATCCGTTGGTTTTTTCTGGTTTGTGCATACCATTATTGTTGCAGAAACTGCCGCAACCTCATCAATCTAAAAAAAGTAAAACATTGTCAAAAAGCAAAAATATTTTTTTATCTCAAAAAGCCCACTTCAATAGTCCCTGGAACTTCAGCGAACTACTTTGTGGCCTTCCTGTGAAATTGCCTATGCAGTAGAGTCCAATAGAGTTTGTGGATTTGAGGTAATTCAACAAGCTACACCTTTGCCCAATTTTCTATCACCAGTCAAGTGATAATGGGCATAACCTTTGACCACATACTGGACACATAGCATATCTGTCAAGTCACCCACATTTGGTAGATGTTACCCTCAGTTATTGTTATATACCCATGAAATAAACAAAAAGCCTCCATAGACTTTAATGGTGTTACCCCCACTTTTAAAAAAAAAGTTTGAACACCCGCCTAAAAATAGTTTGTACCTTATTCACCTTAATAGGAACACTCTCTAAAAACTTCACATTACCCACTATTTTAAGTCAAGAGATTGACATGTATCAATTTGCCACTGATAAGACACCTTCTGCCAGGCCCTAAAGATAATCCTACATAGTATGTTAAAATGTACAACGCACATTCGCGAGACCTGAGATGAGCACTCTGGCATACAACCTTAGAGCCATACTTACAGCCCCAGTTAAACCACCTCTAACTGTATCACCCCTACATTCTACATTATTCAGCAGTCTGCAATGCCTCAATATCTTCCCTGATATAAACAACTTTGTTACATAGAATTGGTCTATAGCACTGCATTATGCAGGTGACAACTGGTGCAAGTTTGCTTCACAAAGGGGACATGATTAACGTAGAAAGCAAAAAGGCAAGCTTGCCTCAGGAATAGATTAACCATGGGACATACAACACAGATGCAACCTTCCCATGCAAATGGAAAAGGTACAGCATGAAAGCAGCAGAAGGGAAACACTCAAAATAACACCTGTACACATATTGCACTATAACCTTCCCAATCCTGAGGTATTGAGCGTTAAATATAAAGCAATGCAAACAATAAATAACTGCTTAAGAATACGTGTCACAGTAGCTGAATTCCATCTATCTTGTGGAGGAATAGCTGCACCACACTATTCAATCAATCAATCAATCAAAATATCTTTATTCGAATATGGAATATCCATAAAAGCACAATAAAAACAATTCATACATAGCAACGTATTCACAGCAAAAGGTACAGTACATTTATAACAGTGACTAAAATAGACCATAGTTAGCGGGATATGTCATATATTAACATTCAATAGGGTGATTTTAATAACATTACAATAATATACAGTTCTAACGACCTTCATTGGGCACACATAGTTCTACGTGACCGTACGGCTGACTTCAGGAATGATCCAACGTGGAGAATTAATTCATATTCCGCCAGTTTAAGCACTTCCGTGTAGGCTACCCTGAAGTCGAAAATAGCACGTTTTTTAAAAAAAGGTATCAAAAATCCTTTTGTGAATTTAGAATAAAAACTACAAGAGAATAAAAAGTGCAACATTGTTTGGTTACTGTGTGCGTTGCAAGGGCAGGGCAATGCGTCAAGATAGGAATTATAGCCCAAAGGGAAGCATAATAAATATTTCATAGTACCTGCCCGTAAGCGAAATAGCAACCCTCTTTCCCAGTGTCCTATAGGTTTTAAAAGGTATCTGGCAGGCAAATGAGAGCAGTCCTCTATGGACATATACCTCACAACTGAGGTTTTCTTGATCTCTCTCCAGTACCTTTCATCGCTATACTTTTTATACAATGCCTCTTGTATCACTTTTTTGTTAGTTAACTCGGATTGAATTGGATTTAAAAAGATGCGCAGGTGGTTTACGCTCTTTAGGCTCTCTTTTACAGCGGCAAGCCATGGTATATCCCCACCCCTCTCACATCTAAGACAGTCAGTTATTATGTCTCTGGTGAGAGTTGCCGCAGTCTTATTCCAAATTGCAACCCAGAACAATGCCGGACGGGCCCTAATATAGTCTTCAATATAGGACAGTTTCAGTTCTTTGTGGCACACATATACAGAGGAAGAAATCGGTGCTCCCAAGAGTTTCCTACATAGTCTGTTTTCTTCACATTGAATACTACTGCATTTGGTGAAGCCCCAGATTTCTGCTCCATAGGTTGCGGTGGGAGCACACTGTAGTTTAAAAATTTTCTTAAGAGCAAAAACTACTTCAGACCTTTTGGGCTGGGGTAATCCCAGAAGTGTATTAATACTTCGTGACAGCTTACTTCTGCTGTGTGCCACGTGATCAGACCAAGAGCCATTTGTGGCGTAAACTAACCCAAGGTAAGAAAAAGTGCAAGTGCTTTGTAAACTTTCCGAGTTAACAGTAATTTTATTAATAGGGCGCTTTTTCGGACCACAAGCCATTAAAAACGATTTTTTTAAATTAGTCCTTAAATCTAAAACAGCCATAAAATCTACAAAACCTCGTACTAAAATGCGTAGGGCGTTTGGGGTGCGTGCCATTAAAACCGCATCATCAGCATACAATAAGGCGGGGAGTGTATTACCATTTATTCTCGGGACATCGTGGGTAAGTTTTACTAGTGAATCATGCAAATCATTAATATATAGGATAAAAAGAAGAGGTGCCAGAACGCACCCCTGTCTGACACCTCTATCAATTTTAATGTCACTTGATACATCCCCATCCTGGCTAATCCTCACCCGGGCGTGCAGATCTCTGTGCAAGTATGCTAAAAAGTGAACTAAAACTTCATCCAGGCCTTGTTTTAAAAGAATGGACCATAAGCGTGACCTATTGACAAGGTCAAACGCAGAGGTGAGGTCCATGAAGGCGAGATATATAGGAGATTTTTTTGCAACAGTGTACTTGCCAATAATCAGATTTAGATTCAGGCACTGTTCCACTGTGCCTACTTTACTTCTAAACCCCAGTTGGCACGGCCTTAAAATATTATCACCCTCAGCCCATGACCTTATCTTGTTATAGAGAATCCTTCCCAGGATTTTCAGGGTGTTGTCGATGAGGGAGATAGGTCTATAGCAACTGGGGTTAGAACGATCGCCCTTTTTACAAATCGGTACAATGATGCTCATGGACCACGTACTCGGAATTATATCATAGGTTAAATTATTAAAAACATTTAATAAGAGGGGTGCCCAAAAATCTGGTTTATTTTTAATAAGATCGATGGGCAACCTATCAGGGCCCGGCGCTTTATTACCCAAACTTTGTTGGATTGCATCCTCCACTTCTAGCAAAGTTATATCTATTGGGGTAGGCGCATGATATTCATATGAGTCCTCTATTCCAATTGGGGCCAAATAGATTTTGGAAAAATGAGCCACCCATAAGTCGCTAGTTATATTACAGTTAATAGCAGTCAGGGGATGTCCTAATGTCCTAATGTTTTTAACTGCCGCCCAAAAGCCGTTTCCCTTTTTTGAAGATGCACTACACGCTAAACTATCCCAATGATTTTTTAGGATTTCATCTTTCCTTCGTGTGGTTACTGTCTTGTACTGGTGCCTCAGGGATTTAACGAGTGCCCGATCTCTGGGGGTCGTTGACAGTGCCTTACGGAGCTTTCTATTGGCTAGTGAGCAATCTCTATTAAACCATCTCGGTCCCGTTCGAAGTTTCGTAATAGGCCTTGACAACAACCGTTTAGTGCCCTCGCACAATTGGGTGAAAGCACCAATTACATCGGGATTATGATCTTTAAATGACAAACAGATATCGACAAGTGGCGAGAGAGCAGTTAACATATTGACAAATAACTTGTTATTATCAATTCCTCGCCAGACTAATCTCAGGTTATCTGTGGAGGATGACAAATTCCTGGCGCCACACTCCTTGTTGTTTGCAGGCTTAGGGGCAATTTTCAATAATATTTTAATAGGATTATGATCGCCATGGTGGGTCGGTATAACCTCTGCACTTAACAAACTATCTTCTAAAATGGAGGAAATAAAAACATAATCAATAGTGGAGGCACAACCCCTGCCTCTATATGTCGGTTCGATACGATTATCTTTATCGGGGATGGCAGCGATATCCATAGTATTAATTAAGTTATGGTTGCATAGATGGTCTGATAATTCTATACCCCTAGTGCACCGAAACAAACTAGTAGTCGGGAATATTGGTAAGTTATTACTCGTTGGAATCCTAGCATTAAAATCTCCCCCACACAAATGCCGACGACGTTAGTAAAAGCCTTGAGGTTTTGTAGAGTTAAAATAAAATTGAACAAATTATTAAAATTGATATTTGGCACAGAATAAAAATCATTGTTATAAAAGTTAATTAAACATATATAAATGCCCCTTGTATAGATCAGAGCCTGTATATTATCATTTCTTGTATCTAAAACATTTACAGTACCTCCCGTTAAAATGTTCACCCAAATCGAAAGCCCGCCAGATGGTCGCCCCGCCTTGGGAACCGGCACAACAATATTAAAACATTGAAACCCTTCTAAATAAAAATCCTGAGTGGCCCAAGTTTCCTGCATCATTATAATGTCCTGATTTTCGACTATTTCAATCCAGTCTGGTAAATTCATTTTAGATGCCAGACCGGCAACGTTCCAACTAAGTATACTCAGTTTACGGTTGATGCCGGTCCTGGTTGGATTTGGACGTCCTACCAGTGCGCATACATCAGGTAAACTATTAACTTCATTTAGTGACTGGGCGGGTGCAAGTCAATCTTGAGTGTCTAAAGAGGACAAAGGCAAGAACCTGTTATGCCTCAATAGAGATGCACCATCATTCATTTGTGAGCTAAAAATTGGTTTGTAGAAATATCCCAATGGCAGCAGAAAAATATTACTGGGCCCCATACATGTATCTTCCTGTACCTTTAGTAGGGATTTCACCATTGCAGGGTTTCGAAAGTTAACAACAATACAGTCCCCCTCGATATTTTTAACAGAGGACCCGACCCAGCTTATCCTTCGAACTATAATAATATTATTTGCATCGGCCACCTTGTATCCCTTATGTTTGGATAACCAATCAACGCATTTATTGCGGAGTTGGTACCATGTCTCAGTTTGATTTTTCTTAAGAGCAGGTACGCCTGCAAGTACTCAGACAAATGGGCAGGATGCAGGTGGGAGGTTCAGTATATCTTTACTGGCTTGGGTATCTATAGTGTTTGCTTGGGTTGGAGCCCCCCCACATGTATTAAGATCCCTTGGGTTAGGTCTCTCTGTGTTAGCACGCGTCGTGCTGCTAGAATCTAACCGTGTGTATAAAGTTGTAACTGGCAAAGTGTTTAACCCTACAGTATTAGGTATATTCCCTGAAGTGGCAATAGCCTTTGCTATGAGGCATTCTTTTACCTTCTCACAAGTAGAACACGTCCCAAGTGGTGGTGACAGTGGGAATAGTGGGGCGGGAACATGTAGTTGAGGGGCAATGTCAACTAATGTCAAACTTGATTCCACCCCCTCTACTGATGCAGGTTTAACATTCTTAAGTTGGGAGCATAATTTATTTGACAAAGTGTCCAGCCTATCAAGCCGTTTCCACAAAGCACAGAAATTAGAGTCAAACAGGTCTTTAATACGCCCAAAGATACTATTGACGACGGTGTCAATAAAGGTCTCACCCAAGCTGTTATACGGAAGAGAGGCCAGTATAATGCCCGTCTGAGTGCTAACAGAGTTCCTTAGTTCTCCATGGTGTGAAGAGTCAACAAATTCAGGATTCTGGGCCTGGGTCTGTAAAGGTGTGTGTAACCAAGTACTCATAACAGAACGAGTAGAGCCAGTACGAGGCGGTTGTTTTCTCTTCAAAGGGGCGGGCTTTACTGTTTTCCTTTTCCTCTTTGCACCCGCACACACTATAGCACTAGCCATGGGGGGATCCTGGTCAATTGCAATGCTAATGGCCTTCGGGCTCTGAGTCAAAATAGCTTCATGTCCAGGCATAGGACCTGGGCTGGGAGTCGATAAGTTCGTCGGATGAGCATTCCGAGCGCTATAAAGCAGAAGAGAGCCAGCTGTATCAACCAATTCGGTCCCTAACATAGGACCATCATGCAATGCCTCAATACCAAGGGACAGTCTCCTCTCCGTTAAATCGATTTCATTAGAGTCTATATTCACCGCCCTTTCCAGCATACTATCTATACTTGTAATGACTGGGCGGGGCGGTATTATATCTGTTCTCTTCCCCATGGTAGAGGTTTGTTGAGCAGCTGGAATACAAATGTTCAAAGGGCAATGCTCACCTGGTTCAATGCCACCGGCGAAAGAGGGATGGCCCAGCCCGGCCTCTGTCGGACACTGACGGGCAAGGACGGGCCCGCCCTTGGCCCGGGCTTCGCCCGCACACGTCCCGCGCTGCGGGAGGCCGGGTCGCAACTTATCACGCCTCCTGGCGCCGAAATGACGATGTCAGCAGGCGTCTACCTGCGCCTGTTGGGAAGTGTAGTCCGGTGCCGTTCCCCTCACGGCAGGACCTTAGCGCCAATGAGCCGTTCCCCTCACGGCTGGCAAGAGGAGAAGCAGGGCTGAAGGAAAGCCGTTCCCCTCACGGCGGTATCTGCTGACAGGTGAGCGCCACACTATTCATAATACAGCATATGTTAGAAATTAGGTTGGCAGAGGTATGCACCTAGTCCAAGTAGGGATCACAATCCTATTCAGGGTAAGTCAGATACACAACCTAAATTAACTTGTGCTCACCCTCTGGTAGCTTGGCACAGAGCAGTCAGTCTTACCCTAAGAGGCAATGTATAAAGTATTTGTGCAACACTTAAATATCAGTAACACAGTGAAAACACCACAAAAAGGCTCCACAGTAGTTTATAAAAATAGAGAATATTTATCCGAGTAAAACAATACCAAAATGACAAACATCCAATAAGTAGAACTCAAGATATTAATTTTAAAGAAGAAACTGCAATATGTTTAAAAGTCAATAGCACTTAGGAGTTACTTGAGGTCGCAATGGACCTGGGTAAATCCAAAGTTTTAGGCCGACCTCGATGGAGGGCAGGCCGGCCTTCAGGACCCACACAGGGCCCGCTGAAAGAGTACCTTGGATGGAGCAAGCGTCAGCGCCGAAGCCTCGATGCGTTGGTTCTGATTCACGCAGTCGAGATGATGCATCGAAGTCGAGCCTCGCAGTCAGGTCCCACGTTGTTGTCGAACCCATTACGATGCAGGCTCTGCATCATAGTTAAACCTTGCAGTCGGGTCCCACTTCATCATCGAGCCGCTCACGCCTATCCTTGGATCGGCAATGCGTCGGTGTCGTAGGGCTCTGCGTCGGTTTCGATCGGCACAGTCGTTACGGTATCGATTTCTGCAGGAAAACAGATGCAGAACCCACTTTCAAGGCCCAGGACTAACTAGATTGGCAGCTCTTGGCAGAGCAGGACTCACAGTTGGCAGAGTCTAGCAGCTGAAGCAAAGTTGTCAGCAGATCCTGGTTGCCAGTTTAGTTGTTGTACTAACAAGAGTTAAGGATGCTTGAAGGCTTCCTCTGTACAAGGGACAATGAATTCCAGAACTCCTTTAGTGTTGATAAAGTGTAAGAAGAGGCTCTGTCAACACTCATAATCCACTCATAATCATCAACCTCAACTAAGGCAGACACGCACAATCCCCTTGAAAAAACCTGGATAAAGCTTATTATTAAAATACATATCTAAACATGCGCCAAGAAAGGAAAGAGCCAAGTACACCTTACTAGTTACACCTAGAAATGACATATGTCTTCTTCCAGCTGTTTTGTGTTTCTGACACTAATTGTAACAATGTATTCAAAGTCTTTACAATAAAAGATTGATCAAATGTAGAGCTAGATCTATAAATCAATAAAATTAGCTGTGAGAATATCAGTCTACTTCGACTTCACATGCAATTTGGCATCTAGAAAGTAACAGATACTGTTCAAGGGCAATTTACTTTAAATTCGAATTTGTTTTTCTTCTTGTTCCAGTTTGTAAAGTGTAAAGAAATTGACTGGTTTATCATTAAATCCTTCTGAAGTGAATGTCAACTAGAGAAAGAAAACAGTTTTTGTATCATTGGTGTGTGTCGGGTTTCAGTAACTCACAAAGGCACCCTTCTAAAAGCAAATTGAAACATTGTGCACACTTTCCCTCCTAGTGTTTCTACATACTGTAATCAATTACTCTTTAGCTGTTTAGACTCTTATTTAACAGCCCTTGCTGACAAAATAAGCGTAAATGCTGCACTATGAATCACCAATATTTTTAGATCTGGTCTGACAGTGCAGCGATCGGCATGACCTATTATTACCAATTCTTTAAAATACATAAAGTGAGCTTTGGCTGATCCAGAAACAGTTTTTCTCGCTCATCTCATGCTATTGGCTATTTGGTGCATCACTCTGCCTCGCATTACAGTGCACGAGGCACAGTTTTACATCTCAAAAGTAGTCTGAATACAGTGTATACAGAAAGCAATCTTTTTTTGTTTTGTTCACCGCAGTAGGCTGGTTGGGTCTGGCGTTAGCCAAGACATTTTGATTTTACAAAAGTGATATGTTTAATATACTTATAGGGGCTTTTAGACAGCCCTCTTCATCCAGTGGTCTGTTAGTGTGTTATTCACATTTTTTCTCCTGCCCACTACAGCCTACTGTATGGAGAAATAGAATAGCCCACTAGTTGTCTAGTGTGACTGACTGCATTTTCCCTCTGCACATGTGCACAGTCACTCCAATAAATAAACCACTCCAGCAGCTGGGTTGGTGGTCCAATATCTAATACAATTTCACACGAAACATTTGTTTCAAATTACTTGAACTTCCCTTCAGTTCAGACTAAAGAAGTTCTGGAATGTACTTTAAGTTATCAGACTTTATCAGGAAGCTAATATTATGCACTTTCTTATGCAACCATACACATCAGACTTGCATTATCCAGTCCTAAAACTACTTTTGATCAGAATCATGTTGCCAGCTATTAAAAACCAGCTGTTGATGTCCAGATGTACGTCTGTCAAAGTAAAAAGAAACCCCGGTGGAATCTGCTCCTGGCTCCTTTAAGGACTAATGAGGATTCCCTGTGCATACACCCGTGCTCAACCCTCATTTTGCCAATCCCCTGATCGGGCAGCAAATCAGCTCGCTCATACACAATAGGAGTTGTAGAGGGACTGTAAAATACCAAGGTCGCCCTCCACTCAAAAAGGCTAAATCAGCAGATCCTGGTTGCCAGTTTAGTTGTTGAACTAACAAGAGTTATGGATGCTTGAAGGCTTCATCTGTACAAGGGACACTGAATTGTCCTCTTATACCGTTCATAAAGAACATAATCATCACATCAGATAGCCATTCAGTGTTGGAAGAAATAAACGTTAGATACTGTCATGATACACTAATAACACCAAAAAGTAATCCGTCCTGCTGCTGTTTATAGTTTCCAGATGCAAACTAAACCCAACAGGAATTGCATTTTGTGACTTTTTCTCTCAAAACATTTTATTGGCATGTAAGGAAAATCTAAACATTCTAATGAGGATCACAATTCTAAAGAACAGGTTGACGGTGCAAAGAAATCCTGCTAGAAACGAGTACAGAGAAGCATAATAGTGCGACAATACCGGGGCTCTAAGCACCGCGCCTCAAACTGCCAATGCCTTGAACATCTGTCCAACCTCCTTCCCTATCTCCCATTGTCCCCCACAGTCCACGGACATCACATTGTTTCCGGTGCATTGGCCGAGTTCCAGATGCCCACATTACACCCTCTTCCATATCCTCTTCAACGTATTGGTACTCCGCTGGCTCACCACCGCAATGTCACTGAAAGAGAGCCAGCACCCTCCACCTTGGGGGAGAGAGGTACGTGCTAACTCCCCACCCCCTCCAGGTACAACACCAATGGTCTCCATTTGGCCTCAAATAGCATGTGGGTTCCGTGTATATTGCTTACTTGCCGTTCAATGGCCAGAATCGCCACAACCTGTGATACCACCGCGTTAGCCCTGGGCATTCGGTTGTTTCCCAGTTGTGCGCTATCAAATTTTGTGATTTTAAGGTGGTCTAGAATACGCCCATACCATAATTCCACACGCTGACACTGTTTGCCCCAGATAGACTAACATGGAAGCGCAAGAACTAGTATTGCAAATTTGGTTCCAGGTGCAGTGATAGTGAACATTTACAGTGCTTTGTTTCCGGCTGGGTATTCACAGGCGTTGGCTGTCTGGTTGCTACGACGTGAGCGTGTCCAAGATATCATAAACAGTAAATGTATAGTAGTATATTGTCTACAAATGATTTGTTGCCATGAGCGCATATTGAGGTTGTGTCCCCTTTAAAATATGAACATCCAAATAAAAGGCGTGGCCAGTGTAACCATCTCTGTTCTTTGTTTCCATTGTAGTATCTTTTGCCAATCCCTTTAGATCTGCAAAGTTCCTGCTTTACCTGGGACATGCTCTGTCTACTTGGGTGAGTGAAATATTTGTCTGCCTGCTGCATTCATTTGAACCATCTTTGAGCAATACTGAGCAACACCGAGATATGCCCACTTAGTTCTTTTATATCTTAAACCACTGTACAACTGGCATGTAAGACCAATGGCAGCATTTGCATTGTTGTATGTACCTCTAAAACACAATGATGGAAGTGCTCCTCTGGTTCATTATTAAATTGGCACATGACATAGAACCATCTAAATTGTCCAGCCCCTCTTGCTATATGCTCCCACCTACTCCTGTGCTCTCACTCTCTGCACAAATTACCCACACTGAGTCCCCGTGACTCTTGGTGAGACAGGTTGTTTCCCACCTAGCACCCCTGCAGTGGAACAGTCTCCCACTTGAACTAAGGGCATTGACTTCCCTGCAAATGTTCACGAGGGCACTAAACAACCACCTTCACCAGGAGGCAGCCACAACACTGAGACGTTCCTTACCCGGCGGGGCACACATCTGGGGCACACACCTGGACTGTTTAGTACAGTTCCACATAGGTCGTTTCTTCATGCTCTCTGTCTTGCCCTGTTTTCTTCCAGGAACACCTGTGGCTTTCTATGTGTACCCATCAGAATACCCACTTTGTACATTTCTATGTCTGCCTTTACCAACAGCGCCTCACTTCCCCCCATTTCTTGGTTTATGCAAGCCACTTTTAGTGTACCGATTTTTACCCCAATGTGCTGCATTTCTTGGCGAGACGCTTCAATAACCTATTATAATCAATCTTGTTATTGAAGGGAGATCGGATGTGGCACTTTGCAGTCTCTGTCTTTCTGGTGGAACTCTATGGACATAGCCTACTATTAACAGCTGTCTACGGGCTTGTGGTTGCAGGGTCTGTGCTTGTTTTCGGGGCCCTCATTGGAGACTGGGTGGACAAGAATGGAAGACTGAAAGGTACTAATCCAGCATATGATTATTCATTCACTCTTGATACTTTATATGGGGGATGAGGCTGTAAGGGAGCTTTTTTCTCAAAATGTTGACTCACCCACTTGCCTTTGGACTCTCTCAAACAGTGGCACAGACTTCTTTGATTGTTCAGAACGCCTCGGTTGCCTTCTGTGCTGCCATGCTGATCGTCATCTTCCATTATAAGACGGAACTGATATCCCTGTATCGTGGATGGCCTCTTGTAAGCATGAACATTTCAACTTGCTTTTGTTTACATATCAATTGCAATAATTTAGTGTCTTTTTTGGTTTAGATTAATGGAACTTTAGCATAGAACCTTATGGAACAAATTCACAAAAAGGATTGTGCGTTTAAGTCTAATTTAGGGATGCAAAAAAATGACACCTTCAAGCTGAAAACTGAAGTATACAAAAAATGATGGATGGGATGCTTGAATTAATCTCAGCCACTGATAATTTCTTAGGCCGCATCCAAGTCCATCGTTATTTTGCACACCATGCCATCTTAGTTTGGACCCAGCCATATGCAAATCAGTCTTGAATCTGCTCCAATGAGGGCAGTCCAGCCTGAACTGCTGGGCCTGGTTCTTCCTGAACCAGAACACAAGCAATCCAGGACCGGTTTCAGCCTTAGGAGGGCTCATCAGCCAAGACCCATATCTGGGCATACTCTTCACACTTGAGGCGTCACACTGAAGTATACAAAAAAGTGATGGATAGAATGCTTGAATTAATGCCAGCCACTGGTAATTACTCGGGGCTGCGTCCTGGTCCATTGTTATTTTGCACACCATACCATCTCAAGTATGGACCCAGCTTTATGCAAATCAGACTTGACCCTGCTCCAACGGGAACAGTTCAGACTGACTGCCAGGTCAAATCCTCCCATCACTTTAGAATTGTGTGCTAATAGTCCACCCTGCTGGTTTTTGCCACCACAGTTTACGCCAGGTAAAATACAGTGCAAATCAGTTAAAACCTAAAGCAAATTGTGCAGGTAAACATTGCACGTTCTGAGTTTGCACACATCGGACCAGTTCAGAGTGCTAAAATAATGTTTTGGCTCATATCTCCAGCCAGAAAGGTGCAAAAGACTTCTTTTTTCCCACAAACTTTATTGGTTTTGTAATTTGTTCAGTACATATGATATCGATGGCATCGTATAACATTTGTCATTCATATTCTCGTTGGTAACATATATTCTATTTCGTATGACTATATACATTCCTATGAATACAGAACGCAGTTACATACATTTGCTTTATTGTATATCATTCCAGTGTGCCATCCTGTAACTACATTGTATATAAACTTATGAACTCCCCTCCCTTACTTAGTGCTCAGTTGTTTACTGTACACGTGGCGCGGACTGTTTTTATTAAAATGTAATGATTTTCCAGGGATTTGCTAAAACATGTATCTTGTTTCTAATAATTAGAGGGAATTGTCCGGGTGCAATTGCTAGTGAAGCATACCCATAGTGTTATTGTTACATTTCTTTAACATCATCTGGGAGAGTTGTTTCTTAAAAGTATTGTTGTGGTGTTCGTGATCTGCATTATTGGTTTAGGAGCAGAGTGGGTATTGTTTAGAGTGTCGGTGTTTCTACGTCCCATTCCATTGATATTGGCTTCTTCCGCAATCCCCTGTATTCCTCTCTGCGGAGTGCATCACTTTCTGCCCTCCCCCATCGATTTACTTCTTCCCGCCAAGTCATTACACTTGGTGGAGTAACTGATTTCCCATCTCTTAGTTATTAAGCGCTTTGCAATGAGTAGTGCCAGATCTACAAATTTCACTTGCACATTTTGGTTCTTGGGTCGGTGGTGTAAGCCTAAAATACAGCTTTCGGCTTTATTCCAGTGTGCTCCTCCCGTTGTTTTGTTTATTGTGTCTGTCACTCGTACCCAGAAGGGTGAGAGGGCCGGGCATGTCCATAACATATGCAGCAAGTTTGCATCTGGAGCCACACACCTTGGGCATTTTGCCAGCACTTCCGGGTACATTTTATGCAATCAGTGCAGTGTCAGATATGCTCTGTGCAGTATCATGTATTGAATGAATTTGAATCTAATGTTGAGTGATATTTTCTTGGGGAAGGCTAATAGGGCTTACCATTCTTTATCCTGAAGTACCTTGCCCAATTCCTGCCCCCATTTTTCTCTTAATTGCGTAAGGGGAACAGCAGTGTGCGTGCGTAAGCCTCTGTATAGCCATCTGATCAAATGTCTACCATTGTCCATCAGGTATAGGAATAGATGAGTTTGTGTGTGGGAGGTTCCGTGCCATTCGGGGCCCAGTGCATCTTGAGATATCGTGAGGTGCAAAAGACTCCTTGATGTCCTTGCTTATCACCGTTTTATGTGGTTTGTCATCCTTATCTATATTAAAGTGCTGTCCTTTTCTAAAGTAAAGTAGAAGGTATTCATTTTGACTGCTATTATGGTGTTATGTGTTCCAAGCGTTCAATCTTCATCACCTCCTTTTGTAAGTCTTTGACTGATGTGCACTCGCTATCCTGACAGTCAAGTACTAAATGCAAGATCTAAGCCATTCAGTCTGGGATCTGGTAATATTGTGGTCCCTGTACACAAATGATAAATAATTCCAAATGCCATAATTAAAGCCCAGGAGCCCCTGACTGCAATGGGAATCCAGCAAAAAGATTCCTATGTGTATAAGAAAAGATCCTTCTAAAATTCAGAATAAAAATCACTGTTGTTAAATCAGACACCTCTGCTAAAACTATAGGGTGTGATTTCTGATATATGGTTGAAGGGAAACAGACCCTCAAGCCTAATATAGTGGCAGACATCTGGAAGGGACATTTTCAGGCTCTATACACCATGCCGGAGGCTGAGGGTACCACCATAGTTCAAGCCAAAAGCCCGCAGCAGAATACATCTAGAGAGACCCCTGAGATAACCCTGACTGAAATAACTAGTGCTATAAGCGAAATAGCCCCGTCCAAAGCACCAGGGTTAGACAAGATACCGGGGGACCTCTTTCGTGCAGAACCAACAATCTGGGGGCCCTACTTGTGGGCTTTATTTAATGCTGTATTGCAGGGAATGGCAATCCCCCAAACATGGGCTGGAGCTGACATTCTCCCAGTATATAACAAGAGTTCACCTCTTTTGCCCGTTAAATACAGACCTATTCACTTAATTGATGTAACCCAGAAAATCTTTGCCCGGGTACTGTTGGCACGTCTCCAGGACTGGATGGACGAACATAATATCCTGAGTCCATTCCAAGCTGGTTTTAGGAAAAACACCTCCACCATTGATCAAATATTAGGCGATTTAAAAACCGCATTTGACCTGGTACCCAGGGATAAATTATGGTCTGTATTAAGTGATATCGGGACCCCTACTTATCTCTGGCACATGCTCAGGCAATTGCATGAAGGCAATTATGCCCAAATCAGGTATGGGAAACATGGTGATCTTACCTCACCTCTTGTAGTTAATAGAGGAGTCAGACAGGGATGTGTGCTAGCCCCTACCTTGTTTTGTCTCTATATCAATGCATTGGTTGACATATTGAATGAGGAGAAGGACATCGATGCCTCGAAGATAACGCACAGCAAAATATCGGCTATGATGTTTGCTGATGATACCCTCCTGCTCTCTAAGTCACCAATGGGCATCCAGAGGATAATGGTTTGCTTTGATACTTTTTGTAAACATAGGGGGCTGGAGATCAACGTTCAGGAGACCAAATATATGGTCTTCAATCCAGTAAGCACGACACATCCTAATACTTGTCTGAATGGGATCCCGCTCGAGAGGGTATCAGTATTTGAAGATTTAGGTGTCACCTTAACAGAAAAAATTGACTGGGGACCACAAATAGACAAAACAAGCCTTAAGCTAGCACAGACCACAGGGGGGTGGCCAAGCTATTCAGGAATTCTTTCCATAAACCTGTTGGCCCAATAGCTGAGATTTATAAAGTGCAAACAAGGGGTGCCACAATGTACAGGGCTGAACTCTGGGGGCACTGTCCTTTAAGAAATATTAATAAGTTGGAGAACAACTTCTTTAGGCAGCTATTTGGTCTCCCTCCTAGTACTCCACTTGTTCCTCTGCGTTTGGACCTAGGGGTGTGTCCAATCGCAGAGGAAATAGGTCTCAGACCGTTGATCTTTTGGCGTCGCCTATGAGTGACCCCGGAATTGGCTGCATATAGGTCGGAGCTAAAGGGGATAATGGGCCTACCAGGTGCTGGGAAAATAGCGTGTTTGTACGCATCAGGGACACACTCCGTAGTATAGGAAGAATGAGTTTGTGGAGTAACCCAGAGGTAGAATGCTCTGTAATCACAAGGAATGAACTGGCCAGAAGTTATAGGGAAGGTAAACTTGCTCAGTTCCAGGAGAGCTCAGCATTAGGTTCTCTAACTGTTACCTTTATGAGAATCAAAGATCATTATATTCTTGAGTCTTTCCTGGATGATATACAATGAGCACTGGCAATGTAACTA
The DNA here is from genome assembly GCA_963921515.1 of Calotriton arnoldi. Classification (NCBI taxonomy): domain Eukaryota; kingdom Metazoa; phylum Chordata; class Amphibia; order Caudata; family Salamandridae; genus Calotriton; species Calotriton arnoldi. The sequence continues at coordinate 365,164 of CAWUFW010004763.1, forward strand.
TATGTTCAATTTAGACATGGGATTCTCCCTCTGCGCTCATTCTCTAACAAATGGGCTGGCACCTCTCCTTCAGGGTGTCCGACCTGTAGTAATGAGGCGGAGACAGAACTTCACGTGTTCTTCTTTTGTCCTGGCTATAAAAAAGCCAGACATAGATGGTTGATCCAATTGTGCAGAAATCTGGGGACCAAGCATTGTGCAGATGTATTTAGGCTCCTGAAATACAACACTCAAAAGCCAATTGTTTTTGCTGTTTCGGGCTTCCTATTTTCTATGTGGTGTGCGTGCAAATCTCTTTTTAGCTCCAATTTTAAGACTTAAGTCGACGCATTATTTATATGGGACATGTTCCATCCCAATATATCAAAACCATCCATGTATCAATTTGATTTCTTTTCTAGCTAATCCTATATTTGAGGAAGCATCGTGTACTAGCCGTGTACTAGCTTAAGCATATTTTAACAGGGGCTATTTTTACATTGCAGGTTGTCCTGGGGCATTAGAGGGTATGATGTTTTATTGTTGGTGGTGGGCAATTGCATATGTAATTACGGACTTCAGTGTGTCATCTGATTGTGTACTTCGGCAAAGCCCATTTTTTATACTGTACGTTTTTAGCATATTTTAATAGGGCTCATCTTATTTTGTATGTCCCTTTTCGGATACTTGATGGGGGGATGGTTTACTAACAGTATTCGTAACCAAGGACTAAGCTGGTTATTTGAATGAGTACTTTTATAATGACTGTTTTAATTTATTGTATGATTTTATTGCATTTGCACTTTTATAGTCTATTGACCGAAATAAAGTATTCAATACGATATATGGTTTCCTATGTAATTTTACCTAAATTGCTCGATAGCTTAAATTCAACAGTCACAATGTAAATAAAATGTGTTTTTTGCTTTGCAAAAGTGTAGCTAAAGAACCTGGTCTTTGGCAGATTGTGAACCAAAAAAAGTTCATAGACTTGGAAAAGCTAATATGATTAGGTTTGCAAGTGGCAGCTCGCATTTTGGTTGGAAGCATTACATCATCTCTCCAGAGAGGGAGTTCCGTTGGTTTTTCATTTTAAGAAAAGAATTTGAAATGTTTTGTCATAAAAATGCCTAGTCTGCAATAAAGTGAGATGAAGTATGGATGTTAAGGAAAATGTTTGTGGGGCTTCACGTTAAAAATGTTTCAGTTTGACCAAATTCACTTACTGGGCCACAGGGTAAATAGGGATATGAAGATGCACATCTGGTGTTTGTTAGGCTTGTGCGAGGGAGAGGGCAAGTGGAAAGACAAGAAGTGTCAGTTGGCTGTACTCATCATCCTTATGCAAGGGCCCACATAAACGTCCACTGGTAGTACTCATTACAGTGAAGCAATGACAACAATGTCCACTGGCTGTACTCATCACGCTGTTAGAAGGGCCCTACAATGTCCACTGACTGTACTTCTCACGAAAGAAATGTCCATTGGCTGTGCCCATCACACTGAAACAAGGGACCAGAAATGTAAATGTAAAAAAAAAAATGTAAATCCGTATTTGTAAAGCGCGAACTACTCACCCTTACGGGTCTCAAGGCGCTGGGGGCCGTCGTGGAAATTAAGTGAGCTATTGCCCAGAGTCACATGGTGCTGAGCTGAGCTGCCGCCGGAGCTCGAACCGTGAGCCCTGTGCTCCGAAGTCAGCTGCCCTGGCCGCTGCACCACACCTCTCCACTTGTTTGTACTCATCGTGCTTATAGAATGGCCCAGAAATGCCCATTGGCTGTACTCATCACACTAACGCAAGGGGACAGAAATGTCCATTGGCTCTACTCATCACATTGATGCAAGGGCTCAGAATGTCCATTGCCTGTTTTGATCACACTTATACAAGAGCCAAGAGCCCAGATATATTAATTGGCTGTACTCATCACAATGATAGAAAGGCCTGGAAATGACCATTGGGTGTACTTATCACACTGATACAAGTGCCCAGAAATGTCCACTGACTGTACACATCACACTGTTACAAGAGCCCAGAAATGTCCATTGACTGAACTCATCACACTGATACAAAAGCCCAAAAATGTCTATTGACTGTACTCATCCCACTGATAGAAGGGCCCAAAAATGTTCATTGGCTGAACTCATCACACTGATACAAGAGCCCAGGGATGTCCATTGACTCTACTCATCGCACTGATACAAGGTCCTAGAAATGTCTACTAACTGTACTCATTCCCCTGATAGAAGTGCCCAGAAATGACCATTGGCTGCACTCCTCACACTGTTTCAAGTGCCCAGAAATGTCCATTAACTGGACTCTTCAAAATGATTCAAGAGCCCAGAAAGTCCATTGGCTGTACTCATCACACTGATACAAGGGCCCATAAAAGACACTTGACTATACTCATTACACTGATAGTTGGTCACAGAAATGTCTATTGACTGTACTCATCACACCGATAGAAGTGCCCATACATTTTTTTTAACATCTTTTTTATTAATTTCGCTCAGTACTACTTCTTACACAAGTATTACAGTAAATATGAACACACTCTTTTCGCACCATAAATGTACCATGTTATTCGCATTCTCTAAACCCATCATCCTCTGATGTTGTAGCACCCCTGGGAAACAGTGCTCCTCCCTCTTTGTATACATTCCATGCCCACCTTGTCTTTCCCTTGAAAATTTATACTCTTTTAAATTCCTCTGTGCATATTCCACCGCCCCCATATTTTGTCCCATTTTCGTGGGCAACCTCTGGCTGCGTAAATTACCTTTTCGGCCCCTGAGCACCAGTCTAAATCTTCCTCCCACTCCCGAAGGTCCGGCGGTCTGGATGCCCCCCAACCCCTAGCAATATTCCTTTTTGCCACTATTGCCTCCATTTTCAGCCATATCGTTATGTGTCTGGGCCATTTTATCTCTCCTGTTACACATAATATTAACCATCGCGGTTCTAATGGGATCTCCTCCTCAGAAACCTCCACCATTATTCGTGTTACTTCCTTCCAGTAGTTATGTATGTACCTGCATTCCCAAAGAATGTGAAAGAAGGAGCCCAATTCCCCACACCCCCTTGCACAGTATTGAGATGCACCACGGCCCCACCGATGCAGCTGTGCCCTGGAAGCATAAGACCTGTGGAGGATACGCAGCTGAATGAGACGAAACCTCGCTCTCACCAACACCTCACGAGGACTCTGCACTGCCTCCTCCCAATCCTCGTCCTCCAAGAGTCCCAGTTCCAGTTCCCACGCTCCTCTCAGGGGATCAACGGGGGTGGGGGAGTTATATACTATTTTCCTATATGTTAATGAGGTGGCCTTAGTTGCCATGTGGTCAATTAATAGTCTATCTTCCAGTGGGGAGTACTCCACCAGTGTTTCCCTTCCCTGATATGTTTGCGCAAGGCGTGGCACAACTGTTGGTATCTATACCTTTCTGTATCGGCCAAATCGTATTCGGATTGCAAATTCTCAAACGTAAGTAGTGCATGCCCCCTCCAAATATTTTCCAGGCTTTCAATTCCTAGTAATTCCCATTTTTTTAATCCTGTCAGGTTCCCCACCTCACTCAACTGATCGTTGTCCCATAAAGAAGTCCTCTCAGTCAACTTCCCCTCCCATCCTAGATGTTTGACCGCCTCTCACCAGGCACGCACCACTGTCTGGGTATGAGGTTGGAGAAATCTTTCCTTACTTCTACGATATAGCACCGTCAGATAGCCCCTCTCCCCCATAGCCCAATGGTCGCTCCTGAACGCCGGGTCGCCCCGATCTGAAAAAGCCCAGTCGTTTACCACAATGAGCGGCGAGGCCCAATAGTACTTTCGGATGTCTGGAACTGCTAGTCCCCCTTTGTACACCCCCCTTTGCAGCTTACACAATGCTATTCTGGCGCAGCCTCCATCCCATAGGAGTTTACGCAGTTCACTATCAATTACTTGGAACACCTTTTTTGGTATTTTATGTGGGGTATTTTGCATGATATAGAGCAAGAAGTGCCCATAAATGTCCATTAACCGTACTCATCACGCTGACAGAAGTGCCTATAAATGTCCATTGACTGTACTCTACACACTGATGCAAGGGCCCAGAATTGTCACTTGGCTGCACTCATCACACTGATGGACGGACCCAGAATGTCCATTCTCTGTTTTGATCACACTGATACAAGAGCCCAGAAATGTCCATTGACTGAACTCATCACACTGATAGAAGTACCCAGAAATGTCCATTGACTCTACTCATCGCACTGATACAAGGTCCTAGAAATGTCTACTAACTGTACTCATTCCCCTGATAGAAGTGCCCAGAAATGACTATTGGCTGCACTCCTCACACTGTTTCAAGAGCCGAAAAATGTCCATCAGCTGCACTGTTCAAATTGATACAAGAGCTTAGACTATACTCATCACGCTGATACAAGTGCCCAAACATTCTATTGGCTGCACTCCTCGCACTGATAGAAGAGCCCAGATAGTGCATTAGATGCACTCATCGCACTGATACAAGAGCCCAGAAATGTCCATTTGTTGTACTCATCAGACTTATAGAGGGGCCCAGAAATGTCTATTAACTGTACTCATCACACTGATAAGCAAAGGCAGGTTATCCTGTAGAAACCTCTGGAGACTTCCCCAGGGTGTGACTGCTTTGAGTGGGTATTATGGCTGTGACAGAGCAATCACACATCCAGGGGCGGCTCCTACTCAAGAACGGAGGAGCGTCACCCCGCCTGCTGCGGACACAGCAAGCAAACACAAATAAATAAAATGGCATGTCAATACCATTTTATTTATTTGCTACCGCACCGGCTCGTGCTGTTTACAGCACGAGAGTGGGGTTGAATCCTGCAAATGCAGGATGACAGCAGTGGTCTACATTGCGCATGCCGAATTGGCACTGTAGACCCAGCAATCCAAAGGCTGTGAAACAGCCTCAAGATTGCAGGGACAGGCCCTCAGCCTCAAAATGAGCGCTGGATTAGCCTGCTCCAACCAATCCTGGAGCTACTCTCATATTGATGAGAGTAGCTCCAGGATTGGTTGGATTGAGTTCCACTGATCAGGAAGGGTAGTTCTTCCCTTTCTTTCTCGTGAACAACCGGGATCCCGGCAGAGAAGTGCTGCACCAGTCGTGCTCCCCCTCTGCCCCGTATTATGGTGAGTTGTGCGCCATCACGCCCCACAATAATTTATTAATGCTAGCCACCATTGCACACATCCCTATATATTGATCCACCAGCACTGGTAAATGAAGTACCTAATCAGTCAAATTGTATGATTTGTCCAAAGCATGAGGAGATGTATCTGATCTGCACAAAATCAAAAGAATGCTGACTGGTCAGTTGTGAAAGTTGACAACCAATCTAGGCTACCGACAGGATGTCTCTGCTATCATGGTCCAACCATGGAACAATTTATTATTTTTATTCCTGCATATGACATACTGCACTTTATTATAATATGAGAAAAATCTAAGGTCCACTTGTTTGATTTACAGCACCTGCCATTGACCATTTCTATTAACAATGCATTTCTATCCCTTCTAATGTCAGACGATTTGCTACCTTGTGGTTATCACCATTGGGACCATTGCTACCCTAGCCAGCACTGCGACATCCATCACAATTCAGCGAGACTGGATCGTTGTGGTCGCTGGTGAAAATCGAACCTGTTTGGCAGGTAAGAGTGCTCCGATGTGAATGGTCTTTACATGCTTCGCTTGGCTGCACTGCAATATCACAAGACACTCTTTTTGCAGAGAAATATAAATGAACATCCATAATCTCACAAGTTGCGCAAGACAACATTAAACCTTGGATACGAACATGGTCCTTTTGGTTCCAATTTATAGGCAAGAACGTTTATTTGGATCTTTGTTTAAAACGTTTGTACTGTGCTAAACTGTGTAACAAGGACCCAGACAATGCTCCTTATATTGCTCTCTAGAACAATTTAAGGAGAACATTCTGGCATCATTTACTTTGTTAGAAGATAGTATAACTGCTCACCCTGTTTATGTATATGGTTATGTAGATACTACCATGACATATAATGCCTATATATGGCTCTAGATGCTTCTGGCCAATTATACACCATGCACTCAAGTTGCTACACTTCACATTAACAGTGGCGGCTGGTCCCAATGCAACTAGTTAAGGCAGCGAGGGGGGTCATAAATACAAAAAAATTACAACTTACCTGACGCTGCATCTGGTCCGTCTTCCTCCTCTCCCGATCCTCGACTGGTGCACACTGTGCAGGCTCACAGATGCCAATTCCAGCGCTTCTCTCATGCTGGGAATACTATTCCCAGCATAAGAGAAGCCCTGGGATTGGTCTGAGGGCCCTGGTTTGCCGCTCAGACAGTGCCTGGGAGCCTGTGGCTTTTCTCCACCCGCCTGTGCAACACAGCCAGGTGGAGAAATTCTAAGTGCGCATGTAGGTTTGGCTGGCCTAAAACAGCTGGCCAAACCGTCATGCGCACTTAGTAATGCCCACAACTCCTCCTCCTGAAGGTCAGGAGGATGGCCCGGCCCCGCAAAAATTATTTTATTATCATTTTCTTTTTCACTGTTGCCGCTGTTGGATAGCAGCGGTGTGGGGACGCTCCTCCGCCATAGCGGAGAGCCGCCTCTGAACATCAACCATTTAAACAAATTTTATAAAGCACTATAACTGTCCTGGTGCTTCCTAGAGTTGAGTAATGCTACTGAGGGGTTTGTCTCTACAGAGCAAACAACCAAGGGACATATTTACAAGCCCCTTGCGCCGCTGGTACGTCACTTTTTGTGACACACCGGCAGCGCAATGTGGTGCTACATATTTACAAGGACACGTAAAGCCACCCTGCATGGCTTTTTGTGTCCTTGTAAATACGGCCCCTTTTCACTCCGCACTTTGCATGAAAGGGGCTTTCCATGGGTGTTGCTATGGGTATTCTCACGCAACACCCATGGATTCTGCCTCATTCCCAGATTTACAATGTTTCGTAAACCTGGGAATGCGTCAGAATCCTATGCCTCCCCAGGGGGTGTGTAAGGAGGCGCAACGAGAAGAAACTTTCATTTCCCCTAGTTTTTTCCTCTTTCTATGCGTGGTGCATTCTGCAGCACACATAGAAAGAGGAAAACACCTCTTGTGAATGTTGTGGTGCAGGAAGGTGTGCTAAATGGCTTGCGGCACCCCACTGCGTTACTTCCTTGTAAATATGGCCCCAAGTTCTTAATTACCCACCAAAACTTTAGGAGTTTGGATTGGATCTGAACATCAATTGGCAGTGCATTTCAGAGACAGGCCACTTACACACAGAAGTGTTTCCAAGCTACTCAGGCTGTACTTGCAGTTGGTACCATCATGCACAGCGATGGATTTGAATGGGAGAGGATTCAACAATGCACACTTTTGTATCCCGTTTTCATGAATTGCTCATCATCAGATTGTTAATTGTTCCATGACTATCGGAATAATTAATACACTAGGTTAGGAGCTGGCTTTTGAGTCACAGTTCACTCAGCAGCTTTCACCCTTATGTGCCAATAACAAGCAGTGCATGGTAGTGGCTGCTGCTGTCTCACAGTTAATACTCTCAGGTTGAGTGATGGACGAGGATGCCAGAATAAGGCCAATAATGGTCCCTGCCTATTCTGCACTCTTTAAACTGTCAGGTCACCGGCGACTGCTGTATCTTGTGCACACCTCTCTTGCCCTTGCACCTACCTATGTCATACCTGTTACATCAATCCATTTGGTAAACAATCGGATATTATTTGGTATCAAATAGGAGGATTTTTCGAAGGAATTTCATTGCAAATGTATTTACAGCAGCGATATTTTGCTTCATTACTTTCCTGAATTCTTTTCTAGCAATGAATGCTACCATGCGAAGAATTGACCAAGTGACCAATATACTATCCCCATTAGCAGTGGGACAGATAATTACGTTTGGCTCCCTGTTGACTGGCTGTGGAGTCATTGCTGGCTGGAACATTCTGTCAATGGGTCTGGAGTACCTGATACTTTGGAAGGTTTACCAGAAGACGCCAGCCCTAGCGATCAAAGGTGGTCAGAAAGGAGAGGAACAGGAAATGCAACAACTAAATGAAAAGAAAGGTATTGTAGATATTGACCAATGTAAGAAATATTTCATGATCATGGCGTTTGCACAAGAGTTGCCCATCATTTCATCCAAAAATATATGTACAGTACGTTAAGATGGCTGCATTTTTGTTACAGGGGCTTATGCGTTTTTGATGATGTTTCAATTCAAATGTAGTCACCTGCTAGGTTCTTGAACTCTCGTTGTTTTTAAAGTGTTATTGCCCTTTGCCAAGCACCTTAACAAGGGTTCCCATCCCCAGCAGAGGACATTAAACACTGGCAAGTGCCTGCCCCACAATTATGGACCAAAGTGTAAAACCAGGAGGCATGATGAGAGATGATGAGCTGTGTATGCCTGACATCATCAGAGGATAATACACTTACGAAAGACTTTAACTTATGGATTTGTGTCCCTAAAGTCACATAACACAAGCAGATAAACTCACCCACTTTTCCTGTGCACTTTATGACCTTGCTGTTGAACCTCTGCTGCATGTAAACAACAGTGGTTGGTCTCAGCATCCTGTCAATGCACACAGGGAGCCTTTCTTATACCTAGTTTTCAATGGTCTTATGGTACTAAAGTACTCTCTGCAAGCCATAGAAAGTTGTTGACGTAAAGACTATCATCCTGCAGTGAACATAGAAGATAAGAAATCTAACCACTTTTATAAGCAAGCAATTAGAAAGCAAAATATTTATTCTACTTCAATAAAGTCTTTACTCCTCTGAATTTACCTGAGGCAATTTTTTGTGATGAAGGAATTGAAAGATTCTCCTAAGCAGGTTGATTTCTCAATCTCAATAGAGAAGTGCAATCATTTTGCAGATTTATTTGTAGGTAAGATTTCTGCCAATCCAGTTTATTTGCTACAAGCTCAACACCTAGTTTTCGCCCCATTTAGATATTCTTCCTGGCATTCTTGATGTTCTGACACACTTCCACACACTGAGTTTACTGCAGTAGTTTCTTCCAGAAAATCATCCAGTTCCCCTCGGGACCGATTATTACCTAAGATGCATAAGAAATATTGGTTGCTAGATTCCAACAGACCAAGAGTGATTATTAATGCATCACTATTTACTAACATGGTGCCTGAACCTTTAAAATTCACCTGAACCATCCCTTATTGAAAAAGGCTTCTATTGACCCGGACAACCTGGTCAGTTATTGATCGATTTCCGAACTGCCTTATTTGGCTAAACTGCTGGAGAAATCTATTTTTATCCAACTGTCCAAGTTTGTGAAGGCTAATCATTGTTTACTACCTGCCCCGAAGGGTCTTCACCCAGGGCGTAGTACTGAATTTACTGTCTTGGCAGCCTCAGATTATCTTTTCTGCTGTGCTGCCTCCAGCATCTCAGCTGCTTTAATGTTACCAGATGTTCTGCTGACTTTTGACACCATAAGTCACAAAATTCAACAGACCTTCGTGTCTGGGTAGAAAGGATTTAGCTTTCCTATGGTGCTCTAACTTTCTTTCAAAGAGATTCTTTTGGATCTCAGGTCCTCCTTTCACGTCATTTGTTGAACCCTGTGTTTGTCTTGTTCCCTAAGGCTTTATCTTTGCGCCACTGCTGTTCAATCTATCTATAATCCCGTTGGTTTACCATATTCAGTCCTTTGTGTTTGACTTATTTCTTTATACAGATTGTTTGACCTAGCTCTCTCTCAGGGTCACCCCCAAACCTTTTGCCTTCACCAGGCCTATTTTCTAAATTTCGTTTCTTTTTGGCAGTAGGACTCTGTGCACTTTTCCACTGCTAACCAGTGCTAAAGTGCTTGTGCTCTCACCTTTGAACATGGTGACATGGGCTTACACCCATTTGGCACATTTAATTTACTTGTAAGTCCCTAATAAAGTAGTACTACATGTACCCAGGGCGTTCAAATTAAATGCTACTAGTGGGCCTGCAACACTCATTGTGGCACCCACTAAAGTAGCACTTTAAAACATATCTTAGGTATGCCATTGCAACATGTGCCCAGTTTTAATCTACCAATTCAGTTCAGAGTTTATTGCTGTTTTTAAAGTATTTTTATGATGAATTTCTGGTCCTTTTAAAAATGTAACTTTTACTGTTTCATTGTGCTGCTATTGTAATGGACCGTGAATGCGCATTTTAAATGTATATGTTTTTATTTGTGTCTGCAAGTGCTTTGTTCTATGTTGTACTTTTTTGATCTATAGTGATCGAAATAAAGTCCTCTGAACTGAACTGGAACTACCAATTCAACCTGGCAAAATAAACCTTTTGCCAGGCCTAAACCTCCTTTTTAATACATGTAAGTCAGCCCCTAAGTTAGGCCCTAAACAGCCCATAGGGCAGGGTGCATTGCATTTAAAAAGAAGGGCATGTGTTTTTAATTTTTACATGTCCTGTTAGTGAAAAACTCCTAAATTCTTTTTTCGCTACTGTAAGGCCTACCTCTCTCATAGGATAACTTTGGGTTACCTTATTACATTTAATAAGTGTTAACTTTTGATTGGGGACGGGTAGAAATGTCATGTTTGGATTCAAATGAATTTTAATTTAAAATCATCATTAATAATAAAGTCAGATTTTGGATTACAATTTTGACAGTGACACTTTTAGAAAGTTTGCATTTTCCTGCTGAAAAGTTTCTAAGACCTTCTAGGAGTTTCGAGCTGTCTGGGGCTGTTAATGGCTCCCCCACTCCGAATGCGTATTTGGTAGGGACAGTGAACAATAGGGGGCTAGTTTTGGGCAGGATAGGCCATCCTGCCAGGATGGTCAGACGGAGCTGTTCCCTACACCACTTACATGTCAATGGCCTTGCCATCAGCACACACAAAGAAACCTAATACTAGCCTTTTGTGATCCTAGACTTTGTTGAGCCTTTGCAGGGAAAGGGAGGAATATTCCAGAAATAGATGTTGGTGTAGTCTAGAAAATTCCCCTACTTCAAATGATGGTAGCCGGTATAAATATTGTTCATCCTGAGCCACTCTTCAGTACACTCGTGGACCTCTGGACATTACAGAATAAGGACTGCTTGTTCCCCAGAGGACTGCCCTGATGCTTGTGGCCTGCCTTGTTCCCCAGTGGCCAGCCCTGCTGCTTGAGGCCTGTCTTGTTCCCTCGAGGACCTTCCTGCTGCTACCAGAGGATTGCCCCTCTGTATGAGAGTTGCTTGTCCCCCAGAGGACTGCCCAGCTGCTTGAGGCCTGCCTTGTTCCCCAGAGGACTCCCCTGCTGCTTGTGGCCTGCCCTGCTCTCTGCGAAGAAACACTGGACCTGCTCTCTTCATCCCAGGCTACCTGAGTGACTCCAAGGGTCAGTTAGCTGACCTCCTGTTCTGAGCTACAGGGGCACAACAAGATCCAGATACCTCCCTGCAACTGCTCAGCTGACCTGATGCAACTGTACCTGCCTGGACCTGCCACTGCCCCTGCCTGAGCCCTGCTGGCCTCTGCTAGAGTGAGTCCCTGAGTCCCAAGGGGTGCCTCCCCTGTTCCTGGACCCTTGGCTGGCATCAAAGTGCACACCACTACAAGAAAAGGTGAAATCCTGAAGTTCTGGACTTTTCACACCGCAACTTTGAGAACGTAACCTTTCAACTGGACTAACCTGGTCCCTGTATCTTTACCCCATTCTAGCATGACGAGATGCCTGCGAGTGGCGCTTTGTGATTTTGAAATTGCATTCCTCCAGTTCTACTGATTGGATTGGTTTGTGTCCTGCATACATACTTTACACAGTGCATCTAAGTTAAGCCTGACTGCTTTTGTGCCAAGCAACCAGAGTGTTAAGCAAAAGTTAATTCAGTGACTTTTATGGTTTATCCTGACAAGGATTATGGTGGTTGCTTGAGTAGACCCTCCCAACCAATAACCCAATTTCTTACATAGATGATACCCAAATTATTGTAAAGCTATCAGGAGACCCATCTTCATCCAACACTGGATGAGTTTAAACCATCTAAAACCTAAAGGTGCAAAATCCGACATCTTTTGCCTGTTAAAACCAGTTCTTTTATGGGAAGTTCCGTTTTGGTCTCAGGGTTTGGGACCCATGCCTGCCACTGTACCAATTGTAAAAATTCTGGGTGTACAAATCAACTCTTCTTTGGCAAAGATAGATGAGATTTAACTTGTTGTTAAGTCCTGTTTATTTCAGCTTCATTCTTCAAAGTAGGTCATGCATTTTTTCCTCTCCCTTTTAGGGTTCAGATTCTAAATGCATTCACGTCTGCTCGGTTGGATGAATGCAACTCTGTCTATTCTGACCTTCCATTGTTTCAGATAGAAGATGAAGTTACCCACAGAATTATGGTGCATGATTGGCCCTCTGCACTGTTTGCCTTGCTTTGCTTCACTGCTGCTGGTGAAAGAATAGATCTTCTTTACAACCAATATGTTGGGTACATAAAGCCATTTTGTCTCTGAATCATTATCTGCCATTTCATTGATTCTGATGGTATGCCTCTAGTTGTCTTTTAAGATCCAAAGATGCCGCAAAGTTAAGGGGCTGCTCACCTGTTTTCTTACGGGTACTGGCGGAGGGCAAGGGCGCGACTGACTCGCACCCACGAGTCGCTGGAAAAGACAGCTGGAACACCCAGGGCCTCCAAGCACACTGAATACCTGCATTTGCAGAAATAAACACAACGAGGGCCAGGCACAGGCCCTCAGAAGCGACACACCACGAATGGAGGGCTGAAGCTGGGGGGCACACTGCGACTTTATAGCACTGCACCGCGACGTGGCCCCAGAGGAAGGCGCAGCAGGCCCAACCCTTAATTCCTACACACGCTCCTCAACAAAGAAATGTAAAACAAGCAGCCAGGGTTCACTGAGCCACAGATGGACATATAGCAGCGCCCTGCCTGAACGTTAACAAGAGCGCTTGCCCTGTCCTCCCTTGCGGTGGTCTACAGCTGCGGTGCTTCAGACTCCGACCCTTCTATATCCCTACCCTAAGCAGAATCCACTCAGCGATCCCATGGGACATATCATACGCACTGTACACACATCGCTGCACAGACAATGGGCTGAACGGAAGGCAAACAAACAAAGCTGCAGTTTGAAGCATGAAGATCCACGCGTACCCCTGCCGAAGACACTGAGTCCAACTGCCCGGAAGAACATCCATCCACATCATCACCAATGGATGCAGATATGAAATCCCTCCTGCTAACTATACGGCAAATTCTCACATCAATCGAATCCAAAATGGACACAATGAGTATGCAAATGGATTTTATAACGCAAAGATTGGAGAAACATGATGACTGTATAACTGAAACTGAACAGAGAATATCTACCCTCGAAGACACAATCTCAGCAAGTAGAGAACGTCTCCAAGGTATGGAAACACTAATGAAAGTCATCTCTGCCAAAAATGAAGACTTGGAGGCGCGCTCACGCAGAAACAACGTGTGCATATTGGGGATTCCTTAATCCACATCTACGGGCCGTATGGAGGAGTACATTGAACGCCTACTGATAGAACTCTTCGGTGCTGAAGCCTTTTCCAAAGTACTGGTGGTGGAAAGAGCCCACCGTTCACTTTCCGTCAGACCTCCACTGGGTGCGCCTCCTTGTCCAATTCTTGCACGCCTACTCAATTACAAAGACCGAGATACCATCTTAAGACTCGCAAGGGACAGACGAGAACTGGTCTATGAAGGGAACACTATCTCTATATATCCTGATTTTACTATGGCAGTGCAAGAAGCGCGCAAGAAATGTGTACAAGTCAAACGCAAATTCCAACAAGCTAATATACCATACTCTATGAGGTATCCGGCCCATCTCCATGTCCCATACCAAGGAAAAACGCACATCTTTAACACTCCACAGCAGACTCAGGACTTCCTAAAAACCATAAAACATCGAACGCTTGCGGCCCAGGGTAATGACCCCGATCGCCATCCTCAGTGTCAAAGGAGGAATAGCGGAGACTCACACACTTCTGGGATCATACTCCCCATCGACGACCACATGATCAACTCACTGCACTATTGCTAAGGTCAAGACAAAAATTCCAACAGAACGCTTATAGATGCTACCTACTCAGATTTATGTCTAAGTCACTGCCGAGAACAGAATAACATCCACTAAACAACGATCTCCCAGGCACCCTCGCACATGCGGGTGAAATGCCAGGTGCTCCAACGCATACCCCCAGCGGGAACTCCCTGGACAATGCAATGGTTTGCTTCACTTCTCTTTCAACTTTCTATCTTCTATGCTACTACCTATCTTATCATACTCCACTCTAAACTATTTTTCCCTCACCTCTTCTTTCTCATGACTTCTGATCTCTCCATGTCCATTTCAACTACCATATAAGTTCTGACTCACGTTGGAGTAATTGTTGGGAATATGGGAGGGATGGCATTCGCCTGCGGGATTGGGCCGCGGGTGTGGGTGGGGAAGGGCAAGGGGTTTATACTGTTGAATACAGCAACACTGCACGTAACAGTCATGTAAAAGTTAACAATAGACTGGGTACAGACACTGATTTAAACTATTGTCTCAACAGATGTAACAACTTATCGCAGATATTATGGAGCATTTTGATCTATGGACACCCCTAAATCAAACACAGACCTTACTTATAACTTCCTAACATGGAATGTACGGAGCCTACGAAACCCCCGCAAGCGTAGACAAATCCTTAGCTATCTGGACAGGCATCATGTGTAGGTGGCAATGTTACAAGAAACACACTTCGACCCTACGACGCCACCCACCTTTGGAGGGAAATGGGCTGCACATAGATGCTTCTCATCTTACTCGACGTATGCCAGGGGGACTGCCATCCTAATTAAAGCTAATGTGAAATACTGTCCGATTGGCACATATCAAGACACGCAGGGCCGGTATTGTATGATGTGGGGCAGACTGGCGGATCATTCAGTCACACTAGTTAACTGTTATGCTTCCAACATTGATGACGCCACGTTCTTTGACAAACTCTGGGGCCATATCTTAGATATTAGGTCCACATACCTCATATGGGGTGGAGATATCAACGTTGCACTCAATCCCAAAGTCGACCGATCACATGCTGCCCCTACTCTGTACTCAAAAGCAGATTAGCACCTAAATGGCATTATCGCAGACCACCAACTATTTGATGCATGGAGAGTCCTTCACCCCACACGAAGGGAGGACACCTTTTACTCTAGCGTACACTCTAGCTGGTCCTGCATTGATTTCTGGAAACTCTCGAAAGGCCTGGGTACATGGTTAAGAGACTCGACACACCTAGCGCATACATTCTCGGATCCTTCCCCCATCCTACTTAAACTATCCCATCCAGGCAATGAATCCCCGTACCGCTCATGGAGGCTCCAGCCTACTGCGCTACTAGACAAAAGCTTTCGTGAAGAAATACGTCAAGAAATCCTCTCATTTTTCCCCAGAAACATATACAGTGTCCCAACATTAGCCTGTGTCTGGGAAAGCTTTAAGGTTACTATTCGGGGACTGTGCATTGCGAAGGGTGGGGGAATCCTACGAGATATCAGAAGGTCATTGCAAAAGCTCGAATGCGACATTAAAGACGCAGAGACCCTCATTGCCGAAACTCCAACGCCTTACCGACAGGCACATCTAAAAGAATTACTGATAAATTAATCAGACACGGCAGAAGGCGAATCCAGGTTCCGCTCCAAATATCAATGCGCCCGGACATATGGCGAGGGAGAAAGACCCGGTAAAGCTTTAGCAGAGATAACCCGAACCCCTAGATTTGCCAATAACATTCTTGAAATAGCAGACGCGACAGGCATGAGGCAAACAGACTCTAAGAAGATACTTAACATATTTGCTGACTACTATTCACAGCTTTATAGCACACATAGAGCAGGCCAAACCGACATGACGCTTTACCTTGAAGACTCAGCCATAGGCAGGATTAGCGACTCTCACAGAGAGTTTCTGGCAGCCGATATTGAAGAAGATGAGATACGAGCGGCCATAATAAACCTGCGCTCGGGCAAAGGCCCGGGCCCAGATGGCCTGCCTGAAGACTTCTATAAATGTTATATTGACCAACTAGTTCTCATCCTCAAACAGATCTATGAAGAAGCCAAAAATAATGGTACCCTCCCCATGACGATGCGACAAGCTATGATCATTTCCCTCCTTGAACCAGGCACAGACGCTACCACATGCGAGGCCTATAGACCCTATCTTTAATTAATTGCGACACCAAGATTTTGGCCAAAGTATTGGGCAACTGTCTAACATTACTGATGGAAGGACTACCAGACTAGGTGGGCTTTATACCCGGGAAAGCAACCTCACACAACCTGCGCACTATATTTGTGCTCTTACAAGACATAGACCCGGAACTATCAGCAGCGGCGGTCTTTTTAGATGCCACAAAGCCCTTTGATTCCCTGGAATGGGACTATATTTTTATGGTACTGAGCAGGATGGGTCTCCCATCTCATTTCCTATCATGGATCGCATTCCTCTACAATCAGCCACTAGCTATCGCACAGATAAATGGTCTCTACTCTAACCCGTTTCCCGTCTCGAGGGGTGCACGTCAGGAGTGCTCCCTCTCCCCCCTGCTTTTTGAATTGGCAATTGAACCACTCACGGCCAAGCTTTGTCAACACCACAGAGAATAAGCGATACGATATCCCTCACGGCATATATTAGTATCATTATATGCTGATGATATCACGCTCTACATCCGCGAACCGCAAACGAGCCTAAACCCCATTCTCATGGAACTTATCCGATTCGGTAACAACTCAGGGATCCACATCAATTGGAATAAATCACAGATACTCCCTCTCACGCCCAACACTCTCGAATTCCCCCTAGACTACTCACTAAAATAGTGCGACTCGGAAGTAAAATATCTAGCGGTAGTGATATCCCGGGACAGAGAAGAAACACTTCGGGCAAACTACGGTCCAGCAATCGAATCGATTACAAGCTCGATAGCTCGCTGGACCTCTCTGCCGCTATCACTAGCAGGGAGAATCTCACTAACGAAAATGATAATCCTACCTAAACTACTATACCTATTTCTCAACATACCATACCACCCTGGCCGACCTTTTGTTCGCTCACTCCGATCACTACTAATCAAACTGGCATGGGGCGGTAAGCAACCCCGAGTAAGCTGGCAGACTCTCACAACCATTCTCACCTGACGGCTTTGAGGCGCCAGACATGGAACTATATTTCCTATGCGCCAAAGCCCACCATGCAATATACTGGCTCCATCCACCACCATTCATGCCGAACCTGGCTGTCAAACAGGGATATATGGCCCCCATACCCACGACCTCCTTCCTAGGAACGACAGTCCCCAGAGAAGACACTAAACAGTAGCCTGCACCAATCTCACATGGGATCAGCTAGTTAAATCAGCGCGTAAGCCATTGTTATATTCTCCACTGATGCCTCTTCCATATCATCCCCTTGCACCAGTCACCCACGAAACCATATGCCGAGACATGCTTCGCAAAAGATGCTGAAACACTTGGGGTGACCTCTATCATGAGGGCGTTTTCAAAGAACGACTGGCACTCCTGAGCGGTGAAAATGTCACACAACTGGAGATCTTCTTATATATTAGGCTTAGACACGAGGTCAGAGCCAACACCCTTGAGTTCCCTCAGGAAACCCCAACACTGGATGCCCTGCAAGTCTTGTTGCAAATGTCGGGGCCAGCACATGCAGTATCCAAACTCTATCACACTGTGTTATTAGAACGCTCAAATGCGCCACATAATACAAGAAGAATGTGGGACCATGAATTAGATGAACCACTAACAGACAAACAATGAATATACTGCTGCCGCGCTATCGCTGCAAGTAGCAGATTGCGGATCATACATTTTAAATTTCTACATCGAGTGTATTACACAGCAGTAGGCTTATGTAAATATAAACTGAGAATGGATGATCGCTGTGATAGATGCCGGCAGGAAGGAGCGGGGTTGCTACACCTCGCATAGCAATGTCAGGAGGTACATAACTATTGGCGGGAAGTGGTGGCAGCCTTGTACAAGATGGTTGAGGCCCCTATCCCTATCTCACCGACCCTGGCACTGCTAGGATACACAGAGGACCTACTAACAGCGCATAAGAAGTTCATTGCGCTAGGCTTACTACTGGCAAAACGAAGAGTAGCGTGTAGATGGGGCCGGGGGCACGCCCTCAAGTTCAAGGAATGGCTCACAGACCTCATTTATTGTAAAGACCAATAAACATCTTGTGCGGAAATCCTACCAATTTCGTCCCACCCCAAAAATATTTGGGACCCCCTACTAACATATTTGCGTGAGCATTCAGATTGAATGACAATACACACCATGTCAAACGGGTAAGACTAGAGCAATGTAATTAACCTCCTCTACGCTAATGTGAGCTAAGGACTGAGCAAATAAACTACTGTTCCGCTACACATTATGCAATGCTGGAAGGACTAACATATCCATAACGATATATCTGCACATGCCTGCCAGGCTCCCATTTTCCGTAGATGCTGTATGATAAATCTAATGACTGTTGTAGACATCAACCTTGCTGTTAAATCATGGTAATTGTACACCCACTAATTGTGCATGTTTTTCTTTGGTTGCTGTATCTTGCTGAAAACTCGATAAAAACATAAAAAAATAATTTAAAAAATCCAAAGATAAATTCCTTTTGAATGTTCCCAAATATCATTGGAAAACTATAGGAGGTAGTGCGTTCTCCTTTGCAGCTGCTTCCATATGGATTTTTTTTTTATCCCTTCATCTTTGTCCAGAGTCCAATTTACATACCTTTAGGAAATTATTTGAGACCTGGTTGTAGCCACCCTGCTGTTAGTCCATGGTATTTCATCCAAACCTTAATCTGTCACTTTGAGTTGCTTAGAGAATGGGTATTTTGCTTTTAAGCACCACAATACCCTTCTCAGGGTAAACACTGCTCTCTATAAAAGCATAACTTAAACCTAATATCTGTGCATGACAGCACAGATCAGAGCAACCTATTCGTACTCTGTGACAGTGCCACAAATTATATTTTTATGAATAGTCAATGAGTTGTTGTCTTTAAGCTTGTGTATTCTGAGTCCTATGCTGCTTACCAAGGAGACAACAAATTGGTAAAATATCAGTCTTTAAGAAAGGTATACATTGTTAACTATTGTATCTCTCTAGTACTTCCTTGAATTCTGTCAACCCACACTTTAGTTGTTCCACTCCACAAAATTGTGCCAGCCTTGCTACATAAAGCTCCCATTGAAGAATGTTGTAGGCTAATTACAGAGCATAAATCTAACCAGAGCTAATTACAGAGCATAAATCTAACCAGAGCATAAATCTAGTAAGAATTCATTTTTAGTCGAATTCCTCCAACAGAATGCATCTCTTTGAGTGGTAAGATAGTCTGACTGTTTTAGGGATCCTGTGAACAACTGGAGCATGCATATTAACAATATCAACTATTTATAGAGCGTGCAGTACATACTATTTTGTATATACATCCTTACATAGTTAAGCATTATTGCTCTATGTGCAGTGTGTTAACAGTGGTTAACTTCTTCTACTCAGGGTGTGTACATAGGTATCTGAAGCCTAAAGGATGTGGGCAATAGTACTATAGGCACCCATCAGCCTTGTGTTAACAAAACTCTGTCCGAAAACCAGCCAGACAGTCCCTACTAGTATCTTGTCCATACCTCACACTTTCACCAAATGCAAAATGCAGACAACAGTCATTAGCATCCTTTCCCAAATATTGCTTAGGATTTCTAGTGCTATCACACAATCTTTTGAATGAATGAATGAATGAATGTATTTATTTGCATAATTACTTAAAATCATTGCAAAATTGTTATACAGCATCAAAATTAATGTTTAAAACCATGTCTCACACCTTTGTTATTCTTGTATCAAATCATGTATCAAAAAATAACATTTAAAACAGGTCTCAGACCATTTGTGAAATGGGGTTTTACCCTAAAATACGTAGGTTAAAATTACGATTAAAATGTCCGGGTCCCTTATATAATCATTGACTATGGAAAAAAGAGTCTACTTGATGTGTTGCGGTTTTTATGGGCCCATCGTGGTTCATTTTCTGGAGAGGGAGCCTCACTGTTCGTCCCCTTCTGTGCCGACAGGAATCACTGCAGTTGCGGCCGCACAGTTTGCTTCTGTATTGTTTTCAATTAGGACCCTTCGAGCCATGTTCATGAATTTGCCAAATTTTGCCAGGTCCGAGGGCACTGTGCAGGACTGGAGCAAGGCCACTGCATCAACGCATTTTCTTATCCCATGCCTTAGAAACATTGGTTTTAACAATTTACAACGATGTTGGATCGATAGTGACTGTGTAGTAGTTATGGATCAGTCTCACTTTTAATTGAAAAGATTTTTTGGTTTGCTAATAACTTGCTGTCATTTGACGAATGTGCCTAAAATGGGCATAGACAATTTTATACCAAGCAGATCCATTTCAAAATGCCCAGGTCCATGCAGATCTGCCTAGGGAGGTGGGGGTCAAAAAACATGTGTGTTCCCATCTTAACTCCCAAAGAAATATTTGCTCTCCAATGGAACAAACACTGCTGAACAAAATTACACAAAAGTTAGCATGAAACTAACACGTTATTCAGAATATATCCATATTGTGATTTGGTGTCATCCTCAAATAGGTTTTCAGATATTTGTGGTACAGAAAGTTTTGGGTAGTCTTCAAAGGATTAGTCTTTTGTATATCTTGACTGTTATTTCACAGACAGTCATTGGGCCTGGGCTATGCAGGGTTCGCAGACCCATATTTTGAAAAAGAAATGAATTCCATTGGCTGAGGCCATGGTACAATGTCCATTGATCCGATCAATCTGATTGATTGGACGCTATAGGAACATTTATGAAAGGGACTATAAGGGGGCAGGGGACGTTTCCCCTGATCCCCCAGCCGATGTGGGGAGGACCCAAAGACAAACAAAAGGTCTCCAAAAAAAAAACAGTTTTTTTCTATAGGGCTGTGAACTGTTTTCTGGGTTTATGGCCCTCAGGAATCCACTGAGGGCTTCAGCCAGTGGCGGCCGGGTCGCGCGAGGATGCACGTATGCACGTAATAAAAATTAATTTTCCTTCCCGCCGGGCCCCTCATCTCAGCTCCTGCTCTCCTCGAGGAACAGGAAGCACAGCCAGGCCCCACTGACCAATCACAGCGCAGCAATGCAGCGTTGTGATTGGTAGGCACCCAGGCTCCCCTGACCAATCACAACGCTGCAATGCAGCATTGTGATTGGTTTTGAGAGTCCTGGTTCGACGCTCAACTGGGGAACGGGGCCTGGGCATGTTCTCCACGCAGGCTGTAATGCAGTCTGCATGAAGAACGGGGACAAGCGCGCATGACTGGTTTGTGCGGCCCCAGAGGGCCGACCAAACAGTCATTGCTCATTTAGGAGTGGGCAAACCACTCCTCCCCTGCCCTGCTCCGAGAGCAGAGCAGCCCCACCCACCGGCCGCCCGCAAAGCAGAACAAACCTAAAATGATAATAACTGAAATGCTTGAAAGCAGTGGGGCGACGTTCCTCCACTATAGCGGAGGAGCCGCCACTGGCTTCAGCCCCCTGGTGGCTCCTAAGTTTTGCAGAACATGTTTTAGGTATGCAGATCACCAAAAAATACTTAACAAAAGAAATTGGGATTGGGCACATGGCTTGGCTGAAAGAAAGGCCCTGTGACCAATCACTGATTTGCACAGTTGTAGGCAGCATGAGGAGAGGGGTGGACATAAAGAAGGCTGTTTGGGATGTTGAGAGCATTGCCTGACTGACTGCTAATCTCGCTCTGGCCAACCCCACTGCAGATGGCTAAAACCAATGCGCCAAAAGCTGTGCACATCTGCAGCTAGCCACACTAGAGGTCGTGTGCAGGACTTTGCCCAGCAGCTACTCCTATTGTGCACAAAACACTTTCCTGTTTAGCATTGAGATGCCTAGTCTTCTTGCAAGTGTCAGAACTGTATTTATTAAACTGAGGGTTTGTGCAAAAGTAAACATGATAAGTGTGGCATTATGTCTCTTTACATCCTAGGGAACTGAAAAGAAATTCCAAATAATTATGAACAAGTTTTTCCAATCAATCTACTCCCTCTCCTACTATCTCCACTACAGAATTATTCTCCTCAGTGCCAAAAATTATAGGGACGTTTAAGTGGTTTCTCCTCAGAAGGTAATGGCATTTATAGCTGCAAATCCACAACATGCCAATTCTCCACATTCTGATGGGATACTTCTGATTTTAAAGTAAAAAATGGGTTTGTTTCAGCTTGCTCCCCTTAAAACTTTCTCCACTTCAATGTAAATTAACGGGGAAATTAAATTCTGCCAGTTCCTTTGTATTTCTCCCTTTTGTGTTTTCCCAAATTCATATGTCTTACCTAATGGCATTATTTGTTTAATTTGAGTCTGCGGTCCCAAGACATGACTGAGTCCCAGGACTTCTATGCCGAGTGTTTGAACTTCTGACACTTAAAGAATAAGCTTCTAATATATTCCAACACATTATTAGTGCCTGAAAATGAGCGTTTAAGAGGTGCCTAGGTTCCGTTTGATATTCCGTTGGCAATATGTGTTTCTAGTAAACAAAGTCTCATAAAATTGTACAAGGTTCATTGACTCAGCTCCAGAGTCTGTGATCTTGTAACTAAAATTGCTGTCCACAGAACCCTATTGTGGATTGTGGTAGAACTTCTTTTTTGATGCCACAGACTTCAAGGCACTGGTGAGTGTGTGGACTTCAATCACTCGAAAAGGTGGTTTTAATATATATACATATTACCCAGTGGAAGTCGCCACTGGGTACTTATAGTTAGTAACACGTTTCGATAGGAAATTTATTTTTTGGTTTGCTTATAACTTTGGCGCTATTAGACGAATCCTCACAAAACTTTCCAAAAAAAGTCTCAGTCACCTCAGCTACTTCCGGGACAGTTTTGGAGTGATCTGCCAACCGGGGCCCGAGAAAAAGCAGGGGTTCTAAAATGTGTTTTCTCCTTACCATTTTCCCATTGGAAAATTGAGCAGCAATACCTCAAAAACTGCTGAACGGAATTGCACCAAATTTGGCAGAAAGCTAGATATTTGTTCAGAAAGGGTTCATTTGGTGATTTGGTGTAAATCTGTTTAGTAGGTTTTGAGAACTGAAGGTTCAAAATGTATGTATAGTTCACTCCGTTGCGGCTCCATGGAGCCAACAGATCAAAAGATAAGATCTGATTGGCTGGCAACACTTGAACAAAGATGTGGTGGAAGCCAGAAGCCATTTTAAGACTTGGGAATCAGCCCCCCTGTCCTGAAAAAGAAGAAAAACCCATATGGACTTAGTAGGGATACCTTGCCCTCTAGCCCTGTTGGGAGAACCAGAGAGACTACCCACTCACTCCCCAAGGCCAAAAATGTAATATTTCTTTATTTTTTTATTCTGTGTATTGAAAACATTGACAGGGTAAAAAACAGTTTGCATTTTCCCATTGCCGATATCCACCAAGTAAATTACAAACTTTAATGCACACACCACATTGTCGTACTCGGATGCTTTTTGTCTTCTGCCTTCCTCCCGGGGCCCCTCCCTGTCAGCCAGAGTCCCTTTGTAGTCCCCCCACTGGGTTTCCACATGAGTTACCTCTGTGAGTATTCCATTTGCCCCAGACCTGGTCCCATTGCCTGGGGCATCCCCTGCTCTCGTATACTGTTTTCTCTGCAGTCATACACCAGTCCAGGTCATTCGTCCAATCTTGCAGTTTCGGTGCGTCAGCTGCCCCCGACATCCTCGCTATGTTGCGTTTAGCTCAGGGACATCTTAAGGATTTTGGGGGCCCTGGGCCAAGCATATTTGGGGCCCCTGTGAGGAACAGTTTTGAATTTATGATCCTATTTCAGCTCTTTCATGCCCTCTTTGGACGAGTCACTGACCGTGCACAGACACACCCGTCCAAATTCTAAATGCGTTTACATGCAATATTCAGGAATAGTGATGAGTGTTTTCAATATTGTAACACAGCAGGGGCTCGCTAATATTATTGCAAATACTCTCTGTGACACTCTCCCATTTCTCATATGTGAGGTCCTGATTTGATCTAAAAGAAACTATTTTATGGCTGTTGCATGAAACATAAACACAACAATTCTTTACAAAATGTCTGTAATAGACACACATATCACCCACATTGAAAATAAAGCAAAGGAAAGTGGTATTTAAAACAATCTGTTTAAGCATAATCAGGGCAAGACTCTGCAGAATAAAGCTGGTTCTATGAGGGGGGCCCCTGAAAGGCTGGGGCCCTGGGCCAGAGCCCACTTTGCCCATGCCTTAAAACGCCTCTGGTTTAGCTATTGTTAGGCCTAACATTACCGAGGTCCATTCCTTGGTACTAAGGTCAGTGGTGTCCAACACATTTAGGAGACACCATTTTTGGGAAGGAGTCATCTCTACTCCCGTAATTCCACTCATACTAAGGACAATGGCTGCCCAGTACCGTTGTATTGGCGGGCATTCCCAAATTGTGTGATAGTATGTTCCATTTTGACCACACTGCTGCTTACATTTAGGGTCTGTATCCCTACCCATTTTGGCCAGAGTGTGGCATGAATAGTATGTTCTGTGCAATATTTTCAATTGTATCAAGCGGAATTTAGTCGATAATGCCGCTTCCTTTGGGGATGCCAGTGTCTCCTGCCAGTCTTCGTCCTCCAGTTCCCCTATATCAGATTTCCAATGCTTCTATGAGTTTATTGAGGGGGTCAGGAAAGTTATTAACCAATTTTTGGTATGTCATGAATATTGCTTTACGCTGCATGTTGTCTGTCAGGATTCTGTCCTTTAGTGGGGATGACTCTGAGAGCTCCATACGCTTGGGGATTGCTGCTTGTAGTGCATGTCTAATTTGGAGATAACAAAAAGTCTCTGTGTCAGTCAGCTCATATTCTTGTTGCAGTATTGTGAAGGGTTTCACCACCCCCCTCACCCACAGGTCACCCACTCAGGATATACCTATTAAGTCCTATTTATCGAAGCTGGGGATTTTGCCCATGGTGCCCAATCTTTCTGTCTCCCATAATGAAGTTTGTTGTGTTATTTTGCTGCCCCATCCCATTTCCTTCTGGACCGTGTGCCAGAGTTGGACTGTGATAGATGTCGGGCCTGTCAGCGAAAGGTGTCGGGGAAGGTGTAAAGCGCTCTAGTATAGCCCCCCTTGCCCAGTACATATCTGTCCATTCTATAAGCTGGTTCATCTTGCGGCCGAAGTATACACTGGTTGATGGCTACTAGCCAATAGTATTTCCATACATCAGGCAATGCAATACCTTTCTCGTACCACCCCCGCACTAGTTTCTGGTGTGCTATTCTCGGGGGCTTCCCGTCCCACAGTAACGACCTTTGTTCACTTTCAATCATCTGGAAGTACTTGGAAGGGATTGAGTATGGTGTGTTTTGCAGTATATATAGGAAACGGGAGAGTGCCATCATTTTGAAGAGGGAGTCTCTTCCAAGTAGGGAGAGTGGTAATGTTTTCCAGTGATGCACGTCGCCTCTTAGGCACAGCAGCGGGGGCGAGAGATTATGTTGGTAAAAGAGATCAGGGTCTGTAGTGATATAGATTCCGAGATAGCAGAACCCCTCTGATACCATCTCCGCCTTGCACTCCTTGGGAAGTGCAGGGAGGCATCCCATGTAATATGTAAATAGTGGATTTCGACCAGTTGATGTTGTAGCCCGAATATCTGCCAAAGTAAATGAATATAGTCAGTTTTCGATGGATTGAAGTTTTGGGCGATGCCAGATAAAGGAGCACATCATCTACGTAGAGGGATATTCTGTCCTCCCAATTAGCAGCCCAGCGTAGACCCCTTATCAGTGGATCCCTTCTGATCCAAGTAGCTAGAGGTTCTAGCATCAAGGCAAAAATCAACGGTGATAGGGGGCAACCCTGCCTTGTCCCTCTCCATAGGAGGAATCTGCAAGATATTCTAATGTTGACTACTACTTGCTCCATGGGGTCAGTATAAAGGAGTTTTAGCCACGCCATGAAGTTGGGTCAAAATCCCATCCTTTCTAATACTGCAAACATGTACAGCCAGTCGACGGTTTTGAAGGCCATGCGAGCATCGAGCGACATAACTACTGCATCTTCCCTCAGCGTGTGAACTCTCCCCAACACACCATGGAGTCTCTGCAGATTACGCGCTGTACTCCATTCTGGCATGAAACCTGACTGGTCAGAGTGCACCAGCTGCGGTATAATCTGGATTAAGCGCTTAGCGAGTAGTTTGGCTAGTACCTTGGCTTCGAAATTAAGCAATGAGATGGGACGATAAAATGTGCAATTGTCTCTAGGTTTGCCCTCCTTATGGATCACGACTATAGAAGCTAGCCATTGGCCCTCAGGGAGTTTCTCCATCACTCTACTTTCGAGATACATATTTTTGAGGTGCAGGGCTATTTTATTTGCTGCCAGTTTGTAGAGCTCAATCGGGAGGCCATTAGGCCCGTTGCCTTTCTCAATTGTGTACTTCGAATCGCTTGCTATATTTCCTCGTCCGTTATTTCACCCTCAGTTAGTGTTAGGGCCTTCAGGCTGAGGGTGGGGAGAGGAATGTCTGCCAGTAATTCTTTGGCTTCCTCTCTTGTCGATGTCCTGGAGGGAGAGTAGACACCGCAGTAGTGGGTGACAAACTTCTCAGCTATCTGCTGCGGGCCGCAAAGTGTCCTCTCCACCTCCGAGTTGATAGTGGTTACCAATTTATTTGCTTGCTCTCATCTATCCAGCCATGCTAGCAGTTTCCCTGCCTTATTACCTACCTCATACAACTTGTGTTGTGTGGACGTATAATGGGCCTTGGCTGCATCTGTTGCTAGCTCTTTGTATTTCTTTTTCTTAAGATTGAGGAGGTGGTCTGTTCCGGGTCACTACCCGTCAGAGCTGCCTCCAGCTGTTAGGTATCGCGTTCAAGCGTTTCTATTGCTGCTCTCTTTTCCTTTCTGTACCCTGCTATCAGAGAGATGGCTTGCCCTCTTACCACTGGTTTGAAGGCTTCCCAGAGGGTATGTGCAGATTCGACTGACCCCACGTTTACCTTGAAATAATTGTCTGGAGTAATCCCTTTCTCACCAGCGGGATTTTTAGCCACCATGGATTAATCGTTACCTTTCCTCCCGGTCATGGCACCCCCTCTGAATATACCACCCAGATTGGTGAGTGGTCTGATATCCCTCTTGCCAGACGTCTTATCTCCTTGAAACACCCCACCAGCCCTGCCAGTGTGATTACGTAATCTATTCTAGAGAGACTATTGTGAGTTCCTGAGTGGAACGTAAAATGCTGTGGTGTTGGGTTATGTGTCCGCCATGCGTCCACCAACCCAGGGTGGCTAGGAATTCACAGAGTTGTGAGTTAGTGTGTGATGAGGATCGCAGTGGATATCTATCCATTTGATCTGATAACGTGGCGTTAAAGTCTCCCCCAATCAATGGCTCCCCTTTGGGAAATTCTAGAAGTACATGGCTAATATCTTGAAAAGCCTGCGTGTGTAAAGCCGGGGGTACATATATTGTTATTATGGTGATTGTTTTCCCGTTCCATGTCCCGGACACTGCTGCATATCTGCCCTGTGCGTCTACTCACGTGCGATCAACCGATAGGGGAAAGGCTTTCCGCTGTAGTATCCTCACCCCCCTCGATCCAGTGGTGAAGCCTGCATGCACTAATAATTTGTATCCCCAACAGTCCAGGGCTTTACAGGAATTGCCAATTAGATGCGTCTCTTGAAGTAAGACTATATCTGGGGATTGACGCTTCACATACTGGAGTACCACTTGTCTCTTTAGTCTATCTCTCAGGCCATTAACATTCCAGGAAAGGAGTTTCAACCCCGGGTTTTTATTAGTGTGCATCATTACCTGTGTGGTTTGTCTGCTGCCCACTCCTCTCCGCGCCAGGGCAGTGTCTTGTGGTCAGCATATTATGTGGTGTGGCAATACTAAATTTCAGTGTTGTACTAGTCATATTGTATCCGACCAGTGTTACTCACGTCCGTCAACGCAATACCATTCAAACAGTAAATAATAAACATACTTCCCTTTCCCACCCTCTCCCTTTGTGACAAGATAGAAACAACTTTAGAACCTACAATTAAGAACACCCCCTCCCTGCTTCCCTGCAATCTGGGTCTAAAACTACCCGCCTCCCCAACTATGCCTGTCGCCCTTTAACAGTCATGGAGGACCAGGGCTTTTCCCCTTCGTCCTCCGCCGTTCCCCATTATCGTTAGAGACACGAGATAATATCAACTCCTTGCCCGGTGACTCTCTTTGTAGTTCTGTGTCTCTTTTTCTCAATAAAGCATATGGAGGTGCACCAGGTAAGGAAGTCCAATCAAGCGTATTGACTTCAGTGAATTGAGGAGACGGATACTTAGCAGGGTATCAAATGAGGGGCACAGTGATGCCCCGGGAAAATCCCTAAGTTGCCAGCGTACCTAGCTGGAACAAGGATATTGAACATTGTTTGGTACACCACATACAGTCATAGAAGATAAAGCCCTGATAAAGTTCCTACTGTTTATGGAACGAGACGCGTTGGCTGGACAGTGTATGTGAATAAAGAAAAAAGGATGAAAAAAGAGAAAATAAAGGTTTTGATACAATACGCTTGATTGGACTTCTTTACCTGGTGCACCTCCATATGCTTTATTGACCAAGGATCTGGTACACAGGGGCACTGAACAACGGCAGGTGCTGGAGGAATTGTGCACAGGACTCTTAAATCTACGACACCAAGCAAGAGGTGCAGACTGGAAGGTCCGCTGTTGGGTTCTTTTTCATTTGTGTCTCTTTTTCTGTTCTGTCATGGGACTCACCTGTGACTAGCCCGCGTCTTCTGCATCGGTGAGTCTGCTACTAGTTCATACGGTTCATTTTTGTGGTCGCCCCTCTCCAGGGGTCTCCCGCCTAGTTTCCAGGGTTGTCTGGTCTCCTTGTATCAGTGGCCTTTCTCGTCTTCTGTCATGCCGGACCTTGGGGCTGCTGCACCGCACCATCCTCCACCCTTCAATCAACTCCCACGCTGTCTCTGGCGTCTCAAAGAACCACGCTTTACCCTCAGCTTCAGTTCTCAATTTTGCTGGAAAGAGCATTGAGTACTTCACTCCTCTGCTATGCAGTTCCTGTTTAACTTTTCTGTACGATCTTCTTTGCTTCTGAACTTTGATGGTGAAGTCGTGAAAAAAGGTAATGGTGTTGTTTTCATACGTTACTGGCGGTGCACTCCTAGCCGTCTGTAGGAAAATGTCTCGATCGTGAAAGTTGAACAGACAGGCCAGGATAGGTATTGCTGGGACCCCGGGTTTGGGTCTGCCTCTGGGGACCCTGTGCGCTCTTTCCACCAAGAAAAACCTGAAAAGGCCTCGTGGCTGAAGGTATTTAGTGATCAGTTCTTTCATGAAGAGGTCCGTTGCCGGCTCCTCTTCGCGCTACGGTACACCGATTGTTTGGACATTATTGCGTCGTGACCGCCCTTCGTATTCGTCCAGCTTCGCTTCTAGGGTTTGACTTATGGTCTGTAACTCCTTAACTTGCTGTTGCTGCCGTAAGTCTGGGCAGGGAAAAATGTTTGCTCCCACTGCTGGAGCAGAGTGAAAAATCTGCTCCCACAGGGTGGGAGGATACTTGTGGTTTTCTCCCGTCAGCACCCAGCATGGGTGTTGACCGAGGAGCTGGGTGAGCACTGGGGCACCCACAAAACCAAAAGAATGCAGCTCCCACCATGGGAGCCAGCAGGGGTGGCGGGGCCATCCAGCTTTCACACTCTTCTCACTATAAAAAAACGGTATGCCACTGTGTGATTTTAGCAAAAGTTAGAGTAGTGCAGTAGGCCCGGGCAGAATTTGCATTATGCGGCGTAATTAGGAGAATTTTGATAATTTCATGCTACTCTTGTTAGGCAAAATTCCCAAAATTACCCTACTATGCTACATTCTGTAATTACATGGCGTCCATGGTAAAAACATTAGCGTGAATGTGCCTTTCTCTGTAAACATGTACTGCAAACACAAGGGAATAACATGAACACTGCGCTTGAGTGGTTTATCTTCTCAATACTTTTTTTGCACTAGTTTTTGTGTGTGAAATGCCAGTTTTACATTTTGCATAATTACATGTAACTTTGCATCACTTTACCCACATGTTGTGTGGCTCAGCAAAAGCAAATTACACACATTTCCCAAACCCCTAGTTTGCAGGGCATTTAGGGCATTCTGGGTAACAAGTGGTAGTGACATTAATGTAAATCACACCTGCCTCAACTTCCCTAGGTGAACAGTTTTTAGAAATATCTCAGTTTGTTAGGTTTACCCGAGTGGCAGCAAAGCCCGGGCTCAAATTCCGCAGTTTATACTAGAAAAAAGCAAGATTTTAACAAACGCTTGAGGTTTGCAAGGCATTCTGGGTAAGAAAACTTAGTAGAATTCAAGCAAGTTGCACCTCCTTGGAGCCCTCTGGTTATATAGTTTTCAGACATGTCTGGGTTTGGTAGGTTTCCATAGTTGGCAGCTGAACCCAAGCCAAATTCCACAGCTATCCACATTGCCAAAGTGTTTAATTTTCCATGGCAAAAATTATTTGTCTCCATATTGTATTTTGGGGCCTGTCGCGGAAAACAGGCCCACCCACAAAAGTGGGATAGCACCTTTATTGGAAGAAGTGTGGAACATAGAATAGTGTGACTTCTTTTTAACAGATTTTCTCTCCATTTTTGGCATTCAAATGTAAGCGAGAGTGCAATAAAGAACACATTTTTCAAAATGCCATCTGAATTACATGATATTATGGGTAACCCCAAATTCGGTTATGTACCACTAATCACTATTTCCTAGGTCAGTATCTTGGGCACATTTGAAGAATGCATAGATTTCCTTCATACCCATTTTTCATTCATTAGATTTTACAATATGAATTGAAGTATAGTCGCTACACATTGAAAAATCATTATAAGCTTTTGCTCTGTTGTTGGCTCTGGGTTAGG
Source organism: Calotriton arnoldi (assembly GCA_963921515.1). Taxonomy (NCBI): domain Eukaryota; kingdom Metazoa; phylum Chordata; class Amphibia; order Caudata; family Salamandridae; genus Calotriton; species Calotriton arnoldi. Next base: position 396,289 of record CAWUFW010004763.1, read on the forward strand.
CTTGTTTTAGGACAACCAGCAAGCGCTCTAGATAGCTGTAGCCAGAAGTGTCTGACAGACATAAGGATATGCTACTTTTGTTAATCGGCTATTGGGATAAAATATTACAGATGAAAAAGTCACCCATTTCTACTTTTCTGAATTATTTTCATTCTTTTTTTTTTATTTGACTGATTAGCTTCTTTGAGAAAGTCATGAGCGATCTATAGAAATGACCATTTGATGTATTCATTTTCCCAGTTCACCCATGGGTTTTCCACCTGTTTCCACCACAAACTGCAAATAGGTATAATCAACAAAAATTGCAACTAGGTAGAAAAGACCAAAAAATAGAAAGATTTGGCTACTACTTAGAAAAATGCAAAAACTGTGGTTACATTTTTTTCAACAACTCCGCTTATTCTTAAAAACTGGTGATCTTAGCACAACAAATGATCTGTTGATGCCATTTTTAAAAAAAACATACACTTTCTTGCAGAGCACTTTTTCTCACTTATCCAGTGCTTTGATGTCCATCAACTCCATATCTCGGTATGAATATATTCATGGGTCTGTACTAGGATTCTAAGTATTTACTTAGCTGTGCTGATTTGGACATCCCATGCAGTATATTAGCTGGTGTTATCATTATGAAATTCAGTGGTGTCATTTTTTCAGCCACAGAAGGAGGCAGAGCTGAGCTAGACCTGCCAGAATTCAAACGTGATCTGTACAGGACCAAGGGCCAGATTTACTAACCTTTAACACAAGGCAGTGTAGCAAGTAAACTTTCTGTGCTGCGTTGCGTGAAAGGGAGAGAGCAGAAGTGTGCCATATTTACTAAAATATGGTGCACTTTTGTTCTCTCATAGCGCACGTGCACTTCAGGCAGCCTAGCACCAATGCAGGCACCCTTGCACCAATGCGTTACGAGGAGAATTGTTTTTGAGCAGAAAGGGATACCTTCCTGCAAAAAAACAATCTCTCAAGGCATTTTCCTCTTTCTGTGTGTGCTGCAGATTGCGGCACACATAGAAAGAGGAAATAACAAGGAGAAAAAATATTTTTCTCTTCGGTTGCGCCATCCTCTGGGAGGCGTAGCAATTTCACGCAATCCCCAGGGGCAGCTCTTCCATTAGAGTGGAGTAGCGTTGTCCCACTAAAATTCACCCAGAAAAGTCCCAGAGAGGAAAAAAAAATTGGTAATAAAGTTAATACATATCCATTTTAATTTTCGTCAACCCATCCTGAACCGAGTGTCAGGACGGGGCGGGGCCTTCTGAGTGGCAGCAGTGGTGGAGCTGCCTGCGCAGGAGTTTATAGTGCGCATGTCACTTTGGCCGGCCGTCTTGCCATGGCCAATCTGACATGCACACTATAAATCTCTCAACCCAGCTGTCTTAGACAGCTGGGTTGAGAGCATGCATAAGCCTCCAGTGTCCTCGCAAGTGCCGAGAGGCCTCTCCCTCCAATCCTGGCGTTTCTCTCATGCAGGCTAACAGCTTGAGAGCAGCGCCAGGATTGGTTAAGGGAGTTTGCTGGGGCCCTGGACATGATGTGACGAGAAAAAGTGGACCGGAGTGAGGAGGATGTGTCTGCAGCAAGCACGGTAAGTACGTTTTTATTTATTTTATTTATGTATTTATTTTCTGCACTCATTTGCCCGCCTCTCCACTCGCCGTAGTTGCCAGCTGCCACTGACAATCCCAGGCTTACAAACCTTTGTAAATCTGGGATTGCGTGAAATCCATGGGTGGATGCATAGGAACACCCATGTTCCACTCATGGAGCATCTCTCAGAATGAAAGGTAACGCAATGCAGAGTATTAGTTTTTGTTTTACAAAGCCTCGCAAGGCAGTGCAAATCGCCCCTTGCGTCGCTTTGAAAATATCTACTACCATTTTGTGTCATGGATGCGCCACAAAAGTGGTACAACCATGCGGAAAATGTTAGTAAATCTGGCCCTAAATGTGCTAAACTTATTTAGCCATCTGAGCTACCTCCTACCTCACTGATCTTCCTGAGAAAAATAAAATGTCACCAAAGTGTTCTTCAGTGGTGAAATCCTCCGCTCTCATCCCAGCTACCTTCTACAGAGAAATGCTTTGCTCCCTTTGCTTTCCTACTCATTGGTTAATTTTAAGTTCTAAGGCTAAAAAAAGGTTCTGCCAAATTCCATGGAAGCCGCTCCCTTTTTATTTGCACAGCTGTTGCACTTGGGAGGGTGTTTTTAAGTCCACTAAACTCATATTTGAGAAAGCCCAGCCGTGGTGGAGTCGGCTTTCTAAACCGCAGCAGCTCTGACAAAAACTGCACATTTTATATAGATTTTTTTCCCTAGGAAAACAGAATGATAATTTGCCAGAAAAACAGTCAAAGTCAAGCTATTCATTGCAACCCAAGGAATCATTAGGTGCCGATCACCCCACCAAAGATGAATTTTCCTCTTGCTCAGCAGTGAGCCTCCTTGAATTGGGAGGCGAAGGAACGCTGATAATCCCAGTCAAAGCATTTTTTTGCAATGGACTTCGGAAGAGAAACTACTTCTCAATGGAAAGAAGCAAAGTTCTACATCCTGTTTTAGAGAAACAACCTTCTGCTGACACAGACAGAAGCCCCAACGTTGCACGTGCACCTTAAGCTGCCTAGTTAGGGGATGAGAACCAGTCCAAACAACTCCACTATTTTTGAGTAACGTGCATGATTTGTACTACTTTATTTAAATATGTGTTTATTTAGTTAATTGTGTATTTATGAGGTTTATAAAGCGCTACTTATCTCCTTATGCTACTTGTCTCATTTTGCTTACTTCAGAGCGCTTACAAAAAGGGGAAGTGCAGCTTGATTTTTAGATGGGATGAAGCCCTAGGAATGCAATTTGGTCAGGCAGGAAACCAAGTGCAATATGGATCAGTGAGGTCCCCTGTGATGAATTTAGGTTATTTGAAGAAAGCTTGATAAGCTAAGTTTTAAGTCAGTGGTCTCCAACCTTTTCTGTAATAAGAGCTACTTATTTTCAGTGAAAATTATCCCGATCTACTGTAAGTGATGTGATAGTCCATTCAAGACTGTCAGCAGTGATCACATCAGTGCATTAGGCAGTGTTGCCAGCGATAAAGTACGATCAATTTGGAATACATCTACATGGGTAATACATAACAGCCATAGCTGCTATTCCCTGGCACCAAGGTAATAATATGAGTAATAAATGTCTCCAACTCAAATAGCTTTAAATTTATTTTGGAAATTGAACCATTTTTCTCCAAACATCAGCTTATGAGTTCTGAAAATACGCACATTTTCGTCTCAATTACATGCTTTTTAATTTTGGCATACAAACAATAATATAACCAAGAAAAGGCTTTCATGTTAGTAGTCTGAGATGCACACAGGTGAGCTACTCACAGATAGCTAGAGAGCTACTAGTAGCTCACAAGCTACTCGCTGGAGACGCCTGTTTTAAGAAGCTCCATGAAGTTCATGTAGTTAGGTTTCGCTCTCAGGCTGGGCTAAGAGCATATCAGAGTCTCAGCCGGTGAAAACCTAGTAAACTGCATCCATGTTTCACCCTCTTGATAGAACTTTGATTGATCAGGTGGGCCATCAAGGACAAAGGTTTCTGCTTGGGATGTGGTGAGGAATTCACAGGGCAAGTTTTTTTTACAAGCACCCCTGTAAGGTTAATGTGATACAGTGTACTACCAATAGCAGGGCATTCCGCCCTTAGCATGGACACATCTAGCATGCTATACCAGTGGATTTATACTGGCTAATCAGGCGGCTGTAGTTATGAGTATTATTTCGTGCCATCTATTGGAACTAGTTGTGTAAATCGGTATACTTTTAACCAAGGTTATGAAAACGTACCAACCACCACCTTCGAAAATGTAACAATGCAAATGACGCTGATTGCTAGAAAATGCAATAATTGTAGATCAACGATCATAGATAGCGAGGCATCTCTTTGCATACATTAGCCATCTCCAGAAAGTTGAAATCCTATTGGTAGATCCTCCTCGTACCGATTGGTAATTGTGCACGCTTCGGTCTTTCAAAGCCGCAGTCAAATAATACCCAGCCCCTCAGTTGGTTTTCTGAAATATCTGCAACATTTTGGGACCTGGGAAAATACAATCATTTTGTGACAAGAGCTTTGAGAATGAGAAAAGGAGTCCAACTCACAAAGGCTGGTGTTTGAGTTAGTGTGAGTTAATCTTGTACTCGTGGCTTGCTAATGATTTTCAGTATCAAACCCCTGGCGTATTCACTGGAAGTCGGGAGTATTACAGGAGTAAGTAATAGCAAAATCATTTGTGAATCAAACCCCATATGTTTAGGTTCAGACATTTTCTTTCCTGCAACTAACACAGATGTAAATAGATTCATAGAAATATAGAGTGTGAAGACGAGCCAGGAACATTTGCTCTGCTCTTGTTCCTTTCAACTGTAACATTGTAGGCCTTTTTTATTGTCACCCATTCTTTCATGTTCCTGTTTACAGTCGAATGTCTGTCATGCGCCTATTCGATTATTTTACTCTTTTGTGCCCACGATGTTAACAGGAATGAGGTTCCATACATCCCCTATGTTTTGCAAGGAGGATAACTTCCTCATGCGACTTGTGAGACTTCCCCATACGTTGTATCTCATGATCTCATGATTTAAAACATGGGCAGCGTTCTCTAACATGTGCCGGAATTACTGCACCTCACTAGTCCCTGCCTGGCTCTCGCCAGGTGATACGTCGACGAATTTGAGCGGGAAAATCACATCATTCGGTGATCCCCACATCAGAACATGGGAAAGATCTACTAATCCTCTGTAGAAGTGCCAATATGACGCCTACTAAATACTTCACTCCATGGTATTGTTATTTCCTGGGTGTGATACCACAGTAAAATAGTATCCAGGAAGTAAGAATGAGCCATTTTCTATGATGCAGGATGCAGTGTGATGGTTGTAATTGAAGGCCGAGACTATGTAATGAATGTCCGTGGAATTGGATGTCCAAAGCACAATACGTCGGCAGAATTTTGGACAGTCTGCAATTATCCCTAGAAGTCAAGGGGCCTGATTTAGAATTTGGCAGATGGGATAAAAACATCTACCATAATGAAGTGCTGTGAGATCCAAGGAGGCAGCAGAAAGGATCACGCTTAAGCAGGTTAAAGATAGAAGTTGAGGTTCATTCCATAGTAAGAAGATCCCATCCAGGACCCAGCCAGTAGGTACAAACAGACCTTCAGTATATTTGAAATACAACATTCCATAACCCTTCATGTAACTAGGTTACCACCACAAAGAACACATTCCCAGGTTACCATGGCACTGCAGCAAGAGCAGCTCCATTTGTGACAGATATCCCGTCTGCCAAACTCTACATCCGGTCCAAGATCTACTATTAGTTTTAAATAATTCAAGGGCATTCATTACTCCACAATTACTGCCCTTTGGCTACGAGGTCGGATAAATTAGTCTAGACTGGGTAATATTTCCCCATTAATAACCTTTTCAGAATACTGTAATCTGTTTTGTTTTCACTCCCTGTGGTGTCTAGCACATAGAGTTCAGGATTTTGAACAAACGGCTGGACTGGGAACCAAAACCAGCCCTTGCAAAAAAGTTGAAACCAAGCCGGCGGCCATCCTAAGTCTTTCTTTCCATTCTTATTCATTCTATCTCTCCTTCTCTTTCTCTCTTTTCTCTCTCTCTCTCTCTCTGTGTCTCTCTGAATTCATCTCTCGGTCACTCTCTCTTCTTTTTCCCCTGCAGTTCATGTTTCCTTAAACCCTGCGGAGCCAGAGTCAGGGGCAGTAGCCATTGACTTTGAAAATGCCTTCAGCATCCCCCCCTACCCTTCCACCCTTGGATTAATGTTCGGTCGATAAATGGTCAGCACAGCTCTGTATGATGATGGTTAAAATCTTTAATGAACGAAAACAGTGTGGGATTTTAACAGCAAATTCAAAATGCAAGGTCCTATCAATAAAGATGAGACTAGATTACATATTTAAAATGTAAATGTTTTTAAAACAATTTATGAACATATATGTATACTTGTGTAAATGTAGTTGGTCTGTTTACCCTGTAACGAAAATGTAATATTTCCAATTTTCAGAACCACATCTAGATAAGAATGCCTCTGTAAATGGTCATTTGATGAAGGAGAAGTCTTCAAACAATGTGGCGCCTCAGGAGATGGAAACGCCCGGCTGCTCTTATGGCATCACCAGACCTTTCTATACGTTCCGAGATGCCTGGGTGGCCTACTATGAGCAGCCTGTGTTCCTGGCCGGCATGGGTCTTGCCTTCCTCTACATGACTGTTCTGGGATTTGAATCTATTGCCACTGGCTACGCCTACACACAGGGCTTGAGTGGCTCTCTTTTGGGCATTCTGATGGGTCTCTCAGCCATTGTTGGCATCTTGGGGATAGTGGCCTTCACCCGGCTCCAGCGCAGATGTGGACTGGTTCGGACAGGGATTATTTCTGGAGTAGCTCATCTCTCCAGCCTGATGTTATGTGTGGTGTCCGTGTTTCTTCCCACACGCCCTTTGGATGTATCCCCGTCTTCACTAACCAACATCAAGTCCTTAGGAAATATTTCATCTGCAGCTGATTTTCTGGATGCAATAACTGAAGTTAATCTTAGGACAGGAAAGGAGAACTTGATAGCGAATTCCAGCGTTGCCCGTGAGGGTATGGAGATGAGCCCCAACTATGTGCCCTTTCTATCTGTCAGCTTGTTGTTCGCAGGGATCATTGCTGCTAGAGCTGGTAAGTGTTTTTTCTCCTAAAATATGGGTGTGTCTTAGCATTAATGTTATTCGGTTAGCCGGTTACTTTTAGCGTGATATAACTTGAGCGCTGGGAAAATATGGCTGTACAACACAAAGATGGACTGGTAAGCTAGGATCTGAAGGAAAATGTAATATAGAGTTAGATAAATGCTACAGGGGGCGAAGTCCCTACTCAGAAAATAAGTTTTTAGATATTTCCTTATTCTTCTTGTATGCAGGAACACAGATCCATAGGATTCCAGGAAATATGGCTAGATCCTCCCTTATTTGAAGGTTTTGAAGACCTAGCAACTTAATCAATAAACAATTTACTTGAGGCCGAGTAAATGTTGTAGAATTTCCTTTTAGCAAAGTGATTACTTTTGAGGTCTGGTGAAATCCAGGCTGCCAAAGCTTCTGTCATGAACCATGAGAATCAAAACTATAAAGATAGGGGCTTTAGCTCAGACCCTTTCAACCATTGTTTGCTTTCTGTCAATTCAGTCCAGTCATTGCTTGAAGAAAGTGTCATTCACATTTTGGATCAGTCCAAAAGAGTATTTGTTAGCACTAGATTTTCATTGCTGTATTATGTGTCTCAGTGGAACTGCGTCAACTGCTGTGCATGTACTGTGAAAGCTAATTGCACTGCACTGCGACAGCATACATTGAAGTAGTGATGCAAAGCGAGGCTGTAGCATGGAGAGAGAGTGCCCGACTACTGGACTTTGAGCAATGAACAAAATAAAAGTGGATTGCTGAGCTTGGGGCGGACAACAGTACCTTTTGGACTGTGACAGGAATCCACTCATCTAAGATGGCTGCCACATGAACCAGGTGGTGTTGTTGCCAGCTTATTAGTGGGAACAGAAGTGGCCAGTTTGTCACTGCTGCCTTCAAAGACTAGAGGTCCACATGGGCTAAGAACAAGGAAGGCATGTGAACATGTATTTTGCTGAGTATTATGAAGGAGATCATTTTTGACCCAAACACGCTGAGCCTTTTGGAACTGCCCAGAAACAACCCAGAGCTATACTCACACAGATAACTTGGGCAGGAATGCACAGTTCTGTTTGGCTGTATAGAGAAGTACAGTCCTCACTACCACACAAATTGCAAAAGATTATTTAAAGGCTTTTTAACAAAAGAGTTAGTGTAGATCAGCACAAAACAATCATCACATCACAGTACAAGAAAAGTAAACCTAATTGCTGAAACAGCTTGTGAGTGTGAGAAGCTGTCCTGGTATAGGATGTACACTTATGTAAGTGGACACCCTGCACTAGTCCAGACAACCCTTCTGGTGATTTAGGAGGTCTTAGACAACCATAGAAAGCACTCAGTGGTAGCTGTGGAGAGCAGCCTTCAGGCTTAGTCCAGAAGGAGTGTAAAACAGCTTGTTTTACCAGAATGCAATCTCATAGGTATAGATTAAATGAAAAAGAACCACACAAGGTATTTATAAAAATATGTATTCATTATATAATACTCACTAACACATTTAGATATCTCCTACGAAATTACGTAAATAGCACAGAATACACAGTAAACCCTGGGGGGACAAAACCATATATTAAGAAAGTGGTATAAGAACCACGACTCGGATCAAGACAAGGCCTAGAGGACGTAGAAGTACTGGGCCCCCAAGGAACCACCCAGGGTGAGTAACTAGGAACCCCACGGAGATCGTGTACAGTGTGGGAACATGACCACGTTCTCCGTACAAGTCAACGTGTAAGTCGCAGTTGGATTTTTAAACATTAAGGACCCTTCCCAGTGGATCCTGAAGAAACCCTGTGGAAGACAGAAGGTTGGAGAGCCACCCCACCCGTGGATACCCTAGTACCCACGTTACCTACACCAGGGAAGCCGGGTGCATAGGCGTGAAGTAGTATCGAAAACCGCCATCGAACCCAATGGAGGACTTCAGGAAAGTGCCGCTGCTGACGAAGGAGAAAGTGTCAGGTGGAATCCGAAGGTGGATTCTACATGAGAGGTACCTGCAAGCAGAGGGGACAGAGACTATCATTGGGGCGGGGCCAGGCGCCGACGGAGCGGAGCTCCGTCCGCCGCATCCCCCGACGATAAGGATCGTGAGCCCCGGGCACGAATCCTTTGCATAATCCGGGCGGCGGAACATCCAGGGATTGTGCTGCCACTGGTGGAAACTCCAGAAGACCCCGTGCAGTGAAGAATCGAGCAAATTTCTCTCCGGATCGGAGTCGTGTAAGCTGCGCTAAAATGGCGGCCGCGAAGTGAGGAGGCTGACCCTGGTATCGTTGGTGCTGAGTTGAACGCCGAGACGCAGCAGCAAGTAAGCCCTGCGTGGAAAGAAGACTGGCTGGCGACCGTGCAGCGGGGACCCTGAGGCCGTGACCCGCAACACGGATTGGAGCGACGCGGAGTAGGGTGCCTGCTCCGGAGTGCCGACTGCGTGCGTCCTGTTGAATAGGGCCTCGGTACACAGGCAAAGCGAAGGAGTGCGAGCCTGCAGCTGACACGCCTGACCGGAGCAGTCCAGAGAGCTGAAGTGCCGTACCTGAGAGGCCGGTGGGGACCTGGGCACCCTGGGTGAACCCATGTAGCCCTTGGAGTGAGCGCTGATCCCCCCTTGGAGTGAGAGCTGATCCCAAGACCGAGACCAAGGTAGGGACTATTCCATCAGAGAAGAGCTGTGGGAGCCGCGAGCATTGGAGGGCCCGACCACCGTGAATAAAAGTGACCCCGGAGGGGTGAGTTGGCTTCTGGGGCCCCCGGGACTCACCAGCGCTGGGCATATTCTGCCGGAGTGCAGGGGATACAACAACATGGCCACAGTAAAGGAGGTTATAGCACATATAGAAGTGCAGCGGGGGCGCCCAGACACGATCTGCCTGACTTAAACATGGCGCCCGCCGCTTACAATGCCTATATGCGGTTTTGGCACGCTGGGCCTGCCGGGGTCTCACTGCGGGTGCTTGAGCCAGGCGGGAGACCTGACTTCGTGGCCCGGGGATCCAGCATGCTGCTTCCCCCACCACCATCCGGCCTTCTACCCCTATGGATATCTCCTACTCGGGGATCCCTCCAGACCCAAGACTACCACCCTTGAGTGCAACACCACCTGAACACCTGGCTGAACAATGGCAAGAATTTCCTGCTCTGTAAATATGTAATATGTAATTGTCCAAGCCTAATCGCTGTTAAATGTAATCCTGAGTGAATTTGCAATTTGTATATATATAACTCAAACCACTAGTATATGTAGTAGACCTTTGTACTTACTACCATTCCTATGTGATTTTAGAGTTTATCTGTTTGTATCTCTTCCTTGAGTGACTTTAAAACTTGTACATTTGCAATTTTTTCTGTTTGTATCTCTTATGTAACTCATGTCCTTATGTAACGCAACTGGTTCTTTTGTAAAGCGCTCTGACACCTTCGGGTAATGTTCGTGCTATATAAAATCGCATAAAATAAAATAAAATAAATAAATAAAAACTATGTCGCTCAGGAGTGACCAGGAGATCCGGAAGACGAATGCCCACCAATGTCGGGAGTTGCAGGAGAGTTGACGAGGACCTTGACTCTGCAGCTGTGAGGACCAGGAGCCATGCACGAGCTGTCCCACGTTGGATGTCGACTGCTGAGGGGTTGGTGTCCGGCGGGAGCACCAACAAGCCTTGGCAAATGCAACCCACGCAGAAGTCAAAGAAGGTGCAGTGTCGGGACCAGCAAGGTCCAGGGGACTCACCACAAGCAGGGGAGTCAGGGCAGACCCCGAGCAATCAGGGGAGCCCAACAAAAGTAAAGGTGTCCCTCAAATGGACCCACAGGCCGGAGGCACTGGAGTCGCGAGAGGACCTCAAGCAGCTCACCAAAAGATGCAGGCCATGATGCACAGGGTGCGGTGTGGCCGAAGATTCTGGTATCTGGAGATGCTCGAGGTTGGGGCTACTTAGAGCTCGAAGATCTTCTTGGAAGGAAGCCAACAAGCCTTGCAACTGCAAGTTGGCGCAATGCACAGGGGTTCAGTTATTGCAGCCCCCACAAGGGATGCTGGCCTCAAACTTGGTGAGAGGGCAGGGCAGGCCTCAAGAGCTGTGGAAAACCACCACCTGTGTTGCAGAACCTTTCCAAGTCCGGAGGAGCTCAGGATCAGCAGACCGGTCGACTTAGTTGTTGTGCCTGCGAATGCAGGGAAGTGACTCCTTCACTCCAAGGGAGGTTCCTTCAGGTGTCTTTTTTTAAATTTCTGGCGAATTTTACTGAGCAATTTTTCAAAAAACAAATAACAGAGAGAAAAGAGCCATCAGAGAATACAAGGGTCCAGTTTAAGATATACAGTTCAAGAGCGTAACATCCTGGAGGGTTGATCGTGACCTGAGGGTCTAAGTTACAAAGCAAAATCCAGGAAACGGACGAGAAAGAAGTGTACACAACATATGAAGATTCAAGAAACCCAAAGATGTGTGAGATGGCGTAAAGCAAAAAGAGTAAATGAAAGGAGAAAGGAGGGGCACTAGTAGGTATAGAGACAGAGCACTTGTAACAGTTTGCAAAATACATAAAGGTCGTAGCATATAGGAGTGCCGGTGCGTTCCAGGTCGTAAGATCCAATCAGACCAAGGGTTCAACCCAGGGTTTTGAAAGGAGTTGGTATCAGTTTTAAGTATCTCCCATTTTTGTACCCATATGACAGTGGAAAGGTGTATAAGAGTATAGGGGGTGGACAATAGAGAATTACGGTGGTTTGGGAGTGGCAAAATAGTTATCTAGGGAATTCCAGATAGATGTATTGCGTTTAATCCATGGGGAGTTTTGTAACGAGGTGTTATCTGCCCCTCTCAGAAAGGAGATCCAGTTTAGCCAAGGACGGAAGGAGGTGGCGGCACTATTCTTTCAGTTAGGTAAATAGATTTGAGAGAGCTGTGGAGAACCACCACCTGTGTTGCAGAACCTTTCAGAGTCTGTAGGAGCTCAGGATCAGCAGACCGGTCAGCTTAGTTGCGGTGTCTGCGAATGCAGGGCAGTGACTCCTTCACTTCAAGGGAGATTCCTTCAGGTGTCTTTGATACCCACAGGCCTTGGAAGGTTCCTGTATGGTGCCCAGGCACAGACGATGTAGCAGACTGGAAGAGAGATGAAGTCCAGCCCAAACGAAGTCCAGCGAAGTCCAGAGTGTCCAGGCGGTAGAAGAAGAAGTGGTGTCTGATCTGAATCTTGTCCCACGATGAATCTAGGGACCCCCCCACAGGTAAGCCCTTAAGTACCCTTAGGAAAGGGTTTGGACGATTCAGGGGACTCTCCTAGGGGAGGGTCTAGACAGGGGGGAGGTTACTCCCATGCCCTTTGTCCAGTTTCGCGCCAGAGCGGGAGCCAACGGCTCCCAGGACTGGTTTGAACTGGACTATGCATGGTGACACCAAATGTGCCCCTCATGCAGACTGAGTGTCGCTGGCAAGCGCACCCATCCTGCCCCAATACACTAAATCCTGTCAGGGAGGTGGTCACACCTCCCTGTGACAGGATGCCTATTGTACTGCCTTCCCCTGCTTGAGCTTGGCTCAGCAGCTGGAGGGCAGAATCGTGTCTCTGGTCGCCAGCAACCATTTTGTGCTGTCCGGGTCTGGAAGACTGGTACCGGGGACATGGAGAGCCTAACGGAGGGCTCTTACAGTGCTTGGAATCATCCCTCCCACACCGTTTACGGTGTGGGAGGGATGATTCCAACATGTTTGATACCAAAGGGGAGAGGATGTAGCCTCACGGCTAGAGCGGTGGATCTCGAAGCTGGGGAACCGGTTTCGAGTCTGGCAACGGTGCTCAACATCCTGTGATTCTGGGCAAATCACTTAATCTCCCCGTGCCTAACAAAAATGAATGTGTCCATCTGTAACGAAACTGGTGCTCATGTAAATTTGTAAAGCGCTCTGATACCTGATATCTTCAGGTCTAGTTCGCGCTATATAAAACTCTAAAAAAAAAAATATATATATATATGATAGGATTCCTTGCAGCCAATTTCGAGATGGTCATTGCGTAATTACGCGGTGCCCCTCTATATGGTATATAGCTGCTTCACTTACAACCCGGGAGAATAGACTCCGTAGGCTGCACCCTCACACTTACAACCAAGCACCCTGCCTTCAGGATTGCAAAGGCCTGCTATAGGGGTGACTTATAGGTTTTAAGTACAGTGACCCTAGAAATAGGAAACCTATATTTTTTGTAAGCGGTGCTAGCACCAGCTTACACAGGCTGCAATGGCAGACCTGTAGTTACCGTTTGAATGTCTCCCATGGGTGGCATAATACATGCTTCAGCTCATGGGGGACCTCTGGGGTACCTATGCCCTGGGTACCTTAGTACCATATACTAGGGACTGATAAGGCTACCCCGGTATCCAATCTGGGATTTACCTAAGTACTGAACACAACAATTTAAGGGAGAAAGCAGAGAGACTGAGGTCCTGATTAGCAGGATCTCAGTCAGACTAGTCAAAAACAGCTTAGCACCAGGCAAAAAGTGGGGGTAACCATGCAGAAGGATCCTACCTTCCTTCATGAGGGTTACAGCTGTGAGGGAAAAGATTATGCCTAAGCATATTTATGACAAAGGATTGTGGATATTTAGTGTCATGCTCAGCTATCTCTTACACCCTTACAGCTTGTCAGAGGACTGCTGGACCTTACTCTTTTTCCTTATTTTCAAATGCATCTGATCGGGGACAAAAGAGACAGTATATGAGTGAACCTCTTGGACTTCCTGCAGATAGCCATGATAGGGACAGGTCTTTGGAAAGCCACAGAAGCTCCAGGGTCTCTGTTGGAATGAGCATTGGTCTTCTTTTTACTAGGAGCTTCTTTGATTGCACAGTAGGCGATTGTAAAACTTCTGACAAACAAAATGTCCAACGGAAGAGTGTTTGTCTGGAACGTTTCCACCATAGATAATGAAGGCTGATTGAGGGAGACCAAATTCCCTGAAGATATAAGTGACCATTCCCAAAGTTCTACCCTCTTTCAGCTTATCAAGAGGGGTTTCCACAAATCAGGACAACTGGGAAGAAGCCTCAGAAGCTCAATAGGCTGTTTGAAGAGTTTAGTCACTTAGAGCCTGATTATATGTTGGACGGAGTGTCAACCCCTGGTGGGATTCTGCTTCGCCCAATTGTAACTGGTCTGTTGTTCCTGCACCCAGATTTCCTTCTGCGGACACCAGACCTAATTTAACTGGCCACAAGCACAGTCGGCAAAATTGCTTTAGGCTTGGGCTGTAAGTGCAACCCAGCCCGGGGTTCCTACTCCTTCCTACAACATCCCGGAGCATGTAATGCTCCCTCCTTTCAGGCCATATCCTCTCCTGCCCACTGCTTCCCACCCACTCCACCAAACCCCACCCTGCACCAATGCTTCCCATTTACTACCTATTCAGAGCAGAGCAAGTAGTAAATGGGCCAGTAATCCACATGGAATTGGGATTTACATGAGGGATTTGACATGGACAAAACAGGTGCGGGTGATTAGTCCCTGTTTAATGGGAATTAACTTGCAATAGCCAGATTTATGTGCAGGGATATCGGCCACAAACATTAATTCTGAGACACATGGTATTGTACACATAAATCCACGTTACTTGAAAATTGGGGCTTTACTATTGATTCACTGACTTTATATGTAAATGTTGAGGAACTGCAAAATACCTTGAGGACAATACCATACACTTTGAATTTGTCCCCTTCCTTTTGCAAGATGAATTTACCATTAAAGACTCACCAGGGCCAGTCTGACATGATCCGATTAACCTAAAATTAAAGGGAGGTATGGTACGTGGTGCGCCCCCTCGTCAATGGGCAAAAAGATGTTTGTACTGGAATTTGTTTTATCTGGCAAGGGCAGAGCATCAAAGCCCATATTCACCCTGGTGAGCGCTATCTGTTTGTTTGTTTATTTATTTAGTTACATTGTCTATTTTATATAGCATGAACAAGACCCAATAGCTATCGAAGCACTTTACAAAAGAACCGTTTCATATTGCAGTTTACGTGAGATCAGTTTTAAGATCATACAAATAGCTTCATACATGCTTAAGCAAGATTTAATGAATGAACTGAACAGCACAGTAAAAACAGGAAACATAATCTAGTCCAGCAGTGTACCTTGGCAGTGTATCTTGGCCCTCAACCAAAATGGCTGCCAAATGGTCATACAGCAGTCAGAAAGTTTGGTTACATTCTTTCTTTCAAGACATATTTTCTTGGTTAGCACTCATGGTCGAGATGTATGGAGTAGCGCAGTAGCTGTCGACTTAAAGCGCTATGGCGCCTAATCAAGGATAAGACGCTGTAGGAAGCTGGTTCTGTATATACTATACCAAAGTAAGGTATAGTGTGCACAGAGTCCAGTGGAACCCCAAAGGTAGGCAGAGGTAAAAGTAGATAACACCTTACTCTCTATTTGTGGTAGTGTGGGCGAGCAGTAAGGCTTTATCAGAGGGTAGTGTTAAGCATTTATTGTACAAACTCAGGCAAAAAATGATGTCACACACTCAAAGACTGAACTCAGACCAATTTGTTTGTATAAAAAAAATTATTTAGTTATTTTATTTCTAGAACCAAGTCAGGCCTGGTGCAGGTAAGTGAAATAATACTTTGCAATACTTATGCAATAAATTATAGTTGAATGCAGGTTCAAATGCAGTTGGTTGATTTACAAGTAAGTCAGTAATTTGTAGATTACAGTACACTTTACTTCTTGGATTACTTTGTAAGTTACTTTTGCTGACCAGTGTGATATGCCTAGATATCACACTGGGACATTTCCTAGACAAAAGGTAAGTAATTCAGTTTTAGTACGTTTGCAGTTTTTCAAGTTTTCATATAAACCAACTCCACACTTAAAAGTATTTTCAAAGAAAAGCAGTCAATGCAATCCTATGTGAAGAGATGAAGTTATCGGTTTACAGGTAAGTATTTGTTTGTGGGAGTTGGGTTTCTGAGGTTAGAAGCAGGGTTCCCCCAGGGTCGAGGATGCCTCTCAGAACATCCTCAGCGACACTAGGGTGGCCGGGTGCAGAGGGCTGAGGCCCAATGTTATTCAATGGGGGATAGGGCCCTCCGGTTGGTGGCTGCTCACGAGCAGGCTACAAGGTTGTGGGAGCAAAGCTCCTGGTGTTAGGTTCAGGGCAAAGGGGTATCCGAGTTAGCACACAAGGTGCACCCGCAGCGGCACAGGGCGGCTGGGTGCAGGGTCGTTTTGGCGTCTGGTACCCTGTTGATTTAAATGGGGATTCTCCGGTTGCAACAAACACTGCAGGCTCGGGGATGAAGATGTTATGGAGGTGACCACTGGTTGGAGAGGTAAGTTGGGATGCCGGGACACCGTCGGTTGGGTCACCCAAGGCCGTGGGACATCGGGTGCAGGCAGCTGCGGCCGCTGCAGGTAAGAGCAGTGGGGCGGGCTGGGGGGGGTTACAAGAGACGACCACGAGGGAAAATTAATTATTTATTTAATTTTGCCTTGTGGTCGTCTCTCGAAATAACCCCCGCCCCCCAGCCGGCCCCACCTCTCTTACCTTCAGCAGCCATGGCTTGGTGCAGGGGTGTCTTTAGGCATCGGGTTTATCTTACCAGCTCCGGTCGCAGTCAGGGGAATCCTCCAGAAAGGGGATGCAGGCTTTGATTGGAGATTGGAGGCAGGTCAGAGATCACCAGTCCTCAGGTCAGGATTGCCGGGGAGACCTCCTCGTGGTGTTGGGCCACTCAAACTCGGGTCGTGGGCGTCTGGTGCCAAGTGGTGCAGATTCGCGGATTTGGCCGGAGCCTGTGGATGAGCAAATCCGGTACTCACTGGAGACAAAGTCTTGGTTTGGGAAGGCAGGGCAGGTCCTCTGGGCTCTTGGGGGCTGTTGGCTGCAGAACATGCCGGGATTTCGCTGGAGTAGGTTTGAGGTGGGGACAGGCCGGTAAGGCTGGGGCCAAGTCAGTGGGCGTCCTCCTCTTCTTAGTTCAGCACAGCTTCTAAGGTCCTTCTTTTTCTCTCTTCTTGTCTGAGGAGGCAAGGTTCAGGGTTGCCCCTAGATACTAAATTTAGGGGTGGTACAGGTAGGTACAGGTTGGGACCAATGGGTCCCTTCCTTGTGGTGGGTACACCCCCTATTATGCCTCCATCCAGTGGGAGGGGGGCATATGTCTCACTCTAGTTGGCTGGGTCCCCCATCTGCAAGATGCCCGGGACTGAGAGTTGTGCTTCACCTCACCTCCCCCACCTGAGGGGTGGGGTTGGCAAAGGTGGGCACACCTCTCCTCCTAACTTGGTTTTCCCTCCGATTCTCCCGACCAAAGTGGGGGTCAGAACCGGTGTGGGCCAGTTGCTGGGAGCAGCAAATGGCTGTGGTAGGTCACAAAGGCGGCAAGCCTTTGAAACTTTCCCTTCGTGGACCCTGCCATCCTGGGGGAGGAGACTTGGCACCTCAACCCAGGATGTGCATTGTTTCAGGTCCCCGAGAACAGCAGGCTCTCGACCCAGGTGTCCAGAAACATGTCTGGTTGTGGCAGCTGGCGAGCAGCCACTCAGCCAGGACACTAGACTTAGGTCTTTTTTCAGAGGGCATCTCTAAGATGCCCTTTGAGTGCATTTTTAATTAAATCCCACACTGGCATCAGTGTGGATTTAATGTGCTGAGAAGTTTGATACCAAACTTCCCAGTTTTCAGTAAAGCCATTATGGTGTTGTGGAGTTCGTAGATAAACTCCCAGTCAGGGCCGGTTCTAGGATTTTTGGGGCCCTGGGCCGAAAGGGAATGCGCGAGGCCCCTCTACTTTGCATACGTTACATATTCAGGGCTCCAGAAGCTGCTTTGTTCAGACTTCTCCTGGGCCACAGCTCCTCCTCTCAGCCACCTACAAGCACCTCTTTTACAGTCCATTTCGGGCTGAAGGTGTGAGAAATGCTTGGGGGCTGAGAGTTAAACCTGTGTGGCGCTAAAGTGCTAACAATGGGCATCCCGCAGTGTCTCTGAAAGGGCAGCCGGGCAGGAGGCCTAATTGCAGGACAAACTTGTAAAATGCATCTCCTTGCAACTGGGACACCATACCTAAGAGGCCCAGGGAGGGCCACCTCCCCTCCCTCTCATGGGCCCAATTGCAAAGAGACGCCTTTCTTTTAATTGAATCGGCAGGAGTACAAGAGGGCTGGTGGCGTGTTAAACTGGTGCGGGGCCCCATGCTGGTGGGCTGGGTGTGAGGCCCTGGGCATCTGCCCATACTGCCCATGCCCAGCGCCGGCCCTGCTCCCAGTACCATATACTCTTAATGGCATTACTGCACTTACAAGGCCTAATATTTGGCTTAGACACTGTAGGGGTACAGGGCTCATGCACTTGTACCCTCACCACTGGTATAGTGCACCCAGCTAGAGGGGTGGCTTACCAGTGCCAGGGCAGTGGGTTGTAGGCATGGTACACAGAGATGTGTGCCATGTCAACTCTTCACTTTGTTCTGCATCAAAACACGTAGCCTGCAATGGCAGTGTGTGTGTGTAAAGGTACAGGGCCTCTAAGGGTGGCACAATAAGCGCTGCAGGCCATAGAGGCCTTTCCTGGTCACAGTGCCCGTGGTACCTATGGTACCTTTTGCAAGGGACTTACATGTGGCCAGAGAGTTGCCAATTTGGTTTTGTAACACTACAATTTGGGGAAAGAACATAGCCCCTGGTACCTGGTTGGCAGGTAACCAGGGCACATTCAGTGAAAGTACATCAACAGTTTGGCAGAAAGTGGGGGCAACCATGCAAAAAGGGGCACTTTCCTACAGACGTGCTAATTAAATACAACTGCTAAATGAATGTTTCAACTTTGTGTGTTTTTCTTTGGCAGACTATGTACGAGTTGTTACAATGTCTTGTCATAAGAA
Source organism: Calotriton arnoldi (assembly GCA_963921515.1). NCBI lineage: Eukaryota > Metazoa > Chordata > Amphibia > Caudata > Salamandridae > Calotriton > Calotriton arnoldi. The sequence continues at coordinate 414,942 of CAWUFW010004763.1, forward strand.
CATAATACTAGGCTTACTAACTACTACTACTAAGGACCTCATTACGAGCAGTCTGGTTAATTGCGAAATATGCGATAACTCCTGTTACGGTAGTTATTTATCAGTTGGTTATGAATATTTGAGAAGAAATTGCCAAGTACATATCGGATCATATGGATTTTGGTGTGGTAAGCACTGAAATATGCTTGTTATTCCCCGAAAACCTATAATTTGGTGGTATTAATCGCATCCGCTATATTTCAACTCGGCAGAGGCAGAGTTTAATGCATGTTATAAATATCACACCAATTACTGCGCGGCTTATAGTGAGGGCCTATCTGGGTTCATTTCCGCTAGAAGAACCTACTGAGAGACATGTTTGAGGCAGGGATGTCCTTGTTTGTCCATTTGTCTACCATCACACCCCGTTTTGAGCTTATCATTTTAAAGCTGCTGACTTCCTAGTAAAATGTATGAACCTATGTAATGTGCCCTGATGCATGCTTACATTGTGTGGGTTTTGCAAATGCGCTTAAGTAACTTAAAATTCCAGTTCTGGAAAAATCTTTTAAGTTACTTTAATTGTGAATTGTTAATTCTTACATATGCATAAATCACCTTTTCCCAAAAAGTGAAAAATTCACGTTCATTAAACAATGGTGGCTAGTAAAAATATGTTTTGGATAAGAATGGCATTTTTTCTGTCGTTTTATGGCTTGCTTGTGTGGATGGATGATGTGTCACAGGTGATTTGTTAACTGGTGAAATCAAATACCTGTCTCTTCTAATCTGCCATAAAGTGTTTTGGGGTGAATGGGAATATCCATGGCCAGCTTGTGTAGTGCTCCCTCTAAATATTGCTGCTGTGGCAATTAATAGCAGGTTATAATGGAAATCCTTTTCATTACAGGTCTTTGGTCTTTCGACCTAACTGTGACCCAGCTGATGCAAGAAAACGTGGCCGAGTCGGAGCGAGGCATTGTTAATGGCGTGCAGAGCTCCATGAATAACCTCCTAGTCCTGCTGCACTTCGTCATGGTCATCATTGCGCCTAATCCTGAATCGTTTGGCCTGCTTGTGCTCATTTCCGCCTCTTTTGTTGCCATGGGGCACCTGATGTACTTTCGATATGCTCAGAAGACCTTGGGGAAGAAGCTCTTTGCTTGTTGCTCTCGAGAATCATCAGTGCCACCAGAGGTACAAGACACGGAATTAGCTGGAATCTGAACATATTTTGGGCGTTCCACCATAAAGAAATGACTTTTTCAAAGTGTTTGATGGAGTGTTTTTTTTTTCTCCAGACCCATATTTTCACAAATGTTTGATAAATCCTTTAAATACAGCTTTATGGCATTTCTAATCTATTACTCAGACCATTAACCCTTACAAAGCACCCTGTAAACTGTAGTGGCGTGGTAGAGGCAATGATGCAACGCAGCAATAAGAGGTATGATACGCTTCGTGCGGTTGGAAACAGCTGGCACGAGTCCATGCATGCTGCCTGCAAAACCTTTATTAACCTCCTGGCACCTCAGGTTCAGCCTCAGGATGCGCATGAGTGCGTGCATGTATGCATTGCGTTGCCAGTGTGTGGTTGGTGACGCTCTACATTCCTCTGAAAATTTCTTGTGCTTAAGCGAAAAACAATCACAATAAAACATCTTTACATTCAAACATACGTCTCTGACAACTTCAACAGAGTCCCATGTCAAGGCTAGGACTACCCACACTCGTAGTCTTCTAGCTTCTTGGGCCTCTGGAATTTCTAACTCAGCTGGTACGGGAGGTCCCGACTCTTGGTCGAAATGTTCCCCTGTTACAAAAACCCACCTTGATACTCTTTAGTGGGAGCTCCTGTTGGAGTTCCCTGACATTCAGAATCTCTGGTGACTCTGGGTAGTCCAACTCACCCATATCTCGGCCACTCTTGTGATGTTCTGGCGGCTTGTCGAGTCCCACAGACTGGGGCTGAATTCCACTTCCAGAAAACTAAAACATTTCTGGTGGCTTTGTGGCCGCCACTTCTCATGGAAGTTATCATAGTGCCTTTCTGGCAAGTCACTCAGAGAGGGTATCTTTCAAATGGGAGGTGGAACTTCGCACCCACTTATCGGTTGCGTATCTTGACCAAGTCAACCTCTTGGATGTCTGACTCTCTGGCTTTGCGGGTGTAGCTGTCTTTGGCGTTGTTGCGTTCACACCAGCGTTGACTCGCCTGGCCGTCCATAGGACTATAGCCAAATAGCAAGTGCCATACCAATTTCTAGGCATTGAAAAATAAGCATGCTCTCCGCACAGCATACAAAATAAACTTCGGGAACAACAGGAACTTTTCCTCCTAATATTTGCTCTAAATTTCCTCCCAGCTCAAAAATGTGCTCACAATCACTCCTTCCCATAAATCTGTTATGGACTACATTCATAACCCCGTGTACACACAGCTTGCCTTTATGTTGCCAATCTAAGGTCAATGTGGGTTGTGCCCCTAACTCCTTATGCTCGAGCTCTTCTTTAGCCCACTTGTCTTTCCCTATATCTTGTCCAATTTTCTTCCTTTCCTCAATCACCCTTCTTCTATCCTCTAACTCATCTATAAATTTCTTCTCAACATCAGTCAGAGAAAAAGTTAGGTTCTGTCTATGAACATAAGCAGTGTCGTGCTTCTTTATAGGCTGAAAGAAACTCCAAACAGTATCTATCTCTTTAGCATTTGGATGTAGGTTCAGATGCTTTTACATGGGGACTTCTGAGAAAACTAAATTATAGTTTGAAAAATAATACTCAAAATGACCTCGTGTATATAAAAGACTTGGCTAAATACTGCAGGAAATACCATAAGTAAGAGGGATATGATGATACACAATTCTCTTAGCTACTGGAGCAGTTAACTGTGTACAAACATAACAATCTTCGGCATCCATTGTGTCAGTATATTCATAAAGCAACCTATAATAAGCATTGGAAGAAAAAACTCCTTTTGAAGCATCTGTGTGCAGCAAATTATAATTGAAAGTATGTAAGTTCCCTACAGCCGAAGCAGGTGTGCTAGTGACAGGTCTAGCTTTAGATCTAATAGGACTTCAAGGGGTTGGTGAATGTAATCCTACAGGCAATATGATTAGCACTACAACAACAGCTATTCATATGCCAGCTACTATAAATCTACACTCATATGGGTTACTGATTTTTATAACTTCACTACAATCAGACCTTTTGAGTAGAAAATAGCAGCAAACAGATTTTCTCTGTATGTTTCCACTTGTGCAATTGGCAAAACTGACTTCAGTGATGAAAACTATTAACTTATTTTCGAGTGAATCTTTGTCAGTCACCCCTACTCCATCATCTTCTAAAAGGACACCCTTATGCTCCTTCCGCAGCCTCTGGCCTAGGGAATCTTCTTCATTCTTTAAACACAGTTCATTAAATTTTCACAGTTTGAATGAAATCTCAAAGTTTAATTACAAGTATCAGTAAAACACAGTTCAGCTCAGTTTAATCAGTGATAAGGTGAGCTCAATAGCAGTATTCCACAATGGGTTCGAGTTCATGGAGGTTCACTTGGCACTGCACCGCCATCATCCAGATCATATAACACACTTTCTCTGTCATAAGTCACAAAATAAGTCCACTCAGGCGTTGCGTCACTCTTTTCGATCTCCTGAGTGTAGGCTGTTCATCTTCACTGCCACTTAGAACATTAGCTACAGTTTGTTCTGTGAAAGTATGTGGTATGCATTTAACAGACAGACTCAGTCTCACAACCCCTTGCCTTCTTGGCCATTCACCTCCATCTTCAACTCGACTGGTCACCCCACTCGGCCATTCGCCAGGATCAAGTAGGCCTATACCTGCACCAACGGCCAGGATCGTTAATCTGTCTCTACTCTAGACCACCCCCCATGGGCCAAGAGTGTACTATTGCAGGTTCTTGGACTCCCAACGAGTCTAGCGTCTCTTGTTCATTCTCTGAACCCCCCTCTTGTTCTCTCTGGTGCTCTACAGTTGCAGTCTGCTCTTCAGGAAGAGGCACCATCACATCATTAAGGGGGCACTCTACTCTCTGGGTGTGCACCAAATTGGGTAACCCTCCACACATAATGGCAGTGTTGGTCACTAAGATGTCCCTCCAGCCAGGTTCCAGGCACGTCTTTCGGCATGTTTCTTCACCAAAACCCGGTCACCAGGACTGAGGTCATGATACTTCTCTTGATGTGGGAGAGCGGTGGCAATTCCAACCTGGTAAGACACAGGATACACCATATCAGCCAGCCCTTTGTAGTAGTCAAGAATCATATAATCTCTAATATTCACAAGCACATTTACAGGCACTGCAGGCAATCTCAGGGCTTGGCCTATGATGATCTCATGGGGACACATTCCTGTCCTCCGATCAGAAATACTGCGAAGATTCATCGGCACCAAAGGCAAAGCATCCAGCCACTTCAAAGATTTAGACGTACGGCTAACCGTGATTTCAGCACACCGTTGACCTGCTCCACAATGCCAAAAGTCTCAGGTCGATATCTACAGTGCAGTCTCTGTTCCACTTGCAATGCTACACACATAATTTTCAAGACCTCATTATTAAAATGAGTTTCTTGGCCTGACTCCAGCAAAGTTAGAAACCCGAACCAGGGATGAGTTCCCTCAACAAAAAACCTGGCTACAGTAAGACTGTTCTCCTTGTCGTGTAAGTCTCAGCCCAATGTGAGAAAATACACACAGTCACATGGACATATCTCAGCCTATTACACACAGGCATTTTGATAAAGTCTAGTTGCTTCCTGTTGAATGGCCCTCCTGATCACCCTATTCGACTCATCGTCACTTGAGTTCTCCTATCTAAGTTCATTTGTTTGCATACAACCAGTAGCGGTCGGTGGTGGGAGTGCTGCCGGGCGGTGACGTGGGGCGGGGGAGGGGCAGGGTGGGGGGTAGTAAAATACGGAATTCGGCCGAATACAGGTAAGTAAACACAAAAATAAATAAAACGAATTTCGTGGTGCGCGCTGCATCGCATTTGGCGATGCAGCGATCGCAACTACATTCGTTTTATTTATTTTTGTGTTTACTTACCTGTATTCGGCCGAATTCCGTTGTGAGAAGTTGGCCTGGTATATGCTGTCCACTAGTTATAGTGGGCACCCTGTACCAGTCCAAACAACCCCTTATGGATGATAGGTGAAAGACAACCTTTATTGAAAGCTATCCTAGTGGTAGCTATGGAGAGCAGCCTTCAGGCTAAGTCTTGGAGGAATGTAAAGCAGCTTGTTTTACCAGTCTATAATCTCTTGACTGACCAAATGAAAGAGGACCACACCAGGTATATATATAAAATATATGTATTTATTCTTAAACACACCCCTCTAGTCTCTTTATGAGGCTAGAGTTCGAAGTACATAAGTTACAAGGCAAATATCAGCAGTTATTAGCACAATACACGTTTGAGCCCTAGGGGCGTACCAAACCACATTCTAAAATAGTGGTATAAGAACCACGACTGACCTAGACACAAGGCCTAGAGCCTGTAGAAGTGCTTGGACCCCAAGGAACCACCCAAGGTAGTGACACAGGGGACCCACGGGGGACGCGTGCAGTGTGAGAACACAGCCGCGAATCGCCGTTACCTTCTATGGGGAAAGTCGCGGTTGGATTTTAAAGGAAAAAGGACACTTCGGAGAGGACTTCCAGTTAACCCCTTAAAACTTAAGAGTTTCTAGGGCCCACACCCACGTGAGTACCGAAATACTCGAGTTACCTCACCCAGGGAAGCCGGGTGCATACGTGTAAAAAGGTGTCGGGAATCGTCGTCGTTTTCAATGGCGACCTCCTGGAAAGTGCTGCTGCCGTGAAGAGGAAAAGTGTCCGGGGCGACCCAAGCCTGGATCGAGGAAGAGGAAGACCTGAAAGCAGAGGGGACAGAGTCTGGGTCACTAGCCAGTGACCAGGGGCACGATAGTCGAATGCCCTCAGGTGTCGGGTGCTTCAGGTGAGTTGACAGGTGCCTTGACTCTTCAGCCACGAGGTCCAGGAGGCGTCGACGATGACCAGGAGCTGGAATCGAGCTGTCTCACGAAGTCTGTCGAGTGCTGCGGTATCGGCGACCAGATTGGACCCAACAAGCCTTGGCAACGCCAAGTCACGGGGAAACGAAGAAATGGCTGCGGTGCAGACCAGCAAGGTCTGAGGGACTCACCCAGCAAGGGTAAGTCAGGGCACTTCTGGAGCAACCAGGAACGCCCAAGCAAATGGAGAGTTACCTTCGTGGGGACCCACTAGCCAACGGACTAGAGATCGCGAAGGAGCCTTGAGTGGTCGCACTTGGAGCTGGCCCACGGGACACTCGTGGAGTGTAGGCCAGTGATCTTCGCTGCAGTTGGTGCTCGGGGCTAGGGCTACTTAGAACCCAAAGCACGGCTTCGAGAGATGTCAGGAAGTTGGTGCACTTGCAAATGTCCTCGGTGTCCAGGGGTCACGGATCCACGTTACCCACGACAGCTACGGGCCTCAGCTTTGCTGGGGACTAAGGGCAGCCTCGGGAAAGTCTGGAAATCCACCTCTGGTGATGCAAAGACTTCGGCGTCCGGCGGGAGCTTCAGTGATGCAGACCGGACAGATGCTTCATTGGTGCCTGCCAAGCAGGGGAGTCACTCCTTGACCCCAAGGGAGATCCTTCAGTCCTCTAATCTTGATGTAGAGCGTCGAAGGTCCAGGATTCAGTTACAGAGTTTCGTCCAGGGATATCTAAAGTCCTGTTGCCAGGGTTCCCTTACTTATACTAAAGAAAGGGGTTGGACTAACTCTGGGGACCCACCTATGGGAGGGTTTGGAAAGAGGGGTGGCTACACCCATTTCCTTTGTCCAGTTTCGCCCCAGAGCAGGGGCTGGTAGCCCCTGCAACCGGTTTGAACTGGGGTATGCACGAGGACACCAAATGTGCCCCCAGTGCAGGACTTCAAAGCACTCTTGGAGTGCACCCACCCAGCCCCAATCCACTAAGGCCTGTCTGGGAGGTGGTAACACCTCCCTGAGACAGGAAACCTATTGTCCAAGCCTCCCCTGCCAGAGTTTCGGTCAGAGGCAGGAGGCCAGACTCGTGTCTGTGGCTGCAGCATCCATTTTGTGATGCCAGGCTCTGGTTAGGTGGTACCGGGTATACCGGTGCTGTCATGTCTCTCCCTCTAGAAGGGTGGGATCATACTCCCACACCAGTTACTGGTGTGGGGGTATGATTCCAAGGTGTTTGACACCAAACACGACATGTTTCCGTGCAGCCATCCCAAAGTTAGCATTTACCGCTTAGATATAATGCACTTAAGAGTATATGGTCAGGCTGCACCACAGACAACCCCGGAGAGGAGATTCCGAAGGCTGCAGAGGGGCTCTGCTCATGCATGGGCACCCTCTCACATAAAACCAAGCACCCTGCCTTCAGGATTGATAAGGCCTGCCATAGGGGTGACTGATAGGTTTCTATGTGCAGTGATAGGTGAGATATAGTGAACCTATATCTCTGGAAGGGGTGCATGCACCACCTTACTCAGGCTGCAGTAGCAGTCCTGTGGTGTCATTTTGGAGGGCCTTCCAGGGGTGCCACAATACATGCTTCAACCCCTGGTAGGCCTCTGGGGTACCTATGCCCTGGGTACATAGTATACCATATACTAGGGACTTATAAGGGCACCCCAGAATCCAATCTGAAGTGTACTTAAGGTACAGGGAGTCAATTTATAAGAGAAAGCAGATAGGCTGGGGACCTGAATAGCAGGTTCCCAGGCAAACTAAGTCAAAAACCATCAAAACACCCAAAAAAAAAGTGGGGGCAACCATATAGTCAGATTCCACCTTCCTACATAACGCCCCCCAAACGAAAGGAGATAAGGCTAACCTTGGCCAGTTGAGCCTTTATTGACTAAGTGGCCATATAAGGAAGTACCTGCACTAGCATGGTTACCCCCTGTCTTATGGTGCACTAAGCTATCCCTCACCCTAAGGGTATGAGAGGGTCTCCACCATGGGGAATTACTACCTGTGGTGTGCTTTGGTAAAGTAAAAGGCTGATGAGGTGTCTGAGTAGGGAAGTGAGACCCTAGGAAAGTTGGTCTCAGCTTCCTCAGATCGCTGGTCACCATGTATGCCTGTCTTTCCATGACTGAGTTGCACTTTGCTCTAAGGGTCAACCTTTGGCTGCCTACAGCTGGGGGTTGGGTCCCTTTGGATGGAACACTGGAGGGACATGGCAGGTCTGGAACCTTTTGGTCCCAGGTTTGCCCTTGCCTAACAGAGTCCTTCTGGGGGAGGTCCCTACACAAAGGTATGGGGGATCCCTCAGTGTGTTGAGGAATTTTCACCTGGCTAGGCGTACTAGACTGGGTGCCACTAATCTGCTGATGGGAGGGTTCCTCTGGACAGGGGGCCCTGTGGGGTCCACTGACCTCCTTGACCTCTGCAGCCCTGGGCTGACTGAGACAGGGTAGAGAGGGGCAGGTTACCTGCTCCAGACTGGGTACCACCTTGGAAGGGTCCTCAGCCATCAGGGGTGTGGCCAGGCCAGGCCTGACTACATCTGGGGCAGTTCCTTCACTAGGGGTAGGGTCAGTTCCCTGAGGAGGCTGACCCTTACCTATAGTCTGGGGGGAAGAAGACTTTTCTTCAACCCTTGTGCTCTCTTGTGGAGGAGAGTGGGCCATTCTTTCAGGCTCCATCACTCCAAAATTTTCCTGGGGTGGGGCTGTGGCCATCACAGCCCCCCTAACTTTCTCAGGGATGCCCAGCATTCTCAGATGGGCTTGGTGTTCAACTTCAGCCCAGGCTGAAATTTCTAGATCATTGCCCATCAGGCAATCTACAGGCAAGGTTGGGGACACTGCCACTCTTTTTGGGTTCTGTGACCCCTTCCCAGCTGAGATTGACTATGGCCATGGGGTGATCTGTTCTGACACCATCAATGTTGGTCACCTGGTATTTAAATTCAGGTAAAAGCTGGTGAGGGGGACTAGTTTCCCTGCCACCATGGTGACACTAGCCCCTGTGTCCCTGAATGCCACAGCTTTCTGACCATTAATCATTGGCTCCAGTCTGTACCTGCCCAATGCATTGGGACCCATGGTAAAGGTGGCAAATCCTATACCACCATCAGAGTCAGAGGAGTCTGTTGAGGGGGTCCTGTCTAAACTAGGGCCCACCTCTGTTCCCCTTGCAAAAGCACCTAACTTTTTGGGTGCACTACTCCCAACTGGAGGATTACTACTGGTAGTACCAGGAGGGGTGGTAGTATTTGTTGGAGGAACATTTTCTTTATTGCCAATCCTGGGGCAACTGGGATCAGTTTTCCAGTGTCCAGGCTTTTTACAGACATGGCAATATGGTTTCTTTTCAGGCGAGGAAGGAGTTTGGGGCCCACCCCCAGAAGAGGACTTTTGGGGCCCTGTAGTAGATTTATCCTTAGATTTATCCCCACCTTTCTCTTGGGACTTGGTAGAATCTTTCTTCTGGTCACCACCCTGATTCTTAGGCCTCACCCTGGTTCTGACCAATTTCTCTGCCTTCTTTCCCAATTCTTGGGGAGAGGTCAGATCAGAGTCCACCAGGTACTGGTGTAAAAGCTGGGTTTGACAATTATTAAGGATCTGCTCCCTCATAATCAAATTATACAATCCTATAAAGTCATGCACCTTGCTGCCATGTATCCAACCTTCCAGAGCCTTAGTAGCACAATCTACAAAGTCAACCCAGTCTTGAGTCTGAGCCTTTTGGGTATCTCTGAACTTCAACCTATACTGTTCAGTGGTTAGGCCAAACCCATCAATCAGAGCACTCTTCAAGACTTTGTAATTGTCAGCATCCTCTTCTCTTACAGTGAGGAGCTTGTCTCTGCCTTTGTCTGCAAAGGAGAGCCACAAGATTGCTGCCCACTGCTCCTGGGGGACCCTTTGAACTTTACAGGCCCTTTCCAGTGCAGTAATCCATTTGTGGATGTCATCCCCACTCTGGTAGGGAGGGACAATCTTGCTCAGGTTTCTATGGTCATAAGACCTTTCCCTACCACTAGGGAAGTTGCTGCCACCATGGGACTCTAGTCCCAACTTTCTTCTTTGTCTATGAAGCTCTAGGGACTCCCTGTCTATAGCCAGCTGCTCTCTTCTGATCCTAAGCTGAGCTTCTTCATACTGGAGCAGTCTCTTTTTCCTTTCATTAGAGATCTCCCTCCTCTGAGAAGAAACAGAGGTCCCTACTGAGGTGTCAGAATGGTTAGACTCCTGAGAAGGAGATCTGGACCTTCTAGGCACACTCACAACTCTTAATGGTGGGACAAAGGGGAGGTCATTCTGATCCTCCTCCTCATCTGCAGGAGGAGCTGGATTGTCCAGGGCAAGATAATTTTCATCTTCCTGGCCAGTTTCAGAGGTCAGGTCCTGGGTATTTTCACCCCTGGTCCCTTCCTCATCTTCTGCCCCACCCTCTCTGCCTACCCCTGCAGACCCTAGGGGTCTTCTGAGATCATCCAGCAGAAGCATCTCCATGAGACGTTGGGTGTTGGCACTTTTCCCTGTCTTCAGCTTCCTAATCTTGCACAACTCTCTCAATTCCAAGAATGGGAGGTTGTCATATTTGGAGGGTAGGAGCCCACTGGTTCCTGGCAGGGACCTACTGGTTCCTGGCCCTGAAGACATCACTAGTGAGGTGTGGTGTATGCACTACCTACTCTATTGTGGCCTACTAAACTCTCTTGAGTTGTAGAAAGGGTGTGCTAAGCCCTTGACACACAACTCTAAGTTCAGTAGAACTTACTGTATTTCTAAGCTTGAATTTATATGTACCTCAGGTACCTTTAGTGGTTTTCAGTTAGTCACACACTTGAGATTATCTGGTAAACAATAGCAAGCTGGAATCCCACACGCTGCACACCAGTGTGAGAAGTTGGCCTGGTATTTGCTGTCCACTAGTTATAGTGGGCACCCTGTACCAGTCCAAACAACCCCTTATGGATGATAGGTGAAAGACAACCTTTATTGAAAGCTATCCTAGTGGTAGCTATGGAGAGCAGCCTTCAGGCTAAGTCTTGGAGGAATGTAAAGCAGCTTGTTTTACCAGTCTATAATCTCTTGACTGACCAAATGAAAGAGGACCACACCAGGTATATATATAAAATATATGTATTTATTCTTAAACACACCCCTCTAGTCTCTTTATGAGGCTAGAGTTCAAATACATAAGTTACAAGGCAAATATCAGCAGTTATTAGCACAATACACGTTTGAGCCCTAGGGGCGTACCAAACCATATACTAAAATAGTGGTATAAGAACCACGACTGACCTAGACACAAGGCCTAGAGCCTGTAGAAGTGCTTGGACCCCAAGGAACCACCCAAGGTAGTGACACAGGGGACCCACGGGGGACGCGTGCAGTGTGAGAACACAGCCGCGAATCGCCGTTACCTTCTATGGGGAAAGTCGCGGTTGGATTTTAAAGGAAAAAGGACACTTCGGAGAGGACTTCCAGTTAACCCCTTAAAACTTAAGAGTTTCTAGGGCCCACACCCACGTGAGTACCGAAATACTCGAGTTACCTCACCCAGGAAGCCGGGTGCATACGTGTAAAAGGTGTCGGGAATCGTCGTCGTTTTCAATGGCGACCTCCTGGAAAGTGCTGCTGCCGTGAAGAGGAAAAGTGTCCGGGCGACCCAAGCCTGGATCGAGGAAGAGGAAGACCTGAAAGCAGAGGGGACAGAGTCTGGGTCACTAGCCAGTGACCAGGGGCACGATAGTCGAATGCCCTCAGGTGTCGGGTGCTTCAGGTGAGTTGATGGGTGCCTTGACTCTTCAGCCACGAGGTCCAGGAGGCGTCAACGACGACCAGGAGCTGGAATCGAGCTGCCCCACGAAGTCTGTCGAGTGCTGCGGTGTCGGCGACCAGATTGGACCCAACAAGCCTTGGCAACGGCAAGTCATGGGGAAACAAAGAAAAGGCTGCGGTGCAGACCAGCAAGGTCTGAGGGACTCACCCAGCGAGGGTAAGTCAGGGCACTTCTGGAGCAACCAGGAACGCCCAAGCAAATGGAGAGTTACCTTCATGGGGACCCACTAGCCAACGGACTAGAGATCGCAAAGGAGCCTCGAGCGGTCGCACTTGGAGCTGGCCCACGGGACACTCGTGGAGTGTAGGCCAGTGATCTTCACTGCAGTTGGTGCTCGGGGCTAGGGCTGCTTGGAACCCAAAGCATGGCTTCGAGAGATGTCAGGAAGATGGTGCACTTGCAAATGTGCTTGGTGTCCAGGGGTCATGGTTCCACGTTACCCACAACAGCTACGGGCCTCAGCTTTGCTGGGGACTCAGGGCAGCCTCGGGGAAGTCTGGAAATCCACCTCTGGTGATGCAAAGACTTCGGCGTCCGGTGGGAGCTTCAGTGATGCAGACCGGACAGATGCTTTGTTGGTGCCTGCCAAGCAGGGGAGTCACTCCTTGACCCCAAGGGAGATCCTTCAGTCCTCTAATCTTGATGTAGAGCGCAGAAGGTCCAGGATTCAGTTACAGAGTTTCGTCCAGGGATATCTAAAGTCCTGTTGCCAGGGTTCCCTTACTTATACTAAAGAAAGGGGTTGGACTAACTCTGGGGACCCACCTATGGGAGGGTTTGGAAAGAGGGGTGGCTACACCCATTTCCTTTGTCCAGTTTCACGCCAGAGCAGGGGCTGGCAGCCCCTGCAACCGGTTTGAACTGGGGTATGCACGAGGACACCAAATGTGCCCCCAGTGCAGGACTTCAAAGCACTCTTGGAGTGCACCCACCCAGCCCCAATCCACTAAGGCCTGTCTGGGAGGTGGTAACACCTCCCTGAGACAGGAAACCTATTGTCCAGACCTCCCCTGCCGGAGTTTCGGTCAGCAGCAGGAGGCCAGACTCGTGTCTGTGGCTGCAGCATCCATTTTGTGATGCCAGGCTCTGGTTAGGTGGTACCGGGTATACCGGTGCTGTCATGTCTCTCCCTCTAAAAGGGTGGGATCATACTCCCACACCAGTTACTGGTGTGGGGGTATGATTCCAAGGTGTTTTACACCAAACACGACATGTTCCCGTGCAGCCATCCCAAAGCTAGCATTTACCGCTTAGATATAATGCACTTAAGAGTATATGGTCAGGCTGCACCACAGACAACCCCGGAGAGGAGATTCCGATGGCTGCAGAGGGGCTCTGCTCATGCATGGGCACCCTCTCACATAAAACCAAGCACCCTGCCTTCAGGATTGATAAGGCCTGCCATAGGGGTGACTGATAGGTTTCTATGTGCAGTGATAGGTGAGATATAGTGAACCTATATCTCTGTAAGGGGTGCATGCACCACCTTACTCAGGCTGCAGTAGCAGTCCTGTGGTGTCATTTTGGAGGGCCTTCCAGGGGTGGCACAATACATGCTTCAACCCCTAGTAGGCCTCTGGGGTACCTATGCCCTGGGTACATAGTATACCATATACTAGGGACTTATAAGGGCACCCCAGAATCCAATCTGAAGTGTACTTAAGGTACAGGGAGTCAATTTATAAGAGAAAGCAGATAGGCTGGGGACCTGAATAGCAGGTTCCCAGCCAAACTAAGTCAAAAACCATCAAAACACCCAAAAAAAAGTGGGGGCAACCATGTAGTCAGATTCCACCTTCCTACATCTGTATTTTACTACCCCCCACCCTGCCCCTCCCCCGCCCCACGTCACCGCCCGGCAGCACTCCCACCACCGACCGCTACTGCATACAACACATCTTTGACACAGACACTCAGCCATCAACCTAAACCAGAAATTGAACACATTCTGTTGAAACAACCTGAAAATAGCATCCCTCCCAACGTGTGCAGGACCATGGAAATGCCTAGCCATTGGGGCAACAAGCCATTGGTCAACAAGGGTTTCTCATCTGTTGACATTCATATTTCATCGTACCTCTTGACACAACCTGCTCTGATCCAACCTTGCTGTTCTGCTTCTGCTACTTCCTCTTGCAAAATCTTAACCACTTCCTAAGTGTCAGCCACTGACAACAAAGGGTTAAGTTGGTCCAATTTTCAGATTTATTTACATATTCTCCATTAAATGTTTGAGACCAATGAGTGCAATACTTTGCAACCTCATCAGCATAACGATTGCCAACTGTTGCATAATCATTTGCGCTCCTATGTGTCGAACCCTTTACAACAGCTATTTCTTTAGACAATTACAAGGCCAACGTCATGGACCACACCAAAGCCGTATTGCCTATCAGTGAGAATAGCTTCTCTCAGTTGTTCTGAAACACAGCAGGCTCTAGTAAAAACAGCCAGTTCAGCCACTTGTGCAGAGGCTACACCTCAAAGTCAGGAGGCTTCCACAGTACAGACTGCATACGCAGCTCTCAGAATTCCCCCATCATCTCTTAAATAAGAGTTGTCCACAAATAGTATATACTCCGACTCTGCCAGAGGCTCATCCCAAACTTCTGGTCTTGACTTGGTGCAAAGTTCCATGACATCTAAGCAGTCATGTTCAACCTCTCCATAATCATATTCAGTTTTGGGCAATAGCAATAGAGTATCAGGATTCAGTGCAGCACACCTCCTAAGGGTGATGTTCTCTGCGGCAAGTATGATCTGTGCATATTTGGTCAACCTGCTGTTTGTCAAGTACTGGGTACAGATACATGGCAACAAAATTTTGACGGAGTGAGGCACCATGACATTGGAGGGTAACCATGGCTATGCTCTCACACCTTTCAATGTTAACACTACTGCCGCAACAGCTTTAAGGCAACCAGGCAGCCCTGCAGCTACAGGATCAAGAGTAGCAGAACAATAAGCCACAGGTGTTTGAGCATCTCCATGCATTTGTGTAAGCACTGAGAGAGCGCAGCCCTCCCTCTCACTGCAAAAGAGCATACAAGCTTACTGACTTTCAGCTCTAAGAACACAGCAAACAGTCGTCCCATGGTAGTGGATCAGGTACATCCTTGTGCGTCAACCTTTGTAGAGGCTTAGCCACTAGGCAAAAGCTGGGTAACCACTGACAACAGTAGCCCACCATTCCCAGAAACACCATGAATTCTCTTTGTGTCATGGGCATATTCATTTTTAGAGTGGCAGAAATCTTTTCTTGTGGCACCTTCCTTGCTCCCTTCTCAGTGTGATGCACTAAATACGGAACTTCTCTTTTACTATACTTTAGATTACTCTGGGACACTTTATGTCCATTTTCAGCCACGTGGTTCAGTAAAGCAATAGTGTCTTGTTTACAGGCCTCTTGGATATCTTACTCCACCAAGTCGTCGATATACTAGACTAGGATAGAATTACAGGGCATTACCAAAGATTCAAGGTTCTTTTTAAGTAATCTGATTAAAGATCGAAGGGCTTTCTGCAAAACCCTTGTCAGACTCTGCACCATGCCAAAGCACGGTTCTGGAACTGGAAGACAAAAAGGTACTGACTATCCTCATTCAAGGGTATTGAGAAAAAGGCCTGACACAAATCTACTCTGTCCTACATCCTCTGTCAACAATACCTGAGAGCAGCTATTGTAAAATATGCTTTTAAGAATTCCTAGCAGTTAGGCTTTTAACAATGCCTATATGGGAATACAGGGCATACTGGAAAAACTTGGCACAGGGACATGAGCATTGTAGGCTGTGTAAATACAGCTCAGAATGGTTGCCCACATTCTGTGCTGTTGTGCAAGCCTAATACAACAGAGGCACAGGTATCTAAGGCCAATCTTTGTGCAGCATGGGACAAAAACATGCAAGGAGGCTCTGTCGCTCATCTATACCACGGTGGTTCCAAAGGAACTAGCACAGTTTGGAAAACATTTCTCGGAAACCGGCAGGCTTCTACGAGAAGTCGGCCAAACAATGAGTGCCGCCTGCCAGGGGCAAATGTGCTTGAGCACGGTGGTCACCAGAAAGTAGCTCAACTATTGTCCTCTCTCCTTGAACAGTTGTCGCTTGCTAAAACCTTAGGAACAATAAGGCAAGCCATTAGGCAAATGAAGTCAATCTTGCTCAGCCTAACTTGAGCCCTTTCCTCGGACCCAGTCGACCCGGATGAACCTTTCTTTTACTTATCCTGCCACAGTTGAAATTTGCAATCCAGAACTAACTTTCTAAATAAAGGCTGCGGTATTCTTATACACAACTAGCATTTTAATATTTTAAGGTTGTGTTGCACTTGCATTAATTTCAAAAGCTGTGTTATTTATTTTTAACTTAAACGATTTGCACATGTACAGTCTGGTCCAGCTGTGATCGTAGAAGTGGGTGAAACACTGTACTAGTTCACTGCACTTTAAATATAGTATGATAAGAGGTCACTTGCTTTCATGTTGTACAATATGGACTGAATGCACAATGAGATGCTGCTTATCGGTACAGAGTTGCACATGTACAGTTCGGTTCAGCTGCTCATTTGTACAGATTTTAATCCCAATCCAGTTAAACTTGCACATGTCGCTCTTGTTTTATCTCGCATTTCATTTGACTGAATTGTATAACAAGATATGTATCTGTACAGATTTTAAGTTTGATCTATTTATGTCTGTATGATCTTTGTTTTGTACTAGGAATTGTTAATGGACTTAATTATATAAATAAACTATAAGTGCCTTAACAGACACCATTACAGTGTGCAACCCTATTAATACTCACTATCCTTGATTACTGCAACTCCTTCCAAACAGCTGGAATGCTGCCAACCTTCCGAATTGGTGCATGGGCTTTAGGGGCTTGGACTGGACTTAAACCACTCTAGATTTGATTAAAAAATGTATTCTAGCTCCCTTCACTTCAGTGACTAACCATCCTACTGCTGCCATTTGACAAAGTGCAGATATCTGAACCAATTTGTTTCATGATTCCCCTCATTTTTGTCTGTGTGATTTTGATGGCTTTAGGACTATGAAGGATTTACCACTGGTAAACAGTAGTAGCGTACCAGTCGTTCCCCCTAAAAATATGTTCTGTACATTGGAACTCTCTAGTGTATTTAACTTCCCTATAAGTCCATTGTAAATAGGGCCTAAAATGCAGACATCACATGAAAGAATAACTTTCATATGTGGACTGCAGTTTGTATTTAAACTACTCATGCATATGACAAAAGTATATGTCTGCCCTATGCACCACTGCACTCTGGCCAGGCTGCAGTTTAGATGCACTGCAGTAACATATTGCAAAACAATTTGCTTGCCATGCGGGAAAAGCCTACTTTTATAAATCATGTTACCCCTGAAGTGTGCCTCGTAGACCCTCAGGACAGGATGCTAATATATATAAAAACAGGGCACTCTAAATATTGAGGTTAATGTGCTCTCATAGTGAAATAAAACCCAAAAGATATTTGACTGTGTAGGCTTTGCCAGACCTTAGCTGAAACAGGCATAGATGGCATTAGAATCTTTATTTTCTATCTCCACTAGGTAAAATGATTGAAAAATGCTTCAAATGTATATCTTATTTAATTTGTAAAATCAAATGTAATGGTGATGAGTATTAACTGCTGACCACGTTGCAGGAATTAGCTATCTGGGAGTGGACAGGAACAGTTAGCAGATCAATGGGCAATTTTAGCACTATCTCTTGTGACTTGGAAATGGCACAGTAGCGTCTCCTGTTTATTCCCAGGACCCTCCCAGACAGCCAAGTTACTGTTTCAGCCGGGTAGAGAACTGGTTTTGCCCCTGTCCGATGGGAGAATATCACATCTAAATAGTGGAGGAGTGGCTAAGGAGTTGAAGACAAGCCTGCCTGGTGACATGATAGTTGCACCCAAGGTGGGCAGGAAAGCCAGGTTTGTCCCACTATGTGCTTTTTGCTGCAC
Source organism: Calotriton arnoldi (assembly GCA_963921515.1). Classification (NCBI taxonomy): domain Eukaryota; kingdom Metazoa; phylum Chordata; class Amphibia; order Caudata; family Salamandridae; genus Calotriton; species Calotriton arnoldi. The sequence goes on from CAWUFW010004763.1 coordinate 432,759, forward strand.
TAAAATCAGGTGCAGAAGGACCTCACAGTTAGGGTATCTAGCAGGAGCGGCTCCTCCGTTATGGTGGAGGAGCGTCGCCCCACTGCTTTTAAGCAGTGCACTGCAAAGGAAACATAAAATGATAATAACTATGAGTTATTATAATTTTATGTTTCCTATTGCTTTGCAGGCGGGCGGGTGGGCAGGGCTGCTCTGCTCTCAGAACAGGGCAGGGGAGGAGTGGTTTGCCCACTTCTAAGTGTGCAATGACTGTTTGGTCTGCCCTCTTGGGCTGTCCAAACCAGTCATGCGCACTTTCCCTGATCTTCATGCAGGCTGCATTACAGCCTGCTTGGAGAACAAGCCCAGGCCCCCAATCCCTGGCTGAGCGTCGAACCACGATGCTCAAAACCAATCACAACGCTGCATTGCAGCGTTGTGTTTGGTCACGGGAGCCTTTTCTGTGCTTTTTGTGCCTCGGAGAGCAGGAGCAGAGACGCGGGACCGGCACGGCAAGGTAAGTGTTTCTTTAAAAAAAAAATTACAGTTCCCCTCCACCCCTCTCCGGTGCCCCCCCGTGCGCCCGCACCCACCCTGCCACCCGCGAACCATGCCGACCGCCACTGGTATCTATCCTTGTGGAGCCATGTTCCACTACAGCTTTCAAGGAACCACCCACAGGGAAGGGGGGAAAATGCCACCTGCCTTAGTTATAATGGAGCGGAAAAATCTCGCTAGTAGCAAAAGAGTCAATCATAAGCTTGGATCGAGATTCCTGAAACATACAACTCATAAGTCTACATGAACTTTTTCATTTTATTTGATGTTCATTGACTGATTATATCAAAAATTGTACTCTGGACAGCTTGTGCGAATTATTTACACAGTAATATGTACATTTCATTTGAGCTTTTTTTCATTCTTTCTTATTCTGCCTACCCCTCACCCTTCATTCAGAGACATGCACACCTCAACATATCATTCACTCATACCTCAGATATACTCATACAACTTACAAAGTAGAAAACAAGAAAGACCAACTTCGTGCGCATAGAGACAAGAATGGTGGCAAAGCGTCAGATCTAACACTCATAGGGGGATATTCTCAAGAACGTGCGATAAACATCGCCAAAATAAGCTAACGCAATTTCTCATATCGCCGTCTATCGCGGGAAAATAACTCTGTGTCAACGTCGTATTCTCAACACGGCGGTAACATGCAATAGTTTCCCGATAACGCCTCAAATGTCCGCGATTCAACTACCGCGACGGCGATAAAAAAGGAAACCCGAACGTGAAAAAAGTTGCGATGGGCCCAACCACGATAGAAAAATCGGCGACAAGCAGCGCCAGTCTTGCAATTCCCACGTCGGGTGGAAAAAATCACCATAAAAGCTGCAGAAAAAAAAACATAACAACTGCGAAGCACAATAGAGGTAGCCGGAGCAAGTACAGAGGACAACCCGAACCCCACAAGCTCCACGGAGGACCAGCCTGGGACCTCGGGGTCAGGGAAGGGCAAGGAGAAGAAGAAGAGGAAGACGCGGTTCAGTCCGCAGGAAAACAGGATCCTGATTACGGAGGTGATAGAACACCATCAACAACTGTTCGTCACCTCCACTGTGTCATTGGCAACAAAAAATGCAATATGGCAGTCCATCGTGGACAAGGTGAATGCAGTCGGAGTGCTGGGGAGGACAATGGACGAGGCCAAGAGGCGCTGGAATGATGTGAAGCGCAAAACCAAGCTGAAACTCGCAAACAACCGCAAAGCAGCAATGCAGACTGGGGGTGGGAGTCCTGCGCCACAGGAGGAGCTGGATGAGATGGAGGAAATGGTGTCCACAGTCATCAGTGTGGAGACGGTGGCAGGAGTCGGGGGACCGGACACTGCTCAACATGACCTGACACAACAGCAACAGGGTGAGTAACCACCAGGGACTGGGGGACGGGGGAGATGGGCACAATGGCACACATGCACAATGAAGTATAGCACACTGCACAACCACAATGACTCTGGATCATGTCCCTGATCTCCTTGCCATACTGCAGCACACATAGAAACAGCAAGTAGTCCCTCGTCCACAATGTGCCCAGAGGGGGCCCTCCCCACACATCACCAATCTCACAACAAACCCATGCACATGTGCTGAACCCAGCAAAGCTGCGGATCCGTGAGCCCCACTGACAATGCAAGTGACACTGCATGACGATGAGCATGTCTGCAGGCCACTCATCATGACATGTTGCACGCCACGACACCGAGGTGGCTGAGTGTGGTCCACATCCGGAAAGGAGCAGGTCACACACTGACACATCCACGTGCACAAACAACCCCTGACGGCAACAAGACATCTGCGGACAAACCATGCCCAAGAGTCCCAACTCCCACCAAGAGCCCAATTTACCCAAGTATGCAACATCTCAGCACTGCATAAGCACAGACGTCAAAGGCACACCGCCTGAAAGGGAGAAGGCCAAGAAAAGTCTGAGCTGCAGGGGCGACTCTCCCACAATGCAGCACACACACAAGAATCAGAGCACATCAACATTGACAACAATGTGGTACAAACTGCAACACTTTCACAACAGAACAGAGGACACAACTGCTGCCGCTTGTGTGTAGAAACTGGCCAATCACATTTGGCATAGCAGGAAACTGTGACATGATAATGGACAAGTACAACCCCACATCCCTGATGGTGCACAAATGTCCACTGTCCCGCTTCAAATAGGCAGCTCCTCCTAAACAGTCACAATGTACATTGTCATGCAGTCTGTTTGGAAACTTGGCCAATGCGTGAACATACATGGAACACACTGTTAAACTGCATCTCCCCTTTACATTGCAGAGGGAGAATCATCACCTCCTGCAGAGCAGACCAAACACCTCCTCACTGATGACGAGGAGGACCTCCCCACCTTCGACACCGACGCCCTCCAAGAGCTCATGGACAGCCTCCGCACCCCACCCCCAGGAGCAGGGCAGCCCAGCTGCATCGAGGAGACCCCACCCCCTGCACAGACCACACAGCAGGAAGCACCCACCACCCCGGCTGTCTCCCAGGATCCCCACGACCAACACATGGCATTTCAATGCCATGTGTTGGAGGGCCAGAAGGAGATGGCTGACCAGGTGCGGGTGGGGTTCGAACTCATGGCAGCCAAACTAGATGCCATCCATGGGTGTCTACGTCCCATCAGGGACCACTTACAGTCCCTAACGGACATCCACAGTCCGCTCCATGGTCTCCAATGAGCCATGGCTGACATCGCTGGAGTCATGACTCGGAGACAAGAACACCTGTCTAGTCAGAGTGGCTCCAGCGATCTCAGCCGGGAGTTGGGACACATGTGGAGGCTCATGGAGGACATGTTATGTTATATGTAATAGGGGGATTTGTAAAGCGCACGGCTACTCCTACGAGTGTCCCGGCGCTGACTTAACCCTATTGACAGAACAGTTGGGGGCGGCTACAGGAACTCCGCTCTCATTGAAACAACCAAGTGTTTAGTTTTCTTCTGAAGCTGAGGAGAGCTTGTTCCTGTCTCAAGAGAGGCGGCAGGTTATTCCACAGCTTAGTGGCGGTCACCTGGAACGAGCGTCCACCCAACCGAGAGCGTGCGAATTTGGCACGACCGACAGCTTCTGAGTTGAGGATCGCAGAGTTCTGACAGGGGCATATGGCTGAATTCTGCTCCTAATGTAGGGAGCTCCAACATTATGAAGGGCTTTAAAGACTAATACCAGAGCCTTGGAAATCACCCTTTTCCGCACCGGGAGCCAGTGCAGGGACATCAAGAGGGGGGTCATATGAGTTCTAAGATCAACCAGCAAGACAGCCCTTGCTGCCGCATTCTGTACCACCTGCAAGCGGCCTAGTAGGTAGTCAGGGAGGCCAAGATACAGAGCATTGGCGTAGTCCAGCCTAGATGTTATCAAAGCTTGGACCACAGTTTTCCTATGAGAAACTGAGAGGAGAGGGAGAAAGTTCCTCATCATTTTCAGTAGTCCGAAACAGGTGGCGGCCACAGATTGCACTTGTGCCTTCATGGACATGTCCGTGTCCATTTTTACCCCAAGATTTTTTACGGTGGTAACTGGACAGGTGGGGGGGGACATGTCCTGAGGCCACCAATTACGCCATTCCACACCGGGACTGTGGCCAAAACAAATAATTTCGGACTTATTGGAATTACACAACAATTGGTTTAGCCTGAACCAGGAAAACACCTTGGACAGGCAATTGTTGATATCATCTCCTCTCAACACCGCATTTTTCTCATAGGTAAACAACAGCTGTGTATCATCGGCGTAAGATATAACTTTCGCCCCATGATGCTCAGCCAGGAGTGCCAAGGGAGCCATATATAAATTGAATAAAGTTGGGCTTAGGACCGAACCTTGTGGCACTCCAACCCTCATAGGAGGGATAGGGGCGATGAAAGGGGGGGACCATATGGTTTGCTGGCGGCTTTCGAGAAAGGAAGCAAACCATTTAAGGACTGTGCCCCCGATACCACAGTCCTGAAGCCTGCGCAAAAGTCGATCGTGGGGCACGGTATCAAAAGCCGCCGAAAGGTCCAGCAGTATCAGTACCGCTTTCCCACCGCTATCCAGAGTGGCTTTGATGGTATCAGAGACTTCCAGTAACGCCGTCTCCGTACTATAATTAGATCTGAACCCAGATTGGCTGGGGTGCAGAGCGTGGGTGGTCTCAATAAAATCAGTGAACACCATGTTCACATACTTCTCCAAGGCCTTGGAGAAGTATGGCAGCAACGTTATTGGCCTGTAGTTGCTTACTGTCGAGGGGTCTGCCGAAGGTTTTTTAAGAAGTGGCAAGATTCGTCCGTGTTTCCAGCACTCAGGCACTGAGCCCTCAGATAAAGACAGATTCAAGACCAGGTTTACAGCTGGATTGATCACATCCGCGATAGAGGCTAGCACTCTGGCCGGACAAGGATCCATAGGGGAGTCGGATTTCAGTGCTTGCATTATTTTAAGCGACGTAGCCATAGAAATAGGGGGGAACTCTGAGAGAGTCTCATCTAAGTTGGAGTGGGCAGAAGCGGGTGCGGCTAAACTATCATCGCCAGCTCGACACCCAGATCCGAAAGCATCCTGAATATTTTTAATTTTATTATAAAAATATTGTGCCATGCGGTTTGTCCATTCCTCTGTAGGAGTAAAAGGGGGCTTAATTACTTTCGGAGAGAAGGCCTTGACAATTTTGAACAGTTCCAGGCTTCTGTTCCCAGCTTGTTCTATTTTTGAGGCCAGAAAGCTTTTTTTTCCCTCTCACACTTAGGCGTAATGAGTCTTCAAGGCCAGTTTATAAGTAGTTTTCTTTATGGGATCAAAATTCTTTCTCCATAATCTTTCCAAGCATTTGCATGCACTCTTGCTTTTCCTTAGTTCTTCCGTGAACCAAGGGGCAGAGGCACGACCTGTTTTGGCTACCAACGTTCTCTGAGGTGCTAATTGCATAGCCCACTTCAAGAGCCAGCCTTCAAGTGCGCGAACATCCTCCTCCAATTGGCCACTAAAAGGAATAGGATGTTGCCTCAGTATGGTGGCTACCGCCTCCGGCGTAAACTCTGCATAGGATCTAAAACTACTAGCCCTAGGTTTGCACTGGAAGGAAGGACTCCCTGATTCCTTACATATACGAAAGGTGAGCAGGAAATGATCCGACCAGATGATAGGGAGGGGTGAATCTATTGCAATCTTAGTTGACGAAAAAATCTGGTCCAATATATGGCCTTTTTCGTGGGTGGGTAGCGAGACATAGGGTGTTAAATTCAGAATGCTAAGAGATTCACATAGCTTAATGGACTCATGATCTGCCACTTGATCCATGTGTATGTTAAAATCTCCGAGAACCACGCGATGGTTATATTTGCTGCGATAGGGGACATGGTGCGGATGGAGGCGGAAAGGATGGCTGCCACGGCTGCACATCAGCGAGATGTAGCTGGGATCTTCCATGCCCTGCAGATCCTCATCATGGCATTGCTGCCACAAGGCCTGGTGCAGATGAATGCTGCTGCTCCTACACCATCCACATCTCCGCCCCCTGATGTGTCAGTGCCCCACGGTGCGGCAGACATTCCACCTCCGGCACCTGATGTGTCACTGCCACACAGTGCGGCCGACAATCCACCTCCGGCCCCTGATGTGTCAGTGCCACACAGTGCTGCAGCCGAAACACCACCACCCACAGGTGAGGCACATCACACATCAGAGGATGATGATGTGGATGAGACTGCCGTTGTGGTAATGAGGAAGCGGTAGCATTCATCTCCGCCATATGGCCTGTTTCAGCTTGGTTCGGCCCTTTGCATCATCACCTTCCACTGTCCCCCGATACACTCTGCGGCACTCACCTTGGACCTCGACATGGACTGCCATATTCTGTTTGGTTACCAATGACACAGCAATCAGACTGCGGACTGAACTCTTCCTCTTCCGATGAATTTGTCCTTCCCTAATGGACTCTGGCTGGTCCTCCACGGGGCAACAATGTCAAGTGGGGTGTGCATGGCCCTGTACTGCTCCAGCTGCAACACTCCACTGAATGTGAATAAAACATTCAAATTCACACAGATGTGTCATGTCTATGATCCTTCAAGTATGACAGTATGGATGAATGTAGGGTCACTGATTCCCCCTCACGTCCATTTTGCACATGTTGTGGGGCTTGGGTCACAGGGTGCAACATTGCCGATTGCGGTCCGGGTGGCGCAGACACTACAACGGAGACACACGCATTGGTTACTTCCTTGTCCAGGCCAAAACTGAACCACGCCCAGAGCCCCGGGCTCATTGTTCACACCCCTACGCTGGACTGGCATACGCCAGCCCAGCCCACTCCGCTTACGCTCACAGGGGGTGACGACACAGCTACATGTCCCAGGTCTTCCCTGTAGTGATCTGCTGGTCACTGGTCTAGTTGTCAGCATGCCACAGCCACTCCCTGAGGGCTGGTTTACACCCACACCACACCCATCCAGCACAGGCGTCACGGGACATGTGACCGTGCCAATAAAAGGGGCCCACCACAGCAAACCCCCCACTGCCGGAGGTGACATGATGGCATCCGCATCCACGGAACTCAATCATAAAGGGTCCGTAACTTGTGTTGCACAGAGTTAGTGGCACCCGATGGCCTGCGTTCGGCACGGGCCTACCGCCACGTGGCGATGACTTGCATTGCACTGAGTTAGTGGCACCCGATGGCCTGCATCCGGCACGGGCCTACCGCCATGTGGCGATGACTTGCGTTGCACTGAGTTAGTGGCACCCGATGGCCTGCGTCCGGCACGGGACTACCGCCACGTGTCGATGACTTGCGGTGCACAGAATTAGGCCCACCTGAAGAGCTGAGCAGGTGTGCAGCCTGCGATGATGCGTTGGCCTCGATACGGCGTCCAGAAAATCAAGACTCGATTTGAATTGTGAGCCCTGCTGGACCGCAGTGTACGCGCAGTCAGCAGTCAGCACACACATGACTCCGCGGTGCGGTGCCGCAGGGTGCGCTGGGGACCTGTGGCGCGGAATCCAGCAATCGACTGAGGAGGTTGCACCGGCACATGGAGGGCCCCCTTGGAGACACGCCGGTGGCGGCAGGTGAGCATTGAGGCCTGGGTGCGCAGGGGCGGGCAGTCATCGCTGGGCGGCGGACCGGTCTGGGGACCAGGGCTGGGGTGCAGCAGGCGCACAGGATCGCGCAGGCACCACCGGTCATGGCGGCGGCCTCGTGGCTGGGTGGGGGGCGCCGCCCTGGCAGACACGACCCTGCATGCGCTGACGAGATGTGCGCGGGTTGGCTTGGGACGTAGTCACCTCGTCTCCAGTGTGAATACGGCCGTTGAATGTGGTTGGGCACGTGTGTGTAGGCCTATGGTCACGATATGGCGGACACAGAGACACACGCAGTAGTGACTGTGGTGGCCATCCCGGAACTGAACCACGCCCAGGGCCCCGGGCTATTCATTCGCGACATACGCTGGCCAAGGCCGCTCCGCTCAGACTTACAGGGGGGGACCACATGGCTACATGTCCAAGGTCTTCCACACTGCCTGGGGTAACCTGTTTGCGTCCACTGTCCACTACACTGCAAACACCAGCAGTAGATGTCCACATGGGCATGTCTGTGCTCTGCATACTGCAGTCTGTCCAGCACATCTCCGCCACACTTGGCATTGTGTCCTTTCTTATTGCTGGGTCACTTGCCTCCTTTGCACATTCTTGGTTCTCACCTCTCCCCACATTCTGCAATTGTGTGGCAGAGGGGCTCTGCCTTTGTGGATGGTTTGTCTACATGTCTGGTCCCTGTTACCACGGTTACTTGTGTTGTCGTGTCCGTTAGTTGGGCATGTTGGTTGGCATGTTGTATGTGATTTTGTTACGCGTGCTCTCCCACAGTTGTGAGTTGTGTGATTGTAGAGTTTAGGTGTGTGGTGTGTTCAGTTAGTACTTACCAATGAGCAGTGCATTGCCATAGGTGCCATCCTGGAAGTGCTGGTTGATGATGGACTGTCGGAAGATGTATGTATCATGCACACTGCCTGTGAAGTTGGCGACGACATTGGTGAACTGTCCCCGGTGGTCCACTATTGCCTGCACATTGATGGAATGCGTGTGCTTTCTGTAGCGGAAATTGTGTGCAGGGTCGGCAGGGGGCACAAGTGGTACATGTGTATAGTCAATTGCCCCCGACACGTGCGGTAAGGCAGCTATGGCGTAATTCCCTTGCATGGTCTCCAGCTGTTCATGCACAGCGTGGGGAAGTGAAGGTGCAGGGGTATCAAGATGATACAAACCGTGATGTTTACAGGTATGATGAATCCTGCATAATGAGACCGTAACAGATGTTTGTGTGGTTGTAACCTTCCTTTTCTTTCCTGCGGAGGTTACGAGCACACAGACTTCTGTTACAGTATATTTGGACTGGATTCATCATACCTGTATGCATTCCGGTTTGTCCAAGTGCAATACACTGTACCAGATTACGTTTGTGACTATAAGGACGCTTGACCATTGTCACCATTTCTCCAACAGGTTTCTGACTACTGATTTCGGGATATGGAATGGTATTGGGGAGTTCCCGCAGCATTCGCAGTTTATTGGATCCACACGTTGCCCTGGTGAAGTTCCCCGTTGGGAATGGAACGCGTTGGCTGAGCTTTTCGTCTTGTTGTTTATGTATTTGTAATAAAGTTCTGTTTTTCCACTACCGTTGACTACTGGACTTCATGACCTGGGGGGGAGGGTCCGGGGCGTGGTTGCGGTGGGTGTTGTGGCCCTCTTGGGTCTCCAGGCTGCATGATCATTGTCTCCATGGCATCTGTTGGTCTTCAGATGTGGCTCTAGGCTGGGCTCCCTTTGTACTGCAGGTTTTCGTCCTACTTAAGACCAGTAAAAAGCAGGTGTTAAGTCCCTGCTGCTAACGCGCCTTATCGCCTGTTTTTGTCCGGCATCGCTGATCTGGCTGGTCGTTGAAAATATCACGAAGTGGTGTTTTCGTGTGTTTTTGCACGGGAACGCCTACTCTGCATATCATTAGCGTTAATTGTCGCTCTCATCCGTGGCGATGTGTTTTGCGGCAGCTATCGCAGGAAAACTGGCGATGTCGACAGTTTGCACCAGCTTGTGAATAGGGCGATAAGTCTATCGCCACTTTTGCGGCGCTAAAGTGCCGATAAATCGGCGATGGCTCCTTGAGAATATGCCCCATAGATCGGTAGTTGAAAGAATGTTTTTCAATGTTATATAATCAGGTTTCCCTAGATCTATTTTTTGGGAAGTATTCAGGTGACTCAAATACAAAATTCTTTGATGCAAGTATTCCTGTAAAAGGTGCCGAAACACTACAGCTTTAAGCCTTGCTCTGCTGGAGGATTCTAACTTCTAAAAGAGTGACTTTGATGTAGGTAAAACCTTGGCACAAAGTAGCAAATATATTTGAACCGCGCAACAACCTTGGTGACTATAAAATCCAGAATTTTCCCACTCAGAGCTTTTGCTGCGAAACTAACTGCTTCAGCGAGAGCTCGATGATTACGTATCTTACGTCTCAGGACCCTTGATGACCTCATCCTTGGACCTGACCTTGCTGGAACATTTTAACATCCATTTCAGATACTAAGTCCGAAGGTAAAGATTTTTGTATGGATGGCCTGCTTGGTGCATCCAACCTCTGCTCCATCCCAGTCTGGTTGAAAATCCCACCCATGCCCAGTTAACCGCAAGCAGTGATAATTGGTTAGTGCTTAACTTTTTCTTGACTTGCTTTAGCGATGTTGGTGGCTTTTTTCTTATTACAGTTGTCTCTATTTTTCGAAAAAAGTTTATTGTGTTTACTTTGAAATTGCTGGACTTTTACATGCATGTCTCTGAAATTACTCGCTTCTTGTGCCATAACTACCAAAGATTGAGTAGTGATTCTCCAAGAATAATGTTTTTACCTAACCAGAGTCGATTTATTAAGTTGGTATGAGCACCCACTGCCAAATTATTAACTGTCTTCTCAATATGTACAGTATGTACCTTTATAAACAACATGACTGGAGCAAAAGCTCATTATAGGAACATACTAATAACATTCAAGGAAGAAACTTATTCAAAGTCAGCAATTGTAATAGAAAGAGGGATTTCAAATTTCTCAAAAGCACTACAAAGACTATATATTGCTACATGGAAAACGGGAAGAAAAGAAGAGACATTGAGGGTGAAAAACGACATGCAGCAAACTAATAGTCTAACAATACACTTAGGTTTCCTGCTCTGCGCTGTAATTAGATCACCTCAAACCCAGAGTTCCACCAAGCAGGGAACTAATATGGGTCAGAGGTTCCAACTCTGTGATAATGCTAGCAATAGAAGTGTAGAGCTCCTAATACCTGACACTAAATTACATCTTACGAGGAAAGTCATATGGCAACACTAAATTAGATGTCACAAGGAATGCCATAAGACACAGGTTTGGAGAGTTTCTACAGCAGCCTGTAAAGATAAGTGAAAATCATTGTCTATGTAGGACCCAAACAGAGATTGCATTCAGTCTCAAGGCATACGCCGTGCTTTGCATAAACATAGTGTCCAGTATTCTCTTTTTTCCACAGTGTGAGAAGTTGGCCTGGCATATGCTGTCCACTAGTTATAGTGGGCACCTTGCACCAGTCCAAACGACCCTTATTGATGATAGGTTTAAAGACAACCTTTATTGAAAGCTATCCTAGTGGTAGCTTTGGAGAGCAGCCTTCAGGCTAAGTCTTGAAGGAGTGTAAAACAGCTTCGTTTACCAGATTATAACCTCTTGAATAACTAAATGAAAGGAGAACCACACAAGATATATATAAAATATATGTATTTATTTCTAAACACTAACTACTAATCCCTTTATGAGATTAGAGTTCAAGATACACAGTATCACAGTATTAAAACGACAGTAAATAGCACAATACACAGTGGGCTCCAGGGGGAGACCAAACCATATACTAAGAAAGTGGTATAAGAACCACGACTTGACTAGACACAGTGCCTAGAGCACGTAGAATCGCTGGGACCCCAAGGAACCACCCAAGGTAGTGACACAGGGGACCCACGGGGACGTGTGCAGTGTGAGAACACAGCCGCGAGCGCCGTAGGATTCAATGCGGAAAGTCGCGGTTGGAATTTTAAAGATTAAGGACACTTAGGAGAGGACTTTGAGCAAACCCCTTTAGACTTAAGGGGTTCTAGGGCCAGCACCCACGTGAGCACCGGAGTACTCGAGTTACCTCACCCAGGGAAGCCGGGTGCATAGGTGTCAAAAGGTGTCGGGAATCGTCGTCGTTTTCAATGGCGATCTGCTGCAAAGTACTGCTGCCGTGAAGGAGAAAAGTGTCCGGGTTGAACCAATCCTGGATCGAAGATGTGAAGAACCTGAAAGCAGAGGGGACAGAGTCTGGGTCACTAGCCAGTGACCAGGAGCGGAGCAATCGAATGCCCACCGATGTCGGGTGCTTCAGGTGCGAAGAGGTAAAGCTTGACTCTGCAGTCACGGGGTCCCGGAGACGTCGACAATGACCAGGAGCCGGATTTGAGCTGTCCCACAAAGGATGTCGAGTGCTGGGGTGTAGGTGCTCGGATTGAACACAACAAACCGTGGCAACAGCAACCCACGCAGGAAGAGAAAAGATGCTTCTGTGAGGACCAGCAAGGTCCGGGGGACTCCCCAAGCGATGGAGAGTCAGGGCACGTCTGGAGCAACCAGAGAAGCCCAATAAAAGTTAGAGTTGCCTTCTTGGGGATCCACAGGTCAACGGACCAGGGATCGCAAAGGGACCTCGAGAGGAATCACAAAATGGCGGCCCACGGAACACTCGTTGAGTGTAGGCCTGCAATCTTCGGTGCAATTACTGCTCGGGGTCAGGGCTACAAGTAACCCAAAGCTCAGCCTCAGGGGTCGCCGGAAAGCTGATGCTTCTGCAAATGGTCACGGTGTCCAGGGGTTCGGGTTGCACGGTCTCCACGAGGGATACGGGCCTCAGACTTGCTGTGCGCACAGATCGACCTCAGAGACCTCGGAAAACCCACCTCCTGTGTGGCAACATTCTTCAGAGTCCGTTGGAGCTCGGAGATGCCAACCGGTCAGTTGCATTAAAGGTGCCTGTCTTGCAGGGGAGTAACTCCTTTACTCCAAGGGAGATTCTTCAGTCATCCAGCGTAGTGTAGATCGTCGAAGTACTTGGTTTCTGGTATCAGAGTTTAGTCCAGGTGTAATCTAAAGTCCTGTAGTCAGGGGTTCCTACTTTATACCCAAGGAAGGGGTGGGACAAACTCTGGGGACCCACCTATGGGAGGGTCAGGAAAGAGGGGTGGCTACACCCATTTCCTTTGTCCAGTTTCGCGCCAGAGCAGGGGCTGAGCGCCCCTGCCACTGGTTTGAACTGGACTATGCACAGGGACACCAAATGTGCCCCCAGTGCAGACTTCAAAGCACTCTTGGAGTGCACCCACTCAGCCCCAATACACTAAAGCCTGTCTGGGAGGTGGTCACACCTCCCTGTGACAGGAAACCTATTGTCCAGGCCTCCCCTGCCGGAGTTTCGTCCAGCAGCAGGAGGGAAGACTCGTGTCTGTGGCTGCAGCATCCATTTTGTGATGCCAGGGCTCTGTTAGCTGATACCGGGTATACCGGTGCTGTCATGTCTCTCCCTCTAGAAGGGTGGGATCATACTCCCACACCAGTTACTGGTGTGGGGGTATGATTCCAAGGTGTTTGACACCAAACACGACAGTTTTCCATGCAGCCATTCTCAAGTTAGCATTTACCGCGGGGTTATAATGCACTTAAGAGTATATGGTCTGGCTGCATCACAAACAACCCCGGAATAAAGATTCCGCAAGCTGCAGAGGGGCTCTGCTCATGCATGGGCACCCTCTCACATGAAACCCAGCACCCTGCCTTCAGGATTGTTAAGGCCTGCCATAGGGGTGACTGATAGGTTTACATGTGCAGTGATATGGAGAGATATAGGGAACCTATATCTCAGTAAGGGGTGGATACACCACCTTACCCAGGCTGCTGTAGCAGACCTGTTGTATCATTTTGGATGGCCTCTCAGGGGTGGCATAATACATGCTGCAGCCCCTGGGAGGCCTCTGGGGTACCTATACCCTGGGTACATAGTATACCATATACTAGGGACTTATAAGGGTACCCCAGAATCCAATCTGGAGTGTACCTAAAGTACATACAGTCAATTTAGAGTAGAAAGCAGATAGACTGGGGTCCTGATTAGCAGGGCCTCGGTCTGGCTAAGTCGAAAAACAGTGAAACATCAGCAAAAAGTGGGGGTAACTATAAGAAGCAGATCCTACTCTCCTACACAACCCCCCCCCCAAATGTCAGGACATTAAACTAACCTTGACCAGTTGAGTCTTCATGTTCTAAGTGGAAATATCTGGAGAGTCCATCTGCATTGGCATGGTTACTCCCAGGTCTATGTTCCACTGTATAGTCCATCCCCTGTAGGGAAATGGACCACCTCAAAAGTTTGGGGTTTTCACCCTTCATCTGTTTTAGCCATAAGAGGGGCTTGTGGTCTGTCTGAACAATGAAGTGAGTGCCAAACAAGTATGGCCTCAGCTTCTTCAAGGCGCAAACCACAGCAAAGGCTTCCCTCTCAATGGCTGACCAACGTTTCTCTCTGGGGGTCAACCTTCTGCTAATAAAAGCTACTGGCTGATCCTGACCTTCATCATTCAATTGTGATAACACAGCCCCTACCCCCAACTCAGATGCATCTGTTTGGACAATGAATTGTTTGGAGTAGTCAGGACTTTGCAGAATGGGAGCAGTGCACATGGCCTGCTTCAGGTCATCAAATGCCTTTTGACAGCTAACTGTCCACTGAACTTTTTTTTGGCATTCTTTTAGAAGTCAAGTCATTCAAAGGGGTCACTATGGATCCATAACCTTTGACAAATCTTTTATAGTACCCAGTCAGGCCCAAGAAAGCTCTGACCTGAGTCTGGGTAGTGGGAGCAACCCAGTCCAGGATGGTCTGGATTTTGCTCTGCAAGGGTTGAACCTGGCCTCCACCCACAAGGTGGCCCAGGTACACAACCTGACTATGCCCTATCTGGCAATTGGTGGCCTTGATAGTTAGGCCTGCTTTCTGCAGGGCCTCCAAAACATTTCGCAGGTGGACCAGGTGATCCTCCCAGGTGGAGCTAAAGACAGCAATATCATCTAGATATGCTGCACTATAGGCTTCCAGGCCTGTAAGGACTTTGTTCACCAACCTTTGAAAAGTGGCAGGTGCATTTTTCAAACCAAAGAGCATCACCACAAATTGGTAGTGCCCACTAGGGGTAGAAAATGCTGTTTTGGCTTTTGCATCCTCAGCTAATCTGATTTGTCAGTAGCCAGCTGTCAGGTCAAATGTGCTGAGAAACTTGGCTGAGGCCAAAGTGTCTATGAGCTCATCTGCCCTTGGTATGGGATGGGCATCAGTCCTAGTGACTGCATTGAGACCTCTGTAGTCTACACAAAACCTCATCTCTCTCTTACCACCCTGGGTGTGAGGTTTAGGCACTAAGACTACTGGACTAGCCCAAGGGCTATCTGAGGGTTCAATCACACCCAAATCCAACATCTTCTGGACTTCAGTCCTGATGCAGTCCCTGACATGGTCAGGTTGCCTGTAAATCTTATTTTTAACAGGCAGACTGTCCCCAGTGTCCACTTCATGAGTGCACCAGGTAGTCTGACTTGGAGTCAGTGAGAACATATGTCTGAACTGATTGAGAACTTTTCTGCAATCAGTTTGCTGCTGGTCAGTGAGGCTGCCTGCCAAGGCTACACCATCTACTGAACCATCATCAGGGTTCTGTGAGAGCAGGTCAGGGAGTGGATCACTCTCTTCCTCCTGTCCCTCATCAGTAGCCATGAGCAAGCCCATGTCTGCCCTGTCAACATATGGTTTCAGTCTGTTGACATGGAGCACCCTGTGGGGGCTCCTGGGAGTTCCAAGGTCCACCAGATAGGTAACCTCTCCCTTCTGTTCAACAATGGTATGGGGGCCACTCCATTTGTCTTGGAGGGCTGCTGGGGCCATAGGCTCCAACACCCATACTTTCTGTCCTGGCTGATAAACAGTCAGCACAGCCTTTTGGTCATGCCAGGCCTTTTGCAATTCCTGGCTAGCCTCAAGGTTTTTAGTTGCCTTCTTCATATACTCAGCCATCCGGGAGCGGAGACCAAGTACATAGTCCACAATATCCTGTTTAGGGGGTTTGAGAGGTAACTCCCATCCCTCCTTCACTAGACACAATGGACCCCTAACTGGATGTCCAAACAGAAGCTCAAATGGGCTGTAACCAACCCCCTTCTGTGGAACCTCTCTGTAGGCAAAGAGAAGGCAGGGCAAAAGTATGTCCCATCTGCGCCTAAGCTTTTCTGGGAGACCTTTAATCATGCCTTTCAAGGTTTTGTTGAACCTTTCAACTAAACCATTGCATTGTGGGTAATAGGGGGTGGTAAATTTATAATTTACTCCACACTCCTTCCACATAGCAGTCAAGTAACTAGACATGAAGTTTGCACCCCTGTCTGATACTACCTCCTTAGGAAAACCCACCCTGGAAAAGATTCCCAGGCGGGCCCTTGCCACCACAGGAGCTGTGGTGGTCCTGACGGGAATTGCTTCTGGGTGCCTAGTGGCATGGTCCACCACCACCAGGATAAATCTGTGCCCAGATGCTGTTTGGGGATCTAGGGGACCAACAATGTCAATCCCTACCCTCTCAAAGGGAACCCCCACCACAGGTAGTGGTATCAGGGGGGCCTTTGTTGTGCTACCTGCCTTACCACTGGCTTGACAGGTGACACAGGAGCGACAAAACTCCTTGGTGTCTTCAGACATGTGAGGCCAATGAAAGTGAGGGACAATTCTGTCCCAAGTCTTGTTTTGGCCTAGGTGACCTGCTAAGGGAATATCATGTGCTAGGGTCAAGAGGAAGCTCCTAAACTTCAGAGGTATAACCAACCTCCTGGTGGCTTCAGGCTTGGGGTCTCTACTCTCTGAGTAAAGGAGTCCATCATCCCAATAGATCCTATGGGACCCACTAGCACTCCCAGCAGCCTCAGCAGCAGCTTGCTGTCTGAGGGGTTCAAGAGAGGGGCAGCTCAGTTGCTCCTGGCTCAGATCTGCCCTGGAAGGGCCCCTGTCCCCAAGAACTCAACCTGATCAGGTTCAAGCTCCTCTGGGAAAGTTCCTTCTTCAGGACTGAGATCATCTCCCTCAAGAGACTGATCTGCATTCTGAGGCAGGGGGGAAGACACTGCCTTAACCCTACTGCTCCTCCTCTTGGGAGGCACCTGGTCCATTCTTCCAGAATCCAGGGCCTGTTCAGTTTTAGACATTTTTGCCTGTGACCTGGTCATAGCAAACACATCTGCAGGGATGCCCAACATTTCTGCATGGGTCCTGAGCTCGACTTCAGCCCAAGCTGAAGTTTCCAAATCATTTCCAAGCAAGCATTCAACAGGGAGGTCTGCACTTACCACAACCTTCTTAGGGCCAGTTACCCCTCCCCAGGAGAAATTAACAACTGCCAGGGAATGGTCTGTCCTGACATTGCTAGCATTGGTCACTTGGTACATTTTACCAAGTATGATCTGCTCAGGGGCTACAAGATCTTTTGTCACCATGGTGACACTTGCTCCTGTGTCCCTGAATGCCAAAGCCTCTTTTCCATTAATTATAGGCTGTTGTCTGTATTTGCCCAGATTACTGGGGCTTACAAATAGGGAGGCCATATCCATGCCTCCATCACAGACCAACATAGCCTGAGTTGGAACTCTGACTAGGCCAGAGTCCATCTCAGATCCCAGGGTTAACCCTACTACACCCTTATTTGGAACACCACCACTTGGAGCTGAACTAGGGGGAACAGTTGCCTTAGGGGCAATGGTGGCTGGAGTTGAGTCTTTGGTCTTGGTACAATCACTAGTCCAATGGGTTTTCTGCTTACAGATTTTACACCATGGTTTCTTTTGGCCTTTTCCTTTGTTAGATTGGGACTCCCCACCAGATGCAGATTTTTGGGGCCCTTGAGAAGACTTCTGGTCTTTACCCTTCTCCCCACCCATATCAGAGTTCTTAGAATCTTGCTTCTTAGAGTCACCACCTTGGTTCTGAACCTTCTGCCTCACCCTGGTTCTGACCCACTTGTCTGCCTTCTGGCCCAATTCTTGGGGAGAGGTCAGATCAGAGTCTACCAGGTACTGATGCAACAGTTGATTTTGACAGTTGTTAAGGATCTGCTCTCTCATGATTACATTATACAATCCTTTGAAATCACACACCTTACTGCCAAGTAACCAGCCTTCCAGAGCCTTAGTAGCACAATCAACAAAGTCAACCCAGTCCTGAGTCTGTGCCTTTTGGGTATCTCTGAACTTTAACCTGTATTGTTCAGTGGTTAGGCCAAACCCTTCAATCAGAGCACTCTTCAGGACTTTGTAGTTGTCAGCATCCTCTTCTCTTACAGTGAGGAGCTTGTCTCTACCTTTGTCTGCAAAGGAGAGCCACAAGATTGCTGCCCACTGCTCCTGAGGGACCCTCTGTACCTTACATGCCCTTTCAAGTGCAGTTATCCATTTGTGGATGTCATCCCCACTCTGGTAGGGAGGGACAATCTTGTTCAGGTTCCTATGGTCATCAGGATGATCTCTACCTCTAGGGACACTGCTGCTGCCACCATGGGACCCTAGTCCCAATTTCTGAGAAGCTCTCTGGAGCTCCAAGGATTCCCTGTCTAAGGCCAATTGCTCTCTCTTGATTCTGAGCTTAGCTTTCTCAAACTCAAGCAGTTGGCATTTCTTCTCATAAGAGGATGCCCTTTTATGAGAAGCAGAGGACCCTATAGACGTACCAGAATGATTAGATTCCTGAGAAGGAGATCTTGATCTTCTTGGCAGACTATTAACCCTTCCAGGTGGAGTGAAGAGAACCCCACTGGGGTCTCCTTCCTCACCTTCAGGAAGAATTGGATTTTCCAGGTTGGAATCATTTTGATCCCCCTGGCCAGCATCAGAGTCTGGGTCATAGTAGTTTTCACTACCTGGCCTTTCCTCTTCAGCTGCCCCACCCCCTTTGCCAACCTCATCAGACCCTGGGGTCTTTCTGAGGTCATCTTCAAGTAACATCTTTATGAGATGCTGGCGGTTGGGCTTTTCCCTGTCTTCAATTTCCTTGAGGCACACATAGCCCTCAACTCTTGGTATGAGACATGGTCATACTTAGTTGGGAGAGACCCACTGGTTTCTGCCCTTGAAGACATGACTAGTGTGGTGTGGTGTATGCACCTACCTACTCTAGTGGGGCCTACTAAACTCTCTTGAGTTGTAGAAAGGGTGTGCTAAGCCCTTGACACACAACTCTAAGTTCAGTAGAACTTACTGTATTCTAAACTTGATTTATATGTACCTATGTACCTATAGTGGTTTTCAGTTAGTCACTCAAAGAGATTATCTGGTAAAGCAATAGCAAGCTTGAATCCCACACGCTGCACACCAATGTGAGAAGTTGGCCTGGCATATGCTGTCCACTAGTTATAGTGGGCACCTTGCACCAGTCCAAACGACCCTTATTGATGATAGGTTTAAAGACAACCTTTATTGAAATCTATCCTAGTGGTAGCTATGGAGAGCAGCCTTCAGGCTAAGTCTTGAAGGAGTGTAAAGCAGCTTGGTTTACCAGATTATAACCTCTTGAATAACTAAATGAAAGGAGAACCACACAAGATATATATAAAATATATGTATTTATTTCTAAACACTAACTACTAATCCCTTTATGAGATTAGAGTTCAAGATTAACCCTGGGCGAAGTGCTACGCTACGCTCGCGTAGTTTGCGAAGTTTGCGCTACTTCGCACAACGCGAATTGCACGTAGCACAGTGCGAACACGCGTAGCGTAGCGTAGCGTGAGTGCCGCGGTCATTTTTGCTTGCTCGCGGTCCTCAACGTCAAGTTGGCGACCGCGAGCAAGCAAAATGACATCCCGGCGAGACTTTTTCCTCGTTCGCGATCAGCAACATCAAGTTGCCGATCGCGAGCGTGGAAAATAAACCTCCCGGCGAGATTCTCAACGCGGGAGGTCAGGTTTCTCATTGCGAGTGGTCGCGTATGCTTGCGACCGCTCGCGATGAGAAACTACCAGTCCGCGTTAGAAAGCTGCCGCTCGAGTAAAAATCTACTCGAGCGGCAGTAAAAGACAGCTCGCACTGTGCAAGTTGCCGTTTTCAATGATTGCACAGTGCGGACAAGCATCCGGCACTGTGCAATCATTGCGAACAGTGCGCTACGCAGTTCGCGTAGTGCTACGCGAAGCTTGCGTAGCGCGAACTGCACTTTGCGTAGCTTCGCGAAGCATTACTTCGCGAACTACGCCCACCCTTATTCAAGATACACAGTATCACAGTATTAAAACGACAGTAAATAGCACAATACACAGTGGGCTCCAGGGGGAGACCAAACCATATACTAAGAAAGTGGTATAAGAACCACGACTTGACTAGACACAGTGCCTAGAGCACGTAGAATCGCTGGGACCCCAAGGAACCACCCAAGGTAGTGACACAGGGGACCCACGGGGGACGTGTGCAGTGTGAGAACACAGCCACGAGCGCCGTAGGATTCAATGCGGAAAGTCGCGGTTGGAACTTTAAAGATTAAGGACACTTAGGAGAGGACTTTGAGCAAACCCCTTTAGACTTAAGGGGTTCTAGGGCCAGCACCCACGTGAGGACTGGAGTACTCGAGTTACCTCACCCAGGGAAGCCGGGTGCATAGGTGTCAAAAGGTGTCGGGAATCGTCGTCGTTTTCAATGGCGATCTGCTGCAAAGTACTGCTGCCGTGAAGGAGAAAAGTGTCCGGGTTGATCCAATCCTGGATCGAAGATGTGAAGAACCTGAAAGCAGAGGGGACAGAGTCTGGGTCACTAGCCAGTGACCAGGAGCGGAGCAATCGAATGCCCCCCGATGTTGGGTGCTTCAGGTGCGAAGAGGTGAAGCTTGACTCTGCAGCCACGGGGTTCTGGAGACGTCGACGATGACCAGGAGCCGGATTCGAGCTGTCCCACAAAGGATGTCGAGTGCTGGGGTGTTGGTGCTTGGATTGAACACAACAAACCTTGGCAAAAGCAACCCACGCAGGAAAAGAAAAGATGCTTCTGTGAGGACCAGCAAGGTCCGGGGGACTCCCCAAGCAATGGA
Source organism: Calotriton arnoldi (assembly GCA_963921515.1). Classification (NCBI taxonomy): domain Eukaryota; kingdom Metazoa; phylum Chordata; class Amphibia; order Caudata; family Salamandridae; genus Calotriton; species Calotriton arnoldi. The sequence continues at coordinate 453,519 of CAWUFW010004763.1, forward strand.
GAGTCAGGGCACGTCTGGAGCAACCAGGGAAACCCAATAAAAGTTAGAGTTGCCTTCTTGGGGACCCACAGGTCAATGGACCAGGGATTGTGAAGGGACCTCGAAAGGAATCACAAAATAGCGGCCCACGGAACACTCGTTAAGTGTAGGCCTGCAATCTTCAGTGCAATTACTGCTCGGGGTCAGGGCTACAAGTAACCCAAAGCTCAGTCTCAGGGGTCACCGGAAAGCTGATGCTTCTGCAAATGGTCGCGGTGTCCAGGGGTTCGGGTTGCACGGTCTCCACGAGGGATACGGGCCTCAGACTTGCTGTGGGCACAGATCGACCTCAGAGACCTTGGAAAACCCACCTCCTGTGTGGCAATATTCTTCAGAGTCCGTCAGAGCTCAGAGATGCCAACTGGTCAGTTGCGTTAAAGCTGCCTGCCTTGCAGGGGAGTAACTCCTTTACTCCAAGGGAGATTCTTCAGTCATCCAGCGTAGTGTAGATCATCGAAGTACTTGGTTTCTGGTATCACAGTTTAGTCCAGGTGTAATCTAAAGTCCTGTAGTCAGGGGTTCCTACTTTATACCCAAGGAAGGGGTGGGACAAACTCTGGGGACCCACCTATGGGAGGGTCAGGAAAGAGGGGTGGCTACACCCATTTCCTTTGTCCAGTTTCACACCAGAGCAGGGGCTGAGCGCCCCTGCCACCGGTTTTAACTGGACTATGCACAGGGACACCAAATGTGCCCCCAGTGCAGACTTCAAAGCACTCTTGGAGTGCACCCACCCAGCCCCAATACACTAAAGCCTGTCTGGGAGGTGGTCACACCTCCCTGTGACAGGAAACCTATTGTCCAGGCCTCCCCTGCCGGAGTTTCGTCCAGCAGCAGGAGGGCAGACTCGTGTCTGTGGCTGCAGCATCCATTTTGTGATGCCCGGGCTCTGTTAGCTGGTACCGGGTATACCGGTGCTGTCATGTCTCTCCCTCTAGAAGGGTGGGATCATACTCCCACACCAGTTACTGGTGTGGGGGTATGATTCCAAGGTGTTTGACACCAAACACGACAGTTTTCCATGCAGCCATTCTCAAGTTAGCATTTACCGCTGGGTTATAATGCACTTAAGAGTATATGGTCTGGCTGCATCACAAACAACCCCGGAATAAAGATTCCGCAAGCTGCAGAGGGGCTCTGCTCATGCATGAGCACCCTCTCACATGAAACCCAGCACCCTGCCTTCAGGATTGTTAAGGCCTGCCATAGGGGTGACTGATAGGTTTACATGTGCAGTGATATGGAGAGATATAGGGAACCTATATCTCAGTAAGGGGTGGATACACCACCTTACACAGGCTGCTGTAGCAGACCTGTTGTGTCATTTTGGATGGCCTCTCAGGGGTGGCATAATACATGCTGCAGCCCCTGGGAGGCCTCTGGAGTACCTATACCCTGGGTACATAGTATACCATATACTAGGGACTTATAAGGGTATCCCAGAATCCAATCTGGAGTGTACCTAAAGTACATACAGTCAATTTAGAGTAGAAAGCAGATAGACTGGGGTCCTGATTAGCAGGGCCTCAGTCTGGCTAAGTCGAAAAACAGTGAAACATCAGCAAAAAGTGGGGGTAACTATAAGAAGCAGATCCTACTCTCCTACACACAGTAGATCTTTATTATTTTTCTAAATTTAAACACATACATACAGTAGCATAATACGGTTACATTTTACATCTAAGGCAATGATACAGTATTATAAATGGGATTTTGGTTGTCAGAGTAAGCACGCTGACAAGCAGGAACCACCACTCTAGTCAGGGTAAGGTAGATATACACTAAAATATAACCTGTGCTCACCCTCTGGTTGCTTGGCACAGAGCAGTCAGGCTTATCTAAAAAGGCACTGTTTTGATTGTATAAAATTGAGTTTATATATTTATATATTTGAGGCCACTAGGTCGGGCACTCGCAAATTATATTGCAAAGTACTATTTACTCAAAAGAAATCCCTTGTAGGCACTTTGATTAGATATAGACCTTTATTTCCCAAGCCCACAATGGTAGATTTGGTCACCCAACAAATATAACACTTTCTAAAAGTGGCATTTCAAAAATAGCAATGTTAAATCCAACTTTACAAGTAAAGTGGATTTATCATTACCATTTCAAAGATATGAAACATGATGCAGCTACTCCTTTCTAATCAGGAATTACAGATTAAAAGTGTATCAAGGAATTCCCAATGCTAGCCTATGAAAGGAGTAGGCCTCACAGTAGGCGAGAAACAAATGTAGCATTATGTCACTACCAGGACATGTAAAAGTTAATAGAGCATGTCCTACCTTTTACTTATACTGCACCCTTCCCATAGGGCTACCTAGGGCCTACCTTATGGGGGGGGGGGTGACTTATGTGAAATAAAAAGGGAGTTTAAGGGTTGGCAAGGAGTTTTAAATGCCAAGTCAAAGTGGCAGCAAAACGGCACACACAGGCCCTGCAATGGCAGGCCTGAGACAGGTTTGAAAGGCTACTTGTGTGGGTGGCACAATCAGTGCTGCAAGTCCACTAGTAGCATTTAGGTTACAGCCCCTGGTATATATTACACCACTTTACAAGGGACTTATGTGTAAATTAAGTATGCCAATTGGGTATGCACCAATGTCACCATGTTTAGGGGAGAAGCACAAGTACTTTAGCACTGGTTAACAGTGCTAAAGTGTTCAGAGTCCTAAGGCCAACAAAAAGATACAACAGAAAAAGGTGGTAAGCAGGCACAATGCTTGGTAGAAGACGACCCTAAGGATGACAGGTCTAACATACAGTATTTGTCTCGATCTGCGTGACTTCTGAGTGCACCCACAGGTCATAAGGTTACTGAATTGTGGTGACAACCATACCAGACCAGCATCTGTGAACTCGGCTAGGCAATGGGACCATAGTTCCCATACATTAGGTTTGTATCTATTACAACATGCTATTGTGGTGTAAGAACAATACAACCTTGACCAAACTGGGACTAACCTATATTTGTCAGCTGTTTGAAGTGTGTCCATGGGCACTCCTCAAGGAGGACCTCAGTTTGGTATCCATCTCGGCATATATGCAGGTGGAATGTGGGGAAAGGACCCCCCTTGCGAGGCAGCCTGATCCAGGGCTGTTGTCACACCCCCCCTGTATTGGAGGGCGCAAAGAGCACCAAAGGGAGGAGCTCAGGCCCAGCAGCATGCCCGGCTACACATTGAGTGTGTTATCCATTGTGTATGGGTCACTCCTGGATACTACTGCTGAATGTACCAGGAGTTGCCAGTCAATCCCTGTCATATCTCACATTGGCCATTTGTTCGTGTTCACCATCAGTTTGTCTATACATGTTTCCCACGCGTCTCAATGTGCTGCTTCCCCCGGCTACAGTGATGGCAAATGCCAAGTTGTAGTTTCGGCAGTGGCCCATTTGAGGAGGTCTCGCATCCACAGTGATAGAGGAGGGGGTGCTGTGGAGTTCCACACCATCATTATATGGTGTTTTAACAGAACATATGGCAAATCTAAAACTTTCACGGCACATTTGTTCTTACGAGTACAAGGAGTCAGCCCCAGCAAACAGTGAAGAGGGTCTACCTGCAGAGGTCGTCCCATGATATCTGTCAATGTCCTCACTGTTTTTGTCCAGAATTGTCTGATTTCTGGGCAGGCCCACACCATATGCCAGAAGTCTGCCTCCGGACATGGACACCGTGGGCACTTCGAGTCCGCACTAGGCTACATCCAGTGTAGCCGTGCAGTAATGAGATATGTTTGATGAAGATAGTTGAATTGTGTATATTTTATCCGCGGGTTCCTAGAGATCCATCGGACCTGTTCTAGTGTGATGGACCACTGCTTCTCTATGAGCTCCTGTCCAAGTGCGAAGGCCCATTTCTCCCTTAAGGCGTGGAACTTTGGGCCTCAGGACTCTAACACTCCCTTATAGATTAACGTAACTGCACGCCTGCCCACTCCATGCTCCAGGAGTAGCTGTAGCGTAGGTGACGTGGTGGGCTCCACATGGTCTGGGCCCCACAAGGTCCCTTTCGTGGCTGTATGGGCATTGTGGGCCAGAACCTGGCCCTCATCAACATCATAACGATCTCTGAGATCTTGAAAGGTCAGCAATCATCTATGTTCGTACAGGTCAGTAATTGTAAGAAGAGGCACCTCTGTCCATGGGCGTGTGGTATGGCAGTCCGCCACTTTGCAAAAAGCTGGGAGCCTCCAAAGCAGTAGGGCAGGAGCATATGGTGTGGGGAACTGCCCAGAGTATGCATACATCTGCCAGCAATATTTGGTTATTTGGGGGTCCATGAGCCACTTCAGTATGTCCCGGACTACCGTGGCCCATAGTACAGAGACCCTTTCGGCGTTTGGTGCCGTCGACAGCACGCACATGGCCACTGCAGCTGTGCCACTGCATAGTACAGCTTGTATTTGGGGACTCCAATTTGCATACAATTTGTGAAGGGCCACTCTCTTTCTCCCATTGCCATGTATCAAGATGTAAGCGACAAGCTGCAGATCGTGGAAAAAACGTCTAGGGAGGGGTATCAGAAGGACTGAAAAATAGTACAGCACCTAAGGTAGTATCAGCATTTTTGCTATTTCCTCTCTCCCCAAAGAGGAGAGCAACAGGGACATCCCAAATGCTAGGGACCAATGCAAGCCGGCCTTCACAATCCCCAGATTACCTTGTATGGGATTGTCATCTGAGTAGCAGATATTTATCCCCAAATAGCAGAATGAGTCGTATTGCGAGGTTAACTCTATGCAGTGGGGTCCATCCCTTTCAGCTCTGTGAGTTTTAGGAGAAGAAAGATGCACAATTTAGTCCAGTTCAGCTTAAGGCCAGAAACCGCTCCAAACTCACTCATCGCTTCCATCATACGGGGCAGAGATCTATGCATATCTCTCAGGCATACTAAAGCATCGTCTGCATAGAGCAACATTGCCTCCCAAGTGTCCCCGCTCGGTATCTTCCCCCATCTGTGCCATAATCAGAACAAACCTGCCAATGGCTCCTTCGCTAGGGCAAATATGATCAGGGAAAGCAGACAGTCCTGTTTGGGTCCACTGCCCACCCGAAAGGTTGCAGATATTTCCTTGCTTGTGCGTACCCAGGCAAGCGGGTCCGTGTATAGGAGCCCCATCCATTTCAGAACCTCAGGACCAAAGCCCATCCAACGTAGGACTCCCTGAAGGTAGGGCCAATCCAACGTTTATTGTCCAACAATTAGTTATCTCCAGAATCGAATATGGCTGCTCCACACTATCTGGCCTGCCTAAGACTTCGACTGCCCCCCTAAAAGCTTGCCTCAACGCAGCAGCCAGACTCTTATCCGGTTCAAAAAAATTTGACCATATCTCTCCACACCTGAAGGCCTTGAACTGGCTTCCCCTTGAAGGCAGAATTCATCTCAAGCTGGCCTGCATCACTCACAAAGCCTTATACACAAACTCCCCGGCATATCTCGCCCAGAAACTCGTGTTATCCGGGAGATCCAGAAACTCCAGATCCGCCAGAGACCGTGTGCTCCAGCCACCCCGCTTCCGCAAGCCAAAACATACAATCGAGCATTCTCCGGAGCTGCACCAAGAATCTGGAACTCGCTTCCTTCCTCCATCAGAATAATACCTTCTCTGTCGCTCTTCAAAAAAGAAGCTAAAACCTTCTTAATGAGCAAATTCCTCCAATAACGCTCCCTTGGTGCACATTCGTATGACCTACTATTTGTATCAACTCTCACTCCTTCCAATGCTCCCTGTACCAGTTTTTGTACATATCTTTTTCGTCCTATTGTTATTAAATCGCCCGCTGATCTTGGAACTGTATTGACACTGGCATATATCCACGGCTTTGCCCTACTTTTGTCATTTCCCCAACCCCCTTCCCTGTATTCTGCCCACGCCATCCTGTACTTGGATCTGTACCATTTATTATATATATGTTCTCCTTGTGCCCTATTGTACTCAAGTCATCGCTGATTTTGGAACTGTATTGACTCTTGTATATAGCCACGGCTTTGTCCCACTATTGACTTTTCCCTATCCCCCATCCCTGTACTTTGCCCATGCCTTCATTTATGTAACGTACCTTTCCTTGTAAAGCGCTCTGATACCCTAACGGATCATGTTCGCGCTATATAAAACTTCAAATAAATAAATAAACGTATCAAAAGCTTTTTTGATGTTGAGGGAGATTGACATGTATGGAGGAAACCCTGGAGGATTTTCCTAAATAAACCTGCAAAGCTACCATAGGTTAAGAAATTTATTTCTCCCAGGAATAAAACCATTTTGGTCATGACCAGACACCATGAGGGAGGGCATCAACCGGTTTCACAATTATCTTACCAAGGATCTTACAGTTTGTGCTCAGCAGGGAGAGTTCTGTATGACTGTACATTTAATTAATCTCGGCCTGGTTTAGGAAGAACCACTATCAGCGCATCTCTCAAGGATGAGGCAGTACTCCCTAGTTCGGGGAGACTGAAACACTTACAATAATCGCGGCTCAAGGGTGGCCTTATACGTCGAATAGAATTCCACAGGGAACCCAATTGTCCCCAAGGATCTGATCGATCGCAAGACGGATCTCCTCAATCGGCATCGGCTCATATGATGATTGGCAGTTTAAGAGATCCAGACATGGGATCAGCAGGCTATCTAAGTAATCCTATATTGGGGGCCGTTCCTGTCTTTTCTTCTCTCAAACAGGGTACAGTAATAATATAAAAAGTTGTGCTAATGTCAGTCTGTGTGTTCAGGACAACACCAGTCTGGGTTTCAATTGTGTTCAATGGCTGCCTAGCCCCTTCCAATCACGCGTTTGTTAAGCGCTACTACTCACCCGTGAGGGTCTCAAGGCGCTGGGGGAGGGGGGGTTTCACAGGTTCCAGTCCATCAAGGAGGGGGTCTGTCGAAGAGCCAGGTTTTGAGGTTTCTTGTGAAGATGGGGAGAGATGTTGTCTGTCTGAGGTGAAGAGGGAGGGCGTTCCAGGCTCTGGCCGCGAGGAAGGAGAAGGAGCGGCCGCCTGATCTGGTCTTTCTGGTGCGGGGGACCACGGCGTAGGAGAGCTGGGCTGATCGTAGGGTCCTTTTCCTTTGGGGTGCGTGGAATTTGAGTCTGCTGTTCAGGTATGCTGGTCCGGTGTCGTGGAGGGCCTTGTGAGCGTGGGTGAGCATCTTGAAGGTGACTCTAGCTTTGATGGGGAGCCAGTGGAGTGTGCGCAGGTGTTGGGAGATGTGGCAGTGTCTTGGCAGGTTGAGGATCAGTCTTGCGGCGGCGTTCTGGATGTTCTGTAGCTTGCGTGTGAGGTTTTTGTTTATTCCGGCGTAGAGTGCGTTGCCGTAGTCGAGTCTGCTGGTGACCAGGGCGTGAGTGACGGTCTTTCTGTGTTCGAGGGGGATCCATTTGAAGGTCTTGCGTAGGAGGCGGAGGGTGTGGAAGCAGGAGGACGAGTCGGCGTTAATCTGGTGGTCCATTTTGAGTTCGGAGTCCAGGATGATTCCCAGGTTGCGTGCATGGTCCGTGGGGGTGGGCGGGCTTCCGAGGGCGGGGGGCCACCAGGTGTCGTTCCAGGCATTGGGGTGTGGGCCCATGATGAGTACTTCTGTTTTGTTGGCGTTTAGTTGAAGGCAGCTGTTTTTCATCCATTTGGCGACGGCATCCATGCCTTCTCGAAAATTGTGTCTGGCGGTGTTGGGTTTGTTGGATAGGGAGAGGATGATTTGGGTGTCGTCTGCGTATGATATGTGCGCAACGACCAGGCTAGAACCCTCCCTGCCTTTTCCCCTCTCTCATGCTGCCTGTCAACATATTCTGCATAGTCCAGCTTCCCCAGTCTGTCCAGTAGTGTCCTGTGGTCAGCCTTGAGGGCAGAGAGCTCGTCTATCTGACCTGTGCCCTTGCCCACCCATATTTCCATTTGGCGTATGGCGTCTTCCTTGTCTATGAGTGCACGCCGGAGTGTGCACTTCACCCCATAATCAGTCTGAATGTGCTAGCCCCGCATGACCACCTTAAAGGCATCCCACTCCACCACGCTATCAGTTGTAGTTCTGTCATTCTCATCATATTATTGGGTAACCTGCATACTCATAGTTTCATGAAACATGTCATCATGTAAGGCCTGTGTATGTAGTCTCCAGGTAGGTATCAGGGCTTGTCACTGAGCCCAATGTACCGTCATTTTGAGAGGACTATAGTCAGAGAACGTGGGGCTAAGTATTAAGTAGATGAGACAAATGGAATCATGCTAGGGCTGCATAGGAGAAGCTATAGTTTGGTGTGTAATCAATGAGCAGTCGAGAAATACAAGTACTCCCTGATGTGGGAATGCATGTAGTGTGAAATAATCTACAGGTGGTGGTATCCCAATCAATCCGCAAAAGCATGTGTGGTGCAGACGGCAGGGGCACCACCCAATGGGGGGGGGGGGTTAGAACTGTCCTTAGTGGTATCATGCATGCAGTTAAAATCCCCACTCCCTATGCTTGGTACGTTTAAATCCTGTACCATTGTGGAGGCCAGAGCCTCCAGAAATTGTGTTTTTCTGTTATTAGGGGTATATATTACCACTTGTGCGATGGGAACGCCGTCCATCCTCCCCTCTGCCACCACAAAGCGCCCTTTGGGGCCCATCATTTTATGCATGATTACCAGCTGTACTATAGGTGCCACCCACAGGAGTACCCCTGCAGCACAGGCCGAGTAGGAGGAGTCGGCAAGCTGGCCCCTCCAGCGGCGGCAGAGCTTTAGGAGCTACGAGGCCATCATATGTGTTTCTCGTCAAAAGACCAAATAAATTTGCAGGTGTCACAGGTAGGTGTACACTTGGTGCTGGTGTCTGGGTGTGGCAATTTCCCGGACATTACAGATTAGTATGTTAGATGTAGGGCGAGAGTCATTCTAGTGTAGTGTCATAATGTGTTAAAAATCACCCCTCCCTCCCCAGCCCATGCCCCCTGCCCACACCCGCGCCCCGGAACGCCAACCCACACCGCAGAATCGTAGGTCCACACAAGAGAAAAAATGCAAATAGAACAGAAGTCCCAAACTCTCAACCCAAGACAGAAACAAGTCCCAGACCACATAAAAACAACACAACATAATGAATGTAAATGAGTCCATCGGGCAGTGGGGGGTGGTTTACCCATAAGGTGTGAGATAGTGCAACCTTGCCACTCCCATAATACAGTCAGCTCAAGAACCGCAAACGCTAGCTCTCCCACTGCTTGTTCCTCCGAGGGTCTGCCCCTAGGAGTTTCGGACTGCTGTCGCCTTGGCGTCCTGTGCCGTATACCGCCAGGTCTCTGCAAGTCTTGTGGTGGTGGGGGGGACACCCTTGGTCTCCAGCTATTTCAAGACCTCCGCTTGTGTCGGGAAGAAAAAAGTGCATCCAGAGTCTACAATCTGCAGTTTAGCCAGAAGCATAAGCAATTAGCGTATGCCCAATAGGGGAAGTTTTTGCTTAATTGGCATGAAAGATCCCCATCGGCTCTGCACATCCATCGTATAGTCCGCATAAATGTTCACCATATTGTTTTCCACTTGCCAGGGACCTTTCGTATGAGCGACTTGCAAGATGTGATCTCGGTCGCGATAGTTAAAGAACTGTGCCCCCACCGGTCACGGTGGGGCCCCCGGCAGAGGCACCCTCCCAGGAACTCTATGGGCCCTCTTGACTGAGTAGAAGGTGGATCACTTCCCCCAGCACAGTATTGAGCAACCAATCCTCAATGAAAAGGTCCATATTGGGGCCCTCCGGGAGCCCGACAATGTGTACATTATTGTGGCGTAATCTGGCTTCCGCATCTTTTGCCCTGTTCCTTAGCACTGTCACCTCTGTCTGGAGGACCCGTAGTTGTGCCTGCATTTCTGTCATTGATGGGCGAAGGACTGCCAGGGCAGACTCGTTCGACTCCACTTTGTGTCGCAGTTTTGCTTGGTCCGCTCTAGGAGACTCATTTCAATTGTCAAGGCATCCAATTTTGGGCCTAGTGTGGCTTTGACATCCTTAGTTGCCTGCAGATGTTCATCAACCCTTTTTGCATTTGTGGGTGTGGCCCTGGGCCCAGCACCATCTGCTGCACCCTGCATTGCACGAGCAGGTAGCACGGCTCACCTCTACTCTCCGGGCTCCCCTTAGGGCACCTTTGCTTCACGATGATTGTGGGACAACCAGTCCGAAGGAAGGGGGGGGGGGTTGGGCTCCCCGCAGTTGCTAACTGGTGTGGTACCCTAGCAGTGTATTCGGGCACGTCCCCATCAGGACGTGCAGGTTACCAAGGGACAGCAGGGATAATTTGTGTGCCGCTCCAGTACTGGGGAGAGTCCGTGCCCCCTCCGGGCCTGAGTCCTCCCTCGTGCATGGCGATCTTTTCCAGACAGGCTCCGATGCTGCACTGATGTCTCTCTTCTGCCGTATCTCCTATGGGTATGAGGGAGAAGGGATAGGCAGTCCACAGATGAAGACTGTTAGGGCTTGGCAAAGCTGTAGGATCACCCCAGTGTCTGCCTCTCCCAGGACGAACAGTGTTTTGCAGGGGGATAAGCTTGTGGGGCAGCCACAGGATCTAAGCCTCGGGTCTGGCAGCTTAGTTGATTGTCGATTACATACTCTGCCCACCAGTTACTGGCTATAGTCCCGTTCTGATGTTGAAGGCATTCCATCAGGGCAGCCAAAGGAGGCAGTCAGCCACCCCACCGGGACGCCATCGCAGTGTCGCTCAGGCCGGAAGCTTCTCCGGCTGCACTTCGTCTGACTCACCATAAAAAGCAACTGAGGCCGCAATCTCCTGCTGGCTGCGGCTCCGCATATCTGCAGATTTCTGCCAATGTGTATCTTTCACGGCTCCACCACACACTAGGGCAGGCCCAGGTATATTGTGGCGAGCCCCCACGTGGTTCAGGATAATATCGAGCGAACAGACGGCACACAGCAATTTCACAGCGCGTCCATCACAGCCACCATCTTGGCCACACTCCTCTCCAGTCCAGTCTTCTAGCAAGGCCTTACAGTATTTATATCACTAAACAACAAAACCAAAGAGCAAAATGTAATTAAACAACTAAATATAACTAAACCAATAAATGATAATACATTCACAGTTGTCTTTGTCAATGTAATAAGGATAATATGATAATTGCATCTGTCAAATGATTTACAACATTTGTAATTGCACCTGTTTCATTATGGGTGAGGTCATGAGCATTGCATTTGGTGTGTGATTTATTATTTTGCATGGCTGTTGTGTGATTTACGGATTGTGGTCCCAACCATAGCTTGTGAATTTAAGTGGTTTTTCAGTTTTAGTTCATAACTGTACCTTTACTGTGTTTTTGCATGTGAATTTTTGAGTTTAAAAAAAAAACGTAAAGGTGTTATAACAAAGCCAACTATAACTTCACTTTACCCTTGTTTTCAGTGAATTTTTCTTTCCACTCCCAAGAGCTCCCTATGCCCAACCCTCTGCGCGCGGCCAACCCCTGCTGCAGAGATCAACTGCAGTGCCTTGACTCAGGGCAAGCCTGCACCCAACCTGTCTCTGGCAGCTTTTGGCATCCTACATTTGGCCACACCCTTCCAGGCCCGGTTCACAACTCGCTTCAGATGGTCAACCTCATTGCAACAAGAGTAGTCTGCAGAGCCTCCAGCAAGGCACTATGCATAACCCACCTGGGTATAGCCTTCAGATATGCACAGCGTGGGATGGCAGCAAGGCATGTCCTCCAGCCAGGCCTTGCGCTCAGCCCACCAGAGGTGACCAATCCCCACTACGCATGGCTGAGCAGAGAGGGGTTGGCCAAGGGCTTTAGCCATGCCCTGTGCTCAGGGGTTGGCTGCATGGATTGGATTGCAGCTAGACCCTGCTCTCAACCAGCCATGTGTGGCCCACGCGTGTCTGTTGGTCAAGCACAGCAGTAGGGCACTGTTAGAAATTGGGTCTCTAGTTGACAGAGGTGTGCACCCTGTCCAAGTTGGGACCACAATCCTAGTCAGGGTAAGTCAGATACACACCCTAAATTGACCTTGGCACAAAACAGTCAGGCTTAACTTAAGAGGCAATGTGTAATGTCTTTGTGCAACACTTACTACAGTAAAACAGTGAAAACACCACATGCAAATAATCCACACCAGGTTAGAAAGATAGAGCTTAATTTAATGAACAAAGCAAGACCAAAATGACAAAAATCCAATAAGTAGAACCAGAGTTAAGAATTTTTAAAGACTAAATTGAAATATAGTGCTTAAAAGCACAAATCACTGACCGGGTACATCTGGTCGCGCTTGACTGGGGTAAATCCAAATGTTCAGGCTGAACACGATAGGGCACAGGTTGGATACAAGAACCAATCTTTTCCCACTGAAAAAGTACCTTTGGATGGAGGATGCGTCGTTGTTGATCCGGCTGGATGTAGGCGATGCTTTGGTTTTGATCCTCGTTGTCGGACATGCGTCCTCAGAGAACCCTTTGCGATGAAGTCAATGCGTCATCATCGAGCCGCGCTTCCAGGGATGCAATGTCTTTGTCCTCTGCGGCAGCAGCGATGCATTGGCGTCGAGGGGAGATGCGTCGGTTCTGACCGGAGCAACGGTGGAGATGCGTGGCTTCTGCAGCAAATAGCCAGAAAACTCACTTCCAAGGGCCCAGGACTGGATTGGCACCTCTTGGCAGGGCAGGACTCACAGTTGGCAGACTTCAGAGGCTGTAGCTGGGTTGTTGGAAGTTTTTGATGTCCCTGAGACTTCAGAACAGGAGGCAAGCCAGCAAGCTCCTGGAGTCACTTTGGTTCTGGGGATGTAGAGATACAGGTCCAGTTCTTCTCACTTCCAGGCAAGGAAGGCAGCAGGACAGGCATAGCAAAGCAGGAGTCCAGCAAAGTCCAGCAGAGTCCAGCAGAGTGACATTCCTTTCAGCAGCACAGCGGTCCTTCTTCCTGGCAGAATGTCATCAGGTCCAGAAGTGTATTAAGTTTGTGGTGTCAGAGTCCAGTACTTATACCCAGTTGTGCCTTTGAAGGAGGGGACTTCTAAGAGAGACCTTTGACGTGCACAAGGTCGCTGCCCTTCCTACCCTGGCTTCAGACTCACAACAGGGGGGTATGCAGCTCTTTGTGTGGGTACAGGCAAAGCCCTATTTAGGTGCAATTGTCATCTCTTCCCTCCCATCCTGCCCAGGATGGCCCATCAGCATGGTGATGGCCCATCAGAATGTGAATGGCCCATCAGGCACACCTAAGCTCTGTTTATGTGTGGCTGTCTAGAGGAAATGCACAAATCCCAGCTGTCACCCACTCCAGACGTGTATTCCAAGATAGGCAGAGGCACAGAATGGCTAAAGTAAGAAAATGTCAACTTTCTAAAAGGTGGTGGAGTGAGCTAAAGAATGATGATGGATTAAACCCAGATCAGTTGACTGGGGGTGAGTGTTTGATTTGCTCTAACGCTCCGTCCATCATCCCCTTTGGTATCGCTTTGTTCGCCCTAAGTTGGCAGGGTATGCCCAGACGTGGGTCCCTTGCTCACTTTGCCACTGGATTCAAGATAGCCTGGCTGATGAGGGTTATGAACCCGAAACCGGTCCCAGGATGCTTGTTTCCGGTCCAGGGAAGACATGGCTTGGCAGTTCGGGCTGGACTGTTCCCATGAGGCACAGGGTCAGACTGATTTGCATATGGCCATGTCTGAACTGGGGTGGTGGAGTGAGCTAAAGAATGATGATGGATTAAACCCAGATCAGTTGACTGGGGGTGAGTGTTTGATTTGCTCTAACGCTCCGTCCATCATCCCCTTTGGTATCGCTTTGTTCGCCCTAAGTTGGCAGGGTATGCCCAGACGTGGGTCCCTTGCTCACTTTGCCACTGGATTCAAGATAGCCTGGCTGATGAGGGTTATGAACCCGAAACCGGTCCCAGGATGCTTGTTTCCGGTCCAGGGAAGACATGGCTTGGCAGTTCGGGCTGGACTGTTCCCATGAGGCACAGGGTCAGACTGATTTGCATATGGCCATGTCTGAACTGGGGTGGTGGAGTGAGCTAAAGAATGATGATGGCTTAAACCCAGATCAGTTGACTGGGGGTGAGTGTTTGATTTTCTCTAACGCTCCGTCCATCATCCCCTTTGGTATCGCTTTGTTCGCCCTAAGTTGGCAGGGTATGCCCAGACGTGGGTCCCTTGCTCACTTTGCCACTGGATTCAAGATAGCCTGGCTGATGAGGGTTATGAACCCGAAACTGGTCCCAGGATGCTTGTTTCCGGTCCAGGGAAGACATGGCTTGGCAGTTCGGGCTGGACTGTTCCCACGAGGCACAGGGTCAGACTGATTTGCATATGGCCATGTCTGAACTGGGGTGGTGGAGTGAGCTAAAGAATGATGATGGATTAAACCCAGATCAGTTGACTGGGGGTGAGTGTTTGATTTGCTCTAACGCTCCGTCCATCATCCCCTTTGGTATCGCTTTGTTCGCCCTAAGTTGGCAGGGTATGCCCAGACGTGGGTCCCTTGCTCACTTTGCCACTGGATTCAAGATAGCCTGGCTGATGAGGGTTATGAACCCGAAACCGGTCCCAGGATGCTTGTTTCCGGTCCAGGGAAGACATGTCTTGGCAGTTCGGGCTGGACTGTTCCCATGAGGCACAGGGTCAGACTGATTTGCATATGGCCATGTCTGAACTGGGGTGGTGGAGTGAGCTAAAGAATGATGATGGATTAAACCCAGATCAGTTGACTGGGGGTGAGTGTTTGATTTGCTCTAACGCTTCGTCCATCATCCCCTTTGGTATAACTTTCTAAAAGGGGCATTTTTAAACTTGCAACTTAAAATCCAACTTTACCATAAGTTTTGATTTTAAATTAAAGTTCAGAGACACCAAACTTGAAATGTGTATCTTTTCCTTATTGGAAATTACACTTATAAAATGTAATAAGGCAATTTCAATGTTAACCTATAGCAGAGAAAGGACTTGCAGTATTGAAAAACGGATTTAAGAGTTTTTCAATAGCTGGGTATGTAAAACTTAAAAGTACGTGTCAGAATTTTAAATACACTTCACCCTGCCCTTGGGGCTGTCCAGGGCCTAACTTAGGGGTGACTTAAATGTATAAAAAAGGAAGGTTTAGGCCTGCCTGGCAAGAGGGTTAACTTGCCAGGTCGACATGGCAGTTTAAATTGCACACACAGGCTCTGCAATGGCAGGCCTAAGACATATTTAAAGGACTACTAAGCGGGTGGCACAATCAGTGCTGCAAGCTCACTAGAGGCATTTAATTTACAGGCGCTGGACACATTTAGTGCACTTTACTAGGGACGTATAAGTAAATTAAATTTGCTAATTATGAATAAGCCAATGCTACCATGTTTAAAGTAGAGAGCACATGCACTTTAGCACTGGTTAGCTGTGGTAAATTGTCAAGAGTCCTAAGGCCAACAAAAACAAATTCAACAAAAAAAGGGGAGGAGGAAGGCAAAAGGTTTGGGGGTGACCCTGCAGAAAGGGCCAGGTCCGACATGCACAGATACCTTTTCCCCATTTCTTTACTAATTCACTGATCCAATGGTGGATTGTGAATCTTGAATCCTCCCTGGGTCCACAGGATCCAGAGAGGGTCCAGGATTCACCTGTTCATAATTCATTACATCACAGTGCATTAACAGTCCACAAACAAACTACCTCTCCTATTGCTTATTGACTTTATTCTTATCTTTGACCCTATACTGTATTTCACTGCCTTTTGGCTAGGTGCCCGCTATAAAAATACCAGTTACATACATACATACATGAACCTGCAAATCATGCAATAAAAAGTATTCTTTTAATATATCTTTTTTGTCTGGTGTGGTCCCTTTGGGGCCCCTCATATGGGCCTGGGGGTGAGGTGTCCCCATAGGCCATTGTTTTTATTTTTCCCATCACGTTGATCAGTTCAATGAGTCATGGCAGCCACAACAGAAATGTTTCTGAGAAGGTTAGCCAATTAGAACAGAGTGGAGTCATGAATCCGCATGCAGGACCAAAGGAAATGCTCGTTTGTCCAATGGTGTTCCTTTATTTATTTTTTATCGGATTAGAGTATCTGCATAGGATACTCAAAATGGTTCACATAACTCTAAACTGTAACTTCTTTATAACAAAGCAGCTTTTTAAACAATAATTTCTCAAAAACTACTCAACTGATTTACACCAAACTAAGCAAGGGCACTTACCATTCAGTCAGCTTTTATGCATCATTGATCAAAGAATCCTATGGAAATTAAACTGAAAATGGCACTTTTGGGACCGTACAGTTTTTCATCCACCTCAGCTCCTTCATGAAAGAATCGAACTGATCCATCAAGCAGGGGACCAGAAAAAGGGGGTCCCAAAACACGTTTTCCCTATTTAATTTTCCATATGAAAATTGAACACACGGCCAAAATGGTTGAACAGAATTACACCAAATTCGGAAGCTAGATCTTTACCCAGAAAGCGTACTTTTTGTGACTTGGTGTAATATTGTTCAGTAGTTTTAAATAAATGAAGGTTCAAAATGTATGGATATTTTAAGCTGTGGTAGGACCGTTATACTGGCAGATCAAAAGGTAAGATATGATTGGTTGCCAACATCACCAAAAATGTTGTGACAGCCACTTTAGGACTTGGGGACTCAGATCCTGTCCTGGAAAAAAACCTTTGAAAAAAACAATGGGCTGGGGGGCAGGATAGGGATACCCTGACCACCTAGTCCTGGTGGTGGGAGAAGTCACAGAGGGAAAAAAGAAACATTGGGGCTCTTTTTTACAACGTCATCCCCTTGGGTGGGCAGGGCCCGTGGGGGTCAACACGATTTTTCTTTATTTTAAATATCAGGGCATTTGTGAGCCCCTCTCCTAGAGCTAGCTGTTGGCCCCATGAACCCCATCCTGATGTATAGGCACATTTAAAAAAAAAAAAAATTAATTATTGGGAAGGGGGACCAGGGTGTGGGGCCCATTCATGAGTCATATATTGGCCCAGGGACCCCATCAACTGAAGCTGAGACAAGGATGTTTGTTCCGACCTAGGGCAACAGCAGTAAACCATGTCCCACTGCGTGAGCAAAAATTAAGACAGCTCCCACAGCAGAAGCTCATTAATTGTTGCCGACCTTAATGGCCTCCATGATGGGTGCTATCTGACGAGCCAGGAGGGCCATGGGGGCCTTGGGCCTACTCCTATGGCCCCGAACAAGTGTAGGTGTTGTGGCTGCCCTGGGAAGCACCGGGGCACCCACCAAATAAAAATTGTCCTGCTCCCAGTGGATGGTAATGTTATCGTTGCCCCATTTGGACTAGGGCACCCATCTAAAAAATTTTAAAAAATTATCCTGCGCCGCACTGGCAAAGCAGGATGGGCTGCTCTGGGAAGCACAGCAACCCCTATGGCTGCAGTTTGTGGCCTGAAGAGAGTTAAAGAAAGAATAAAAGACATGTTAATGGTTGTTTTAAATAGAGATGCTTTCTTTAAAGCATACATTGAAATACAATGGTTTATAGTTATTGATAAGTTCTTGTGGTTATTTGTTGACAGAGCCAATAGGTCTGCTTAATATATGATGATGTGACCCGCCCCCCGGTTAAAGTCAATTGGCCTACCTTTTATATTTTGGTGTTCGGACCCATTGATAACGCCAGTAAGTCTGCTGTACTTAAAGCGAAACCCTGTATATTGTTACTTTAAAAACCCAGAAAGTAAATGAAAAAAAGCAAAGGTTATAGTAATGTTATAGATAGATATGGTAATAATATTTTACTTTACATTTAAAAAACTCAGAAATTCACGGAAAAAGAATTGGTAAAGTGATGTTATAGTTAGGTGCAAATGTCAATACAAATGTAACATTTTAAACTAAAAAACTACTGAAATTCACCAGTTCTAGTTAACTGAAGTAACTATTACTAATGCTTTTGCCATGCACTGCTAGAGTTTTAGCTCACATAAAAAAAAACTGGAAATTCACTGAAAAAAAACATGGGTTAAAGTGATGTCATAGTTATAGTTAGTCCTCGTAATAATATAAAAACTATTGTGTTAAAACAAGAAACACTGAAACTCACCTATGGTTTACAGAGCTAACTATAACTTGTGCCCCCGCCATGCACTGCTTATGACCAAACATATTACATCACTCATGACCTGTTAAGGTGAAATGTATTCTATCATGTAATCTTCATTTAACTTTAAAAAAGTACGACTATTACTGAGTCTTTCCTTTCTGTACTTCAAAATTTTCATTAAAAATTGTTTCCAAAAATCAGTTTGGACTTTGTGTAGAACATATTGATTTTCAACACAGTAGATGCATGTATTGGCATATGATGGGTGCCCATTAGACACCACTGAAGCACCTGAAACCTGTAAACAGCATTTGTTGTTACTTGTGGAGTACATTTATTGAACTACAAGATAAAGTAATTACAACAGAAACATCATTGTAGTTTTCTTTGTTTCACAAGTGTCACTGCTTAGAGCCCTTGATGATAAAGCAGTTTGATATTTGTGAGGTTGTTAATTTCTATAGTTATTCCAAAAGATATAATTTTTATCATTTGCATAATCATAAATATGTATTTTATATTCACATATCGATATATTTCGCATTTGTAATGTTTTACCCTGTTTTTCTTCAGCCAGCGTTATGTAAATTGATGTTAAGTAGTCCAATATCCTTGTAAATCTATGTGATGCTTTTGATAATTCCTATATGGTTAATAAGATTAGGTCTAGTGAGATTTCATTAAGTGCAAATCTTCATCAATCATGAAACATACTAAAGAATAAAATAAACCGGAATTATAATATTACACCACAAATCATACATAGAAAACAATGCAGTAGATTTCGTTGGGATAAGTGCAAACAGGAATACAGAAGTTGCCTATGGTAACACATTAGCTAAAACTGCAAAAATGTCCACAATCTTCCTTAAAATAAAGCATCACAAAATGGTGTCCAAAGTTACACCTAAAAAATGGTGATCAGCAGCTTGAATAACACCAGGGCAGACTGGGACAGAAATTGGTTTGGGCACAACAATAAAAGTGGCCCTTTTTAGTGAATTAGACGCAGTAGCGGCCCGTGGTGGGAGTGCTGCCGGGCGCTGACGTGGGGCGGGGGAGGGGCAGGGTGGGGGGTAGTAAACTACGGATTACGGCCGATTAGAGGTAAGTAAACATATAAATAAATAAAACGAATTTCGTTGCGCGCGCTGCATCGCCAAATGCGATGCAGCGCGTGCAACGAAATTCGTTTTATTTATTCATATGTTTACTTCTCTAATCGGCCGTAATCCGTAGTGTCCTACCCCCACCCTGCCCTCCCCACCCCACGTCAGCGCCCGGCAGCACTCCCACCACGGGCCGCTACTGATTAGATGGCTAAAAATGTGGCCCATGTTTGCAAATTAGGGCAGGTTTGAACTTGTAAAGACACCTTTGTTAAGTGTTGTGTATGGAAGACTGCATAGATTAAAGCTTGCTGAAGGCAATGTTTGTTTTAATATCAGGAACATCAACAGTAATACCGGCCCAGCAGACCATAAAAGAGGCCCACAAACAACCAAAAAAGCAGCCCAAATGCTGACCTTTCAGACCAGCCCATCGGGCACTGCCTGATTGCCCTATTGGCCAGTCCGACCCTGAAAAACACTAATAAAGGACTGAAAGAACATTCAGACCAGGATGGTATTATACATTGTGCCCTGGGGGCACAAAGGGCACGTGCTCCCACTTTCTGTGCCCCTGGGGCCCAGTGACATACAGAAGGGGTCGCAGATGCTTGTGCGACCCCTTCTTTATTACTTACAGCTCTGGCGCATTTGTAGCTCCAACACTATCATGAAAGGGCATTTGTCCCTTGCAAATGAGGGAATCACTGTGCATCCATGCCCACACCGTCATATAGATGCGAGCGCAGACACAAACAGGCCCTTTAGGAATACCACAAACAAAAATGATTCACAGTCCTCCTGCAGACAGCCCTCTGGAGGGGACTAAGGGGTCCCAATAGACACTCCAAACATCCCCCTGCAGGCATGTGCAGTCACTCACTGCACCCACCTGCAAGGGGGATCTCCCTCCCCTCTTTAAAATGCAGGGGGCATGCTATCTGCTATGTGAAACACAGAGTGGCTTTGAAGCAGCCGCTCCGTATTTCATTCAATGTGCTGCTCCCAGCGAAGCGCAAGTTTGCAGCTGCCCTGGGGGCAGCAAATTCAGTGCAATAGGGTGCACTGTGCCTGTTTACATCCAGCGCATCTGTATAAAGGTGCACCGTGGGACAGTGCGCCTTTTCCATAATATTGCCCCAGATGTCCATCAGTGTACCTTCTAGTTCATTAGCATGAAAAAACGCATGATGGTAAGGGATCTTTTCTTTTTGATACAAGTTACACAATGCTCACAATTGAAACACGATCTAATACCACCTTTTGATGGCAAATGGGAGCACTTAGCAAATGAAGTATGGGAACATCTTTAAAAGGATGAACTTGCAGCATCTGACTGCAAGACTTTTTGATTAATAGTAAATATAGAGTGAATTTAATATTTTATTTACTTTTTGATGTTTTTAGGAAGTAGATGAAGTTCTATGTTTTCTTTATTATAAAAGTTCATGTTTATAAAATGTAAAATTAAGGGGCTTAATGTGGTTTTCATGATGTTAAAGAAAATGGGTTTAAATTAGTTTTAATTCGATAGGTTATGAAAATTCATATGAATGAGTAGAGTTGAGGAATGATCCTGATGTAGGAGGTAATATCTAAAGTTTAATTAGCCCTCACATATCATAAGCACAAAAGATAATTTAATCTTGGAAATGTGATTAGCAGTTTGATAGCAACAGTAAAATAAATGCTGAATTAATAAATGTAATATTTGGGAAGTATTTTTGAAGATTTTTCATAAGCAAATAAGAATTCATACTGACTGATCAGGTCTATGGCTACCCGGCATAATACTATTTTTGCTCAAATTGTTTGGTTTAGTGAATGGACGAAGCACCCTCAAATATTTGAAAATGGAATAGAAACTGTACTGAGTGAACTGGATTTAATAGTTTCGTGAGGAAACAAGAACTTCTTTAGCATTGAAACACGGGCCTAGAGTGAGTACCTAAGGGACAAGGGGCCGAATGAACGTACCTTTAGAATAACGATTCCCAAATAGCATTTTTTTTCGAATCGCTATATGGTAATCAGTATTCTAAAGGTATGAAATGTTTATTTCTTGATTTGCAATTCTTAGTGGAACACAAATGTCAGTCTTAATTTTTTTGAGAGAAAACTGAAGACAGCAGGTATTTATCGCACTAAGTAAATACCTCACCCATCAATGTTGGCATTTACTGTGTGGGGTAAATATCTCACCCGATTGCAGCGAACTCTTAGACCTTAGAAGGTTTGGTAGCAACATTCCTTCATGGGCTCTGGATCTGGACTTTGCTCACCATGCGTGGACCACAGTATTATGCGTGAGGCTTGACTGTTCCAGATCATGTGACCTAGGGCTACACAACTTTAGTGAATTGGTTGCGTTGGGTATTTGAAACCACTGCAACACTTAAATGGTGATGTGCTGAATTTATTGTGGCCGTACTAGTGTGCAGTACCGAGCAACAGAAGATCCATTATTGCTTCTTGTCTCTCTGTCTCTTACATGTCCTCATTTGAAGTGGAGAATGAATAATAGGGAAAGGAGCGGTGACCGGAAGTGGTTACTATTAAGCCTTTTTTTTTAAATTGAATGTGTTTTTTTTTAGGTCGCAGCCTACCAGACAGCGCAGCTGTCTGGTTTTCTAAAGACATTTTGGGGACTGTCAGAAAGTTGACCTAGGAATGGATTCCGCCTGTTGATTACCATTGATTTGTGGTTTGCAACTCACATTTTCTGGCTTTCTATTTGCTGGCTTTATTTGCTTTATGCTCTCCAGGTCCAGTTTGTCCCTCCTGTTGCCTAAAGCGTGTTTACTGTATTCTTCAATGAACTCCCTTTCTGTAAACAGGCCATTAAATCTTGTTCTTATCTTGTCACATTTGCTGTGCATTTAAAGAACAAGGTCAGATGTCAGGCGCTGTCTTCTGTGGGTGCTTGTTTATTTTTCTTTCTCTGACTTCAAAGTGAGAGGATTTATGTGACAATCTTGCTGGATACTGGGTGTAGGAAAGAGGTTTTTTCTAGCACACGACAATATTTAAACGAACTGTGTAAGTATTCAGAAAATATATAAGGAACACAAATGAAGTACATTTTTTGTTATTTCTGAAGAGTGTTGGATACAAATACTTTGATATGATCAAAACAAATCATTATACTAGGTGATGCAATTTCCACACATTTCCGTTTGTGCACTGTATAGTTTTACTAGTAAAACTGCATTTCTGTGCAAATCGAATGCTCATTTCAATTGAAAATGTGTCTGTAATGGCAGTATGCTACCACACTATGCATACTCCACTCTATGCCACTCCGCTCTACCCTGTGCCACTCCATACCACTGCACCACTCCACTTTACACTACTCCATGTCATTGCACCTTCACCACTATACTCTATCCTGCTGCACTCTATGCACTTCACGCTACTCCTCTCTACTCTGCTCTGTACCATTCTGCTCTATGTCAATGCACTGTTCACAACTCTACTTTGCACCACTACACTCCTTGCCAATGCAATCTATGCCAATGCACTTTACTCTGTAACACTCAACTCTATGCCCCTGCGTTCTATGCCAATCCACTTTATGCCACTCTAATCTACTCTGCACCACTGCACTCTATGCCACTGCATTCTGCACCACTTTAAACTATTAAACTCTATGCCACTCATCGCAACTGCACTCTACACTGCACCACTCCACTGTACGCCACTTCACTCTACTCTGAAACAATCTACTCTATGCCACTGCACACTATGCCACTCTACTCCACCCTGCACCACTCCACTCTGTCACTGCACTCTATGCCACTCTACTCTTAAACACTGCACTCTGTACCAATGCACTCTACACAACTGCACTATATGTCACTGCACTCTTTGGCTCTGCACTGTACTCTGCATCACTGGACTCTACACCACTGCTCTCTACGCTAATGTACTACACTCTACACCACTGTACTCGGTTAATATACTCTTCAAAACTGCACTCTCCTCCATTGAACTCTATGCCACTCTACTCTGACCTACTCCACTCTACGCTACTCCACTTTAGCCCACCACACTCTACGCCAGTGCACTCTATGCCACTACACTCTACAACACTACTCTGCACCATAATATGCTACTCTATTCTGCACCACTCTATGCCACTGCACTCTATGCAACTCGACTCTGCTTTGCACTCTAAACAACTGCACTCAACTCTACTCTTCGCCACTGCCCTCTGCATCACTCAAATCTATGCTACTCCACTCTGCACCACTCTACGCCACTGCACTCTATGCCACTGCACTCTGCGCCACTCTGCTCTGCGCCACTCTACTCTGCGCCATTCCACTCTGCGCCCCTCCACTCTACTATGCGCCACTCTAATCAACGCAACTACACTGGCATTCTATGACTCTGCATTGTATGCTGCTGAATTCAATGCCACTGCGCTCAATGCCACTCCACTCTATGCCACTATACTCGACAACACTATACACCAATGCACCCTACGCCAGTCCTCTCTACTTTATGCCACTCCAGTGTATGCCACTCTACACGACTCCATACTATGACAATTCAATACACGACACTCTCTGTCACTCTCTGCCACCCTACTCCACTCTTCGCCTTTCCACTCTAAAACACTCCACGCAACTCTTCTCTACATCATTAACTGTTGGCCATGCTGAACGACAGCCGCGCTGGTGTACAACATGGCTAACACACATTGGCAAAGCCAATAGCTCTTGCATAGACGAGACCTATTGGCTTTGCCAATGCTTGTTTAGGCCTTACTATTGACGGCTTTGCCTGTCTGGCAGACCTCTTGTTGCCAATACTTTAACATTTAGCTCCGACCACAGCTAACAGCGAGGGTTATTGGCTATGTCAATGTGTGTTTTGGGTTAGGACTCATATCAATGTGGAAAAGTGCGAAGTGTTTTTTGGGTTCTTGCTTTTTGTCTGATGGCGAGAGGATGCCTGTGAGTTTTGCGGAAGCTAACAATAAGCGGAAGTGGGAAACGCTGAGTCCGCAGTTCTATTGTACCCTCGGAAAAGCGTTTCCGAAGTGAAAAATAAGAGCGGGCACAAAACCATGCATTGCCTAGGGGCAGTAAAGGCGGGTGCTTCACAGACCCCAGCGTGACTGTTCATTGCTGCTTTCTGATGCTTTCCCGTTATTATTGTCATGCTGACTTATATTAGGCATTTAGGGAACACCAAGGACTCTTCATGCAAGTTTCATACTTGGGTTTAATAAATAATGATGCCACAGTATCTTTGCGTCAATGCGTAACAGGCGCATCGGTGCGTTTGAATGTGTTAAGGTATTTCGGGACATTCGTGAGTCGTGCCGCACAATGGGAGCTGTGTGAAAATTGTTCGATTTGTGAAGTGCCACCGACAACGGAGGAAGGCCTTAATGCTTCCACGATGGTGTAGTTGATAGGTTACTATTGCGCACTGATGTATAATATAGTAAAATATTTGGATGCTCTAAACAAAAACGGTTCAGTACCATGGGGTAGTTCGTGAGTCTTGTAACTTAGCTGGGTCTGAGTTCTAGTGGTTATGAGTCCTTATTAATTAGGTGTTCTAGGATTGGTCAGAGCCTCGTGGGTGCATGCAGAGGTATGCAGGCTGCAAACATCGAACTTCGAATGCTGCACCTTGAGATAGTCCACTCACAATTTCAAATTATACTAAAAAATTGATTTTCTAATTATGAAATGGAAATATGAGACAATGTATTATGGCAGAAGTGGCTTTTAAAGTTTCGTTAAAAAAAGAAAAAAAAGAAAATACATTATTCTTGTGGTTTATACATTTTAGACTGAATTATACTTTGAGAGTGTAGTGTCCCCTCTGAAAAAAACTGTAGTAAACTTTAGAAATTGTGATGACTGAAATGTTCTGGTCTTTACTCCAGGTGTAGGGTAGCAAGGCCACTAACTGACACATAATCCCACTATTTTCTGTGCATGCAGAGATGCATAATTATGTAAGGGGTAAATTCTGTGAGGCAGGGAAGAGAAAAAGCGATTATATTGTTAATGGTTAGGTTTGCAATGATACTGATCAGGACAACCTGTGTATGAGAAGTGACTACCCATTGATGGGGGTCGCAAGCACACCCTGTCGCTCTGGTTGTTGGGGTAGTTTGCTGCCCATTAGTGTGGTGTAGCACCCACGCTTTTGAACCGGACCATGACATATATCAACGGAGAGAAAGTAAAACGAGTGTTCACCATTGGCAGAGAGGGTCTAACTAGTGTTCATCGTGCTGGGAACAGTTTAAAACAGTCTGGCCAGGGATGTGACACATCGACAGACACTCGTACAGGAATTACCAGCTCCTGAATTATCTCCATGAATCAATAATACACCTAGTAAAACAAAACTTATAGTGGTATCATATGAAAGTACAGTTTATCAATAATTTGCAAAAGTATAGTCTATAAAGTCTTCCATTGATTTAACTCAATTCTTTAAATTTCATGTTCATTAAAATTCATAATCCTATTTCATAGTAACCTCGTCACTTTTCAAACCAACTAGAGTTTTTCTTGATTTGATAGCTGACACATCTTTCACGGATAATACTGATTTATCAAGTTGCTAAATACTTCTTTAAATTATTTCCAAATAAAAGATCATTGATGCTTGATTAACATAATCAGTTCCATCGTCAAATTTTCTTTTCCATGTAATCTTTTAATCTTACAATCCATGATATGGTTCACTCCAAAGGTTTCTTCAAATCATCTCCTCTGTCCAATTTTCT
Organism: Calotriton arnoldi; assembly: GCA_963921515.1. Classification (NCBI taxonomy): domain Eukaryota; kingdom Metazoa; phylum Chordata; class Amphibia; order Caudata; family Salamandridae; genus Calotriton; species Calotriton arnoldi. Next base: position 479,485 of record CAWUFW010004763.1, read on the forward strand.
TATATACTAATTCTTGATACCTATGATAAGTTTTATTGGATTACAAGTGGTGACGCGCCTACTGTCGTGTATTTGTTTTCATGGCCACACAGCAAAGCAGAACCGACCTGCTAAACAAGGTCATGACCACACAGGGCTCCTGGGGCCAGATGTACGACCATGTTATTTTGCAAGTCGCAAATTGCGCTCAATTGCGAGTCGCAATTTGCGTTTTGCAAAATGACATGTACAACAGTGCCAGAGACACTGTTTGCGATTCTCAATGGGGTCGCAAATTGCATGCCTCATCAATATTCATGAGGCACTCGCAATTTGCGACCCCATTGGGAATGGCTGGCCCTCCCAGGTATGGTGGCCTGCTGGGCTCAGCAGACCTCCATGTCTGGGACTGCTTTTAAATAAAGCAGTTTTATTTTTTAAAGGCAGCCCGTTTTCCTTAAAGGAAAACGGGATGCATTTAAAAAAAAAAAAAATGAAACGTTTTCGTTTCATTTTTTAAGGGCAGGTAGTGCGCATGCAAAATCCCGTCGTACATCTGGCCCCTGGTGTCCACATCAGTTAATACACGGTCCCAGTCCATCCTCTAGATTGCAGGAAGTAGTGAGGGCAATAGCACATGCGATTGAAATAGGACTGTAATGGTTGAAGAAATCACAACAGGCTGGAAAAGGTAGCTGAATGATTTGCAAATGTAAAATGAATTTCAAGTATATGCATTTCTTAAGCCCTGAGTGTTTGCACCCGCTCTCATAATAGTTGTTGTTAATTTATTAGATAAGGCCCAACTTCTCTGAACCAAAACAAAAGAAACAAGCACTGGAAATGCAATAGGTCTCGCATTTGCTTGGGTTAGAGCTATTGGCACTGTAAATGGCAATGTCTTTTACCCATGTGTTATGGAGTGTATGTATGTGGTGTGTAGTGGAAATATGCGGTTTGGATTGGAATTGTTATTTGTGGAATTATGTGATGTGGAATTGTGTGGAGCGGATTTGTGCTGTGGAATTATGTGGCATGGTGTACAGTGGAATTATGTGGATAGTAATTTTGTGGTATTGAGTGTACTGGAATTATGTGGAGTGGGATTGTGTGTTATGGGGTGTAATTAGGTGGAATGGTATTTTGTGTTGTGGAGTGGTATGTAATGGAGTTTAATTATGTATTGTGCTGTTGAATTTTGAGGCATGATGTGGAATTCTGCGGTGTGGATTGGATGTATGTGGTGTGTTGTGTAATTATGTTGTTGAGTTGAATTATGTGCTTTGGTGCTTATTTATGGGGTGTGGATTGGAAATTTGTGGAGTTGAATTGTATGGCGTGGAACTGTGTGGATAGCCTTGCTTTTTTGTGACGAAAAAAACAACTAGGTAGGAGCTAAGCTCCAAACCTGTGTCTTTGGGTGTTAAAAAAAACTGATGTCAGGACACATAAATGGAGCCTTTATTGGGCTCTTTGTCATCATGTTGATGGGCAGGATGGAGTAGTGACAGAGGCAAAAGGTGCCTCCTACCAGAGGAGAGAAGGTATTGCAAGAGGTACTACAGAAAGAAAGAGACAGATGGTCCCACCTACCAGAGGAGAGAAGCTATTGCAAGACGGCTGCCGCAGAAAGGCTGGTGTCTGCAGAAATTCACAAGCAAAATCACCAAAAGACAGAATTAAAGACTGCAGCAAGACTGCAGCAAAATGGTATCACGTGCAAATCAAATTGGAAGTGAAAAGTGAATATTATCCCATCTGCCAGCAAATATACCATTGGCCCCATTTTTTGAATTATTTCTTTGAAACATCGTTATAGTGCACAGAACCTACACAAATTAAGCATCAGCAATATAGGATTAAAACCAACCTAGTACTCTGCTTCTCTAAAATTGCAGGAGCAGGAGCAACATCAACTTTCGTTCTACCTGCTCACTAGTCAATTCGCTTTCATCACTGCCGGAGTCAGATATCAGTATTCTGCAAAAGTCAATACTCCATTAAATATTAAGTGCCAGTATTAAAAAAAAAAACAATGCTACACACAAGTAAGTAAGTAAGTAGATTTTATTGTACAGTTAATTAAAACCATTACAAACATTCGTCAATTTACACGGTTTCTTAATAAAAAACATGTCAGGACACATTACTATTGTGGCAGTTCAAGAATAAAAGAAACCACTATTAAATATAAAAGATAAAAACAGTTAAAATGTAGTTAATGGTTCATAAGGATAAAATTAGCCTACACGCTGACCCGGTCCCCTTTTGTGAGAGCGACCATCCCAGCCGGGTATCTTAGGCCTGCAGAAAGAAAGACAAAAAAAAAAAAAAAAAAGTGCCATGTGCACTAGTGGCTTGAAGCCAGGGCCGGGCAAAACCAGGAAAGCAAGGCGAACAGTTTTGTTATACAGAACGCATTTAGTGTTGTGTGGTCCTTAGGGACAAGTAACCGGGTCTATATGTGCAGAGTTGCCTCAAAGACAATAGTCAATAGAGCCACTGAATTATTAAAATTCGTATTTGGTGATTACCGTAAAGTGCATGGTGTAATTAGTGTGCAAATATTTGTAAGAGATAAAGTTCGTGGCAAGTTAGGTCCAACATAAGTTAAAGGTATCGACTGGCAGCTATTACGGGCCTGTGATGTACAGCATGGCCTAGCCAAACAGCCACGGTCTTGTTCGGGCAGCCGGTAACAATGTGCGAGTATACCGGGATAAGTGCTTAGTGCAATAGCAGCATTGAGAATGACCGGATGCTGTGTGCAGATGAGCCGGGAAAGTGCTTAGTGCAAGAGCGGCATCAAAAGTAGGTGCGGGGCATCTAGGGTTGGCATGCCGCATGGCCTTGAGCTAACTTGTTCTACATTTCAGTTCAACAAATGATTAAAACCTGTAATACAAAAGGACACGCAGTAAAACAGATAAAATTCCAAGAAGAGCCTTTAGAGGGTTCGCAGAGCCACTTGTTCAGAATGCAGGAGTTTCGGAGAAGCAGCTGAGCCGTACTAGCTTGTTTGTGGGATCGGTGCCGCTGTCTCTACGGCTTTAAGAGTTTGGACCAGTGAGTAGCAGTGGGGACCGACTTCCCGGCTAGACCCTCATTCCCTCCAGATTACTTTGTCCTCTTAAAGAGCAGGAAGTGCGCAGGATGCCGTCACAATGCTTCTTATTGCGACACACAAGTATTTATCGCTCCAACATTTATATGAATCAGAAATATAATAAAAACAGACCTTACAGAGCACAACACAAACAACTGTCTCTTGATGTCTGATTAATCGGTGCTGTTACCAAAGTCGGAGGTGCACTGCTTGAATCCTAACATGAAGCTTGAAATTTATAGACACCTCTCAATTGGGCGTTCAATCAACTGAGCTATTATATTAGCATTTATGAGATAATTAAACGTATGAAATCTCAATTTTTACTTAATTTTTAATTACCTTTGTGCTGGCAACAACAATCCAGTGGTTTAATATCTTGGGGGGAAAGGGGGATACCACCATTTAAAAACACAAATATTCAGAAAATCGATCTCAAAATAGATAAGGAAACGAACGGCGACTCAAACGTGCCACTTAGTGCACACACATACACACACAGCAGCAGAATGTATATTAACCCATTGAAATATTGCCTGGCAGGTGTTATAATGTCTTGAGGCCGTTCGGTTTATTGAAGTGGTCTCTTGGCTGCACAGCAGGGCTGGTTTAGCCAAAGGACTATGACACCAGACGATGAAGCTGGCCCAATGGAGGCAGCAAAGCAATGCATGGCCCTTCAATGAAGCCCTTAAGGGTCCAAGGTAAGTACCCTGTTGCTATGCCACATAAGGAATCTTGCAAAAAGAAATATATAGCTATTTTATAAAACAATACTAGTGTGGTCATGTGTACTTCACTACAGAAATGCCAGTAAACTTAGGTCGTGCACTGCTGCATGAAATCAACTCTAGATTATTATTTCATTTACAAATAGTAAACATAACTATAGGAAAGCTGCACACAAACTGGGTACATCATTTTGCATCATGAGTTCACCATACATCAGATTGTAAATCAGACTAGTATATCATACTAGTGCATGATACGGTCAGCAAAAATGCACCTCTGGGGGTGACAGTTTCTCGCATCAATTCATCAAAGGACAAGAAGCAGGTACTGTTGTTTGGGGGGATTCTCTGACTTGCCAATCTGAGCCAATCTGAACCACCATGTGGCTTTGGTCACTGGTAGTAAGCTAGAAGAATGTATGAATGTTCAATTAAGTTCCCGCATGTCGCCTCATAGCACTAGATTGTGCAGGGTGAATAAATCAAGCTAGGGCATGGAGGGCCATAAATTGACAGGTAGTTTTACCACAATTTCCTTTAACTGGGGAACACTGGTGCAGTTTCTTGGCTGGACAGCAAGTAAACAGCACCTCCACTCTTGTGAAGACGGCAGACTCCGTGTCACAGGACACCCAGCAATTTCAATTCAATGTCCCTTCGAGCATTGTAGAGCTACAGAACATGTTTTTTTACCCTCCCTCTGGTTCGACCGGCTCTAAGAGCGGTCGATACTCTAGTTCCACGGTCGCTCGCAATTCGAAAACAAAATCTGAACAAGCTTTTTATATAAGCAAAAGGTAACAAGAAAAAAAGTCTTACTCTGGGAGTTTTGGTGATGGGAGAGGGAGATGATGGGAGATGATGGGGGCGAGTCGGACTGCGACTTCTGGTTGCGGGTGTACTCTTTGCTGCAACAGTACAAAGATGACATGGTCACTTCAAAAAGAGGGGCAACAACAGCCAGCACACTACAGCGCGTGGTGTCCCCAAGTAGTAGGATCCCTTTGTGTCGCCTCCAGCTGAAACTGCTTCTGCCGCAGCCTGAACAGTGATATCAAACAGCGAGAAACCAAGCAAGGCGATCAGATTTACAAGCAGCGTTCCACAGTATGGGCTTGCACAACACCCACTTGGGCTGTTGCTGAAATGGGCCCTGTCATTCCAGGCTTCACCCAAAAAAAGGTGCAAAATGAAGACTGACGTAATAAGCACTAGATAAGATAGGCAAGAGCCAGTGCTTGGTGCAAAAGGCTGGAGCAGAGTCTTGAGGAATCCAGCCACTCATGCAGCAGACACATCATGCTGTCCCTACGATGGTACAAGTCAGGAAGGTACTGCCAGAGTTAAGTGAATCTTCTGTTGCTTCTCTCCGAAGGCTGCTGACAGATCAGCGCTACTCCTCTTGCTGCCGAGCAGAGACGATCAGTTCAAGGAAATGAAAAAAAATACAAAAGTTTGGCTGCGTGGCCGTAAAGCGGGCGCTGTACAGCTAATAAGTTTACTGTAAAGGCATGTGTTTCTAGTCACGGGTGTTGCAGTTGTAAACACGGCGACGACAAGTTGAGGCCAGGCAGCTGGACTTGTGTGGGTGGGGCATAAAACTATTCTACTGCCTCAAAGGAAGTATGTTCACAATTATTAAAAAAATTGAGGTGGGCTAGCCGCGCTGTGTACAACAAAAGAAAGGCATGGCGTGCCGCACTGCAACAATTACAAAACATTAGTTCTCCCCAACAACAGATGAAGAATGCAAGTGGAAGGAAACTGTTGTTGGGCGGTGCTCTCTGCACAAACAGAAGTGAGGTATCGCTGTGTGAACCACTTAGGAGGCAGCAAAGAAGAGCGACACTGGACTGAACCAATGGTAAACAGCAGGCAGGAGGCAAAGTCCTTTATTCAATACGACAGGTCTTCCAGACAGCGCATGCAGGGCTCTAGTGCTACTAGCTTTGAAGATAGAGTCCATAAAAGTACCAGGAGTACAAGTACTGAGAGGGTCTTCCCCACTCCAGGGTAGGGTGAATCCAAAGCCTCAGAATGGTGTCTCCACCTGGCAATGGATGGCCAGTGGCCTGGCTCCTGATACTGACAGTTGAAAGTGTCCTCTTGTTGGTTGTTAGCAGAGCTTGCTCTGGGTTGTGGAGAGAAGTCTGACTTAGGGGGAAGAATGGGCCACATCACCTTGTTGGCCATGGTGGTACTGTCCGCTTACAGGATGCACCTATGAGCAATCTAGGGATAGTCGCCTCAGGGCTGGGGTCTGCAGGTGAGGAGATATTTTTGTCATAGACAGGGTTAGTGGCTAGCGAAGATATCGACATAGGGGTACAGGTAGATTCAGAAGGTCATAGAACAGAGAAGTGCCACTGCAGAGGTGGTGAATTGTCCACCTTCTATCGTCTAAGCAGAGAAGCACATCAAGTGATTGATTAGTCTACCCTAGCTTTTGGCTGAGGACAGCCTGTGTGATCACACAGGATTTTTCACCCTATGCTGAACCCTATGTTCTACTAGCCTTAGAACTCTGTGCACTTTACCCCTGCTAACCAGTAGTAAAGTGCCTGTGGTACCCCTTTAAACATGGTTGAATTGAAATATTACTAATTGGCATATTTAACTTGCCTATAAGTCCCTAGTATATTGTATAAAGTGTACTCAGGACCTGGAAGTTAAATGTCACTAGTGGACTGCAGCACCTATTGTGCCATCCACTACTGTGGCAGTGCAAACATGGCTTCAGGCCTATCACTGTAGCCTAACTATAGCAATGTAAAAACTGCAATTTAACGTGTCAAAACCCTCCTTTTAAATATTAATACGTCACTCCTGTTTAAGCCTTGCAGCTCACAAAACAGGGTGCATAGGGCCATATGTAACAAAAACGCGTTTTGCGATTCTCAAATTGCGATTTTTAGGGAATCGCAATTAGAGAATCTCAAAATGCAATGTATGTAGGATTTGCTAAATATTTTGCGAATCCTACATATTCCTTATTTGCGAATCGCAAATTGAGATTCGTAAATAAGGAATACCTTCCCATTCATTCCTATGGGCTAGAAGGCCCATAGGAATGAATGGGAAGACATTCTCAATTTGCGATTCCCAATTAGAGAATCGCAAATTGAGAATGCAATTTCAAGGTTGCAAGGGTGTAAATATGACAACCTGTTGCACCCCTGAAATAGGCATGTGTGCACATGTGGCGCACATACATGCCCTAAGGGCATGTATGTGCGCCACATGGCCCTTTGAAAAATGCAAAAAAGTACATTTTTCAAAGAAATCGCAAATTACCACCAACCTGAAGTTGGTGGTAATTTGCGATTCTTTAAGCCAAAATCGCACAACTTGGGTGCTTCCTACATTGCATTTAAGGAATCGCAATTTGGGATTCCTTAAATGCATTCGCAAAATAGGGAAGCGCAAATTTTGCGATTCCTTATTTTGCGAGTGGGTTTTTGTGTGCTACATTGCACACTGCCTAAATTGTGATCGCAATTTGGCTTCATACATATGGCCCATAGTATTCAAAGTTTCAAAGTTTATTGATAGATCGAAAATATGATTTCATCATCCAAACATATACAATGTCAAAAATACAACATAAAAAAATAGCAACTAATGACAATAAATAGATAAAGTCAGTATACAAAGGAGGGACTACAGGGCTTTTTCCTCTATCAGTGTCGAGGGAGGTCCAGCATAGGTGCCCTAATTGAAGTATTAGAAGAAGAAGGTTATGCTGTTCCTCAAGAGTGTACGGGCAAGGGAAATTGACACCAACCTGAACGTTTAGGTTCAGAGTTGGGCGTCCATTTATTGGATTGTAATGCCCTCACAACCCCAATCGGGTGTCATGCTTCATCATCTGGGCTTCTCCTCGTCGGGTCGGTGGTGCAATACCCAACGGGCTCCCTGTAGTAGGGGCACTTTGGCGGAGATCTTTTTCCAATAGCCGTATGGTGAAGTGGGGGTGAGGGGCCAGAACTGTGTAGATGTATGTGTGTGATTTAAAATAAGGTTCGGAGTATCCGTGAAGACAATTTTAATCAGTGGGTCTCCTACCCTAGTTAAAAATATAAACAATGCGGTGCTTGGCTAAGTATTATGTCTTAGGTCTAAGCGTCGCTATTGGTGCAAATGAGGTCAACATGTTTCTCGCTCACTGTAATAGTCTACATGCGATTCAGGTTGGTGTCAATTTCCCTTGCCCGTACACTCTTGAGGAACAGCATAACCTTCTTCTTCTAATAAATAGATAAAACCACAGGATTCCAGCAAATATACAAGTAATACAATAAATAGGTATAAAATTTCCTAAAAGCGGCATGGATAATACCAGAACACATCGGTTCTCTAAGATTGAGCTAGAAATTTTACTCTAATAAGCCATGCCGTATAAAAAAAAGAAAAGAAATTTAGATATGGCCACTACAACACAGTTGAAGAATTGCTTTTGCAAATTCTAAGGGCTTGTATTCGGTTTGTCAGTCCCAGGCATCAGCAAAGGGGAACAATCCACCTTCTTCTGGTTTTAGCATAATTTGGACAGAAAAACACTGAGGGGCTAGTTTACAAGTGTCTTCTACGCCGGTGAGCCACTTTTAATATGGGAAAAAGTGATGTACCAACGGTGCAAGGTGCTTGTAAATAAGCCCCCAAGGGGTCCTCTGTTTCATCCAGAAGAGTGCAAGAAAAACAGTGTGAATGCCCGGGTTGGACAGAATCCCATGTTGAAGTGAAATAGAAATTGGAAAGGTCCTGCATCCAAACTGCAAAAACAATGAAGGGTCACGCACCGGACAAATATAATTTAAAAATCCCTCTGCCTTAGGTACAGATTTATGTAATAAAAATATGTTGTAAGGCTGCCCGTGCGGGGGGACGATTCATAATGGACAGCAGCTCTCTCCCAAAATCGTAATTTAACCATTAATCCTGCATTGGCCGGGATAGATGATGGATCTTCCCAGAAATTGGCTAGGCCCAGGCCTACCCATGCTTTTTTTACATAAGCTAACCACCTAATCTTCGTAGGGGATTGCAATTTTATGATGTCACTGAGTCCCTCTCTATAGTGAATAGTTCACTAGTAGTCCAAATACACACCCAATAGAGTAGCCGCTTTAAAGCAATCGACTCAGTAACAGGGTTAATGCCCATGTCCAATGACTATGGCACCAAGTGCGTTCCCCTTCCTAGACCAATTAGGGTCTAATAAAATTGTTTTCAGTGGTGCCCAAAGTACCAGTGTTACTATGCCCCCATATTTCAGCACCATATAGAGCCACACTCCTTACTTGCATCTTGTTAATTTCTGTTGCTGGGAGAATTGGGAACCAGGAAGTCCTTTTTGCCAACCTGAGAATTGCCCCAGCTCTATGATGTATCAAATGTAAGCTTTTGAGGATCTGTGGGGCCCAGGAACCAGAATCAGTCAGGCGAATCCCTAAGTAGTCAAATTCCCTAACCCTTCCCAGTGGTTCCTTGCCCATATTTATAGTGCCCTTCACCCTATTCTTCCTAGAGTAGGTCATCTGTTTGGTTTTGGAAGAATTAATCTCAAGGCCCTATTCAGAGCAGAACAGGCTTAAATTATCCACAAAAGTTTGAAGACCTACCTTAGTTTTGGCAAATAGGAAGGTATCGTCGGCAAAGAAGAGAGCTGGGACTTTCTGTCCTGCCAGGATAGGGGAGTCATTGACACAATTAAACAAATGCTTAACACAATTATTAATGTAGAGAAGAAAGAGGGTAGGTGCCAGGACACAGCCCTGGCGTACGCCCTTACCAATGGGATTTGCCTGGGATAGTTCTCCTTTTGTGCCACATTGGACCCCAACAAAATTCTCCTCATGGAGGCGTATGATAATTTTTAACAAATTACAGGCGATCCCCATCCAATATAGGACTTCCCTTAATTTCGTCCTTGGTACCAGATCGAAAGCAGCACAGAGGTCGATAAATGCTACAAAAAGTTCTTCCCCTCTAGTATCTACAGTCTTCCACTTGACCAAAAGGAAGCGGAAGACCTGATCGATTAAGCTAGTATTTGACCTAAAGCCTGCCTGCAGATTGGATTGGATGTGGTTTTCCTTTATCCAGTCCAAAAACTACTTGAGAACTTGTTTACAAAAACCTTTTGGAGGTTATCCAAGACGCTGATTGGGTGGTAATTTGAGAGGATGCTAGGGTTCCCCTTTTTAAAAACAGGAACAATCTCTGCCCTTTCCCTTTGTAACAGGAACTGCTACCCTGATGCAAATTGCGTTTGTTATAGCCTTAATATAAGGAACTCAAATAGTGGAGTCCAATTTAAAAAGATCAGCTGGGATCTTGTCTAATCCAGGTGCCTTTCCTTGCTTCAGTGAGGCTATTGCAAAAGCTGTTTCTGCTGTAGAATAGACTGCAGGAGTAGAGGGCAAGCTAGACACTCTCCAAACAAATGAGAGCCTTCATGCACACAAGAGTAAAGGTTCCCAAAATGGGCAACCCATTTGCAGGGTAAGATAGACAACTCAGCTGGCTTCCCAGTATTCCTACCAGTTGCGCTAACTAGACACCAGAATTTCTGAAGATCATTGTATGATGAGGCTTCTAAGAGATCAGACCAATTTTTGCACTCCCATGCAACTTTGGCTTACTTTATTTCACACTGATATTCTACTCTGCATGCCCTTATCTCCTGGTTAACTCCTTTTGTTTAGTTCTAAGAAGATTGCTCTTTGCCTCTCTACAGGTCTGAGTAAACCACCCATTCTCAGTGCCGACGGCCTCACAAATTCTTTGAGAAAGAAATCTTTGAGCCTGTCGAATAATCTATTCTGTTTGGCTACAATCGCTTCATTGTTCTCCCAATTGTCAAGCATAACTTCCATGTAGGAAGCAAAAACCGAATACATGCCTTAAAGAGCATTAAGAGAAAAATGCACTAACTCCCACTTTACATTCCTATGATTATTCATGACCTAGTCGTACATCTTAGAAGCGGGAGGTGGAACAAGGGTAATCAAGTAATTAATAATTTATAATAATGAATTGTTATTACTCTCATTCCACTCTAGCACAATCATATCTTCCATCAGCCTCCACAGCCTAACATCTAGGATAATATAGTCAATGAAACTAACATACTACCATCTCCTGAATGTCGGGCTGGAATAACATCTGAGGACGAGTGGCAATTACAGGTTTGCAGCCAATAAAATAGGGTGAGATCTACCACTTGAAGGGTCTGTGACTGGGGGTGAGTGTTTGAAAAGTTGCAGCGCTCCGTCCATCATCTCCTTGTGTTTGCTTGGTTTGCCCTAAGTTGGCAGGGTATGCCCAGACATGGGCCCCTTGCTCACTTTGCCACTGGATTCAATCTAGCCTGGCTAATGAGGGGTGTTACCCCAAAACTGGTCCCAGGTTGCTTGTTTCTGGTTCAGGGAAGACCTGGCTTGGCAGTTCGGGCTGGACTGTTCCCATGAGGCACAGGGTCAAGACTTATTTGCATATAGCTACGTCTGAACTGAGGTGGCGAAGTGAGCTAAAGAACGATGATGGATTCAATCCAGATCTGTGACTGGAGGTGAGTGTCTGAAAAGTTTCTGCGCTCCGTCCATCATCTCCTTGTGTTTGCTTTGTTTGCCTTAAGTTGTCAGGGTATGCCCAGACGTCGGTCCTTGCTCACTTTGCCACTGGATTCAAGCTAGCCTGACTGATGAGGGGTGTTCCCCGACACCGGTCCCAGGATGCTTGTTTCTGGTTCAGGGAAGACCTGGCTTGGCATTTCGGGCTGGACTGTTCCCATGAGGCACAGGGTCAAGACTGATTTGCATAAAGCTAGGTCTGAACTGAGGTGGCGAAGTGAGCTAAAGAACGATGATGGATTCAATCCAGATCTGTGACTGGAGGTGAGTGTCTGAAAAGTTTCAGCGCTCTGTCCATTATCTCCTTGTGTTTGCTTGGTTTGCCCTAAGTTGGCAGGGTATGCCCAGACGTGGGTCATTTGCTCACTTTGCCACTGGATTCAAGCTAGCCTGGCTAATGAGGGATGTTACCCCAAAACCGGTCCCAGGATGCTTGTTTCTGGTTCAGGGAAGACCTGGCTTGGCAGTTCGGGCTGGACTGTTCCCATGAGGTACAGGGCCAAGACTAATTTCCATATAGCTGGCTCTGAACTGAGGTGGTGAAGTGAGCTACAGAACGATGATGGATTCAACCCAGATCTGTGACTGGGGGTGAGTGTCTGAAAAGTTTCAGCGCTCCGTCCATCATCTCCTTGTGTTTGCTTAATACCTACTTGTATTCAGACGAAAGAGGAATGGCCCAGCCCACCCTCTTCCGGGTGAAGATGGATCCACTCTTGGCCTGGTCTTCTCCAGGGCACTGTCCAGGCACGTCCCCTTCTGTGCCCAGGCATGCCCCGCACTCACCCCAAGAAGCTGTGGATTCTCTCATGCTAGATAGCGCTGAGAGGCAAGCCTGCCTTCTCCTCCTCCCGGTGGCGACACTGGCAGCAAAGGATAATGGGCAGTGTAGTGCCCCAGTCTCAAGGTGCATGTCCCGTGCAGCGGTGGATTCCCTTGTGCCTAATAGCACTGTGAGCATTAGCCCGGTCTTCTCCTCCTCCCAGCGGCAGAAGTGACTGCAAGGGATTATGGGCAGTGTAGTGTCCCAGTCTCAAGGTGTGTGCCACCCGCAGCAGTGCATTCCCTCGCGCTAAATATCGCTGTGAGTGTTAGCCCTGCCTTCTCCTCCTTCAGGCAGCGGCACTGGCAGCGAGGGATTTTGGGCAGTGTGGTGCCCCAGTCTCAAGGTGCACATCCTGCACAGTGATGGATTCCCTCGTGCTAAATAGCGCAATGAGCATTAGCTCCACCTTCTCTTTTCCTCGGCATCGGCAGCAAGGGATTATGGGCAGTGTAGTGTCCCAGTCTCAAGGTGTGTGTATTTAAAGTAGGACATGATGGATTTTAAGTTACCATGTCCTTACAGTGACTAACACCCAAAAGCTATTTTTGACTGTGGTAGGCCTAGCAGTCCTATGTGGAAAATCAGAGTACAGATTAAAATCATAATACTGTATCTCTGGAATGGGACCAGCTAGAAAAATTATTTAACAACTATTTTTATCAGCTATTTAAAATCCAATATAATGGTTGTAAGAAAGGGGGTTACTGGTTGACTGGGGTGGGGACCCTGGTCAAACAGCAACCACAGTCCTTGTCAGGTTGAGGCACAAGCCAACCCTAAATTAACCTTTGTTCAACCCTCTGGTTTCTTGGCACAGATCAGTCAGGCTTAATTTAGAGGCAATGTGTAAAGTATTTACGCAGCACTTCAAACAGTAATAAAGTGAAAACACCACACAAAAAGGTTCGCACACCAAGGTTAGAAAAATAGAGTAATAAATTTTTTTATAAATCACATAATACCGAAAACGACAAAAATCTAATCAGTAGAACTGGAGATATGCAAGTTTAAAGATCTCAGTAAATATAGCACCAAAACAGCACAAAGTGCTGAATGCGGATATCTGGTCACTACAGAACAGGACAAAGTCACAAGTTCAGGCTGACCGCGTTGGTGCATGGATCTTCTACAGGGACCCAGTTAGGCCCGCTGAACAAAGTACTTTAAATCCTGGATTGCAGACCGTTGCTAGGGTCTGCGTCGAAGTTGCGTTGCGTTGCCAAAGCGATGCGTCGGTTCTGAGGTGCAGCGTCGCTGTGATGCTGCATCGACCAGATCCTCGACGATGTGGGCTTACGATACAAAGGCCAGCATCGAGGATGCGTCATGCAGTTGAGGCGATGTGTCAGTCCTGAGGAGCTGCAAGGCTGCGATGTGGAGTTCTGCGTCATGGTAGAGGTTGACGTCGATGAGGGATGTGAGGGCCTGTGCCGAGGATGCATCTTGCAGAGGGCGTTCCAATAAGACTTGGGATGCGATACAGTTCTTTGCGACAGGAAAGACCCATGCAGCAGTGATGATGCGTCGGTTCTGCTCGGTGTTGCACAGCAGATAAAATGAGTCAGTTTTGCTGGATCCACATATTCTGTCAGAACACCTTAGGCCCACATCCAAGCGTCCAGGAGTAGGGTGGCACCACTAGGCAGGGTAGACTACCAATTTGCAGAGTCCAGGTGTTGGGGTCTAGGTTGTTGAAGCCTTTTGTCCCTGAGGCTCAAGTCAGGAGCCAGCCAACTAGCCCTGGGAGTCACTCTGGGATCCTGGATTCAACAGATGCAGGTCCAGTCCTTCTCACCCAGCTAGGAGGACAGCAGGTAGCAGGTCAACACAGTAGGGTAGCCGTTTATTCAGAGCAGCAGTTCAGCAGAGTGGCAGCCCTTTCAACAGCACAGCAGTCCTTCATCCTGGCAGAGTATCCATAGGTCAAGAAGTGTACTGAAGACTTGGTGTCTGAGGTCCAATATTTATACCCAGCTTTGCCTTTGAAGTGCACAGGTGCCCTGCCTTACTTGCCCTGGCTCCAGACTAACTACAGGGGTATGCAGCCCTTTAAGTGGATGCAGGGCATAGCTTATTCACGTGTAAGTGGGGCTCTGCCCAGCTCCTGCCTCCCATCCTCCTGGTGATGGTCCATCCAGCACACCTAAGCTCCCTATTGTGTGTGGCTGTCTAGGAGGAATACACAAAACTCAACTGTCAGCTACACCCGGTCTTGTGACCCAGGTACAGCATACAGGCACTAAATGGCTAAGGCAGGAAAATACCAACTTTCTAAAAGTGACATTTTCATAATTGTAATTTAAAATCCTACTTCGCCATAAGTTAGGATTTTAAATTCCAATTCCAGAGACACCAAAACATGAACTGATTAATTCTTCCCATTTGGGAAATACACTTATAAAATGTGATAAGGTAACTGAAATGTTATCCTATGGGAGAGGTAGGTCTTGCAGTAGTGAAAAATGAATTTATGCATTTTTCACTACCAGGACATGTTAGAATTAAAGATACATGTCCTAATTTTTAAATACATTGCACCATACCCTCTGGTCTGTCCATGGCCTACCCTAGGGGGGACTAATATGTCTTAAAAATGAAGGTTTGGGCCTGACAAAAGGTTTATTTTGACAGGTCGAAATAGCAGTTTAAAACTGCACACACAGGCTTTAATGGCATACCTGAGATAATGTAAGTTATGTTAGAGATTTATAGAGCGCATTGTTACTCCAATCCGAAGTGTCCCGGGGTAGATTCTAGCTACCAGTCTAGTAAGAGTGCCCACTGCAATACTAATGAGCCAAAGAGTTTCTGAAGAACCAAGTGTTTTCGGAAGAGGACTTCAGAGGGTTCTAATCTAAGATTAAGCGGTAGCCGATTCCAAAGTTTGTCAGCCAAGAAGCTGAAGGAGCTGCCATGTAGACGTGTTCTATGAAACTTTGGAATCATTGTCAAAGCAGTTCCTGATGATCTCAAACATTGACTTGGGAGATAAAATTTAATCAAGGGAAAAAGATAGCGAGCCCATTTCTGGTTGAGGATTCTATGTATAAAACATAGAGCCTTAAAAAAAATCCTCTCCTGAATATGAAGCCAATGGAGTTTTGCAAGAGCTGTCCCAGTCGATTTAGGTCTGGGGATGTTTAAAAACAGACGTGCCGGAGCATTTTGCACCCTTTGTAGCATTTTGAGCCTGTCCTTAGAGGCACCCGGATAGAGCACATTACAGTAATCAATGCTGATACTACAGGTGCTTGGATTACTGTTCTTTTTGCAGGATCAAGCAGGTGCCCTAAAATCTTCCGGATCATTTTTAGCGTTCAAAAACAGGTACCAACAAGGGCCGTGAGCTGGTCTTCAAAGGATAAGGTGGTATTGCACCAAATTCCAAAGTTTTTCACCACAGTTTAGGAATGGGCATAGGACCTAGTTCATTAGGCCACCACACAGTGGACCATATGGAGGGTTGTTTTCCTACCACCAAGACTTCTGTTCTATTTGCAGTGAGTCTAAGGCAGCTGGAGTTCATCCATTTAGCTAGGTCTACCAGGCATGTCTTAAAATCATACGCGGCATCGCCATTGTCTTGTGCCAGGGTTATAATCAAGTGGGTGTCATCAGCATAGGTTACTATTTTGACACCATGGAGCTCGATTTCTTCAGCGAGGGACCACATGTACAAATTAAATAAGGTCAGGCTCAGTCAGGGCCGATCCTTGTGGCACTCCCTGCTGCAATGAGAGTGTCTTGGAGGTAAAGGGCTGCTGGGAGACCTGAAAAGTCCGACCCTGCAAGAAATCCGCAATCCAACGCAGCCAGTCCAGTATAAACTACTACTTAACTGGGTGGCACAATCAGTGCTGCTGGCCCATTAGTAGCATTTAATTTACAGGCCTGGGACACGAGTAGGGCAACTTTACTAGGGACGTTCAAGTAAATTAAATATGCCAATGGATTATAAGCCAATTCGACAATGTTTTATGGAGAGAGCACTAGCACTTTAGAACTGGCTAGCAGTGCTAAAATGTACAGAATTCTAAAGCCAACGAAAACAAAGTCAGCAAAACAGGAGGGTTGTCAGCAAAATGTTAGGGGAAACAATAGTGAAGTTGTTTTTTTTAACAAAGGAAAAGTAACTTTTAGAAAGTCGCCTTTTCTCTGCCTGAAGTTCCTGGAGGCTAATTTTCATTGGCTCTCCAGCTTCTCCCAGTCAGTAAATAGGATTGAATAGGTGCGGATAGATTTGAAATGCCTCCCAGGAGCAAACAATAGGCAGACCAGACTGGGCAGAGATGACTCCTCTAAACTCCACAGAATATGCAGGGTGGGGTCTGTAGGCATCCATTTTGACACAACACTACAGTTGGAATCCTGTTTGACAGGTCTGCTGGGTTCTCATATAACACATGAGCACTCTTAAAAAGAGAGAGAACAGGATGCCAAGTTAATTCTTGTGGATCCACTGTCTGGTTGTGGAGGGACTCTGCTTATGTCGTACCAGACTTCTGTCTTTGGGTTTAGGGCAAACTTGAAAGGGGAAAGAACAGGATGCCAAGACAATACATGTAGATCCACATCTGATTGCTGAAGGCCTTTGCATTTGTCCTACCAGACTTTTGTCTCTGGGTTTATTGTGGGTACAGTGGCTGCCTCAAACTGGATTTTACTCTTAAATGTGGGAGGACACTGAGATTACTATAGTATACTCCCAGACTCACCCCCAGCCCTCAGAGCCTAGGTTTTGTGCGCCTGAAAACCTTCACCATCATGAAAATGCCCAAAGTGGGTAGTGTTGGCCCCAGGAACTTTTACACCATTGGTTAGGGCGTACCCAGGAGTGATTGCCACCACAAATAAATTTGACACCTCCAAGCACCCACTTCAAAACACTTTCTGGATCTGCAGAAGGTCAGAAGAGGACTGGTCCTGCTGTCTGTGACCTGGGAGAAGCCCTGAAGAAATGGACCTGCTCCCCCTTGTACCAAGTAGATTCCAAGTGTCATTGGCTGGCCCCTGAGTCACTAAAGGGACCTTTTCCTGGACGTACCCAGCTGACCAGTGGCAAATGGACTTTGACTCTGCCTGACAAGCTGTGAGTTTCTAACTGCCTCACCTGAGGTCCTGGAGGTCTTTAGAAGTGTACTCCTGTGGTGGACTGGGACTCCAAGGAGTAGGTCAGAAGGTAAAATGTTTGACCAGGATGAACCTGTCTGGTGTATCCGACTAGCGCATCATCACGGCCAGCCTCAAATTGCATCTAGGTCCCAGTCTACCACAGCCAGTGACCATTGTTGGCACTTTGTGATTTTTGGCACTATATCTACTTAAAACTTTAAAAACTTACATCTCAAGTTCCCCTTATTGGATTTTTATCATTTCAATGTAATTTTTTTTATTAAATATTACTCTATGTTACTAATTCGGTTTGGGTTTTTTATTGTTTTTCATTTTGAATCTATTACTGTTTTGATACTGCATAAATACTTTATACATTGCCCTAAGTTAAGCCTGTCTGCTCTTTGCCATAGTTACCAGAGGATTGGGCTCAGATTAATTTAGTGACTTTGAGAGTTCTCCCTGTCATGGGTTGTGATTTTTCCTTGAGGTGCGAAGCCATCCACCCCAAATAACAATCCAATTTCTTACAAGTAACAACTGGGTACACATTGGCTTTGACTGTTCAATAGGTTATGCCTGGGCACTTCATTACATTGACATTCATGTCATTGTGATATCTAAGCATGTGGGGGAATTACTGTTATATAATGAGGGATGCTTGTGCACAATGTGGCATTGATTTGTCCATTGCTTAAATCCAGACACCTCATTCATTGACCAAAATGTTATGAGTATACCTTCACACATAATAGCACTGGCTGCCATACAATCAACCATATGTGGACATCTGATGATATTGACTACAATATGATGTAGATCCCCTGAGCAAGTGTTTGCATTGACTGGCAAATGATGGTGATACCGCAGCACACTGTGGTATTCACTCGTACATGTTGGGTGATACTGCAAATATGACGGCATTAAGTAAGAATCATGTCCAGTGTATCTGTGCACATCATGGGATTGACTAACTTACGATGGGGCACAAATTGGCATACACTGGCACCAAGTAACTGTGGATACTTAAGGGTATCATGTTTGTGACTGTAATATAATGGGGTATACATGGGCACATAATGGCATTGACTAGCACATGAGGAGTACACATGTGAAGATGATGGTATCTACTACCATATATTATGGGAATACTTAGCCACGTGATGGTAATTAACTGCCATTTCATGGGTTACCTGAATACATGATGGTAATGATTCACATAATGCAGACCTGGGAACATGATGGCAATAACTGACATATGTACTTCTTCTGCTGCGTCACTAGGATGTTGTAGAGGGGGAAAAGACTGACCGAGTTACATATGTTTTCCTGCACTGCCCTGAAGAGAGTATGTCTTGGTAGGCCAGAGCTAAGAGCTGGATACCAAACCATGGATCCACCAGTTTCAGAGAAAGGCTGAAAGCTGGGTTTTTTCAGTAAGGTAAGCATTCCTGTAAAAAAGGTCAAGCTGGCCAGCGGCAGTGCCTCCATGAGAGCGGAGGAGCGTTGGTCCACCGCTGGAGAGCAGGAAACATAAAAAATTAAATGTTAATAAAACACATTTATTACCATTTTATTTTTCGTGCTGGCAGTAGCCAAGTCTGGGGGCGGGGCAGCAGCAGAAAGGAATACTGTGCACTCAGTTTAAAGTGCTCATGTCACTTTGGCCAGCCGTCTTACAACAGCCAGCCTGACATACGCACTTTAAACACTCCAACCCATCTGTCTCAGACAGCTGGGTGGAGAGCAAGCACTGAACCCCAGTGATTAAATAAGCGTCGCACCATAGCGCTCCAGCCAATGCTGGTGCTTCCGCCCCGCCACCCCAGATCGGTGCCGGCCGCCACTGTGACAAGCGCTGTGAGAAACTCGCAGTGCCTTCAGTTTCAACTCCAGTGCTCTCAATCGTGGCCCATTATAAATACAGATTAAAACAGACCACGATTCAGAGGTTTGGCTTTGGGCCTAAGGGCGCTGCTGGTTTTTAGGCCGAGCCTAGCATTGCAGCGCATGCGCTGCTCGCTTTGCGAGGCATGCAGTATTCAGTATAGCGTGGAAGCTTTGTGGAAGCTCCGCCCACTCTCCGCCCATCTTTTTCATTGGCTTAGGTCCTAAATGCTGCCTTCCGATTGGTTTTAGGCTTGTTAGTCCCTCCTCAAGACTGCTGTGTCATCATTTGTATCCTTCCATGGCAACTGGCCCCTTTACTCCGAACACTATTTTCTTCCCTGTCTCCCCCCCGCCCCCTCCCGCAGTCCATGACTTCTCACCCCTCCCAACCCCCCCACTCCCGTTCGTGCCTTCTCCCCGCCCGCACTCCCGTTTCCAATGCAATAGGTCTTGCGTAAATGTGAGTCCTATTGCATTGCAAATGCTTGTTTTTAAATTGTGAGCACTATTTTCTTCCGTGCCTTCTCCTCCTCCTCCCCCTCCCACGTAGTCCGTGCCTTCTCGCCCCCCCCAGGCCCCGCACTCCAGTTGCAAATGCTTGTTTCATCCGACTGAAACCCCAGGATAGATAGTCTGACGGATAGAGCACACATTTTCACGGTAATGCCACTTTAAAACAAGCATGTGCAATGCAATAGGTCTCGCATTTACTCAAGTTTGAGCTATTGGCATTGTAAATGACAATGCCTTTTATTTATGTTTTGGTTTTTAAAACATGAATAAAAGGCATTGTCATTTACAATGCCAGTAGCTTAAACTTGCGTTAATGCGAGACCTATTGCATTGTAAATGCTTGTTGTATTATTAAAGAGTAGCCTTGCAGCGAACTGGTTTAAACAGCCGCAGATTCAGGTTTAAGAAGCTTTTTTGCCGGGCAGCTTGGCACCCGTGCAGTTATATGCGGCCTGTGAAGCGGGCGCCATGCTAAATAAATAAAAAAATTAAAAGCACAATCATACAAACGGGTGCAGTGCTAAAATATTTAGGGCGCGTCTGTGCTGTTACTATGAAAGCGGGAGCTTTGCTGAAACTTAAAGCACGGCCCGGGGCAGGACGGGGATGAGGGGCTCGGATCGGGCACCATTGTTA
Source organism: Calotriton arnoldi (assembly GCA_963921515.1). Taxonomy (NCBI): domain Eukaryota; kingdom Metazoa; phylum Chordata; class Amphibia; order Caudata; family Salamandridae; genus Calotriton; species Calotriton arnoldi. Next base: position 499,912 of record CAWUFW010004763.1, read on the forward strand.
AGTGGTTTTTAATTGATTTCGGCGAGCAGAGTAAGTGCACGCACAAAAGAACATAAAGCGCGTCTTAAAACCGCAGCGCTTTCCAAAAACACAAGATAACATAAAGAGCGGCCGCACTGCTTAAACAAAACAAGAGGTGGCAGGTTTAGGAGAGAGCATGTCGTGGGTGCAATAGGAGCAAAAGTAATTAAGAAAATAGTTCGTACAGACACTTCTGCGCCTGGCACCTCTCACAACTTTAACAGCTCGGCGGGCACGAAGTGCGTGCATTAACAGCAAGGTGCCCACAAAGCATGGCACTGACTGCAGCAGCTGCTCTGAAATATCTAGTGGGTTGGAGGGGAGGGGTCACAAGATTCTCCCCACCCCGTAACTTGACTGCCACCACGCACCGGTGAGGCATGTGATCTCGGCGCTGTGGTCGAGGATCCGGGCGCAGCATGTGATCTTGCCGCAGATTTACTGTTCCTGGTTGCAACGCCAACTACAACACAGAGCTCAGAGAATTTAGAGCTGGCCTAGCCTGCAAGGTAACATGCAACTCACTGACTGCTTCTACCACACAGTACGGAGAAACACAAAAGGCCGCTAAAAAGATAAGAAACACGCGGGTGCGGCGTTGCTGCTGTTGAGTTCATCAACAAATCCACGGACACAAGTCAGCAAGGTAGCTAAGAGCGCCAGTGGTTGGGTGACATTCACACACACACACACAGCTCACTGTCCTTGGCCGGGCCTCTTCTGCACGAGCTCCTGCTGCAATCTGTGCAGGGATTCTGGCACCCGCTGGCTCAAGGCCTTCACGCGCACAGGACCAACAGGAACTGACTGAAAACAAGAAACAAACTAGAAGGAGAGAAACAGGACCGGGCTCTGCACCATAGACAACAAGTGGTGCGCGCACGCGCGCCACACCTAAGCATGTGATTTCAATTATCACGCCCGTGTCTGGGCACGATAATTGAAACCACATGGCCTATTGGTGTCTATTACGCGCACCAAGCGCGTAATAGACACCCAAAGGCCATGGGACGAGCATTGCTCCTCACATGGCCTATTGGTGTCTATTACGCGCACCAAGCGCGTAATAGACACCAATAGGCCATGGGCGAGCAATGCGCCCGCCTTTGGCCAATTGCGTGCAGTCTTTTATACAAAGACGCACGAAAAGGCCAATGGGGAGCACAAAAGGAATCGCACACGCACGAGCGTGTGCGATTCCTAGGTCAGTGCTGAATCCCGTTTTTCACCTACTAAATGTTTCGCGCTGCGCGAGCACCGCTATGCAGTGCAACGCTAGGCGTGAGACCTAAAAACATAAAATGTCTAAAAAAAAAATCAACTGTCACAACAGATTATGGTCAGGAATTCCAAAACACTGGCAAGAACCCGGCCTCGCAATACATCGACTTCTGCCTCCGTATAATAAGAAGACGTCTTTTAAGCCAAAAGTAAACTGCATGAATAACAAACCTGCTTTAGGTACTATTGAAGCTTCCAGAAGTCGTTGATTATAAAATGATCGGAAAAGAAAGCCATTCCAAGATGGCGGCCCGTTAAACGTAGTGTGAATGTTTGAGTTTCCTCGTCTTACACCACTTTACAAAAGGACTACAAGAGCCGTGATCTCACTTCCGTTTTTTCTTCTTCCGTCTGTGGTGGGATGCAGAACCGGAGGGGTGGCGAGGGGTGAGTACTGCGGACCAGGAGGGAGCAGGGCACTGCACAGGGCTCGGCTGGGACCGCTGGCTGTGGAGTTGGGGCAGGAAGCAGAGGGGCCAAGGACAGGGCTGACCATGAAGTGGGGTGCAGGCAGCAGAGCGCTCTAGAAGGTCTCTGGGAGCTCAGGGTCTACGGCGGGGTACAGGGCGCACGTGCTCTTAACTTGGGGTGACATCTGTAGGGCGAGCTGTACAATGGTGGTCAACGGGTATGACTGGCTTTATGAATGAGACTGAGTGGGTTCACAGGGTCCTGAGTGGGGGCAGGGGGCAGAGTGCTATGGAGAGGGGTGTCCAGGATCACACGGTGTAAAGTAGGGCGCAGGGAGCAGAGCGCTGTAAAATATATCTAGGCGCACAGGTAGTTTGTAATGTCAGAGGTGGACACTAGTACCGAGAGTAGACAGAATGCAACCTCGAGTGTGCAGGGCTGTCTGTAGGGTGTACAGGCTTCAGGGGTGAGAGAACGATTCTCAAAGCCAATTTTGCACCGAAGGTACACTTGGGTGTGTAACTAGTTGGCTTTCCTGGTGTTAATTCATGCGTGGTATAGGCAAAACACAAATGTACAAGCACAAAGTGGTTTACTCATAGATAATATTACACCAGTCTTTTGTAACGTAGGGATGGGATGTAGGTGTTCCAAGGTAGGGATTCCTAGGAAAGGAGACGAAATGTATTGAATTTTCGAGAGACATTCCTTTCTTTTTAGGTAGTTGAGCTCTGTCTGATTTCACATTGTCACTAAAATCCTATGTTAGTGAATTTACATCAAACTGTACTCCGAGTTTAACAACTATCAAAAAAATTCTTCTTGTTTGTAATTGCAAATCTGTAATTAGAACGGCCGGATCATCCTGCTTTGATGACGGCAACTCTTTACAATGTATGCTTTTATATACATAGCCTATTCATTGCCACTGATTCAGAATACTGTAGGCCCATTCACTCTTAATCTTCCTCACTGGGACACTTCTATCCATTGGATCTCTCTCCACTGGCTCCTTCTACCCAAAAGAACCAATTTCAAAAGACTTTGGGGCCGATTCCGATTCCGGCCGGAAATCTCTCCGACCGAGCCAGACCCGGAGAGAATTCCGACCGATTCGGACCCTAGCAGTCCGACCGGACGAGTACGATGCATTCGCATGCTATCGGACTCGAGTCGGTCGGACTCCCATTGAAGTCAATGGGAGCCGGTCGTACAACGCGTACGCGGGCTCCCATTGACTCAATGGGTGCGAGGTGAACAAGGGCGCCCCCTAAGCGGGTACGCGTCCATGCGCATCGCGGCGTACATGCACAGGTAGGGGGGACCCATGGGTCCCCCATGTGTGCGACTCGCGCGCACCTACGCGTACAGGGGGGTCCGACGCGGACCCCCAAAGTCCGGCTCCGACAGCTTTTTCGAGCCGGACGGCGCGAGTCGGTCGGACTGCTCGCGGCGCGCATCGTACTTACCCGGCCGGGAAACGTCTCCATAGCGCGGTGCGAGTCGTGTCCATGCGAGTCGGTCGGAGCGTGTTGAAGCCGCGTTCGAGTCGGTCGGCGATTTCGCGGGAGCTTGCATCGTACTCGCTTGGCCGGACCCGCGTACGATTCGGTCGGGAAACAGGGCTCCGAATCGGATCCGGTGAATCCGAATCCGATTCGGAGCACTACCGGCCGAGATCGGAATCGGCCCCATAGTGTTACTCTGACGTTCCATGGCCTTGCTTTACATGATCGCAGCATGAAAGACACCAGCCTATATATGCTGCCTTCACTCTGCGTGTGCCTGCGTCGTACATGAGCTGGCAGGGCATTCCTGTTTCCGGACCCTACATTTTGGAATATTCTTCTAGGTACCCCATAAAATTTGCCTAATTCTTGAATTTCCAAAAAACAAAAAAGTTTGGCTGTTAACCTCTAATACTCTGTATAGCTAGCCTTCTAGTTGGCCCCTTCCGTTTCGGTAACATAACACCATGGTACACCCCAGGGTCACTGTTCACGCTTTAAAAATTCCATTCCTTTAGCAGTGAAGTTCTATGAAGTTCTACACATTTCCATACATTTGTTCTGTGGGTGAACATGTGTTACTGTTTTCCTGTAGGCCTCTAGTACATCTGTTTTTCCTCTCGTCTGCTCTGTTATGTTATATAGTTGTAGAGCGCACTATCACACGTGTTCAGCTCCAGGGTACCCTCCCTGGTGAGTCTAGCCACACCTAGGGCCTCGTGGAACTACTCAAAAATCCAGGTCTTCAGCTTCTTGCAAAATTCAAGTTAGAAGAGGCTCTTATGTGCTTACTTTCCCTCCATGTTAAAGAACAGTAGATGTTTCAGCACCCAGGCTAATGTGCTGCATAGCTAAATACATATAAGGTCCCAAAGGCGAGACCGATTGCATTGCAAATGCTTGTTATTAGTGCTCGTCAGTGTGCCTGTCGCCCCACGTGTGTTAATTGCAGCTGGCAGCAGCTGAAGCTGGTGCTGCTTTGGCATATAACAGTGACCAGACCATGCAGATCGTCCTGGAAGATGGGGCTGCTAGAGCATTTAACGTTTCAAGTTAGCAAGAGAGGAGACCTGTCCTGCTAAAATGAAACTAGAATCTCACCAGTAGCTTCTGCATTCAAACTCACTGCTCTCCTAGTTAACCACTCCCTCTTCCCTGCTGATGTAAAATGTCAAAAGTCCAGGCAGATCCTGCAGAGGCTCGAACCAGGAGAAGGGTCTTATATTTTCGGTCAAAGCTGGCAGAATAGGTGAAGCACTGGGCCAATATTGTTGAATGTTGGTGAGTGAGTGGTGGGAACAACACCTCTTGCCGAGGCGTCTTATGTTCGTGCAAAGGGACAGAGGTGTCGAACTGTCCCTGCATATTGGTGCACTGGGAGTGGCTGGACACACGCAAGAATTGATCACCTGAGGTTCGAAATAAAGCGCTTTGATTTTCCCTTTTTATTTTTATGCACTTTGATACTTTCGGTCTTTAGGATGTTACAAATACTGCCTAGCAAAACAAGCAGAAACGTTTTAGGAAATATTTAAATGGCAAATAAATGCATTTTATTAACAAATAGGTAAATGCCATGATTTCTGAACAGAGGTGGTTGCTCTGTGATGCAGAGTACTCACTCCGACTAAACCATTCTATTTCACTTGCATTCTGGGAGTTGTAGTCTTTGATTATAATGTGATTAATGGGATTGCAAGTGCCAAGTGTGTATATTGAATATTGAAGTCAGAATTTAGAGGGCTCTAAATATCGAGGACAAAATATTGAAAAAAATATCAACAATTAAGTAAATCTAGATTTTCTATACCTAACTCCACACATATGTACCTATGTGGTACATGTATACTCAAGGTACGCAGATGCGGAGTTAGGAATAGTTAATCTATACTTACCTATATTTACTTACCTTTCGATATTTTGTTCCTTGATATTCTGTCCTCGATATTCTTGTACCTAGATATTCGTCATGGTGATATTCAGTAGTACCAGGGCCAGAATGTAAAGTGAAAACCTGGACTGGACACACGCATGGATCTGGGAAACTTTAGAGCTCTGTTATTACAGGTAGCTGTTTTTGCAAACACACTCTGAAACAATCAGTCAGCAGAGATTTGGAATATGTCAGTGTTTTATGAGAGGGTGTATAATTTTAACACTATCCTGGAGACACTGAATTCAGATAGGTAGCTGTGACAATAACAACAGACCTCGCACAGCACTCAACTAGCCAGGGTAGAAAATTGACAGAATAATGCTTTTTCAAAGACTGGCGCTGCCACAGTATACGCCCCTGCTACCTGTAAGGGCAATGATGGTGTTACTCCAAGGAATAATAACCACAATATCCTAAAACAATATACTGGAGCACTCTAACAATTTGTTTAAATAACACTGTTTGGGGACAAATAACAAGAAAAGTCAGTCCAAATGTCCAAGGTCATGTGATATATTTCCAGCAGGAGGAAGAGGAGCTCTCATTATCGTGTCTAAACTCCATTCGATGATTGATGAGTCTGTAAATTCTGCCTTACTACAACCTGCTTTAAAAAGGCATAAAAGACTGTTCTGGATGATAAAAAGAAAAAGAGCCCAACTCAAAAGTAAAATGCATTTATGGGGCTCACCTTCAGGAGGTCCTTAAGCATATAAGGGGCATGCTGGGTTTTCAGGCTAAAGGTCTTTCAGCAGATGTTTTATTTTCACAATACAATTCCCCTCCAGCAGATGACTTACCTGTACATGATGGCAAAGAAAATATGTTGATAAAAGAATGGAAAGGGAATGACAAATCTGGGTTTCTTAGATTTCTCTACAGAAGATAAACTGTGGACAAATAGGTGGAAACATGTTCTCAGATTCATAAAGAAAATACTATCTTGCTAGCATGACTTCTCCTTCTTCATTGTCATCAGCAGAGGCATCTCTTTCCGTCGCCATGGACAAACAAATCGAGGGGGTTAATATAGGGTCATATGTAGCCTCTAATTTTTCCTTAAGGGCATCCACCTATGCAGGATATATCACTAAAACTCTTTTCAATTTTTGTACGACTGACTTCAGGACCAGAAAGGTCCTACAGACATTCTAGTAAATATGGAGGTCCTTTCACAATTTTTATTAGATATATCCTTTGATTTTCCTTGGGCTTCAGCTACAGCAGTAGGAGTTCCATTTCTGTGAGATGTCTGCTATGGCGTAAATTATGGAAGCTGGATCAGTCTAAGAAATCCGTAATCCTGCATTTACCTTTTTTGGCGGCAAGTTATTCTCACTTCAACTAGATAATCTGGTAAAGAAGACAGGAAAATAAAAAAGATTCTTCAGTCATTTACACCTTTAATGCCTGAAAAATCCTTAGTCATTAGAAATGGGCAGCTTAATTTAGGCTCCAACCTCGTTATGTCACAGTTATGCAATTGTATACTCATATACAACATTTATAGTCACTGTGTGACTTGATTTCCTTAACATGTGTGATGCATTTAAATGTATTAATGGAATGCAATCATCATAGAGAAAAGGGATGCACATACAAGTGCACAAATGTTTAATTGAATCATGTAATCACGTTCTCTCTTATTCACGTTTGCATGTATTCTTAAAAATGATACGTTTGTATGTATAATCACGTATTCGAAGTTCATGTTGACTACTGAGTTAGCTTAGCCTGACTACAGGCCTCAACTGTAATGTGTTTAGCCTTGCCAGAATGTTATTTCTTTTCTCTTGCAGGTGCGCTATCATGCTTCCGTTAGCTATAGAAAAGCCTGTTGTTTCATTAGTCTGTCAAAAATGAGGCCTGCAGGTAGGAACGTGGCAGCAGACTTGGAGAAATAATGGTCAAAGGAGGCGTTCTGTTTATCAAGTATCAGGACGGTGGGATGCTTAAGGTTGTGGACTGCAGTCCCAGTTTCAATGAGATGGGAAACTTAAGGGAGGATGCAGACACTCCTCTCAGTTAACAATTTGGTTGGTCCCTGATGGCATAAGCGGAGAGAAGGATGTTTTTGAAGTTACTGTTATTTTAATTGGTGTGCCTCTAGTTAGGTAGGCAGATTCTTTCTTGACTTTGAGAGGGGCAGTCCTCTCTGTTTAGCTTTCCTGAAAGTGTGAAGCTTTAGGCTAAACACTTATTCCCTCTTTTCCAAGACTTCTACAAAAGTCTATACTACGTTGACACCTTCTAGGCTTCCTAAATAGAGACCCTGCTTAGATGATCCTGTAGTCGATGTATGTTTTGAAGAGGGAAGAGAAGTTTCTTTATGGAAAATCTATTCACAACTATTTGTTTCATTATTGTTGTGAGTGTTACTATTTTATACCTTATTTTATTATGGCTTAATCTACTGGAATATTTCAGTTTACCAGCTGTATTTTTGTATCTCTTGAACTTATTTTTATTCTGGTTATACACTGGATCGATTAGTATCCCAAAATAAAATCTATTCAATCATAATTGTAGATGCTTGCAAAGCAAAGTTTTATTAATCTGTGTGTATAACTTGATGTTTAAAGGCCTAAATGAAATGTTCACGTTGTGTAATTGAAGGCCTATTCGTTTATTCTTATGTTGGCCGATTTGTGTAGGCCTGAAAATGTAATTTCCCTGGTAAGCTCTCGCATTTGGAGGTAGTCAGCGAATTTCATGTACATGCAAGGTTGTTCTGTTCTCACATTTTCCGTTGTAGGTGGAAGAAGCTGCCTTTGTTAAGTTAAACTAACGCCTTTGTTTTAGGAGTTAGGCATGGGGGAGAAGTGATACTTTGTAAACGGAATGACGATAATTGGGAGCCGGTGTTCTTTCTCACTGAGGAGGCCTGGGAATCAAGGTCATCGAGCCGAACTTGGATGGAGTGAGGAAGACGGTGGAAATTTACCTATGAGAAGTGCTCCGTGAGATGAGGTGATCTGTGGGCGTGTTTTACATCTGTGCATTTTGTATTAGGGACAGAGTCCCGAGGGTTGAGTCAGGAGAAGAGGGATAAGAGAGGAGAAGAAGGGTGTTAGGAGAAGGGGGAAAGAGATCGACCCATGCAATGTGAGTGTACTTCTTAGGAAGTCTTCACGAGCTGACACCTTTAATTGATCTTGCCTGGGAAATGCTAAGTAGGGATGTCACTTAGAGATAGAGTAGGGATAGTCTAATGCTCTTTACTTTTCAGCCGCAGATTAAATCTGACTTAGACGTTGGGGCAGTCCTTGCCAGTGTTCTGTTTTTGGAGCTTTTCATTCTCTTCATGATCTATAAGTTTAGGCTCACTCGTAGGTATGGCTTTGTATTAGTTCCCATGTACTTTTACAACCTCGTCCTGAGGTGTTTGTACGTTGAGTTGTTTTTGGCATTGTAATAAACCCACTAAACTGGAATTCGGAGTCTGAAATCTTTTGAGTAGTAGTCATCGGAATAATTGGATTGCCTTAATTGAATGATTTCTCCCCTTTATACTTCTCAGCAGGTAACAAAAGATCCATTGACCTAGGGTTCCTAGTAAAATTCTGGTAGCGGAACCTGGCCTTATCAGTGTGCTTCAAGTCAACCAACAAAGGTCCATACAACCAATGGGAAAAAATCTTTGATGACTTTTACTTAAAGATTGAGGTGTAAGTACTAACGCGTCATCAGTTTCCAAGAGAGACATCCCTTGAGGTCGCGTGGCCGCGCCAGGAGGAAAATCCTAATCACAGCTGCTGTCCCAAAACTATCAGCAGAAACCGTGACAATCAATCTATCATATGGGGAAGAATAAACCTGTTTTTAGGAAGGTAGCAAGAACCTATAACGGACAAGTGGGTCCTGACCATCATTCACAAAGGGTATGCAATATAGTTTCTTTCGCCTCCTCTAGAGCCTTATTTTGTAAAGACTCAATGTCTAAGGAGGCTGCCCACTCCCTGCTACAATTTAACAGTAACCGGAGTGCACTTTTGTCTCTTTTCTGCTCCCTATAGTTCTTTGAGCAGACCTGCAATGATTACAATCTAGCAAGCAGCAAAGCCGAAAGCTGAATGTTAAAAGGAGTGTCACAGTCTGTTTTAATCAGCCAGCCATGGCGTATTGCCAGGCTTAAACTAAGTTCTAGGTTTGCAAACTCTGGGGCATATTTATAAGCAAGTGGCGGAGCGTGGGTTAGATCCAAAATTGCTAATGCTGCACTCCGTCACTTTAGAAACGCATTGATGCGCCGTATTTACAATAATACGGCACACCCCATGCATTTCTCCCTGTGCTGGTGCTAAAATCACAAGCCTGGCGCCAATGTAGGCACCCTTGCACCAGGGCAAGGGTGCCTGCGATGAAGGAATGATTGTTTATGTGCAGGAATGGCGATTTGCAACTTCTATGTGTGCTGCATTGTGCAGCACACATAGAAGGTGCAAATCGTCATTTTTAAATGATTGTCAATGTGCAACAAGGGATACTCTACCTCTCATAAACAATCATTCATGGCATTTTGCTGTTTCTATGTGTGCCCCACAATGCAGCACACATAGATACAGCAAAAACTAGGAGAAATAAAGCATTTCTCCTCATTTCACCATGTTAAGACCAGGTTTTCCCTGGTCTTAATTTTGGCACTGCCTCCTATTTACACCAACCTTGTAAATAGGGGGCAGCGTCAAAATCAGTGGTTGTTGTGGCGGAATGCCCACCACAACCCCCATTGCTCACCCCTTTCAGGCTAAGGGTAGCGTGACAGGGGGCCTTATTTACAAGGTGGCGTTAAGCCACGTTAAACGGCTTAATGCCGCCTTGTAAATAAGGCGAAGCCCCTATCTCCACAGGAATGTCAATAAAAGTGACGTTCCTGTGGCGAAAGGGGCTTGTAAATATGCCCCTTTGACGCTACTCAGCGCAGCAAGGGAAGTTGCTGTGCTGCATTGCTTTAATGGGAGAGAGCGGAACTGGACCATATCTACTACGATATAGCACAGTTCTGCTTTCTGGTAGCTCTGGTACACTTCTGGCTCGCTATCGCCAGCACAGCCGCCCTTGCGTCATGACGCATTGGTACTTGCGTTGTGGGCAGAATAGTTCTAGGTTAGAACTGTTCTTAGAGGCTTACTCCTCTTTGCATTTGTGCTGCAGAATGCAGCACATATGCAAAGAGAAAGTAACAAGGAGAAATAAATATATTTCTCCTCGTTATGCCAGCCTCAGGTAGGCACACCGATCTGTCACAAATCCATGTTTACCGACTAGTAAATATGGGTTTGCATCTGATTACATGGATGAATGCACAGGATTGCTCATGCTCCACCCATGTAATGCCTTTTCGATCCAAGGTAATAAGGGAAAACCCTTTTACTACCTATGGAATGCCTACTTGATGCACAATAATGCAGTGAAGCGCAGAGCACTGCTTTGAGTTACTTTCAGACATCTTTTTGGCAGTGGTGGCTGCTACTTTCTGAAAGTGGTGGAACACATAAAAGATTAGGTTCAACGACCCTTTAAATATAAACTTATCTTGCTTGATGATCTTCTGCAGCACACGTTTGGCTGCAAACATACCCGCAGTTCCTCCTACCTAGAGATGGTTGCTGGACAATAGCATCGGAGCCAATCCAATCACTGCTCTCATGCTGCATAGAATGTTAAATGGCATAGTAGCAGTGCTAGGATTCGCTGGAGCAGGCAAACACAGCACTCCATCAGGCACCCACGAGGCTGTCCCTCTGCTTCTCAGCTGCCTTTCATCTGTTGAATGCAGAAGCCTGAACTGCTCATGTCACGCTGGCCACAGTGAAAACACAGGCCAATCTAACATGCACAGTTCAGTTAACAGCTTCAGATCGTCCCACGGAAATGCTGAGATGCCAGAAGAAAAAAGCTCCATCATGGCTTTGCCCGAAAACAGGTGAGAGGAAAGCGTGAAAGTGAAAATATGTGAATGTGTGTGATGCAGTGGGGTGGTCAGGGAGTCCCACACCCCTATGGACAAACTGCCCCTGCTTTCTGGAAAGAAAATCCCAAATTAATGTTTTGCGCTGGTTTGTGTCACTTAAGCTGCAATTCAAAGCCACCTCTCATTTCTCATATCATTTGCACACATCGTGTGCGCCCATTCTAGGAATAACATTTACTTTACTTGTTGAAAAACTTCCTTTTTAAATGTGCCAAACAAGGATGCCGCTTGGCTGAAAATGTATTTAGACTTACTTATAAAGTCAACTCCTCAATATGCTAAAAAAACAAAAACGTGACTTTCAATAGATAAAATTTATTGACCCCTCTTATCACATTTGTGTTTGCTACAGTATCTAGTTTATTTTTTTTTATAAAGCTCAAATAGTCAGGAGGCCTCTTCTTGGCACCAATTAAAAGAAAACATGATCACAAATCTCTGAGGTCTCTTACATATGATCTATATATGAAAATATGCACTGCAGAGTGGATATTTACCTGTATATATAAATGCTAAGTTTTTACCTCATTTATGACTGTAAAGGAGAACTTAATAAGGTTGTGAGAGCCCTTTCACTGATGAAGTGACATCGATGCACAATGCATACACTAATCAATCAATCAATCAGGGATTTTTAGAGCGCACTACTGACCTGTGAGGGTCTCAAGGCGCTGAGGGGGTGAGGGGTGCAGGCAGCTCCCCGGTCATCCGAAGAGCCAGGTCTTGAGGACCTCTCTGAATAGGTGCAGTGTCGGTCTTCATCTGATGCTGAGGGTGAGTTCGTTCCAGGTCCTGGCCGCGATGTAGTAGAAGGATCTGCCACCCGTTCTGGTCCTGTGGATGCAGGAGACCGTGGCTAGAGCTAGGTTGGCGGAGCGGAGGTTTCTCTTGGGGGCGTAGAAGGAGATTCTTTTGTTGAGGTATTGGGGTCCGGTGTTATGGAGGGCTCTGTAGGGGTGTGTGAGCAGTTTGACTGTTATTCTTTTTTCAACGGGGAGCCAGTGGATGTCGCGGAGTTGCTGGGTGATGTGGTCGTGTCGTGGAATGCTGAGGATGAGTCTGGCTGCAGCGTTCTGGGCGGTCTGGAGTATGCGAAGCAGTGTTTTGTTGATTCCGGCATAGAGCGCGTTTCCGTAGTCCAGTCTGCTGGTGATGAGTGCATGGGTGACGGTCTTCCTGTAGTTGAGGGGATCCATTTGAAGGTCTTGCGCAGTATGCGGAGAGTGTTGAAGCATGTGGAGGACAAGGCGTTGATCTGGCGGTTCATGGTGAGTGGGGAGCCGAGTATGATGCCGAGGCTGCGGGTGTGGTCTATAGAGGTGGGTGGGTTTCCGAGGGCGGGGGGCCACCAGGTGTTGTCCCATACAGAGGGGGTGGACCCGAGGATGAGGACTTCCGTTTTCTCTGAGTTGAGTTTCAGGCAGCTGCTGTTCATCCAGGAAGCGACGTCCTTCATTCCTTCTTGGAAACTCTGCCTGGTGATGTTGGGTTCCTTGGTGAGGGAGAGGATGAGCTGGGTGTCGTCGGCGTATGATACCATGTTGAGTCCGTGTTTTCTGACGATGGTTGCGAGGGTGGCCATGTAGACATTGAAGAGCGTGGGGCTGAGGGAGGATCATTGAGGTACTCCGCATCTGATCTCTGTGGGTTCGGAGAGGAAGGGCGGGAGTCTTATTCTTTGTGTTCTGCCTGAGAGAAAAGATCGAATCCAGTCTAAGCAGTTCCCTGGATACCGGCGTCGTGGAGTCTGGCAGCTAGTGTGCGGTGAGAGACGGTGTTGAAGGCTGCTGAGAGGTCTAGTAGTATGAGGGCTGCAGTGTGGCCTTGATCGAGGAGGGTGCAGATTTCATCAGTGGCGGCTATGAGGGCAGTCTCTGTGCTGTTATTGCTGCGGAATCCAGATTGGGAGGGGTCGAGGATGTTGCTGGTTTCTATGAAGTGCGTTAGCTGGGTGTTGAATACTTTCTCGATGACTTTGGCGGCGAAGGGGAGAAGAGAGATGAGCCTGTAGTTCTTGAGGTCATTTGGGTCTCTGGCGGGCTTCTTGAGGAGGGGTTTGACTTCGGCACGTTTCCAGTCATCAGGGAACGTGGCTGTTTCGAGGGCGCAGTTGATTGTCTGTCGTAGTTCTGGTGCAATAACGGTGGCGGCCCTGTGGAAGATGTGCCGTGAGCAGGGGGCAGTAGGTGCTCCGGAGTGGATGCTTTTCATAGTCATTGCGGTGTCTTCTGTGGTGACAGGGGTCCAGGTGAGGAGGGTCGGCTGGGTGGCGTCGCTGGTGGAGGGTGTAGGGTCATTGCCTCGGTCTTGGTGGTCAAAGTTGTCGTAGGACGTCCTGATCTTGTGGTGGAAGAAGGAGCTGAGTTTGTTGCAGAGGTCTAATATTTGCCCATCTTCTTTTTTCTGGGACTTGGTCCCTGCTTTTTGGATTCAAGGGATGACAGGTTTGGGTGTCTAGCAGTGGTTGGTTTACGCTACTCAAAATGCATAAATAAGCTTCTTATTGATTACTCTTGAGTTCTTTCCTGGTCTTTTCCATAGAGACCATTGTGCATTTGTGGAAGAGCATCCTATGGGAAACACTTGGCATATCGCCTCCTTGGAACTGCTTATATGAAGAGTGGCACACCATTATTTTGTTGAACCTGGACCCCATGCTTGACTACCTATTGACGATTTGTCTGTCCAAAACTGTGAGCGTCAACAAGTGGTTTTCCTCATCTAAGAACACCAAAGGACAAACAAACTTTGACTAATATTGAAAGTGCCACATACTTGTTTCACGTTTATATAATTACAGGTACAGTCAAGTGAGAAGCAGAGACAAAAAGAGCTGTATTACATACAAACTGCTTAGTAAGTTAGCCTCAAATAAAATCTATTTCATTAACCAAAATGCTAGTCTTTTAAACATTTTATTAATATGAATTCGAAAGACCTTTATATAGCCGACAGAAACAGCTTGTTGTTTCTGCTTTCTGAGATAAAAAGCAGCTCATGGCACTCCTGACTGAATTACTTTGTCACCGTATCTGTGTGCATCTTCTGTGCTAGAGAACCAGCTGTTGGTAGTCTAATTACCAAGAGACTTGCTATCCAATATATAAATTTGGTGGATGGGCCCTTCTCCGCCAGGGCCTACAGAGTATTTTACTCCGTACCCCTGGCGTAGGTCCTGACTGTCACATTTATAAATGCTCGTCAGGCAGGCGGACATTTAGTGCATTGACAGGAACCGCCGTCAAGACAGTTTCTTTCAATGCATTGTAACTTTGCCATATGGCTCCATCAAACATGGCAAAGTTACAGTTTTTTTATTTTAGAAAATAGAACCCCCAAAGTCGGATTATGTTTGTGAAAATAAATAAAACAATTCCCTCTCTCACCATGGGAGTTATTTCTCATGGCGAGGGGGCATTGTGCAGTTTTTACTGCCTCTTACCACTAGGGTTTTCCTGGCAGTGACGGTCAGTGAAAAATGGCGTGTTATGCCACCCATCTAAATTAGATGGGTGGGCATACAGGTAAACCTCTGTTGGCCCTTCCTCCCACCGGGCGTTGGAGGGGGCAAAACATGACAGAGACGCAATAGTCCACGCCGTGGCTACACCAAAGGTCCGCCCGCTTTAAAATCTGGCTGGTGGACCATTATGTTGGCAGTAAGGGAACTCCGTTGTGACAGAGTACCCTTTCTGCCAACATATAAATCAGGACCTCTGTGTCCTTTACAAAACTATACTAGTGAGAACTCCAGGCAGAGAGAAGACTGAATGTTCCCGGGAATGGAATGAGCGGCTTCTTCATAAATGAGGTCTTTGTGGCACATGCTGTCAGCTGAAAGTGGTGTGAGAGGTTGCATTGCTGCTGCTAACTATATCCATTTGCTGTTTGTAAACAGGAGGCAATTATGTGCTCAAGTCATAGGATAAATGGATATTTAAATTGTGCTATCTACCATAAACTCCTATAGTTTCAAACAAAAATACAATATTTAGGAGTTCAAATGACTAACGATTCTTAGAGCCAGACAAGTTTTCACATGATGTCTTCCGTGTGATGCTAGGCAGACATCCAGTGAGGCACTCCCATGTAAACAAACATATTGTTATGAAGATCAACCAACAACTGGTTTCTCCTGAGCGCTCTTTTGAAGTTCAAAAATGATTAAGTGTAGCCTAAAGTACACAAACACATTCAAGTGGCAAAAATTACACATTCTTACACAAACATACATAAACACACACCAAAACACAATAAGAAAGAGGTACACATTATATAAAAACGCATTTGCACATTTAATTTAATGAATATGTTCCCTCTGGTACCTGCATGCCTTCTTCCTTTGGATCCCATCTGCAACTTTACCAGGAACGTTACACTTTCCTTGCATCATTCCATTATCTTTTGTTACATTTTATTTCTGCTCCAAGTATAGAAAGTGCAATGTGTAGCATTGGTTTTTAAAATACTGCGTGTTTTCCAGGAGTTAATGTCTGGCTTGTAATAATTGTTTTTCAGTGAAAGTTATTTTAACATACCAGTTTGTGCAGTCAGTGCATCAGCCCACTGACGGTTCTCAGCGAGTAAGTAAACCTGATTTATTTGATTAATTAAAATCATTAAAAAATCGAACAAAATCATACAAACACATTGGGTAATCTTGGTGACATAAAATACATTATGTTCCTTATAAAACTTAAAAACCTAGTGCAGATATACTATACAAAAAGACCAATCCTTAGATACTACTGAGTGGAAACTAAAGGGCAATTACGTAGGGCTTTGTCAAGATTCCAATTTGCTCATACAAGGTCTCAGAGAATACACAACCCTTGTGCAAAACGTTCTGGAAAGCTATTCACAAAGATGATACTTGTCTGGGAAAAACAGCACATTTGATATATTAATTAATAAGATAGACATAAAAACTACTTTATTGAAATTACATAAAACATACATCTATGAGAGCCAGGACAACCGTTATGCTGGAAATTGATTAAAAATACTTATTAAAGATGGGCCGTGCGGCTGAGGAACAACCCATGCTGCGGGCAGTGGTGGCCACGGAGGCGCCGGTGTGGCAGGGGGGGGTGTTCTGCCTCCCCTCTCCTCTGTGGACAATCTGGGCATGTCACACACAGTTGTTGTGCTGGGGAGCAGCCCCCGGGCAAAGGCCGCAAAGTCTCTCTGGACAAGACTGCGGGCAGCGTGGAGAGCCGGGCGGGCTGACCGGTCACTGGCTGAGGAACTTCCTGGCACAGAACAGATGAGCGTGGCCTAGGGTCCGGTGGTATCTGGCAGTCAGGAGGGGCCCTCCCCCCATTAACCCCTCTGATAGACTGGTTTTGTGGCATTGGGTGTTTTTTCCCCCCTCGATAAGCACCCAGTGACCTACAGACAGGGCCGGACTGGCTACCGGGCGTTTTGGAATGCTGCCGAGCTGGGGGCTGATTTCGTTGATGGGGACCTGCGTGTGCTGAACGAAATTCGTTTTGCTTTGTTGATTTCGAAGCACACGCAGGTCTCCATCAACGAAATTAGCCCCCACCGCAGTGACATCAGCCCCCAGCTCGGCAGCATTCCAAAACGCCCGGTAGCCAGTCCGGCCCTGCCTACAGACACAGGGGGACATGTGCAGATGCAGTGGCGCTGATAAGAGGAGATCTGCTGGGTCCAGTGCATACTGCTGGTGTCTCAGGAGCAGTTAAGGGGGTAGTTCCCCTCCTACCCCTGGACAAAGCTGCGAGGGGGGTTTGTTTGATGGTTGGACTTGCTAGTCATGTTTTGTCTGTCCCCTCTTCCAAGGCGTGGCGGTGCCCATTACTGGTGCGAACATATCCTGGACACCTAGATGTGCTTGTGTTGGTGGATGGACGTTGGCTGGACCGCTGCTGGCCTTGATTCTTGGGGGTGTTTGTAGCTCTCCCTCCTCATTGCGCCCCCTCCTTTTATTTTATTGCTGGGGTTGTGCCTTGGGTACGCGGGGCTCTGACATCCAAAGAGCACTTCCCCAGGGGTCTGCCTGGGCAGCGTGACACCAGTGGTGTCTCCCGATGTGCACGCCCGGTGTTGGCTGGAGTGGTAGGGGCTTGAAAGGAGGGTGCCTGCCCAGTGTTTGGCTCTCGTACCCTGTTGTGCTGCCTCAGTGAGAACACATGCATCCCTGGTGTGATACCCCTGCTATAGGAGTGATGGCCAAAGACAAAGACCCTAGGCACCTCATGCAGAAAAAGATAGATCGCTATACCAAAGTTGGGGCTCCCCCATCGGAGCCGGAGGCAGAGCCACCGCCGTGCCTGATAACGCAGCATTACAACAGGCAATTCAGTCATCCTGGGAAGTACTTGAGGGGCCCATAGGTGAGGTGCGCTCCGAGGTCTCCCTCCTGCAACAAGACTTACGCAAGGGCTCCAAAACTGTGATAGTGGCGGAGATCAGAATTGCGCAAGTACAGGATATGGTCCAGAGACTACGGAAAGATGTGGCGGGGCTCTGGCCACGACTAAGGATGTGGTGTGGCAACTTGAGGATGCCAAAAACCGCATGAGGCACAATAACCTCCGCTTTGTCAGCTTGCCCGAAGGGGTGGAGGGTATTCACATGGGAGCGTTCTTAAATAGATTGCTGAAGGAGACTCTCTCCGTCAAACAGTTCTCCCCGTGCTTCATGATTGTGTTTGCTTTGTTCGCCCTAAGTTGGCAGGGTATGCCCAGACGTGGGTCCCTTGCTCACTTTGCCACTAGATTCAAGCTAGCCTGGCTGATGAGGGCTGTTAGCCCGAAACCGGTCCTGGGATGCTTGTTTCCGGTCCAGGGAAGATATGGCTTGGCAGTTCGGGCTGGACTGTTCCCATGAGGCACAGGGTCAAGACTGATTTGCATATAGCTGTGTCTGAACTGGGGTGGCAAAGTGAGCTAAAGAATGATGATGGATTCAACCCAGATCTGTGACTGGGGGTGAGTGTTTGAAAAGTTTCAGCACTCCGTCCATCATCTCTTTGTGTTTGCTTTGTTCGCCCTAAGTTGGCAGGGTATGCCCAGACGTGGGTCCCTTGCTCACTTTGCCACTGGATTCAAGCTAGCCTGGCTGATGAGGGCTGTTAGCTCGAAACTGGTCCCAGGATGCTTGTTTCCGGTCCAGGGAAGATATGGCTTGGCAGTTCGGGCTGGACTGTTCCCATGAGGCACAGGGTCAAGACTTATTTGCATATAGCTGTGTCTGAACTGGGGTGGCAAAGTGAGCTAAAGAATGATGATGGATTCAACCCAGATCTGTGACTGGGGGTGAGTGTTTGAAAAGTTTCAGCACTCCGTCCATCATCTCTTTGTTTTTGCTTCATGATTGAGAGGGTGCACAGGGCCCTGGGTGGCAGGCCACACCCGGGAGGGTCCTCCAACATCCGTAATAGGCAGATTCTCGCACTTTCTGGACTGAGACATGATCCTCTGAGAAGTGCGTCATAAAGGCAAAGTCAGACGCGAAAACTCCAAAATCATGGTGTTCCCAGACTATACCTGAGAGGTACAAGGACAGCGCCGTACTTTTGATTCTGTAAAAGTAAAATTGAGAGCCCTTCAGGTGCAATATATGTTGTTGTTTAGGGCTAAACTGAAAGTTCTGTACCAGGGGAAATCCATCTTCTTTCAGTCACCGGAGGAGGCATGGGCCTGGCTGGACTTGACTAACACTGTGGGAGGGAGAGTGGACTGGCTTGTGTCTTCCTCTGTAAGAGGGTGCCCGACTGAAGGTCAAGCAGCTGGTGCTGAGGAGAAAGGGTTGTGCGGCAATACTGAGTGGCAGGGGGACTCCACATCCTGCAATGGTACAGGGTCGACGATTGGCAGTGTCATCGGACATGGAGGGTGATCGCAGGGTGGCCTTCAAGAAGCCTAACGGACATGACCATACGAGGGACTCTTCATCTCGAAGGGAGGGGAGGGGTCGTCTGACTGAGAGGGGACTCAACCGCTTGCTGAAGCGATTGCTCTCCTGGACAAGACCATGGGAGCCAAGGGTGTCCTTTGAGAAACTGAATTCCTGACCCAGGGGGACAAGGTCTGTAAGAAGGTAACTGTAGACTGGAGACAGGGGTTCTAGAAATGACCTGGATATTTGCTGCACCCTCTGGCACTCCTGGCAGAACTGAGAGTGGTCCTTTGTTTTTTTTTAGGTGTTCGACTTGTTAGGGGTTTGAGATGGGTGGGTGGTGGGTACCAGACCTCCCCCAGTCTCCTGGCACACACTTGTTTTAAGGTAATGTGGTTTTGCGCTGAAGGGAGACGTTGGGGTGTGGAGTGGTGGGGTGGTTGGGGGGTTTGTTTCTTTTGTTTCTATTTGATGTTCTAGGAGGAAACACACAGATAGCATGGCTCATACACCATTCTGATCCACAGTACACTAGCTTACTGCTCCATTTATTTCCATCATGCCACGTCCAGATCCCTAGGTGAGTCAGGCTCAGGGTTGTGACGTGGAAAGTCATTGGTCTGGGAAACAAGGTCAAGTGCAGTCTAGCAGCCCAGTATATTAAGTGTCTCCAACCACACATGGTCTTCCTGCAGGAGACAAATTTGCAGGGGACTCACTGTCAGTTCCTTGGGCGGGGGTGTACACCACTTTGGCACACGCGGGTCATACCTCTGGATCCAGAGGGGTGGCAATACTTATCAAAATAACACTTGTTTAAGGTGACTAAAATGTGGGATGATCAACATGGTAGATGTTAGACCTGGCATCCTTGCTGTGGTTTCCCCTGACTTTTTGCCTCTACCTCTAGTATTTTTGATGCTTTGTTGGATTTCGTTTTTGCTGGCTTAGATGCTTTGGGCACTTTGCCACTTCTGATCAGTGTCAAAGAGCAAGTGCTCCCTGTGTAAATTATTATGATTGGTTATCCATGATTGGCATATTTGATTTACTGATAAGCCCCTAGTAAAGTGCACGGAGTGTGCTAGGTCCTGTAAATCAAATGCTACTAGTGGGCCTGCAGCACTATTTGTGCCACCCAAGAGTAGCCCTGAAAAGATGTCTCAGGCCTGCCACTGCAGTGCCTGTGCGCAGTTTGTTAACTGCCATGTTGACCTGGCAAGTGCACCCACTTGCCAGGCCCCAACCTTCCCCTTTCTTACATGTTAGTCACCCCTAAGGTAGGCCCAAGGTACCCCTGTGGGCAGGGTGCAGTGTATGTGAAAGTTAGGACATGCCCTGATGTGTGTGGCATGTCCTGATAGTGAAATACTGCCAATTTAGTTTTTTCACTATTGTAAAGTTATCTGTTCCCATAGGATAGCATGGGGAGTTTGCTTATAACATCTTATAAGCATAACTGCCCCTGGGAACTAGATGTGAAAATAAAGTTTAGTATGCCTGTACTCAGAATGTTAAAATGCATCTCTTAGTGAGGGTGATTTTTACATTCTGTGTTTGAAAATACCACTTTTAGAAAGTAGGTATTTTCTTGCTTAGCCATCCAGTGTGCCTCTCCTAGGATGTGTATTGACTCTCTGACTTTGGAGTGACCGGGGCAGGTGATGTGCAGTGGCTCCAGAGAGTCTGGATGAGTCAGCGCTAAGCTGAATAGGCCTGTTCTGCATTTGGAGTGGTGGGAGGAGTAGCACCTGCACCTGAATAGGGCTGTGCCTGCCTTCCACAATGATGGATCCGCTCCCCTGTGGTGTGTCTGGAGCCAGGGCTCACACTGACAATGGAGGTTGTTGTGCACTTGCAAAGTGCCCCCAGAACTGGTTTGGACTGGGCTCAGAGCCCTGGGCCAGGAGAGAACAAAGAGATTTACTGTATAAAAAGAGGGGCCCAGACCCCAGACATTTAGATCATCCCTGGAATTCAAGAGGACCCTTTGCCAAGGAGAAGAGCTGGAGAGACTGAGGAGAAGTACTGCCTCTTTGCTGTGTGCTGTGTGGGGTTGGCCTGCAGTAACTGTTTCTATAAAGGAAAGGAGAAGGACTTGGCTGTGTGCTGTGTCCCCTGCTTGAAGGAGATCTCCCAGGGCCTGTGTGTGCTGGCCTGTTGTTCTGAAGTCTCGGGGATACAAAGACTTCACCCCCAGCTCCCCTGAACTCTGCTGCTGTGAGTTCTGACCTGCCAGGAGTTGCCTGTGCTAGTATTGGACCTCTGGAGGTTGTTGCTGCTGTTTGGGAGCTGGAAGAGGGAAGAAACTTGAAGAACTACAAAAACGACGCATCGCTCTTCTTGCTGCTGTTTTTCTGACGCATCTCCATGGTGCCAGAAGAATTTCCACGCATTGCCGTGCCGCTATGAAAACCGAACCAGCGCCTGTCGCTGCTGCAAGAATGGACGCATCGAGGGGTCGCTACTGAAGAAAACCGACGCAGCGCCGCTCGCCGCCGCCGCACCGATTACTGACGCATCCCGGATCTCCACACATCGCACCTGTGCGACAAGTTTTCCCGACGCATCACCTGCGGACCGGAACCGTCACGAAGAATCGATGCATCACTTCCCCCTAGACCGGATTCGACGCATCACTTCTCCTGCGTGCAGCAGAACTGTCGCATCACCTCCCCAAGGTCTCAGGAACTGACGCATCTCTCTGTTTTCAACGCTTCTTCACTCTGCGGCTGTTTGGCCTTGTGAATTTTGACACAACTACAGGTACTTTGTGTAAAAGTCACACATCCATAGTTTTCTATGGTACAAGTTCTTGAAACCTTTTGAAAGTCATATTTTTAACTGTGTATGTTAGATTTTTGTCGTTTTGGTCTCGTTAAGTTTAGATAAAGATATTTTATTTTTCTAAACTGGTGCGGTGTCCACTTGTGGTGTTTTCACTATGTTACTGTGAGTGTTGGTACAAATACTTTACACATTGCCTTTGGGATACGCCTGTCTGCTCGTGCCAAGCTACGAAGGGGGTGAGCAGGGGTTATCTAAAGTGTGTATCCCCCTTACCCTGACTAGAAACAAGGGTCCCTATTTGGACAAAAGTACCTATCTCTGCCAACTAGAGACCCCAATTTCTAACATTGGGGGTCAGCGGTGAGGATTCAAACTTGTATATGTACTTGACCCACAGTGATTGGTGTACATCACTAGTTTAGTGCAGACCACTACGCAACCACATACTGTGTTTTGATTTTGGTTCTATTTTTGCTTGATCCTTAAAGTATCCACGCACCATGTCTCAGAAAAGTAAACCAGCGAGTGTGGCTGCAGAATTGGAGTTTGATACTGAAAGGTTGCATACCTACAGAGTAGATCAGCTCAAGCAATTTTGCAAAGACTTTGGATGTCCCATGAGGAGCAGCTCCAGGAAGGAGGAGCTACAGAAGGCCTTAGGGGCCTGGTGTGAAGCCAAAGAGGCTGGGGAGACAGGTGATGGAGAGGTGGATGAGGATGCACCAGAGGATGGGTTCAGATCACAGGATCTGCCTGTTGGAAGAGCAGCCTCTAGCGCTGGCAGCAATCATTCCTCTAGAAATTTGTCTCCAGAGGAATTGGAGGAGAACCAAAGGGCCAGAGAGCATGAGTTGGAGATCATGAGGCTCCAGGCCAAGGCGGAGGAGAGCAAGAACGCTCGTGCCTTGGAAGAAAAGAAATTGCTTTTGGCTCATGAATTGAGCATGAGGGAACTGGACATTAAAGCTAAGCAAGTAGAGTCCAGTTCAAATGGTGGCAGCGTACAGCCAGTGCAAGGGGGTAAGGTTTACATTCTCAAGGACCTAGTGCAAAATTACCAGAAGGGTGAAGATATTTATGCATGGTTTGCGTCTTATGAGGCAGCACTGAGAATGAATGAGGTCCCTGAGAAGAATTGGGGGCCGAGCCTGTGGAAACACTTTGAGGCCACTGGGAGGAACACCCTGACACCTTTGGAGGAGGCGGGCAATCTGACCTATTCCACTATGAAGGAGGCTTTATGCCTCAGAAATGGGCTCACACCTGAGCAGTACAGGGAGAAGTTTAGGAACTTCAAAAAGCTTGAGTTCAATACGTGGGTGGAGTGTGTGAACCTTTATTGCAGAGCACTGGATGGTTGGATAAAGGGCAGCAAGGTAACTGACTACAAAGGGCTTTATGACTTAATTGCATGGGAGCACTTGAATAGTCTTTGTGTTCCAGAGCTGCGCCAGCATCTAATGGATAGCAAGTTGACAGACCCCAGGAAGCTTGCTCAGGAGGAGGACCGCTGGACTAGTACCAGGGTTTACAAGGGGTATGTGGGTAACCTAGCCAAGGGTGGGCAGGGTCCCCAGCAGAAGAGTGCGGGGGACAAGGGTAATCTAAAGGAGTTCTCTCAAGGGCCCCAAAACAGTACCCAGGGTAAGGATTCCCAGCCCCCCAGTTCTAAACAGCCATGGCCCCCTAGGGGCAGGCAGGATCACAGGGGTCCCCGCAGGTGTTATAGATGTAATCAGGAGGGCCACCTGGCGAATGATCCCAAGTGCCCCAAGGCACCTCCAGCACCCACTGGTGCACCATCCCCAGGGTTAGGGAGTGTAGCGCTGGGGGAGGGGTTTGTTCCTAGTGAAGGTGGGGAGCCAGCAGTTATGACCTTTGTCTCATTAGGAGACAGAGAGATGGTCATGGGATCCTATCTGCCTGAGAACACTAAAAAATACAGGCAGTGGGTGACCATCAATGGGAGGAGGGTGGAGGCTCTGAGAGATACAGGAGCCAGTGTAACATCTGTCAGGTGTCAATGGGTGTCTGAAGAGCAGGTTATTCCCAATGTGCTTCACCCTGTAGTTGCTGCAGACAACTCTGAGCGCCTGTGCTACACCATTTGTACGGGGCAGGTGGCAAGGCGGGGTAGCTCCTCACGTGGCTAAGTAAGAAGGTAGAGGAGGATCGATGGGTAAAGACTATCGTGGATCAAGCCGGGGCTACCTGCGATACAGATGAGCAAATTGTGAAGGCATTTGCCCATTATTATGAGTAGTTTTACATGGCTCGACCCCTCTATAAGTCACATATCATTGCTCAGTACCTGGTAGTGGTTTCTACCCCAGAGTTGGACTCCTGGGAGGCACTAGAAGAGGATCTTACTGTGAGTGAGGTTCAGGTGACTATCTCCAAAAATTAAGGACAAGTAAGACACCTGGGCCCAACGGCATTCAGGCTGAATTTTATAAATGTTATGTAGGTCTCTTGGGGCCCCATCTGTTGAAATTTTACGAGAAGGAGAGAGAAAAGGGTATGCTGACCCCAGATCTCTGGAGGGCCACAATTACCTACTACCTAAAGAAGGCAAGCCAAAGGAGCAGTATGAATCATACCACCCGATCTCTCTATGAAATACAGAAGTTAAAATATTAGCCACGTTTCTTGTGATACGGCTGTTGCGGGTCATCATGCCCCGCATTCATAGAGACCAATCGGGATTCATGCCTGGTCATGTTACACGGCTAAATCTACGCCGCACACATAATTGGCTGTTGGAGGTGAGGGACTGACAGTTTCGTCAAGTCTTCCTTTCCCTAGACACTGAAAAGGCATTTGATGCCGTGCATTGGCCGTCCCTTGAACAAACGCTATTGAAGTTTGGGTTTGGTCCCAAGTTTCAGAAATGGGTGATGGTGCTCTACCGTGATCCAATGGCGGCTGTGAAGGTGAATGGAGTATTGTCGCCCGAGTTTCCGGTTGGGAGAGGGACTCAACAGGGTTGCCCCCCTGTCCCCGCTCCTCTTTGCACTTACAGTAGAATCCCTGGCCTGCATGGTAAGAGACAAGCCCAGAGTTAAAGGGTTCCGAATATCCCCCATGGACAGTGTAGATGAGAAGATCTCGCTTTATGTGGACAATATCCTTCTATATATCACAGAGCCAGCATCCACAATCCCAGTGCTCTTTCAAATCTTTGAGGAGTACGGGATGTAGTCTGGGAACAGGATCAATTGGGATAAATCAGTGGTATTCCATACACAACAATCTGTTGACTGGTCGTTTTTACCTGAGAAGCTAGTGGTGGCCTCAGATGACTTTAAATACTTGGGGATCTTTGTGACACCACGGAAGGAAGTATGTCTCCACTATAACTTGAGAAGGGTAGTGTCGAACTTCCAAGAGGATGCGGAAAGATGGAAGGAGCTCCCCCTCTTGTTGATGGGACGGGCAGCTCTCTTCAAAATGATCACCCTCCCTCAGCTGCTATATGCTCTCCAGAATACCTATTATCCTATTCCACCCGAAATATTCACTAAACTGAATGGGGAGGTCAGGGCTCTGATTTGGAAGGGTGGTCACCCAAGAGTGGCATGCAAAACACTACAACGTAACCCCTATAATGGGGGAATAGCCCTCCCAGATATTGAGGCCTACTACTGGGCAGCCCACCTGGTTAATATTATTGATTGGGTCTTTGCGCCTCAGGACCACTCCACTTTTCGTCTAGAAAGGGCGCTCCTTGTGCTGTGCTCCCACTTACACTCTCTGTATGGAGGAAAAGGGGCCCAGCAGTTGTTACCAGAGATTCAGGTGGTGTTGTTGGCGTGGGTGAAAGCCACAAAAGTGACTGGCAGGTCCCGTAGACACCTCTGGAAAGGAACATGGCTTGTAGAATTGGGAAACTCTGGGGATTTGGGGCTTGGGACACTATTGGCATCTCCACCATTGGAGTTATCTTGGACCACAGGGTGCGTAAGCTTTTTTTGGCATTTCGCAGAGAATACAACCTACATCTGACCCCGTTACTTAAATACGCACAGATGAGGCATGCCTGGTTGGCTGAGGGATTGGTAGGGATAGAGATACCAGAATATGCTCCACTGGAGGGGCAATTACTGTTAGAAGAGATGAGGAGAGGAGCAATAATCCTCACATACCAAACTTTAAATAATAATATGCCCGATACTTTGGCCACACTTAGAGGGTGATGGGAGTGAGATGTAGGGGCCATGAAAGACATTTACTGGGAGGCCGTGCTGATGCACCCGGGGCAGTGGCTGTAAAATCTCGATTGCGATTGATCAATTTATTACATAGAGTTTAATATAATAAACGTAGGCTACGTGGCATGGGTAGGGAGGTGACACTGACTTGCATACATTGTGATGCAGCACTGGGAGACTTTCTGCACACTATATGGGGATTCAGCTAATACAGGCTAACTGGAACAGATAATAAGGGAGCTTGGTGCCATTTTGGAGGTCACTCTCCCGTTAGATCCTAAATATATCCTATTGGGGATCCCAAAAGATGTAGTTGCCCTGCTCTTTCAACTCCTATTTAGTGCTCTGGTCTTGGTTGTGGCCAAGAGGAATATGGTTAGACAGTGGGGCAGGCACGGCCCTTGCAGGTGAGAGCAGTAGGGCGGGGTGGGGGTTTATTTAATCTTCCCTCTGCGTCATCTGTCGAATCCTCCCACCCCACCCCTCTTACCTGCACGGGTGGCTCCTGCAATGGGGTGCTGCAGAAGTGCCCGCTATTCATGAATGGGGAGGAGGGATGGACCTCTATATGGTGGCGGAAAATGTCCTGATCATAGCAGAGACTGCCCCCATAAATTTCATAGGATCTGGGGGCACTGGATGGAGTACTATTGGTTGGGGGTCGCTGGACGATGCTCAGGGTCCCGCCCCATGACACAGGACTCCCGGCACCATAAGGGGCGATGGCTCCAGAAATGTTTATTGTTACTTTTAGATTGGGGCAATATGGATGTTATGTGAGTTATGTGCTATATTATCGAAGATGTAATGTACTTCCTTTAAATGTTTGTCAATGCTGGTGCATTCGGACGACTGTTTTGACCTCCTTTTTCAGTTTGTTTTTTGCTATGACAAGAATGCAACCATTACTAATACAAATAAACATATATTTAAAAAAAAGAAATACTTATAAAAAAAAACTAGCAGTAAGTTTCCTAGGGATCTGGAGATAAAGCGCACATGCTTTGATTAATACTCACATTGTCCATAACCTCATGAATAATTATGTATACCTTGAAATCTATACCTCGTATTGTAACCAGACTTTGTGCCATTATTCCTAGTCAGGAATGTACGGGTGCCCACGATGTGTTGTTAATGCTTGCTCGTGAAAAGCCGCAAGTCAATTCAATTGCTTGTAGTATGAAACACAGAACCTAAAACCAACCTTTAATGCAAAAATGTCAACCAATTATCCACAGCGGACATTTTAAAGCATTTATCCCTTAACCACACCAAAATAATCCCCCCTAACAATTTGCTAATTGCAACCAACTTCCACTTTTATCTAGCTCTCTGACTGCCAGATACAGATATTTGTTCAGTTGACAAATGAGTTGGCAGTCTGCACCTTGCTGATTTAATTGTTCGTACACCAAGTCTGGGAAAGGAAGAGCGTAGAAATGTTCTGTGCAGATTGAGCAGGTAGGGACATAAACATATTATATTTTTCTGCTGATTTGTAATATCAGCATCCTATGCTGAGACATTCTCCTCCATTGACCATATTTCACCGAAGCCAGTGAGACCATTAAAAATCTCAGCCTTATGAATTTTTCTCTCCTTAAGCATCTGATAATATTTAAAGGGAAATTTCACAGACACATTTACTATAACATGATTTTTTTTGGCGCGTGTAAAACGTCATACACTTAGTCCCAGTAAATGAGGTTTAAGTTCATCCTGCCAAGAAATTCGGGCTACACCATAAGTGATGCCAATTGAATTCTGAAAAGTAGCCTACCTACATTAAGTCCAATTGTATATGAGAGACTGCACAGTTTTGGTGTAGACTAGTTTTGTGTGTAACTATCAATGTGTAAACTGAATCACTATAGTCCAGGAGGGCAGAGCTTTCACGTTTGGGAAAAGCCTTTGAAAGACTTTCCATGATGATGCTATATCTTAAGCCAGCTTGGCCATGAATGCGTTGACTAATAATTCAGAAGTAAGGTGCTACATTTTGCAGGTGGCCTGGGTTGCCTCTTGACTATGTGATCAAAGCAAGACTGAGAGTTAAGTTTCAGGAACTAGAAGTTTTGTTTTAGTTTATTTAATTGATGACTAAAATGTGTCATAAGCTGGTTCACTCTGGAGATATGTTTCCAGACGATGGCAGGTCAGGTTGATCAAGAGTATTGAAAACAGCATTTATTGACCAGATTGCGGATTGTGGCTCAGTAACTTAGAGAGGACTTGATAACTTAAGCAGGATGAAAACTATCCCAAAATCTTAACTTGTTAAACAGACATCGCCTGATGCTTCCAGTCATCTGCACTACAAGAGTCATCGGGTGAGACGATACTCAAAGTGGACCGCAATAGGAGCAGAAGGCCACTTTATTAAGACAGGTGTGAAGTTAGTCTCAAAACATTACAAAACAATAATAATCCCACCTCACTAATACATATCAAAAACTATCTACTCCCACCCTTAATCTTCTCCGGAACCCTGACAAACTTCTCCAATCAAACATTCCCAACATCCACTCCCCTCAAA
The DNA here is from genome assembly GCA_963921515.1 of Calotriton arnoldi. Lineage (NCBI taxonomy): Eukaryota > Metazoa > Chordata > Amphibia > Caudata > Salamandridae > Calotriton > Calotriton arnoldi. Next base: position 528,449 of record CAWUFW010004763.1, read on the forward strand.
CATTCCTACAACCACCGTCCTTCCAACCTACCCCAAACATTGCCTTCATGTATACCATCCTTTAATGATGATCCCCAAGCCTTCTTTTCTCTTACCACCCAGAAAAACCCTGACTAGGCTTTTTCTGGTACCCCCACCCCCCCAACAATTCAGTTTATGGAGCTGTCACTTAACAACCACACAGCAAACCTCATCTACTTATGTTGAATGTCACTTTAACTGTCATATTGCTAACTAACTTTAACTCCATAACCTAACTACCAATTTCTTAGCTGTCAGCTCACTTATACCCTTCAAAGAGTTCTCATTACCCAGGAAAGGCATGTTAACAACATCATGTTGTCAACATAATGAAAAATCTTTTTCAGCAATGTTCTCATGTTGTAACACAGTAATACCCTGCCCCTCGCAAGAATGTCTCGCACCCCTATTACCCATTCTTCTTGATCCTATCTACTGTATTTTTTGGCCCTTTCAACACCCTTCTCACTACATACTCTGTCCAAATATTATGAGTTCCTCCATCTCGTCTCATTCCCCGGCTTTGCCCCGTTATGGTATGTCTCTCTTCCTCCCCCTCCATATTCAATCCATAATATTTTAGCCAAGGGGTCCAGATTTTGTGAAACTTTCGGGGGCATCCTCTTGCCTGGTATGTCACTTTTTCTGCCACCATGTAGAGATCCATATGGGCCTTCCACTCAATAAGTGTAGGTGGGTTTGGGGCTCCCCACTGACGGGCTATATCCCTCTTGGCCACTCTGAGCCCTAAATTGCATAAGAGGAGTTTGCTGCGTGGTAGGTCTATCTCTGTGGGAAAGCCCAATAGGGCGTACTTCGGCTCCAATTCTAATTGCGCCCCCAACACTTTATTCAGTTCCCCAATATTTGATTCCAGTACATTTGGATTCGACTACAATGCCAGAGCGTGTGTATGTATGTACCCTGTTCTGTTTTGCATCGCAGGCACTGAGGTGTCTCTGCTCTGCCCATAGCGTGGAGACAGGTCCTATCGAAATATACTCTATGGAGAATCTTAAATTGTATGAGGCGTAGCCGCTGTTTAATGGCCACTTCCCTCAGGTACATCAGGGCTGCCTCCCAGTCAATGTCCTCTAGAGGCCCGGTGGTGTTTTCCCACTTACCCCAAGGGGTCCCAATTTATCTGGGATATTATTCATTAGTGTTTTATAGGTCCATGAAATATCTTTGTTGGAGAGCTCTTCCTGAAGTAATCTGCCTTCTAGAGGGGCGAACTCTGGGATGCCTGCGGTATCTACCCCCTCTGCTTTCCAGGAGTGTTGCAGCCTAAGATACGAGTATCTCTGAGTGTCGCACAGTTTGAGCTTGTCAAAGGGAGCCAGAGTGCCTCCTTCCATGAAGTCCCATTTTTTAAGCCCTTGAAGCTTACCAATCTCTGGCAGTCTCGATCCCTCCCAAAGGGGGGTCTCCCTCTTGATCCGGTTGTCCCACCCCATCTGTCTTTCCGCCCCCTTCCAGGCCTCTATTGCTCTTTGAGTGTCCGGCAAAAGCCGACGAGTTCCCTTGCCTCTGTATAGGTAGTGGAGATATGTACAGTTCCTAAACTGCTATCGTTCTAGGGCGTAGGTGGAGTGGTCTCCAGCCACGTGCCCCCACTGATTAACCACTAAAAGGTGGGCTGCCCTGTAGTATGCTCTTATATCTGCTAATGCGAGTCCCCCATTGTATTGATTTCGCTGAAGTGTTTGTAGTGCGATTTTCGGGTGCCTTCCAACACACAGTAATGTACGTAGGTCAGTGTTTATCATGTTAAATATAGCCTCGGGTATTCTGCAATACGTGTTTTGAAACACGCAGAGCAATTTCGGGAGCGTAATCATTTTGTATAATGCTGCTCTTCCCATTATCGTTAGTGGGAGACGTCTCCACCTCTCAACATCTCCGTGAAATTCCGTGAGCACCCTCATGCTATTCTGGTTGAGGTTAGTCGCGTCATTGGTGGTGATATATAGAGCAAAGTATCGGAATCCCTCTTGGGCTACCAGAAAGCGTCCCGTGAGCCGTCTCCTGTCTATGGGCTCCCCTACTGAATAAAAACTGGATTTGTCCCAATTGATGCTATACCCTGCGTGTTGCCCATACTCCTGGAAAGTGCACAAGTATATCTGGAGTGTCCTGTCGGGGTTCGTGATGTATAATAGGATGTCGTCGGCATAGAGCGATATGTGCTCATCTGGAAGGGCTTCCTCATTGTCTTTAAAACCATTAATCCCTGGGTGCTTCCTAATTACACAGGCCAAGGGTTCCAATACCAGTGCAAACAGCAAAGGGGACAGGGGGCAGCCCTGTCGGGTGCCCCTCTGGACCTGGAAGGCCTCCGAGGTCGTCCCGTTAACTCAGACCCTGGCTACCCGATTGGTGTAAAGCAGTTCCACCCAGGCTATAAAAGCTGGGCCAAATCCAAACTTCGATAGGGTTTGCCTCAGGAATGGCCAATGCACCGTGTCGAAGGCCTTCTCCGCATCTAAGGAGAAGAACACTTGTGCTGTGGATCTATTCTTTACCGTGTCCATCCAGTTGGCTAGTCGGCAGAGATTAAATCTTGTGGCATGCCGTGGCATAAAGTCGGATTGGTCTCAATGGATGAGGGACGATATGATTGTCAGGAGGCGTGTCGCCAAAACAGTGGCCAGTATTTTGGTTTCCACATTCAGTAAGGAGATAGGTCGTTAAGACCAGTGTTCCCTCTAATTATTTTTGTCTCTGTGCGGCAGTGACCTGTTTGTGTGCACACATTTCTTGTTTGTGTGCGCAACTGAGTGATATTAGCAAAAATTATACTACTTTCTAGTGAGATTAAAAAGGACACCTCCTCAAACTTTTAAAAGTTAAAAAGTTCCTTGAAAGCACATTTTCCTGCTAAATTGTCTAACAAGGATTGGCAATGTGTGCACCCTGCACTTACACAAGTATACCCCTCATCCTGCACTCACAATACAGCTAAAAACGTGCACTCAGGCACATATTCACCCTGCACTCACACAGCACACTCCTCACCCTAGACTTATGAAGACTCATCGCTTACCCTGCACTCACACAGACACATTGCTCACCCTACATTCAGGCACTTTGCTTACCCCGTATTCAGATGCACTCAGAAACACACAAATTCTGAAATTAAGCACATTATTCACTGTACACCCACTCTGACATACTGCTTATTCTACACTCACACAGACACATGAGTCACAAAACATTCACACAGACACACCACTCAGTCTACACTCTGCAAGCAATCCTTTTACCTTGATCTCCTTATGCACATCACACAATCATATCACTCACATTACTCACACTGCACTCATTCAGGCAAATCACTCATTGTATAGTCATAAAGCCACACCCCAACACTGGACTCACAGTACACACTACTCAACCTGCACTCAAAATACACTTTGCTCGCCCTGCACAGACTGAACACTTCCTCATTCTCACACAGGCACACTGCTGACCCTACATTCACACAGTTCACCTTACACTTATCCAATCACTTCACTATGCACTTCAGATGACTCTCACTCCTTCCAGCATGTACTATACACATCACTAACTCTGCACTCACTGTAAATTCACAAAGTTGCATCCCTCACCCTACACTCAAACTGGTATACTGCTCATCTTGCCCTCAACATGCACACTGCTCAGTTGCACAACGGAACAACTCTCACCCTACACTAATACAGACATACCCATATCCCTGTACTAACAGAGGCATACAACTCACCATGCATTAAGTCAGGGACATTGGGGATGAATAGACACAGAACAGCTCCTGCAAAGCCCAACCTGTAGGAGTAGGAGGAGAGCTGCCAAGGAGAATTCAATCTCACCCCATTCCCCAACCTTGTTAGACTTAGATGGGTACATGAGATTTGGAATTAAGAGACAAAATACAATCCTTGTAAGTGAATGAAAGTATAGAGCATCTTTTATATTATAGGCAGTAAGGAGGAGAACATCAGTGAGGCAAGCAGGTAATTAGAAGCAAACCTAGCAAACTATTTGAAGATAACGTTACAAAAAAAAAGAGACTGCAGGGAGGGGGATTCCCTGGTGGGACACCGGTAAAAGAAGAAATTGGGGCCAAGAGATGTGCAGAGAAGAAAAGAGTCTGCCCAGGGTGTATAACTGTCAAAGTAGACTGCAGTGATGGGGCAACTGAAGATAAGAGAGCCTTAACTGAGAGAGGCTGTTGCTCAAAGAGAATGAGACCACAACGAAAGAAACAGTGCCAGGGAAGTAGCAGTGAGAGAGAGGGAACAAGATCTGATATAGCTGTAACCATGGGACACAGCTGTGCAAAGAAGAAAATGCTGCCCGGAGTTGGTGACCAGGGAAGACAGCAGTTGACAAAAAAATAACTGGATTGAAACAGTATTTATTGAGAGACTGGTGTGCAGAAGAAAAAGTGTTTTCCTAGCTCAGCAGTTTAAGAACTACCCCACAACAATTAATTAGCAGTGCACAGCACAATACTGAGTAAATATGTGGAGCATGTGCCTATTTTTGCTTTTATTTGTTTGGGTGTTTTGTAAAGCGTAAATTGTTACATTATGATAACTTTGAAGCCCTTTTCAGAGTAGATTAAAGGTGTGTTTTTCAGATTCTGATGAATTCCTAGCTGCTCCAGCATATTGTATGGGCTGTGCCCCACCAGTGGCAGGCTTCTTCACCATGTGCTGCACCGAAAGCTGAGGGTCGTTTGGGGGTTACACATGTAGTCCCATCAGATTAAAAACTGCCTGATCTGATGAGAGATAGAGATAACATGAAATTGTAATTCCTATGTGATTTCAATTCAAGCACTGCTCAAAAGTAGGCTTGAATGAATTTGGGGAGAGCAGGCTAGGCAGTAAGCCTCGGATCCTCTCTGTGGTGTTAGCACCCCACTAACTTTTGCACTGAAACATATACAAAGGTAAAATGTGTGTCAATTAACTGGACTGCCCACTCGTGTAAACACCACTGGTGTTCCTTGTCTTTTAAGAATGTATATTTTTCTACATTGTACTGTAAAGAAATAGGTGCTTTGAATTACTAATGTGGCTTCTCGGAGTAGTACTGTACACATGGCTATCATTCGTTTTGGTATAAAGCAATTTAGGACTCCTTCTTGGACCTACTTTCCGGCAACCCTCTGAATTTGCTAAGCTGAATCTAGCCCATCCTCTTCTAATTTTTTGACTTCTGATATAATTGAAATTCTGCCCCCCTTCCATCATGACTTGTGCAGAGTGGACCCACCACTCGTTCAGCATCGTCACTTTAGTCCAGTGCAGAATCCCATTCCCAACCAACGTCACTCTGTAACCCAGGCACCTTAAAATATAACGTGGTGCTGTCTGCATCAAGCACGGTATCCTCCATGAAGCAGGAGAAGCAAAGAAACAAGTGGGAAGAAGGAATGGAGAGAATGCAGGTTCAAAGCACATCAGACTGTATGCCAATGTTTGGGAGAAAATGTGTACCAGATAGGGAATCATACATGTATTTGTGAAATACACGTTCATCCAAGGGTTTGTTGGTGCTATATTACCAATGCTTATTACCCAACTCAGTGGTACACATAATCTGGTCACTTCATTTTCCTTAGGGGGTCTTTTTTAACTACAGCTTAGATTTACTTCTGCTCCCATTCAACAATCATGGTATTGCTAACTGTCTTTTGAGTATTGGTTTATGTGATTTGTTTTCGCAAAGTGCACGCCTGCCAGTCCCAAACAGGAACTGTTTTAAGAGCAATTTGGAGAAATCACACGTGTGTAAATGAACAGGAAAGCAGCTTTCAAATGTGCACACAGGGAAGAATGTAACATCGAAACCTTTTCAACAAAGTTGGTTTATTTAATTTACCTTAAAAATGTAAGTAGGGAAATATCCCTGCTAGAGGTGGAGAACAGCATGTTTGAGATGCAGATTATTTTATGGCAGTAATTTTCAACTGACCTCATTTTTTTCCCAGCTCGGTATTTCTCCACCTCCCTAATTAAAGGTTGAACATCACACTATTTTCTTGGAACAGCTGAGGCTTTTGCAGTAGCAACATCTTTTAAATACAAGCATGCAAATAAAAGCTTATGCTTTTATTATAAAATTGTAGTAGCCACTCAAACATGTTCCTTATTTTCCCACTTGCAAAGTGTGTAAATCTTGTCTGCTATTGCAGTTTCAAAAACAGTTTGTTACTTGGTTTTCTTCTGAGAATGGCGATAGTGGGGCGGGGGAGTCGCACCTTCAGGAAGAAAAATATCACACTTACTCTACGCTCATTAGCAAGCCATTGAGGGCCCTTCTCCTGTCAGGTGCAGATTCCTTTGTTTTGCGCGCTCCTTAAGGCCACCTGCGTGGTGAAAATGACACTGTGCGCAGCCGCCCAGCTTAGGGGGAACATAGGTTAAGACCCACATTTTGTTGGGGGTTTTCCTGGTTTGTGTATAACTGCCACTGTGGCATTTCAAAGGTCTAGCGGGAGTGCCTTTTCTTCTAGGGACGCCTGGAACATGTTCAAAAGGTGCGGGCCAGTAGATTGGCGTCGCGTTTAAAAAATTGCGCCGGAAGTCCATTCGGGCCTGGAACCTTTCAGGAATTTGTCTGCCAATTGCATCCCTCACTTCCTCTAGGGTCAAATCCCCCCCTAAAAACTCTCTATCCTCTCGGTAAAGGACGGGGACTTCTACTGTTTGCAAGTAAGAGTGGATTTGGGCATTGTCTGGCATTGGTCTGGCCTTGTATAACTCTGTATAGTAGTGGGCAAAGGCGCTTGCTATACTTGGGGATGTAATGTGAATCATGTCTTGCTCATGTATGGAGGCCACCCACCTTGCCTCCCGCTCTTTTTTGCTCAACCAGGCTAGCAGTTTTCCCGCCCTATCTCCTGTCTCATATAGACAGTGCTGTGTGGCCAAGAGTTGGGATTTCACTTCTTGGGTGACTAAGCTTTTGTATTCTCTCCAAGTTATCTCTATCTGTCGTAGCGTATGGTGATCTATGTTTGTATCTATTTGTTTCTCTAGTTCTAGGAGTCTATGTTCCAGGGTCTCAATTACCCGCGTCTGTTTCCTTTTTTTATGGGCTATGATATTTTGCGCCCTGTCCCGCAGCACCGTTTTATATGCTTCCCATAGAGTTACTGCCGAGGACACTGTGCCCTCATTTTCTCGGAAATAAAGTTCGGAATCAGTTCAGATCTCATGGGCGATCTCTTTATCTTGTAAAGCCCAAGCCTGTAACCTCCACTCTCCTCAGCTCCCTGTTGCCCTCCCCCCGCTGTCAGCCAGAGAGGTGAGTGGGCAGATATACCTCTTGCCAAATATTCCACTTTTTCTATTACCTCCACTTCTCCCGATGGGGCAAAGAGGCAGTCTAGTCTGGAAAAAACCTTGTGGGCTCCTGAAAAATATGAGTATGTACGGTCTATCGGGTGCTGGCGTCGCCAGAGATCAGTCAAACCCTGCGTGTTCTGAAACTGTTCGAGATGGGTGGGTGAGCATGTTCCAGATCCCACATGTGTACGGTCCAAGTGCGGGTCTATGACGTCATTAAAATCGCCACCAACAAAGTGCATGGAGGGGCCCGAATCTATAAGTATTCGTGCTATTTTGTCTAAAGTGTTCTGCTGCATCCTTGGGGGAGCATATACACTGGCCAGTGTAAGCTCTCTCCGGCCCCAGGTCCTCTGTATCGCCACAAACGTTCTACTTGGGCCTGCCCACTTTCTAGATGTATGAAAGGGTGGTGATTTCTTAATTAGTATAGCGACACCCCTCGACCCCGATGAGAAGCCTGTGTGGGCCAATGTAGTATACATACCCCTCCCCAGGAAGGAGCAGTGAGAGCCCATTTAGTACGTCACTTGTAGGAGAACAATATCTGGTTTGAGCAGTTTGATGTATTTGCTGACCAGCCCCCTTTTAATTTTATTACCTAATCCATTGACGTTCCACGTCAATACCGAATATTTCCCCTCGCCCTTTGCATATGTCTACGCTTGTCACAGGTTTTACACTGTGTCTCGTCTTGGTTCAGGTCTTTTCTAGCTTTGTCCCTGATCTTGGTATGGCTGTGAATGCTTGTAGAACATGGTAAAACAAACTCCATCTCTAATCGTTGACTTCTCTGTGATCTCCCTTCAACCCCCCTTCCCCACATTCTACCTCCACCCACGCCACTCCCCAATTGGTCAACATGACAACTGCAGCACAGGTGAAGCTTGAGAGGTCTGTCTCCTCCCCCCTCCCTCAGCCCCTATTCAATAACTAAAGATTGTAAGTTCTTATTAGAATCAATTGCCCCTTGGGCGTAACGTACAGTGTCTATAGGTACTGAACTAGTGTCTTACTGTCTCTCGGCAGCTGTTCAGCCCCATCATTTCAGCCTTCTTCACCGCTTTTGGATAGCTGCTGCTGTTGCGTCTCCATGTTGACGGGTTGCGGGCCGTGCTCTTCAAGTTGGTGGATAGTCTGCAGGATTGGGTGTTCGCTATCTGCATCTGATGAGTATTCTTGATCAGAAGTACCCGAAGTGTTATGATCTTGTGACTTGCTGTGCTGTCAATTATCTTTATCTCGTGCAGTTCCCCCGTCTGAGTCAGATATCTGGGTCTTTTTATGTGTGAGTCTTCTGGTTTGGAATGGTGTTCCAGGAAACGCCCTGCTTGGTCAGTCGATTTACGTGGTCTTTTCTCCCTCCGTTTACCAGAGCCGGAACTTCTCTGTAGGCCTGAGTCCATTGTTTCTGTCGATTCTTGTCTAAGTCTTGTGGGGGGCCGCTCTTCGAGCCAGGCCCAGGCCTCTTCTGGAGTTTGAAAAAAGTGTGAGGTGCCTTGGAATATGACTTTGAGTTTTGCAGGGAATAGCAGCATAAACTGGATCTTAAGGGTCCGCAGTGTAGCCTTAACCGAATCGAAGGTTCGTCGCTGTTTCTGCACTTCTCGGGCGTAGTCTGGGAATACCATTATCCGTGTATTAGTATATTTAATATCACCTTTTTGCCTTATTTCTTGAAGTATGAGGTCGCGGTCCTCAAAGTTAAGGAAGCATGCAATCAGGTGTCTCTGTGGGTCTCCTGGAGGTGGCTGGAAGCTCGGCATCCTGTGTGCTCTCTCAATTATAAAGCAAGTTGAAAACCAACAAAACTTAAGTTATTCCTTCAAGCCCTGTTTTCCACATCGTCCACCCTCCAGGCCACCTCCTTCAGTGAGGCAACTAGTCTCACGACCTCCTTTCTCATGGTATGGGATATGTCTTTCACTTCGGATATGCGTGCTTTCGCTTGAGTCACTCTTTCCGAGACTTTGCGCAGGTCTTGGCGCAGCAGGGTCACCTCTGTACGCACCTCCGCCATTTTCCCCTCTAAAGCCTCTCTTGAAGCATGTATGGCCTGCAGTATGGCCGCGTTGTCCGGCGCGGATGTGACCTCACCTTCTGCTCCCTGTGGTTGGTGGACCACTTTAGTATGTTTATCCAGTTTACCTTGTCTCGTGGGTTTTGGGTCTTTATCTCACGCCATGTTTGCGTCTGTGACAAGGATATTTGTGTGGTCTCGGCAGGGTTTGGATTTCCGTTCCTTGACCGGGGGGGGCACCCCAAGATGACTATGGTGAGTTCCTCTGGGCTGTGAGAAGTACACTACAGTGACTCGCCCGTGGCAGCTAGTTTGGACCGCCCGTCAATCACTCCTCCGGCGTGCTCGGGCCTTACCTATTGTCTTCTTGTTCCTTCGGAGCCCCCTGTAAACTACAACGCCGTCCCAGATGTGGGGCCACAACTCGAATTTACCTGCATGGGAAGGGGGGCACAAATCCACAGCACAATCGCAGGGTTCGGCGCTCTCTACTGTTTTGCCCGTTGGCCCTTGGTATGGGTCTGACACCCCATGTCAACAGTTCTCTCTTACTTTGAATCCAGCCTTATTGGGAGCATATCTCTGCCACAAGCGCTGGAGTAGGGGAGGGCCGGGAGGAGCGTCTATGGTCCAAGGAACCCCCAGTCGCTTGGGCAGCAGTCGTCTCAGCCCGTTGCCGTAATTGGGTGAAGTGGGGGGGCCTCTCCCTACTATGTTACAGTATTTATTATGCACCTCGCTGGTACCTTCTCTCTCAGAGGCGTGCGTCCCTCCTCTTGTATACAGGTCCCCTCCTCGGTGTATGGATCTAGCCTTGGAGCAGGGGGGCACTGCAATATGTAGCCTCTGGTATCTTCAAAACGAGGGGGGGGCCCCAAAGTCCCAAGTCACTACAAGGGTAGCAGCCCCCAGGCTTTTTATCACTGTCGTCAGGGGTATTCTTAGCATCTCCCTCTCGCAGTTTCCCCCCGGGGCCCTCCTTGTTTTCCCTCACCGCGTCTGTCACAATCAGCCTCCTCGCCTGCTGGGTCACAGGTTTCACTGCTGGTATTCAGAATACATGTGGTGCCTCAGTGCTCCTGCGTTCCTATGTGGGCCCGGTGTGGAGCAGCCACTCCTGGGTTTCCGACGGCATCTCTCAGCGACATACCCTTCAGGTAGGTCCTCCTGTATTCGCGGCACTGCAGGCTTTCCTTTACTTCGCCATCGCCGCAGTTAACTGTCCCGGGAGCGCTTCACATTCCAGCCCTCTTTGGTGTCCGCAGGTGCTCTTGGTCTCCGTCCCGGGCCCGCGTCGGTGACTCAGGCCTACCTGGCCTCGACGTCTGGCGTCTCGTTTCTTCGCTTCACCACTTTTGCCCTTCTTTGGTCGGGTCTCGCCGATCTATCTCCTCCACCATTCTCACTGCTTTGGTCCTCACCGATGGGAGGGGGGGATCGCTCCGGAGTCAATTGCGTGTGCACTGGGTTTTCTAGGTGCACCTTGGCATTCGCCGTTCTTTTCCACCTCACTATGCCGGGGTGTAGGCCCCCGCCAGCTGGAGCCGGGCCCCTCTCGCCGGACAGCGCGCACCTCTCCGGCACTGGACGGGGTTCCATCACAACAATCCCTCTCATCTCAGCCGGGGGGAAGGTGGAGTTCTCGCAGCCTGTTTCCTCTGCACTCGTCCCTCAACGATCTCTCGGACAAGGCAGTCCTCCTCTGACTCCCCCTCCAGTCAGCCATTTGCCTCCAGTACTCTCGCAGTTCCGAAGATGGATCGCTCTCACTCGTCTCTCTCCCAGTCATCCGCTACAGCCGCAGGTAGGGGGGAGGCAGCTGGGGGGGATGAAGCTTGATTCTCGCAATTCACTCCCGGTTACTGCTGCCGTCAGGGTGCAGACTGTCAGTTTATTTCAGTAGCGGGCCGCCGCCATCTTGGGCATTTGAGTCCCACCGCTCCTCCACTCCGCTCCCCAGGAGCCGTATTACGCCCGCACTTGGTTTTTTCGGGCTCTTTTGCAGCAGCAATAAGTATGCGGGGGTATACGGTCCCCTCCAATCTCTCGATGTTTGTCGAAGGCCAGGATTAAATACAGGATTCCTATTGGGCTGTCAGAGCTGCTAAGAGGTACAGCTACTCAGCCATGTTGCTGGCCACGCCTCCGAGATAAGACAAATTATATACTCAAATAAAACTTTAACAAGGATCCTCAAAACTGCTGATATACCACCTATAAGAGTCTGATTTCCATCTTCCCAGTCTCCTGATAACCTGAACATTTAAACACAGCCTGTGCTCCTCAGAAGCCGCTCCTATCCTTAAAGAATGAGTCCTGAAGCACTGTGGGTCCCTGCCCAACCCTTGTAGTGCTTTTCATAATAACTGAAAGGCAGTAAAACAAGTCCCACATGGGTGGCGAAAAATAGCACCTACAGACCACTCTGCTAGCTGTTTAAATATTAGCCAAACCTCTGCAGGGCAAAGGGAAGTATTTCCCTTTTTCAAGAACACTGTCTTCCTTCTACCAACTTGGTCCATTTTGGACTTTCTTAGCCAAATGGTTAAGACATCGGCCTGTAATCGCACCTACTCGTGTTTGATGTCCACAGAGGTGGCATTGTCCAACACATCTGATACCGTTAATGCCCAAAAAAACATCCAAACCATGTACAAATCAAACAGCAACATTTCAAAATTTGAGAAAACTATCTGCCCTAATTCTCTTAAAATTAAAACCAGCAGGTCCACTGAGATTGACTCTTGATATTGAGGTCTCCTAACCATTTATTTTCCCCAACTCTTCAATATACGGCTGCCTGAGCTGATGGCTGGTAGCCCCAAAACATCTTGCCATAAAAGGCGATTCCCTCCAGTTTTTCTGCTATGGTCACTGAAGATCAACCTCAGGATGAAAGATACCACATCTTCTTGCCTAGCCATTAAGCCTTGTTCAGAATAACCTCTCTGCCTTGCCTCTCTTGCAATGAACTCCTGCCATACCTGTCTATAAGTACTTCTTGTTGATGAAGCTAAAGATTGTTAAGCCAGTTCTATGATTCTAAACCTCCTAGAGCCCAGACCTCTGCTGGTATTTCTGTCTTCTTAGCATCCACTCCGGCTGCCAGTCCATGGAATCTCTGCCACTGTCAACGAGATAAGAATCAGCTATGTTATTGTTTCCCCTTGGCACATGCCTTGCTTTAAACACAATGCTAAACATTAAGCAACCTAGCAGGAACCTTTGTATAAGGCTCTTGCTTTCTGACCGTTGACTAGTTGTCACTAAAAAAGGGGGGAGGGGGGACAAGGAGCTGGATATAGGTCCGGTGGCTCGTGCTCCTGAATACTAGAGTCGTCACTAAAGAGAGTCACAGTTCCTGAGATGGAAGTAAGAAGAGAGGGAAGAAGTGGCGTTCCTATAGAGGGGTTGGTAAGACCTTTACTTGATGCCCTCACACACCCCAAAGGATGTCATGCTTCATCATGGGGCGGTGCCCCTCGTCGGGCCGGCGCTGCAATGCCCTACGGGTCCCCCAAAGGGTCACTTTGTCGGAGATCTCGTTAGTGATCTAGCCGTTAGGTGTGTGCGGGTCTGAGTGCAAAGGTATATGAGGTGTAAATGTTTAAAAGGTGACTAGAGGGAAGATAGATTAATTTAATGAAAAGGATCCCTCTGTCATCATTAAAAAAACAAAAGGTTGTGTGCTGCTCGAGGGTAATTAGTCAGTTCTTGCACCTTCTCTGCTGGTAGCTGTGCCATCATAGCCACTGCATCAATTTCACTGGCTAGGAATGTTAATGTTGTCTTGGATCCTTTTGTTTTCGCAGGACCCAAGACGTCCAAGGCAGCTGTCATTGCCTCACAGTTCCTCAATGCTCTTTTACATTCATCTGACTAGGGTTGCCAAACAAAGAGAAAGTCATCCAAATAATGAGTTACTGCCAAATTGTCCGTTTTCAATGAAAAACACCATAGTAAAAAACGATTGAAACTCTTAGGCAGTTTACATGATATTGTGCAGCCCACTTTATACACTTATTTACCTTCAAAGTATATTCCTAACAGCTTAAGATCTAGAGGATAAACAAGCAACAACCGAAAGGCTGACTTGATGTCGTACTTAGCCAAGAGCACACCCTTTCCACAATACCTGATCAATTCAAAAGCCACATCTGCTGATGGAAATTGCACCTCCCATGTCTTCCCTAGCTTTAAAGTAATTAACTAACTGCCCTTCAGGCCAGGAAAGGTGATGTATCATGCGAAGTTCCCCTTAAATCTTCTTGTGTACAACGCCTACAGGGGATAGTATCACATTTTCCAGAGGCCCAGTAGGAAAAAGGCCTGCCATCCTAACTTCCTTAATTTCTTTAGAAATCTTGGCTCTTACAATCTGTGGCATTTGTTTGTCAACAAATCTGCATATTCTAGGGCCTTGATATCCTAGGTGAAACCTCCCCTTGAATACCAAATGTATTAACACAGCATTATTTCGGCTAGGACAGTAGGACATCCACTCTTGCACCTGCAGGACCTGCAGTTTAACAAGGGTAAAAGCCCTTGTTTCCAAACAGTTTTCTTATCCTTTCGCCTCTCTCTGTATCTGCCCTTTACTGTGAACTCCTCCTAGCACTGAACAATTGGTTTAATACACCAGAGATAAAACCTCGTCCTCTCCCTGTGACTCTCCCACACCGTCCCTGAGGATGGAACACCTCTCAAAGGGCCTGTATGGAACAGGCAGCCCACTGAATGTGTGAAATGATACGACTGGTCTTATAGGTGCCATAATCTGTAGTCATAACTCATTATCTAGCTCACCTCATGGTTTCTCGCTGTGTACACTCAACTTTGTCCCAAATTCCTCATCATACCCATACCAGACAAACTCCCCAAATCAATTTTTGGGCCTTTCTTACTTTTGTTACTATAGCCATGTATTTAAATAAGGCCACTGCTCTCTCTGAGTACTTCTCACAGTAGACGCTAAAAAACATAAGAAAAGCTGATGTCCATGTATCTGCTGTGATAGGCAGCTGTAACAAAATGCCCTTTTTGTGTGGTAATCTGTCAGCCCTCCACCCCATACACTTTTTGCTGGATTTTGTTGCTAGTGTATGGGCTCTGAACACTAGGGCACTTTGTCCAATGCCCATCTATGTACTCTGGCCTATAGGTCCCTAGTATTTGGTACTCTGTGTACCCGGGGCCTGTAAGTTTAATGTCACTAGTGAACTGCAGCATTTATTGTGCCACCACGAAAGTGACAAGAAAAACATCACTGGAGCCTGCCACTGCAGCCTAGCTGGGCAGCATTTCAGATTGCTATTTCGACCTGTCAAAATCTCTCATTTGAGAGGCCTAAACCTACTTTTTTAATACTTATAAGTCACCTCTAAAGTAGGCCCTGAATGTCCATAGGGAAGGTAGCAGGGTGTTTAAAAAAGTACGACATGCAGACTTAAGCTTTACATGTCCTGGCAGTGAAAAATCTCCAAAGTCATTTTTCACTGTGGCAAGGCTGACTCTCACATAGAAAAGCACTGGGTTACATTATAACACCTTATAATGTATAACTTCAGTTAGGGAATATCTAGAACCATGATTGAAGGAATCAAATTAATAGTAATTTAAAATTCAATCCAATGGTCAAGTCGGATTTTAGATTGCTTTTTTGAGAGTGCCACTTTTAGAAAGTTAAAGTATACAAAAAAGTGATGGCTGGGATGCTTGAATTAATCTTAGCCACTGGTAATTACTCGGGTCGCATCTCAATCCATCGTTATTTTGCGCACCATGTCACCTCAGTTTGGACCCAGCTGTATCCAAATCAGTCTTGACCCTGCTCAAATGGGAACAGTCCAGCCTGATCTACCAAGCAAAGTCCTCCCTCAACCGGAACACAAGCAGCCCAGGACCAGTTCAGGCTGGTTTGTTCCCATGGCCATGGTCAGAACTGATGTGCATATGTTTGGGTACAAACTGAGGTGGCATTTTTGTTGAAAAACAATGGATTGGGAACATAGAGGATCAACGCTGCGCAGCACCCTGCTGATCACGACCTGGGCTTGATCTTTAGACTTCACCCACTCTGAGTTTTCCCGCATCGAAGTCAAGAACCTCAAACTTACTGCCAGAGTCAAGGCTTCACCGAGGTCCTGTGCTTCATCCAGCCATTATCGACAAGTGCCTCTCGGATCCAGTTGGCACCACGACCCACTGACTACCTCATCGACAAAGATTTTCTCCATAAAAAAGACTAAGGGCCAGATGTAGGTAAAATCAGTTTAGCGAGTCCTTAATAGCGATTTTTAGGGAATCGCTATTAAGGACTCGCAAAATGCTATGTAGGTAGGAATCTCAATCATTTTAGCAATTCCTACACATTCCTTATTTGCGACTCGCAAATTGCGAGTCGCAAATAAGGAATGGCTTCCCATTCATTCCTATGGGCCAAGAGGCCCATAGGAATGAATGGGAATATGCTGCGCGCAATTTGCGAGTACCCAGTAGGTACTCGCAAATTGCGCACGCAATTTCAAGGGTGCAAGGGTTCCAAAAGGACACCCTGTTGCACCCCTGAATTGTGCATGTGTGCACTTGTGGCGCACATACATGCCCTATGTGTGCCACATGGCACTTTGAAATAAGCAAAAAAGTGCTTTTTTAAAGGAAGTCGCAACTTACCACCAACTTCAAGTTGGTGGTAATTTGCGATTCCTTAAGGCAATATCGCAATTTGCGATGCCTACTAGTATAGCATTTAGGGAATCGCAAATTGCGATTCTCAAAATGCTTATGTAAAATAAGGAATCGCAATTTTGCAATTCCTTATTTTGCAAGTAGGTATTTGCCTACCTACATAGCACACAGCTAATTACGATCGCAAACGCTGATATTCTGCGAATTTCAGTGTTTGCGATCGCTATTTCGCTTGCTACATCTGGCCCTAAGGGCCTAATTATGACCACGGTGGTCCGATTGACCGCCGTAGCCACTGTGCCTGTGCAGG
This sequence comes from Calotriton arnoldi, assembly GCA_963921515.1. Classification (NCBI taxonomy): domain Eukaryota; kingdom Metazoa; phylum Chordata; class Amphibia; order Caudata; family Salamandridae; genus Calotriton; species Calotriton arnoldi. Next base: position 544,830 of record CAWUFW010004763.1, read on the forward strand.
CATCACCACACCGGCGGTCCGACTGCCCTATTACAAGTTGGGTGGTCGGACCGCCATGAGACTGCCGCAACGGCCAGGGATTAGAGATACCTGGCAGTGTTGCAGTGGTCATGAGGCTGCAATATACTTGGCGGTGCCATGGGCTTTAAAATCCATGCCATGCAGGAACGTGCTTTGGTGTTCCCATTGCAGTGTCTTTTTAATAGGCACCGCCATGGGAACACCAAAAGGACCGCCCGTCAGACCACCATATTACTCGTAATCTGGCAGGCGGTCGGCGGTCAGCAGTCGAGTTCGGCGGTCCTGGAGCAGGGCGCTGGCATGGCGGTTCGCTCCAGGCCTGCCAATTTCGAAATCAGACCCTAAGTCAAAAGATAAACATGCCACATGGACGAACCAAGTCTGAACCACGCTCCACAGCAGTCGGCCTTAACTTTTGACTTTGACTTGGTCTAGCATGACCAGATAATTGCGGTTTTCGCTTAGCGCTTTTTGGTGCTAGAAAGCTCAAAAACTGTGAAAAATAATATCTTCTGTTTCCTACATCAGATTTTTGTCGTTTTGGTGTCTATTTGCTCATTAAAATTTTCTGTATTCTTATAAATTGAAGTAGAATTTGTATTGTTTTGTGTTTTCTACTTCTTAACTGTTTTGGTACTGATCAATGATTTACACGATCTAACTGGGCCTGGTAAGGAATAGTATCATTATGACTTCAAGAGGATTACCATCCACTTCAGCTAGTAATCCAGTTTTCACAGTACCCTAGATCTGCGTACCAACTCCCATTCCTCCTCTTTCGATCCTTCCTAAGCTGGCACCTCCCTGTGCAAGAGCTTGAGGATGTCAATGAACTCCCCCTTCCATATTTTCTGTTTGGTAGCTGTGGACAAATGCGCTCCCAACAGCATTGAGATTCCCATATATGTCCTTGATTTTCCCTGTGCTCTTGTCTCCTTTTTAGGGGTGTTTATCTGCCTTACACGGTTTTCCAGCTTTATTGTACTCCCCGTCACCAGCCTAGTCCCCGTCTGCAGTTTCTTTTCTATGTGTTTTGCCCCCTTTGAGCAGCTGTTTGGGCTGCAATTCCTCCATGTTTTACATGCCAACTGACTTATGTACCTTTTCCCTATCTTTTGTAATCTTTTCTCCCCCTTTTAGGTTTTCCTCCTCCACCTCTGCCCACCATTCTTTTAATAGTGGAGTAACACCTTCCTGTAGTTCTTGTGCATCCAGTCTCACTAAGTTACTTCCAGCGACTTCTACCAGGTCATCCTCAAAGACAGAGGCTGTTGTGGGAGCCTTCTCTAGGTAATTGTGTGTGCCCCAGCTGACCTCTCTTGCTCCGTGCTTCTCCTTTAATTCCACTGTGTTGCATTGCCTGGGTTGTATTCGTTCCCAGCATGATCAGCATTACCGTTATCCATTACAAATTCCTTGATTGCTGACCTGTTTGGCGCCTCCAATAGGGCCACCCGCACGGCACCCACCATTACAGCTAGGGTGACCAGGTGTCCCGGATTTGCCCGGACGGTCCCGGTTTTTCACCAGCTGTCCCGGCAGATTTCAGGAAATTTTGCTCCTGTCCCTGTTTTTAGAGAGGGTCAAATGAAAACAGTGAGTGGTGCTTTTTTATGTTTTACATAGCAGGGATAGTTATCAGTTCTTTCAAGAAAGCAATTTAATTAACAGGCAAGCTACTGGTTTTAAAAAATTGCATTTTATGTATATTCTAACTGCCTGTTCTGTAATTTTATGCTGAGGAGCGCTGTCATTCTGTACGCTCGCTTAAAGTAAAATTGTAGTCCTTCTTCTATTTTCGTTAAATGTCCCAGTTTTTGGCTTTAAAATTCTGGTCACCCTAATTACAGCTGATTTCATTTTGGACACCAGGCACTCTCTGCCAGTCAGCCTTGAGCAAGGAGGGCGCCTGCTTTCCAATGGTGCAGACGGTGTCCGCCTCCTAAACGCTCAGTCCACTCTAGGTAATTATTACAGGAGCAATAAAATTTAAAAATGCCCAAAAATTCTCACAAATGCAGCTTTTAGTACAGTTAACAAAATAAATTGCAGCTGAGACAGTTTTAATTCCAACATACACATAACCAAGAAACAAAACGAACAAGTTTGTAGATGTAAAAATCGAAAATTCTTTCTTGCTGGAACATGGCTAAGAATAGCATTTGCTAAGTCATGGCAAGAAACTGCACGTGTAAACAGTTCAGTTTCCAATTTAATCAGCAGTCATCTTTTCTGGCGCCCTGCCCAGATTCAGCAGGCTGCCTTGGCGAAGTATGACTCAGCAAACTTCACCACTGAAAAAACGTGTCCCGTTGTCAGCTTCTGTCTCAGAGGAATGCTAGATTGATCACTAAACGTGATATTTGCTTTCAGGTATGCTGCTGCTACTCAAGGAATACGTGTAAAAATCGCATTAACAAAACAAGCATTAGTTTGTTGATTATGAAAATGTTCTGTTGTACACTGTGATAAACAGCACACTTTGTGATGTTGCCGCGCACTACATTCACCACCCTTACGGAAATGGCGTGTAGATGTTCGCCCATTAGTTCCATTATTGGCACAGGACCCCCACCCCCACAATAGAGTAGGCATGCATAAATAAATACGCCACACACCTTTTGTTTGGAGAAAATAATGCTGCAGGTTTATTCCATACAAAGTATGCAAAACATGGTGGGTTATCTTACGGGCGATCCAAGGGCAGGCAGCTAAAACCAACCTATGCTGCCCGCCCGCCTGCTGAGCCAAGCACCGTGGAGAATCCAATCGGCGCTACCCTTATGGGGGTGATCCCCTACTGGATCACGTGACACATTGGTCCGACTACTCACGCCCCTTTCAGGGCGGAGCGTAGCAAGGCAAACCCCGGTTGTTCAGGCCCACAACCGCCCGGAGGACTAACGGGCGCCGACGTAATTGTTCCAGGACCCTCCCATGAGGTTCCTGGGGTTTGGCTCTGGCACCCCTATTGTGCTCTTGCAGAGGTACCCTTCTGTACCCGTCCTGCATCCAGATCACCCTGTAACTCCGCCACAGCTCAGGAGGCGGCCCCCGTCGCCTAAAGAGCCCCCCCCACCACACAGCACTCTTATTCATTTGCAACCTGCTGTTTCCAGGACCTCTTGTATGTCCAAGAGAAACAGGTCCATACCAACTTGGGACAAGTGCACTCCATCAGCCTCAAAATAGCCCCTCACCTTCATTTGGATCAGCTCATGTCTGATAAACCCAAAGCCTCGCTGGACTGTAAACTTGCGCATTGCGCTATTCACCCTCTTGCGCGAATGTTCTACTGCTTCAATAGACTTGGCCCCGTGCCAGGCCAGGCGCGGCACCATTTCCGACCAGAAGAGCTCACATTGCCCCAAGTACTTGCTGATCTCCCTAGGTCAGCCTTCATTGCCTGTAGTAGGGCACCCCTGCCCCTGGTAGTGAGATCGTTGCCCCCTAAGTGAATTATCAAGATGTTGGGGAAACCTTTCTGCCCAGCCAGGCCCTGCTCTAGCCTGTTCAGGAGACTGTTCCAGGTCATGCCAGGAAAACCCCACCAGACAAGCTTAGTGTTTGTGAACCCTTGCATCCACCTCCTGCGTGCAGCCCACTGAGCCAGTCTGGCGACGAGCGAATGGCCGATCACCCACACTTGAAAACCTGGCAAAATAAACGGATGCCGTTTTTACTCACTTGTTTTAATAAACTTGGTTTTACACAATGCACTACATGTTATGCTACTGGTATTCACTGCACACAATATACAAAACGGATACTAGGATCCGGAAACGCACTTCACTGCACACGTAATATAGGAACAAATGCTTGATTCTGTTGCCAGACTTCACTGCCCTCCCCATAAATGCGTTGTCCCCAGGGGACGCCGGCACAGCACGCCGCTACCTGTCCCACTCAAGGTCGAATGTAGCGCGCAAAGCAACGGGACTCCCAGCGTCCCACCTTCTTTATGCTTTCTTGCCCCATGCCTGCCTTAAACGCTGCAGTGGCCGCTCCGATCCGAAATGAGTGGCTAGAATACCTCTTGCCAGCCCGGGTGAAACCCGCCCGCTCAAGGCACGCACCCATGACCTTATCTATTTGGAACTTCGAGAGAGGCACCTGGTCTGCATGAATAAGGAAGTACCCGGGGACCAAGGGGCGAACAGCTAAGTACTCTTTGACTCTACCCACTGGGCAGTACCTCTGATCCCCCAGAGGCATCAGTACTATGTCAGCCCCCCGCCCTGCTTGGTCAGTTTTGGACCTCCTGAGATGGATTACCAATCTATCCGTCACTCTTACGTCCGGGCTGCATAAGGCATCTCCTGACTGGTCGGTTTTAGACCTGGCCACTAGTTCGCTAATGCGTAGAGCCCCAAAGAATGCCAGGCAAAAGGCAGCTGCAAAGAGACGAGCCTCAAACTGTGAGAGGGTAACCTGACCTACCACATCTAGCATGCCCTGCAGCGTGTGGAAATCAATAGGCGCCCTGTTATCTGGAACTCTGACTTCTTCCCTGGCCCACCCTTTTAGCGCCGCCCTGATTAAGAACGCTTTGGTCGGGTCCTGTTCTCCTCTCAGTTTGGCTGTCGTGGCTAAACGCCGCCAAATGGCCGCGCACCCAGGAAAGGCTTCTCTCCTGTCTTTTTGCCCAGAGTACGAAACCCTGCACCTGTTGTTCTAGGGGGTGAGATGCTAGGCCCAGTGCCGTGGAGACGTTCTGGAAAGTGGTGAGCTGAGTCCTGTATCTTTTCCTGGTCCCTGAAGCGAGTGCCCGTTCACCCATCGCTCTCAGCTGCTGTTCCATTGCAGAAGTCTCCAAAGCTGCGCTGGGAAAGGGGTCATTGCCGCTCTCGCCCGTGGCCAGGCCTCCCGGAACCGGAGCCACTGAAAACGAGAGAGAGCGTCAGCAGCTACATTCTTTACCCCTCGACGTGTCTAGCCCTAAACTCGACATTGCAGCGCATGCACACCCTGATAAGTTCCCTCAGCAGACACAGCACCAGGGGGCATTTGGCTGTCTGCCCGTTTATGGCTTGCACCACTGCCATGTTGTCAGACCAGAAAACCACCCTTCTGGCTGACAACGTGTCCGGCCACAGATGAAGGGCAACTACGATGGGGAACAGCTCCAGTACAGTTATGTTCGCTGTAATTTTCTTTTTACGCCAAGCATTAGGCCATTTTTGCGCGCACCAATAGCAGTCCATAATAGCACCAAAGCCCTCCCTGCCTGACGCGTCTGTGAATAGGCAGATGTCGGGGCTCCCAGCCCAGGGGATCTCCAAAAGACTGTGCCATTAAAACTCAGCAGAAACTCGTGCCACATGAGGAGGTCCTCTTTCAAACCCTTCGCTAGTCTGACCATGTGATGTTTCCTTTGCACATTGGCTGTGGCCCTAGCTAGTCTTCTTGCAAAGACTCTGCCCGCTGGTATAACCCTGGCGGCAAAGTTCAACTTCCCTAAGAGGCTCTGAACCACAGACAAAGGGGCCTTGTCCTTGCCCAGGAGTGCCTGGATATCCCGCTGCAGTGCCTGCACCTTCTCCGCAGGGAGCCTGGACACACCTTTGATGGTGTCCATCTCGATGCCCAGAAACGTGAGGACCTGCGCCGGACCCTCGGTCTTCCCTGGTGCCAAAGGGACCCCCAAGTGACCTGTCAGTTCCTGAAAGTGACCCAGTGCCCTGCTGCAGTCCTGAGTCCCTGCCTCCCCTATGAAGAGGAAATCATCCAGGTAATGCGTGACTCCACTTGTGTTGTAAGACCAAGTGAGCGCCCACTGCAAGAAGCTGCTGAACGCCTCAAAGTAAGCGCAGGACACCGCGCAACCCATCGGCATACACTTGTCAAAGTAAAGTTTGCCCTCCCACTTGAAGCCTAGTAGGTGGTGACTATCTGGGTGGACCGGGAGCAGGCGGAAGGCTGACTCAATGTCAGCCTTGGCCAACCAGGCCTCCCTCCCTGCTCTCCGGACCAAGTCCACTGCCAAGTCATAGGAGCAGTAGGAAATGGAACACGTTCCGTCCTCCAACCAGTGGTTGACAGAGTCGCCCTCCGGGTAAGACAAGTGATGTATCAGGCGGAAAGACCCAGGTTGTTTCTTTGGAACTACTCCAAGGGGAGATACCAGGAAATTGTCCAGGGGGGGGGTGGTCAAAAGGCCCTGCTATCCTCCCCAGAACCGTCTCCTTCAGGAGTTTTTCCTGCACTACGCGTGGGAGCTCTCTGGCTGACCGCAGGTTGTCTGCATCCCTGCAAACTAGTGGCCCTTGGTATGGGATCTTGAAACCCTCCAGAAAACCCTCCGCCAGCGTCATACTGTCCTTTGTGTTGGGGTAGATCCTAAGCAGAGGGAGGAGGTTACCAATAATGATGGGTGAGGGGCCCTTAGAAGTGGAAACCTTGAAATCGGTGGAGTCTGAAGGGGGGGGGATGCTCCTGGGTGAGGCTGGAGGCAGGCAGGCAGGCGGAAAAAGGTCTGTCGCTATAGGCATGTTAATTGTCTTGCTTGATGGCGGCTGGCTTGGTGTTGCATGACACCGCCGGGTGGCTGGCGCCGCACTTGCTGCAAATGTGCCCAAACTTGCAGGCCTTCCCCCAAGAACAAGACCCTGCGTTGTACAATCTGCACGAGCCAGAGTAGAATCGCTTGCCCCCTTTCCCCTGGTTGCCGCCTCCCTGGCCTTTCCGAAAGGACTGCTTGAACTGACGTTTCCCTGACTGCTTCTGTCCCTTCTGGTTGTCCTGCCCCTTCTGACTTTTCGTGGTCCCCTTGATATCTACAGTGAACTTCCCCATGTGTTCTACCCAGAGCTGAATTTCCTTTTGGTCCCAACTTAAGTCTGGACACAGCCATTCTTTTGCGGAAGTCACGATCGTAATTGTACCAACTGATGCCCCCAGTTTTTTCAGCCTCATTATGGATAAGACGGGAGTACTGCCACATGGCTGGACCCTGTTCTGGGTATTTCTCCGTCACCACTGCTGCCAGTATTGCGAAAGCATCCCCCCAGTTCTTAATGGTCTTTTCTGGCCAGGTCTGGAATTTTACCTTTTTTCGTCATCTTTTAACCCCATCTTCCTGGTGTCAAGACCGTCTGCCCCATGCATTAGTAAAGTAAAGATGTCTACAAATTCCCTTCTCCAGATCCCTTCTATCGCAGCCAAAGGTACTTCCCAAGCCAGCGAGCAGCGCCCGGATGCTAGTGGTGCCACTGTGACGAGCGCCGGAGGTGCTGCTGGGTCCGACAGGCCTGCCTTTGCTGCTGTGGCGGGATTGGGAGCCCCTGTGGCCCCGCCCGCTGGGAGGGCCACCTTGTCTGCTACGCCGGGACTGTTGGGGGAGGCCCCAGCCGATAACTGTGGGATGGGAGTCGCCGGCAACTGCGCACTAACTGTAAGGCCGCCTCCGCCAGAGGGGTCCCTGGTGTCGCGCTCTATTACTTTTTTCGCTAAGCAACCCTGCTGTGCCCCAGCCGGAGCCCCGGCCACTGAAGGACCCTGTGCACTCAGAGCACTCGCGCTGCTGGCCGCTTCCCCCCAGACTTGAGCAATGGATGGAGGCCCCCCAACGCTAGGTGCAGCAGCCACGGGCATGGGTAATATTACAGTGCTGCCAAGGCGAGATTTAAAGTCCTCCAAGATGCCCAACATAGAGTCCATCATCTTACCCATTTTGTCAGTGTTCGTGTCGCTCCCTGCGGTAGGGAGGGACGGGACGGCCGGGACTGCGGGCACCGCTGTCCGAGGAGGGGAGGTCACCCTGACTCTCTGCACTGTGGGCTCAGGAGGGAACTCCTTGTTTGTCGCGCGGCGGGCCCTTTTCGCCCGTCCGAGAGTTGCCTCTTCTGGCCTTGCTGTAGGCCCAGTGGGCACATCCTCAACTACGCCAGAGACTGCTTGGTCTCGGGCGTCTAGCATCCCTTTGGCCCAGGACACCCCTCTGGCCTTCGCCATATCCATGAAGTCGGCCCAAATGTCCTCCTGCGAAGTGCCGGCCTGAGACTCTTCCACTGTGGTGATTTGGGAGAAGAGTAGGGAAGGGGATCCTTGGCTATCCATGCCTCAGGCTTGTCGTGCAGCAACCTCTACGCAGGTCCTGCAGGGATAAAAGCACGTGAGTATCTACACAAGAAGCCAAGGCTGAAGAACGGCTCCCCTCCCTCGTTCAGCTAGGCCGCAGTCCCTCCCCCTTGCGTCTGCTGTACTTACTTCCTTCTTAGCTTCTCGTCTCCCCTATCCCCTGAAGTGGGTCTGCTGTTCGCACGCTTCGAGAGGGAACCCAGTGGGGGGGGCGGGTATCCGAGAAAGCCGGCCAGCAGGGGGGTGGGTGTCTCACTTTGCTGTGGATAAAAACTACGGTTAGACTGAGTTGCGGAGCGGAGGCCCTCGCAGCGGAGGGGGGGTCGGGTGATGGAAGGGTGGGTGTAGCTCAAGTTTACACACGCCGAGTCCGCCGGGGACTTGCTCTTGCGTGGAACGACTGTCAACGGGGCGCCCGCTCCACATCCTGAAAGAAGAGCAGTTAGCACGGGGCAATAATTAGCGGCTAGCACCCCTCCCGCCTGCCACCCTCCCCCCCCCCCCAACACAGGGTGGGGAGGGTCCACCTGGAAACTCACTGATTCTGACGAAATGTGCGCCTCGGTGGCCTCCCTTGGTCCTCTTGCTCGGTGCGTGGGGGAATGTTCGAAACCTTGGTGATATAAATAACAATGGTTATGTCCCTTCAGAGGTTAACCCTGCATGACCTGACGTAACAGGTGTGTTAGCAAAACGCAAGAATACCCGCAGGTGTCTTGGCGCAGAATAACAGATGCTTGTTGTTACCCAACTCAACTGTACAGATATTGACCTAAGATGGAAGGAGAGGCTGAGTGGACCCACAGGGGAAGTGAACCAGAGAGCATGCGGACGAGCACCGGCTTAGCGGGGCAGCATAGTTCCAATAAGACACCAACCCACCGCTGCGTGCTCCTACCTTAACTCAAGTCCGGGGTCATGCTCCCTTGGATACCCCCTCTCCAACGGGCCCCCCATCCCAACTAGCTCCCCCACGCCTACCTCTGTGCAGCAGCCGCGCAATCCTGCTACGGCTTAGCCCTCGGGCGCCGGAACCTGTCGTCTCACGCGTCGAGCTTTCTTATTCTCTCTGGGGGGGTAAAGACAGTGGACGTTAAATGCATGGCGGACCAGTGAAAAAGTGACGATAAAACATAAAGGTATTGCCCCCAGTCGATCACATCCCTGCTTGGAGATGGCCTTGCGTAATCGGCCGTTATGCTACTACCGTCAGGCACTCCATTGTAATGCTTATCATTGTGGACGATAGACTCGTGCACTGCGAGGTACCCTGTATGGGCATAGCCAGACATGGATACAAGGTAACTCTGAGGACTGAGATGTGGTAACGTGCTCTCCCCCCAGCGCAGGTCAAACCACATCCTATCCTAGAATAATGCTGGGGGTTATGACAAAAGAGGGTGCTGCACGGACCCCAGCTGCAGAGCAGGAGAGGCGGCTGTCCAGAAACCATGACTTGCCACGCTGCCAAAGACCCCAGAGTCGGGCGTTGGGCACAAGCGGCGGGCGGCATGACTCCGAATCGGCAAGCCGCCCGAGAGACTGCCTCCAGCCTCATGCCCTGTGCCGCCCGTGGACAGCCTCCTCCCCACCCGGTGCGGAGAGACCTGATCCGTCAGCCCACCGAGGGGATGCAGAACCGGCTCAGGGGCAGAGAGAGGGAAATGAGGCTCCCGGAGGTGTCGGGTTGAACCCGGGGCCTAGACATGCGACGCGTGTGCTCACCACTGAGCAGCATACCGCTTCCAGCCAGGTGCTCCGCCCCGGACGGAGGAGCCGCCAACCCCCCAAGGTGCCAAGCAGTAATCATCGCCTAAGCACTAGCGGTGTTGGCCCGAGCCGGACGCTACACTCACCGGCCTGACCCCGCTGCGCTGCAGTCGTCGTGAGGGTGGGGATGCCGGGCAAACCGGGGGGGGGGGTAGGCACTGCTCCGGTTGCAGGAGACTCGGCGGGCGTGCCCAGTGCAGCTGCGCCGGCCCATGACCCCCCCCGACAGACGGCCTGGCCCTGGGCTGCCCAACTAGCTAGCCCAAAGACCGGGGACGCATACCTCCCGTGGTTCGGGGCACGATTGGAGAGAGGGGGCGAGAGGCACGCATGCTGCCCCAGCCGAACGCGGGCAAAACACGGCTATGCAAGACTCCCACACCCTGGGCGACCCCATGCCAAGCTTGACCTACCCTGCCCACCGCCGCTGGCGGTAGGCCACCCAAGGTTGCCCACCCCTCCCCCAGGCAAGTCGCGCCGTGGCCTGCTGGGCCCACCGGGGCTGCCCCAGAGAAGGGGAGGTGGCCAGGAGCAGGACCGGACAACGGGGCAGTGGCGACAGATCACCCTCCCGCCGGCGCGTCAGGGGCAGGAAGCCTTGAACAGCCCCAAAGGTGGTCTGTATCCACGACCGTGGGTTGAGGCACGGAAGGGGTCCAAACCCGAGAATGACCTGCCCGGAGCGCAAGGGAATCTCAATCGGGCACAGGGCAAAGACCCCCCCCCCTGTACCACGCATACGGGCCCGCTCGCTGCAGCTAGCGCCGCCGCGCCATGCCCCATACGGAGCCGAGCGTTCAGCCCACTACCGCGCCCTCCGCACGGCAGAATAACACCCGGCCCCCAGTTCGTCGGTGGACACGGCGCGCCCCGATCGAGCGCGATAGAGAGGTGTCGGCCTGCAATGCACCCCCCCACCCCCGCGGGTCCCGCAGCCATGAGGCCGTCGGCGAAACCCAGTCAGGCCCCTGCCAGCAAAGCACAGGGAGGCCGAGGGGCCCGACACAGACCAGCACCGCCCGCGAGTCGGGGGCACCCCAGGGGCCGGGATGGGAGGAGGGAGTGCTGCAAGTACACCGACACAAAGGCAACACCCCCCCCCACGACATACGCCAGGCAGGATGACTGGGGCGCCGCTACCTGGACACTACGACCGGGCACCACCGGCCGCCCCACTGCAGTGCTCGCAGGATAGCAGACGCGTGGGGAGGTGGCCGGGCCACAGGTCCTAACCGGCCGCCTGAGAGGGCTGCAAGGCCATGAGAGGCGCGCAGGGCCGAGGCACAGCTGTGTTAGCACGACCCGGGACTGATAAGCAACATCTGAGCCCACAGGGCAGGGCTGGGCAAGCACTGCGGGGCCCGCGACCACCAGGGCCTGCTAGTGCAGGGGCACCGTACGTGGCCAGGACAGCCCGACGTGTGCGGGTTGCCCCCTGGCCAGGGCCCAAGCGGGCCGGTAGCAGCCCAAACCCACCTCGCCCTAGGCGGACAATAACCTCAGGGATGGCAGGGTCAGGCCATCAGCCCGGGGACGCCCAACCATGGGGATGGGGAGAGGGGCAAACTCACCGCGCAAACTGCTCCGGGCCCTGGTGCAATCGGCACACAGCTCGTGGACACGTCCAGCGAAACGGCGTGCCAGGCGTAAAAGAGGGCACAAAATGGAGTGGGGAGGCCTAAATACCCTCCCTCCCCAATCCTAGCCGGAAGTGACGTGCTTGGGACGTCATGTAGGGGACTCCGCTAGGAGTCCCGCAAACCACAACGTAGGGGGTGGGGACGTGCCCAAATGCCACTAAAGGGGCCGCCCTTTTAGGGTGGCCCCCTGCGGGGGCCGCGGGCAGCCTCATTCCTGACACCTTCAAGGACTCGACTCGGTTACCTCCGTTATACTTTCAACGTGATTACTAGCCCTTTGATTAACATCTTGTTAGTACCTCGTTTGAATGCCATTACTGGTGTGAGATTCACCACAGTTCTAACCAACAGGCTTCATAGGGATTCATTACCACCTTGGTTCTACTAGCGCCGCAAACCGCACACATTACCTATTTCATTCTTGTAAAGTCGCAAAACAAACAAGTTGCTGCCTTGATTGGCATCAACATTATCCTTCTGACGCCTTTTGAGACATAAAGGACAAATGGACTCAATTGTTCTAGGTTGTATAATCGGTGCATTTTAGCAGTCTTATTTATGGTTGAGACAAAAACTAAATAAAAAAATACTGAAAATGCCAGGTTATTGACGTCGCCTCCACTCTAATGCTAAACTCAGCTTAATTTTAGTGACTTCATTGTTAAGTCTCAGCCGTAGCAGCCCTTGATGTACGTTTCTTCAGTGAATTTGTGCCGTTTTGCATTCATACTTGAACATGTGTGGTTCAGTCAAAGAGTATATTGTTTACCCTAAACAGCCATCAGTCCTGGATCACGAGTCAAGGGCCCCGGTTAGAGAACATTTCTCCATTTTCTGGTGCATTTTTCTCTTGAAGACTGAGTGCATTTTTCCTCCTAATATGTGCCCTCGTCTCCTGTTATGAAGCTGTGACCGGTTGCCCCAGTATCGGTACTCCAAAAAGCTTTTGCTGTTTGTGGTTTCAAAACCACAATTTCTCTTTGCAGTCCTGGTAATAACGAACAGAAAGAAAGAAAAAACATTCACTTAGCTGAAGCTGTGGATTTGCAAACTAAGGCCCCGATTTCTCACATTTTGGGTGGTTGCTTGCATGAAGCAAAGGGATGCAAAGCGTACACAACTGCAGCATTAGTCAACTTTTGCGCACAAAAGGATTTGCTGCACCAAAAGTCTGTGGGAGTGCAAGGCTAAATTGTATTGAGGTCAGGTAGCATAAAATCCTTAATAAACGGTGCAACGTTTGTCTTATGGAGCAGAAAATTCACAAACAGTGACAGCAGTTAAGGCAAACATATACCTACTAAAGTCATGTAATGCAGCCCAGCCTACTGTTACATTAAAACTGGCTCCAAATGAAAACAGGCACAAACAGTGGGCAAACGTTGACTAGGGTGACATTTCATGATTTTCCATGCAAAATACATATAAGAATCATAAAAAGTATATGTTATGCAATTTATCCATGGTCGATCATCTGCATAAAGACATATCTACTCGAGGGTAGGTCTTGAGTACATAAAGCTTGTAAGGTACTGCTTAATACCCTTTGCTCTATGGCATAGGGCTAAATCATGTTTTGAATCATCTGAGCATTTGCATGGCTGATGATCTAATGAACGCACAGCACAATTTACAGAAGACGCTGTGCAATTTTTGTTCATTCGCACAATGCGTTAGCTGATTTTCATGCAGCATTGCGTTGTGCCAATCCTAGCAAATCTGTACTGAAAGCCATCTCAGTCAGGTTTAAAAAAAAAAAAATTCAAACTGAAGTACAGAAATATATGAGCACAGATATACTTAATTATGAGTTCACTTATAATAAAAACAAGCATTTGCAATGCAATAGGTCTCGCATTTACACGAGTTTAAGCTATTGGCATTGTAAATGACAATGCCTTTTATTTATGTTTTAAAAAGCAAAACAAAACAAAAAGGCATTGCCGTTTAGAATGCCAATAGCTCAAACTCGCGTAATTGCGAGACCTATTGCATTGCAAATGCTTGTTGACATAAGTAACCCAGATGGGTGTCATGTATCGTAGCGGTTAAAAGCCACTCGTAGTGTAGCTCCTATTTCCCTAATAGGCTCTGCGCATTGGAATAATATCCCCTATAGGTTTGACATAGGACTAAGGTCAGTATGTCCCTATCGAGTATATTAAACTTAATTTCTTGTGCCAGCTAGCTCAGAGGTCACTAGAAACTCCTTGGATAACAAGAAGGGAGTAGTTTCTGGCAGCCGCAAAACATGACAACTTTGTTTCCCTTTAGAATCAGAACGTGTCCCAGAGTCGTGGAAACAATAGATAACCGTTTCACTCAGCTCAATCGTGCATGCTTAGTTTTCCTCAAAGTTACACAGAAAGAATAGACGGGCGTTTCAATAAAAGATTTATTGAACAGTCTTGTTTCTCGTGTAAGTAATATGTGCTGTTATGATCACAAGACAGTATGCGAGATAAATAATGTACAGCGTAAGCAGTAGAAATAAATAGTACTGCAATAGCATTATCTTTAGCAGATATTCATTTACATAAATAACACAGACTAAAAATGCGAGTACTCGTACGATGCGTTTCTAAACTAGTTCTACCCCAATGTACCTAACCTAACCTAGGTGTAGGGAGAGGTATGAAGTAGGTGAAGTATTCCTTACTAAGAGTATGTTACGCCCAGTATGCCTAGTATGCCAAGAGTCCCTCTAGGTTCTAGTCAGCTCCATACCTTAAGAATGAGAGAGGTGGGAATCTCTTGCCAGACTCGAACTCCAACACCCCGCAAGGGAAGTCAGATCACTGGAAGCTGGACTCTCTGCGTGCAGGGATGACAGCGTCTTCTCAGTGCGTCAGGCTGGGAAACGGGCTCCTCTGAAGTCGAGAGTCGAGGTCTCCTCTAGTTTACAAGGGCTAGGGAAGGTATATTTATACCTGAGAGGTACCTCAGAATGTTAGCATTGACGTGAATCGGACAGCGGAAGACGTCATGAATGAATCCCTAAGGTATAATGGTTCATGCATAATAAATGAGTCCTTGAAGAAATCAATAGTCCTGTGCTAGGGAAACTCCCGAAGCCTAAGGGTCTGTTCTTCAAGAACTCGTTGTGACGTTAGGGTGGACGGATGTCGGAGACCATGCCTGTATTTGGAGTGCACGGTTTAATGCCTAAATAAGGACTGGGATTTTATTTCTATATAAGGGCAGGGCGAATTGTGCCTATATAAGGACATGATACAGGAAAGCCCGTGTATGGACACCCTAAGAGGAATACAACACACTCAAATGTACGTATTTTGTTTGCATTTATTTAGCGCTTACTGTCCCTGGCTGTATTAATAGTCCTTGTCCTGGAGAACCTAACTAAATGTACTCTAGTGGTGTTGGACCCCATTAATGTGTGCAGCTGAGACACACACTAGAATGGAGATATGATGCGCTTTAGATATATTGATATCACTGTGCATTTTTGTGAGTTTGGCAAGTAGACTATTTCTAAGCATAGAAGCACAATGCCTGCCCTTCCCGTGCCACCGTGCCCCCGTCGCTGGTGTACAACTTTCACCCCGTCACACCTCCAAGCCAGCGTTTCCAAGAATCCCCGACTCATTCTCCCCTTTACCTGCTACAGTGAAAGGACCGGATCCACACGTGGCTCCAACTTCTCCGTACACGGCAGAGCATCCCCAGGGCAGAGCAGGCCATCGCTCGACGTCACCGGGTGATCTTCTGCAGTTACTCGTGAACTCCTGTCCCGAGATCCTCCGCACTCCACTGAAACCTCCTAATCTGCTCTATGCTACTCCCAGGCACCTGCAACCTCGCTCAGTCACCTGTGAGCTCCCCAGTTCGGAGTGAGCCCTGCACTCTCCTACAAACGCACCGATAATGTCTGAACTCTGTCGGGCACCTGCAAGCTCCACAGTCACCACTGAGCTTCCCCTGTCACCTGCGAGTTCCTGATGTCACATGCAAGCTCCTTACATCACATGCGAGCTCCGTCAGTCGCCTGCATGTTATCTCATTCACCTGCGAGCTCTGTCGGTCATCTGAGAGTTCCTTATGCCTCCTACAAGCTCCCCTTGTCACATGCTAAATCCCCAGTCACCTACAGTAGCAGATCAACGTGGAGCTCACCTATGCGCCCTTGTCTCCTGCAAAGTTTTCACTAATCCCGCCACTCCTGAAACATTCAGATCAGGTGTGGGCTTCTCTCCCACGCACTCTTGACCCCCGCTACCCCAAGTAGAGTTACCCTTAGATAACCTTCTAGTCAGCCTGGGCACCTCTGGTCACTTGCGGGTTCCTCCTCCAGTTGCTCATTGGCTCTCACAGTCAGTAGCTGGCTTCTTCACTCGCTGACCCGCTCCCCGAGGACTTCCTAAACCTCTTGGCAGCCCCACAGGTTACCCAGATAGATAAAGTGGCACCTAGCGCCCCCCGCAGTCTTCACAAGAACTCACATGCCTTCATTGGCTCTGAGCAGGGAGTATCTGCAAATTTCGAGCTTCAAGGGGAATCCAGCAGAAAAGGAGTCGCCTACCGTGAGGGCCACATCTACAGTGCAAAGGAAAAGTCGCGCCTGCTGTGAGTGAGCACCGTCTTCCGGCGTGTACTCAACATGAGAGGAGGAGACCAGTCTGCAGATCATGGGGCACGCTGACTGAGGCGTGACGGAGCGTCTGCGAAAAAAAGGACTGGAAATAAAGTTTCTTTTTCTACCTGACCGATGAAGGGGCCTGATAAAACAGATTATCAGAAGTACTACGCACACGGTCGCACACACACTGCCTGACAGATGGCACGGTTCGTAGACGGCCGTCAGAGACACACGCTACTACAACCAGAGAAAACAAGCAATAAAAACAACAAGCGGTCGAGATTGTCCCGGCAGCTTCGAAAGTGAAAGCGCGCACAGCGCGCTGAATATAAGCAAATCATGTTGTCCTGCCCAAAGTAGGGCAAACTCAATGAAGAACATAGTGCTTACAACACCAAAAATAACAGTACCATGTAAGAACCGAAGTAAAGGGGCCAGTAGCCATGGGAGGTTACAAATGACGATATGGCCGTACTAAGGAGAGACTAACAAGCCTCACAATGAAGCAGAAGGCAGCATTTACAAAGGATAAACACACAAGCCAATGAAAAATAAGGGCGGGGGAGTGGGCGGGGCTTCTCTCCGTACTGAACTACCACAGCTCTTCGCAGAGCAGCGCTTGCGCGCTGGCTCACGTGTGACCTAAAAACTACTACACTGAATTAAACACAACCAAGTGTGTGTTACAATGGAATGTAAACATTCATAGCACGATCGGTGTTAATCTGTACAGCAGTTTGGCAAAAGTTAACAATAGCTCTTCATTGCTTTGTAGTTGGTTCACCCACATGCATTCAGCAGGGAAAAGGAGTACTAGGCTATGGGGGGAGAGACCACACACTTGATGTGAGTTAAGACTAAGCTTTCGTAAGGCCCAAGCAATCTACTGACAAAGGTAAAAAGCTTGTACATCAGATTTAGATATGGTAATTTGCTTTTAAAATTCCCGGGCAAGGAGGTGGTGGGTTTACAATTAGGTTTACAATTAGGTTCATGTTCTGCCTGTTCTTCAGCTATTGAATCTGAAGAACATGTTTTATTCTTTTGCCCTGGATATCAGGAGTTGCGCAGAAGGTGGATAAGACCTATCTGCCTTAATGCAGGTGCTAGGCAGTATCAGATTGCTTATAGAATTTTAAAGGCAGACGTTTCTGAACCAATAGTTTTTGCTGTCAGTTGTTTTTTATTTGCCTTCTGGATAATGCGGCAGAAGTTTATATTACAGACTGTACAATAATATTAATTGTTTATGATATTTGTATATTACCTGTGCTGTGTATTTTAAAATTGTCCCTTTTGTCCCATTGAGGCTTTGTATGTTGTAAGGTTTTAGGGAAAGGCTTATTTTGTAGTTATTATCAAATGCACTTCTCTTCTTGTTCTGGTGGTCTTTTTAAAATCTTTCCTTTTTTAAATACCCAAATGAATTGTTTTAAATATTTTAATTGTAAATAGGAAATGTTTTATTTATTGTATACTTTGATGGTTTGTACAAAAACCGAATAAAGTTATCTATCATTGCTCATTGCTTTCTGTAAGGAATCCCTGACTCATCCTTAGTAGCCTGGGAGAAGTAGCCATTTCTTTCTCTGAGGAAGTGCATGTGGCTATGTGTCACAACTAGACAGGCAACAATACAGATAATCAAAAATGCATTCAGTAGATATAAACAAAGTTTGTATAAAACACATGTATCTAAGAAAACTATCACAAAATGAAAAAAATGGATGTTGTGGACACAATTTATGAAGAAACCAAAACAAAATGCCCCAAAGAAACGCTTTGGAAAAATGTATTCTATGAGAAAAGCAAACAATCTGAAAAAACTGCAGTGTTCTGCATGGAGATGACTGGATCCAGGTATTCTCTGTGACTGATATGCTAGTGAAATCAGTCAGTTTAACTTTTGTGTCTGGTCCTACTGAAAGTTTTAAACTTAAGATTTGGAAACTCTACTGGAGGATAAAACCTTCAGCGGGAAAACATGAAGGCTTGAGATGTCTAGGGCTGCCCTAGGTAAGATACATTAAACATGTGTTCTGTTGTAACTTTATACTTCCTTTCAAAAAGCCCTGAGAAGGAAAACCACTAACTTGGAGCTTCCAAAGCTGTGTCTTTCCCAGGGAGGCTTGGCATGTTGCTCCAGAGGGGACAGAAATACTGCATGCATAGCTCTGTATAGCATTCACCCCTGCCCTACGGTCATCTTCAGACAAATCATTGTAAAGCAATGTAAATACTGGAACAGACAGTAATCAGAAAGATACTGGCAGGTGATTCAAAATGTCTCAACAATGATTTATTATTTTTTATTAACAGTGATCATAGCAATCAGGGTGCTCAGTCAGGGGTTTTCCCGTTAATTGGTTTGAGACGACAGAGCGTGGCTCTAAGATATAGGGGACACCAAATGTTCGTCCCTCTTTGAAAAAGGGACTTCTGCCCTCTCTTTAGTAGGACTGGTAGTGGTGGCAGTTCAGATTATAGCGTCGGCACAAGCTTTTTTTTAATCTGTTTCTTTAAAAGGGCGATGATGCCTAATGGTCACACCTGTTTCAAAGGTTCATAACCATGGTCTTTTGCTTCAGTCTGTGTGGTTTCAAAGTTAAAGGGATGTGTACATTCCGTAAGGAATGCAGGATGAGCGTGGATACGGTGCATGTGTGGCTAGGTGCAGCATGGAATTCACTTTGTCTTCTCTCTGTTTCTATGGCAGCACAAGATGGAGGGGAGGGCTCGTGCATGGACGTTGATTTACCAAAACTCTTGAGATGGCGGAAGTGACATTACATACCCTTTGACCCTCCCCCAATGACATCACAGGCAGTGACTTCATATGACTCGCACTCATTTTATCAGGAAGTTATGTGGCATACATGACCTTTGACAATAATAACATCTGAGGAATTACATCAATAAACTCCACAATGAAGGCACACTTATTAAAATAGTGTAATAGTTACTAACTCAAGTACATGTGACTGTATTTTTACCATGTATAGTTTAGTTACGGTGTATTGAGCATTATAAACTCTTGGAAATTAGAGCCAAATCCTTATACATGAAGTTTCGGTTTTTGGATTTTGCGCCTACGGTCAGCCATGGTCAAGTGGCGGCATACGTCTAATAAATCAGATGGGAATTGTCCCTTCTGTCCTGAGTTACTTCAGACCGTTGTCCACTCTGTCATCTTTTTGTCCGTCTTATGCCGGGTATAGAAGGAAGTGGATCTTACCTCTATGTCGTAACTTGGGGTTCAGAGATTGTAGAATCGCAATCCGGGTCCTTAGAAGTGATGTAAGCCATTGATCGCATTTGCCGTCTCTCGTTTTGTATTGAATATGTGGAGGCTCAGGAATAAAAGGTTAGCCTCCTGACGGTTATGCTTTATTATGGTTGTGCCTTAGATTATTTGTGGCTTCACAACTAAGGTACTAATAGCTATGGGGGTAGCAACTACTCTGAGGGCCCTTACGTTCTATACATTTCATATGCACTATGGCTATACTGTGTTTTTAT
This sequence comes from Calotriton arnoldi, assembly GCA_963921515.1. Lineage (NCBI taxonomy): Eukaryota > Metazoa > Chordata > Amphibia > Caudata > Salamandridae > Calotriton > Calotriton arnoldi. The sequence continues at coordinate 564,456 of CAWUFW010004763.1, forward strand.
TCTATCAACTATGTTATTTTAGGCATTTTATTGTTATCTTACCCATTGTTTTTATTATTTTATAGTGATGATGTTGTTAAAACATTTAGGTGATCGTGCACTGCATGGTTATGCCTTAATAATCCTAAAACTTTAATCGTTGTGTGAATTTTGCACACTGGTTACGAGGACTCCATGCTACTATGCACTCTTAGATAGATAATTGAATTGTGTTTTAACTTGGTACGTTTTTATTCTCTGCATGTACTGTATTTGTATTTATTGTGCTCTTCTTTTATGTCTTTTTTAAAATCCGAATAAAGAAATCTTGATTGATTGATTATACGTTTTGAGTTTTGATGAATAGTGTCAATTGATTGAATATATTCCATACAGTAAAATAGATTTATGGACTCGTGGCTTTGTGCTATCGCCTTGGTAGGCCACACTTGATAATGGTTGTGTTCTGGCGTGATAACATCCATGGTGTGATGAAGCCATTGCACGATGTGTCTTCGTTTACACCAACACCAGCCAGGGTGGCAAGTGTAAGTCACAGAATGTGCTGGCAACTGTTTAGACAGAGCATTCTACTGGAGTCCACATATACATTTCATGTAAAGGACACAGGCAATCAATTGGAGAAAAAAAGATGCTGAAATGGTGCAATCTTTGTTGTAGCGAAAACAGTCAGTAATAAGAAGGTTCAACCAAGCACAGTAAATAAAGTACACATTTATATCATGCCATTTATTTTCTCTCAATGCCATCATCTGGGTCAGAAGCCACATGATTATCTGCATTGATAAGGGTCCTATGCAGTATAATCTGATTTCCTGTAAGGTCATCAGTGGGCAAAAAGTTGTGTGATATATTTTCTGCTGATTAGTGGTTTTAAAACCTGAAATTTCCTACCTTATTTTGGTCACAGCATGTTGGCAGGTATGCAGCCCTGTACCCTGTCCCAGGCAAGCCACTGTTATTCGCAGGATTTGGGTTTCTTTTTTCCTACCCAGGGGAGAGAGGCCCTGCATTGGCATATAGGAATTTCAGTAGCAGAAGAGCATGTGAAAAACCACTCTGCTGCTGTTACAGACCTGAAATGAAGTGGGTTTGTTTGTAATTTGGCAGTGGAAAAAGAGCATTTTAATTCATTATAGCGTGCATTCAGTGGCGGCTCCTCCTCAATGGCGCATGCAACCTGTCTTGCATCACATGACTGGATGTAACTGACAATTAGACTTTATGAATTCCTCCCAGACAGTCACACAATAGAGGGATTATGTGTGCCTGAATGGGCCATCTGCTGGCAAGATGGAAGGATGGAGCTGAGCACAGCTCCACCTGCAACTGAATAGGATGTGCTCTGTCTTCATTCAAAGGACCTAACATCTCCACATTGTTACTGCAGCCAGCTTGAAGCCAGGGCAGAGTAGTCAGGGAATTCTGTACACTTCAAAGAACCTTTCTAGAAGCTTCTCACACCTTCCAGAGGAAGGACACCAGGGTATAAAAAGAGGACCTTCAGACCTACTCTTCAATTCACTCCTGGACTTGCCGAAGGACTCTTAGAGGACTGACTGCCTGCTGTTGTGACCTGCTGTGCTGTACCTGGAAGGACTTCTTTGCCACCTGGAGCCTGCCTTGAACCCTCAGAGGCCAGCCCTGTTGCTGAGCCCTGCATCTTCGCCTGTACCCAGAACTACCTGAGTGACTCTAAGGGTTACTGTGCTGGCCTCCTGTTCAGGTCCACAGGGACACAAAAGGTTCCACTATCTTGAACCCACCCCTGGAACCAGCCTGAGTGTGTCCTGAACCCCCAAGGGGTGTTACACCAGTCCTGGACTTTTGATTCGGGTGCTAAAGGTGCCCAGATGGCCACAAACTCAAAATTGAGGACATAGAAAATCTTTGGCCAAAACTGCTTTGAGAACCAGGAGAAGACCGGGACCAACATGCTCGCCTACCCCCCCCCCCCCCAATATGCAATGCCAGTCGGATTACCTTTGTGGCTTCTCCCACTATGTTCTTCTCCGCAGTAACAAATCCTGTTCAGCAGTCCCTTGCCAAAGGGGTATCTGGGCTTGTGGAATTGTCTTCAGCTACAGCCCTCTGCCTCGTCCCGCTGGATATTTCCAACTTCTAAAAAAGAGAGTAAGTCCAAAAGTAGAAATCTTCACAGCGTCTTCGACCCAAGCCTCCTCTATGACGATGCTCCCTCCTCGGACACTTCCTACAGTTTGACCCCACTGAACCTTACCTTCTCAGAACACTTTTTCTCTGAATTTCTTCAAATTCCGAAGGTAAGTGCTGACTGGACCCAATCCGCTTCTTGGATCCAAACCACGCTCCATTGTGGTCTACCATATTTTTGGACTTTGACCCGGTCTCGCATGACTAAATGTCCCCAGTTGGCGCTTTGATGTTTTAGGCACTAATTTTTACGAAAACGTTAACAATTCATATCTCTGGTTCTACTAATTGGAGTTTTGCCAGTTAGGTGTCAAATAATTTATTGTAATGTATTATTTTTTTCTAAATTGGTGTAGGATTTTTCTTGTATTGTGTTTTCACTTTATTGCTGTTTGTGTCCTCCATAAATACTTTGCACATGGCCTCTAAGTTAAGCCAGACTGCTTTTGGGCCAAGCTACCCAGGGTAAAGCACAGGTTAATTTAATGACTTTTATTGATTCACCCTGCAAGGGATTGTGGTTGTTGCTTGACAAGGGCTCGCACCCCAGTCATCCATCAACCCAATTTCTCACAGATATTAACTCAGAATATAATATACCAACTTCAATACCCCTTAGTAAGTGAATGTTCCATCAGTGCTTTACTTTGTAGTGAGAAAACTACTTTACTACACCCAAAATTAAATATTTACACATGAGATTAAGATCAGCAAAGAAAACCAGAACTCTCTATCCACCGCTTACCCAGGGGACCAAGTTAAAACATTGTGTTGCCTACATCTTAAACACTAGATATTTCTATAAAGGTAGGACTATGGCAATATTTTTCAATGGTGCTCACATCTACTGAGTCCATACAATGGAACATAGTTTTCAGACCTCGCAGTCAAAAGTGCAACACTCAAGCTAAGTTCCTCACTCAATAGAGTTCAGTCACCAGTGACTCCAGTAGCTAACGCTCAGGAGGAAATGTATCTTTGTTTTTCACTCAATTGTGCAATTGCGCACCACTTCAAAGGGTTGTAGGTCATTGCAGTATTCTGTGCCATGGCTCTGACTCAAATCGATGCCCATCTCTCAAAATAGCCCGAAGAGCCCACCCAGACTTGGCAAAGCCGATTAGATACAACAAAAAGTCAGTGAAGGGGGAAAGTCTAGCACCTAGTGCACTGGGGTTGAAGGAGCTTACTCACTTCCGCTCCTCGTCGAACGCCCGGTCAGTAGTCCAGTTGCTGTTCACGGCGTAGTTTCATAAAGATAAAAGCGCGTGATGACGCGACCGCGCAGCGGACGCGCGCAGAGTGCGCGCCGCTGGCGCACCAAAGGCGCGCCTAAGGCAAGCCCGTCTGCGCCTGTCTGCGCCCGTCTGCGTCCGTCCGCGTCTGACCGGGCCCAGGGGCCAGAAGCCCTGCCCCCCCAAACCGACTTTGTTACTCCAGCACTGAGCTTAAACAAATGGGCGGCTCTGTAGGAACTGCCTGTGCCCACGTCTTCACGCCGGAACAGTTCCCCGGAAATTGCACCCATTGTAGGTGTAATTTTACTATCAATAACTTAGTATCCACCTTAGCTAAGGTCCAGTATAAAATCCTTTTATTAAACTGTAGATCCCTGCCCAAGCACTCTACAGAGATCTGGATGCTACTCAAAGACTTTGATCCGGATGTGCTGTTCCTAACGGAAACTTGGCTTAACCCCAGCTCTGAGCCAGACATTGTGCAAGCACTCCCTCCTGGTTTCGTGATACAGAGGGTAGATAGAATAACAGGTAAAGGTGGGGGGATTGCCATTATCTATAAGGAACAACTCAACTGTCGCTTGCTTGGGAACCCCCTCTCAGACTGTGAGAACGCCCATTTTGTTATTGAATTCTCACCACTGCTCTCTCTTACTGGTATTCTCATCTATCGCCCTCCGGGAGCAGTGGGAACATTCGTTAAATCTGTGCTGGAGGCAGTGGTTAACCTAGCAAGCTTAGCTGCTAATTTCACACTGCTCGGAGATTTTAATCTTCATTTCGACGACCCACGAGCGATAAATGCAATTGAATTGGCCAAGGATCTCACAGCCTTCCAACTGCCTCAAAAAATCCTGATGCCCACGCACATTAAAGGACACCTTCTTGACCCGGTGTTCTCTAGTCTATAGGACCTTAAAGGGGAAGAGCTTACTCCGCTCCCTTGGTCAGACCATTTCTTGGTCTCCCTCTCCTGGTCACCACAGGTTATCGAACCTTTCACTCAATCGATATGGACCCAAGTCCGCTCCTGGCCCAAACTCCCCCTGGAGAAATGGACACGAGAACTGGAAAGGACCCGACCTATATCGGATCCATGTCCAGTTATAGCTAATGAGGACTTCTCCAGTTGGATAAAAGACTCATTGGATGTGGTCCTTCCAAAAACTAGGATAAAAAAGACCAATGGCCCTTATAAGTCCCCCTGGTTCTCTTCTGAGCTGCGTATTTTAAAACAGCGCTGTAAGATCAAGGAAAGGCACTGGAGGAAAGATTTCTCAGACAGCAAGAAACTGGAATACAAGGCAGCTATTAGTGCTTATAAAGCAGAAATAAAAAAAGTCCAAGCTACCTTCTATGAGGGTAAGATCTTATCAGCCGCCAACTCTCCCAGAGAAACTTTTAGTATTATAAAAAAACTACTTAAAGCCCCTGTCCCACGAATAGTACCCGACATCTCAGATCTACGTTGTAATAAGTTGGCAGAATATTTTATCACTAAGGTTCAGAACATCCTCAAATCCCTACCGCATAAGTTAGACATAGGCGAGATTTACCATAACCAGATGGACTCCGACTCACGCTTTTCAGAACACACATTAGAGGCGTTCCCCCCCCCTTTCGCAAGACTCTCTCCTCACTCTGCTTTCCACGATAAAGAGCGGATCACCTAGAGACTCTGCTCCGATTAACATCTTGAAACAGGTAGCTCCAATAATAGCCCCTAATCTGACTGACCTGATTAACGCGTCTTTGTCCACAGGAACAGTGCCTATCCCCTGGAAAGGGGCCATGGTGAAAGCCCTGTTAAAAAAACCTAATCTGGACATGGCAGACCTGGGCAATTATCGCCCCATATCTCTCTTGCCAGGAATAGGTAAGATGGCAGAGAAACATGTAAATTAAAATCTCTCAGGTTTTCTCGAAACTCACAACCTGCTCCATTCCTCGCAAACAGGTTTCCGCCCACGTCAGAGTACCGAGACGGCCCTGTTAGCTGTGGTGGAGGAAAGCAGGAACATTTTGGATTCAGGAGGTTCGACTGCCATTATACTCCTTGACCTGAGCGCAGCATTTGATACGGTGAACCATAGGACCTTGGCTCATCGGCTCAGGAAGATAAGAGTAACAGGCATGGCGCTTCAATGGCTGTGTTCTTTTCTGGAGGGAAGGTCCTTTCAGGTATTTGAGGAGAGCTTTGCATCCAAATCTACCCCACTTCTGAGTGGAGTCCCTCAGGGCTCCTCGCTCAGCCCGACCCTTTTTAATGTATACATGGCCCCACTGGCATCTGTTGTAGCTCCCTATGGAATCCGCATGGTGACCTACGCCGATGATACACAACTGGTGGTGTCGTTAAACCAAGCTGATCATAGTACTAACAGCCTTTACCCCTGCCTAGAGGACATCTCGAGTTGGATGGACGCTGTCCCAGCTCAAGCTCAATGGTGGGAAAACTGAGCTCATGATACTAGGCAACCCCCTCAATTACAAATCCAGCTCTATGTGGCCAGTGGGCATGGGTCCCCCCCCAGTCCCCAAATCAGAAATCAAGAGCTTAGGCATTTGGCTGGATCAGGACCTGAGCTTTAGAGTACAGGCTAGGAAGACGGCAGCCACTTGCTATGGCTTGCTCAGAATGGCTCGTAAAGTCTTCCCGCTCCTTCCCTTCCAAGCCAAAAAAGTATTGGTTCAATCTCTTATTCTGTCCAGACTGGACTATGGCAATGCACTGTACTTGGGGGCTCCCACTACAGTGGTTTCCAGACTTCAGTCTGTGCAAAACAGCGCGGCCAGGCTTCTTATGGGAGTCCCCAATCGACAATCGGCAAAACCGGCGATTGCCTCTCTTCACTGGCTTCCAGTCCAGGAACGTATCAGATTCAAGGCACTTTGCCTAGCTCAGAAATGTATGCAGGGGCTCGGCCCCCCCATTAACTCTGCCATGATCCGCCCCTATAAAGCCAACAGGAAACTTCGATCAGATGATCTTCATCTAGCCGTGGTTCCTAAGATTAAGAAGGCCAAGAGTGGTGGGCGCCTGTTCTCCTATAACGTCTCTAAACTCTGGAATTCTCTTCCACTCTCTCTTCGTAAGGTGTCTAATCATGCTGCCTTCCGCAAGCAATTGAAAACCTTCTTGTTTCCCTAGCTCTTCGCGGTCTCTCTGCCTACCTCTTGTGTTCAGTCCTAGCGCTGGGATGCCTCCGGGTAGCCATGCGCTTTATAAATGTGTTTTCATTTCATTTCATTCAGTGCCTTTAATCAGTAAAGGTAGTAGGAGTCCACAATGATGGTGGGCTACAGTTAATTTAAGTGACGATCCCCTGGAATCCCAGTGCTATAGGTGATAAAAAAAATTGAAAACACTCTATCTCAAAATTTGCCAGTTGAGATTGGAATATTTTTCCCACAGCTAATGACATGGACTTCGATGGCAGAGGCGAGAGTGGGAGATTAAAGACAGAGGTATTTCCACAACCGCAGAATGGATTTTAATGAGATTCTCCACTCTGAAATCAGCATATCATTGCCTAGCTACATGTCCTTGAGATGGTAGTCCAATGGAGACAACCAGGGGCACAAACAGGTTTCCCTGCAGCATTTGTGAAATCGGAAGCAATGGGAGGCTGTAGAGCTAACAAACGGGTCCCAGAGGTCCTCAGAAAGAGGGGCTGATGAACGTGATTTTCCATGCAGGCTCTCCTTTGTAGGGTGCAGTCTAGCAAGTCCTCTCGCAGCTGACCGGGTGTTGCTCCTTGCAAAGCAATCCAGCGGGTGCATCTGGAATGATTCTCGACAAAGCCTTGGTCTTGAGTCTGTCATGAGGACAGTAGTCTGGTACACTCTGACCATGAAACTCAGTTTTACCTCATTTGTACTAGTGTTCAACTCCTGGCGAGTATTCATCCCCATAGATGACCAACCAAATCATTTGCATAGTTGGAAATTGTAGGGGTGGGGGGCCCCAACCAAATTCTTCATGGGCACTGCATGATCAGCTCATGTCAGGACCATGGGCAGCTCTAGCTCCACCCGGACTGGTTCCACCCAGGCATCGATGTGGATTCAGCCCAGAAAGTAATACACATTCTGAATGCAGATCAGGCTGGCAGAGGGGCAGGGTAAGGAGTACTGTGGCAGAGGAATTGTAAGCAGTAATGCAACACACCCAATCACCTGACCAAAAAACTCTCTACAGGATGACACATAAGAAGGGAAAGGAATATCAAGGGTAACGACTACTGGGTCCTCAAAGACCTGGGCAGCCTTGCGTTGCTAAGTCAAAACAATCATTGGCAAAGCCAATAGGTCTAGTCTATACACGAGCTATTGGCTTTGGCAATGTGTTTTTGCTATGTTGTACACCAGTGTGGCTTCTGTTCAACATGGCTAAAAGTTAGTGGCGTGGAGTGTCCTAGAGTAGAGTGGGTGGAGTAGAGTGTCATAGACTGGATCTGTTGAAGCAGAGTGTCGTAATGTGGAGTAGGTGGAGTAGAGTGTCGTAGAGTTGAGTAGAGGGGATTTTGAGTTCAGTGGTTCAGTGGCAGAGAGTGTCGTAGAGTGCACTGTCATAGAGTGGTGTTCTAGAGTGGAGTGGCATAGAGTAGAGTGAAGTGGCGTAGAATGGAGTGGAGTGGGGTGGGGTCTAATAAAGTGGAGCGGGTTGGAGTGGATTGAGGTAATGGGGTGGATTGGATTGAAGTAGATTGGGGTGGATTGGATTGGGGTAGAGTGGGTTGGATTGAGTGGATTGAGTGGAGTGGATTGGATTGGAGTGGGTGGACTGGGTGAGGTGGATTGGATTGGAGTGGTGGATTGAAATCGGGGTGAGGTGGACTGGATTGGGTGCACTGGAGTGAGGTGGATTAGATTGGTTTTGGGTGGGGTGGATTGGATTGGGGTGGGGTGAATTGGATTAGAGTAGGGTGATTTGGAGTGGGGTAAATTAGAGTAGAGTGGAGTAAGGTGGATTGGACTGGATTGGAGGGGGTGGATTGGGTGGGTTGGATTGGAGTGGATGCATTGTATTGGATTGGGGTGGGTTGGAGTGGGGTGGACTGGAGTGGGTGGACTGGAGTGGGGTGGAATGGAGTAGGGTGAATTGGAGTAGGGTGGATTGGGTTGCAGTGGGGTGGATTGGGGAGGGTGGACTGGATTAGATTGGAGTGGTGGATTGAAATGGGGTGAGGTGGGTTGGATTGGGGTGGACTGGAGTGGAGGGGGTGGGGTGGATTTGATTGGTTTTGGGTGTATTGGATTGGGGTGGGGTGGATTGGATTGGGGTGGGGTGATTTGGAGTGGGGTAAATTAGAGTGGAGTGGGGTGGATTGGACTGGACTGGAGGGGGTGGATTGGGTGGGTTGGATTGGAGTCGGGTGGATTGGATTGGAGTGGGAAGGATTGGATTGGATTGGGGTGGGCTGGAGTGGGGTGGACTGGAGTGGAGTGGAATGAAGTGAGGTGGAATGGAGGGGGGTGAAATGGAGTGGGGTGAATTGAAGTGGGTTGAATTGGATTGGCCTGGATTGGAGTGGAGTAGATTGGATTGCGGTGGATTGGATTGGAGTGAGTTGGATTGGATTGAGTGGGATGGATTGGATTCTGGTGGCTTGGATTGAGGTAGATTGGATAAGGGTGGAATGAATTGGATTGGGTTGGGGTAGGGTGGATTGAATTGGGGTTGGGTGGATTGGAGAAGGGTAGATTGGATTTTGCTGGACTGGGGTGGGTCAGGTGGATTGGATTGGGGTGAGGTGGACTGGATTGGGGTGAGGAGGATTGGATTGGAGTGGGGTGGTTTGGAGATGGTGCAGAATGGAGTGTGCGGATTGGAGTGGGGCAGATAGTTTTGGATTGGAGTGGGGTAGATTGTTTTGTATTGAGTGGGGAAGATTTTTTTGGATTTGAGTGGGGCAGATCATTTTGCATTGGATTTGGGCAGATTGTTTTGGATTCGAGTGGGGCAGATTCGAGTGGGGCAGACTGTTTTGGATTGGAGTGGGGTAGATTGTTTTAGGTTGGAGTGGGGCAGATTGTTTTGGAGTGGAGCAGAATGTTTTGGACTTGAGTGAGGTAGATTGGAGTGTGGAAGACTGGATTGGGGAAGATTGTTTTGGATTGGGGCAGATTGTTTTGGATTGGAGTGGGGCGAATTGGAGTGGGACAGAGTGGGGTTGGTTGGGAGGACTCAAGTGGATTGGATATGCTGAGTGGTTTGGATTGGAGTGGAGTGTATTGGATTGGTGTGGGGTGGATTGGATTGAGTGGGGCAGATTGGTGTGGGGTAAGATGGGGTGGATTGGATTGGAGTGAGATGGACTGAAGTGGAGTGGATTGGGGTGTACTGTACGATTATGTGTTAAAGCATAATTTCAGAAATTACACATAAGAAAGAAACAAAGTCGCTTTGCAATAAAATAATCCTCATCTTTTGAGAACAGTGCTCACAAACAAAAACAAAAGAAACATGAGTGCAAAGTGAAAAAAGAATAGTTGACAAAATAAAAGAAAGTTAATTATAGCAAATAAATCTTTGCAATTTTGTTTGTCCTGCCTGGGCCCGTTTTTGCCAGACATCCACCTTCTGTTTGCAGGGCACTATGATTAAAACAGAACAAAATTGTACCTCAATCACGTCGGGAGCAGCGGACGGGCACTGATTAAGATGAATCAATCAATGCTTAGTCCCTGCTCCACAGAGAGGAACGGAATGGATGTTAGCCCTGCCTTGACAAGGTACAAGGCTGTAAAGAAGAGTGCCACGCAAGCCAACAAATTGTAAGCAACTGGTGGGCTCCAAGCCCATTTTGTTAACAATCGTGTCTAGCAGGCGAGACACATGCGCTAGCACATGCTCTTGCAGGCTCAACCCTATAAAACGAGGACAGAAATATTATCCTGCAATAGAATAAAAGTCAAACTATGGAGACTCAAAATATTGAGAAGGTATATATATATATATATATATATATTTATATATATATATATTTCCTACTGGTGCTTGCCAGTAGGTAGCTATAGTTGGGACCTAGTTTCCATTGTTCTGGTAATGAATTTGGTGACATTTGATGAATCTTTATGAAATTTTCAAAACTAGTTCTCCACTCACTTCAGCTGCTGTCAGTTTTGGGTGATTCCCTCAAGCGGGGCGGAGAAAAAAGGGGGGGTCCCAAAATGCATTTCCCACATGCAATTTCCCATAGGGGATTTTAGACTCAACTACAGCCCGTAAGGCTGAGCAAAATTACACCAAATTTGGCAGAAAGCTAGTTCTTGGTTCAGAATGATCTCTTTTTGTAATTTGGTGTAAATCTGTTCAGTAGTTTTGGAGTTATTAAAGAAAAAATATTTCTGTATATCTAGGGACACAAAGGGTCCACGGATCCGGCAGATCTCATGCTGCTGTCATCACCTCGTTGGGAGCAGGACAGGACTCAAGGTCCCAGGCTCCTTTGCGGCTCGTTGCCGCCGACGCCCGCATTTGCACGCCTGGAGGCGCTTTAAATTCTCGGCAGGGCTCCCGCAGCGCGGGAAGCCCGGGAAAAACTGCTGCCACTGCTGCTGTCATCACCTCATTGGGAGTGGGACAGGACTCAAGGTCCCAGGCTCCTTCACGGCTCGTTGCCGCCGACGCCCGCATTTGCGCGCCTGGAGGCGCTTTAAATTCTCGGCAGGGCTCCCGCAGCGCGGGAAGCCCGGGAAAAACTGCTGCCACTGCTGCTGTCATCACCTCATTGGGAGTGGGACAGGACTCAAGGTCCCAGACTCCTTCGCGGCTTGTTGCCGCCGACGCCCGCATTTGCACGCCTGGAGGCGCTTTAAATTCTCGGCAGGGCTCCCGCAGCGCGGGAAGCCCGGGAAAAACTGCTGCTACTGCTGCTGTCATCACCTCGTTGGGAGCGGGACAGGACTCAAGGTCCCAGGCTCCTTCGCGGCTCGTTGCCGCCGACGCCTGCATTTGCGCGCCTGGAGGCGCTTTAAATTTTCGGCAGGGCTCCCGCAGCGCGGGAAGTCCGGGAAAAACTGCTGCTACTGCTGCTGTCATCATCTCGTTGGGAGCGGGACAGGACTCAAGGTCCTAGGCTCCTTCGCGGCTCGTTGCCGCCGACGCCCGCATTTGCGCGCCTGGAGGCGCTTTAAATTCTCGGCAGGGCTCCCGCAGCGTGGGCAGCCCGGGAAAAACTGCTGCTACTGCTGCTGTCATCACCTCGTTGGGAGCGGGACAGGACTCAAGGTCCCAGGCTCCTTCGCGGCTCGTTGCCGCCGACGCCCGCATTTGCGCGCCTGGAGGCGCTTTAAATTCTCAGCAGGGCTCCCGCATCGCGGGACGCGCGCGGGCGTGCCCGGGCCAAGCCCGGGCCCTTCTGCACCCGTCAGCGGCCGGAGGAGGCTGGGCTAAGCCACCCCCCCAAGCTTTTCAAGGGGAGATCAACGGATCCCTGGAGTCTGGACTCTACAAAAATATTCCTAAGGTCAGTAAATCCAAATCTCAGGCGTATAATACTCTAGGGCATCACTTTGATCCCCTCGCAAACATGGGTAGACGAGCTGGTGCAGGAAAACCTTATGTGGCACCAGTGCAATCGGCCTCCTCTGTTCAACAAACATCAATAGATAGGATGTTACAAAGAGCTATTGGTGTAGTGGCAACAGAGATCGAACTAACTGAGAGACGACTGTCACTCACCCCTGACTTAGCCCCACCCCTTAGTCTACACGATGTAACAGGATCCTCACTGTCCATTGACCAGGATCCCCCACACAAGAACCAGCGCAGCAAGTAGGGTGGATGATCCATACCCAGAAGGCGCTCGCCCAAAAAAAGGGAAGACCATAACCACCGCTCCAACAGGGCCCAAACGCAACAAGCAAACTACGGCCCACGAGACACCTGGTGCTGCGAGGGTGGACGGACTAAGACCATCACCAAAAGCAGGTCTAGAACAGCCACCCTGGGTCATGGATGTGGTGGTGGATATGCAGGTCCAAGTAAGGACAATTGTGAGGGACGAACTAAAAAACTTATGGGATCGGGTTGACAAGCTCGCCAAATTGGTTGAACGATGGGTGGATAGGACCGAGGTGATTCTGAGGGAAAAGGAATCGGCCAACCTGGTGATCCCCACAAGACCTAACCCTGAGCCCCTAACAATCGATAATGCGCTCTCCCCAGCATGGTAACCCACCCCAATCAGGAGGATGAGGAAAGCGACTGAGTATCCCAAAGGGGTTGGGGAAAGGAAATAGTACTCATGGCCAGGGGCACAAACAGGGGGCACAGATGGGAAAAATCAATGATCCAGGTGTAGCAAAGTCCCAAGCAAGTAATCCTCCTGGAGTGAGGTCTAGACAGAAGAGTGCTCCACAGGAGGGAACTTATGATTTAGGGCTAGCCCTCCCGTGCATTAACCTCCCCCTGGCCTCAACCCCTTATGTAGTCATTTTAGCAGGAGTCCCGGAATTGAAACAGGGGACTAGAGAAACCTATTATGATTTAAGAAATAAATGCCTACACTGGTTGGTCAACCACAAACAGTTTTCCCACAGAGACACAAATGAAATTCTCATGATTCGCAGGGTGAGTTGGGTGGGATGGAGACCAAAAGATATTATTGGCGATTGTGTTGTGATTAATTTCAGGAACACGGCGATTGCAGAATCCCTTCTAGATCGTCACTATCACAGGCATAGGGGGTGCATCAGTTCACTACCATTAGGCTATTTTTACCCCCCAGGCCAGATTCTGCAGGAATCCAGAAGAAACAACCATCTGAGGAGGGAAAGGCAGCAGAACAATCAACTTCCCCCACTTATACAGGCTCAACCATCTCCCTTATTTTTTAACAATCCTGTAACCAACAGATTTAGTTCCCTTGAGGCAGTGGATTGACTCCTGAATAGTACTGATGGGACCGACAACAGGAGACTCACAATAACAACTGCAGATTTGACGGAACAGAACCCACTAAGCAACTACACAAATAGAGATACTGTAGGCGTCACACCTAAAGTTGGAGTACATAAAATATCTACATGTCAAATACCATTCTGGAATGTTGCTGGGTTGTCTCCGAAAGTATCCGACCCCCTGTGGCTAACCTTTGTTGAATGATATTCTATACTATGCCTACAAGAAACATGGTTGTTGAAGGAAATACATATGGAAGGATATCGAACCTTCCATACTCCAGCTATTAGTATGGGCCGTGGACGCAACAAGGGCGGCCTATGTATTTATGTATCAAACACAGTGGGGTGAACAAGTTAAATCTTAAAGGTGAGACAGCCTATTATCAGATCTTAGTATTGTATGTGGAGAAAAAGTATTGTGTTGTAATACTAAACTTCTACAATAATATTCAAAAGGGACAGATAACCGGTACACTAATTTGCAAAAAGACTTGATTAAATTGCAGGATGATTTGCCTATTGATATGTGTATAATATGGGGAGGGGACTTTAACCATTGTCTGTGCAAGCAAAGTGGAAAGGGTATTTGTGGATTGGATCAAGGAAAAGATGACGAACTGGCACATTTTTCCCATACTCAGACGGGAGATTTGTTGAATACAATTGTTTTTCAACTTGATCTGGGTTATGCCAATGATCTGTGTATACCATCTGTTCCGCATAGGCCAACATTTAATGGCAGAGGCTGTAATTCCATCATTGATTTTATTTTAGTCTCGAATAGATATTCTACTAAGGTTCATAAATTTGAAACTCACTCCATTGCGATGAGTGACCATTATCCCTTAAGCATTAATTTTGATCTGGTGAGCACCGTTAAGGGTAAGAAGGGTCCGAGTACACATTATGATCCCAAAGTTGAACTTACCAGTCTTAATGGATATTCCCTTAGCTGGTCTAAAGTAGATCCAAATAACTTTACTGAACAACTAGAAAAGTCGTGTAAAGAGGATTTTGAAGTATGCCTCAGTATCACGGAGGGGAATGAGAATGTCCTAAATGCCTTTAACAAAATTATTGGGGAGATTCAGAATTTATTAACAGTAGAACAAAAAAAGAGAAAACCAAAGGTGCAGGGCTGGTTTGATCAGGAATGCAGTAGGGCGCATACACACTTAAAGAAAGTGCTACATAAAAAGGATAAAAATCGTGAGGAAGTAAGACAGGCCAGAACCCTATATAGGAATGCGCTAAAAGCTCGTAAGACTCAATTAAGGGCAGATGCATGGCAAGCTATGCATGATGCGTGTCTCCAGAGAGATAATAATAGCTTCTGGAAAGCAGTTAAGGCCCCCTTTCTTGCATCAAGCGATATTCCATCTGTAGAAATTGCAATAAGTGAGGATAAGTGGGTCCAACACTTTACCACACTTTATCATGATGATAAACCATTTCAAACGGAACAAGATCTGGAATCGTCAGGCCTACCAATGATAGCACAACATACTGTATTCCCTCTAGATATATGTTTTTCTGTCGAGGAGATAACCCAGGCTATTAATGAGAGTGCAGGTGGTAAGGCCCCAGGGCCGGACAGAGTCCCAGTGGACGTGTACAAAAGTAACATCCAGTTATGGGCCCCATTATTAACTAATGTCCTGAATAGGTGTTGTCGCCAAGGTTTTATTGCTTCATGGTTTGATGCTATTGTGATACTGATTTTTAAGAAGGGGGACAGAAATGAACCTACATGTTGCCGCCCGATCTCCTTACTTGACTCTCTCCTTAAAGTGGTAGGGCGGGTTATTTTAAATAAACTACAGATATGGGCAGACGAGTCTAGCATCCTCTCAAACCTGCAATACGGGTTTCGACCTGGTCTTGGAACCATTGAGCAGGGTTTAAATTTAAGCCTGATATTAAGTAAATATACGCAGGCTAAGGAGGGGAAGCTCTTTTTGTCATTCGTAGACCTTAGCTCTGCGTTTGACTGTGTGAAACATGAAATGTTATGGAGTATATTGGAGGGGATGGGCGTCGATCCCACATTAATACTCTTTATGAGAGAATTATATAGAGATGCAGGGGCAAGGGTGCGGTTCGGCAAAAATGGTGAATGCTCAGCCAAATTCCCGATAAAAAAAGGAGTGAGACAAGGATGTGTCCTTGCTCCTTTTCTTTTTAGTTTATATATTAATGGTCTTGGCCAGAATTTGATAGATCATCGCCAGGACTATCCGATTATTAATAACAGACCAGTTCCAGTATTACTCTATGCAGATGATGCGGTTTTAATGGCATGGACACAATTAGGATTACAAAGAACAGTACCTAATTTTGCTACCTTTATGTATGACAGGGGTTTAAGTGTGAACACTAGCAAGACTTTTATAATTTAATGCGGAAAGCAGTCCTCTAAATGTCGCAATATCTCCATTAAAAAAGATAAAATTGAATGTACTAACAAGTTTTCATACCTGGGGATTAATTTTGATCGTACGGGGACGTGTACATCTGCCGTTCAGGCAAGGAAATTGGTGTTTTCGAGAGCTATAGGTGCTGTGATCAACTTCTCTAGGAAATTGGGCTGCAGACCAGTACCTGAATTATTAAAAATATACAAATCAAAATGTCTATCGATAGCTCTGTATGGGGCGGGCATATGGGGGTTTACGGATGCGCAGCCACTACAACTGTGTGAGAACGCATTCATGCGTTATTTGCTGGCTGTTCCAAACTCAACTGCTAATTTTATCTGTCATTCTGAGCTTGGCCAGCCTTTTATCTCGGATGAAATTAGAATGAACCCTATCTTGCTTTGGCACAAGGTCTGGGTGACAGAAGAGACCAGCTTTAACCGTGAAATTATTATGGATTGTTTAAAACTGGATAGGGTTTCCCACATCCCGTGGCTCCGCTATATTAAACATTTCGCAAATGAAATTGGCCACCCAGAATACTATGAGAAACCTGAGAGTATGGCTTTAATCCCCAGAAAGGTATTGAAAGCAGACTGCCTGGTCTATCTACAAGATAAGAGATGGTCTAAAGAAAGCGGTAAAATAACTGTTATGGATAACCAGCTGATGTTAACATGTCCAGGCACTCAGCCATATTTGGTTCAAGTACAGGGGTGCTTTGATCGAATGCTCTTGACCCGTTTCCGCCTGGGGATCCTGCACAGGCTTGTTAGTCATCCAATTACAAATGATTGGTCAAGAGATTTGGTTTTGTGCCCATGTGATGATATATCGCGCCAATCGACCCTGCATATTGTCTTATTTTGTAAATTTTACTCAGTTCCAAGGAAAAGGTTCATAATACCCATTTAAATTTTTTTAGGTCTAAGACAATGCCGTGTAGCATATATGAAATTACAATTACTGGATAATGAAATGATTATGGAATCCGTTGCCTTATTTTTAATTTTTTTTATTAGGTTTAGGAACTCTATGTGAAACCGACCAATGCTAATGGAGTCATGACAGTGTTTTAAAAAAACAAAACAAAAAAAACATTTTTTTTATATAATGAAATGTCATAAAGTTTGATGTATTCTGCTTTTAAAGCTTAGCACTTTTTTCACTATATGTTGTCTGACAACTATCTGTATTTGGGAAACCTGGTTCCTTTTAACTGTCTGTTATGTAATATATCTAAATGTGTACATTTTTTTAACTGTGCTTTTATGATTTATCTATAAATCGAATAAAGCTTATTATTGATTGATTGATTGGTTGTCACCACTTCAACCAGGAAGTAGTGCCAGCAAACCTGGAACTTGTACCCAGCCAGAGTCCCAAAAAATGCAAAGAAACACACAAGGGGGAGGGTGGGAATACCCTAACTCCCTAGGCCTGGTGGTGTGGTCCCAAAGGGACCCCACCTGGGGCCAAAACTGATTTTTTAAACTTTGCTGCAGATTTTCTGAGGATTCATGAAAAGAAAAAAACACAAGTGTGGTCTCCCGTGCTTGTTTTTTGTTATGCTCCCCCGGTGGGCCAGGTCCCAGGGGGATTAATACATATATTTTGGGGACGGGATGCACGTGACCCCCCTGCCCAGGCTGATTTTGGCCCTGGGGACCCCATACCCCGGGGGTCTGGCCGATTATAAGAAGGGCGGTGGGGATGACGCAGTCCTCCCCCCCCACCCCGGCTGGATTTTGTCCTCGTAGACCCCATCCACTGGCCCTGGACTTTAAAATGAACTGAAAGGGGGCACGTGGTCTCCATCCCGGGCCTATTTCGACACAAGGGACCCCCATCCCCTTGGGCCCGGCTGATATTGAGAAGGGGAGGGGAGGAGAGCAACGTAACCCCCCTCCCTGGCTGATTTTGCCCCAGGGACCCCATCCCCCTGGGAGCCTGGCCTTATTAAAACTGGGAGTGGGGCACGCGGCCCTCGCATGCTGATTGTGATCCTGTGGACCCCATTCCTTGGCTGAAATAGCAAAGGGGGCACGGCCCCCCTCCCTGATCATTTAATGGCCCTGGGGAACCCACCCCCAAGGGCCGGCTCCTGCTATGCCCCAGGGTGCCACTGGATTCAAGCTAGCCTGGCTGATGACGGCTGAATAGCCAGAAACCGGTCCCAGGATGCTTGTTTCCGGTCCAGGGAAGACATGGCTTGGCAGTTCGGGCTGGACTGTTCCCATGAGGCACAGGGTCAGACTGATTTGCATATGGCCATGTCTGAACTGGGGTGGTGGAGTGAGCTAAAGAATGATGATGGATTAAACCCAGATCAGTTGACTGGGGGTGAGTGTTTGATTAGCTCAAGCTGCTCCGTCCATCATCCCCTTTGGTATCGCTTTGTTCGCCCTAAGTTGGCAGGGTATGCCCAGACGTGGGTCCCTTGCTCACTTTGCCACTGGATTCAAGCTAGCCTGGCTGATGACGGCTGAATAGCCAGAAACCGGTCCCAGGATGCTTGTTTCCGGTCCAGGGAAGACATGGCTTGGCAGTTCGGGCTGGACTGTTCCCATGAGGCACAGGGTCAGACTGATTTGCATATGGCCATGTCTGAACTGGGGTGGTGGAGTGAGCTAAAGAATGATGATGGATTAAACCCAGATCAGTTGACTGGGGGTGAGTGTTTGATTAGCTCAAGCGTTCCATCCATCATCCCCTTTGGTATCGCTTTGTTCGCCCTAAGTTGGCAGGGTATGCCCAGACGTGGGTCCCTTGCTCACTTTGCCACTGGATTCAAGCTAGCCTGGCTGATGACGGCTGAATAGCCAGAAACCGGTCCCAGGATGCTTGTTTCCGGTCCAGGGAAGACATGGCTTGGCAGTTCGGGCTGGACTGTTCCCATGAGGCACAGGGTCAGACTGATTTGCATATGGCCATGTCTGAACTGGGGTGGTGGAGTGAGCTAAAGAATGATGATGGATTAAACCCAGATCAGTTGACTGGGGGTGAGTGTTTGATTAGCTCAAGCGTGTCCGTCCATCATCCCCTTTGGTATCGCTTTGTTCGCCCTAAGTTGGCAGGGTATGCCCAGACGTGGGTCCCTTGCTCACTTTGCCACTGGATTCAAGCTAGCCTGGCTGATGACGGCTGAATAGCCAGAAACGCCAGAAACCGGTCCCAGGATGCTTGTTTCCGGTCCAGGGAAGACATGGCTTGGCAGTTCGGGCTGGACTGTTCCCATGAGGCACAGGGTCAGACTGATTTGCATGATGGCCATGTCTGAACTGGGGTGGTGGAGTGAGCTAAAGAATGATGATGGATTAAACCCAGATCAGTTGACTGGGGGTGAGTGTTTGATTAGCTCAAGCGTTCCTGGCCCATCATCCCCTTTGGTATCGCTTTGTTTGCCCTAAGTTGGCAGGGTATGCCCAGACGTGGGTCCCTTGCTCACTTTGCCACTGGATTCAAGCTAGCCTGGCTGATGACGGCTGAATAGCCAGAAACCGGTCCCAGGATGCTTGTTTCCGGTCCAGGGAAGACATGGCTTGGCAGTTCGGGCTGGACTGTTCCCATGAGGCACAGGGTCAGACTGATTTGCATATGGCCATGTCTGAACTGGGAGTGGTGGAGTGAGCTAAAGAATGATGATGGATTAAACCCAGATCAGTTGACTGGGGTGAGTGTTTGATTAGCTCAAGCTGCTCCGTCCATCATCCCTTTGGTATCGCTTTGTTCGCCCTAAGTTGGCAGGGTATGCCCAGACGTGGGTCCCTTGCTCACTTTGCCACTGGATTCAAGCTAGCCTGGCTGATGACGGCTGAATAGCCAGAAACCGGTCCCAGGATGCTTGTTTCCGGTCCAGGGAAGACATGGCTTGGCAGTTCGGGCTGGACTGTTCCCATGAGGCACAGGGTCAGACTGATTTGCATATGGCCATGTCTGAACTGGGGTGGTGGAGTGAGCTAAAGAATGATGATGGATTAAACCCAGATCAGTTGACTGGGGGTGAGTGTTTGATTAGCTCAAGCGTTCCGTCCATCATCCCCTTTGGTATCACCATTGGAACATAGCGGTTTCCCTGCCTGCACTGGCACAGGCAGGGAAACCTGTGTTGGCTCTCGCTTGGTGAGAGCAATTTTAAAGCTACCGCAGAGCAAGAGCAACCACAAAATTTGCTTCCATTTAAAAATCCTCCCACCAGCTGGGAGCAGACTTCAGATCTGGGCAGGGTAACAGATCGGAATACTGTTCCCGCCCTCAGGGAGCAGCATTTTTAGCTGCTCTCTGCTGACAGGAGTAATGCTGACTCCTGCTGGATGCCGGCCTGGGCCTTGGGGCTCCCTTCCCAGCCCCCAATGAGGATATGGTGGGTGCCATGGGTGGGAACCCACCCTTTGTTAGCCATGCTCCGAGAATAGGGTCCCCGGGGCCGAAATCGACCAGGGGAGGGGAACTACATGCCCTCTCCCCATTTTTAAGGTGCGGGGCCCTGAGGGATGGGGTCCCTGGGGCTGAAAACAGCGATGGGAGGGGGTTGCATACCACCTTCCCTTTTAGAATGTAGCCAGGCCCCCATGAGATGGTGTCCCCCCTGGCCAAAATTGGCCTGGGAGGGGGGCTGCATGTCCCTTTCCCCATTAAATATAGTGCCAGGCCCAGGGGGATGGGGTCCCCGTGGCTGAAATCGGTCTGGAGAGAGGGGCTGTGTGTCCGTTGGAATTCTTCACAGTAATGTCCTCTTCAGCTTTTTGTTTGTTCCCGGAGCCACCCTGGGGATCAGCATAATGATCCTTGTAGAGTTTTCTGTCCATGGACTTCAAGTGGAAGGGGGTCCAAACTTCTCAGGTCCTTCTCACAGGTCATATACACCAAGTGCAGCAGGTTCAGTCTGCCTGGTATTCTTTCAAGAGTCCAGCAGTGTTCTGAGGAAGGCTGGGTGAGTGTCCAGCTTTACAGGGTTTAAACCTCTTTGGGTGGGGGACACCCTAAGACACTCATGTTTCCTCTCTGGCCAATGGAGTAAAGGTTCCCAGGGCCTGGCCTACTTTGTATTGCTTTACTGCAAACAGGATCAAAATGTCAAGTGTCATGGATTTCTCAAGAGGGCAAAATTCTTCAGCCACACTGAGCTTGGGCTTTGAGGACTGGGGTGTTTAGGGTAGTGGACAATTGTAATCCCTAGTGTCCACCCACAAGTAACATCAAAATCCAGTTTGGGAAGACACTGTACCCACAACAAACCAAAAGACAGAGGAACTGGTTGGACATAAACAAGGCCCTACAGCAACCAGCTAGGCGATACATAAGAATTGTCTTGGCATCTTGTTCTCTCCTGTTGCAGGGATTCTGCACATACACAGAACTATGCGCAGGAATACGCGACCTCAGTGTATAGTTGCTAAGCCTTCCTACCACCTCAGTACCCACAATCCCAGGACCAACTAGCTATAGTGTCTCACTCGCTCTCCTACACAATCACGAAAATGCAAATGATTAGACACCCCAGAACACAACACTCCCGACTCTCTCAGGAATCACGGTAACAAGACGTATCCTTTCGCTCACTCACTCGTACTTGTCCACAATAAGAATTGACAGAGACACGGATATTGTTTTAAATGTTTATTTTAACTATCGTGCTCTATAACGCAGTATACGAGCCACTACCAGCAGCAAAACACATAAACCTAAAACAGTCAGCATTGCCGCAAGTCCATATATTATAAAGGGAGATGTCATCTTATATAGACAGTGGATAAAGGACTATAAGGCCTAACCACCCTCCCCTTGGCAAGAAGCAGTATTATTATATAATGGAAGATCTCTGGGCTTTGTCAGCAGACCCCATACCTTAGTGCCTAGATGGTATTTCTATATCATAGGAACTGCATGGCTCTTCTCCCAGGAAAAGGTCCCTCTCCAAGTGTGTGTTAACCAAACATGCATCCCCATAATATCAAAGCACGAGTTTCCAGCAGCCGCAGCTGTGTTAGCATGTTTTGTGTATGTGCTAGGGACTGACCAGAACAGAATAACAAGGGGCAGTGTTTATCAACCTTGCTCGCAGTGTTCAGACTAAACTCCAGGAACAGGCAATGAACGCACGAAGCAGACGTTTCTCATGTGAAAGGCTTAAGCACAGTCTTGCAAAATAAAGTAATGTAGTAACGTGTGCAAAAGCAGCATCATGGCTGCAGAGCTCATGCTAACTTAGCGATGTCGATAAAGTCCCAATCGGCCATATGACACTCCTGTTCAAGTGTGCCCCAAGTGTTACATGTGGCTCAAAAGACCTGTCAAGCAGGTTTTGACGGTGCAGTGTCACATAATTCCCACAGCCCTCACTCTGAAAATTCAGTGGAGGTTAGAGGTGTCAGCTCTTCCCATTCAGCTCAGCTTATTGTTTGCTCCTGAGATGCCCTTCACACCTCTTTCACAACAATTCCTAGGCTGAGCATAGGCTTGGAGAAGACAACCAAGCACCTCACCACGGTCAGCTGCATTGGGCCAAACTAGACGATTGTGTCAGATTTGGGGCGGCTTTGACAGAAGCCAGCTCCAAAAGCATTCTTTCGCATTGGCTCCTGGCCACCCCCTAAACATTCATACATGTAACTCGGAATTTCTAAGAGTTTATTCCCGAACTTCGGAGTGTAGCTTTAGGGCGGTGTTTGGGGGTGTTACCCCCCCTAATAAATATAGGAATAACTTAAGTACTAAAATGGAAGGTCTAGGCCTAGCAAAAAGTGTATTTTGC
This sequence comes from Calotriton arnoldi, assembly GCA_963921515.1. NCBI lineage: Eukaryota > Metazoa > Chordata > Amphibia > Caudata > Salamandridae > Calotriton > Calotriton arnoldi. Next base: position 586,949 of record CAWUFW010004763.1, read on the forward strand.
CAGGTCGAATTGGCAGTTTAAACCTGAACTACGGGCTGCAATAGCAGGCCTGAGACATGCTTTGTTAGGCTACTTTAGTGGGTGGCAGAAGGAGTGCTGCTTCCCACTAGTAGGATTTAATTTACAGGCCCTGGGTATAGGTAGTCCAGTTTCTTAGGGACAGACAAGTAAACTAAATGTACGAAACAGGCGTAGGCCAATCTTATTATGCTTACAGGAGGGAGCACAACCACTTTACCACTGATTGGCGGGGAAAAAGGTACACAGAGTGCTAAAAGCAAACAAAACCGAGTTCAGCTAAGGAAGGCGGAGAAAGGCAAAAATCTTGGGTGATAATGTAGAAAGGGCCAGGTCCAACAATTAGTATTTTTAGCTGTACTGTGTTTGCTACATAGGACAGCTTGGCTTGACACAATGAAAATAGTTTTTAGGGCCTAGTCACTGTAGGGACTTGGCAATATTAATTTTCTATATGTGTCCCACTTTTAAATACCATGCACCGTACTTTGTGGGCTACAAGGCCTACATAGGAGTGACTTACTAATATTTAAAAGGGAGCTTTTTACCTGTCAAAAAGGGTTATTTTAACAGGTCGCACTGGAGATTTAAGCTGCAGTGACCAGGCTACAAAAGTAGGCTGGAAGCCATTTTTGTTGACACACTAGTGGATGGCACAATAACTGCTAGAGCCGACAGGTGACATTTTACTTCCCATGCTTTGGGTGCAGTTTCTACACCATTTACTAGGGTCTTATAGGAGAGTACAATACATCAATTGGGGATTAGCCAGCTTCTAAATGTGTAAGGGGCTAGAGCATATAACTGGGCACAGGGCAGCAGTGCCCCAATGTGCAGAGTCTAAAAACCAGCAATAAAAGTCAGCAACAACTGGGGGTGACCACGCATAAAGGGCATTTTCTCACCGTTAGTCCATAAAAACTAATGATGTCTTGATGAATATATGTCTTATGCCAGGAAAGAGGAGATGACAAAATTTGAGATTTGATTTCATAATTGCCAAAAAAAACTGTGAGAGAGGTAAATTACCAGATCCAATGGGGCATATTCTCAAGCCCCCATCGCCACCACAACGTCACTTTCAGTGATGTTGTTGTGGTGATAGGGGCTTCGCCCTATTCACAAGGCAGCGTTAAGCCACTTTAAGTGGCTTGACGCTGCTTAACGCTGCCTTGTGAATAGGGCCCCCTTCACGGTGTTTTTAGCGTGAAGGGGGCGTGCAGTGGATGTTGCGGTGGGCGTTCCACCGCAACACCCATTGAGTTTGACGCTACCTCCTATTCACAAGGGCAGCGTAAATAGGAGGTAGCGCCAAACTTAAGACCAGGAAAAATCTGGTCTTACAGGTGGCAAAATGAGGAGAAATGCTTTATTTCTCCTCGCTTCTCTTTTTCCATGTGTGCTGCCTTGTGCAGCACACATGGAAAAAGCAAAATGCCATGCTTTGTTCATGTACAGGAAGGTGTCCCTTCCTGTACATGAACAAACCTTTTTTTAAAATGCTGTTTTGTAACTTACATGTGTGCTGCATGAAGCATGTAAGTTACAAACTGGCATTTAAGATTTGTTTATGTGCAGGAAGGGGCACCTTCCTGTACATAAACAAACCTCCCTGCTTGCAGACACCCTTGCACTATGGTGCAGGGGTGCCTGCGTTGGCGCCAAGTTGTGAAACTTAGCGCCATCGCAGGAACGCGAGGCTGCACCATATCCTTGAGAATAGGGTGCAGCCTCGCTGTCGAAGTGGCGGAGAGAGGCGTTAAGCCAAGAAGGCTAACGCCTCTCCGCCACTTCCTTGAGAATATAGCCCAATGTATCCCTTATTAGGGTATACACTGAAACATATGGGCTAAGAGAAAAAAAATAGCATAGAAGTCTCTTGACATACGTAATCATTGTCCAAATATGATCAGAGACATGTAGATCTGGACTCTATTTTTTATTTTTAAACTCTTTTTATTTTAAAGAATCTCAGCATTACAACAAGTTAGAAGGTGAGTCTCAAGTTATGTCGGTAATACACATTACGGTTAGTGTCTATCTAGGTCCCGGGTACAGCTCATCACATGCTTTTATCACACTTCACAATTGTTGCTGATTGACCCCAACCCTCTCTCTTCGCAGTTCATCTGTGGGGGAGATGCAGAGTCCACCCCGAGACGGATTCCATTTAGCCCATTTTTGATCCCACTTCTTCGGGCAACCTCTGTTCTTGAATACCTCTTTTTCTGCAATCATGGATCTATCCATGTCTTTTGCCCATCCCCCTAGTGATGGCTTGTCTCCTGCTCCCCATTTTTGGGCAATGTTTCTTTTAGCTAGCGCAAGCCCCAGGGACACCCAGGACTGCTCGATGTGGGTCAAGTCAGTGGCCTCCCGTATATTAAGCAGGCAGAGTCGTGGGGAGCTGGTGATCTCTTTCTCACAGACCTCTTTTAGTTTGGTTATGATTCCCTCCTAGTAGGATTGAATCACTGGGCACTCCCAGAGCGTATGGAAGGACGTTCCTTCCTGAGTACAAAACCTGAGGCAGTCCGAGTCTGTCCTCCTCCCATCTTGACCAGGGCCCCCCTGAGAGATATGACCTGTGCAGTATTTTGAGTTGAATTAGTGTCAGCCTCATTGGAATAGCTACTTCTCGTGCGGAAGACAGAGCCTCCTGCCATATCTCATCTTCTAAACTCCCTATGTCTGTCTCCCATTGTTGTCTGAGGCGCACTAGTGGGTCCGGTCGGTTCTTTACCAATTTTCGATAAGTCAGGGATATTGCCTTGCGTGTCATAGGTTCCGTGAGCAGCTTGTCCTCCAACGGGGATGCCTCGGGCAAAGCCTCCCCCCTGGGGACAGCAGACTTTATGGCGTGACTCATTTGTAGGTACCTGAAGGCCTCTGAATTTGCCAACTGGTATTCTGCTTGTAGCCCAGTAAATGTGATCACCCCTCCACCTTTCCACAGGTCGCCAACTGTTGAAATGCCAATTGTGTCCCACTTGTCAAACCCAGGGCAGTTGCTCAGTGTGCCCAGTTGCTCTGATTCCCACAAGGGGGTCGCTTGTGTTATTTTATTGTGCCAGCCCAGTTTCTTAGTTACTTGATGCCAAATTGCTATGGCCTGGGCCATAGGACCCGTGAGGTGCTGATGTCTGTGGTCTGTGTAGAGTGCTTTTTGGTAACCGCCCGGGCTCATCAACCATTTGTCTATCCTGTAGGCCGGCTCGAGTTGCGGGCCGTAAACCCATTGATTGATTACAGCTAATTGGGAAGCCCAATAATATTGTTTAAGGCCGGACAGGGAGATCCCCCCGTCATACCACCCTCTTGTCAGTTTATGCGTTGTGATGCAGGGGTTTTTCCTGTCCCACAATAGGGTCCGTACCGCACTCTCTACATTGGTGAAGTATGTGTCCGGGACCTTGAAGGGGGTATTTTGTAACACATATCGAAAGTGGGACAATGCCAGTATTTTAAACAGTGCCGCTCTGCCCAGAAGAGTAAGGGAGAGGGCTCGCCAATGTCGCACATCGTTTTGCAGCCGCGTCAGTGGGCCCTGAAGATTGGTGTTGTAAAAAAGGAGTGGATCAGGTGTTATGTAGATTCCTAGGTATCGGAATCCCGTCGCCGCCACAGTGACCCTGCATTTTGTCGGTGTACGCAGCACCGGGCCGCAGAGCATGTACAGTGTGGATTTTGTCCAATTTATGTTGTAGCCTGAGTGTTTGCCGAAGATCAAAAATATATGGAGGATTCTATGGATTGAGGTTGTCGGGCCGCAACATATAGCAATATATTGTCTGTGTATAAGGAAATTTTGTCTTCGTGCTGCTGTGTCCATTTCAGCCCTCTGATCAGAGGGTCCCCCCTCACCCATGTTCTACCATCCACGCCAGTGGTTCTAGCATCAAGGCGAATATAAGAGGCGACAGGGGGCATCCCTGCCGGGTTCCCCTACCCAGGCGGAATCGGCGCGATATGTGGCGATTGACAACTTTTTGCGCTGTCGGGTCGGCATATAGGAGTTCGATCCATTTTATGTACGTAGGGCAAAAGCCCATACGCTCCAGGACAGCAAATAAATAAGGCCATTCAATCGTGTCGAATGCCATTCTTGCGTTGAGTGACAATAGGGCCACGCCCTCTTGGATTGTATCTGCCATTCCCAGCACCCCATGTAGCCGGCGGAGAGTAAGGGCAGTACTTCACCCAGGCATAAAGCCCGATTGATCCGGATGTACAATTTTGTTAATGATGGGTACCAGACAGTTGGCTAGTGCTTTGGCCAGTAGTTTTGTTTCTGCATTAAGCAGCGATATGGGCCGGTAGGAACTACGTTCCTCCGCCGGCTTGCCCTGCTTGTGTATCACAACGATTGATGCGAGTCTTAGGTCGTCTGGGAGGGAGCCTTTCTGAAAACTTTCTAGGTACATGGCTTGGAGGGGGGTGTTATTTTGGAGGCCGTTAACTTAAGCAACTCTATTGGGAGCCCGTTGGGCCCCATGGCTTTTCCTGATTTTATTCCTGTATGGCTACTACTAACTCCTCTTCTGTAAGGTCCCCCTCCAGGGATTCGCGATCCTCCAGGGTTAAGGAGGCAACTGGGATGGTGGCAAGCAAGTCCCTGGAGTCCATGGTGGTAGCTGTGGCGGCGGGCGCATATATTTGAGCAAAGTAAGAGGCAAATGCCTCTGCGATCTCCTGTGGGTCTCTCAACTTTTCTCCCTCTTCCCCCACTTGGAGGGGCACCCATCTCTGGGCCCAGTCTCGCTTTTCCAGCCAGGCCAGCATTTTACCTTTTCTGTCACCCAGCTCGTACACTTTGTGTTGTATGATCTTTTGCTTGGACCTGGCTGCCCCTGTTAATAGCTGCATATAGTCCAGTCTTTTTGTACTAAGGGTATGTCTAGCAAAGTCATCGTCTGAGTTTGCTACCTTTACTTCCTCCAACTGGATTTCCTGCTCTAGCGTCTCTACGCGTGCCCTCAACTCCCTCTTGTGTCCTGCCATTAATACGAGTGCTTGGCCTTTGATCACAGCCCCGAATGCTCCCCATAGGGTCTGTGGCGACTCTACCGTTCCCAGATCTGGACTCTATTGAGCTTCAAGAGAGACTTTGGCGGGAGCCATTCACCAATGACATTGCAGGGATTAAGTTGGGGCATCAGCTCTCCAAGGATCAGAGTAATTTTGAGATTTACTCAGAGTAAAATGGAAACCCTTTAAAGAAGAAAAAGATAAAATAATGCATTTTGGTGACTATATTCATTTGAGGTGAAAAAGAATAATTACTGTCAGACACTACCATCTGGTTGAGAACCTTCTTTGTAAGGGGCGGACTTATTGAGTCCACTTAGTCAAAAGGGAGAGTTGTTGGGTCTTCTGAGCCCTCAAATAGTATTAATCCTATTGATAGAGTACATTTTGGTATATTCAGTTTGCGACATCCTTCAGGCAGACTGGCAAATAGTTTCCATCTCCTGATGGCTCTTGCAACCTTAGCTGTAGTCGAGAATTGTGTAAATGTTGCTGTCGATGATGCTATAATGAAAAATTTCCAAGGAAGCGTAAAGGAAAGTTTCAATTCTATTTAGGACACAGAGGCAAGGATTATGCCATCCCTTTCTTCAATTTTATTCACAGCAGCCATATTTATAACACCATATAGCTACTTTTCCCATCATACATGGGGAAATTGAAAGAAACATCAATAACGTAACAGTCCAATCAGGACTCAGCAGAGCCCTTCTTAGTCGCCATCCGCCTGAACTCGTCCTCTTTCTTCCTGCGACCAGTGCTGACAATAGAACCCCTCATTCCTGTTTGGACTACTCCGATCCTGCAAGAATCCATAAAGCAAGTATTCAAACCAGGACCTCAGGCAAACCCAGTAGTTTTCTAATGCCCATTCACTCGGAGCATATGAAGGAATCAAAACATTACAATTCAATTCAGTTTATAAAACAATCATAATATGTGAACAGAAAACTTGTAACATACACCGACAATAGAAATTCCACTAATGATGGGTGCGTGAAATTACTGAGCAGCGGTGGGTTAGTCCACGTCTCCGTGTCCTTAAGGGAATTAAACTTTCCTTTACGCTTGCTAGGAAGTTTTTCATTCTATGTCAGGACCCAGAAGCAAGGATTATGCCAGTTTAAATCTTATCCACCACTGGGGTCACAATTGAGGAAACTCGTTAGAAGTAAAATATCTTAAAGGTCGAGTCTGAAGACCAGTCTGCAGTGTTTATGATTTCCTCCAAGTGAGCCCCTAGGGTGAATGCCTTTGACGTCATAGCCCCTCTGGTAGAACGAGCTCCCTCCGAAAACCTTGGTTTTGATACCTGCCTCAGTGCACCCAACGCACAATGGTGGGCGAGGAAACAGCCTTATGAGGCTTACAAAAGAACAATGAGCAATTGCCACTCTCCGTGGGGCCGAAGCTTTTCAGTCGTTGACTCATACTATTTGAGGCAACGAACAACACATGGCTTGGGAGAGTCCGGGAAGGCCAATTATGAGATAAGTCTAGAATTGCACTTTGTCTTCGGGGACATCTGGAAGGAAACCCCTTCTGGAGTAAATGTGCGGCCGGTAATGTCCAGTGCCCGGACATCGTAGACCCGGCAACAAGAAATCAAACACAAAATGTAGCCAATTTCAGATACAGTTGTTTCCTTGAAAGGTACTTTGTTCCGAGGCCAGGAAAGGCAGAGATTCAACACTTTACTGAATTCCCAAAGCACCGAATATCTTGGTTCTGGATGAAGAGACAATCTGATGTCTCTGAGAAACTTGCGGACCAGAGGATGCTCACGAACTGGGCAGCCTCCAACGTATGCATGGCCTGCAGAAATCGCAGCTTGAAAGGTGTTGACCGACCTATAAGCCAACCCTTCTGTTGCTACAGGGGCCAGCAAGTTCAAGATGTGGGCAACATCTGCCCCCACGGGATCCAAGTCCTACTGCTGACGCGAACCCAACCATCAAGGCCAGCCTGAGCGGTATCGTTTAAACTTTTTCTCCGCCTAAGCCCAGGAGAGAAGGTCCGCAGCCTTGAGTGAAAGTCCTGGGACTTGCCAGTGTGACCTATAAACCTCCATGCCATAAGCAGGAGGTACTCGTTGATCACCAATGGGTGGGGCTCCCCCGAGGGATCCTTGAGGAGAAATCGTTCTTGGGGTAGACAGATTGGAAAATCCCAAGAAAGTTCCAGAAGAACTGGAAACCAGACTTGCAACCTCCAAATCGTGGTTACTACCACCAGGTCTACTCATTGCTGAAGTTTCTGCGCTATGAGTCGCATTATCATTGGAATGAGGGGAAGGCATAGCCCATCTCCCTGGACCAGTCTTGGAGAAAGGCATTGGTTGCTAATGCTTTGGGGTTGTCTCCAACTGAAGTACCGTGGGAGTTGATGGTCCAGGCAGAATGCGAAAAGGTCGATCAAGAAAGGGCCCCACTGGCCTGAAATGGCCTGGAAAACCTCAGGAAGCAGTTTCCACAAGTTCGTATCCTTGAGATGGCGAGACTGCAAATCTACCACCTGGTTGAACGAGCCCGGAAGGTGTTCCGCCATCACTGACACATGATGGTCAAGGCAATACTCCCAGAAGCTTTTTGCAAGGTCGACAGTGCTCTGGAGTGTGTACTCCCCAAATGATTGATGTAGCGGACTGCTGCTACATTGTCTGTCTTCAGAAGAACACAACATTGGGCGCGTTCTCTCATCCAACACTTCACTGCAAAAGCTCCTGCCATCAATTCCAGGTAATTGATGTGCAGGGCCTGCTAGGAGGCGGACCATCTGCCTCCTGTGGGAAACTCACCACAGCTTGCTCCCCAGCCTGACCCTCTGGCACTGGACTTTATCACTAAATCTGGCTGAGAGCCGAAAATGCCATGCCCTTTTCCTGCTTCAATGTGTGAGAGCCACCATCGCAACTCATCCTTGGCTTCGTCTGAGAGAGGTACGTGCTGGGAGTATTTGAGTCCCCATCATAGGTGTGATGCTTTCAAGCGTTGCAGCACCCGAAAATGAAGGGGGCTTGGAAAAATGGTCTGGATGAGGAAGACAGGAGCCCGACCACCCTGGCTACCTGTCAGAGAGAAGTCGAGAGTTTTGCCAGCGTTTTGAGTACTTCATGTCGAATTTTTGCCATTTTCCGTGCAGGGAGACTCAAGGTCGCTTCCACTGAGTTGATCACGAAGCCAAGAAGATCAGAGATTGGGATAGAGTTAGGGCTGATTTCTCGAGGTTGATTATAAACCCGAGAGACTGAAGGAGTTCCACTGGGCTCAGCAAGTGCACGCTCAAAGCCTGAGGGCACTGGTCCATGATGAGAATATCACCCACGTAAACTATCTTACGGATCCCTGATGCCCTCAAAAACTCGATCACCGGCTTGAGCACCTTTGTGAGGCACCATGGAGTGGAGGAGAGGCCGAAAGATAGGGATGTGAATTCGAAGGTCTGGGATCCTCACTGGAACTGTAGGAACCGACGATACAGCTGGAACACCAGGATCGTCAGGTACACATCCTTCAGATCCAGGTGTACCAGCCAATCATTGGGTTGGAGCATGTCTCAGAGGAGATGGATACCCTCTATCTTTAAGTGGCGGTAAACCAACCACTCATTGAACTCTTTCAGATTGATGACCAGACGTTGGCCGCTGTCCCGTTTCTCCACGAGGAAAATATTGCTGAGGAAACCCGCAGGATGAGGAGTGGTCAAAGCTATAGCCCCTTTGGAGAGGAGATCCTGAACCTCTACCTGGATAAGAGCCACCTCCCCTTCTGAGAAGGTGATTGGCCGAGGAGGGACCGGGTGGAAGAAGGAACCCTAAAAGTCTATGTGGAAGCCATGTATGGTTTTCAGAACCCAGGCATCTGACGTAAGAGTCTTCCAAAGTGATACGAAATTTGCCAACCTGCCCCCCAGATGTTTGAGGGAAATCAAGTGGAGACTCACTGTGGGCGTTTGCGGAGGAGCCTCCTCCGCTGGAGCTACCTAGGGACCCTCTGTGCCGTGGATAACTCTTGGTGGGGTAGAATCCCCCAAAGTGAGAGGGGTCCTGCCATTGTCCTCTCCTTGAAGGGACACCTTCCTGCACATAAACAATCATTGCCTGCAACGCAGGCACCCTTGTTCTATGGTGCAAGGATGCCTGTGTTGGCGCTAGGCAGCTAATTTTAGTGCCAGCTCTTAGGAAAACACAGGGGTGCTCTGTTTTGTTGTAAATACAGCACATCCCTGAGTTTTGGAAATGTCGTAGCGCGGCGCTGTCGAATTTGGTGCAGCTCCGCGCTCTGACATTTCATTGTAAATATGCCCCTTAGTGTCCCTGGCCATATCCAGGATTTTTGTCAATGGCCCGGTCAAGTCTTGCAATTTATCCTGGCATGACCACCAGGAGTGGCCAATGCCCTTCCTGGGGTCCCTTACATACTTGGCCAAGAACGACACCATTTTGGAGTCGATCTCCGGGGTGGCCACAACTTTACCCTCCAGCAAAGGTCTGGGAGATTCCGCCTGTAGGCAGTTATGCATGTCTTGATCCAGGGGCTTGCGAAGCCTCCCCGACACATATGCGGTGACCTTTTCACTTGGGCCCACTCAGCTGATCAGCAGTGTCTGAGCCCCTTGGAGTCCAACATATGGGATTCTGCGCCATCCGGGTAGTTTTGGGGGGTTCAGCCTTCAAGAGGGCGCTCCGCGGCTGCCTGGGTCTTTCCTAATCGGAATCACTGTCCTCTCCCACTGGGGAACCCTCAGAGACGGGAGAGTGGATGGGGAGGGGTTTGGTATGTGGGGAGTCCATGTGGGCTCATGGGTTGGGGGTACCACCTTGCCCAATAAGGCATTCTTCAGTCTAGCAAAGGGATCCAGATCTACCTCAGGGGCTTGCGTGCATTTGCGTGGGTTCTCAGGGTTTGCGGGCAGCTTAGAAGGTAGGGAGGTTGAAGGCTCAGGTAAGTGTTCCCTCAAAGGGAGGGGTTGGAAGCACTTTTGTGCATAGTCAAGTCATTTCTTCTCCAGCGGCGCTACAGCATCTGAGACCGCCCTGTAAATAGAGGCATCTACTGCCTCACAAAACTCATCTGACACTGGAAAGTGAGCTATCTCTTCTTCCTCAGTGTAGGTATCCTCGTACTACTCGATTGCACCCAGATAGGGGAGGTAAGTAGTTACCAGTGGAAACGTATGGCTAAAGGGTAATATAAGCTGGAGAAACCCAGGCGAAATGGGAGGTGGTCAAACTACTCTTACAGGGGGGCAGTATCCTCCAAGGACACAATGCAGTCTTTTTATTTAGAATGGCCAGCGAACACATGTCCTTCCTCAATAGGCAGCGCAGGCAAATACAGATACAGACCCCAGGGGGCGTTCAAGTTACTGCTGTATTCAACAAAAAACATACAGACTCCAGAGGGGCATTCGGACTCCAGGCTGTGTGGGGCTTTGTAAACTATGCCCTGCACATGATTGGGCAGCACTCGGCTCTGTCAGATGGCATTTGTAGCAAACGGTGCCCGATCGCCCATGAGTGGATAGAGCATCTGCGTTGTATGCAGTGCGAATGCACGCCCTCTGTGGGTGGGAGGACTGTCGCGAGTCAGCCCACGCAGCTCTGCAGAGGCGATAGTTTATGAGGGAGATGCGACCGCGAAGGAGCGATGGACCATTCCCGCGGCTGCTACACACAGAAAACACTCAAACCTAAAATAAGGGACAGGTAATATGTCAGAAATACACCAGACGTATGAAAGAAAAACAGAGGGACCGAAGTCCCGGACTTATCTCAGCTGAAGCAGTGAAGAAAGGGGACGAGTTCAGGTGGACAGCAGCTGGGAAGGGTCATGCTGAGCCCTGATTGGACTATTACGTTATTGATGTTTCTTTCTGTTATTTCCCCATATATGATGAGAAATTTAGTTATATGGTGTTATAAATATGGCTGCTGTGAATAAATTTTAAGAAAGTGATGTCATAATCCTTTCTTTCGGGTCCTGACATAGAATCTTAAAGATACATGCTGGTGGGGTCATGCATTGCAGTTGTTGAAGAAGATGAGCAAAATAGCCAAGCACCGAAGAATGATAAAGGTGTTCCCCTACGCCATTATATGGTAGTAAAAGACAGACACAAGTGGAGTGCAGTGGTCCCCTCACACCTCTGGACCCTAGTGCGTCTGCATCTGTTGCACAATTGATATATACTCCCTTGGGCACAGGCAATCAGAAGCTGTTCTCTGATGTCAAGAACAATGGTTTCCATGCTGTGACAAAGATGGAAACCTGATTGAAAATTAATGAGAAGGCCTTTGCTTTCCTGATGTGCGATGAGTTGACAGGCATTTTGCAAATGTGAGGAAGACCTAGATCTCCAGGTCCACCTTTCATTTCTTAGGAGGGGGTGCCAATGGCATGTTTCAGTGTCTGCTGAGGGGCCGTGTTGGTGGCAGCGAGATGTTTGTGAACTTTGCATATGATTTTTTGGGTTGATGATCTTGAAAGTTGAGATGAACTTTGTGACTTGCTCTCAAACCTGATAGGAATACATGCCAAGTCATTTTTTGGTACAGAAGAAGGACATCATATTGTGACTTCTGAGGCATACTCTTCCTGTTCCTAGGTGGAATTCTTTGCTATACTGATTAATACTGGAAGTGGGCCTTTTTTAGGTCGAGCATTCAAGACCTCTTGTATATACTTTAGTATATATACTTTAGTATATACTTATATGTGTATGTACTTTGTGGGCTCTGGAGATCAGCCCTAGGACTTGTCTGCTTCCACTTAGAGACTTTTTTTCTGTTCAACTGCCTCAATTTAACTGTCTTGATAGAAAATGACCAGCAGAGGTCAGTAAAATACCAGAAGTGCTTTCTGCTGAGGGACTTTCTTTTTTTTATTTTTCTGGCAACTGCCTCTATTTAACTTTCTTGATAGAAAACGACCAGCAGAGGTTAGTAAAATACCAGAATCACTTTAGCATTCTTTAGATTCCAGTCCATAGAAATTGTTTTCCACGAGCACCCGTAGACAATAATATTTTTTTCAAATCTTGTATTTTCAGTGATATGACCACCGAAGGCCTTGCTTTTATATTAAAAACAGAGCTTTGGACTATACCATTTCCCGCTGAAAGGCAATATTTCTCTCCATGTGTTCCCATACCTGGCGTGTCACGCAGTTTGGTGCTTACTTTCCCTCCATGTTAAAGAACAGTAGATGTTTCAGCACCCAGGCTAATGTGCTGCGTAGCTAAATACATAGAAGGTCCCAAAGGCGAGACCGAATGCATTGCAAATGCTTGTTGTTCTTAGGAAGCCTGTTTCTGATATAAGGTTTAGGGCTGGGAGGTCTCAGAGGGTCCACCAAGTTGAGAGCACATGTCACTAAGTATTCTATGTGTGCAAAGATCTTTGGCCGGGAGTTTGATGATGTTGATAATGTTAAAATTTGTGACCTTCCTAGACCACAATTACAATTACAATGTATTTTGCATTCATGTATACACAGCACCCTCCTTGCTAACTTTAAGATATGTGCTAAAGAGCCATGGTGTTCTATAGTTGTTGCTGCATTTGAAGAGCTGTCAGTCTGGGGTGCTGATGGCAGTTTGGAATAATAATTCTAGCAACAGCACATTAAAAAACGACGAGGCATTATTGCTTCCCAAGGTTTGAGAAAAATGTCGACATTGGCGAAAATAGGCATCGACACAACCTTTACTTTCATTTCCTTAAATTGTCTATTTCTGAGAAAAGGAGATGTGAAAATCAGGGAATCACGAGGACGAACCAGGACAAAGGTCACTGGCGGTATATCATGGGACTTGTGCAATCTCCTTATCTGCGGAAGGAAATATTTTCAGTGTGCGGGTTCTTCACCCAGCCCCGAAACAACAGTCATTTTTCTATTTTTTAAACAAGTCTGTCACTCACTGAACAAGCAGTTGCAAAGCCAGCAGGAATGGCTGTGGTTAGCTGCGGCGCAGGGACGCCATTTAGGGGTAGCCAGGGGTCCTGCGACCCCAGGCTTGCCCCTTGCTTCCCCTGACACTGCTTTTTCGACCCCTGGCCCCTGAGGTGGCAAAATCCTAATGGACGCTGATTGGAGTTCTACCTGCCTGGTTTCTGTCAATTTTTGAATAATAGTAAAATAGTGAAAAATATTTTTCACTATTTAGTGTAATAAAAAATGGAGTACATTAGCTGGAGTATGACACTATCTGGAAGCTAAGGTAAATGAAAAATGCTGCTAAATGTATGTTGTAGGCATGCTTGCGGGGAGAGTGTGTTTACGTGCGTGAGAGTGTGTGAATGTGTTAGTATGTGTAAGCACGTGTGCGTGAGTCAAAGTAAAGGTCAAATGGCGTGCGATGTCACTGACGTCCATGCTGCGGTGATCGTTAATTTTTTTCAAATGTTTTATTGCAAACATATTCCACAAAATAAAAAGAAAAAGAAAACATGCTGCCCCTTAAACGTGACAACCATATCCTTGCAATAACAATTTTACATTTGAAAAATAACCGTCACATATAATTTTAACTGAACAATAATGGTGCTGCCCAGCAGGCAGCAGTACTTAGAACAGGGAAAGAAATCATTTCAGGTTTCAGCGCACATCCAGGAAAATATGATTATTATTGGGGCAAATAATTGTATTATTGGCTTTGAATTTCTGTAACCCAAAGACATTGCTTAAAGACAAGCAATACTAAAAATACAAAAGATTACAGAATCGAACAAAACAGCACTGGCAAAGTAAAGGATTGATCCACCAGTCCTGGCAATGAAGTGCACTTCTCTTCAGGTGGTTGAACACAAGAGATCATGCAAAATGGTGTCACTGATAGTGCAAGAGAGCCTGACTGAAGAGCGCTGACCCATTGCCCCATGCTGTATGCTGTGGTGGGTGGAAGCATATTATAAATGACAGTTAAAAAGACCAATGAATAAAGAAGGCTGATCAAAGTCCCTATTTACGTATGTAAATATCTTGAGATTGGAGGGACAGCTAAAGCTATCTCTAGGCAAAACAAAATAATGACATAAAGGGCAGCCATGGTTTTTTGGGCATGATCACCTGTTTGCCCTGAATTTTTAGCCAGGTCTTTCTTTTCATGGAGATGCAAGCAACTAGGCGTTCGAGTGACTTGGGCATCCAGCTGTACTTTTCAAATCATGTCAGGCCACACTGTCCTCTACAGCACACAGAAGGTCTACACCTGTATTCTCCAAGATGGTAGTGTCACAGCTTCTTGTTTTGACTGTTTTCTTTGAGTGTTGACCTTCCCACACACTGTGGCCCAAAGGAACAACATTTTACTCAGGACTGGGGACTATGGACGTCTCTTTCACAGCTTTCTTCAAAGTGGTAGGACAAGACAAGTAAGCAACACAGAAAGCTTTAATAGAGCTTCTAAAAACGTGTGGCTACAGAAAACCCTTTCAATTCAGCTTGGAAGCAGTGGGGGCTGAGGCGAAAGGAAATCTGAGTCAGCAGTTAAATAAAAGTAGGAAACAATATATTCTGAGTTTGATCTTGGGAGATACCCAGCACAAGAGTATGAGAAAGGAACCAACCACAGGACAACAGAGTGAAAGGGAGAGAGAGAGTTCTATTTTGCCCAGAAAAAAAACACCAGAGCTTTCTATGACAGTTGACACATATACACGGGTTCTTGTCCACCTATGGTTATAAATGACTATGGCAATCCTCACACTTAACATTTGTATCTTACGCAAACCATATAATGTACACAGATAGTATTAGGAAAATAGGCATAAGTACAATTCATCCATGCATACCACACAATTATGACTGTTACTTTCAACAGTCTTTTTATGTAAGTTTAGTGAATAATGCAAGAGGAGTAAAAATCACAGAAGGAACTTATAACTGGCTCGAGTTACACCTTCCTTCGGAAATCACTTCTTAGAACCGGCCTTGATTCAGTAAAATAGGTTAGAACCAATCATGTGGTTTAGTTATGCATATTAGGCTTATTGGCAGCAGTGGCGGCTGCTGCTTAACAGGGGTGGCGGGATAAAAAAAATTACACTTACCTGCAGGCCGGCGCGCCCTCCCTGTCCTTTTCAGTCATCGACACGGAGGAAGCACACAGGCTCCCCTAGCCATTGACGATGCTGCTGTTACCAGCATGACAGCTGCGTAGTGATCGGTCTGAGCACCGTGGTTCGGTGCTCCAATGAGGACTATGAGCCTGTGCATGTTCTCTATCCAGGCTGCGCATGACTGTTTGGCCTGCCCAAGATGGCCTGTAAAACCATCATGCGCACTTAGAGTGTGCTCACCACTCCTCCCCCTGGCCCCTGCTCTGGCCAGCCCAGCCCCACCCCACCCCTAGGCAGGAACGGAAAAATAAAATGATAACATTGCGTTATGATTTTATTTTTCCTTTTTAAACTGCTCGCAGAGCAGTGGGGCGACTCTCCTCCACTTTAGCTGATGCCAAGTCGAACTGGCAGTAAACTGCACAAACAGGCCCTGCAATGGCAAGCCTCAGATAGGTTTGAAAGGCTACTTGTGTGGGTGGCACAATCAGTGATGCAGGCCCACTAGTAGCATTTAATTTACAGGCCCGGGGTATACGGTATACCACTTTACAAGGGACTTACAAGTAAACTAAATATGCCAATTGTGTATACAACAATGTTACCATGTTTTGAGGAGAATCACATGCACTTTAGCACTGGTCAGCAGTGGTAGAGTGTTCAGAGTCCTAAGGCCAACAAAAAGAATCAGCAAGAAGAGGAGGTAAGCAGGCAAAACGTTTGGGGGAAGACCACCCTATGGATGACAGGTCTAACAGGATCCACATGCATTTAAAAGACAAGGCAGATGAATGGACAGTCACTGCTTAAACAGTACTTTTTATGTATTTAGTTTGGTTTATTATATAGTGCCGGCTATTGTCTTGTTATAACTTTGGAGCGCTGAAAGGCACAGAACAAATTAGAACAGAAATATCTACAGTACAGAAGAAAAAACTAACCAGCTGTTACAGTCTGTTGCTTCTGGCATTCTTCCATCGCTCTGCGCAGTCTAGGGCAAAGACTTTATTGATAAGTGTGGATTCCATAGGATTTTTCTGAATAGGAGATAGTTAGGTTTGGCTCTGAGCTTGGAATCCAAGGCATTCGACAAATGTGCGCCCTTCACTGCGAGAAATCCACCACCATGTTTCTGACAGTTGAAGGGGCATAGTAGAATCTTGAGTGGATGTTTAAATTCTTGTGCATCAAAACATGTGCCCAGGCAATATACTAAGATTCTCCAAATGTATATCATATGTAAACAACTGCAAGCTTCTATTGACCTCTGTAAGTCAGATTCTTCTACATGCCATACAGAACATCCTATCATATCTCACCCTTGAATATGTAAAGCTTTCAATATGTTTTAAGACTATGGACCTGATTTAGAATTTGGTGGATAGGGAATATCACGCCTTATTACAAGTATGATAGGCTATAATGCACTTGCAATAAGGCAACAGGGATATCCGTCCCGTTTGTGATGTCACAGAGTAACCCAGTCCTCTAACTCTAAACAAAGCTCTATGTTCTTCCAACCTGTAAAGGAAGCATTAAAAAATAAGTGCTGAATTATGTGCAAGAGTATGGCCAAAATGTACATGTTCAGCGTAACATGTTGCAGTTTACAAAACTTTATAAAACACATTAAATAAATAAATAACAGAAAAAATAGAGATTCTCCAGTTTCAGTGTAAATCGTCTTTGAGAGAGGATGTCATCACGTATTCCAAGATACATTTTATTCTAACATGAATCATAGATCATGATCTTATCACAAGCAGGTTAAACTATGGCAACACCCTCTACTACGGAATACCCGCCCACCTCACACACAACTCCAAACCATCCAAAATGCTGCCACAAGACAGGTTCTCAACCTTCTTCCCGCACCCCATCACTCCTCACCTCTGAGAACTCCACTGGCTCCCTGTCCAGAAACGCTGCCATTTCAAGATACTCACCCTCGCTTACAAAACGCTGCATCAGAAGGGACCCACATAACTCAACTGCTGACTGCATTTCCACCAGCCAGCCTGGAACCTCCAATCTACCTCGCTATCACTCGCACACATCCCCCGCATTTTCAGAAGCAGGACAGGAGACCGTTCTTTCTCCTACCTTGCAGCAAAGACCTGGAACGCCCTCCCCCATGACATCAGACCAGCCACCACACTCACAACATTCCACAAGAAACGAAAGACCTGGCTCTTCGACTGATACTCCTGACCTCCCACACCTAGTCAGCGCCTTGATACCCTTGCAGGTGATTAGTTTGCACTCTACAAATACTTTTACATTACATTACACAGATATATCAATGTGTTAGATATGTACATATTTTTATAATTTTATAGCCTCCCAGACCGGTATACTTCCGAATAGCTTGCAAAGCTGTCACTATATTCAGTCTATAGGGGCGCAAGTATAGGGCCACATCATTCGCGTGTATACTTTTATTTTTGTTGCACTCGTGAAAGAGGGATGGATGCCGCCATGTGATCGTATATATTGACCGAAGGGTTCTATAAATAATGCGAATAAAGTTGGAGAAAGGGGACAACCCAGGAGAGTCCCCTGACTGGGGAACACCGTCACCACCCTGGCATTATTTATTATTATTTGGGCAGACATACCCGTATACAGTCTGGCTATTGACCCTGAGAGCTGGGGCGGGAAATTAGATTTCTCCAAGATTTAAAGAAAAAATCCCAGCTCACGAGGTTAAAAGCCTTCTCCGCATCTAGAAAGGTTACAACTGTGGGAAGATTATCGGTAGAAACCAGGTCTATAAATTCCGACAAATAATAAATATGTGTTCTCAAGCTACCGCCTTTTATAAAACCACACCGATCACGATGAATTAATAACCTCATTACAACATTAATTCGATTAGACAGAATTTTTGTGCAGAGCATGTAATCAGTGTTTAAAAGTGTAATGGACCTATACCACAATGTGGCTAACTCATCCTTCCTTTTCTTTAAAAATTTACTAAAACACCTTTCTTAAAGGAGGGTGGAATAGAGCCCCCAGATAAGACTGAGTTAAACAAATGAAGTGCTTATAAAATTCCGCCCGATACCATCTTCCCCGGGCAGCCCCCTCCGATACCATCTTTCCCCGGATCCCCCAATACCATCTTCCGCCGGAGCACATTTTTCAAATGCAACAAAATCTATATGTGTATCTGTAAACTTGTATGACCTATGGGTCCACCATAGCCGAGAGTCAGAACACACATATAAAGCAAGTTGAGTCTTGTATGTATAACTAACAGATGACTGAAATCTGTGCATATCTTGTCAGTGGCCAATGGGTTGCCCTTGACCAATTTTAGAAGGGAAGTAGTTCAAGTGCTCTAATTTAATATGTTCTAACTCAGTGCTCATATCTTTTATTTATCACAATTCTCAGGACTGTCTAAATGACCACATTCACTAGGAATCTGTCTAGGTCCTGGCCATCTTCAACACCCTTTAGGGCCTGTAGTGGAAACTGCATTCTGACTGACAGCTGTATAAAATGGTAAACTGGTCTAAGATATAGCACATATAATGGATTCAGTGTAAAAGAACTCCATATAAAGAAGAAGCGGCAGCAACCTAGATGCGCGAAATGTTATTCTAAAGACCACCAAACAAGCGATACCTCAAGAGATAACAGGGTTTGCACTGACAACACTTGCCAGCAGTAAAAGGGTCATGTAGCCCCATTGTACAGTTTATGATTTAGCCTCAGCTGGAGTATGACATCACACTTTTAGACATATGACGAAAAATAATCGAGATAGAGTTTCATATTCATTCTCCTCCTTTAATGATGTAACATTCTGGAGGGACTTCTCTTACACCCGGATTCTAATCCCAAGGTCAGACACAGCGTAGACTCAACTAGACAGAACAGTAATGCATCAAAGTCACCAAGCTTTACACTTTCTGACAGCGGGCCTAGTCACTGTGCTTATCTATAGACTTGTTAGTGATAAATGTTATGCAGCCCCAAACTGAGAAAATAAAATGATGGAAAGTAAACAGAGTACACATTGCGAATTCAAGGAGTCAGTAAGTTTTTATTTGAAATAATTTTTTACACTGATGAACATAGTTGTTACCAGGGCACGACAGCATGCTCTATAGAAAGTAATACATTGTTGTTTTCTTGTGAAGTGGCACAGTGGAGCAGTTGTTTCGGTTTCTAAAATCTTTGATTGGATGATTTCTTTTGGAGAGCATGTGTACTAAGGGTTCTTTGTTTTTTAGCAAGTCCACACAGATTTTCAAACTATACTTATAAGCATGGTTATTTTTCTTCCTATCAGTCTTCTAAAATACCTGACCTTCTAGCTGTTTCCTTTCTTGATACATGACATTAGACAACATATTTACTAGCTGTAAATTATGCAGATGATGAACCCACTTGCCATTTTAAAAGAGTTTACATTTGTTTGTTTTTCATTATTAGTTACACTCTTCAGCCCCTGAAGAAGGGAGTGCATCCCGAAATGCATTGGGCTATTGTATTTTGTAATGAATGATATTGTACAACACAAAGATGTATTATATGAAGTAATATTATTGCATTCAGCAACTGTAATTGCATTTATCAATTATAGGTGTGATTTTGTGTATTAGATCAGAAAAAGACTTGTTCTAATATATTTGTATACTGGTTGAAAAATAAAAACTGATATATATTCAGTTTAAGTTTTCTTTGAATTGGTTTCATATTTGTGATAAATTCATTAGGCAGTGCTTGCGGGGTCCAAAGAATTAATGTCTTTGACTGAATTGTGAAGCAAAGTATGTGTACAGTAGACAACATACACACCCGCAAATGCACGCACTTATCCAATCTGTAAATCCAGTTAAAAAGGTGTGCTTGATAGATCAAAAGAGCTCTAAAAAATGAGCCACCTGTACAATCAGCACAAGCAGTTTTTCCATACTTTCCAGGCCCTCATTTTCTTTATATGAGCCAAGAAACCAATAGTCTCTAAACACTATTCATGTCCTATACTCTCAAGATGCGGAAGTAGCTTTTTAATTCACAAATCCCTGTTTCTTGTGCTTGGTATGACGTTTGATGTCTTCACTTAAAAGACGTGCTGTATCTGATTTTAATGAATTTTAATTACACAACACACACAACAACTGGCACATTTGCAATTTTTAAATATTCTGGTTAGTGTGTTAATGCATATTTTCCTTGCAATCCCCCATATAATGACAGGAGTTCTAAAAGCTATTTTCTCACCTCAGGATACTAATTTTTTTTATTTCAGTCTCCTATATTATCTACATAGATGCCTTTTGTGCACCTAGCAGGAGATTTACTAAAAGTGACACAGGGCAGCAACCAAAGTTGCTGCGCTGTGTTGCATCGAAGAGAGAGAGAGCAGTCTAGCTCCGTGTATATTAAGATATGGCTGTTTCACTTTAACCATATTCTGGTGCACTCAAGGCTGCCTTGCATCAATGCACAAATCTTTGAACTATAGTGTGGTGTGAAGTGTTATGTTAAGTTATGTGTATATGTAAAGCGCACTATCACCCGAAGGGAATCCTGGCACTGAGCAGGTGTATGTGCTTAGCCGTGCATATGGTAGGCTGGTTAATTGAAAAGACAGGTCTTCAGCTTCTTAAGGAAGTAAAGAAGAGAGGAGGAGGCTCTGAGATGTACTGGGAGGCCGTTCCATGCTTTAGGGCCGATATAAGAGAACACCCGCCCTCCTGATCTGGTTCCATGTATATGTGGGATGTGTGTGAGTAGGAGTCCTGCACAGTGGAGGCATCTGGGTGGTACAACTTGCTGGTAACTTGGGCATGAGTGACAGTTTTTCTTGTTTTGCTTGGAGACCACTTGAAGATCTTACTGACCATATTCAGGGTGTGGAAGCAAGATGCAGTGATGGCGTTGACTTTTGCAGTCATGTCCAGTTTTCTGTCAATGATTATTCCAGGGTCCCTGGGGTAGAAGCCGAGTGTGGTTATGGGTCCGAATTCAGCCGTCAACCAGCTAAAGTTCCATCATGCAGTGTTCTTGCCGAAGATCACTACTTCTGTCTTGTCGGTGTGGAGCTTGAGACAATTGGCTTTCATCTAGTTAGCGACTTCATCATGCAGGCGGTGAACTTATTATTTGTGTTGGAGGTCTTATCAGTGAGAGAGAATATGAGTTGTGTGTCATTGGCATAGGAGAGGATGTTGATGTTGTGTGGACACTGGCCAGAAGGATAATATATGCATTGAAGAGGGTGGGGCTGAGCAATGAACCTTAAAGCACTCCACACATGAGATTACTGGCTTTGGAGGAATAAGGAACAAGTCTGGCAGCTTGTGTTCTATCCATTCATAAGGAGCAGATCCAGAGGTGAGCAGGTCCTTGGATGCCAATCTTGAGCAGAAGTCTAATGAGGATGGGGAGTGAAACCAGATCAAATGCTGCAGAGAGGTCCAAGACAATGAGGGCTGCCATGTCTCCTCTGTCAAGGATCATGAGGATGTCATCTGTGGCAGCGAAAAGTGCTGTTTCTCTACTGTGGTTAAGCCTCAATCCAAACTGCGTGGCGTTGAGGAGCTGGTGGTTGCTGAGGGGGTTGGTGAGGTGTCGGTTGGTTAGTTTCTCTAACACCTTTGCTGGGTATGGTAGGAGGGAGATGGGTCTGTAATTGGAAAGCATGGCTGGGTCAGCAGAAGGTTTCCTGAGCAGGGGCATTACAGTGGTATGTTTCCAGGTGCCCTGCAATGTGACTGAGTTGATAGAGGCATTGAGGGTGGGTGTTAGTGCTTTGCTGATCTGTAGGAGTCCTCTGGTCAAGGTGTGGTAGGGGCAACGGTCAGATGGGGCCTCCAAGTGGATGGTCTTCATGGTAGCAGAGACTTCGACAGTGGTGACAGCGGGCCACGAGGTCAAGGTTTGTTCTTCTTACTTTGTCAACAACGCAGCAAAATTATTAACCAGTACTCTGTCAACTACGCAACACCAATGCAATAAAACGTCTATATGGCCAATGCTCGCTCTGATTTGTTCTTTAAGTGTTCTCCTACTTATTCTGACGAGTAGCAATATATATAGCATGGGTTTAGGCCCATTATCCAGTATGGACTTAAACTTTAAGAAAACAAGAATGCCAACACGGTTTCTCATATAAGAATGTAAGTATGTGTTTTCTACTAGAGCAAAATAAAAGACAAGCGCTCCAAATTGAAAATTATTTTATTCTTCTGTTCGCTTTATTTTCTTTGATGAAATGTTCACATTATATTGGAAGACGGGCACATTCTTCAATACTGGTGTCAGGATGCTACACTTAACAAATGTTTCACCCTTGATGGAATATAAAATGAAGGCTTTCTCAAGGATGGAAGATTAATATACCTTTATGGATAACATTTCCATTTGGAAACAAGTTTACAACTATATCATGAATCTGTGTAAAATCTTATGTGTGTTTCACAATATACATGGAAAAAGAAACGTACATTGAGAAGTGTTCTTAGTTGCATGTAAATACTGATTCTGGTGCATATTGAGGTTGGTAGTCTAGTGTATTGTAATTTCAAAAATAAAATATCAGAAAATAAATATCATGCTATGGAAATATTGTAGCACAACATCGTGATATCCAAAATAATATAGGCATAAATATCAAAGATAAGAATATTTTTGTATGTGTTATTTGTAATAGCATTGTAAAATATATTAACAAAAATATTGTTGTATATAATATCGTTTATATGTTAATTTTGTATGGTATTTGTGTTATGTTTATAATTTGTTTAATGTAAATTTTAATTGAAAAGCTTTGCTTTTATATTTATTTATGGTAAAAATGTATATGTATGTCATTTTATTTTGTTGTATTCTTTTGAATTTAGTAGTTAAATGCATGTTTTTAAAATCTTTAGGAGGGGGATGTTGTGTTTGTAGGGAAGAAGGGTAGGGGGATGTTTAATTTATGTTCATTTCAATAATTTTGTATTATTTGAATATTTTTAAAATAACAAAGAAATATGGTAAAAACAGTTGTTTTAAGTGCATTGTATTTTTTAAATTTCAAATTGTGAAAGAATAGTTTTTTATAAATGGAAGTTAAATTTTGTTTTTATAGACTTATAAATGTTGAGGGCCTGATTCACAAAGGGCCTCTGCATTCATGGCGGTGGCCCCACAGTCATGGCGGAGTCCTGGCACTCGGGGAAGAATTCTCATACCGGGGACTCCACCATGACTGAGGGGCCTCCGCCATGAGTGCAGAGGCCCTTTGTGTATCAGGCCCGGAGTAGGTATTATTGATACATGTATGTTTTATTATATTAAATATATTTGTATTATGTTAATACAAAATACTATATTTCATTTTTTATTTTAAACAAATTCATTTTTTTAAATAAATCAGATTTGCTGATGAGTATTTTCTTCTTTTGGGTTTTCGTGTGTGTGTGTGTGTATATATACATATATATACATATATATATATATATATATATATATATATATATATATATATATATATATATATATATATATATATATATATATATATTCACTGAAAAACCATAGGTTTTAGGGACAGTTATAGTTAGTTGGACATTTCACTCGTACAAAACCAGAGAAATTCCCCGTTATAGTTAGTTCAGCTAACTATAACTCGCGCCCCGCAATGCACTGCTGATGACGTCACATATTACATCACTCATGACATGGTCAGTGACATCACTGATGACATCACTGATGACATCTCAAATGACATCACTGATGACATCATCCATGTGATAATTTCATGCATCTTCTCACACCCTAATATAACTAATATACAAACACTCAGGCACCCATACAGATACTCAGACAACCAATCAATAACCCATGTAGACGCTCATGTAGCTATTCGCAAACCCATGCAGCCGCTTACACACCAACAGACAGACGGATACAGACATTCACACAGTTTAGTCAGTAACCCATGCATTCAGTAAGATACGTTTAATGACTCACTTATAGTCAGTCACGCACCTACTAAATCATCCATTCAGACACTTATACACCCACTCATTCTTCAATACGCCTTTCCCTATATATATTAAACATTATTAAACTTTACAGAAACACACAGTCACTGGATGATGTCATCAGTGATGTCATCAGTGATGTCATTTGAGATGTCATCAGTGATGTCATCAGTGATGTCACTGACCAAGTCATGAGTGATGTAATATGTGACGTCATCAGCAGTGCATTGCGGGGGCGCGAGTTATAGTTAGCTGAACTAACTATAACGGGAGAATTTCTCTGGTTTTGTACGAGTGAAATGTCCAACTAACTATAACTGTCCCTAAAACCTATGGTTTTTTCAGTGAATTTCAAAGGTTTTTAAATGCTAATTTCTAACTATAACGTGTCTGAAACCTATGGTTTTTCAGTGAAGTTCAAAGGTTTTTTAAATGCTAATTTCTAACTATAACGTGCCTGAAACCTATGGTTTTTTAAGTGAATTTCAAAGGTTTTTTAAATGCTAATTTCTAACTATAACGTGCCCGCCCCCTCCCTTCACCACTGTGCAAACGCGCCCCGTGGCTCGTTTTAAGTTGGGGATTAAGTCCCCTTGAATCATGAGGGTCCCTGGGGTCCAACTAGCCCACCCTGTACCTCCAGTATGCGCCAGGGAGCTGCGTTGCAGAGAGGTGTTCAGAGCCACGCCCCTTTTTACACCTCTCTGCAACGCAGCTCTGTGGCGCTTCTGGACGTACCTGGTGGGCTAGTTGCCCCCAGGGACCCTCAGGATTGAAGGGGATTTAATTCCCCATCTTAAAACGCGCCACGGGGCCTGTTTGCACACATGTCACCTGTAGCCCCGCCCCTCCCTTCACCACTATGCAAACGCGCCCCGTGGCGCGTTTTAAGTTGGGGATTAAGTCCCCTTGAATCCTGAGGGTCCCTGGAGTCCAACTAGCACCATGTATCTCCAAAGCGCCACAGAGCTGCGTTGCAGAGAGGTGTAAAAGGGGCGTGGCCTCTGTACACCTCTCTGCAACGCAGCTCCCTGGCGCATACTGGAGGTTGTTGGTGGGCTAGTTGGCCCCCAGGGACCCCCAGTATTCAAGGGGAATTACTTCCCCTTCTTACAACGCGCCAGGGGGCGCGTTTGCAGACTGCTGCAAGGAGGGGGCGGGGCACGATGCCGGTCTTTTTCTTTTCTCTTTATCTTTGTTTTCTATGGGAGGTGGGCTGCGTGGCCCCCCTTCACTCGGCCACTTTGGCCCCGGGGACCCCATCCCCCGGGGCCTGAGGATTTTCTATTTTTTTTAAAGAAAAAAAAAAAAACGGGAAGGGGGACTCGTGGCCCCCTTTCCCTGGGCCTCTATTGGCCCCGGGGACCCCATCCCCGGGGCATGCCCACTGTTTTTTAAATAATTTTTGGAGGGGGCTGCGTGGCCCCCTCCTCAGGCCAATTAAGGCCCGGGGACCCCATCCCCGGGGCCGGCCTATGCGTCTTTTTTTTTTTTAATCCTTTTTTGGGAGGGGGCTGCGTGGCCTCCTCCCGGGCCACTAATGGCCCGGGGACCCCATCCCCCGGGGCCTGGCCACCTGTTGGGGACCGTGGGGGTCCCCAATCCCCGCACGGTCCCGCCGGCTCCCGCGTCCTGCGGGAGCCAGCATTGCTTTCCATAAGGGAGCTGCTGACATGCAGCTCCCTTATGGAAAAGCAATCTGCTTGCTTCATTGAAGCGAGAGCAGGTTTCCTGCTCTCGCTTCAATGAAGCAAAGCAAGTTTGCAATGACAGGACGGGGCCGCGCGGCTCCCGTCCTGCCATTGCAAACAGCAGTGTCCCGGGGTAGGCACCCCGGGACACTGCAGGAGCCGGCCCTTGGGGGTGGCGGTCCCCAGGGCCACCACAGGCTCCAGGAGGGGGCCGCGCGGCCCCCTCCCTTCAATTGCACAGCCCCGGGAGGTGGTGGTCCCGGGGCTTCGAGGGTCCAAAACGGACCCCCACATTTCTTTTCTAAGTGCCCCCGGGGCGTGTGGGGGGGCTGTGGCCCCCCACACAGTGATTTAAATGTAAAAAAAGAAGCCCCGGGGGGTGGCGGTCCCCGGGGCTGCGGGAGGGCAGAGAACCCTCCCGCACCATTTTTATTTAAAGCCCGGGGGTGGTGGTCCAGGGCTTAGGGGCCTTAGAGGCCCCCTATAAAATATAAATGAACCCTCCGCATGCCCCCGGGACTTGGCCCACCCGGGGCAAAATAGCCTCGGCGCGGGAGACCGCGCTTCGATTTTTTTATCGGCGGGATCCGCGCACCTAACCGCATCCTGCCGATTTAAAAAAAAAATGCTTTTCTCTGCCCAGGGGGTCCTTGTGGGACCCCCTGAGCAGACCTAGGGGGTCAGGGTGTTTCTACCCTGCCCCCTTAGTGCGTTTTGCGCACTTATTTCTGTGCCTCGGTTCTACTGAGGGACAAAATGGCTGCCAACACTTCCTGATTTGGAGTGTTGACAGCCAATTAGCATGCAGCTCGTGATCGGGAAGGTGCGCGGACCCTCCGCGGCCATAGATATATATGTGATTTTACTTTTGATTTTCTCAGCAACTATTGAACGGATTTACACCATTTAACAAAAAGGGTTCTTTCTGAACCAAGAACTACCTCTTTGCCAAATTTGGTGTAATTCCGTTCAGCAGTTCGAGCTGTAGCCGTGTCTAAAGTTCCCTATGGAAAATTGCATGGGGAAAACACGTTTTGGGACCCCCTTTTCTCGGCCCCGCTTGCCGAATCACCCGAAACTTTCAAGATAGGAGCGGACTGGAGCGGGCCATATGTTTTGAAAATTTCGCGAAGATTCGTCAACCGGCGCCAAAGTTATTTCAAATAGAATGTTGCGGATTTCCTATGGAAAATAGGTCCTAACTATAACTATCTACTGGCGACCGCCAGTAGATAATATATATATATATATATATATATATATATATATATATATATATATATATATATATATATCCACAACACTTCACGCCACCAGAAACCTCTCCAAGGACGAGAAGGCAGACCCAGATTCAGTGCAAAAAACGGGTTTATTCAAGGAATGCCCGCACCTCCGCCATTAGGCGTTTCAGCCTCCTCCGAGGCCTTGATCACATGACGCGTTTCAGAACCATTTTTTCATTTTTAAAGTGACAGTGCAAACAATCTCACGTGAAGATGCATCATAGACATAGAAGGTACAATTCATTTGGTAGTGATGAACCTAGTGACTCGGAGCATTTGCAGAATTAATCCCCACTGTGGGAAATACAATAAATATGTGCAAGGTGAGCAACATTATAAATATTCATGAAGTCATAAATATTTAAAATATATAAAAAGCATGACAAGAATAAATAAACAAATTATTTGGTTCAGATATTGTTACACAGACAGTACTAAAATCACTGGTGTAAAAATGACATAAAAAAGATCATATATCAATATATACAATTTCTTATTAATTAGAGGCAATCAAGACCTTTCTAAAAAATCGGTCATAAAACCACGTAGTTGCATAATAGTACATCTGTTCTTGCTTGCCCCAGTTATGCTTAAAAACTAGATTGCACACATGCTCTGTTAGCTGAAAATCCTAGATTCTAGAATCCTGCCCCAGTGGGCCAATGAACATGAATGACCATTCAAAGATAAAAAAAGTGCTAGTGCTGGAAGATAAAAGAAGTGCTCTAACCCTCTTTGAATCACGGCCGTCATTCAAAGGTGTGAAATTGTATTAAAAAGATAAAAAAAAGTTTTTATTGTAATGTCAGTGAAGCGGAACTGATGCCAGCTAAGAGATACTGGATGTGAGAACAGGGTTATTCATAGGCAGGTGAAAAAATCCTCACTGATATTCAGACCGTACAGTGTTTTGCAGTTGAGCTCCAAGATGTATTTAGTTTCTAGTTTCCTAAGGAGGTGTTCTCGGTTGCCACCCCTTCTAAGAGGCAAGACAGTGTCCACAGCAAAGTACTTCAAATGTTGTACGTTGCTGCCTTGATGTTCCTGGAAATGTCTTGCCACTGGATAAGTGGCATCTTTGTTGTTTATGGCCCTCATGTGCTGGAGTATCCGTTTGTGGACCTGCAGCTTAGTACTTCCCACATAGCGCAGACCACACGGACACTCCAGCACGTATACTGCAAATTCAGTTTTGCAGTTAAGGGATTTTGTAATGGCAACTGGTTTTGGTTTGAATGGAGTAGTGTATGACTTGGTGTTAAGGCCATACTTACAGGCTTTGCATGTGGAACACTTGTAAAAGCCTGTCCTGCTGCCAAGCCAATTTTTGGTCAAAGTAACCTCGGGGCTGCTTTTTACCAGAGCGTTGCTCATGGAGCGGGCTTTCCTATAGGAAATACCTGGAGTAGCTGTCAAACAACTACCTAGTACTGGGTCATTAAGTACCAGTGGCCAGTTTTTGTTCACGATTTTGCGGAGGGTTTTGTATTGGCGGTTAAATGTCAACACTAACCTGGTTGGCTGTGACATAGATTCATTAGTATGATTCTCCTTGGTGGCTTTGGGTGTTAATGCTGCTGAACGCTGTAATTTGTTGGCCTTGTCTATGGCCGTCATAACCACTCCCTCTGGGTACCCCTGGCCAAGAACCTTTCCTTGCTTTCTCTCTGTGCCTGCCTGCAATCATAGTCTGTGCTGCATATCCTTCTGATCCTCAACATCTCCCCGTAGGGGATGCTGTTGATCAGATGGCCTGGATGATGACTAGAGGCATGCAGCACAGTGTTGCCTGCAGATGGCTTCCTGTGGAGACGGGTTTCTAACTTGTTGTTCTCAACATATATCTCTACATCAAGAAAGACTATGCTGGCTTTGCTCATCTGAGCTGAGAACTGCAGATTCAAGTTGTTATTGTTAAGTTCTGATACAAATGCACGCGCATCACATTCACTGCCCCTCCAAATCAAGAACAAGTCATCAATGTATCTATGCCAGCAGAGTACATGACTGACAAGGGTCTCACTGTGTGTTGCCATGAGGACCCGCTCCTCTCACATGCCCATGTGCAAACAGGCATAACTGGGAGAAAAGCAGGCCCTCATGGCAACCCCCCTGACTTGCTGAAAGATCTGATTGAGGAACAGAAAAAAGTTATTCTCTAGGCATATGGAAATCATGGCTAATAACATCCTGTTGTGTGCGTAATATTGCATAGGTCTAGTATTCAAATAGAATTCAACCGCTTTGATACCATCACAATTATGTATACTTGTGTACAGCGAGGTAACATCAAGCGCTGAGTACACAATCATCTTCCCAGTTTACATTCTGTATTTTGCGCAGGAAGTCCCCCGTGTCCTGAATGTATGATGGGAGCTTCCTGACATGTTCCTGCAGGAAGAAATCCACATATTTGGATGTATTCTCCAGTTGACTCCCCTGGGCCGATATGATGGGCCTCCCCGGAGGTTTATGCATGTTTTTGTATATTTTGGGGATAAAATAAATAGCTGGTATGACGGGGTAGTCTACTTTCAAAAATTTGAATTCTTGTGCACTTAGCAGACCCGCAGATTTCCATGCCAAAAGTTTGTTGTTGAATTCACCCCATGCACATTTGACTGCTTGTATGGTACTCCTTTTGTAGCAGGTCCTGTCATTTAATTGAGAAAGCGCCTCATCCATATATAAGTCACGTGGCCACATGACCACGTTGCCGCCCTTGTCTGACTGTCTGATAATGATATTATCATCTCCTTGTAGTTTCTTAATCAGTTGGGAATAGATACGATCATGTTTTGTATACTTCTTTTGGGACCTCATAGTGGAACAATAAAGCTTTTTCAATTCATAGATTACCTTTTCATGAAAAATATCCACATTGTCACGGAGCATTATTGGACAAAACGACGATTTTGGTCTAAAATTGGTTTGTATAGTTGCCCCAATTTGTGATTGATCAAGACCAGCTTCATTCATAATTGGAGTTATATTCTGTTCGTCAAATAATTGCTGCAAGTCCCTCAACAGAGCCACATCCCCAGCTGCCAGCGTTGGGCTAGCACTTGTTTCTTCAGGCATGGTTTTTTCTCTATTCTGTGCTCCTTGGGTTAAGTGATATTTACGTAATTTGATTTTGCGCACAAATTTGTACAGATCTATTCTTGTTTGTGCATAGTCTAAGTCTCTCACAGGGCTGAAGGAAAGTCCCAGTGCCAAGATTTTTCTTTCTTCGTCACTCAATATATATATATATATTATCTACTGGCGGTCGCCAGTAGATAGTTATAGTTAGGACCACGTTTCCATAGGAAAAGCATTTTTTGATGTGCTTATAACTTTGGCGTCGTTTGACGAATCTTTACGAAATTTTCCAAAACGTTCCTCTTTTCAGGTGAGCTCCTATCCTGAAAGTTTGGGGGTGATTCGTGAAGGGGGGCTGAGAAAAAAGGGGGGTCCCAAAATGTGTTTTCTCCATGCAATTTCCATAGGAAACTTTAGACAAGGCTACAGGTCAAACTGCTGAACGGAATTACGCCAAATTTGGCAGGGAGAAAGGTCTTGGTCCAGAAAGCACGCTTTTGTTTAAATGGGGTAAGTCCGTTCAGTAGTTTTAGAGAAATATCAAAATTTACAGATATCAATATTTGAGAATTCTGACATCTGATTGGCTGAGGCGTTACGGGCACGAGCTTGCGGCTGATTGGCTGCAAACTGTTGAAACTAGGAAGTGTTGGCAGCCATTTTGTGATTCAGTCCGTCAGCTCACAACTCTCCCTCTACAAGGCATCAGGTCCGTAGTTCTACCTCTGCGAGGCAACACTAAAAATATACTGCAGCTCTGTCTGTGCGAGATACCCCTTTCACGGTCCCTCTCCCACATCACCAGCTCGCGGCTATGCCTTTAGAAGTGAGTCCGTCGGCTCACATCACCAGCTCGCGGCTATGCCTTTAGAAGCGAGTCCGTCGGCTCGCAGCTCTGCGACTGCGAGCTGTGAGCCATTTTGTGACTCAGTCCGTCAGCTCGCATCTCTCCCTCTAAAAGGCATCGGATCCGTAATTCTACCTCTGCGAGGCAATACTGAAAATATCCTGCAGGTCTGTCTGTGCGAGATACTCCTTTTACGCTCCCTCTCCCCACATCATCAGCTCGCGGCTATGCCTTTAGAAGCCAGTACGTCGGCTCGCAGCTCTGCGTCTGCGAGCCGTGGGGCCCGCAGCTCTACCTCTGTGAGCCACCTCGTTAGCTCGTAGCTGTGTCTGTGCTAGGAGGCCCGTCGGCCCGTTACTCTCCCTCTGCGAGTTAGCCCGCCGGGTTGCAGCTCGGAGGGCTCGCAGCTGTATCTGTGCGAGCTAGCCCGTTAACTGATAGCTGTGTGTCTGCTAGCAGGCCTGTTGGCCCGTTGGTCTCCCTCTGTGAGTCAGGCCACAGCTCTCCCTCTGCGAGCCGGTTCGGTGCTGTGCTTTTGCGAGCCAACGGCTCGTAGGTCTCCCTCTGCGAGCTGAGCCCACGGGCCGCAGCTCTTCCTTTGCGAGCCTGCCCGACGGCCCGCAGGTGTCCCTCTGCTAGCCGAACCGCAGCTGACACTCTGCGAGCCGAAATTGGGAATATAAGGCGGCTCTAAAAAAAGCCCTTCTGTTTATTA
This sequence comes from Calotriton arnoldi, assembly GCA_963921515.1. Lineage (NCBI taxonomy): Eukaryota > Metazoa > Chordata > Amphibia > Caudata > Salamandridae > Calotriton > Calotriton arnoldi. The sequence continues at coordinate 618,668 of CAWUFW010004763.1, forward strand.
GTTGGAGCTACATGTAAGTGCGAATGCACAGCTTCAGGTTAATCAGGAAAATTCGGTTTACCTCATCTGTGAAGTGTACTCCATCACTTCTGTAGATATCAGTGATATCAAAACGTATGTTGTTGTTGTAAATCGACCCCATTCTATGGTCTCTGAGGTATGCAGACACAGCTTTGTTGACATTCTTCCTAGATTTTTCAATCTTATGACAAAATTGGTTTGACCATTTCCACTTCTGTCTTTGGCATATATTGGAATATACAAAGACAGTTTGAGGCAAAAGTAACATCAATTGTCCAAAGGTGTCCTTCATAAGCATTTCCAAACCTACCCAGTCAATGTGTCTAGGTCGTTACCACCACAGTGCACAATCATGAGATCAGGGTGTTGGAGATGCAAACAGGTTTTAACCAAAGGGAGCAATTGGTGCCACTTCAATCCTCTCTGTTCAAACCATTTAATGTACACATTTTGTAAACCTAGGTCTAAGTCAATACGTCTCTGTTCTGCATACCTCTTGCACCAGAAAACATAGCTATGTCCTACAATCCACACTAGCATTTTGAAGGTATGGCTAGAAGATATGGATAAATGTCTGTAGCTCATGCAGTCCGTTCGTAGAATAAGAGGTATGTTTAAACATGGGGAACTACTTTTTTTTACATACAAAACGTTAACGGATTGGGAGATGAAATGTAGTGTGTCTTAAAAGTAGGGTGTATATTAGTTTTGATGAAAAGCATCTTTGTGATTGGTTAATAAAAAAGCAGTTTATACGTGGAGTACATATTATAGGATGAAATTTGCTCAGCTCAACCACACCTGCTAATTGTATTTGGAAAGTGCAGTTCAAACTTGAAAGAATGGTGAACTTTTGACCTCCACGTGCCGTTAAATGTTGGAGAAAATGTTGCAAAAAAATATCGGAAGGTTTAAAAAATGATGAACTTTTAACCTGCACGTGTCGTAGAATGTTCTAGAAAGTGTTGATACAATACCTTGAACTTTTCACCTGTATGTGTCCTTAACAAAACAGTTTATATGGAAAGTTCAAAAATAAGCAATAAAGAGGTTTTGCAATCTAAAAAAAATATGGAACTATTCTGATTTGTTCTTTACATGGATTTATGTGTAGAGGAACAGGGAAATTGTGCCATTACTGGTTCCATTCTTGATAAAAGCGGTGCATTACATGTACTGTGTGACAAGAAAAGAATTGCATGCGTTTGTGACATTTGAAATCTGCATACCAACTAGGAAGGTAAATTAGAAATTAAGAAGGTGTGTTATGTGCGGGGGTGTATCCCTTTGGCAAGCTCCGCCTCTGTGAGCCAGACATTGTTTTTGCATAGGTGCTGGACGACATCTGATGCAGCCCCATCACCTACGCAGTCTGATGTGTCAGGGGCACACAGCCATGCAGCCATGCAGCCATCACCCCGCCACACACACCGGACACAGAACCCGTATGAGGGGAGTTTTGTACCACATTGCCTTCATTGCTGATGTTCTGTGATTGATATCTGTGTGGGCTGCATTGTGGGGGAATTGCCTGTGCACGGATGGCGATGCACACACACATGTTGGTATGTCTCCCTCGCTCTCTCCCGCCCTGTCATAGCAAACTTGTGAAAGCGATGGGTGCGCGGCTCTCAGCGCGGCACTCGAGTACTTCTTAAGTCTTTGAAACACCGAGGGGTATATTCTCAAGGACATATCGCCGAGTTAACGGCACTTTATCGCAACCAAAATGGTGATAAATTTAACGCACCATTCACAAGCTGGAGCAAACAGCCCATATCACCAGTTTAGCAGCGATAGCAGCCTCAAAAAGCATCGTCAAGGATGAGTCCGGTAAATATTGCTAATGAGATGTTGAGTAGGCGTTCTCGTGCAAAAAGCAGCGAACACATCACTTCGCAAGTGTCTCAACCACCAGCAAGATCGTCGAAGAGAGTACAAAACAGGCGATAAGGTGCGATAGTAGCAGAAAGTTTACACCTGCTCTGAGCTGGTGTAAAGTCGGACTACAACCTGCAATATGAAAGGGAGCCCACCCAGAGCCATAGGTGAATGACAACAAATGCAATGAAGCCAACGATCATGCAGCTCGGACACCCAACACTGCTCCGACACCCCCCGCCACCAGCCCCTTGTCCGTCATCCCCCTTCACCTCCCCCCCCTACACAAACAAATGTGACAGCAACGTTAGGAAATCTGGAACATAACAAATTGGCTGATGTCGCACAATTATAGTAAAGAAGATGAATGTGAGGTTGGACAAATAAGAATCTCAGTCATCTATGGATTTACATATAAAACATTTTATTTAAAGAAAACAGCAAAATAAAAGTAGGTACAGGTATGGCGTGTCATCCCTCGACAATTTGTGAATCACAGCCTGCAAGACAAAAAGAAAGATAAGATTGTGCGTCATGCGTCCATGAAAGGAGAGAGAGAGAGAAAGAGAGAAAGAGTGAGAGAGAGGAAGAGACAGAGAAAGAAAGAGTGAGACAGATAGGAAGACAGAGAAAGAGAGAGAGTGAGAGAGAGAGGAAGAAATAGAGAAAGAGAGAAAGAGTGAGATACAAGGAAGTGAGAGAGAAAGAGAGAAACAGTGTGAGAGAGAGGTAGAGAGAGAGAGAGAGAGAGAGAGAAAGAGTGAGACAGAGAGGAAGAGAGAGAGAAAGAAAGAATGAGAGAGAGAGGAAGAGACAGAAAGAGAGAGAGTGTGAGAGAGAGGAAGGAAGAGATACAGAGTGAGAGAGAGAGAAAGAGTGTGAGTGACAGAAAGAAAGAGATGGAGAGGGAGAGTGAGTGTTGACACTGTGGAGAAAATCCTTACAGCTCACCTTTCTGCCACCGGTGTGTCTCCAACCACGTGCCGGGACATAGTGGAGTCTTCAAGTTTAGTCATCTGAAACATAGTATAGAATCAGTAATGGCAGAGTACATACAACTGCACACGCCTAATTCTCTGTTTCGACCCTGCGCACCCAGGCTGCTGCACCCCATCGACTCCCGCCGCCCAGAGGTGACTGCCCGTTCCTGCGCACCCAGAGTGCTGCATCCCATCCACTCCCACTGCCTAGAGGTGTCTGCCCGCTCCTGTGCACCCAGGCTGCTGCACCCCATCCACTTCCACTGCTCGGAGGTGTCTGCCCGCTCTTGTGCACCCAGGGTGCTGCACACTATCCACTCCCACCGCCCAGAGGTGACTGCTCGCTGCTGCGGAAACAAGGCTCTCTGCTCACCTTCCGCCACCGGCGTGTGTCTAAAAGGGTCCACCACGTGCTGAACCAACCTCCTCAGGCGCAAGTTGCGTACACGCCGTCAAGCCGAGCTCACAATTCAGAGCGGGTGTTGATTGCAGGATGGCCACGCACCACCGCAGGGTGCACACGCGCTCAGCTCTGGTGGCACTAACTCAGTGGAACTGAAGTCATCGCCTCGTGGCGGGAGGTCCGTGTCGGGGGGGAGTCGTCAATCTGTGAATCACAGCCTGCTAGACAAAAAGCAAGATAAGATTGTGCGTCATGCGTCCATCAAAGGAGAGAGAGAGAGGAAGAGAGAGAGAAAGAAAGAAAGAGTGAGAGGTAGACAGAGAGAAAGAGTGAGAGAGAGAGGAAGAGAGAGAGAAACAGTGAGAGAGAGGAAGAGAGAGAGAAACAGTGTGAGAAAGAGGAAGAGAGAAACAGAGGAAGAGTGAGAGAGAGAGAAAGAGAGAGAGAGGTAGAGAGAGAGAAAGAAAAAAACAGTGTGAGAGAGAGGAAGAGATAGAGTGAGAGAGAGAGGAAGAGAGAGAGAAAGAGTGTGAGGGAGAGAAAGGAAGAGATGGAGAGGGACAGTGAGTGCCCACACTGTGGACAAAACCCTCACAGCTCACCTTTCCGTCACCGGTGTGTCTCCAACCACGTGCCGGAACATAGTGAAGCCCTCAAGCTTACTCATCTGAAACGTAGTATGGAATCAGTAATGGCAGAGTACATACAACTGCACACGCCTAATTCTCTGTCCCGCCTTTGTGCATCCAGGCTGCTGCACCCCATCCACTTCCACTGCCCAGAGGTGTCTGCTTGCCGCTGCGCACCCAGGCTGCTGCACCCCATCCACTCCCACTGCCTGGAGGTGACTGCCAGCCGCTGCGCTAACAAGCCTCTCTGCTCACCTTTCGTAACCTGCGTGTAGAAAAGAGGGCCTACCACGTGCAGCTGCAAGCCCCAAGCCCGGGGCCCACGGGCACGGCACCCTGCATATCATGCAGCCCCGCTCCGCAGGCCACCAGGTCTCACATTTGGTGCTGGGTCTTGATTTCGCCATGGCAGAGGACATACCAGTGCACCGGGCTTTTCATCGGAGGCTGCACACCTGCTCAGCCCTTGCGGTGCCAGTAACTCTGTGACCAGTGAGGCGACGCCACGTGGCGGTAGGCCTGCGCTGTCTGATGGCTGAGGCCTACACTGCGGTCCAGCAGGGCACACAAAACCTGAGCTGTCCAGACCGCCGGGACGGGCCATCACCGCAGGCTGCACACACGCTCAGCAGTTACGGTACCCGTACCTCAGTGGACCGAAAGTCACCATCCCGTGCCGGTGTGCCTGTGCCAGCCGCAGTGCATCTGGTGGGAGCAACTCTGAAATGGCGTCGAGCACGTGCGCCCGGTCTTTTTTATTGGCAGGGTCACGTGTCCTGTGACGCCTGTGCTGGATGGGTGTGGTGTGGGTGTATACTAGCCGTGAGTGAGTGGCTGTGGCGTACTGACAACTAGGGTGTGACCAGCAGATCACTGCAATGAAAATCTGGGCCATGTAGCGTTGTTGTCCTTCCCTGTAAGCGAAGCGGAGTGGGCTGGCCTGGCGTATGCCAGTCCTGCGTGAGGCTGTGAAGAATGACTCCGGAGCTATGGGCGTGACTCCGTCCTGGGCTGTATGAGGAATCAACTGATGCGAGTGTCCCTGTTGTAGTGCTGACGTCACCCGGGTCGCAAGCGCCAATGTGTCACTCTGTGAGCCAAGTCCCACAACATGGCCAACATGGAAGGTACGGGGAATCACTGACCCTACGTTCATCCATACTTCCACACATGAAAGATGGTGGACATGACACATCTGTGTGGATATGAATGTTTATTGCACATTCAGTGAAGTGTTGCAGCTGTAGCAATACAGGGCCATGCAAAGTTCAAGTTTCAGTTTTTGGCACATGGAGGGCAGCATATTAGAGCCAAGCTTGTGTTCGGGGTTAGGCTGCGCCAACATATGTACTTATACAATTACTCCGCCAATCCCCAAGCACTTATAAATTCACTATACACTCTCCTTGCAGTACTCTAATGAGCCAGTCTCTACGTACGTACTTGTACAATGACAGAGAGAAAGTTACATAACCGAAGTTTTCCCCACTGCCAGAGGTAACATGGTTGCATACGCTGTCCACAGCACAATGTAATGTGGTAGGGCCCAGGGGCGGCATCTTGCATACATAATGAACACACGGACACAGATAGATAGTGGAACTGGGTACGGGCACGTGCTCTCGACTCATTTTTATTACCAGGGTCACATGTCCAGTGACGTCTGTGCTGGATGCGTGTGGGGTGAGTGTAAGCCAGCCCTCCGGGAATGGTTGGTGCTGGCAACAAGTACAACAGTAATCATTGGATCAGACACACAGATTCAATCATAAAGGGTCAATGATTTGTGCTGCACTAAGGTAGGGGCAACAGATGTGAAATAATACACACAAGATTGTATCGTAAAGGGTCCATGAGTTGTGCTGCACTGAGATAGGGGCATCAGAAGCATTCAGCGTGTGCGCAGCCAGCGATGATGCGTGGTGCGGGCGAGCCACACTGGGAGCAATGTCTGTTGCCTACTGGACTGCGTCATCTGCAATCGCGACTCAATGTGAATTGTGAGCCCTGCTATCCGCAGTGTAGATCGAAGGCAGTAGTCAGCACAGACATCGAAGAATGCTTTTAGTCACTTCCTGTTTACAAAATTCGAGGACATAGAGTATAATTCTCTCTGCAATAAATAAATCATGTCTCAATTTAAATTGTGAGCTCTGCTAACCGCAGTGTAGGTGTATGGAACAAAAGATGAAACATTTATGAAATACACTGTCGAAATATGTAGGTTTCAGGCACGTTATAGTTAGTTGCCTACTGGACTCTGAAATTAATGAATGAAGACTGAATTTGAATTGTGAGCCCTGCTGAGCACAGTGTAGGCCGGAGGCAGTGGTCAGGAAGGGCCTACCGCCACGTGGCGTTGACTTGAGCTGCATACAGTTAGTGGTAGGTGTGGCGCTCAGCGTGTGCGCAGCCAGCGATGATGCAATGTCTCTTGCCTACTGGACTGCGTCATCTGCAATCGCAACTCGATCTGAATTGTGAGCCCTGCTGACCGCAGTGTAGATCGAAGGCAGTAGTCAGCACAGACATCAAGGAATGCTTTTTGTCACTTCCTCTTGACAAAGTTCGAGGACATAGAGTACAATTCTGTCTGCAATTAATAAATCAAGACTGAATTCAAATTGTGAGCTCTGCTGTCCGCAGTGTAGACTGCCATTCAGTGTTCCTTTGGACTTGCAAGATGAAGTTGGTCATTGTACTAAAGCTATAACTGATATAAAACAAGTTCTTGAAGCAAGGATACTAAAAGGATATTATGTAGGTTTTAGGGACGTAATACTTAGTTGCCTACTGGACTCTGCAATTAATGAATCAAGAGTCAATGTTAAATGTGAGCCCTGATGACCCCAGTGTAGGCCGGAGGCAGCAAGGGCCCACAGCCATGTGGCGTTGAGTTGAGCTGTATAGTTAGTGTCACCTGAAGCAACCAGCGTGTGCGCAGCCTGCGATGATGCGTGGTCCGGGCGGGCCGCACTGGTAGCAATGTCTTTTGCCTAATGAATTCTGCCTTAATAAGGCTATGTGGCGATGACTTGTGGTGCACTGAGTTAGTGGCACCTGAAGCACTCAGCGTGTGCGCAGCCTGCGATGATGCGTGGTCCGGCCGGGCCACACTGGTAGCAATGTCTTTTGTCTAATGAATTCTGCCTTAATAAGGCTACGTGGCGATGACTTGTGGTGCACTGAGTTAGTGGCACCTGAAGCACTCAGCATGTGCGCAGCCTGCGATGATGCGTGGTCCTGGCGGGCCGCACTGGGAACAATGTCTCTTGCCTACTGGACTGCGTCTTCTGCAATCGGGACTCGATCTGAATTGTGAGCCCTGCTGTCCGCAGTGTAGATCGAAGGCAGTAGTCTGTACAGACATAAGTCTGTGGTGCTCTGCTGCTGGGTTCGCAGGGGGCCTGTGTCGAGGAGGCCGGCGGTCACGGCAGAGGCGTCATGGCAGGGTGAGGGCTTGCACCCTGGCAGACGCTTTGGCCTTCCCACAAGTGAACCACGCCCAGAGCCCCAGCCTCTTTATTCATACTCCTACGCTGGAGTGGCGTGCGTTGGACCAGCCCACTCCGCTTCCGCTTCCAGGGGGGGACAACACAGCTAGATGACCGAGATCTTCCCCACTGCCTAAGATAACATGGTTGCGTCTATAGTCCACAACACTACAGTATATGTCCACATGGAGAGGTTTGTACTCTGCATAGTGAGGTCTGTCCACCACATCACCGCTACACTTGGTATTGTGTGCATTTTTATTGATGGGTGACTTGCGTCCTTCACACATACTTGGTTGCCACATCTCCCAACATTCAGCTATTGTGTGGCTGAGGGACCATGCCGTTTTTGGAGGGTCCGCTGTCCTGTTCTGCGCTGCCTCGGTGGTAGTAGGGAGGGGGTGGTCCGGGGGTTAGGTCCTGAGGGTGATGGCAGTGGGTGTTGTGGCCTTCTTGGGTGTCGGAGCTGCATGGTCAGTAGCTCTATGACATGTGTTGGTCTTTAGATGTGGTTATGGGCTGGGCTCCCTTTCACACTGTAGGTAGTCGTCCTGCTTTACACCAGTAAAAGGCAGATGTTAAATTCTTACTGCTAACGCAGCTTATCGCCTGTTTTTGGATCGCACCCCAGATTTGGCTGCTCGTTGAAAATATCGGGAAGTGGTGTTTTCGTGTTATTTTTGCATGGGAACGCCAACTCTGCATATTAGTAGCGTTAGTTGTCGCTCTCATTTGTGGCGAATTTTTTTCGGAAGCTATTGTTGGAAAACTGGCGATATCGGCTGTTTTTACTAGGTTGAGAATGGAATTATAATTTAAAATCACTGAAAAAACCATAGGTTTAATGAACATTATAATTAGAAATTAGCATTTAAAAAACGTTTGAAATTCACTGAAAAATCCATAGGTTTCAGGCACGTTATAGTTAGAAATTAGCATTTAAAAAACCTTAGAAATTCACTGAAAAAACCATAGGTTTCAGGGACGTTATAGTTAGAAATTAGCATTTAAAAAACCTTTGAAATTCACTGAAAAAACCATAGGTTTCAGGGACGTTATAGTTAGGTGGACATTTCACTCGTACAAAACCATAGAAATTCCACCGTTATAGTTAGTTCAGTTAAATATAACTTGCGCCCCCGCAATGCACTGCTCATGACGTCACATATTACATCATTCATGGCATGGTCAGTGACATCACTGATGACATCACTGATGACATCTCAAATGACATCACTGATGACATCACTGATGGCATCATCCACGTGATAATCTGATGCACCTCATCACACCCTAATATAACCTTTAATACACCCACTGTAAAATACACACTACCATTTTCGAAACCATCCACACACCAATACCAGTTACTACATACTCACTCACTGATTCCTAGGTCTGCACACACATCCACTCATTCACCTATACAATCACTTATACATGCAGTCACTTATCAATACAACACTATCATATGCACTCATACACCTATTCAGACACTCACACACCACCACTCATCCATGGAGTTACTCACACACCTAGTCAGTCATGCAAAGAATAAATCACACTCCCATTTACTCACCTAAACAGTTATACACACACCACCTCACTAATTCATACAGACAGTAACGCATAGTTACTCTCTTATGTAATCACTGAAACAAGTACAGACTCATCCATACATGCCACTCTCACAATCACTCAGTCTCACATATAGTTATTTATATACACCATCACTCACATATACTTCCTTTTACATATGTAGTTACTCACATATGTACGACTGAGACATCCATTCACTCACCAACAGACCCATACACACACTCACCCACCCATACAGCTGTTTCCACATTCACTCTTGAACCCATACACCCAGTGAATCAATCACTCACACATCTATGTACAGAGTCACACACCTCCAACCCACCCACACACACACGCAGTCCCCCATACAAATACTCAAGCAAACAATAAATAACCCATATAGACACTAATGTAGCTACTGACCAACCCATGTAGCAGCTTACAGAACAACAGACAGACTGATACAGACATTCACACAGTTTAGTTACTAACCCATGCATTCAGTAAGACACGTTTAATAAGTCACTTATACAATCAGTTACATACCTCCTAAATCCTCCATCCAGACACTTATACACCCACTCATTCTTCAATACACCTTGCCATATATATAAAACATATTTAAACTTTACAGAAACACACAGTCACTGGATGATGTCATCAGTGATGTCATCAGTGATGTCATTTGAGATGTCATCAGTGATGTCATCAGTGATGTCACTGACCATGCCATGAATGATGTAATATGTGACGTCATGAGCAGTGCATTGCGGGGCGCAAGTTATAGTTAACTGAACTAACTATAACGGTGGAATTTCTATGGTTTTGTACGAGTTAAATGTCCACCTAACTATAACGTCCCTGAAACCTATGGTTTTTTCAGTGAATTTCAAAGGTTTTTTAAATGCTAATTTCTGACTATAACGTCCCTGAAACCTATCGTTTTTTCAGTGAATTTCTAAGGTTTTTTAAATGCTAATTTCTAACTATAACGTGCCTGAAACCTATGGTTTTTTCAGTGAATATATATATATTTATATATATATATATATATATATCACACAAAAGAAGGAAATCTCCACGCTCTCAGGATTTTTCCAGCTCCAAAATCGATGTCGAGTAGTAACCACGGATGGATGACAGCGGCCGGCCACTGGGTCCTCTCAATTTGTTGCACACAAGGAGTGCTCCTACCAGGATCCTCGGCCCGAGGTAGGTGGCGCGAAATGTCGGCGGAGCCGGCCGACGGATAATGCCACACAAAAGAAGGAAATGTCCGCTCTCTCAGGAGGTGCCAAAGTGGAATTTATTACACAAAGTTATGCGTTTTGACAGACTAGCTGTCTTGATCACACAAAGGGTCAACAGAAATTGTTCCTATACATAGACTCATGTAGAAATGGAAAACGGACATAAAGTTCATTACATGTCAAACCACACTGGTACTGCGGCGGCCATCTTAGAACAGTCAATTAACACTGAAAAGACATAATAGTTAATAATACACTCTGAATATACTATGTTGTAATCATAATAAAATGAGAAATTTCATGTTACTATATGTAGTTTATACACCATGAGGTGCCAAAATAAAACCTCTAATAGTGAGGTGGGGTGCCCTGTGTAAGTGATAGAAACATAACGGCCATTATGGAATGGTTAATACAGTGTTAAGTTGCCGCTGTGGTTCAAATATCAATAAAGCTGTAGACAAATAGAACATATTCCCGATTATGTACATGGGAATATTTTTCAGCTAAACCGATTATCAAAGTACGAGGTTGAAATGACGGACCCAAAGCCCAACTGGTAAAGAGGCATAGTGCCATGCGGATGTTACCCGTAGTGGTGGATGGGTCTGTCAATCTGTGTAGTTGCTACTAAATATCAACTAGCATGATGCCTTCAGTATAAGTACATAAAAATTACAAGATCGAATATGTATCAGATAGGATATATTGCGCCATGGTGTCCGAGTGAACCATACTCTGGCTTTGTACACAAGACAGGGTTTAAAGCAGGGAATGAAGTTGATTGCCAAATGCAAACAAATCAACAAATTTAGCAGTTTAATAGGTATAATAGTCTAAAGTCAGAATCACAAAATATATCTTGCGAAATATATACAGGAGACCAGCAGCACATGTATGGAGGGAACATTAAATGTAGACCCACATTAGAAGCAAGTGATAAGTGAAAAAGCTTATCTGGGTGAAGAGTGCCCGTATATAGGGAGGAAAAGGGTAGGGAGCCCGTGTAAGAAGTGTCCGTCCCATGGCGGAGGGTCCCTTCCTTTCCTCCTGTGAAAGTATAAGAAAAGAGAAAAAATTGAATTAAAAAGGGAAATACACAATATGTACATTTCATAATATACATGCATATACTATACAACCAAGTTTCAGTATACTCAATCATGGAAGGTAGGAAAAGAACAGAGGGTCCAATATACTATTGTTTTAGCTTTCTTGTAGGTGTGTATTAAGTTCTTCGTCTACATTATGCCCCCCGGGTGTTTAGTTTCGAGTTCTAAAATCCATTTGGATTCGCGTTTACGCAACATGTGAACTCTATTGCCACCCCTGGGGCCGGTATGTACCTGTTCGATGATGAAATAGCTCAACAGGGAACTGTTAGAGAGATGGTATTCCTGAAAGTGTCGAGCAACCGGATAATGTATGTCTCTGTTATTGATAGCACGCATGTGTTCCAATACTCTCTTTTTTGCCATCAAGGTAGTACTGCTGATGTACCGCAGTACACAGGGGCAATCTAAAGCATATATGGCAAAAGTAGTGCTGCATGTTAAAAATTGAGAGATTTGTTTCTTTTTCACTCTACCTGGTATTGAAAATTCTTTGATCCTGCGACTGTTGTGGCACGCTTTACAATGCCCACAAGGATAAAAGCCTTTGAGGTTATGATCACCTAGGGTTTGAGTTTCAGTGATATCATTGCGGACCAGAATGTCTCTGAGACTCCCACTTTTCTGTAGGTGATTCTGGGATGTGTATGGATCGATTTACCAATAATGGAGTCACTAGTTAATATCGCCCAGTGGTTGGAGAGAATCTTGTGTATTTGTTGCGAATCCCTGTTGTATGTGGTAATTTGCTGTGTCTCTTGTGATTCAGGATTGATAGTGGTATACCTGTCATCAACTTTTTCTTTTAAGGTCTCTGGTCTACTGATTTTACTGACTTTGTCTAAAGCTCGTTTTAACACCCATCTGGGGTAACCTCTGTTTCTGAACCTGGTAATCATGGTGTCTTTCTCATTGTTAAATGCTTCTTCCGTGCTGCAGTTTCTCCTAGCCCTCAGCAGTTCTCCGTAGGGAATACTCCATTTGAGACTGTCGGGATGACTGCTGAGGGCACGGAGGATAGTATTGTCTGCAGTAATTTTGCGGAAGAGGCTAGTTTTCAGGGTATCACGTGAAGTTGTAACAAGTGTATCAAGGAACTCAATCTGTGTTTTACTCATATTCGATGTCAGTTTGATATTATAAGTGTTGTTGTTCAGTTTATTAATGAAAATACTCACTTCTTCTTCAGTGCCCTGCCAAATTTGAAAGAGGTCATCAATATAGCGAAGCCACACTTTCACTCTGGAAAAGGCAGGCTTCAGGGTGATGTCATGTCTGATTTATTCTTCCAAGAGACCCAAAAACAGGTTGGCAAAGATAAGGGCAAAGCATGTGCTCATAGCAGTGCCAAGAATCTGTTTATAGATGCTCCCATTGAACATGAATATATTGTTTTTGAGGCATTGACTCATCATGTCAATTAACATGTTGGTATGATCTAGATATCCTATGGGTCTATTCTTGAGATAGTGGAAACATGCCTTCATACCTTGTGTGTGGTCTATTATAGTATAAAGTGAATTTACATCTAGAGTGACCAACAGAAAATCCTCCTCCCAGTGTACACCTTCTAGTTTAGTTAGAAAATCTTTGGTGTCTCAGACGTGAGAAGGAAGAGAGGTGACATAATCGCTAAGGAAGTGGTCAACATATTTTGATACATTTTCTAATGCACTGCCGATGGAAGAAACAATAGGTCTCCCTGGCAGCCTGACAGGGTCCTTATGTACTTTAGGTAAAAGGTAGAGAATGGGGAGCTTGGGGAAGTCTCTTTTTAAAAAACAATATTCTTCCCAGGATACAATGCCATTGTTCTCCTATTCTTTACGTTTGCTCCAAATCTGTACAATACTCTGATTATAAATGTCACTGTTGATTTTCAGATAGAACTTTGAGTCATCCAATTGTCTGAGAGCTTCGGTGATGTACATTTCTTTGCTCATCAGTACGATATTGCCGCCTTTGTCGGCTGGACGGATGATAATATTCTTATCTTCTGCTAGTGAGTGTATGATTTCTTTTTCTTTGATAGTAAGGTTCTGGTTGGATGACCCCCATATTCCACTTTTTATGTTTTAGTTTAAGTAGATCTTTGGTCACCATATCATTGAAGGTGTCAATATTGTCATGTGGTAAAACAGGGAAAAAAATAGAACAGGGTTTGAATTTAGTAGAGGCAGCTAAATCAGTGGGGAAGTCGATGTTGATGGCCTCCATAGGAGACATAGTAGATGTATCTGAGATTTGTCGTAAGTCATGCATTAGGACAAGAGTTTCAACATCCCCCACTGTCAGACTGGATTGTGTGTCAACACTGGATTGTGTAATAGGATTAGTACACGCCGTTGGTTTCTTTAAGGCATGCCATTTTCTAAGTTTGAGTTTTCTAACAAACTTATATAAGTCAACACGAGTGTCAGAGTAGTTGAATAACTCAGTGGGACAAAACGTTAAACCTAAACAACGGGTTTTCTTGTCAAGGAAAGAGAGGAGGTATTCAGATAAGTTGATAATGGTTCTATTTACCATGTCTGTATCCATTATTACTTGGCCTTGGAGCTTGCAGCTTTGTTTCTCATTTGCTCCCTTGCTTTGTTGTTTTTGGTCTTTCTGTTTCCTTCGTTTTCTTCTTTGTTTGCTCCTCCCCTCCCTCTTCCTCTTCCTCTGCCCCGTTGTCCTCTTCCTCGGCCCTGGTTCGTTGGTGTAGGAGTTGTCCTCAGTGTTTGCCGGCCCCTTCTTAGGAGCCGGTATTCGTCCAAAAAAGTTGCCAGTTTGGAAGGGATTATTCTTTCTGATGTTGAGCTAGTTGTGGTCAGAGAAATATCCGTGTCTGAGTCACTGACTTCCACAGATGAAGATTCCGTGATCTCATTGGTTAGAGTCTTTGTTTGTACGATGTTGGGTGAATTCTCATATAAGTGGTCATACTTATGGCTGTAAGTCAATATACGACCACTTTCATAGTCCACACAGTCCCTGTGGAGTTTCCTTTGTTTCTGTATTTTTATGTCCTCTTCGTGTTGTTTTAATTTGGGTTTGAGTTCCTCTTTGAATTTGTTGATGATTCCCTGTTCACTGCTGTTACTGAATTCTTCCTCTAATAATGCGATTTCCAGCAGGATAGCCTCTCTGTCCTCCTAAGCATATAGCCCTAATATACTGAGCATAGTTCTTGAACTTTTGGCAGAATTTTCCGCCCAATCTTCTAGCATCCGTGGATTAGACAATTCGTATGACGGTGTTATGTATATCCGTAAACCTCGAGGGACCATGTTTTTATCCAAGTAGTCCTGTAATGAAACTGCTTCCCACCATTTGGCAGTTTCCGATTTTTTTTAGTTTCTCAAAGCGTTTCAATTTAAAGTTAAGTGAGGTGTCGGTTTTGATGTTAGTTTGCGTACTGTCCATTTTACCAGGTGCACGTGCCAACAGAGTCTGGGCTGCTATGCGTCTTTCATTTTCCTCTGCCATGATTGGTAGGGTAGAGTCAGACTACAATAGTAGCCTGTTTTTTGCTTCCAACTAATGTGTAATACTTCCACTATAGGCACTGCCCCCTCTACAGTGAGAGGTTCCTACTGTCGCTATATAATAAGTTACCGATTGAGAGCTGAGGTACCGCTAATGAAAGTGACAGTGACACGTTAGTCTCTACGGCAGACTGCCGAGGCATTAGGGCTATGATGAATTACTTTGCTGCGATCTGCGATAATCCGGAGAATCCCGTATGCTTGCACTGGTAAGTTCAGAGTGTTGGTTACGAAATGCAGAAAACACCATAAGCCTTTTTAATTGTAAGATGGTAGTAGTGCATATACACTAGTGTCCCGTGCCAGAGCGGTAATTTGGAAGATCAGTATAATGGAAAAATGGGCGCCAACCAGAGACTTCAGCATCGCCCCAGGGAGTGCCGACAAGGGGACTAGACCTGCGCTGAAAAGCACGAACCAGCCCCCGCCACACACACCACGGCGCGAGTGCTTACCTCTGAGACACGCTCCCACGATTTTTCCAGCTCCAAAATTGATGTCGAGTAGTAACCACGGATGGATGACAGCGGCCGGCCACTGGGTCCTCTCGATTTGTTGCACACAAGGAGTGCTCCTACCAGGATCCTCGGCCCGAGGTAGGTGGCGCGAAATGTCAGCGGAGCCGGCCGACCAGAGACGTTTTAATGCATGGGCAAAGTGGGCTCTGGCCCAGGGCCCCAGCCTTTCAGGGGGCCCCCTGACAGAGTCAGCTCCGTTCTCCAGAGTTTTGCCCTAATGACCTTGAATATTTCTTAAACAGATTGTTTTAAATACTGTTTTCCTTTAATTTATTTTTTATGTACCTGATGTATGAGAGTCTAGTACAGCAATTTTGCAGAGAAAATGTTGTGTTTATGTTTCATGCAATATACATAAAAAGTTTCTTTTAGATCAAAACAAGGCCTAACATATAAGAAATGGGAGGGCGTCACAGAGATTATTTGCAGTAATATTAGTGAGCTGCTGCTGTGTTACAATATTGAAAACACACATAACTATCCCTGAATATTAGATGTAAACACATTTAGGGCCTTATTTATGAGAAGTGATGCATTGCTGTGTGAAAACAGGGATGCGTCACTTCTTAGTGCGCCCTCCTTGTGACATGATGGATGCGTCATATTTACTGTATGACGCATCATGTCGCAAGGAGTTACAAATACGTCAGTATTTCTGACGTATCTGTAGGCGCAAAAGTGATGCATTGCTGGGGTGTGTCTTAAAATAGACGCAACTCCAGCAATGTGTCTTTTCACATGGGGCAAGCCCCATGTGAAAGAGCCTGCATCAGTCTTACGCCTGCTGTGAGGCAGGTGTAAGATATTGACGCAATGGCGTCCTAGAAGTGGTGCACTGAGTTCTCATAAATTTCAATGCGCCACTTCTACGAGGGTTTTTGTGGGGAACACCCACCCTGCATACATTATACCTGGCGCAGGTATAATGTGGTGCAGGGGTTTACAAAGTGACGCATCTGCCTAGATGCGTCACTTTGTAAATAGGACTCAACATGGCAAATTTTTTCGCTGCCAGTGCGTCACAAAAGTGACGCACCGGCGGCATAAAAGTGAAGCAAGGCCTCATAAATAAGGCCCTTAGAATTTGGACGAGTGTTCCTTTGCACTGTCAGGGACCTAATGAAATGAAATTAAATAGTGTATTTAATAAAGCGCGCAGCTACTCAGACTAGAGTGTCCTGGCGCGTGACGGGGGAGGAAAATGTGCGTAAAAGTCCCATCAGTTATTAAAAAGCTTAGGGGCAGATTTACAAGCCCCTTGTGTGACTTTTGCGCCACCGTTTCGTCACTTTTGTGACGCAGCCGCGGCGTAAATGTTGCGGCCCATTTACAACGTCACGCATCTAGGGAGATGCGTCACGTTGTAAAGCCCTGCGTCACATTATACCTGCGTCAGGTATAATGTATGCAGGGTGGGCGTTCCGACGCAAAAAGCCATGTAGAACTGACGCAGTGAAATCTACAAGATTTCACTGCGTCACTCTACGAGTTCACTGCGTCAAAATCCCTACGCCTGCTCAGACCAGGCGTAAGGAATGATGCAAGGCTTTTTGAATGGGACTCACCCATCTATCGTGGTGCATTGCTGGAGTTGCGTCACTTTCATGAGCAACTCCAGCAATGCGTCACTTTGCGCCAGCAGATGCGTCAGAATTTCTGACGCATCTGTTAATCCTTGTGCTATGGAGCACTGTATTGTAAATACAGCGCATCCATAGTGGCGCAAGGACATTTGGCGCTGACGCAAGGAAACTGACGCATCTATGCAGATGCGTCAGTTCCTTGTAAATCTGCCCCCAGGTTTTTAAGTTCTTCCTGAAAGAGAGTAGGTCTGTGGTTAGTCTCAGAGACTCAGGAGTCTATTCCACAATGTTGCGCCTAGAAAGCTGAGGGATCTGCCTCCAGTGAGGCACAGGGTCAAGACTGATTTGCATATGGCTGGTTCAAACTGGAATGGCATGGTGAGCAAAAAACGATGGATTTAGGCCCAGATCTCTGTACTGGGGTGAATGTATGACATTGTTCTGCATTCTGTCCATCAACTGTTGTTTTTGCATTTGTCACCCCGAGTGGGACGGGTATGCCCAGACGTGGGTCCCGTGCTCTCCATGCCACTGGAATCAAGCTATCCTGGCTGAAGAGGGGTGAAACCCCGAAACCGGTCCTAGGATGCTTGTTTCCAGTCCAGGGAGGACCTGGCTTGGCAGTTCGGGCTGGACTGTTCCCATGAGGCACAGGGTCAAGACTGATTTGCATATGGCTGGGTTCAAACTGGAATGGCATGGTGAGCAAAAACGATGGATTTAGGCCCAGATCTCTGTACTGGGGTGAATGTATGACATTGTTCTGCATTCTGTCCATCAACTGTTGTTTTTGCATTTGTCACCCGAGTGGGACGGGTATGCCCAGACGTGGGTCCCGTGCTCTCCATGCCACTGGAATCAAGCTATCCTGGCTGAAGAGGGTGAAACCCCGAAACCGGTCCTAGGATGCTTGTTTCCAGTCCAGGGAGGACCTGGCTTGGCAGTTCGGGCTGGACTGTTCCCATGAGGCACAGGGTCAAGACTGATTTGCATATGGCTAGGTTCAAACTGGAATGGCATGGTGAGCAAAAAAACGATGGATTTAGGCCCAGATCTCTGTACTGGGGTGAATGTATGACATTGTTTTGCATTCTGTCCATCAACTGTTGTTTTTCCAGTGCGAGCACGGCATATTTTAGGCACGATGGCCAGGTTGGCATTGGAAGATCTTAGGGGTCTAGATGTTGTGTGGCGATTAACGCACTTATTTAGGTAGCCGGCTCGTAAGCCGTGGAAAGCTTTAAAGAAGATGGTCATCGCTTTGAAGTCGATCCGTTTTTATGCGGAGCCAGTGTAGAGACTTATGAATAGGGGTCATACTAGATCTGGGTTTAGGTCTCAGGATGGCTCTGGCCGCCGCATTTTGTACCACTTGTAGGTGCTGGATAAGGGATTTGGGAAGACCGAGGTACAAGCTGTTGACATAGTCAAGCTTTGATGTCACCAGACTTTCTGCTCTCAAGCGGTAACAGTGGCAGGAATTTTTTTAGCATCAGGAGTATGCCCAAGCAAGCGCCAGTTAGATTTTGGATTTGAAAGTGCATGGAGAGTGTCTTGTCTATGACAATTCCTAAGTTTTTACTATCTCCTTTTCCGCGTGCGGGGCGGCAGATCTTTTGGCCACCAAGAGCTCCAGTCAGGCGTTTCTGGATTACCAAAGAAAACAACTTCAGTTTTGTCAGGGTTACACTTCAGCTTATTGATCTTAAGCCAGTTAAAAACCTTTGTGAGGCAAGACCTAATCATTGCCGGTTCCTTTTTCACATGTAAAAATCAGCTGAGTGTCATCAGCATAGGAAACTATTTTGGCGCCCTCTTCCTCTACCAGAAATGCAAGGGGGATAGATATATATTAAAAAGGGTAGGACTGAGAATGGAGCCATGAGGGACACCTACATTCATGGCCGGAACCAGGGATGAGAAAGGGGAGAGCCAGATGTCCTGAGATCTATTTGCCAAGAAGGATGACATCCACGTTAAGGCGGTCCCCCAAGCCGATGTTAGCAAGTCTCTCCAGGAGCCTCTCATGTGGGGCCGTATCGAAGGCCGCCGACAGATCGAGCAGTATCAGAACAGCCTTGCCTCCCTGGTCCAGCTTACCCTTGAGAAATTCAGTCACTTCCAGCAGAGCGGACTCCGTACTGTAGTTAGCCCTAAAACCGGATTGGGACTCATGAAGGAGCTTCCCATCTTCAATGTGTTTTTGGAGGGCCTTGTTTACATGCTTCTCTAATACTTTGGAGAGGGCCGGAAGAAGGGAGATTGGCCTGTAGTTGGCAGGGTCCGTCGGTTTGGCGTTAGGCTTTTTTTCAGTGGAAGAATCTTAGCATTTTTACATAATTTCGGCATGTTGCCTGAGGAGAGGGAAACATTAATGAGCTGGTTTACCGTGGGGTTTATGGTGGAAGCTAATAGGTTCAGGATATTCGCTGGACATGGGTCGGTAGGAGAGCCAGACTTAATGCTTTGGAGAAGGGTCAGTGACTCTTCAAGCTGAAACTCAGGGAAAGCTAGTAAAGATGGAGGATCCAACAGGTGAAATTTGCTATTAGAACTAAGGTAGAAGGTCAGTTCTTCCTCTGAGATGTTAATGAAGGCTTGTTGAATCACAGAGATCTTTTTGTGGAAGAATTGAGCTATTTGCTTAGACCATTCTTCCGTGCATGGCCCTTCCTTTGTGCCGGCTTTCGTGGCGGTAAAGGATGTAACTATGCAAAGATTTCCTTTCTCTTATTTTGGGCATTTTCTATCTTAGTTTGAAAGAAGTTTTTCTTGGCTGCCTTCACGAAAATGTAATGAGCTTTTAAGGTGTCTTTATACACCTTTCTGTCCTCAGGTAGATAGGATTTACGCCATTTCCGTTCCATTTTTCTACAATTTCTTTTGCTAGATCTGAGGGAATCGTTAAACCATGGAACTGTTGGGGCCGACCTCTTTGAGAAGCGGGAAACAACTGGTACCGCTGCACCAATGTTGGTTCGGAGAGGGCGTCCGAGTCGGGGCAGCCAGACAGCTCCGGTGAGGAACGACCGAGGGCATCTGCTAACATCTGCTAACATCGGGATGGATATTTTATTGAACGTCCTGTAATTAGGGACCCTCTGCCCTGCGTTAGCCCGAGGGGCTGTGGCAGAGTTGGGAATTTTAATAGGAGGTGGTCAGATCAGGTAATGGGAAGAGGTAGGCTTACTGATATGTCAAAGTTGTGAAAGATTTGGTCTAGGGTATGGCCCTTCTCATGGGTGGCCGAAAAAATAGATGGAAACATGTTGCAGGCCTGCAGCGTCTCCAACAAGGAAATTGTTTGAGGGTCTTTTCCATTGTCCATATGTATATTGAAATCTCCCAGAATAAGGCAGTTGTTGTATTTTAAGTTCAGGGAGGTGGTGGCTGTATTAAGCGTAGTAATAAAATATCCAATTGCACCGGGAGGTCTGTAAATCAGAAAACCCGCTATGCTATGATGGGGGGATAAGGTACAGCGGAAGCCTAAGGACTCTGCGCCCTCAATGTTTTCCATCGGGATGGGAGAGCAGTATATTTTTTTATTGTAAATTATGGCGACACCGCCCCCCTTCCCACTCGGTCGGTCCCTCCTAAGGATTTTATAACCCGTAGGGATGGCCGAGGTGATAGTAGGGTTGGAGGAGTCAGACAGCCACGTCTCAGTGAGAAATAAAAGATCAGGCTGTTCGTCTAACAGCAGGCCATAAATGTGTGGTTCATGCTTTTGCATAGAGCGACAATTCAAAAGGGTGGCCTTTAAATCCTCTGTTTTCTTATTGTTTTTACACTTATTGTTGTGTGGGAGGATCTTGGGTGCGAGTTTCCTGGGCTGGAGGAGAGACCAGTTGCACTTATTGCATCGAAAGTCTACCTCTAGGCTCGGATCAGCCGCTGTACACTGACATAATGGCAGCCGCTTAAGGCTAAGCAGTTTTCCCTATTGTAATATAGTGGAAGAAACTCACCGGAGGGGAACTGGGCAGCATGGCCGGCGCCGAACGCGTCCGGGACGCTGATGGGCGCAGACAGGCTTGCCTTTGGCGCGCCAGCGGCGCGCCCGCTGCACGCGTCCGTTTGCATCGGGAATATAAAGGCTAATGCCTATAATGCAAACTGGATCTCTAACGCAGCTCAGGAAGCAGAAACTGCATGGGCGGAAGTGAGGAGCCCGATAGTAGCCCCAGCCCTCCGCACAATCGGCGTATCAGCCGTGGCGTACATGGACTGGAGGAAAAGCGAGATGCGAATCGGAGCAGCTAAGGAGGTGTAGGCAAGCAGAATCAAGTAAAGTGCAAGTGCGCGTAGGTAGGAGAAATTGTTAAAAAGCACAGAGTAATTCATCCACACATATACAATTTAAAAAGTATTAAAAACCTAGTAGCAGGGCAGGAAACACTAAATCCTACCGCTGTCAGCTGCGTGCGTCCGTTTCCATCGGGAATATATAGGCTGATGCCTATGATGCAAACTGGATCGCTAACACAGCTGAGGAAGCGGAAACTGCGTGGGAAACAGGGGCTCAAATTGGATCATAAATTTAAAGCTGTTCTGAACAGGGGCCCCCAAAATATGTTTGGCCCAGGGCCCCCAAAATCCTTAAGATGTCCCTGCGGCCGACGGATAATGCCACACAAAAGAAGGAAATGTCCGCGCTCTCAGGAGGTGCCAAAGTGGAATTTATTACACAAAGTTACACGTTTTGACAGACTAGCTGTCTTGATCACACAAAGGGTCAACAGAAATTGTTCTTATACATAGACTCATGTGGAAATGGAAAACGGACATAAAGTTCATTACATGTCAAACCACACGGGTAGTGCGGTGGCCATCTTAGAACAGTCAATTAAACACTGAAAAGACATAATAGTTAATAATACACTCTGAATGTACTATGTTGTAATCATAATAAAACGAGAAATTTCATGTTACTATATGTAGTTTATACACCATGAGGTGCCAAAATACAACCTCTAATAGTGAGGTGGGGTGCCCTGTGCCAGTGATAGAAACATAGCGGCCATTATGGAATGGTTAATACAGTGTTAAGTTGCCGCTGTGGTTCAAACATTAATAAAGCTGTAGACAAATAGAACATATTCCCGATTATGTACATGGGAATATTTTTCAGCTAAACCGATTATCAAAGTACGAGGTTGAAATGACGGACCCAAAGCCCAGTGGTAAAGAGGCATAGTGCCATGCGGATGTTACCCGTAGTGGTGGATGGGTCTGTCCATCTGTGTAGTTGCTACTAAATATCAACTAGCATGATGCCTTAAGTATAAGTACATAACAATTACAAGATCGAATATGTATCAGATAGGATATATTGCGCCATAGTGGCCGAGTGAACCATACTCTGGCTTTGTACACAAGACAGTTTTAAAGCAGGGAATGACGTTGATTGCCAAATGCAAACAAATCAACAAATTTAGCAGTTTAACAGGTATAATAGTCTAAAGTCAGAACATCAGAAAGAATAATCCCTTCCAAACCGGTATTTTTTGGACGAATACCGGCTCCTAAGAAGGGGCCGGCAAACATCGAGGACAACTCCTACACCAACGAACCAGGGCCAAGGAAGAGGACAACGGGGAAGAGGAAGAGGAAGAGGGAGGGGAGGAGCAAACAAAGAAGAAAATGAAGGAAACAGAAAGACCAAAAACGACAAAGCAAGGGAGCACATGGGAAACAAAGCTGCAAGCTCCATGGCCAAGTAATGATGGATACAGACATGGTAAATAAAACCATTATCAACTTATCCGAACTCCCCTCTCTTTCCTTGACATGAAAATCCTTTGTTTAGGTTTAACGTTTTGTCCCACTGAGTTATTCAACTACTCTGACACTCGTGTTGACTTATATAAGTTTGTTAGAAAACTCAAGCTTAGAAAATGGCATGCCTTAAAGAAACCAACGGCGTGTACTAATCCTATTACACAATCCAGTGTTGACACACAATCCAGTCTGACAGTGGGGGACGGTGAAACTCTTGTCCTAATGCATGACTTACGACAAATTTCAGATACATCTACTATGTCTCCTATGGAGGCCATCACATCGACTTCCCCACTGATTTAGCTGCCTCTACTAAATTTAAACCGTGTTCTATTTTTTTCCCTGTTTTACCACATGACAATATTGACACCTTTAATGATATGGTGAACAAAGATCTACTTAAACTAAAACATAAATAGTGGAATAAGGGGTCATCCAATCAGAACCTTACTATCAAAGAAAAAGAAATCATACAATCACTAGCAGAAGATACGAATATTATCATCCGTCCAGCCAACAAAGGCGGCAATATCATACTGATGAGCAAAGAAATGTACATCACTGAAGCTCTCAGACAATTGGATGACTCAAAGTTCTATCTGAAAATCAACAGTGACATTTATAATCAGAGTATTTTAGAGATTTGGAGCAAACTTAAAGAATGGGAGAACAATGGCATTATATCCTGGGAAGAATATTGTTTTGTAAAAAGAGACTTCCCCAGGCTCCCCATTCTCTACCTTTTACCTAAAGTACATAAGGACCCTGTCAGGCCG
This sequence comes from Calotriton arnoldi, assembly GCA_963921515.1. Taxonomy (NCBI): domain Eukaryota; kingdom Metazoa; phylum Chordata; class Amphibia; order Caudata; family Salamandridae; genus Calotriton; species Calotriton arnoldi. Next base: position 642,210 of record CAWUFW010004763.1, read on the forward strand.
CCAGGGAGACCTATTGTTTCTTCCATCAGCAGTGCATTAGAAAATGTATCAAAATATGTTGACCACTTCCTTAGCGATTATGTCACCTCTCTTCCTTCTCACGTCCGAGACACCAAAGATTTTCTAACTAAACTAGAAGGTGTACACTGGGAGGAGGATTTTCTGTTGGTCACTCTGGGTGTAAATTCACTTTATACTATAATAGACCACACACATGGTATAAAGGCATGTTTCCACTATCTCATTAATAGACCCATAGGCTATCTAGATCATACCAACATGTTAATTGACATGATGAGTCAATGCCTCAAAAACAATCTATTCATGTTCAATGGGAGCATATATAAACAGATTCTTGGCACTGCTATGGGCACATGCTTTGCCCCTAGCTTTGCCAACCTGTTTTTGGGTCTCTGGGAAGAAGAAATCAGACATGACATTACCCTGAAACCTGCCTTTTCCAGAGTGAAAGTGTGGCTTCGCTATATTGATGACCTCTTTCAAATTTGGCAGGGCACTGAAGAAGAAGTGAGTAGCTTCATTAATAAGCTTAACAACAACACTTATAATATCAAATTGACATCGAATATGAGTAAAACACAGATTGAGTTCCTTGATACACTTGTTACAACTTCACGTGATACCCTGAAAACTAGCCTCTTCCGCAAAAGTACTGCAGGCAATACTATCCTCCGTGCCCTCAGCAGTCATCCCGACAATCTCAAATGGAGTATTCCCTACGGACAACTGCTGAGGGCTAGGAGAAACTGCAGCACGGAAGAAGCATTTAACAATGAGAAAGACACCATGATTACCAGGTTCAGAAACAGAGGTTACCCTAGATGGGTGTTAAAACGAGCTTTAGACAAAGTCAGTAAAATCAGTAGACCAGAGACTTTAAAAGAAAAAGATGATGACAGGGATACCACTACCAGTCCTGAATCGCAAGAGAAACAGCTAATTACCACATACAACAGGGATTCGCAACAAATACACAAGATTCTCTCCAACCACTGGGCGATATTAACTAGTGACTCCATCATTGGTAAATCGATCCATACACGTCCCAGAATCACCTACAAAAAAGGCCGGAGTCTCAGAGACATTCTGGTCCGCAATGATATCACTGAAACTCAAACCCCTGGTGATCATAACCTCAAAGGCTTTTATCCTTGTGGGCATTGCAAAGCGTGTCACAAGAGTCGGAGGATCAAAGAATTTTCAATACCAGGGAGAGTGAAAAAGAAACAAATCGCTCAATTTTTAACATGGAGCACTAGTTTTGCCATATATGCTTTAGATTGCCCCTGTGGACTGCGGTACATTGGCAGTACTACCTTGATGGCAAAAAGAGAGTATTGGAACACATGCGTGCTATCAATAACAGAGACATACATTATCCGGTTGCTAGACACTTTCAGGAATACCATCTCTCTAACAGTTCCCTGTTGAGCTATTTCATCATCGATCAGGTACATACTGGCCCCAGGGGTGGCAATAGAGTTCACATGTTGCGTAAACGCGAATCCAAATGGATTTTAGAACTCAAAACTAAACACCCGGGGGGGGCATAATGTAGACGAAGAACTTAATACACACCTACAAGAAAGCTAAAACAATAGTATATTGGACCCTCTGTTCCTTTCCTACCTTCCATGATTGAGCATACTGAAACTTGGTTGTATAGTATATGCATATATATTATGAAATGTACATATTGTGTATTTCCCTTTTTAATTCAATTTTTTTCTCTTTTCTTATACTTTCACAGGAGGAAAGGAAGGGACCCTCCGCCATGGGACGGACACTTCTTACACGGGCTCCTTACCCTTTTCCTCCCTATATACGGGCACTCTTCACCCAGATAAGCTTTTTCACTTATCACTTGCGTCTACTGTGGGTCTACATTTAATGTTCCCTCTATACATGTGCTGCTGGTCTCCTGTATATATTTGGCAAGATATATTTTGTGCATCTGACTTTAGACTATTATACCTGTTAAACTGCTAAATTTGTTGATTTGTTTGCATTTGGCAATCAACTTCATTCCCTGCTTTAAAACTGTCTTGTGTACAAAGCCATAGTATGGTACACTCGGCCACTATGGCGCAATATATCCTATCTGATACATATTTGATCTTGTAATTGTTATGTACTTATACTTAAGGCATCATGCTAGTTGATATTTAGTAGCAACTACACAGATGGACAGACCCATCCACCACTACGGGTAACATCAGCATGGCACTATGCCTCTTTACCACTGGGCTTTGGGTCCGTCATTTCAACCTCGTACTTTGATAATCGGTTTAGCTGAAAAATATTCCCATGTACATAATCGGGAATATGTTCTATTTGTCTACAGCTCTATTGATATTTGAACCACAGCGGAAACTTAACACTGTATTAACCATTCCATAATGGCCGCTATGTTTCTATCACTGGCACAGGGCACCCCACCTCACTATTAGAGGTTTAATTTTGGCACCTCATGGTGTATAAACTACATATAGTAACACAAAATTTCTCGTTTTATTATGATTACAACATAGTATTTTCAGAGTGTATTATTAACTATTATGTCTTTTCAGTGTTAATTGACTGTTCTAAGATGGCCGCCGCAGTACCAGTGTGGTTTGACATGTAATGAACTTTATGTCCGTTTTCCATTTCCACATGAGTCTATGTTTAGGAACAATTTCTGTTGACCCTTTGTGTGATCAAGACAGCTAGTCTGTCGAAACGCATAACCTTGTGTAATAAATTCCACTTTGGCACCTCCTGAGAGCGCGGACATTTCCTTCTTTTGTGTGGCATTATCCATCGGCCGGCTCCGCCGACATTTCGCGCCACCTACCTCGGGCCGAGGATCCTGGTAGGAGCACTCCTTGTGTGCAGTGTATATATATAAATATATATACATTGTTTGATTTATAATGTTTTATCGAATAATTTTTACTTTTTTATGTTTTTATTTTTTGGGTTATGTTATGTGGGGAAGGGTTTCTTATTATTTAAATTAATTATTAAAAGTAAAAAAAATTGTTACTTTTAATTTTATGTATTTCTTTTTTACAATATTGCAATATTTTGTGATCCTATGGTAGATTTTGCATTCATTTATATTTATTTTTTAAATGATGTATAAAATTAATAAATTATTAAATTGTAATGACATTTTAATTCTTATTTACTTTTTAAAGTTTGTAATTTTAAATAAAGATTATTTGAGGTAAGTGTTTTATAATTCTTATGGTATATTTTTTATTTATAACCTTTTAAAAAAATATTTTGTAATATTACATTTTTTTGTTATATGGTTTGTAATTTATTATTTATTTTGTTCTATTTTATTTAAAAAAATTATATAATTTTAATTAAAATATTTTAGCTAGATTTGTAAATTGTACTAATTTTTTTAGAATTCCTTATTGTAAATGAACTATTGGTTAAGATGAATACTGAATATAATTTATTTTATGTTGAAAATATATTACAATATTCACTACAAAGGAGTTGGAAATAGTAAATCTAACCTCCTTAGGGGTCGATTACGATGTCTTTCGGAAACCATTCCGGCCGAATCGGTTTTGGTATGGTTTCCGACCGAATCGGATTCTGGGGGTCCGTCCGAACGATTACGGTGTTTCCCAACACCGTTCGGTCGGACTCCCATTACTCCGACCAAATACACAGACTCCCATTGAAGAAAGGGGTGGTTGCGGAAAATCGTGCACCCGGTGGCGGGCACCCCAAGGTGCCTGCCACACTGTGCATGGTTGGAAAGGGGGGACCCTTGGGTTCCCCCACGGGCCCGATTCGTAGGCCGCCGGGTGAAGAGAGGCCTGCTACGGGCCCCTAAATTCAGATTCTGACAGCCGATCCATGTCGGAACAACCGATTAGGAAAGGCTGTCCGAATCCGACATCCTTAATGCTCGGTCGGAAACACGGTCCGTAGACCTGTACGAGTCGGCTCCAAATGACTCGGTTACCCCAAATGCCGTTCGGAACCGAGTCGGACAGTCCGAACGGTTTCCGAACATCAAAATCGGTCGTTCGGAAATGTTTTCGAGTCGGTCGGAAACAAGGTTTCCGAATTGTATTCGAACTAATCAAATCCCATTCGGAGCCTTTCCGAATGACATCGTAATCGACCCCTAAGTGTCTAACACCTTCCTCAAAATTATATACTTTGGAGAGGGAATAGTAACTAGTAAATCTAACCCCTTCAGTTTCCAACACGTTCCACTAAATGAATTACAATGGAGTAGGAATAGTAAATCTAATCCCTTTAATGTTCAACACCTTCTCCAAAATGGGTTAGATTGTAGTGGGGTTAATAAATCTAGCCCCCTTAGTGCCCCACACCTTTCCCAAGATGGATATATTGGAGTGGGAAGTGTAAATGTAACCCCTTTAGTGTCCAACATTTTCCCCAAAAAGGCTGTGATGAAGGGAGGAAAATAGACCAGGAGAGGAGTGGCAAAAAGCCTGTGCTGAATGGAGGGACAGAGAGAATGCGATGAGAGGGAGAGTGGAGCCTGGTGGTGAGTGGAGGATGGGAAAAATGAAAGGCAGAGAACTCTGAATATTGGATGGCCTGAGAAACAGGGTGAAGCAGAGGAGCTTGTGGTGAAAGGTTGAACATGGAGAAGTCGAGAGCTAATGAAACAAAACAAGAAGGATTGAGAAGTTAAAGGCAATGAAATAGAGAAAGGGGTGAAGAAAAGAGAATATGTGTGTGGGGAAGGAGTAACAGAGAGAAGGAAGTGAAAAGCAGAGACGACACGGGGGAAGCAGTTTTCCTGCGCCAGCAAGGGACTACCTGTCCCAGTGTTCATCATGCCAGAGGAGGATCCCTGCAATGACCCACACCTGTGCCTGACAGTGCTATAAAGTGCAGCTTGAGACCCGCAGTGCTGGGGACCCATTTTCCTGCACCAGCAAGGGACTACATGTCCCAGTGTTCATGAGGGCAGAGGAGGAGCCCTGCAACGACCCACACCCACATATGAACGCGCAAATATCATCTGTCACATCCGCAGCTTACTATATCATAAAAATGATAAGAAAAATTCTTCCTTTTATTCCTGACAGCCACAGAAAAACATTAATAACTCTCCTTGTACTTCCCAGGCTGGACTATTGTAACAGTCTGTATCTTACCTTCTTAGAAAAACATATGCGTCGACTACAACTAGTCCAAAATGCTGCAGCAAGACTCATTTTTAATCTTCCCAAATGCCATTCCATTAAGCAAGGACTTCGCAAGTTGCACTGGCTTCCCATGCACAGCCGGGCTAAATTTAAAGCCCTCTGCTTGGCCCATAAAGTACTGCATAACTCAGGACCAGATTTTCTCAGGTTAGCTTTCAAGAGATACAAGTCCAACAGAGAACTCAGATCAGCCAATGCCAATCTTTTAGTGGTTCCAACATTCAAGAAGATACAATGGGGTGGCAGAGGTATAGTCCTCAATACAATCAAACTCTGGAATAGCCTCCCATCCCACCTCAGAGCTATTCCTTCATTAACAGCATTCAGGAAGGAGATAAAAACTTGGCTTTTTAACATCTAGTCACCACCCACCTGCCTCATCTGATAGCGCCAAGACACCTTTGGTAATCGCACGCTTCAAAAATTTCCTAACATAACATCTCTGTCTGACAGTGCTATGTAGTGCACATTGAGACTTGTGTCACCGGGGGAGCTGTTTTCCTGCACCAGTAAAAGACTACCTATCTCAGCGTTCATCAGGGCAGAGGAGGAGCCCTGCAACGACACACACTATAAAGCTTATAAAGTGCAGCTTGAGACCCCTGGTGCAGGACGAGCGTGGGCCGTGCCCGGGCACACCCATCCTGCGCATGTCAGCATCAGAAGAGGCAAGGCAGGGCCACCCCACTTGGCCCTGTGGCAGAACATTGTTGGGCAATACAATATCCCCCAATACACCTGTGTCTATGCCTAGCTCTGCAAATAGTGAATCATTGACTGAATCAGCGACTACCACAGGGCCGTCTGATAATGGTGTAGTCAAACCTCCTGGGAGGTCTAAGAGAGCTAGGCAGCCAGTAGGACAAAAGAAACAGGAGGCTGTAAGCAAATCCCACCCAGATCCTATGCAACCTATTGAGGAGCCATCCAGTGCAATTCATAAAGGCACTGGCAGTGTTCCCCTGTCCAAACCTGTCTGGCTTGAACGATTTATGGGTAAGTGCCTGTGTAAAGTTAGAGAGCTCCTCTTGGAGGATCTTTATCGACTCGTTCCCGCCTGGAAGCCATTGAGAAAGAGCTGACCACCATCAAACAAGCCAAGGTACCCCACAGTGGTGGCAAATTCTATTGTTCCTAGGGATTCCAGGACCGTTTAGGGAGCAATGACTGAAGACCCCCTATAAGCACATTGTCCCAAGAAGCTAGATCGACCTCAGATGTCCCTATTCAGACCCTAGGGCAGATCTGTATGGGTAGGCTGCCACTGCCCTCCTCCTCTTGCTCAGGAGAACCCTTTTGTAGTAAAGAGGCGATTTCATCGGAGGGTCTACCCACCACTGGTTTTGTTGGGCCTATGGCATGTATGGGAAGTCTTAAACAACCATTGGTGAATCTTCCCCCGGCATCTTGCCCATATGTAACAATCATAACTAGAGTGCCACAGCTGTGTGTAGAACATAATGAGACATATGAAAAGCTTTTTAATGAAACCTTGGACTGGCTGTTGCAGCATTGAGATTTTCCCCTTTCACTGGCGAATAACATACTATTCACTAGAAGGGTTGCATGGATTGGGCCTAGAAAGGTGGATTATGGAGGTGTCTGTGTTATAATCAATTTTAGATTTCCATCATTGGCCCAGAGGGTGCTTTAAGTTCAAGCTAGCAATCAAATAGGGAGGAGTCACATTGAGGCACTTCCACTGGGTTATTTTTATAGGCATCTTGCCCAACAACCCCACTCTATAGATCAGCAACCACCTAGGTCCTGTTACCCGTGTGTGCCAGCCTGTTCCAATCAGAAGAGATGTGGTGACATCTATTCAGTACCAACCCCCAAGCGATATGATTCCCTAGCAGATATAGGTTGACTTACTCACGGTGATCAATTGTGGAGGATGGCTCACGGGTGAACACTCCCAAGTAATGTAGAGCGGGAGCACACAAAGTATAGTGCTGCCAGTAACAACCATGATTGAAGGCATATAAATGGAGAAGACAGTTCTGAGACTCGCTCTCTAACAGTGAACCCACAGTTAGAACTTGCTGAGAGCAAGCAAACCCCTTTGGTTGTACCTTGTGGCAGTCAGGGAGGTTCAGCAATCACGGGGTCACTGATGATTTCACATGCTTGTTTCATCGCACAGAACTGGCAGGACCATCCTGTCATACAACATCGCCCCCATGGACCGATGTAGAGGGAAGTGTCACCCTTTAAGCAACCTCCCCCACTAACTAAGCTCATTTCTTGGAATGTAGCGGGTTTGGCCTCTAAGCTGGCCTGTGTAGAGTGGTGCAGATTTATAGACCAACATGATCTATGCCTTTCCCAAGAGACTTTGTCCTTACAGCCTCTCTACCGTGCAGGATATGTTAACGTTTGCAAAGAAGCTCTTACAGGGGGGGAAGGGCAGACCCTCAGGGGGTCTCACAACTTGGGTCAGAACAACCATAACAGGTTTGCTAAGAGAGGTCAGGTTGAACTCTCCTAATATCTTGACGCCCTCTGGCACAATAGACAAGAAGAAACGATAGGAGGGGGTGTGGCCATTTTCTTTAACAAGCGGTTAACGGTTGCAAAGATAGTGGCAGAGAGCATAGAAAATGCAGACTTACTGGCGGTCAAACTCTCACTTAAATCCTCCTGCCTCCTACTCCTGGTAGCTTATCGTCCCCCACGATCAACCCCTAGATTCAATGTTCTCTTTTCAGAGACCATCACTGACCTTTGCTCAAGGTACAAACGACTGCTAGTGGTGGGCGACTTCAATTATCACTGGGCTAAAACACAGAGAGAACCGCTTGCCAGCCAATTTGAGTCAGCGATGAGCTCGATGGGGCTTCATCAACTGGTTGACGGCCCTACCCACCTTAAAGGTCACACCCTAGACCTCATTTGGACCTCGCAACCATGGGCAAGGCTATTGGACATTAGCCCCTGTGCCTGGACTGATCACTCGTTAGTTAGCTGCTGGGTCCCGATGGACAACCCACTGCCGCAACCTCCCCCAGAGTGGAGAAAGTCACGATGCTGGAATAAAATCGAGCCAGAGAAACTAGTGGACACCCTACTCAGGCTCCCCCCCCAAATGTAAGCAAGGGATCCTTGACCAAGAGAGCGAAGCCCTCACTGACACTCTGCATAGAACTATGGATCAAGTAGCACCGGAGCGGAGGGACAGAATTAGAGACAAGGGCAAGGGGGCTCCCTGGTTTAATGAAACTTTGAGAGAAAAGAAGCAAAGCCTCCGCCTCTCTGAGAGGCGGTGGCGTAAAGCTTACGACCCAGCTGAGCTGGCAATCTACAAAACCTTACTTACCTCTTATAAAAAAGCCATCACAACCAGGAAAGCTGAATATTATGAGGCAAGAATTACAGATGCGGCAAATAAACAAAAAGAGACGTTCAGAATACTGAAAGAACTGCGCCCATAGACTGCAATGCATTTCAGACCTTCTTTCTCCAAAAAGTCAGGGATATCATCTCTGAGAAACACCCTGTTTACTCAGGGCTCCCTGGTGCAGCATCAGGTCTCCCCCCGGCCCTGCAAGCAGCTCACCAACTTCCCTAACTTAGACTCAGCCTCCTTGACATCATTGATGAACCGCACCAAATCGGGCTCACCTGCAGACCCTTGCCCCCTGAGTATTTTTCGACTGGCCCTTCCAGGGATGGAAAGTCAGATCCTCACGTTACTAAACCACTCCCTGGAGACTGGCTACTTACCGTCCAACTTGAAGGAGGCCAGAGTCACCCCCCTGCTAAAGAAACCAGGAGCAGATGCCGCCAATCCCAAGAACTACAGGCCTATCTCCCAGCTGCCGTTTTTAGCGAAAGTCATAGAACAACATGTTCTTAAAACACTCTCGACCTTCTTGGAGGACAACCAGCTACTCCAAGCTCAACAGGCAGGTTTCCGAGCCCACCACAGCACTGAGCTGGTGATGCTGTCTGTTCTCGATGATCTCAGAATTATGGCTGACAATAAAAAACCGAGTGCCCTGATTTTATTAGATCTATCAGCGGTATTCGATACGGTCAGCCATAAACAACTGCTGGCCCGAACCACGAACTTGGGCATACGCGGATTGGCACATCAATGGCTGGAATCATTCCTGTCAGGTTGGTCCCAGAGGATTCAGTTGGGGGAACAGGTATCGGACAGGGGCATCCTCACGTGCGGAGTTCCCCAGGGCTCCGCACTGTCCCTGCTCCTCTTCAACATATACCTACAGCCCCTGGTGGCGGCCCTAGCCCGCATGGACTGCCGATTTTTCAATTACGCGGATGACACTCAACTCATCCTTCGGATCGACAATTCCACCCATACTCAGGAGCTGGCGCAAAACATCCTTAGATTTATAGTAAATTGGATGACAACAAACTCACTAAAAATTAATCCAGACAAAACAGAAGTCCTTGTCATCCCCACAAAAAATAACCCTTGGAATGATCTTTTCTGGCCCCAAGACCTGGGTGGCACCCCCACACCAGTACCAGTTGTGAAAAGCCTGGGCATAAAAATAGACTCCGACCTCTCCATGGCCAACCAAGTCACCACAGTGGTTGGAACCTGTATAGGGCTCATGAGACAGCTGCGGAAACTTGTCCCCATCCTCTCAACGACATCACTACAGACGATAGTGTCAACCACAATTGTCTCCAGACTGGACTACGGGAATGCCCTCTACATCGGCCTCCCCCAGAGCCTCACCCATAAGTTACAGGTGGTACTGAACGACGCATCCAGGTTGATATTTAGGCTCCCCAGAAGTACCCACGCCACCCCTCTACTATGTAAACTGCACTGGCTCCCCATTAAACAGAGAGCGAAGTTTAAGGGTCTCTGCATTGCCCATAAGGCAATTTATGGAAATGTCCCAACCTATATTAAAATTAAAGACCGCCTCAAGAACTATGTTCCAGGCCGTACATTGCGGTCATCACAGGCCTGCCGCCTGTCCACCCCACGCTGCAACTCCGTATCCAAAGGGGGCAGAGCGTTCTCTGTCCTACTCCCACAACTTTGGAATCAGCTGCCTGATCACCTTCACAGGGAACCTGCACTCCTCCCCTTCAGGAAACAACTCAAAACTGTCCTATTTAGGGAGGCCTTGAACACTGTTTAACTACCCCGCCCCTGCGATGCTGTTTATGTTACCACCAACTGGCCCTTGGCCTCTCTCTCTCTTTAAAGCGCTTAGAGACCTGTCGGTGATTTAGCGCTATATAAAAATAAACTAACATAACATAACATTAGCCTGACTGTACTCCCGGACATCTTACTATATATACATATATATATATACCTGCCTACGAGTGCTATTTTCTCTAACTATTGAGCTGGAGGAGTCTTGTGGAGATATGTATATATATATATATATATTCACAAAAAGAGTTGCCCTCAAACAAGGAGCCCATACAGGTGAGTATGCTAGTCCATTTATTGGTGGCTGCAGCGTGAACAGAGAAAAGCCCCCAACAGTTCTCCAAAGCCGACGCGTTTCGGGCTCCTGCCCTTTATCACAGGCTTGATATATATCAAAACAAAATCCCGCGCCGGGTACAACACGGGCACAGACTCCAATGAAGATGCAGAAATAGATTACTTTATTGCAACATCATGTCCAGATGACGAGTTTCGGCCGCCGGACTGCGGCCTTGATCACATAGCGTGCTGCAAGTATGTCACAGAATATATAGGTCAAGTAGTGTTTCTTCTATTTTTACATGTGTTGTGTAACAGGGATAGGTTTTACGTCACATTTTCGACATGATACCTTTGCGGTAAGTCATATGCAAATGACTTAGGTACTGACGCGATGCTAGCATACAGTTGAAATAGACGATAGACTGACAGACTAGGCATGACATAGACAATGTAAAATCAACACAATGAGTGAGAATAAAACCAGTGTAGGAACTCTCATGTGTGGCAATAGATAAATATCACATGAATAAACAATGAATGAACAAAACCATCTGGGTTAAAGAAAAATAATTTTTCATGGTAAAACCCAATGTCAGCAAAATCGGTAATTCCCATGATAGAAAGACTCGAGTTGGCGAAATGGACAGCGTGGGGACAAATGTCGCCCGTGGCAAAAGTTCAATAGGCCACAAAGATGCTGGCCTAAAGGCTGGATAAGAATGAGGCACACTTTGGAGATTGCAGAGATTCCTGGATCCTGTTAAAGTCACACCATAAATCAAGGTCAGTGTAGACTAATCAGAGGCACAAATGTGTGATGACGTGTCAGTTGACACTAATCCAGGTAAAAACACTTATGCAACCTATCATCAATTAAACCTTATGTCGGTGGGGCCCATGACACCGCATAACATACATTCATTCAATCACTGGATTTCACGCTAAGGAGAATGTGCTGCTGGACGAAAGGGATACCTTGTTAAATTTGACAGAATAATAATCCATACATTATATGCATCAACCCTTGATCCTGTCGTGTTCTAAACATCAAGGTACTCCGCTCTTTGGTCGATGGACCAACTAGTAGAATAAGTTGATGGTGATTAAGACCAGCTCAATCACAATTAAAACGTTTAACATTTTAAATCATAAATGTATTGAAGAACCACAGACTCATTTTAAGTTAGAACATATTTTTATCTAGATTTTCAATCAAAAGGTGAGATTCTTTATTAATCAAACACATTTAATATATCAATAATTAATTTAATGAAAAGTTTAATGGAAAAGTGAAAATTATGCGTTACCCATAGTCTTAGGATGTGGTCGGGAATGGTTCACCAAAAGAAGATAAACCGCAGATCACAGAATAGAACTCCCAAACTGACTGTCTGTCCCGCTAACCTCCTCGACGTACCTCCCGAACAGAATTCCCGCAACGATCTCGTTCCTTCCCCAGTCAAAGTTCAGAGTCCAAAAATGACAGAGTCTTTTGCAGTATCGAGGTGTAAAAATGAAAAACAAGGAAACGGCATGGCAAGGAAAACACCAATAGCAATAGTAGCAACCGCAGTAGCATTCAGCAGTCTAAGTCTCCCTCAAGCCATCTAAGGTCAGACTCTCTTATACCCTATTCTCTAGCTTACTATACATAAAAGTTGCAATCCTTAGGGGCAAGAATCACGCTAATTGGTCCATTTGAGGGGTGGTGATGGTCACCTCATCGCCCTCCTTGTTCAAACTAGTTTAGGGACAATATAGCACACAATAAGTCTTATGACTTCAAGGTCAAAAGCAGTCCAACTTGTCCATTTATTTTGTTGCGATCCTTGATGGTCATATTTCAGTTCATCTATTGTCATTCGTTTCTTTCTCATCCATTCCCACGAATACGTGCTGAATATCTTTGGCAGGCGTCTCCTTGCAGGTCAGCTTGACCCTGACATTTCTCACTCCGGGCACAGGCCGCATTCACGTGATCTCATTCGTTTTATTTCTGCTGCGCAGAGGCCATCTTGGCAGTCTCGCGTGATCTCATCCGTTCCAGCAGCCATTTTTGAAGCATGGCCTAACAGGCCCGAACGAACTATCATAAGAACAAACACAACCAAAATTAAAACAGAGAAAATAAACCTTTCTGTTTACCACCCGCCATTCTAAAGACCCGTGTTAGGTGTTACCTAGCAGAAGCGACATTTAAAGCCATTTTACTTACCATCTGCATTCTTTGCCACAATACAATCTACTACGTAACATAAATCATGCAATTTTACTCTAATTAGTACGCAAATCACAATACTAATGTTAATTGATTTCACAATTGTAAATAGATTAGTTTTTGTACAAATCTGCATGTTACCCATATATGTAGTGTTTACTAAAAGGGTGCATTTGTTGGTTAATTACATGCATTGTCAAACAGTTAGTATTATTAAATCATTAAGAGTTCATTAATTTCCAAGGGGTACAAAATTATTTTGTTTACCCTGCTCCATCAATTCCCCCTTTGGTGATTTTTAACATCACCACAAAACCTATCCGTACAAAAATTTATCAGATAAATGTTTCTTGTCCATTTGCTTTTGTTAGTTCATACAACCGTGTTTTTCTCATCTTGTCCTTTAGACCGTTTGTACATGCTCTCTTTTAATTCTTCCAAATCTATCTCTCCCATCTCCCGTTCTCTTTATTTATTTTTCTCATTTTCTCATTTTCTCTTTTCACTCTATTTTGTCTTTTTCTTCTCTTAATACACACATATACTAATCTTACTAACAATATTACTATTATTATCACTGTAACTGGTATTAGTGTTTTCCCAATAAGAGAACTGCCTATTTCTGTAAACCATTTCTTCATTGAGGAAAAACTCTTACCAAGTCTCTTCCAAACACCTTCAACCTCCACTGGAGCAATTTCTTTGTGCAAGTCAGTAATGTTCTTTATATACTTTTGTATATTCTCACTTTTGTCTGGAATGTAAGTGCAACAATGTTGTACCTTCAGCATTCCACAGACTCCACCCTCTTTGCTAAAAGAATGTCAAGGGCAAGTAGATTTTGCATCACCATAGCTCTCATGGCAACCATTTCGGTATTTACCATTAAGAACCCTCCAGCAGTATTTGTTGATAAACGATCTACTACTGTAGACAATTTCCGAATCTTGTATGCATTCAAAGATATACCCACTGCTGGTATCAATGCTCCAAAAATGTCACCTACTATTTCTGAGAAGCTTTCCCTCCTCCTACGGGTTAATGTTTTACCTATCTCGTGAATTCCTTTTGTTCCTCTTTCCACATGAAAATTTTTCGGAATGACCAGGCCTAGATAACATGTTCCGTACCAATGGTCCGGCAACCTATAATAAGCTCTATTTCCGCAAATATAATAGATCCCTGGAAATACTGGATCTTTTCCTCCTTTAAATCCCCATCCTCCCAGAATTTTGTATGTATTTTGGCACTCACTAGAACCCACGAAATAGTTATCATATACAGTGTTACTTCTACTAATACATAATTTTCCCTGTTGGGGCCAATCTAACCCTATGGCTGCATTCATTTTTCCTTTGTCATAACTTTCCCTTTCAAACGACCAAGGTGGTGTTTTTGTCTTTTCTTCTGTCGCTTTTCTTTGGAACTTAATCCTCCTGTCTTCTACCATGTCTAGGAAAATCCTTTCTTCCTTTCTTAACTCACAAGTAAGGTTATGTCTAAATACATAATCTAATGTTAATTCTTTTGTTTCTAAGAAAAACTCTCCAAAAACCTTTCCATCTTTCACTTTATTTAGTTTAGGGATTACGGGAATTTTAGCAAAAATGTCATCTAAGTCAGTGTAATAATATTCTAATCTACCTGTTTTATAAAATAAACTAGCTAAAACGCTACATGTTATTCCATATGTTAAAGGAAGGTGATGATATGTCACACCTTCTGTTACAGACGCAGGTAACTGCATACAGACATAACAATCTCTCACATCCATTGTTTCTACATATTCATATAAAAGCTTTGAGAAAACATTCTTAGAAAAATCCGTTATTGACTTATCCCTATGAAAATCAGTACTATCTACTAATGTTGCAGTGTTCTTTATGTTAGCTTTCTTGTCATTATTCGTGTCATTCACTATTATGGATGTATTTTCTACAACTAACCTGAGTGGAATTATTATTGCTAAAATAAACCAGATAAGCATTAGCAATCCTGTACAATAGAAACACATTCTACACCATCTACGTAAAAACTCACATCTAGATCTTCTACTCTCAGTGTCTACCATGTTATAATACTATTTATATATTTATAAGTATGTACAGAAAATGTGTTTCCACACCTCAGAATGACTTTTCAGCCACTCTGCCCTTTAATTAGTCTCTTTTGGTGCTCTTTTCAGTTCTTTTCAGAACCTTTTCTTGTCTTTTTCAGTTTAGGTGTCCAGTCTGGGTTTTCTTTTTATTTGTTTTTCAGGTTTGCTGCAATTCACTCTCTCCCACTTGTTCACAGTCTTTGTCTGGGATTTCGTGACTGCTATCCACTTCTTTAATGTCGGACAGTGCTATGTATAGCCATTCAGGTGACCTATATTTCAAGTTAGGTCTCTTCACTCTTTTTGGTCTCTGCAACTGTCTTTCATTTGGCTTTCTTTGTCCTTTCTGACTTGTTATTTCATGTACTTGTTCCGCATTATCTTTGTTCAAATTTATTATTTTATATCTCAGTCTTTTAATTTAGTTGGGCCAATTGTCTCCTTTCCTTGGCCTTTTCAGTTCGCTTTCCTTTTCCTGTCGTTCTGTTTTACAAGTTCTCTTTCTTAGTCCAATTCTTTGCTTTCTTTCTTCTTCACTTTCTTCTGATTCTGTCTCAGACCTCACTTCACTTCCTCTAACTTTAAACTTTATGATCTCAGTTTCTTTGTCTGAATCTGAATCTTCTTGTGACTCTTCTGTTTGAAAATTTGATTCTAACCCTCCTCGGTTTTCTTCTGCACTTTTCCCAAACTTTCTATCTGAATCTAAATTTCCCTGTGTTTCTTCTGTTTGTAGTTCTGACCCTACCACTCCTCGGTTTTCTTCCGCACTTTCCTCTATTTCTCTATCTGAATCTAAGTTTTCTTCAGTTATTTCAACGATCTCTGGAGGAATTTTCCCAAAACTTGTACTTGGCTGTTCATTGTCACTGTCTCTCAATTCGGTTTCTCCTGTTATAATATCAGTTCTTCTTTTTCCTGATTTTTCTTTTTGCCTTTCACCAGATTCAGGTTGGTCTGTTTCAGATGCCGAACTGGTATCCGATATTTCCAGATGTCGACTTACAGGTCGAGCTTCAGGATCTGGAACTCTGATCGTTTCAGTTTCTTCTTCAGTTGTCAAACTGATACCTGATTCTTCCAGATGTCGACTTACAGGTCGAGCTTCAAGATCTGGAACTCTATTCGTCTCAGTTTCTGCTTCAGATGCTGAACTGGTATCTGATATTTCCAGATGTCGACTTACAGGTCGAGCTTCAGGATCTGGAACTCTGATGGTATGACTGGCATGAACCCAATTTTTCACACCTGCACACTTTACAGCAGTTGTTGTCACCAGGATCACTTGACGTGGCTTATCCCAGCGAGGAACCAAACAGTTTCTTCTTCTGTGGACTTTAATGCGGACCCAGTCTCCTGGACTCAAATCATGAGCTGGTTTTCTTTCAAGAGTGGTCGCATCCGGTCCAACCTGATGAAACACAGAATGCACCTCATCAGCCAATCCTTTGCAATAGTCCAATACAAGATCATCAGTTATAGTCAGCAGTTTGTTGACAGGTACATGTACTTGTCTCATTGCTCGTCCAATGATTATTTCATGAGGACTTAGACCTGCTTTTCTGTCAGGTATGCTTCTGATGCTCATCAGCACCAATGGCAGGGCATCGGGCCATTTGAGTCCTGTGGCTTGACACATTTTCCCTAACCTATTCTTTATTGTTCCGTTTACCTGCCCTACCACTCCAGAAGCCTCTGGTCTGTAGGCACAGTGCAGTTTTTGTTGAATATCAAGTGCTTCACATATCAGTTGGATTATTTCATTCTGGAAATGTGTTCCTCTATCTGTTTCGATCGTTACTGGAAAGCCGTATCTAGGAATGAACTCTCTCAATAGGAGTTTAGCTACTGTAACTCCATCATTCCTTCTTGTCGGATAGGCTTCCACCCAACGAGAAAACAAACAAACTACCACAAGGACATATTTCAATCTATTAGTTGGGGGCATTTCAATAAAATCAAGTTGCATTCTGGTAAAAGGACCTCCTTCATGTCCTATTGTTCCCAAACTCACTACTGTCTTCCTTCCAGGGTTTATTTGTTGGCATGTAAGACATCTTTGACAAAGACTTTCAGCTATAGCCCTAAATTTTGGGTTGTACCAGGTCTGTCTAAAGAGTCTGTTCATGGCTTCCCTACCAATGTGTGCTTGCCCATGGTACATCCGTGCCATATTAGAGATCATGCTATCAGGCATAACTGGTCTTTCATCTCTATAAACCCAAACTTCATCTTCCTCTCTTTGTCTGCAACCTGCTTTTATCCATCCATCTTTCTCCTCATCGTCTGCTTCTTCCTGCAATTGTTTTACCTCATCCCAGGTTTCAACTGTGTTAGTAAACAGCAAAAGACATGAAACATTCTCTTTTTCCCTTCTTCGATTCAGTGAGACCACATTTCTGGCACAATATTGAGCTATTTCATCTGCGAATTTGTTTCCCACTGCAATATAGTCGGTCCCATTTTTGTGTGCAACGCATTTTACCACTGCAATCTGTTTAGGTAGCTGTATCGCCTCAAGCAATTTCTTCACAAACTCACCATTCCTAATAGGAGATCCTGCAGAAGTCAGAAATCCCCTCTGGGACCAGATCTGTCCGAAATCGTGGACCACTCCGAAGCCATACTGGCTATCCGTGATCACCGTAATTCGAAGGTTCTTCCCCAGTGTGCAGGCTCGAATCAGAGCAATCAGTTCAGCAACTTGGGCTGAACGTATTCGTCTCAAACAGGATGCTTCCATTATTGCTGCCACCGTGCATACAGCATATGCAGCACTTAAAACTCCTTCATCCATTCTCAGGCATGATCCATCCACAAACATCACATAATCTGATTCTTTCAAAGGTTCATCTTTGATATCCGGGCGAGGCTTTGTGCAAAATTCAAGTACATCCAAACATTTAAGATCAACATCATCTTTGACTTCTACATTTACTTCATCGGGCAATGAAGTCGAAGGATTCACACTCGTGCATCTTTCAATGGTCACATTGTCTGCCCCTAAAATCACCTTCTCATACCTAGTCAGCCGACTATGTGTCATGTATTGGGTTTTTGTTCTAGTTAGAAGAATTTCAACAGAGTGTGGGACATATACTCTCAGAGGGTATCCCATCACAATACCTTCACTCTGCTCCAGACTCACACAAGTAGCAGCTACTGCTTTCAGACATCTAGGCAACGCTTTTGCTACCGGGTCTAGAACAGCTGAAAAATAAGCGATTGGTCTTTTCATTTTTCCATGCCTTTGCACTAATACTGAAAGTGCACATCCATCTCTCTCACTACAATACAACTCAAATTCTTTTTCATAGTCAGGCATTCCCAATGCAGGTGCCTCACACAACCTTGTTTCAGTTCCTTAAAAGCTTTCATTTCTTCCTCATCCAATTCAATCGGATCTTTAACATCCCTCTTTGTCAATCGCTGTAAAGGTTTTGCAATTAATGAAAATCCACTTATTCACTGTCGACAATAACCAACCATTCCGAGGAACATTCTCACCTCTCTCTGTGTCATTGGGGCTCTCATTCCTTGGATAATCTTTATTCTTTCTGTTGTCACCTTTCGCATCCCTTTCTCAATATTATGACCTAGGTATTGTACCTCCTGTTGACAAAATTGCAGTTTTGACGGAGACACCTTGTGTCCTCCTTCTGCCAAATGATTTAATAAAGCAATTGTGTCTGTAACACATGCTTCTTTGGTCTTTGATGCCACTAATAGGTCATCAATATATTGGACCATCACAGATTTTTCAGGCATTTTTAAATCTTCTAACGATTTCTTTAGGATCTGATTAAAGATTGAGGGACTTTCAGTATACCCTTGAGGAATTCGGCACCATGCCAAAATACGCTCTCCAAACCGGAACGCAAATAATGGCTGGCTGTCAGGGTGCAATGGAATAGAAAAGAATGCATGGCACAAATCAATAACTGTGTACCATTCTGCATCATGTGGAATCTGATACAGTATTACAGCGGGGTTTGGCACAATTGGGCAACAAGGAATAACAATCTTATTTACCTTCCTCAAATCTTGCACTATCCTATATGTTCCATTTGGCTTTTTCAATCCCATTATAGGGGAATTACATGGGCTACTCATTATTTCTCTCAAAATTCCTTGTTCAATCATCTTATTTACTACAGGTGTTATTCCTTCAATGATTTCTGGCGTTAATTTGTAATGTGGAGTATTTGGGTAATTTGT
Source organism: Calotriton arnoldi (assembly GCA_963921515.1). Classification (NCBI taxonomy): domain Eukaryota; kingdom Metazoa; phylum Chordata; class Amphibia; order Caudata; family Salamandridae; genus Calotriton; species Calotriton arnoldi. The sequence goes on from CAWUFW010004763.1 coordinate 661,394, forward strand.
TCCTTCCCTTACAGTAATTTTTACAGGGTCAACTCCTCTCATTAGTCCAATGTCTTCGCCTGTGAAATCCCATACATCCGATCTGACTACTCCTTTCAACTCAATCAGGATTTTCTCAGCATCAAACACAGGAAACATGTCATTCACTCCTGGTTCTAGTTCTGTCATTGTCATTTTATACAGGACATCCTCATCTGGTGTCTGGAAAGCAATACCATCTGGGGTACAATAGATGGTACAATTCATTTTACAAAGTAGATCGCGTCCTAACAAATGTACAGGTCTGCAATCGCAAACCACAAAGCGATGCATCTCTCTGAATGGTCCAACTTTGACCTCTACCGGTTTTGTAAGAGGGGTTTTAATCTGCTTGTTTGAAACACCTACAACTTGGATATCTTCTCCTGAGAGAGGAAGGTTTGGAATTTTCACTGATCTAACAGTAGAACGGGTAGCTCCAGTGTCCACAAGGAATGTAACATTTACACCATTCACTTTTCCATCCACAAATGGACCTGACTGATCTACCTCTAGAGTTGCGCCAAGCACGCACTCTTCTTCCTCTCCTATGCACCGTCATAAACTCTCATCCGACTCATCTCCATCCTGCCGTAACCAATACTGCGAAACTGCAGCTGCGCGCGGCAATTTTGTTACCTGCTCTCCTCCGTAGAATCCTGTCTCTGTACTGTATCTCTGAGGATTTACACTCTTTGGAAGAGGTGGTTGCGGCACCTGACACTGTTGAGTAACTACCTGCGGTGGTTGCAGCTGTTGGTAACTCACCTCATTCTGCACCTGTGGATTTAATGGTTGATTTTCTGTATTAGCTTTTGGAGGAAATTTACACTCGTTTCTCCAATGTCCTAACTTTCCGCAATTGTGACAGGGCCATTTCTTTTTGGCCTCTTCTATACTCATTTGACCTTTTCCCTTACCTATATTCGGTTTGAATTTAGTTTGTCCTGCATCACTAGACTGATTACTCATCTGCGCTTCTTGTTTTTCTGCATCTTTTACTTGTGCCCACATTGCCTTTTCTTTTAGTTTACGCTGTCTACTCTCAATATCGTCACTACAATATTTTGCATACCTTAATACTTCATCTACAGTGCTATTCTGCCAACACAACATATGCTGCTTAATCATTTCACTTATTTCAGGTTTCAAGCCATATACAAATCTATACACAAAATGACTCATGTCCTTTTCACTCAAATTCTCATAACCACTATACTGTTTAAAGACCAAAAGCAATCTCTCATAATAGGCGTGCACAGATTCCTTACTCTCCTGAGTAGTTCTATCAATTTTTACCCAATCTGTTTCTTTTGGTGGAATTTTATTTTTCAAAAATGTGATGGCTTGTTCATATTTTCTCATTACTTCTGGACCTGGGGCTCCAGTTTTTGCATCTCTAGGATATTCTTCCTTTGGCCAGTCAATTGTAATCTTACATTCTGTCCATAAATCTGCTGGTACTACAATTTCAAACAATCCATCCAAATCTTCCCACAACACTTTTGAAACCTTTACAAATCTTTCTACCTGTCTGTACCATTCTACTGGTTTCTCTCTCAATCTTGGAAAGTCATTTGTAAATGACAATATATCTTGTCTGGACCATGGGACATGTACATAGCTTCCTCCTGGAGTTTCCCTCATTGGACACTCCATTACTATCGGTTCTTTCTCCTTTACCGGAAAAGCCAATGAAGCTTTATCGGTCATCCCTTCTTTCCTTCTTATCCACCTGCTTCTCCACCTGTCCACATCGCCCCATTTTCTCAATAACACAATCAGTTCTTTTATCTGCGTTAATCGTCCTGAAGTGTTCAGATTTTCTATATCCTTTTCACTAAAGTCTACTCTGTACGGTTTCTGCAATCCTCTGATTTTTCCAAACTCTACTCCTAGTTCGTTCGCTGTTTCTTCCAATTTTTCATGCAAGTTCCTAGCTCTCCAAGTAACACTTTTGCACATGAACATCAGCTCATCATCCTGATATGACTTCAATCGATCTGTACCAATAGTCCCTAGAATCAACTCTTCCATATCTATTTTTAATCTGATCACATCTAAAGGTTGTGGTTCCGTATCTTTCTTCTGTAAGTTCCTCACCCACTCATTTAATTCTTCTGCAGACGGACCCACAGGGGTATTATTTATTTCTGCCCAATTTGCACTTTTCTCTGGGGTCTCAGTTGCTGACTCTGTTCCCATAGGAATCCTATTTATCTGGCTCTCATTAATTGTCAAATTTGTAGGTGGACTCGACCTACATGAACCAACAGAATCTCTTGTCTCTCTATTTTCTGGAATTATCCCTTCTCTCACTCTTTGCATACTAGAGTTCAATGGAATTGTCAGGGAATGCTCATCTATTCTTTGATTTTCAAATACCGGAATTACTGGTCCTATCGTCACTGGCACAGTCACAGCTTCCATATTCTTTGTTAATTCTCTTATCTTTTCAGTCAACTCTCTCGTAGTTCTCGCAAATTCAGTTGTATTACCATTATCATGCTTCACATTTTGTGGTGTTTCTAATTTATCATATGACCTATTTATTTCAGAGTTTCGTTCAGGGCTTTGATTTCTTACAGTTTCCATTGGCGGTGCATTTGGAGTCACCACCGCAGAATTCTGTTGATAGGGAGGGTCTTTTTATTTAAAATGTCCTCCAGCAACTCATCCTCTGTGTCGCTAACTCCATACCCATACCTTTCTGTTACTGCATGCTTCTTTTTCTCTGTACACTTTCTTCCTGTAATCTCTTCAACTGTTCTGACAGGAAACAACCCATCCGTCATGTTAGCATACCGCCATCGTCTCATTCTATCTTCATGATTCAATCCCCATACTCTTCCATGGACTAAACTATAATTCTTTGCACCTCTGTGTCTTTCTCTTTCATACATCTCATCTTCCCATTCACCTAACGCTTCAAACTGTGTTGGTCTAGGTCTCGGTTCAAGTTTCATCATCTTTTCTCTCAAATTTCGAAGTACAGCTGTGCTAAACGAACCATTTTCTGGAAATGCCAAAACTCCATCGTTTTTAGTATATTTCGCCCAATTTTCCAACCAAATACATGTATGATAGCCATATTTCAACATCATATGAGATGCTGGCGTTTTCGGCGGAGGAAGTACCTCTCCTTCCCTAGTCACTACCTTTTTGTCTTTCTTGAAAGAGTTTTTAATCTTCGCAAACCATGACGGTTTCTCTCTACCATACTCATAATAAGCCATAATTCACTGTTCTTTTCTCAAATAAATACACGGAAATCTTTACCACTCTGTTCTTTCTACTTGTTTGGCTATTCAGACCTATCCCAGCGCGTCTCACACCAACTCACCAACCCGAAAGCTCTATGTCACTCTCACATTAACCAATACCAGCGCGTCTTTACACTAGCACACCAATCAAGAAGCTCTTCGCTCTTCCACAACTGGCCAATACCAGCGCGGTCTTTGTTGACGTCAGCTCTGCTCCTGTTTCTGCTGACCCCTCCTGTACAAAAATTATCGGCAATTTTCTTTACCTTCTCTTTTCGACAAAATTTATTAGTTACAACGTAAAACACATTTCCATTGTCTGTTTCGCTAAACAAAAGAGATAGTTTGTTCTAACTTACAAGAATGCTGTTTCGTTTGATAAGGTAGCACTTCTCTCTACCTTACCCTTCTCTCAAGCAAGGGGTAAACCCGTTTCTCTGGGGATAAAACACATGTGGAGACTACACCGCTCCTGAGAATTAAGGCCAGAGTTTCACAAGAAAACCTGTTGCTATTTCACTCAAACGTATTTTCATACATGAAATGTCCCTAACATAACACCATCCTGTGTTATCACCAATTTGAAAATCAGACAATGCACTATTCCGTGTGACTTCTCTTGCCACACGTGTCCACTTCCTACTTTCCGGAAGCTTCAAAATTCCGACTTGCACATAACATAATACAACTTTGACATAAAATGTTAGACATAAAATCAATAAATCAATAATCAATAATCACCAAACTAATCTATAGAAACCATAACTCTGCTACCAAGAAATCTGATCCAGCGCGGCTAATATAAATTTCTCCTCAGGACACTAATCCAGGTAAAAACACTTATGCAACCTATCATCAATTAAACCTTATGTCGGTGGGGCCCATGACACCGCATAACATACATTCATTCAATCACTGGATTTCACGCTAAGGAGAATGTGCTGCTGGACGAACGGGATACCTTGTTAAATTTGACAGAATAATAATCCATACATTATATGCATCAACCCTTGATCCTGTCGTGTTCTAAACATCAAGGTACTCCGCTCTTTGGTCGATGGACCAACTAGTAGAATAAGTTGATGGTGATTAAGACCAGCTCAATCACAATTAAAACCTTTAACATTTTAAATCATAAATGTATTGAAGAACCACAGACTCATTTTAAATTAGAACATATTTTTATCTAGATTTTCAATCAAAAGGTGAGAATCTTTATTAATCAAACACATTTAATATATCAATAATCAATTTAATGAAAAGTTTAATGGAAAAGTGAAAATTATGCGTTACCCATAGTCTTAGGATGTGGTCGGGAATGGTTCACCAAAAGAAGATAAACCGCAGATCACAGAATAGAACTCCCAAACTGACTGTCTGTCCCGCTAACCTCCTCGACGTACCTCCCGAACAGAATTCCCGCAACGATCTCGTTCCTTCCCCAGTCAAAGTTCAGAGTCCAAAAATGACAGAGTCTTTTGCAGTATCGAGGTGTAAAAATGAAAAACAAGGAAACGGCATGGCAAGGAAAACACCAATAGCAATAGTAGCAACCGCAGTCAGCATTCAGCAGTCTAAGTCTCCCTCAAGCCATCTAAGGGCAGACTCTCTTATACCCTATTCTCTAGCTTACTATACATAAAAGTTGCAATCCTTAGGGGCAAGAATCACGCTAATTGGTCCATTTGAGGGGTGGTGATGGTCACCTCATCGCCCTCCTTGTTCAAACTTATTTAGGGACAATATAGCACACAATAAGTCTTATGACTTCGGGGTCAAAAGCAGTCCAACTTGTCCATTTATTTTGTTGCGATCCTTGATGGTCATATTTCAGTTCATCTATTGTCATTCGTTTCTTTCTCATCCATTCCCACGAATACGTGCTGAATATCTTTGGCAGGCGTCTCCTTGCAGGTCAGCTTGACCCTGACATTTCTCACTCCGGGCACAGGCCGCATTCACGTGATCTCATTCGTTTTATTTCTGCTGCGCAGAGGCCATCTTGGCAGTCTCGCATGATCTCATCCGTTCCAGCAGCCATTTTTGAAGCATGGCCTAACAGGCCTGAACGAACTATCATAAGAACAAACACAACCAAAATTAAAACAGAGAAAATAAACCTTTCTGTTTACCACCCGCCATTCTAAAGACCCGTGTTAGGTGTTACCTAGCAGAAGCGACATTTAAAGCCATTTTACTTACCATCTGCATTCTTTGCCACAATACAATCTACTACGTAACATAAATCATGCAATTTTACTCTAATTAGTACGCAAATCACAATACTAATGTTAATTGATTTCACAATTGTAAATAGATTAGTTTTTGTACAAATCTGCATGGTACCCATATATGTAGTGTTTACTAAAAGGGTGCATTTGTTGGTTAATTACATGCATTGTCAAACAGTTAGTATTATTAAATCATTAAGAGTTCATTAATTTCCAAGGGGTACAAAATTATTTTGTTTACCCTGCTCCATCACAGTCATACAGATGGAAGCATGAAAGCCCAGTGGCGACTAGCAGGCAGGCAAGGATAAAGTTGCAGGAAGAAAACACTACAAGATCGCGAGTGCGTAAAGTAAGAGCTGGGTAAGGGAAGTAGGGAAGGTGCTGGAGTGCTGGATGATAGTGGTGAGACAGTGCATTACAAATATAAAGGGAATGCGGAATGCGATTCCTGATGAGGTGCTAAAGTGCGTCTTGTGTTTGGGTGGGCTAAAAACAACCGAGATTACTCACATCCTACCTAGTTTTGGCACAGTGAATGTGAGGATGTGGCCCTGATGGACCTGTGACTGAGTTCCAGCCGGAACAAGTGAGTCGCAGGTATAAATTCTGCAATGAGGGGATGTTCTCGTGCACTATGGAGATAATGTAACATAGGAGCTCTTAGTCTGAGCATATGTAAAGATGGGGTAATGTGGCAATCAGTTACAGTACAATACCGGCAAACATTATGTCCACAATCCTAATATGTAACTGTCCGTGACACAGGCAACAAAGAATAGCAGTCAATTAACCAAGGTGCATGGTCGACAGGTCTTGTGAAAAGCTTTCAGTACGAGTTACAGTGAGAGGAATCATGAGTCACTGAGAAAAGCAAATATCACAGAGGCAACTGCGTGTTCAAAAGGTTGTGCATCATGACATTACAGTGTAAGAATGAAATATATACAAATATATGTATTGTCAGACTGATGCTAAGTGGTGGATGTGACACTGGTGTGGAACTACAGAAAGTTATGCAAATCCTCACTGATGTTGAGGCCTGCGGCACTTTGGTGTTAAACTCAAGGATATACCGTGTTTCCAATTGATGGAGTTGCTTCTCATGGTTACCTCCCCGTCTAAGAGGGGGTACGTGGTCCACAACAAAATATTTGAAGTCATCTAAGTTGTTGTTGTGGACATCCTTGAAATGTCTGGCCACAGGATACGTGGGGTCACTGTTGACAATCGCCCTAAGATGTTGTAGGATGCGAAGATGAACCTGTAGTTTGGTGCTACCCACGTACCTTAGGCCACATTTGCATTCGAGTACATAAACTGCATTCTCTGTTCTGCAGGTGAGTCTGAATTTGATGATCAGAGGTTCTTTGCGGAAAGTTGCAGTGATATGGCTGATGTTGTGACCAAATTTGCATGCTCTACAACTACTGCATTTAAAAAACCCTTTAATATCAGATAACCAGTTGGATTTAGTAATGATTTCAGGGCTAGTCCTGACCAGGGCATCATGCATGGAGAAAACCCTCCTGTATGTTATGTCAGGGCGTTGAGCTACCAATGGCCCAAGGGTAGGATCAGATTTAATGATCACCCAATGTTTGTTAATGATGGACCTGATGGCACGCTTCTCAGTGTTGTAGGTAATGATCAGGCGTGTATTTACTGTGCCTGAGCTATCAGACTCAATGAGTGTGTCAGTGTCCCTAAGATTAGTGGTGCACTTCCCCACCAAAAGGTCCTCCCTAGGTGCAGAGTTGGCTTTGTTGGTGGCATTGGTGATGACATTTTCTGAATAACCGTGTGCCTTTAATCTTACGTGTGCCTCCCTCTGACAGATAGCCAGGTCACTGGTAGGGCTGCAGATTCTACGTAAACGTAGCATTTCCCCATAGGGAATACTGACGACCAAGTGTCTGGGGTGGAAGCTGGAGGCGTGCAGAGTGGAATTGCCTGCAGTGGTCTTTCTGTGTAGTTTAGAGTTTAATGTACCGTTTGAAACATATAGCATTACATCGAAAAATTCTACCGAGACAGAACTCATGTTGGCATTAAACTCAAGATTTAACTCGTTGGTATTGATTTCTGAGATGAAAGATTTGGCACTCTCCATACTGCCCCTCCAGATCACAAAAACATCATCTATGTAACGTAGCCATGTCACGATGTTATTATTCCATGCATCAGAGTGTTTTACCATGAGAACCTGCTCCTCCCACCAGCACACATGGAGACAGGTGTAGCTAGGGGAAAAGCAGGCTCCCATGGCAACACCTCTGAGCTGTTGGTACACTGTTTTTTCAAACATAAAGAAATTGTGATGCAAACACCATTCAATAAGGAAATGGATCAATTCATTGTGTTGGTAACAATGGATAGGTCTCTTCGTGAGAAAATGACGACAAGCCGATAGACCATCACAGTGACGAATACTGGTGTACAGTGAGGTGATATCTAAGGACATCAAAATATATTCATCTGACCATGAAATGTCTTTAACTTTAAGCAAGAAGTCACTAGTGTCTCTAAGGTAAGTTGGCAAATTGGTAACAAGCTCTTGAAGAAAATAATCAACATATTTGGATATGTTTTCGCATAAACTCCCGCGGGCCGAGATGATGGGACGCCCTGGGACTGATGACAGGCCTTTGTGTACCTTGGGGAGGAAATAGAGTACTGGGAGAACAGGAAAATCATTGTTCAAAAATTGAAATTCATCTTTACTGAGAATACCGTCTGTTCTGTATGAATTCAATCTCTTCTTCAGCTCCTTGCTGCTGGCAAGTACTTCCCTGTGACTGGAAGTTTTGTAGCAGGTGGTGTCATCAAGGTGCTTGTGAACTTCCTCCAGGTACATGTCCCTGGGCCATAGGACAATATTGCCCCCCTTGTCCGATTTGTTGATTATGATTTTGTTGTTGCTTTGAAGTTTTTTAATCAGGTCAGAGTATTGTTTCTCGCGATACTTGCGCCTACGTTGAGAACGTGTCTTCCGTTGGTGTAAATCTTTAAGTTTGTCAATGATGACATCGTTGAAGATGTCAATAGCATCTCTTGGCATCATGGGGGTGAAGGTGGATTGTGGCTTGAATGAGCTGCCAACTCTAGCCTGCATGTCGATGCCTTCATTGTGCAGCATTTGTTGAGTGGAGACAATGCCTGTGGTAGATTCCAATTCAGCCAGCGTGCGGATAGTGGGGATATCAGACACCGACAGAGCAGTAATGTTTGGCCCCATTGTGTTGGCAGGTGGTTGGATAGTAGTGTTAGTGTGTTTGAGCCTGAAAAACTTGATTAGTTTCAGCTTCCTGATAAACCTGAACACATCAATTCGGGTATTGCTGTAATTAAAGCTGCTTTCAGGGCAAAAGGTGAGACCCAGGGAGAGAAGTTGAGTTTCTGCTGCTGTGAGATTGAGGTTAGTGAGGTTGATCACGGTTTTGGAGTCCGCGTTCATTTGCGTCTCCAATTGCCTCTCCTTCTGTTGTTTCCTTTTTGATTTACTCCGCTTCCTTCGCTCGCGTCTCCTGCAGTTGCGTCGGTGCCTGGTTTCTTCGGCAACTGAGGACGCAGGGTTTGTCGTCTGTCCAACCTTAAAAAATCTAGTTCTTCTGCTAGACTGAAGTTACTGATATGATTGTCACCCCTGGTTCTTGTGCTGATGCCATTATCTGAGTCTGTACCACTTTCCATAGCTGAGCTCAGGTCTGACAGTGAAGCTGAATCTGCTCCTTCTTGGGCCACTGCGGCTCTTGCTGTCCCCGTTGCGGGATTTGTAGATTTGTTCATTTTTTGTTTCTTGGCTGAATCGTATTTTCTGGCAAACGTGAAAGATAGATATATAGATATGTGATCAAGGCCTCCTGTAGGCCGAAACGCGTCATGGCGGTGGTGCAGGGGCTTCAATAAATATCTTGCACCTAACATTGGGTCCGCATTCATCTGTTCCTCAAAGTGGTGATTTTCTGGCGAAGTTTTGCAGATATATAGATATATGTGTATATATATATGTATATAAATATATATATATATATATATTCACTGAAAAAACCGTAGGTTTCAGGCACGTTATAGTTAGAAATTAGCATTTAAAAAACCTTAGAAATTCACTGAAAAAACCATAGGTTTCAGGGACGTTATAGTTAGAAATTAGCATTTAAAAAACCTTTGAAATTCACTGAAAAAACCATAGGTTTCAGGGACGTTATAGTTAGCTGGACATGTCACTCGTACAAAACCATAGAAATTCCACCGTTATAGTTAGTTCAGTTAACTATAACTCGCGCCCCGCAATGCACTGCTCATGACGTCACATATTACATCATTCATGGCATGGTCAGTGACATCACTGATGACATCACTGATGACATCTCAAATGACATCACTGATGACATCACTGATGACATCATCCAGTGACTGTGTGTTTCTGTAAAGTTTAAATATGTTTTATATATATGGCAAGGTGTATTGAAGAATGAGTGGGTGTATAAGTGTCTGGATGGAGGATTTAGGAGGTATGTAACTGATTGTATAAGTGACTGATTAAACGTGTCTTATTGAATGGATAGGTTAGTGACTAAACTGTGTGAATGTCTGTATCAGTCTGTCTGTTGTTGTGCAAGCTGCTACATGGGTTGGTCAGTAGCTACATGAGTGTCTATATGGGTTCTTGATTGTTTGCTTGAGTATTTGTATGGGGGACTGAGTGTGTGTGTGGGTGGGTTGGAGGTGTGTGACTCTGTGTATAGATGTGTGAGTGGTTGATTCACTGGGTGTATGGGTTCAAGAGTGCATGTGGAAACAGCTGTATGGGTGGGTGAGTGTGTGTATGGGTGTGTTGGTGAGTGAATGGATGTCTCAGTGGTACATATGTGAGTAACTACATATGTAAAAGGCAGTATATGTGAGTGATGATGTATATAAATAACTATATGTGAGACTGAGTGATTGTGAGAGTGGCATGTATGGATGAGTCTGTACTTGTTTCAGTGATTACATAAGAGAGTAACTATGCGTTACTGTCTGTATGAATTAGTGAGGTGGTGTGTGTATAACTGTTTAGGTGAGTAAATGGGAGTGTGATTGATTCTTTGCATGACTGACTAGGTGTGTGAGTAACTCCATGGATGAGTGGCGGTGTGTGAGTGTCTGAATAGGTGTATGAGTGCATATGATAGTGTTGTATTGATAAGTGACTGCATGCATAAGTGATTGTATGGGTGAATGAGTGGATGTGTGTGCAGACCTAGGAATCAGTGAGTGAGTATGTAGTAACTGGTATTGGTGTGTGGATGGTTTTGAAAATGGTAGTCTGTATTTACAGTGGGTGTATTAAAGGTTATATTAGGGTGTGATGAGGTGCATCAGATTATCACGTGGATGATGTAATCAGTGATGTCATTTGAGATGTCATCAGTGATGTCATCAGTGATGTCACTGACCATGCCATGAATGATGTAATATGTGACGTCATGAGCAGTGCATTGCGGGGCGCGAGTTATAGTTAACTGAACTAACTATAACGGTGGAATTTCTATGGTTTTGTACGAGTGAAATGTCCAGCTAACTATAACGTCCCTGAAACCTATGGTTTTTTCAGTGAATTTCAAAGGTTTTTTAAATGATAATTTCTAACTATAACGTCCCTGAAACCTATGGCTTTTTCAGTGAATTTCTAAGGTTTTTTTAAATGCTAATTTCTAACTATAACGTGCCTGAAACCTATGGTTTTTTCAGTGAATTTCAAACGTTTTTTAAATGCTAATTTCTAATTATAATGTTCATTAAACCTATGGTTTTTTCAGTGATTTTAAATTATCATTCCATTCTCAACCTAGTGAAAACAGCCGATATCGCCAGTTTTCCAACAATAGCTTCCGCAAAAAAATTCGCCACAAATGAGAGCGACAACTAACGCTAATAATATGCAGAGTAGGCGTTCCCGTGCAAAAATAACATGAAAACACCACTTCCCGATATTTTCAACGAGCAGCCAAATCTGGGGTGCGATCCAAAAACAGGCGATAAGCTGCGTTAGCAGTAGGAATTTAACATCTGCCTTTTACTGGTGTAAAGCAGGACGACTACCTACAGTGTGAAAGGGAGCCCAGCCCAGAACCACATCTGAAGACCAACACATGTCATAGAGCTACTGACCATGCAGCTCCGACACCCAAGAAGGCCACAACACCCACTGCCATCACCCTCAGGACCTCCCCCCCGGACCACCCCCCTCCCTACTACCACCGAGGCAGCGCAGAACAGGACAGCGGACCTTCCAAAAATGGCATGGTCCCTCAGCCACACAATAGCTGAATCTTGGGAGATGTGGCAACCAAGTATGTGTGAAGGACGCAAGTCACCCATCAATAAAAATGCACACAATACCAAGTGTAGCGGTGATGTGGTGGACAGACCTCACTATGCAGAGCACAAACCTCTCCATGTGGACATATACTGCTGGTGCTTGTAGTGTTGTGGACAATAGACGCAACCATGTTACCTCAGGCAGTGGGGAAGATCTCGGTCATGTAGCTGTGTTGTCCCCCCCTGGAAGCGGAAGCGGAGTGGGCTGGTCCAACATACGCCACTCCAGCGTAGGAGTATGAATAAATAGGCTGGGGCTGTGGGCGTGGTTCACTTGTGGGAAGGTCAAAGCGCCTGCCAGGGCGGCAGCCCTCACCCTGCCACGAGGCCTCTGCCGTGACCGTCGGCCTCCTCGACACAGGCCCCCTGCGAACCCAGCAGCAGAGCACCACAGACTTATGTCTGTACAGACTACTGCCTTCGATCTACACTGCGGACAGCAGGGCTCACAATTCAGATTGAGTCGCGATTGCAGATGACGCAGTCCAGTAGGCAAGTAACATTGATCCCAGTGCGGCCCGCCCAACCACGCATCATCGCAGACTGCGCACACACTGAGTGCTTCAGGTGCCACTAACTCAGTGCACCACAAGTCAATGCCACATGGACTTATTAAGACAGAATTCATTAGGCAAAAGACATTGCTACCAGTGCGGCCCGCCCGGACCACGCATCATCGCAGGCTCCACACACGCTGGTTGCTTCAGGTGACACTAACTGTACAGCTCAACTCAACGCCACGTGGCTGTGGGCCCTTGCTGACCGCTGCCTCCGGCCTACACTGCGGTCATCAGGGCTCACATTTAAAATTGACTCTTGATTCATTAATTGCAGAGTCCAGTAGGCAACTAAGTATTACGTCCCTAAAACCTACATAATATCCTTTTAGTATCCTTGCTTCAAGAACTTGTTTTATATCAGTTATAGCTTTAGTACAATGACCAAATTCATCTTGCAAGTCCAAAGGAACACTGAATGGCAGTCTACACTGCGGACAGCAGAGCTCACAATTTGAATTCAGTCTTGATTTATTAATTGCAGACAGAATTGTACTCTATGTCCTCGAATTTTGTCAAGAGGAAGTGACAAAAAGCATTCCTTGATGTCTGTGCTGACTACTGCCTTCGATCTACACTGCGGTCAGCAGGGCTCACAATTCAGATCGAGTCGCGATTGCAGATGACGCAGTCCAGTAGGCAAGAGACATTGCATCATCGCTGGCTGCGCACATGCTGAGCGCCACACCTACCACTAACTCTATGCAGCTCAAGTCAACGCCACGTGGCTGTGGACTCTTCCTGACCACTGCCTCCAGCCTACACTGCGGTCAGCAGGGCTCACAATTCAGATCGAGTCGCGATTGCAGATAACGTAGTCCAGTAGGCAAGAGACATTGCATCATCGCTGGCTGTGCACATGCTGAGCGCCACACCTACCACTAACTCTATGCAGCTCAACTCAACGCCACGTGGCTGTGGACTCTTCCTGACCACTGCCTCCAGCCTACACTGCGGTCAGCAGGGCTCACAATTCAGATCGAGTCGCGATTGCAGATGAGACAGTCCAGTAGGCAACAGACATTGCATGATCGCTGGCTGCGCACACGCTGAGCGCCACACCTACCACTAACTCTATGCAGCTCAAGTCAACACCACGTGGCTGTGGGCTCTTCCTGACCACTGCCTCCGGCCTACACTGCGGTCAGCAGGGCTCACAATTCAGATCGAGTCGCGATTGCAGATGACGCAGTCCAGTAGGCAAGAGACATTGCATCATCGCTGGCTGCGCACACGCTGAGCGCCACACCTACCACTAACTGTATGCAGCTCAAGTCAACGCCACGTGGCGGTAGGCCCTTCCTGACCACTGCCTCCGGCCTACACTGTGCTCAGCAGGGCTCACAATTCAAATTCAGTCTTCATTCATTAATTTCAGAGTCCAGTAGGCAACTAACTATAACGTGCCTGAAACCTACATATTTCGACAGTGTATTCCATAAATGTTTCATCTTTTGTTCCATACACCTACACTGCGGTTAGCAGAGCTCACAATTTAAATTGAGACATGATTTATTTATTGCAGAGAGAATTGTACTCTATGTCCTCGAATTTTGTAAACAGGAAGTGACTAAAAGCATTCTTCGATGTCTGTGCTGACTACTGCCTTCGATCTACACTGCGGATAGCAGGGCTCACAATTCACATTGAGTCGCGATTGCAGATGACGCAGTCCAGTAGGCAACAGACATTGCTCCCAGTGTGGCTCGCCCGCACCACGCATCATCGCTGGCTGCGCACACGCTGAATGCTTCTGATGCCCCTATCTCAGTGCAGCACAAATCATGGACCCTTTACGATACAATCTTGTGTCTGATCCAATGATTACTGTTGTACTTGTTGCCAGCACCAACCATTCCCGGAGGGCTGGCTTACACTCACCCCACACGCATCCAGCACAGACGTCACTGGACATGTGACCCTGGTAATAAAAATGAGTCGAGAGCACGTGCCCGTACCCAGTTCCACTATCTATCTGTGTCCGTGTGTTCATTATGTATGCCAGATGCCGCCCCTGGGCCCTACCACATTACATTGTGCTGTGGACAGCGTATGCAACCATGTTACCTCTGGCAGTGGGGAAAACTTCGGTTATGTAACTTTCTCTCTGTCATTGCACAAGTACGTACGTAGAGACTGGATCATTAGAGTACTGCAAGGAGAGTGTATAGTGAATTTATAAGTGCTTGGGGATTGGCGGAGTAATTGTATAAGTACATATGTTGGCGCAGCCTAACCCCGAACACAAGCTTGGCTCTAATTGGCTGCCCTCCATGTGCCAAAAACTGAAACTTGAACTTTGCATGGCCCTGTATTGCTACAGCTGCAACACTTCACTGAATGTGCAATAAACATTCATATCCACACAGATGTGTCATGTCCACCATCTTTCATGTGTGGAAGTATGGATGAACGTAGGGTCAGTGATTCCCCGTACCTTCCATGTTGGCCATGTTGTGGGACTTGGCTCACAGAGTGACACATTGGCGCTTGCGACCCGGGTGACGTCAGCACTACAACAGGGACACCCGCATCAGTTGATTCCTCATACAGCCCAGGACGGAGCCACGCCCATAGCTCCGGAGTCATTCTTCACAGCCTCACGCAGGACTGGCATACGCCAGGCCAGCCCACTCCGCTTCGCTTACAGGGAAGGACAACAACGCTACATGGCCCAGATTTTCATTGCAGTGATCTGCTGGTCACACCCTAGTTGTCAGTATGCCACAGCCACTCCCTCACGGCTAGTATACACCCACACCACACCCATCCAGCACAGGCGTCACAGGACACGTGACCCTGCGAATAAAAAAGACCGGGCGCACGTGCTCGACGCCATTTCAGAGTTGCTCCCACCAGATGCACTGCGGCTGGCACAGGCACACCGGCACGGGACGGTGACTTTCGGTCCACTGAAGTACGGGTACCGTAACTGCTGAGTGCGTGTGCAGCCTGCGGTGATGGCCCATCCCAGCGGTCTGGACAGCTCAGGTTTTGTGTGCCCTGCTGGACCGCAGTGTAGGCCTCAGCCATCAGACAGCGCAGGCCTACCACCACGTGGCGTCGCCTCGCTGGTCACAGAGTTACTGGCACCGCAAGGGCTGAGAAGGTGTGCAGCCTCCGATGAAAAGCCCGGTGCACTGGTATGTCCTCTGCCATGGCGAAATCAAGACCCAGCACCAAATGTGAGACCTGGTGGCCTGCGGAGCGTGGCTGCATGATATGCAGGGTGCCGTGCCCGTGGGCCCCGGGCTTGGGGCTTGCAGCGACACGTGGTAGGCCCTCTTTTCTACACGCAGGTTACGAAAGGTGAGCAGAGAGGCTTGTTAGCGCAGCGGCGGGCAGTCACCTCCAGGCAGTGGGAGTGGATGGGGTGCAGCAGCCTGGGTGCGCAGCGGCAAGCAGACACCTCTGGGCAGTGGAAGTGGATGGGGTGCAGCAGCCTGGATGCACAAAGGCGGGACAGAGAATTAGGCGTGTGCAGTTGTATGTACTCTGCCATTACTGATTCCATACTACGTTTCAGATGAGTAAGCTTGAGGGCTTCACTATCTCCCGGCACGTGGTTGGAGACACACCGGTGACGGAAAGGTGAGCTGTGAGGGTTTTGTCCACAGTGTGGGCACTCACTGTCCCTCTCCATCTCTTCCTTTCTCTCCCTCACACTCTTTCTCTCTCTCTTCCTCTCTCTCTCACTCTATCTCTTCCTCTCTCTCACACTGTTTTTTTCTTTCTCTCTCTCTCTCTCTCTTTCTCTCTCTCACTCTTCCTCTGTTTCTCTCTTCCTCTTTCTCACACTATTTCTCTTCTCTCTCTCTCTTCCTCTCTCTCACTGTTTCTCTCTCTCTTCCTCTCTCTCTCACTCTTTCTCTCTTTCTCTCTGTCTACCTCTCACTCTTTCTTTCTTTCTCTCTCTCTTCCTCTCTCTCACTCTTTCTCTCTCTCTCTCCTTTGATGGATGCATGACGCACAATCTTATCTTGCTTTTTGTCCAGCAGGCTGTGATTCACAGATTGACGACCCCTCCCCCCCGACACGGACCTCCCGCCACGAGGCGATGACTTCAGTTCCACTGAGTTAGTGCCACCAGAGCTGAGCGCGTGTGCAGCCTGCGATGATGCGTGGCCATCCTACAATCAACACCCACTTTGAATTGTGAGCTCGGCTTGACCGCGTGTACGCAACGCCTGAGGAGGTTGCTTCAGCACGTGGTGGACCCTCTTAGACACACGCCGGTGGCGGAAGGTGAGCAGAGAGGCTTGTTTCCGCAGCAGCGAGCAGCCACCTCTGGGCGGTGGGAGTGGATTGTGTGCAGCACCCTGGGTGCACAAGAGCGGGCAGACACCTCCGACCAGTGGGAGTGGATGGGATGCAGCAGTCTGGGTGCGCAGGAACGGGCTGTCACCTCCGGGCAGTGTGACTGGATGGGGTGCACCAGCCTGGGTGCACAGCAGCGGGCAGACACCTCTGGGCAGTGGGAGTGGATGGGGTACAGCAGCCTGGGTGCGCAGAGGCGGGCAGACACCTCTGGGTGGCGGGAGTCGATGGGGTGCAGCAGCCTGGGTGCGCAGGGGCGAAACAGAGAATTAGGCGTCTGCAGTTGTATGTACTCTGCCATTACTGATTCTATACTATGTTTCAGATGACTAAACTTGAAGACTGCACTATGTCCCGGCACGTGGTTGGAGACACACCGGTGGCAGAAAGGTGAGCTGTGAGGATTTTCTCCACAGTGTCAACACTCACTCTCCCTCTCCATCTCTTCCTTTCTGTCACTCACACTCTTTCTCTCTCTCTCACTCTCTATCTCTTCCTTTCTCTCTCTCACACTCTTTCTCTCTTGCTATGTCTCTTCCTCTCTCTCTCATTCTTTCTTTCTCTCTCTCTTCCTCTCTGTCTCACTCTTTCTCTCTCTCTCTCTCTCTCTACCTCTCTCTCACACTGTTTCTCTCTTTCTCTCTCTCTTCCTTGTATCTCACTCTTTCTCTCTTTCTCTCTCTCTTCCTCTCTCTCTCACTCTTTCTCTCTTTCTCTGCCTTCCTCTCTGTCTCACTCTTTCTTTCTCTCTCTCTTCCTCTCTCTCACTCTTTCTCTCTCTCTCTCTCTCCTTTCATGGACGCATGACGCAGAATCTTATCTTTCTTTTTGTCTTGCAGGCTGTGATTCACAAATTGTCGAGGGATGACACGCCATACCTGTACCTACTTTTATTTTGTTGTTTTGTTTAAATAAAATGTTTTATATGTAAATCCATAGATGACTGAGATTCTTATTTGTCCAACCTCACATGCATCTTCTTTACTATAATTGTGCGACATCAGCCAATTTGTTACGTTCCAGATTTCCTAAGGTTGCTGTCACATTTGTTTGTGTGGGGGGAGGGGGGAATGGCGGACAATGGGCTGGTGGTGGGGGGTGTCGGAGCAGTGTTGGGTGTCCGACCTGCATGATCGTTGGCTCCATTGCATCTGTTGTCATTTACGTATGGCTCTGGGCTTGGCTCCCTTTCATATTGCAGGTTGTAGTCCGACTTTACACCAGCTCAGAGCAGGTGTAAACTTTCTGCTACTAACGCACCTTATCGCCTGTTTTGTACTCTCTTCGACGATCTTGCTGGTGGTTGAGACACTTGCGAAGTGATGTGTTCGCTGCTTTTTGCACGGGAACGCCTACTTTACATCTCATTTGCCGGAGTCATCTGTGACGATGCTTTTTGAGGCTGCTATCGCTGGTAAACTGGTGACATGGGCTGTTTGCTCCAGCTTGTGAATGGTGCGTTAAATTTATCACCATTTTGGTTGCGATAAAGTGCTGTTAACTCTGCGATATGTCCTTGAGAATATACCCCTCGGTGTTTGAAAGACTTAAGAAGTACTCGAGTGCTGCGCTGAGAGCCGCGCACCCATCGCTTTCACAAGTTTGCTATGACAGGGCGGGAGAGAGCGAGGGAGAGAGAGACGGAGTGAGATAGCACAAGCAGCGCAAGGCCGCACGGGCACCTGGCTCCACATGCCAACATGTGTGTGTACATCGCCATCCGTACACAGGCAATTCCCCCACAATGCAGCCCACACACATAGGAATCACAGAACATCAGCAATGAAGGCAATGTGGTACAAAACTCCCCTCATATGGGTTCTGTGTCCGGTGTGTGTGGCGGGATGATGGCTGCATGGCTGTGTGCCCCTGCCACATCAGACTGCGTAGGTGATGGGGCTGCATCAGATGTCGTCCAGCACCTATGCAAAAACAATGTCTGGCTCACAGAGGCGGAGCTTGCCAAAGGGATACACCCCCGTTGCACATGCGACAGTCAGTTCTTCCCTGTGTTGGGACGAGGCTCATTGTGGCACACGAGTGGACAATCTTTACAACACACCTCACAGTTAGACACCAGTGGAGTGGCATAGGCTTTATTGGCATGTGCGTGTGAGTACGGACGAGGCAACGGCCACAACAGGCACGGACATGCTTAAGACACTTACACACAGCATTGGTACATGTCAAGGGGCACATGATGTTGGGGCTGAACTGGACAAGATTTATCACATATGGCAACGCTCACAGCCCACCTTGCCTTGCTCCCCAACAACTTAGATTTCCTAAGAACACCCAAATGCAAAGCCTCGCAGTACCACACCAGCCTTGACTGACATTGAAATCTACCTCTCAGTTTAAAAAATGAGACCCCAAAGTGTGCACATAACATTTCTTCTTTTTGGTGTGGAGGATATGCCACAGCTCTGAGCAATGATTTAAATGTGTGTGCAACGTTGTGGGACATGGGTTGCTGTTTTCGTGGGTGTCAAGGCCATCCCATGCGGGGGTACCACAGGCAGGGGCTTCTATGTGTGGGCTGTGGATAACTCAGAAGGTTTATTTGGCGTCTGCACAGTGCCCCGTGTGAGGGGGCACAACTCACTGTATGTGGGGTCTGCATGGTGCTCTGCCTCCGGGGTGCGGCAATTGTCTGCTCTGCCGACAGTGATCAGGTGTGAGGGTCCGACAGGTTCACATGTCGTGCTACATCGCCATGTGTGTGCTCTCACCGAGCAGTGTGTCCGAATTGGCAAAGTTGCCAAACGACGCTGTGTTGCTCGGACCATGCACCTGCGTCGCCTTGGACAGGTGTGTGTGCACACATGTTATTCCACGCACATGCATCCAGAGCTCGACCGAAGGGAGACGTGTCCTCTGTTTTGGTGGGATATGTGAGCAATCCCCACTGTGCAACAAGTTGTTGGGCCATGTGCTGTGGGTGGCAATAGGATGTGGCTGCAGGTACGTAGTTACTCGTCCATGAATGCCCGTGCAGCTTCATGTGCAATGTGTTCCAATAGTACGTCGTTGTCGTGTTCAAGGAACACCAGGGCGAGCCAATCCATTAGGTGGTCCGGGCAGGTGTGCTCAGCCCACGCAGTCTCACCGATCCGCAACACAACCCAATAGGGGAGCGCCTCGATGTGGTCACTGCACACGAGAAATTGTGCCATCTCCCATTCACAACTACCAATACATACGCAGTATGTCAAGGCATCCCATGCACGGCTGTCTCGGTTACACTCCTGTTCGTGATCCAACAGGGGGCGCAAACACAAGTTATAGTCCAATTCATCAACAGTTGTGTTGGATAGGCAGACATCCATGGGACACTCGAATGTGCATGTTCGGCAGTGGAACCAGGGCTGGACGCAGGTGACGTGGGCAATGCGGAAGCTGAGCCTGTAACTGATCCACATTCCATCTCTGTTAAGTTAATAACACATGAATTTTCTACTGTCACCCCTTCTCCACTATTTCCAGACTGAGCATAATTTCCAAACGTGCCCCATTCTGTTTATCTCGCCGGAATAGATATACAAATCGAAATTAACGCTACATTGAATTTTCAAAACCATACAGGGCCATATTCACAAGAATGGCGATAACATTATCGCCGCTTTAGCGGCAGCAAACTGCAGCTAACGCGGCGATAATGTTATCGCTGGTCTTGAGAATATGGCCCACAGTCTTTTACAGATGACAACTTACACTTTTTCTTTGTGAAAAACTCCTAAACATATATAAAGTACTTGTTTAACAACTAGTTACACATTATGCATATTTTAGAACCAATAAAACACCAGACTTTACTAACACTATGTTATTTAGAAATAAAAATACTTTCAAAGTTAAAAATATCGTCTCAAATACTTAACCACTACTACAAAACACATAACACACCTTCTTAATTTCTAATTTACCTTCGTAGTTGGTATGCAGATTTCAAATGTCACAAATGCATGCAATTCTTTTCTTGTCACACAGTACATGTAATGCACCGCTTTCATCAAGAATGGAACCAGTAATGGCACAATTTCCCTGTTGCTCCACACATAAATACATGTAAAGAACAAATCAGAATAGTTCCTTATTTTTTTTAGATTGCAAAACCTCTCTTTATTGTTTATTTTTGAACTCTCCATATAAACAGTTTTTTTAAGGACACATACAGGTTAAAAGTTCAAGGTATTGTATCAACACTTTCTAGAACATTCTACGACACGTGCAGGTTAAAAGTTCATCATTTTTTTAAACCTACCGATATTTTTTTTTGCAACATTTTCTCCAACATTTAACGGCACGTGGAGGTCAAAAGTTCACCATTCATTCAAGTTTGAACTGCACCTTCCAAATACAATTAGCAGGTGTGGTTGAGCTGAGCAAATTTCATCCTAAAATATGTACTCCACGTATAAACTGCTTTTTTATTAACCAATCACAAAGATGCTTTTCATCAAAACTAATATACACCCTACTTTTTAGGACACAATACATTTCATCTCCCAATTGGTTAACGTTTTGTATGTAAAAAAAAAAGTAGTTCCCCATGTTTAAACATATCTCTTATTCTACGAACGGACTGCATGAGCTATAGACATTTATCCATATCTTCTAGCCATACCTTCAAAATGCTAATGTGGATTGTAGGACATAGCTATGTTTTCTGGTGCAAGAGGTATGCAGAACAGAGACGTATTGACTTAGACCTAGGTTTACAAAATGTGCACATTAAATGGTTTGCACAGAGAGGATTGAAGTGGCACCAATTGCTCCCTTTGGTTAAAACCTGTTTGCATCTCCAACACCTGATCTCATGATTGTGCACTGTGGTGGTAACGACCTAGGCACATTGACTGGGGTAGGTTTGGAAATGCTTATGAAGGACACCTTTGGACAATTGATGTTACTTTTGCCTCAAACTGTCTTTGTATATTCCAATATATGCCAAAGACAGAAGTGGAAATGGTCAAACCAATTTTGTCATAAGATTGAAAAATCTAGGAAGAATGTCAACAAAGCTGTGTCTCCATACCTCAGAGACCATACAATGGGGTCGATTTACAAAACAACATACGTTTTGATATGGCTGATATCTACAGAAGTGATGGAGTACACTTCACAGATGAGGGAAACCGGGTTTTCCTGATTAACCTGAAGCTGTGCATTCGCACTTACATGTAGCTCCAACTAATAAACACAAGGGCTCTTTTTAGAGCCACCTTATATTCCCAATTTCGGCTCGCAGAGTGTCAGCTGCGGTTCGGCTAGCAGAGGGACACCTGCGGGCCGTCGGGCAGGCTCGCAGAGTAAGAGCTGCGGCCCGTGGGCTCAGCTCGCAGAGGGAGACCTACGAGCCGTTGGCTCGCAAAAGCACAGCACCGTACTGGCTCGCAGAGGGAGAGCTGTGGCCTGACTCGCAGAGGGAGACCAACGGGCCAACAGGCCTGCTAGCAGACACACAGCTATCAGTTAACGGGCTGGCTCGCACAGATACAGCTGCGAGCCCTCCGAGCTGCAACCCGATGGGCTAACTTGCAGAGGGAGAGTAACGGGCCGACGGGCCTGCTAGCACAGACACAGCTACGAGCTAACGAGGTGGCTCACAGAGGTAGAGCTGCGGGCCCGACGGCTCGCAGACACAGAGCTGCGAGCCGACGGACTGGCTTCTAAAGGCATAGCCGCGAGCTGATGATGTGGGGAGAGGGAGCGTAAAAGGAGTATCTCGCACAGACAGACCTGCGGGATATTTTCAATATTGGCTCGCAGAGGTAGAATTATGGATCCGATGCCTTTTAGAGGGAGAGATGCGAGCTCACGGACTGAGTCACAAAATGGCTCACAACTCGCAGTCGCAGAGCTGCGAGCCGACGGACTGGTTTCTAAAGGCATAGCCGCGAGCTGGTGATGTGGGGAGAGGGACCCTGAAAGGGGTATCTCGCACAGACAGAGCTGCGGTATATTTTTAGTGTTGCCTCGCAGAGGTAGAACTACGGACCTGATGCCTTGTAGAGGGAGAGTTGTGAGCTGA
The DNA here is from genome assembly GCA_963921515.1 of Calotriton arnoldi. Classification (NCBI taxonomy): domain Eukaryota; kingdom Metazoa; phylum Chordata; class Amphibia; order Caudata; family Salamandridae; genus Calotriton; species Calotriton arnoldi. The sequence goes on from CAWUFW010004763.1 coordinate 684,180, forward strand.
CGGACTGAATCACAAAATGGCTGCCAACACTTCCTAGTTTCAACAGTTCGCAGCCAATGAGCCGCAAGCTCGTGCTCGTAACGCTTCAGCCAATCAGATGTCAAAATTCTTAAATATCGATATCTGGAAAATTTGATATTTCTCTAAAACTACAGAACGGATTTACCCGATTTAAACACAAGCGTGCTTTCTGGACCAAGACCTTTCTCTGTGCCAAATTTGGCGTAATTCCGTTCAGCAGTTTGACCTGTAGCCTTGTCTAAAGTTTCCTATGGAAATTGCATGGAGAAAACACATTTTGGGACCCCCATTTTTTCTTAGCCCCCCCTTGATGAATCCCCCCCAAACTTTTAGGATAGGAGCTGACCTGAAAAGAGGAACGTTTTGGAAAATTTAGTAAAGATTCGTCAAACGACGCCAAAGTTATGAGCACATCAAAAAATGCTTTTGCTATGGAAACGTGGTCCTAACTATAACTACCTACTGGCGACCGCCAGTAGGTAATATATATATATATATATAGAGCGTGCAATGTAGACCTACCAGGAACAAAAAGGAATCCTCAGTCTAGATCTTAGAAACTCCCATCTAGCAACACCACCAGCAAAACACAAGAAACATTCTGGCGGGTGACTTTAACTGCTGATACGAACCCCTGAGCGTTGACACCCAGACCATTATGGCAGAGAAGGATTCTGTGTGGTTAGTTCCTGAGTCCGATATCCCTCCTATTAAGAACTGGTCAAATTTGGCAATCCAAATCAATGCTTTTACTTTATACAAGGGGCTTCGTGCCTGTAGTGAAAGACCAAGTCTGATAAGATTGGAAAACACACTTTCTAACGCATAAATCACACCAGCCTAATTGACTATATTTTGCTGGATATTAGGCTATGGCCAAATCTGATTGATATGGAAATAATACCTCACCAAGCTAGTGACCCCAATGCTTTGGTCCTTAAGTTGAGCTTATCTCCGAACTCTCCCAAATCACTAATCAGGGCGAGCCATTTGACATAAGATTGAGAATTACTAGCAACAGACTCAGGGTCAAATGGAGCAGTATGAAACACTCCACGAGTCCACAGGTGAAATTTATCGACTGGCTGCCGATGGAATGGAGGGTTATTATCATTGGACACAACAGGGGACCCTTGTGAGTCATTGGGGGCAGCATCTGATGTGCATAATAGGATGTTCCTAAATCTGAGGAACCATTTTTTCATTGAGACTAGGCAGTCTGTGGGAAGGAAGCTCCCCACGACAAGTACATAGATCCCACATACAGGTTGCCAGGTGGTCCTACAAAAAAGCGTTGTCAGGTGCTAGAAAAGACTGGGAACGGGGAATCTGGGAGGGCCTCCTAGTTGATGCTGAATCAAAAGACCATTGCACTTTTTGGAACTTAGTGTACTCTGGCAGTAGAGATGGATTTTGCTCCATTGAATCCAATGTTTCAGCTAGTGAGTGGGTCACCCATTTCTCCAGTTTATACATGCATACTGGCGAATCGGTAGCCCCCTTACCTGAACAAAAGAGTCGAAGGGAATTACGGAAGTCACGCAGAGCAGAGGGGAAGAAACTGCAAGCCCTGAGGAAGCTCAATTGGAGCCCATAGCATGAGTACATCAATCCGAGGTCTTGGAGATTTCTGTACTCGAAGTAAGCTCACCCATCAAGGGCATTGTTTCCAACAAAGTGCCTAGGCTTGACAAGATTCTCAGAGATCTGTTTCTGAGTGAAATAGGCATCTGGAGTCCCTAGCTCTCAGTGATATTCACAGCTGTTATGAAGGGGGCATCCATTACACTAACGTGGCAGGGGCTGAAATCATCCAGGAGCCGCCCACCTATCCGAATGGATCACCACCAGTGCCAACTTCATCGTACCAGACAAAACTCTCAGCAACAAAAGAACCAACAAGCACTCCAACTGGTTCACACCCGAAACCAAAGCAGAAAGACGCAAATGCAAACCTCTGAAGAGACGCTGGCACAGCAGCAGAGACTCAGGCGACCACACAGCCTTCAAAACGGCCCTCAAATCCTACCACCACACCATCACAGAAGCAAAAAAAGCAGCATTCACCACCCACCTCTAGTCCCCCAACCGCACCAAGGTGCTATTCGACATTGTCAGAGAATTCTGCTCCCCAGACACCGTTGAAAACACCATCCAGCCCTCCCAGTCCCTCTGCAACTCACTCGCCAACTTCTTCCACACCAAGATTTCCAACAAAACTTCGAACTCCAACTGCTGCAGCCAGACCTCCCCGCTCCTCCCACCAACCTCCTGCTCCACTTCCTGACTGACTGGACAACTCTCTGCAGCAAAACCACAACATCCATCATGTCCTCCACCATGCTGGAGCTCCTACTGACTCCTGCCCCCACCACACCTGCTCACGAGCATAATGAACACAGCGTTCAGCTCCGCCACCTTCCTGGAAACCTGGAAGCATGCCGAAGTCAAACCACTTCTGAAGAAGCCCACAGCAGGCCCATCTGACCTCAAAAACTACTGTCCCATCTTGCTTCTCCCCTTCCCAGCCAAGGGACTGGAAAAAGCTGTCAACCGCTGTTCGACCTGGCATCATTGGCGTGGGTTTCCCCTGGATTTCTGCCTTTGCCTCCTGTGTTTTTGCTGGTCTAGGTGCTTTGGGCACTTTGCCACTGCTGGTCAGTACCAAAGTGCAAGTGCTTCCTTTGTCAATTGTTGTTATGGATTGATGTTTCCATGATTGGTTTATTTGGTTTACTGTTAAGTCCCTAGCACAGTGCACTGTGTGTGCCCAAATGCTGCTAGTAGGCTTGCAGCACTGATTGAGCCACCTACACAAACAGCCTTGCAACAAGGTCTCAGGCCTGCCATTGCGATGCCTGTGTGCAGTCTAGTACTGCCATGTCGACCTGGCAAGTGCACCCACTTGCCTGGACCTAACCTTCCCTTTTCTTACATGTTAGTCACCCCTAAGGTAGGCCCAAGGTACCCCTGTGGGCAGGGTGCAGTGTATGTGAAAGGTAGGACATGCCCTGATGTGTGTGGCATGTCCTGATAGTGAAATACTGCCAATTTCCATCAGTGATGTCATCAGTGATGTCATTTGAGATGTCATCAGTGATGTCATCAGTGATGTCACTGACCATGTCATGAGTGATGTAATATGTGATGTCATCAGCAGTGTATTGCGGGGGCACGAGTTATAGTTAGCTCAGCTAACTATAACGGCCAAATTTCTCTGGTTTTGTACGAGTAAAATGTCTGACTAACTATAACATCCCTCAAACCTGTGGTTTTTTCAGTGAATGTCAAAGGTTTTTTAAAATGCTAATTCCAAACTATAACGTCCCTGAAACCTGTATTTTTTTCAGTGAATTTCTAAGGTGTTTTAAATGCTAATCCCTAACTATAACATCCCTGAAACCTGTGGTTTTTTCAGTGAATTTCTAAGGTTTTTTAAATGCTAATCCCTAACTATAATGTCCCTGAAACCTGTGGTTTTTTCAGTGAATTTCTACGGTTTTTTAAATGCTAATCTGTAACTGTAACGTCCCTGAAACTTCTGATTTTTTCAGTGAATTTCTATGGTTTTGTACATGATTTTATTTATGAAAACATGTTTGTAACTACTTTTTTATTTTCTGTCTATGTCTTTTTAAGTATTTGTTTTTGTTTTGAAATGATTATAATCTGTTTTAAAAAAATATAAAATATAGCTGATGAAAGATTTATAGTGTTATCTACCTAAATCAACACTGTTTTATTGTTTGTAATTTTGATCAATGTGATATAATATAATAGAATTTTCAAATGAAAAGATTTTTTTTTTTAAATATATAGTTTTTTTCCAATTATTTTTTGCCTATTTAAAGTTTGTAAGATTGCTTTTAATACTATGAAAGTTGTTTTGTTATATTTTTATGATAAGTATCTTTTTTACCTATTTTTTTTTTAATTTACAAAAAAGGGTCGCGCACCCTACGCGATCCCACGCGATGGGTGCGCGAATCCGGTATATGAATGTCATGCTCAAAAACACATTTAGAACAAATTAATATATGTTTTACACGTAGAGGTTTATAACAGACTACATAAAAATAGTAATAAAGGTGTTTTAAATTTGTTTTTGAATGTTTTTAACAGATTTTTGTGGTCGCGATGGTATCGCATAGGGGAAGCGGTTCTACGCGGTGGGTGCGCGAACCCTGCCGTCATGTATTTCCGGGATTGCGTAGGAGTCGCGACTTCGGCGGAATTTCAAAACTCTAACATATGACTGTTTCTATTTAAATATCGGTTTTGCATAAAGAGTTTTCATTGAAATACATTGGAACATAATGTCCTGATAGCAAATTACCGTTATATATAATATTTAGTGCATTTTACTGGTGCGCGACATAAACGTGTAGGGTGCGCGACCCCTACGTGACCCCATGTGACATAGCAAGAAAGCTTCTCATTGGTTAAACAGCTTTTCATTCTGTTCATGGGTGGAACCAACACCTGTTACAGTCCTTTCTTTTTGGGTGTGTCTGCATTGAAGACAACCTGTTTTTTAGGCTCTGTAATTTTTCATTTTTTTGTGGTGTTTTTCATTTTCCATCTTGAAAAATGGCAGCAGCTTTCCCAAAGGAGCATGAGGAGGAGATGGAGGATATTGAAGAGCCAGTGAAGAAGAGGAAAGAAAGCATCGTGTGGGCCTTCTTCACTGTGCCAGAAGGCAAAAAAAAAGTTAATGGTCTTAAAGTGACATGTAACATCTGTCACAAAATATTATCAAGAGGCTCTGAGAAGAAGTACTCTTGTGGTACTTCTTCTATGAAAAAGCATTTGGAAACTATGCATCCAATTCGCCTGGCATGTGAGGTGGAGCGTAGTAGACAAGAAGAAGCAGCCAACAATGATGGACAACAACCATCAACATCTGCAGGGGTTGTTTTGACCACTCCACAACCCCTGATAGTTCCAGAGTTGGCGGATGCTTCAATCATCTGTCGCCACTGCCTTACGACACTGTGCATGAGAGAGCTATCCATTGATGCCATGAAGACACTCATCAAGAGTCACAAGTGTTAATTTTTTGTACTTGCTTATGTTTCTAGTTATAGAGAAACAGCAGAGTTGGACTGTTTAACTTTCCTTTTTTCTTTTTAAAAAAATGAAAAACACCCCCAAAATTATTTTTTTCAGAAAATACTAAAAAAATATAAAATTGTTCTAAAAAAAAAAGGTTCTAATGTAACCACCTAAACTGGTAAAAAATAGAAAAATTGTACATAATGAAAGTGAATGATTGTATGAATGTGTGTATGATTAATGTTAGAATTGTGTATAAGTAGTGTCTTAGTAACTGAATGAATGCATGGATAGTATTTGAGGGAATGGATGAGTGCAACAGTAGTGTCTAAGTGATTGCATGAGTGTATGGATAGTGCCTGGCTTATTGGATGAGTGTAGGGGTAGTGCCATGGTGATTGGAGGAATGTATAGGTAGTGCCTGAGTGCATGGATGAGTGCATGGGTAGTGTTTGAAGGAATGGATGAGTGCAACAGTAGTGTCTGAATAATAGCATGAGTGCATGGGTAGTGTCTGCCTGATTGCACGAGTACAGGGGTAGTGCCTAGATGATTGGAGCAGTGCATGGGTAGTGCCTAAGTGTATGGATGAGTGCATAGGTAGTGATTGAGGGAAATGCATGAGTGCAGCAGTAGTGCCTGAGTGATTGCATGAGTGCATGGGTAGTGCCGGGGTGCATGGAGCAGTCCAAGGGTAGACCCTGAGTGCCTGGGTAATGTTTGAGGGAATGGATGATTGCAATAGAAGGGCCTGAGTGATTAGAGGAGTGCATGAGTAGTGCCTGGCTGATTGCATGAGTGCAGGCATAGTGCCTGGGTGATTGGAGGAGTGCTTGGGTAGTGCCTGAGTGCATGGATGAGTGCATAGGTAGTATTAGAGGGAAACGATGAGTGCATGAGTAGTGCAGGACTAGTGTTTCAGAGAATGGATAAATACCTGAGTGATTGCATGAGTGCAGGGGTAGAGCCTGAGTGCATGGAGCAGTACATAGGTAGTGCCTGAGTGCATGGATGAGTGCATGAGTAGTGCCTGGGTGATTGAAGGAGTACATGGGTAGTGCCTGAGGCATTGCATGACTGCAGGGGTGGTGCCTGGGTGATTGGAGGAGTGCTTGGGTAGTGCCTGAGTGCATGGATGAGTGCATGAGTAGTGCCTGAGTGATTGAAAGAGTGCATGGGTAGTGCCTAAGTGATTGCATGAGTGCAGTGGTAGTGTAGTGTAGCTCCTATTTCCCTAATAGGCTCTGCGCATTGGAATAATATATCCTATAGGTTTGACATAGGACTAAGGTCAGTATGTCCCTATCGAGTATATTAAACTTAATTACTTGTGCCAGCTAGCTCAGAGGCCACTAGAAACTCCTTGACAACAAGAAGGGAGTAGTTTCTGGCAGCCGCAAAACATGACCAATATGTTTTTCCTTTTAGAATCAGAACGTGTCCCAGAGTCGTGGAAACACTAGATAACTATTTCACTCAGCTCAGTCGTGCATGCTTAGTTTTCCTCAGAGTTACACAGAAATAATAGACGGGCGTTTTCAATAAAAGATTTATTGAACAGTCTTGTTTCTGGTGTAAGTATAATGTGCTGTTAAGATCACAAGACAGTATGCGAGATAAATAATGTACAGGGTGAGCAGTAGAAATAAATAATACTGAGATAGCATTATCTTATAGTACAAATGCTGTTACATAAATAACACAGACTAAAAATGCGAGTACTCATACGATGCGGTGCTAAGCTAGTTCTATCCCAGTGTACCTAACCTAACCTAGGTGTAGGACAAGGTATGAAGTAGGTGAAGTATTCCTTACTATGGTATACTAAGAGTATGTTAAGTCTAGTATGCCTAGTATGCCAAGAGTCCCTCTAGGTTCTTATCAGCTCCATACCTGAAGAATGAGAGAGGTTGGAATCTCTTTGCCAGACTCGAACTCCAACACCCCGCAAGGGAAGTCAGATCACTGGAAGCTGGAAGCTGGGCTCTCTGCGTGCAGGGAATGGCAGCATCTTCTCAGTGCGTCAGGCCGGGATACGGGCTCCTCTGAAGTCGAGGTCTCCTCTGGTTTACAGGGGCTAGGGAAGGTATATTTATACCTGAGAGTACCTTAGGAATGTTAGCATTGACGTGAATTGGACAACGAAAGACGTCATGAATGAACCCCTAAGGAATAATGGTTCATGCATAATATATGAGTCCTTGAAGAAATCAATAGTCCTGGACTAGGGAAACTCCCGCAGCCTAAGGGTCTGTTCTTCATGAACTCGTTGGGACGTTAGGGTGGACGGATGTCAGAGACCATGCCTGTATTTGGAGTGCACGGTTTAATGCCTAAATAAGGCCTGGGATTCTATGCCTATATAAGGGCAGGGCGAATTGTGCCTATATAAGGATAGGATATTGGAAAGCCCGTTATGGACACCCTCAGAGGAAATACAACACCCACTCCTCTTTCGTGTGTATAATAATACTAAAGTGCTAAACATTAAAAATGCTAAACATTAAGAATGCTAAACATTAAAATGGAGTACCGCATATTTCTAAAATTTTTCATAAAACCATTTAAAAAGGCATTTCTTTAAAAAACCTATTAGAATGCAAAAGGTACTGTACATTTGAAGCATTGCTTTTCATTACAGGCATAAAATTCGAAAATAAATGCAATTGAAATGAAATAAGCAGTAATACTTACATTAGACAAAAATTGATCGATAAGTTATTCAAAAATCAAAGTCATTTTATGTCATGAAAATTAAATGAACTGTTTTTAGACACATAAGATGACTAAGTGTCTTTGGAAGGACCGCCCAGTCTGTACTATAAGGCTAGTTCTACTTTAAGCAGATTGAAGTTCCATTTTCCTTCGAAAAAATGGGAACAAGTTCAATTTCTGGTAGAGTTCCAAGTTTTTGAAAAAATGAAGGCCAAATTGTTGCTGTATTTTTGGAACACTGTATGCTGAATCAGAGTCAGTTTACGGGTCTGGTGTAAACATTAGATCATCTATTTCTATAGACAAAACATCATCCACTGTAGTTGGTGTGAGTTGGAACACCTCGTGAAGTAGGTTAATTGCACAGAGATGTGAAGCATTGCTTTCAATTGTTGCAACGTTCGCGTCCGTTGTTACCTGTGTGCCTGTAGCTCTTTCTCGTACCTCAGCAGCTGCCGGAAGCATCTGTGAGATCTCAATGAATGCTGTCATCAGGATAGGAAGCCGCTGGGGACAACACATAGCATGGGCCGTTATCAGGTCCAGCAGAGTATCGACGTCCGTTGGCGCATCCGATGGAAATGTTAGACAGGTGTCCAACACGCATTCTACACCGCATAGCAGGCATCGTAGAACAGGTAAGATGCAATCTTGCCAGATTGGTCTAAAGGACAGGAACCATGTGGTATTAAGGTCCCGTAGACGATTTATGCCCAAAAGCTGTACTATTTGCTCACGGCACTTTCGTTCAAGGAGAGCTTTCTCCATGTCGCTCTGAGTGATGTCGGCGAATCGGCTGGCCATAGCGAAATAGCAGGAAGAGAAATAGAATTCCGGCAACGAGTGCTAGAATTAATGGTATGCCACCAAACACCGAATGTGCAAAGTTCGGGATGATTCCGAGTATTGCCTGGAAAGGTGCTAACAGACCCGAGCAGATGCCCTTAAATACATGTACAATTCCTGTTGTATCAGACATGTTGAAAATTCGTCCTATCATTTCCACGAAATGTATAGGGCAGTTTGTACGTATTAAAGTCTGTATCTCAGCCGAAGTCCTTGCAATTTGCAGATCATAGGTTTCTTTGGCCGAGGTCAGAGGCACTGTTTGTTGTAAAAGCATGGCTTTCATTCTGCTTAAAGTATCAAATCTTATAAAAGAGACGTTCAGCGAAGGCCATAAAGGCGACTCCCTGACTGTGTCTATTGGGGCAAACAATACTTGCATACAGCAAGTGACCCTGGAGTTGACCGTTACTAGATATGGGATGCCTGGCAGCATGCCACAGCAACTCTGATCATTCAACATGAGGTAACTCCCATTAGAAAGTTGTCCGAACGTTGGATTAATCACAGCAGCTGGTGTACCCTGCTGATGGCAAGACAAATTTGCCACAGAACCATTACAAGCCCCGTGCAAGGAAATGTCCTGACATATTAGTGAACCGCTTAGTGCACGTTTACAGTTTTTACCGCTTAAAAACACTTCACGATCCCCGCTCCAACATCTATATGTATACGGTAAAGCCCAAGATGTCTTAATGTATTCCTTACCCAACCTTTCATATTTGCCTGCTTGCATTTGTCTGAGGCAATACTGAAACTGAAAAGTAGTCACAGGTAGTGTAATTTTGCCATGAATAAGCCATTCTGTAGCTGGTTTTTCTGCCACTGTGAATGGTAACTTTTCCAGTTTTTCAATGCTCAGCACTGTATACTTTGCTCCTCTCTGTGCCATTTCGATCTGTTTATCAGTTAGATTGTATTCTGCAAACAGAGCCGTTGTGTTGATGAAACGCCAAGGCACATAGCCCGCTCGCAATGATTGCAGCGTCCAGCTTAATAACATAATAGAACGTATTTGAGATTGGCCTTGTTGTAACATCGCCAAATCTTGTTCTAGTATGTCGATAGCAGAGGATACAATACCATCCAATGAATATATTCTGGAGGACAAAGTTGTTAACCCATTGTCGACCATAGAGAGTGTTTTCTCTAAATTAATACGATCAAGTTCACGTATTCGTTCTGCGGCCTCTATCTGTGACACCTTCCAAGCTTCATTGTAGGCAGCATAAATGCCGGCATATATGAAACGTTTTTGACGCGGTTTTCTTGGTCCAAGCAAGAAATCCCTAAGATCTGCGTCTTTTGCAAGTAAGGATAAGTGTTGTTTCACATCCTGTTGTGTAGATGTATGCAGCCAATCGAGGCATAGTTTCCCTACACTGTATGTTATTACTACCCCCGGATGTTGTCTTTGGACGTATCTTGGGTCTGGCCTATGAATAGTAAAGCCCTGAGTTTTATTCAGGAATCTTTCCTGACAGTTATTCGTGTCTGTGGGCCAGATCAACCATTTTTTCCAATCAGGATTAGATCTGTTGAGTTGTAGTATATTGTCAACTGTCACCACTGCCTGTGTTTCGTTATTTTTTGCAGGAGTTGGTACAGAAGGTGTGTTCATCTCTTTGATCTTGGCTAATCCAAGACAAGATGTTTGTTGGATAGTTTCATTCAAAAACATTATTTGTTCAGGGATGATGCAGGCTCTAAATAAAGCTTCTATCCCCTGTACTTGCCATTCTTTAGTACCCCACAACGTTTTTGTGTCTATTGTGTCTTTCCAAAAGTCGAAACCCTGTCTAGACAGTTGGGCATTAAATAATGCAGAATAAATCTGTTTTGTATTTGTTAACATAATTTTCAGTCCTGTTTTGTTTACATTTTTATAGTAAAACATTTCTGGATCAGATGTATTGTAACCTGAAAAATATGGAAATTTACTGGCAAATGTTTGTGAACTACCTTTAGGTGGTGTAGGACAATGTTCCCATTGGTTAAACATAAACACATTTCTTGGATATGCAGTTTTATGCAAAAAATGATGACCATAGTGATTATAACAATACAGTTCTTCATAGTCTGATGAACCCTCTAAATATTCATTTTTAGAAAATGCAGCAGATTTTTCTAGGTCAAACATAATATCAGTCACAGTCTCAAAGTCCCAATCATCAGAATAGGTACTGGACGTGATTAGATCACTTAGTGAAATTTTAAACAAATGTGGAATGTTCAATTCTTCCGTTGGACCGAATATATCAAAATCTGTTTTGTCCCACACTATACCATCGTGTATAGGAACAGCTGTGATGTTCACTGATGACAAGTCTCTTGCTTCACGATGGGAAGATTTATGAGGTTTCAAAAGTACGTTTACGTCTTTTCCTTCAGTGTTCACATGGATGTATCTGCCACTTAGAAGCACGCTTACTGTTGTTACCAAAGCTAGCCAGAGCAGGAAAACAAAAAGTCCAGATGTAATCCAGAGTTCAATCCATGGAGAAACCAAATAAGTCTTTTTCAGAAAGTGAAGAAAGTCTTGTACTTGCTGCTTGAATTTCAATGACACTGGCGTTGTTTCAGGTTCACTTGGATCTTCTGAGAACGTATCAAAGTTAATGAAGTAGCCAGAAGCAGTTCTGTCAATTGTTTGAATTGCAGCAGGATTTGTTGAAATCACTGGAACCAGTTCATCACTTGTTACGTTGGTGTATGCAGGTGTATTTGGACGAACTGTTACTTGTTCTTCAAGAGGGATGAGTTCCATAGCGTTGTTGCATAGTCCTTCATTTGTTTCAGCTGAATTCTCGATTGTTATCAGTCTTTCAGTATGAACCTCTTGGATAGTAGCGAGAGGAGTGCGTTTGCTACTAGTTCGGAGTCCACGAGGCCTACTATTTAGTATTGGCCACATACTGTGGTTTGATCAGGTCGATGGACACAAATCTTTTCTCCTTTCTTCCAGCAAGGGGCGGCAGTAGTGCTGTTCTTGTTCCTTGAACTGCTAGGACAGGTACTGGTTGTCTGTAAGAAGGTCCAAATTCCTTCTTGTCCGCAATTTTTTCTCTGACTAGATCCCCAACTTTAGGAATCCAGACAGGCCTTGCTGGGACAGCCGGTTGATCCCCAGTGGTGGTTGACTGTAGGAATACGTTGCTTTGTTTCGTTCTTAATTTGTTTAAGTCCTGTAAAACAGCCAAACGATCTTTGATATCAAAGGGTTTATTTTCCACCACTGTGCCTACGTTTTCTAAGTCTGGTACCCACATTCTTGTCCCAAATAGGACCTCATATGGAGTGACCCCCCCTAGAGAACTTCTTGGCAGGTTATTAAGTGCACGTTGAACTCCACTAAGGTGTTTGACCCAACCGTCACCCGAACCTAATACTCTAGCTGTTATAGACTGCTTTATGTCCCGGTTTTTCCTTTCCACAACCGAATTTCCCTCAGGATGGAATGGAGAGGAGTACCGCAATGCAACGCCCAGACTGGCCATGGCATCTTTGTAAGCCCGAGAGCTAAACGCAGGACCCTGGTCAGAATGTAGCGTGCCTATTGCGTATATGCCGATAAAGACTCGCAAATATTTTATAACAGTTCGAGCGTCAGCTGAGCGCTGAGGCCATAACCATAGGAACCTAGATTCAGTATTTGCGGGAATGCCTTTGTCCAGTAGAACGCAGGCGCGTAGATAGTCGAATGCTGTCTAACAGTGGTGTCTGTACTGGGCTGCCGCATTTGCAGCATGGTTTCTGGTGGCTCTCTCGCTGTAATTTACAGTCTAAGCAGTTGTTGATGAATATGTGAATTTCTGTATTCATCCCAGGCCACCAGCACATCTCTTTTAAAGTCAAGATAGATTTAGAGATCCCTTGATGTGACAGACCCTCCCCCAAATGTGTTTCATAAATCAAGGCTGCTCTACGTTCCTTGTTTGGTATTACCCTATCCCCCACTCCAGGGATTCGAGCAAAAGGAACGTTGTTCGCATCAATTACATAAGAGTACTTGAGTGGAAACTTTTTTGGTAACGCTGCACTGCTGCCTTTGCTTGATTCATTGACAGCCAACATTATCTCACCGTCTATTTTTGTTTTTGAACGAGTGATCGCAGCTACGGAAGCCGTTTGCACAGCCCCCTTTGCGGCTTCGTCAGCCAATGAATTCCCTGCACCGTGAACGCCATCACGTTGATGACTCAGTGTGTGGATCACGTGAGCCTTTGGTAGTTCGTTTTTCAACTGAACTACTTGTTCCCAAAGCAATTTGTGCTTTATTGTGCCACCTTTCGCATCTTTGAAACCATTTTCAAGCCAGTTTTGTATATATTCATTATACGACTGCACACAGTAGAAGTAATCGCACACGATTAGTGTGGGGAATTCTCGATCTGTACTTTCAAGTGCCAGTTTGAATGCTTGTAGTTCAGCTCGCTGAGCTGTACAATCTCCTAGAGACTGTGTTTTTGTGACCATAGGTCTGAAGATGCCATTTCGCATGCGACCTTTAACGATAGCACACGCTGCACTGTAAGCTTGTTTACCCCCTATTGCGGGTTGTGCGGATCCGTCAGTGTAAATTATGAATTCGTACTGATCGAGAGGCAGAATTTCAGTAGGCAGGGGACATTCATGTTCGTACTGCAGGAAGGCTTGTGTTTTTAAATCTGGATCAAAAACATATTCAACGTCTGTTGCAGCAAGAGAATTAACCCATTGTATCCATCTTGGATGCAATGCCTTAGCATTTGGAATGCTTGCTTTTGTAACTGCTTCTAAAGCAGGTACTGGGGTTACAATTATAATGCATTTCCCTTGGGCTAAGGCTCTTTCTTTTGCTACAGCAGTTTGAACTGCTGTTAGAATTTTTTCAGTAGAACTGAAGCGCATTTCCGCTTGTGTGTACAAGTGTGATTTATACGCTATTGGTATTTTTTCACCCTCATTGAAAGTTAAGTAGGTGAATCCGCATTGACCCGAAATTATTCGGATCACCAAATTTCGTTCACTTACGCGTGTTTGTAAGTGATTTGTTGCTAACATGTTAGCCTGGAGTGAACGCAAAATTTCTGTGTGTTCCTGTGTCCAGTTTTTGATTGAAAAATCAGGTTTGATTAATGTGTAGAGAGGTTTAACCCTTTCTGCATAGTTTATAATGTATGTTCTTCCAAAATTTAGGAAACCCAGGATGGATTGTAAGTTTTTAGCGTTTTTGGAGGTTGGAGCAGCGCACACTTTTCTAAAAAGTTAGCTGCCAAGCTCTTGCCTTCACTTGAAAGCTCATATCCTAGAAATAAGACATTGAGATGGGCAATTCTGGACTTTTTAAAGTTGAATTTGTAACCCTCAGAGGCGAATCCCAGTATAATGGTGCTCACCCTGTTCAAGTGTTTGTCCAGGTCATCGTCTGTCAGATATATGTCATCGACATAGGACAATGCCTCATTGTCATAAATTTGTAGTAACTCCGTTACCCTCGCTGAGAATAAACCTGGGCTATTCTTGAACCCTTGTGGGAGTCGACAAAAGTGACGCTGGGTCCCCATTATGGAGAATGCTGTTAAGTACCTGCTTTCAGGTGCTATGTTTTGACAAAAGAAACCATTTGAGATGTCTAATGTTGTTTTATATTTTTTACGCACAATGTTATTCATTAATGCTGTGCTATGTGCATTTTGCACTGCAAAGGTTTTAGAACAAGTGTTTAGGTGTCTGTAGTCCAAAACTAGACGATATGTATTGTCTGGTTTGGAGACAGGAAACAAAGGATTGTTCATTGAGGAGATGCATGTTTCAATCACCCCTTGGTATTCAAGTTGATCTAAGATCTCCCTGACCTGTTTTTTAGCTTCTTGCTTTATAGGATACTGCTGTTGTGCAGTTGGTTCATGTTTCAGATGTATTTTATGGTGAGGTGAATCCTCATCCCATCCTACATGATTTTTATATAATGCTGGGGCCTGGGCCACTGCCCATTTCCTGGCATATGTATATTTTAGGTGAATTGGAATATGGTTGGAGAAGGCAGGCATAATTATGTCCTCGCCGTGTGGGCACTCCCTGACAACTTGTGGTGGCCAGTCCTTTTCTGCTAGAAGTATGTCATAGCCCTTTGATAGTCTTTCCCCAAAAAGTGCTTTCACCTGTCTAGGTTTGTCTCCCTCCATCCGGAGTGTTATTTCATATAACGTTTGTGGAGTACTAACCCTGGTGTCTACAGTCTCGACTGTGATGTACTCATTCAAGTCCACTATCTCCAGAAGTTCCCTCAGGTTCTGGCGAACTATTGTGACTTCTGCTGCACTGTCCAGCATGGTCTGAGCCCATTCTCCGTTCTTGAGCTGCGTTCTCAGTATTCTCGGCATGTCTGATCTTCAGACCTGCTACTTTCTTTTTGGAGAATTGAGGTTTTATTTTAGTTTTTGGAGCGTGTTTGTCGTCTTTCGATGTCACGCGTTCTTCTCTGTGTTTCGTCCGTCCTCTTCTTTCCGAAGTCTGTGATGAGATCTGAAAGGGACGAGAGGAACGTGTATCAGTATCATGATACCTATCAGGTTTTCTCAAATTATCCCTATTCCTGAGGTTATACCTCCTTTCAGAGGGCTCCTTTTGAGGAGACCTACCTCGGGATTGAGAACGTTTCTCGTTTGATTTTTGTTTAGTAGACTCCCACTTCTTTTTAGAAGATGTAGGAGTTTGTTTTATTGAGTCCTTCTCAGGACTTTCAGATAGTTTCGGCTTCAGTGGTCTTCCACCCAAACTATCTCTGCCTAATTCTGCATAAGATTGTTCAATTATTCTGGGTAGCTCAGTTTGATGTTCTGTAACATCGAATTCCCTCAATTTTTGGCGGATCGCCACTGCTGCTGCCTCCCCTTTAATATTAGATAATATTATTGTTGATACCTGCTCGAAATTTTTTAGTAATTTCATACCTAAATTTAGAGCAGGCTCTGCCCCGTATTCATTTTGAATTTGTTTTAGGACATCAGGTATTACCGCAATTGACGGAATACCATGTGTTTTAGTATAGATGGCAGCAAAGACTGAGCCCCAAGTGGTGCAGTCTTCCAGTTGTGGTGTGATCCCCATTGGTAAACTGATTGTTAGGATTCTGTGTTTCTCATGTGGGCTAGTATTTGGAAATACTGCTTCGATTTGAGTAATTTTTTGAGCTATCCAAAACGGAATTTGCTCACGTTTTGTGGGCATTTTACCCATGACTGAGTTGAGAGTCTGTGGTGTAATTTTTAGTGTATTCCCCTGTTGGGGAGTTCGATTTGGATATGTCAATGGTGGTCGGACTGTAAAAGTCCGCATGACATATTGGACCAATTGTCTGTAAATTTTTATTAACTCTTTTATTTGAGTATGTAATTCCTCATCTGTCATTATATCCAGTTCAGGATGAGGTGTGTAGCCGGCTAAAATCGGCCATGTTGCTCCTGGTCTACCTAGTGGACCGAGCCTGGTAATGTTTTTGTGATGTTTTAGGGCGCCTGTAAACCAGAGCTGATGCTCTTGGTATGTTAATGGAATTTCAATATCCTCGAAAGGAATGTATTCCTCTGGTAGATCATCTTCTTTGTAGAAGTGAAATGTTTGTGATGTTGGATTGCATTCCGGAAGTAGTACCCATGAATAGAATACCTCTGTCTGAAATGATTCATGTGCCTCTATCACGAAAACTGCTCTACCTCCTCTTGGCGATAGGCCATGTTTTATAAGTTTTAGAGTTATGGCTCTTCTTAAGTTTTGAGGGATGTGTACCACACCCTCCTCGGTTTCATTTAAACCTGTAAGGTCAAAACCTACTGCTTGGGCTGGATCAGCCGCAGCTCCACCGTTTCCGGTGTCATTGTCACCGTCAGGCATTTTGTTGTTTGAAAAATGTAAAACAAGTTTCAAGGAAACAAAGATTAGGTGCACAATATTTTGGAACACTGTATCCTTCAACGTTGAGCAAACCAAACAGCTAATATATAGGGTGCTTCCCTATGTAGCCTTGGTGGATACTTAACCCTGCCCACTCCAGACGTCTTTTGGAATATATGGGTAGGGGTCTTTGAGAGAAAATAGCACGGCTGAGTTACTCAGTATCTAAAGTTGAATTACTGCCTAACCAAACCGTTGGGCGCCATGTAGTGTAGCTCCTATTTCCCTAATAGGCTCTGCGCATTGGAATAATATATCCTATAGGTTTGACATAGGACTAAGGTCAGTATGTCCCTATCGAGTATATTAAACTTAATTACTTGTGCCAGCTAGCTCAGAGGCCACTAGAAACTCTTTGACAACAAGAAGGGAGTAGTTTCTGGCAGCCGCAAAACATGACCAATATGTTTTCCTTTTAGAATCAGAACGTGTCCCAGAGTCGTGGAAACACTAGATAACTATTTCACTCAGCTCAGTCGTGCATGCTTAGTTTTCCTCAGAGTTACACAGAAATAATAGACGGGCGTTTTCAATAAAAGATTTATTGAACAGTCTTGTTTCTGGTGTAAGTATAATGTGCTGTTACGATCACAAGACAGTATGCGAGATAAATAATGTACAGGGTGAGCAGTAGAAATAAATAATACTGCGATAGCATTATCTTATAGTACAAATGCTGTTACATAAATAACACAGACTAAAAATGCGAGTACTCATACGATGCGTTGCTAAGCTAGTTCTATCCCAGTGTACCTAACCTAACCTAGGTGTAGGACAAGGTATGAAGTAGGTGAAGTATTCCTTACTATGGTATACTAAGAGTATGTTAAGTCTAGTATGCCTAGTATGCCAAGAGTCCCTCTAGGTTCTTATCAGCTCCATACCTGAAGAATGAGAGAGGTTGGAATCTCTTTGCCAGACTCGAACTCCAACACCCCGCAAGGGAAGTCAGATCACTGGAAGCTGGAAGCTGGGCTCTCTGCGTGCAGGGAATGGCAGCGTCTTCTCAGTGCGTCAGGCCGGGATACGGGCTCCTCTGAAGTCGAGGTCTCCTCTGGTTTACAGGGGCTAGGGAAGGTATATTTATACCTGAGAGTACCTTAGGAATGTTAGCATTGACGTGAATTGGACAACGAAAGACGTCATGAATGAACCCCTAAGGAATAATGGTTCATGCATAATATATGAGTCCTTGAAGAAATCAATAGTCCTGGACTAGGGAAACTCCCGCAGCCTAAGGGTCTGTTCTTCATGAACATGTTGTGACGTTAGGGTGGACGGATGTCAGAGACCATGCCTGTATTTGGAGTGCACGGTTTAATGCCTAAATAAGGCCTGGGATTCTATGCCTATATAAGGGCAGGGCGAATTGTGCCTATATAAGGACAGGATATTGGAAAGCCCGTTATGGACACCCTAAGAGGAAATACAACAGTAGTGCCTGAGTGCTTGGATGAGTGCATGGGTAGTCTTTGAGGGAATGGATCATTGCAATAGAAGTGCCTAAGTGATTGGGTGAGTGCATGAGTAGAGCCTGAGTGCATAGATGAGCGCATGGTTAGTGCCTGGGTGATTGGAGGAGTGCACTAGTAGTGCCTGAGTGATTGGATGAGTGCATGAGTAGAGCCTGAGTGCATGGATGAGTGCATAGGTAGTGCCTGGGTGATTGGAGGAGTGCATGGGTAGTGCCTGAGTGATTGCATGTGTGCATGGGTAGTGTTTGAGAGAATGGATGAGTGCAATAGTAGTGCCTGAGTGATTGGATGAGTGCATGGGTAGAGCCTGAGTGCATGGGTAGTACCTGGGTGATTGGAGGAGTGCATGAGTAGTGCCTGAGTGATTGGATGAGTGCATGGGTAGTGTTTGAGGGAATGGATGAGTGCAATAGTAGTGCCTGAGTGATTGGATGAGTGCATGGGTAGAGCCTGAGTGCATGGATGAGTGCATGGCTAGTGTCTGAGTGAATGGATAAATGCAACAGTAGTGCATCAGTGATAAGATGAGTGCATGGGTAGTGCCTAGCTGATTGCATGAGTGTAAGGGTAGTACCTGGTTGATTCAAAAACTACATTGGTAGTACGAGAGTGCATGCATGAGTGTATGGGTAGTGCTTGGGTGATTGCATGAGTGCAGGGGTACTACTTGGATGACTGGAGGAGTGCAAGTCTAGTGCCTGAATGAGTGGACGGATCCAAGTATAATGCCTGAGTGCATGGATGAGTGCATGGGTAGTGCCTGGGTGATTGAAGGAGTGCATGGGTAGTGTCTGAGTGATTGCATGAGCGCAAGGGTATTGACTGGGTAATTAGAGGAGTGCATAGGTAGTCCCTGAGTGATTGCATGAGTGCAGGGGTAGTGCCTGAGTACATGGATGAGTGCATACATAGTGTTTGAGGGAATGGATGAGTGCAATACGAGTGATTGGAGGAGTGCATGAGTAGTGCCTGGCTGATTGCATGAGTGCAGGGGTAGTACCTGAGTACCTAGATCAGTGCATGGGTAGTGCCTGAGTGTATGGATGAGTACATGGGTAGTGTTTGAGGAAATGGATGAGTGCAACAGTAGTGTCTAAGTGATTGCATCAGTGCATAGGTAATGCCTGGATGATTGTAGGAGTGCATGGGTGGTCCCTGAGTGCATGGATGAGTGTATGGGTAGTGCCTTGGTGATTGCATGAGCACAGAAGTACTGCCTGGGTGATTGCAGGAGTGCATGGGTAGTGCCTGAGTGCATGAATGAGTGCATGGGTAGTGCATGGGTGATTGGAACAGTGCATGGGTACTGCCTGAGTACATGGAACAATCTACAGGTAGAGCCTGAGTGCATGGATGAGTGCATGGGTATTTCCTTGGTGCTTACAGGACTGCATGGGGAGTGCCTGAGTGCATGGATAAGTGCATGGAATGGGCCTGATTCACAGAACTAACTTACGTCAAAAACGTAAAGTTAGTACTTTTTGGTATTCACAGAATACACTTACTCATTTTGGTATTCACAGAATGAACTTACTCATTTCGGTATTCACAGAAGTTAGTAGTCCTAACTTTAGGACTCCTAAATGCCTTCTGTGAATACCGAAGTCTTAAAGTTAGATTTTTCTCAGTTTAGGAGTAGTAAAGTCCTAACTTTACTACTCCTAAACTGAGAAAAATCCTAACTTTAAGACTTTCGGTATTCACAGAAGGCATTTAGGAGTCCTAAAGTTAGGACTACTAACTTCTGTGAATACCGAAATGAGTAAGTTCATTCTGTGAATACCAAAATGAGTAAGTGTATTCTGTGAATACCAAAAAGTACTAACTTTACGTTTTTGACGTAAGTTAGTTCTGTGAATCAGGCCCGTAGTGTTTGAGGGAATGGATGAGTGTAATAGTAATGTCTGAGTGATTAATTGAGTGCATGGGTAGAGTCTGAGTGTATGAATGAGTGCATGGGTACTGCCAGGGTGAATGGAGGAGTGCATGGGTAGTGTCTGAGTGCATGGATGAGTGCATGGATAGGGGTTAAGGGAAGGATGAGTGCAATAATAGTGTCTGAGTGATTGGATGAGTGCATGGGTAGAGCTTGAGTGCATGGATGAGTGTATTAGTACTGCCTGGGTGATTAGAGGAGTACATGGGTAGTGCCTGAGTGCATGGATGAGTGCATAGGTAGTGTTTGAGAGAATGGATGAGTGCAATAGTAGTGCCTGAATGATTGCATGAGTGCCTGGCTTATAGCTTGAGTGCAGGGATAGTACCTGTCTGATGATATCTGAAAGTTTTTAAATAGTGTAAAGGTTCAACATTATTTTTATTAGAAATAAATAACACATAAATGAATGTTATCATGCATATTATGTTATGTGTTCTTACTTTTTTGGGGGAAATTTAGATTCATAACTCTATTGAACTATTTTAGAATAGTATTGTCGTAAACTGAAATAAAACACTTTTCAAACTTCACCATTACCTAGTGTAAAGAAGAAGAAAAACAATGCTATATAATGTAATGTATTACAGAAATTAAAATATTACACTTTTAAGAACACAACATAATTTTAGAATTACATAACATTTTCAGTTTTCCTTTTTGCTGTTCTCAGATTCTACTGAACTTCACCATACACAGTGATTTCAACTTGGTATCATCATACAACAGCGGGGAAAAAACAATCAACGAGATTGTGAAAAAAAAACAAATTACCGCAAAGCATTATTTCCAATATGTGTACCTATATGTTTACCTATCTACAGTTTCTAAATTATGTCCAACTTGTACATTAAGTCTTTTATTACTCTCAAGTACATTTGCTTAAATGTATACTCTCATTTACATCTGGTACAATATAGACAAAAAATATATAAACTATTGCTTTTAAACACAATTTTCCAAATGCAATATCAATTAGCACAAATATTAACCCAAACATTAATTATAAATAGTAATTGTTTCAATCCTGTCCACGTCTTCCCAATAGGCCGAATAATGTATTCAAAACTTTCGCTTGGTAAAAATCCAATATAAATTTGTTAATTCGTGTTCACATCTTCCCAATAGGCCGAATAATGTATTCAAAACTTTCGCTTAAAAAAAAATCCAATATAAATTGGTTCATTCGTGTTGACATCTTCCCAATAGGCCGAATAATGTATTCAAAACTTTAGCTTAAAAAATATCAAATATGAATTTTGTAAAACGAAAGGCAACCTAGATTTGAATTGCAAGTGGGCATCATTGCAATGTGTCCATTCTTTATTACACTTTAAATACACTGTATAGTGTCCAAATGTTGTAGTAGGTCCATCATGGAAAATAATAGCCACTGCTATAAAAGTTCTTCCTGAAATAGATTTTTGACTTGCAACAAAAATTTTTATTTTGGTCTCCAATTTTCTTTCATTTGCTCTACAACGTTGAAACATTAAAATGAGATATTTTCCAGATCTTTCTATATGTAATGTAGACATCGTCTCTGATTTACAATGCGAACATTTCATATCCTGATTGGCTGTTTTTACTAATTTGTTAAAAGGTACTGATTTGCAATCTGGTATTGTCAAGTATATGAAATGTTCTGTGTCTATTTCAGTGCTGGAAGTAAATGAACACTCTTCACATTTATGATCCCATCTGTAACTTACTCCAAATAAGTTTTCAATCTGTATTCCTTTATGTTCTAATACTCCAAGCATAAACATTAGAAATTCTTGTGCATCTTGTTGTACATTAAGAGTAAATGTCAAAGAACCAGTACATATATCCAAAAGATGTCGAACACCAGAAGCAGTATGGATTTTACTTCTGTCAGTTACCAATTGTTTAAATACATGACGTAATGAAGAACAAAACCTTTTTCATGATTTCCCATAATTTCACGATGAAGCTCTTCTAGATAAAACACAACATTCAAAATTACATTAGCATAGCAGTTGATACCTGAACTGTTTTCCAACTGGTATCCTACAATCTCATCAACAGTTTCCATTTTCATTTTCTTTACACCTTCATGATTTTCTTCAATGGTTTTCTTTTTTTGAACCTCAATTGAATGCTTGACATATTTCCATTTTGGACACACTACACGTTTCTCATATATGGGATATTCACCTAAATGAGGAGTATAAAGTCTTCTTAAACGATTGTACTCTGTTACACAATTTGCATCTGCACTAACCTTTTCTCATCAAAATCAATCAAATACAAACCAGATAATGTTCTTACTCGAAACAAAGCAACATATGACCTTCCCTCTTTGAACACGTACGTCCAATATTTACAAAAGCACTGTCTATACTTAAACCTTGAGATTTATGAATAGTTACTGCATATGCTAAAGACAAAGGAAACTGTTTTCTGCAAACATACAAGTACTTTACAATCAAAAAACGTACAACACAACGCCCAATCTGTCTTACCTCTTTAATCTGATCAAATTTTATCTTCAAAAATTCTATTCCTTCTCCGTTCTGAAAATTTACAAAATCAACAACTTTTCCCATTGCTCCATTTACTAAACCTTCTTCTACATTCAAATTACGCCGTAAAATTACCCGACAGTTTATACGTACATGTAAAGTCTTTTCTAAGCCTGCAGTCTTAGATACAGACTTTTCCAAAGAATCCAATTTTGACTGTAGTTTCTCTGTGAGAAGAATAGTCACTCCTTGATGTTCAATTTTATCAATAGCTTCAATTTCCACTATTTGTTGTTTTTCCAGTTTTAAAAGTTCTTGATTAAATGTAGAACACTCTTGCAGTGTAGGCATTAGGCAAACTATAGACTTCTTCTCTCCAAGCTTATTGTACATTATTTCAGCCGTTGTGTTTCCAGTTGTAAACAAGTTCCTCAGTAGCCGACTTTCTAAAGCTTGTTTACCATGTTTCGTCAAGACACCAATTCTTATATCTTGAAGAATTTATCCATAATGTTCATCACTTGCTTGTCGCATATTCTTAATAAGCTCTCTATATTCAAAATGAGACCAAATGTTCACATTTCCAATACTTCCCAAAGATTTTCTAATATTTTCATGCACAAGTGTTTTAAAAACAGGTTGCCCTTTTACGGGAGTAAGTTGTAGTAGATCACCGAATACAATTTCATGTTTTCCTCCAAACAAAACATCGGAATCTGTTTTTAAAATCTGTTGCATTCTCAAGTGTACAAAGGCAAGCATTACGTTTGAGACCATGCTCACCTCATCAATGATTAGAAGTTTCATTTTCTTCAGTACTCTTGAGACTTCATAACAAGCTTCTCCAGATAGCTTGTGATATTCCAATTTATTTTCATGTTCAACTGGTAGCATGAGTAATCGATGTAAAGTAATCCCTTTAATGTTGTGTGCTGCTAATCCAGTTGAAGCTGTTACAACACAGGATAAATGTGATTCTGTAGTTTTGTATAGATAACTGGTCAAAACTTTAATTAAGAAACTTTTTCCTGTTCCAGCTTGACCACTGATGTACATTAGAATAGGTTTAAATGATGAGCATTGGCATTCTTTTTTTCATGTTGCAAACCATGTTGTATCTGTTCTGTCACTTGTAGATATATTTCTTTTTGTTCAATGTTTAGTTGTTCTTCTAACTTTTCCAACTGAATAATTTCCTGTTGTGCTTGTTGCATTGCAGTTTCCACTTCATTCATGGCTATTGCTGCTACATTTTCAATAATTGGTTGTCCTAGTGGATCTTTGACTTAGTGGACCCGAACTTTGACTATCTTGAGAACTGTCTCTAGCTATTTCAGCTGCAATAGTAGTTTCTTGTTCAATCTCATCATTTAACATCTGTAGATAAGTTGGGAAGATTGTGCATCGAATGTTATCTTTACATGCATTAAAAGAATCTTCATAGCAGTCAAAATCTCCAAGTAATTCTGCTTCACTACGCCAAGGCTTGAACAGTTGCAGAAGTGCTAAACAGAAACATTCCCTCTTATCTGGACTTTCACAACTGAGTTTTCGGTGGTTAATAAGATTTCCTTTGGCATGTTTTACCAAACATCCATCACAACCAATTACTGCATATTTTCTTCATTTTTATTTTCTGTCATGTTTCTTTTAAAGCTATAATGTTGAAGTATTTCATAGAGACATAAGTTTTCCATTTATAGACTCCTTTTGGGATAGTATGTATCCAACATATTAGTTTTAACAATATCTGTACTTTCTGATTCATTCAGTGCTAAGTATTCGATTTCTTCTAATGTTTTCAATACTCTATTTCGTGTGCAGGCAAGACCTAAACTTACCCAAATGATTCCTCTTGACTTTGAATATAAGCTGGCAGAGCTCAACCGATCCGAACATTCATTGGATCCAATCTCTCGGTGAGAAAGCATTTTCAAGCTAAAGCTGTACAATTTCTTGCTAAGACTCTTTTCCTGTGAAATTTCTTCCCACATTTCTTTCATCTCTGTCTTTTCAGATTTAGCTATATATGATGTAACATAGCGAGCAACAGCAATTGAATTATCTGCAACATATTGAATATCCATGTTTGCATTCCACATTGTCAAAATCACTGGATTGTAGTCATTAATATACTTTGAATCTTCAGTTCTTTTTAAGTTGTATGTAATCTTTGGAGATTTCCGAGTTATTGTATGCCTTACTGCTGACATAAAACTATTTACTCTTCCTTTTGAAATTATTGGACGTGGGAATCCAAAACGACATTTTGTATAAAGTTTTCCCTTAGACTTGTATTTTTGTCGACAGTATTTGCCACATCGATGACTTTGAAACCGTAAAACTTGCTGTCTCAAGGTGTTTTCTCCTCCTTCTCTTGGAATGGCAGAGGTAACATACTGTTCAATGAAAGACAAAACACTTTCATCAGTATCAGTTCCAAATTTTGGAGCATTCTTGATCCGTAACAGCATGTGTATATGAGGAGCACCTCTGGCGTGGTACTCTTTTCGTCCAAAAGAAATCAGTTACTTCTCCAAGAGGTGGATTTTTTTTATTGCAGATAAAAGACATCATAGCTTGAAACTTATGATTAAAATATCTGCAGACATTTACAGGATCCAAGGAACATAGTTCTCCAGCTGTGTTCAATTCAATATTTTTACATTTGAATTTGCTTCTCGTAGAAATTCAAGTAATATTCAGCACAGCTAAGTGTCACAAACCCTGTAGGGGTACCTAAGTTTCTTAACATACATTTAAGTTCTCCATGACAACGATACCAATAGTCATTGGTACCACGTTGACACGCCATCAAATTTATTAACTGAGATTCTAACTGTTCATCTCTTTGTTGAACTTTGTCCATAAATTCCTTTGCAGAAACATGTGGAAGATGAACTCCTGTTTTTTAATGTATGGTTCACTGCATATGAAAGTGCAGACAAATCACTTTCAAAGAGAAGATGAACTATATATGGAATACAATGTCGAAATGTTGGATCTTCTGAGTACAATCTTGTCGAACGGTATTCTGAAGCTGGAATCTGTACTGCTCGTTCATCATATCGTCCACCTTCTCCAGTGGAGAACAGCTGTGGAAAACAACATGCTTCTAAACTTTTTTCCCATACGCTCATGGGAGTTCCCTTCACTTTCTTCATTTGAAATAATTCAATATTGTTTCCTATCACTTCTTTTGAATGTAGAGGATGTATACTGTAATGTTCATAAATCTCTTCACTCCTAGGCTTGTCCACTTTTTCTATTTGGCCACTTGAAATTTCTGTTTCATCTTCTAAACATATTTCCTGTTCATCAACGCTTACATTCTTATAATAAATATTATTCTGCACCAGATACAATGTAGCCTTTTGAAGTTTGTTAACATCTACAAACTCTTGCCATATTTTTCGACTCTTTGTTGGTACACCATTAACTAGAATAACTACCGGCTCGCTTTCCTCCTTGTCTATACCAACAGTTTCAATATTTTTCTTAAAATCTAAAGGTAAGTACACAACTCTTCCTTTCAGACCTCTTTGTAAATCTGTTGGAGGTTGCTTACCTGTTTTAGGCTCCATACGAACTATAGCCTGAAACGGGTGCACAGATTGAATAAGAATGGACTCATATGTTTTTAAATCTGCCAGTTCCAGAGGAATACCTACCAACTCAAAGTTGTTATGTACAGCTCTAGCTGGCATTTTGTTCTCTTCTAATTTGTTGTAACAATATTTATAAATACGTTGATCAGTAGCCATCTCAAAACGACCTTCCGTCAACAAATAAGCACCAAATTGCTCCCACTTAACATTGTTTTCCTTTTCACTTTTTAAATATAGATCAACATTTCTAGTTTGACTTCTATAGTGAGTACGTCGACAACAAATACAAACATAGGGGCTGATTACGATGGCGGTGTTTGGCACATCCGCGGTGCTGGCGGAAAACATCATTTTCCGCACTCCAGCGGCGGTCCTTGCGTCCGCCGTATTACAATGGTCAAAGATAGCCCATCTCCCGTCCGCTGCGGAGTTTCCGGATCTGCCAGGAATTTCCTTCCGCAACGGTGGCGGAGGGAGCCAATAGAGAAAGACCGCCGTGCGGAATGACGTTACGACCGCCGTACAAATCACGATGCCTCAAACAGCCCATCACAACGCAGCGGAGAAACCAGCCACCCGTAGACGGCGGAAGCACTACTGCGGAGATCGAAACCCGAATCCCAGCCACCTCCACGCGTTCCTGACTGCTATGGATCCAGCTCTTCAAGCCCTTCCGCTGCTGTACCTGATTCACTACCAGCAAATAAGACGTCGCCGCGGTCAACACCGCAGGTACGTAAAAACACATCTCCGCACACAACCACAACACACAACTCTTGTGCTGAAATACGGTTCCTGTCCACATCAGACACTCTGGTGGAGGCAGGAACATATCCCCCAGTGTACTCACACATGTCCTGCCTGCTCGAAATCCACACCTCCGCATCCGGGTCACCCATCAACCGCGAAATCACTGCAATGTCCCGGGCAAGTCACCGCAGTGGTGAAGACGCGGGAAAACCTGCGCACAATGTAGTAGGAAGGGCCGGTGCCAGGCATGGGCAGTCTGGTCAGCTTCCCCGGGCTCCACCTTCACCCGACCCACATGGTGGGCTGCATCAGTTGGCCATAGCCCACAGCACGCTTCCCACATCCATTTCTGCACATGCTGTGTGCCCCTCATGTCCCCCCAATGCACAATTTATCAGCCAGGTGTGGCTCGACCTCGCACCTCACACATCAAAGGGCAAGGTAGATTGACTGGGAAGGTGGGGGTGAAGATGAACACCCTGCACAGAAGGTCAGGGGCTGGACAACCCTCCTCCTCACACCTGTCTTCCACTCATGTGAATCAAACTGAGTATAATTAAGAAATGTAGACTCACACTGCATATTAACAACCACTGAACTGTTCACACTGCATGTAAAGTCCCTCTGAAAGATCCCACACTGACACCCTGCCACATACACATACCATATGTCAGCAGCAATGTAGGACAATAAATGGGCTAGGCCACAGTGGAGTGCACAGTGCTGGAAAACCAGGAAGCAAGCCACATAGCATTTGGACATCACATGCAAGAGGAGGAACATATCACACTACCCTTAGGCCCTCAAATCAGACATGGGTGGCACAGTGATAGCAATGAAACCAAAGTGACAACTGTGCAATATCTCTGGGATACAGCAATGCAAGCTATGCATTGGCACAGGAATGATAGGAAGTGTCAGAAGCCATACAGTGACCAGCCACACATCTGTGCCAACTTACTTGACATGTGTATGCCACCAGCACAACACACATGGCTCATTGTTACACTCCCTGACTGTCAAACCCAAGTAGGACCTTCACACATACCCCTCATCTACCCATCTCACACCTGCAACACTCAACACCTGGGAGAAACACACATAAAGGTGCAAATAAGGTCCTGTGAGTTTCCAGACAACCAATCACACACCCTGGTGTGCATCAACAAATGTCAGCCTCACACTCAGGGATGCCTGAACCAATGCTGACCCAAAACCAATAGCCAAACACAGATCTCACAAACAACATCCACAGAAGTCCAACAAGCCCAGCCATGTGCAGGCAACCAGTGGATAGGCAATGTGACCCTAGACAGAACAGGAATACACAACATTGTCACTCTGGACAAATGCACAGACACCATACCCCAACACAAACAAGAATTGCATCTTCAAATGCCAATCATGAACACTAACTGGGATCAATGGGACAAATCAGCTAACACAGACATAGACACAACACCAGTCATCAAGTGAGCATGCTGTCACAGTGTACCACAAGCATGCACATGCACAATCCTGACAAGTGACAGGTCAAACATAGGAGGACATACCACTAATGTGCACTCAAAACAAGCTCATGAACAAGAATCCACATTGCTGCATGTGACATACACACAAGAAATGCACACTACACATGCAACACACATCTGAATGTATCACAATGCACAAACTACTCACACACAATGTCATGCAAATAGAACATCACACACACATTGCACCTGTCAGCAGAAAGAGCCAACACAGGCCAAACACTGTATCCATCTACAACAAAAACACAACAGATGCACATACCAATCCATCACATAGCAATCTCAGCTGGACATCAGGGGGATGCACACCAGGCAAGTACAAGGCAACATACACTGACAGCACTGCATGCACACTAAGCAGTGTGTGCACACCAACCAAACCAGTAGCACACATATCTGAGTGCCCCACCATGAACTCCCACAACACAAATCACCACAGCACACAGATAACATCACACTCAGGAAGGATAGCAGTACCTCAGCAAACAGACATACAGCTTAGCCATCACCCACAGATGCACAACTCAGGGAAACCCAGATGCAAACAACATGACTAGAGGACTGTGCTGCTCAAACATACGCACTGCACATGAGCAACCATGACTGCAAACAAGAAGAAGAAAATAACACATAACTAATTGTGAAACTGTCCTGAGTGGCACATTGGCCCTGTACACAGATCATCCTCACACAGTATAGTGTCACACTATGAAGTGGTGGGGAGGGTCACACACTGGCAAGGCATGGGGTGGAAGACATGAGATTGAAGTGGTGTGTACATCAGTATTGGACAGGTGAGGAGTGTACAGTCCACAAACACATAGAGGAGTAACTCACAATGTGTAGGCATCAGAAGCACCTATAGGGGATGGTATGACTCCTCATACCACATACTATACTCGACCCAAAATTGTGTCAAGTGACAGCAATGCATGAGAAAACTCACAAATAATGTCAGTGTGGCTGAGCAGGTCAGCACAGTGAGCACAAACTTAAACAAGACCCATGGCTGATCAACAAAACACAACACAGACTTGGCAGTGACACACTCTGCATACTCACAACTGACAGTGACAACAAGTAGGTGTCCCCCAGGAGTGGAAGCAGACACCTACACATTGCACCATGCTCAACCTACAACTCCTACATGTGCCCACAATCTGAAGCACATGTCTGACAATGTAATCTAACAGGCACACATTACCTGGGTCACACATGTGTGTAGTTGGCATGTGCAGGGGCACATACACATCAACACTACTGACAATGACAGGCCAATCACACTGTAAGACTACTCAAGTGCACACATTCAAATGTACCCATGTGACTATGAAGACAGGCCCACACAAGATGACTACACATCAACACTGCTGTGCACACAATAAGAAAGAGCCCACAGATATGACAGACCCTGGCCACCCCGCAAGTAATCCTGTGGATAGCATTCACCTCTGTTCTGGTATTGCATTCTAACATGACATGTGTACAATTTAGCAAACCTGAGCACAGAATGATTAGGAGAAGAGTAGATCATCACAAACAACCATCATTGCATCCTCAAGCCTCAGACTGAAGAAGAACAAAAGTGCCTGTTACCTCTGGAAACCTCTGAAAAAGTAAAACAAGTAATTGCCAATGGGAAAGTGGCATACAGAGCATGTTTCACATGAACCGATACCCATACATAAAACCTTTTATTTAGCAAGGGCATTGACAAAGCAGACAACAGGAGTAACAGTCTTTATTCCATAATACCCAGAAAGGCATCAAGGGGCATATGTATGAAAAATCAGTTTTGCGAGTCCTTAATAGCGATTTTTAGCGAATCGCTATTAAGGACTCGCAAAAGGCAATGTATGTAGGATTCGCAATATTAATTGCGATTCCTACGTATTCCTTAATTGCGAATCGCAAATTGCGATTCGCAATTAAGGAATACCTTCCCATTCATTCCTATGGGCCTAGAGGCCCATAGGAATGAATGGGAAGACATTCGCAATTTGCGAGTACCCATTAGGTACTCGCAAATTGCGAATGCAATTTCAAGGGTGCAAGGGTATCAAAAGGACACCCTGTTGCACCCCTGAAATGAGCATGTATGTGCGACAAGGGCACTTTGAAAAATGCCAAAAAGTGCATTTTTCAAAGAAATCGGAAATTACCACCAACTTGAAGGTGGTGGAAATTTGCGATTTCCAAAGGCAAAATCGCACAACTTAGGTGCTTCAGGAATTGCATTTAAGGAATCGCAATTTGCGATTCCTTAAATGCATTCGCAGAATAGGGAATCGCAAATTTTGTGATTCTCTATTGTGCGAGGGCCTTTTGGGATGATACATCCCAAAAGGCTTTTTCCCGTTCGCAAACGGGACAATTCTGAGAATCGGCCCGTTTGCAAACGGGAAATAGGCTTCATACATATGCCCCTAAAAGTACAAAACAGCAAGGCCATTGGCCAGTACAAATTAAAAGTATGCACATGTGTGCATGAGAAACTGCACAGGGAATGGGCATCAAAAGTAACAAACAGCAAGGCCATTGGCCAGTCCATAGTTCCGGTCCGCACATGTGTGCATGAGAAACTGCACAGGGAATGGGCATCAAAAGTAACAAACAGCAAGGCCATTCGCCAGTCCATAGTTCCGGTCCGCACATGTGTGCATGAGAAACTGCACAGGGAATGGGCATCAAAAGTAACAAACAGCAAGGCCATTGGCCAGTCCATAGTTCCGGTCCGCACATGTGTGCATGAGAAACTGCACAGGGAATGGGCATCAAAAGTAACAAACAGCAAGGCCATTAGCCAGTCCATAGTTCCGGTCCGCACATGTGTGCATGAGAAACTGCACAGGGAATGGGCATCAAAAGTAACAAACAGCAAGGCCATTGGCCAGTTCATAGTTCCGGTCCGCACATGTGTGCATGAGAAACTGCGCAGGGAATGGGTGACACCATCCACTGCCATGGGAATCACCATGGCTCAGGGGCTACAAATGGGCGGTCCAGGCACCGCTGTGTGATAAATGGTGTGGGGAGGGGCACTTGGCTTCAACTTTGGGTTGAAGTTGAACTGGGAGGAGGCTGATTGTCGGGGCCAGTTGGAGGACTGGACCTGGGAGAGAGAGAACCGGCTGAGGTAGAGGCATCAGTGGCTGTGGGAGCCTGAGGGCTGCTTGGACCGGGTGGAGTGGTTGCACGGGGAGGCGGAGACATGCTTCCGGGAGACACAGTGTGTGAGGGTGAATGTTGAGGGCTGGGTCTCAACTTCTTGGGGATTCAACAGCCCACAAGTGTCTTTGCCAGAGTGGGAAGTGGGGTGGGCACAACAGCCTCACTCTCCACCAAAGGTGTATCAGGTGCAGGTGGCTCTCCCTGTGGGGATTTGCTGGATCTGGTTGTACGCTTGGGGTGGCCTTGCCTCTTCCCCTGCATCCCCTGTTGTCCAGGTGAACCACCCACTTTGCTCTCCTGTCCCAGCTTCACAGGGGTATGGGTGGGAGTTGACGTTGTGGGTGAATCTGCCTTAGAAATGTGTTTGTGCTTAGTCGTTGCAGGCACCAGGTTCACAGCAGACAGGGCAAGTGTTTGTTTGTCTTTGGGAGCAGGTGTGGGGATGGGAGTGCCCTTGGATGGGGGTGATTTTGATTAATGTAATGTTGGTGCCTGCTTCTTGGCCTGATGCCCATGAGTGTAACGTGATGGGCTTTTGGTTTCGCGCTCCTGTGTGCCTGTTTTGTGTGTTGGGGATGGTGTCTGTGGTCTGGTCCACTTGGAGTACTGATGTTGTGTGCTGGGTGTGGAGGGCTTGGTGCCTGAGGGTTCTGGAGTGTGGGCACTCTCGTCAGGTGGTGCCACTGGCAGGGTGGTTGCTGAAGGGACAGGAGCCGGACTTGGAGCCTGTGACTGCTGAATGGCTGCCGTCACTGTGGAGGACAAAGACTGGACAGTTCGGTGTAGGCCACCCACGTCAGAATGAATCCCCTCCATGAAGGCAACTACCTGTGCCAACTTCTTGTCATGATCCTGGAAGGCATTCAGGAGAGCAGTCTGACCCACACACAGCTGGCGCAAAAGGTCCACCGCCTCCACACAGAGGGCAGCAGGGGAGACAGGGGCAGGGGCAGCGGTGCCTGGGGGGAAGGAGACTCTACCCTTCCTAGGGCTGCGGGCACGGACAGCACTTGTGGGAGCAACCGGGAGGGTGGGCACTGGACAATGTGTGGTGGAAGACGAGCCAGATTTGGAACTTCCTGTGCCCGCCAACATCGAGGAGTCACCGCTGGAGTCTGAAGATGTGGAGGTTGGTGTTTCCTGGTGGGAATCATCCAGGGCACTCCTGTCCCCCTCCGAGGCGCTGGTCACATCAGTGTCAGTGAGCTCATGTGTAGCAGTCGTGCCAGAAGCTTCCCCACTGGTGTCGGTCCCCCGTCCTTCCGTGCCCTCGGTAGATGCTGCAAGAGACAGAGACATAGGTTCAGTATAGTGCCATACTCACAAACATCATATGCAAGCAAAGCACAAAACTTGAAAATGATACTCCCATGTTGGCCTCCTCCATGTGCAGTCAGCATGTGCAACATTTATGCAATCATCAGAAGATGCATGGAAACTTGCATAGTTGATAGTAATGCCCCATGTGGCGTTGACTAGGGGTGGGCAATGAACTCCGCTCCGCTAGCGGAGTTTGCGGAGATTTGTTAACTACGCATTCCACTGAAAACACAGAATTCAAGCAGAAACTCTGTTCCTCCACGTAGCAGAAGCAGCTACTAAACTGCACCCACAAATGCTTTGATAAAGCAATTTTACATGCTAAAAAGCATATAACCAATTCACAAAAGTGAACTTTGAAATAAAAATATCAGGCAATGAGAGAGGTGATGATTTTGGGATCCCCCCTAACCTAGGGGGAGGACCCAGCAGATGCCTTGAACACAAAGAGCATATCATGCTGAACGATTCAGTGGTGGTCCCATCCTCTTAGGACCACCCCAAGCACAGTTATGGGCAAAAATACAATCCCAACCAAAGGCCCTGCAAAGCATTATGGGACGAGATTAGCAGTGGGCAGTGAATATTATAGTATCCAATATCAAAATAATTCTACAAAGAGCTGCAGTTCAACTCGTCGTTACTAGGTGTCCCTCACGAGTCAAATGCAAAAGCATTGAAATTATTACATCAAGCTGCAGTTCCACTAGTCGTTACTAGATGTCCCTCACGAGTCAAATGCAAAAGCATTGAAACCCTTTCATGAAGCTGCACCGAATCGTTCAGCAAGATGTGTTCTTTGTTTTCAAGGCATCTGCTTGGTTTTCTCCCTAGGTTAGGGAGGATCTCAAAATCATCACCTCTCTCACTGCTTGTTAAATTTTCATTTTCACTTTTGTGAAATGACTATATGCATTTTAGCAAGTAAAGACAGAGATACTTGTTAATTTACCAAAAGTATATGAGGTCTCTGTTTTATTAAGCGGGAGACGGAGCGAAGTTGCGGAATTCACGGAGTTGTTGTTCAACTTCGTGGGATTTCGCGTAGTAGTACTCCGCCAACTACACCCTTAGCGTTGACACAGCCAAATAGCTGGCCAGTGCCGCCTTGTACCCTAACATACTATTCTCTGTAAGCATACCTACGTGCCTGTAGGTGAGATAGGTATACATCTAAACATGTTGTCTCTGTCACATATGGAGTCACTTTAAGGGAACACCACAGATACAAACTCCCAAATGTCCTTTTGCAATGGCCACAAGCTCCTGATATCCACCATTTTGTGCTTTGAAGCACAACTACAGTTGCACATTGGTGTCAGCTGTGTAGTTGTCACAAATCATATGTTGTGCACAGCACACATCTATAAATGCACACTAACATGATGCTCACTGCTGTTCACTGCCAGGTGATGTCTATGACACTCATACTGCAGCATATGTCACAAGGCCACATCTCATCTGTCAATGACAAGGCTCATGGTTTTAAACACATGAGAAACCACATGTCGTACAAATGCATAACAGCTGCACTCAACACAGAAGCCACTTAGAAGCCATTGCATCACACTGGAGACATCACAGAGCTTCCCACTGGCTCGCGTTTGGCATTCATGCAGTCACTCACACCCAAAGTCACACTTAGCTGAATACTCACCCCCAACTTCCTGCTGATGGGCCCTCAAGCGTCCATCCAGCTCTGGCTGTGTCACTGCCAAGATGTGGGCCATTAGTGGTGTCATGCTCCTGCGCGCCAACCTGCCACTCTGAGGGAGCACCCCACAGTGTGTGTGCTGTCGGTTGGAGACACCCAGAGCCCGCACCTTGCGTGCAATGGCCCTCCATATCGCCTTACGCTGGTGGACCTTAAGCTGCAGGCATGGGAGACAAGAAGAGGAAGTTTCAGGGACACTGTTTTATGTACCACTGTGTGTCAGTACAGGAGCATGTAAATACATAGCACACTAATACATAAATGTTGAGCAGAGGCCATGCAGCATGACACATAGTACACTTGCATCGGATAATCCCATAGAAATGTATGCATGTATGATGATGGACACAGTACATGGCCATCTCATACACATGCAGAGTGCCAGCACAGCAACCAATGTGAAAATTACCCTCATCTGTGATGCAGTATGTGAGTGAGCATGACATACAATACATTGGGAATGATGTGTCATAACACCACACACCCCTCAATGTCCTTGACCAGTGAATGGCTACATGTGTCATGGTGGTCACATTTAGGGCCATGATCTGACATTCTCACACTCTTCTCACAAGGTGGAGGCCTGTCTTGTGCAATCCTCAGGCATAAGATAGCTCATTGAGAAATAGGGTGGTGGACAACACATATGTTTCACTCATTACATTTAGTGATGGGTCCTTGTAACATTGGGCAGTTTCTGTGCAGGCCAGAGGGACTCACACTGAGGTTAAACGTGGGCCATCAGAGAAATCACATGCATGTACAATATGAGAGGGGAAACAGTGCCTACACATGCGAGACTGAACACATAATGTAATCAATAGAAGGATGACATCTCCAAATTACATATATCTGATGTGTCATAGGTTACCTACCACCAAGAGTGTTACACACAGGCATTGTACTCTTGTGCATAATGCACACATCACCATAGTGGCAAATTGAGAACTGCACACACATCATTCAGTACCCTCTGGACAAAATACATTTGTAATGTCACAAATGAGCATGTGAAGCCTTAATGGACTATGACATCACATAGCACAATCAATCAAGCAATCAGGGAATTGTAAGCGCGCTACTCACCCGTGAGGGTCTCAAGGCGCTGAGGGGGGGGGCGCAGATCTGTTTAGCCGAAGAGCCAGGTCTTGAGGGTCTTCCTGAAGGTGTTCAGGGAGGGGGCACACAGGCAATGTTTGTTCAGACTTCGACTGACTCAAACCAGCAGTGTAACTGTATGGCTGCAAAATACACTGCATGTCACTCCCACCCTTCAATGCAGTCTTGGATCTGTGGAAATAAGGCTACACACCCTGTTGACATGAAGTCAGCATGCTAGGCAGTGTATCACACATTTACATTAACCAGTCTCAGACCAACGTTTGTTGTTTTTTGCAGAAGAAGGGCTGTAGAAGTGTCCATGTTGCCATCCTCCCCACATACTCAAATGCAATTCTTAATAGGCCATGTATGGAGCAGGCTATAGGAAAAATATGGATGCATGCACATTGACTTGCACTCACAGGCACATACTACTGCAGAGCAACATCATGTGAGCATTCTGAGCACTCTCAAACTTTTATTCAGTAGCACTTACCAGTACATCTGGCGCACCATACAGCCTCCCATACTGTGCAAGGACCTCGTCCACCAGGACCTCCAGCTCCTCTGTGGTGAAGGGACGGGCCCTGATCTTCTCAGTTCTTGCCATCACTGGGTCCAGAATACAGGAACAGCAGCAGTTGGTGGTGAAGAATGGCAGGCAGCAGTGTCTGAATGCAAGTGAAATGTGTGGCTCTCACAGAGATTTATAGGCCCCTGGGGTTGTTTCAGTGGTACTCATCTGCTGCAATTGGTCTGCCTGGTTAGCATTTTTCAATGTTATCCAATAACCGGGACCGCGGTAGTGGAGCACGTCTCCCCCGAGTTTCAAAATTGTATTTCACTACCGCGATCGCGGCTCCCATTGGCTGCATTGTCATTGGCATTGGCGGTGTCACACCGCGGGGGCCAGGCGGTCGCTACCGCAATCCTGCATCTTTCAATTGCGGCCAATGACCGTGATCGCGGTGGCGGAGCACACATACCGCACCTATGGACACAATATGCTCTAGCAATGGCAATAGCCAATTTTAATCATTGAACACTATACATTCACAATGTATTACAGCACCTGTTTGCAAAATTTAATGCTAATGTGACATTCAACTCACTGATGCCTACACATGCCATGTCAGTGCACATGATTACATGCATTGGCATGTACTTCCTCACATGTCACCTATGATATTTGTGTGCCAGTACACAGATTTGGTGTGTAATGGAGTCTCATATTTGTGAACATCTCAATGTGTGACATGGCTAATCAACCCACAGGAATGATGGACTGAGCACATAATGTGCCTATTTCCCTGTGATTACTCAAAAAGGGGGGACAATGGGCTTTTGGGAAGGTCCAACGTACATGCCCTAGAATATCAAAGGAAGGAGGGTACGTAGTTCCTTGGTGCGTTAAAAATCGTTGTCAGAGACCTAGTGGTTTTCACGATGTCAGGTTGTCCTGTCGGTTAAGTGGTGGGAGGAGAGGAATTCTGCGATCACTTCCTCCAGCCATTGGTGAAATTGACTCCCTCCTATGTGCGAGATACTACAGATATTCTACGCATAATAGGAGATGCCAGAAACACAGATGAAATCAACTTACTAGTAACACTAGATGTAGAACAACTCTACACCAACATTCCTCAACAAGCTACATTGATGATCATTGAAACAGCTCTAGAGAAGGTAACATGGACATCTCCCACACCAGCAGCATTCATAGTGGAATGCGCAGCTCTGGCATTAACAGAAAACTTTCTCGAGTACAAAACCCAACTCTTACACCAGTCACAGGGGACTTCTATGGGGAGTACATTTGCCCCTAGCGTGGCCTGCCTCTACATGGCAGCATTTGAAGAGAATGTCATCTTACACCCTAGCAATCCCTATGCAGACAATCTGAGATTGTGGAAAAGGTTTATAGATGACATACTTATTTTTTGGAAAGGAGACGTGACCACGTGTAATGAATTTTGTCGGTGGATTAGCACACAAAATG
Organism: Calotriton arnoldi; assembly: GCA_963921515.1. Taxonomy (NCBI): domain Eukaryota; kingdom Metazoa; phylum Chordata; class Amphibia; order Caudata; family Salamandridae; genus Calotriton; species Calotriton arnoldi. The sequence continues at coordinate 721,844 of CAWUFW010004763.1, forward strand.
AATATCTTAAATTCACCCACACTGTTTCATCTACCACCATACCTTTCCTGGACCTTAACATCAGACTCCACAATGGTCAGCTGAGTACTACCATATATAAGAAACCAACTGACAGGAACAGCTTGCTGTTATACAGCAGCCACCATCCACGAGCCCTCAAGGACAATTTACCATTTGGTCAATTTCTACGCATTTGGAGAAATTGTAGTTCTATTAGTGACTACAAGACAGAGGCGGAATCCTTAGCTAAGAATTTATTAAGGAGACAGTACCCACAAAGACAAGTGGTACAATCAATGAAAAGAGCCAGGAACAACCATCGGGAGGCCCTATTAGAGGTGACTCTGAAAGATCCCACTGACACACTTACCTGCGTCACTTCCTTTACACCGGAATCCAATCGGATAAAGGGTGTTATTAACAAACATTGGGGGATTCTCAACACAGGGTCCCTGCAGATTCCCAAACCCCGTTTTGCCTTCAAAAGAACCAAGAACTTGAAAGATATGCTAATACATACAAGACCGAGAACAGTAAAAACCATTGAACAAAGATCCCTTTGGGACCTTCCGCCAGTCCAGGGCCACTACCCCTGTGGATCATGTGCAGTGTGTCCCCAGACAAAACCCACAAAGGAGATAACCCTTTCGGACTCCTTCACATGGAAGATCACGAAACACACCAACTGTAATACGACTCAATGCGTGTACATGATGATGTGTCCTTGCAATATGATGTATATAGGCATGACAATGAGGATGGTAAAAACACGAATTACAGAACACAAGAGCAACATTCGATGCCAACGCACAACTACGAAACTATACACTCATTGCAAAGAACTTATACACTCCCCTGAAAGTCTACGGTGGATAGTCTTAGAAACCCACCCCCAGATAACACCAGGTGCCCTCCTTAGGATGGAACAAAGATGGGTGCACCGTCTGAGTACCGATCAACAGGGCCTGAATGATAAGATCCCATGGGGTTCTCTTGTCAACAACTGACATTGGACCACCTGTCGCAGACTCGCTCTAATCCCCATGCTCATGCTGGGACGACCACCCAAGATCTTAAATGGGGCGAGTAATTACAAAGAGAGCATCTTTCTGAGAGATACCTATATTCATTACCCACTACTAAACTGTAACACTTGTTTGTGCAACCTTAATCTAGCCACCCGATCCATACTGATCACCAGTAATGATCTGTGATGATCGAGGATCCACACATTCCTGATGGACAAATTAGTAGCGCTAATGAATGCTTTAATCCTGTCATAGGGATTCAAGGCACCATTACTGTATGCTCCACACATTACAGCTGGCTAATTAAATGGCTCCCATGAGGACACTACATCTTGACCTAGGAATCCGAAAACACCAACTACTCCGTTAACTTTGTTAAACACCCACACAGAAACGCGCGTTTTCACCACTCTAAGATGGCTGACTCGACCTTACCAGAACGTCACATGATACACTGAGCCTACAACTGATAGCGATTGGCTTACCCCGCCGTTACCGAACGCCTCACACAACACAGTTGGCTACCTCAGTGGCTACCATGAGGGCTATTATTCCAGACTGAGGGAACCTAAACACCAACTATTCCGTTTCCCTCCTTAACACCAGTACAGACACATGCGTTTATAACACTCCAAGATGGCCGACCCTTTATTCCACTATATCGGCCATCCTGAACGTCATGTGACATACCAAGCTCGCAGCTGAAACCGATTGGTTTCCCCCGCCCCGCCCCGGCTGGGAACCCGGCAGGTATATGGGAGACACTACCTCAGAGCCAACTACCATCCCGGGTTCAGCGGTGCGGGGTAGGTCTACCACTCGGCTTCTACTTGAACCAGGTGAGTTTATGGAGTGCTTTCAGAGACTCCTCCTATCTGCAGCGACAGCAGAGGTAAGCGGCTGTGGTCAAGATTGTTCTGTTCTACTAAAGAGTTGCGAAGTACCTACCTCGTGAGAACATAATGCCTACACACCCGACCACGGCTCCGTGAATATGACCGCACTTCCTCAACTCCAGGGTGTCAACCCATAACAGTTTGGGTCCCCTGTCAGCTTGGGGGAGTTGTGGCCGTTTCTACTGGAAACCGGAATCGTGAGAGGCATCAGATCTCTACAAAAGCAGGACGGGTGCTCTATTAGACGCACCAACCTTCCCTGCCCAGTACCACTGTCTGGCCCCTGTATTTCGGGGCATTTTTAGAAGTCTTTGAAGGCAGTTTTTAAGACGAGCCTCACTTTAAAAAATGTTATACCTTTTTCTTCCGTTCTCAAGACACACATCTTCAATGTGTCCAGAGCCCGCTGGTAACTGATGAGGCACAATTTAAATAGAGATTAGGTGAGTTCTATGACATCTGACTCACTTTTACCACCAACGTTATAATCACAGCTAGTTCATCACCGGTTTTAGCTTGAGTCACGTGCTTGTTATGAAACACACCACTTGGTAAACACATATTATGTGTAATATCAGCAGGCACTTTGCTCACCATAGGAGTCACCATTGATCTTAACCATAATCAAGGTTTATAGCAGAGTACCTGTACGTGATCACGATTGTATTTAAGACCTACCATTTTTTGGAGTATACATTTTTATCTCCCCTGCAGGTTGTCCACTGAACCCGCGGGTACCTATCCCGCTTATCCACAGAGTGGTAGGTAGGTTCTCAACTTACCACTGGGTGTAGATAGTTTCACTTTAAGGTCCTGAAGAATCGCCACAGATCCTCCAGACAAATAGGCGAGAAACATGTTGACCCACCAGGAGTAGAGCGCCCTTATCCTGACCCATTATAGTCAGATAGTCGCCTCTCCTTTTTCCTTTTAATCAGGCAGGGACCCTTCTAGAATAAAGTCTGTTTCATAGGACCCCTGACCTGTTTTAACTATCCCAATCACTACTACATCCACACACACTAGGGCCCTCACACCCACGGCACCTAACGGCAAGGAACAAAAGATCTCCGATAAAGAGCCCTTTTATGGGTGCCCGTCGGGTATTACAGCGCCGACCTGACGAGGAGCAGGCCCATATGATGAAGCATGACACCTAGCTTGCTGGGTGTGTGAGGGTACTAGTTCCAAAAGGAGAAATTCCTCTCCTCCCACCACTTAACCGACAGGACAACCTGACATCGTGAAAACCACTAGGTCTCTGACTACGATTTTACGTACCCTCCTTCCTTTCCTATTTCACTGTGCACATTGCTGTATTGATTTTGGTAGTTGATCAGCTTACACACACTGTGCTCATTGTGTAGAAAAGTTGTGCTCTGTGCAACTTAAGCAAGAAGGTGTGGCAGGTACAGCAGCTAAGTAGAAGTCAGCAGTGTTGCTGTTTCCAACATGTGCTGTGTCACCTACACCCAGGACTGGTGACACAAGATGTAGGAGTGTACCATTTACCATTCACATAGTCAGAATCTGTTTTGGAGGTAGTCAGTATGTACATACTGACCACATGTACGACTACATGAGATCAAGATGTCTCTGCATGTGACTTGTGCATTAAGCTGTTGTTACAGTCCAGTCATTGTTGGCGCTGCGTCAGTCAAGATGTAAGATGTTTGACACATCTCATAGGGGAATTAAATTGACATGTGTCCCCTTTCATTGTATGTAGGAGACGACCAAATGTGCATCGTCCATTCCCAGTGCTGGCGAACATGGAAGATGAGGACATCTTAAGAAAATTCCGTCTGGATCGCCTTACCCAAGACCTATGTGGTCAGTTAGAGCCCCATCTGAGGCCTCGCAGAACCTATCCGACTGCTTTGACACCAACAGTTAAGGTGATGGCGGCACTGCATTTCTTTGCAACTGGTTCGTTCCAGTACACGGTGGCCCTCGCCGGTGGGATGTCTCAAGCGATGTTCAGCATGGTGCTACGTGATGTCCTGTCTGCAATGATGACATACAAGGACCGCTACATCCATTTTCCAAGGAGACATGAATTGGCAGCTGTGAAGGGTGATTTTTATGTCCTTGGCCACATACCTAATGTTGTTGGCGCCATTGACTGCACACATGTTGGCCTGGTTCCACCACAGGCACGTGAGCACATATACAGGAACAGGAAGCATTTCCATTCCATAAATGTGCAAGTGGTATGCCAAGCGGATATGATTATCTCCCATGTCTGTGCCAGATTTCCCGGATCAGCCCATGACTCCTACATACTGCGTAACAGCATCATACCACAACTGATGGCAAACCTGCATCCGGAGCGTGTGTGGCTTGTTGGTGAGTACGCCGAGTCAAGTAGTGTGCTGTATGTGTGACATGCTGTTCTCAGCTACCTTTCTATCAGTAAATTGCTCTCTGTATGTCACACCTAGGTGACTCTGCGTATCCCAACCGGCCTTGGTTGCTGAGCCCACTGAGGAATCCAAGGTCCCCGGGTAAAGGACACTATAATGATTCACATGGGAGGACACGTCGTGTGGTGGAGCGTACTTTTGGGCTTCTGAAGTCTAGATTCCGGTGTCTGGACAAGAGCGGAGGTGCACTACTCTACTCTCCCCAAAAGGTGTGTCAGATCGTAGTTGCATGCTGCATGCTCCACAACCTGGCCTTGCGCAAGGAGATCCCCCTGCTCCTGGACAATGATGAGCAGCAGATGCCCACCCTGTAAACCCACACATGCCCAGTGATGACGATAGTGGAGAAGAGGAAGGTGTTGACCTGCGTCAACAGCTCATCGACAACTACTTCCCTTGAGTGTTAGTGACATTGTTCAAAAGTGACATTGTCTGTTGGCTTTGATGGTAGTGGCAAGGCATAGATGATCTTTTTGACTGCTGGCTGTTGTTGGCTCTGGGCTAATGGCTGATGTGTGTGGCACAGGGTATTTTTATCCAGGTACCTCATGTCTATGTTGATGTTGTTGCTCATTGTTATGTGTGCTGGTTTTTGTACGTTGATGACTAGTGTTGTGTTTTAGCTCTAATGGCATCACCTGACAAGTAAATGTCATTCTCTTGTGTCTTTCTAGATCCCTTCACCCTCTCAATGCCTCGTCACAATCAGAGCTTGTGGTACATTGGAATCTGAGTTGACATTGTACATACTGTGATAAACATGGAGCTGACACAAAGACATAGGTGTGTAAAGAGTGTTTATTTACAATAAGTATTTGTGACAGAGAAGTGATTATTTACAAAATTGTGCCAAGTGAATTTATGAGTTGTCAGTGATAGTAAATGAGACAAATAGAGTAGTCACCACATTGATGTAGTCACACAGTCCAACAGACTCCTGCCATCAGCATGGCAATGTGGGTAAGGATAGTTAACAAAGTCAATGTCAAGGGGAACACAGGTGCCATCATGGCTGGCTCAGCGAATTGCGTTTGGATGGTGCATGGCCACGTGATCCTCCCCTGGTGTTTCTCGGATGGCCCCGCATGTGTTTGGCAGGGGGCCCTCTGCTGCAGGCTCAGCGGTGTCTGAGGAGTCATTTTGTTGCAGCTCACCCCTCTCTGTGGCCGCAGCTGAGGTGGTGGGTGTATCAGCATGCGGGCCACTGGAGGGGGGTTGAGCTGTCATTTGGGCTGCATGTCTGTCCCTCAGAACACCCACAAGCTGGCCCAAGAGGTCCACAAGTTGGCCCATACGTGTGTACATGGACCTGAGCAGCAGGCGGAGCTCACGCACTTCTTCCACAACCTGGCCCATCTGTCCCTGGTTCTGTTCATATGCCCCAAGGACTCTTGCGACGGTGGCCAGGGCTTCGGTCTCAGTGTCCTCCTGTATTTGTCCCCCAGTTGCCCTCCCACCTGCCCTGCTGACACGGACCTGTGGCGTTGGCACTGGACGCACCCGCACACTCCCCCTGGCATCCTCTGATTGTGTTGTGGTGTTGGTAACCACTGAGGCAGGGAGAGTGTTGCAGGCAGCAGTGGTGATGGTGGTGGTGGAGGCCACACAGGTCGTTGTAGCAGGGGTCAGCGCTGTTGTTGTTGCTGTGGTGGTGGTGGTGGTGGGGACAATGAGGGCCTGAGACATGGTGCGCACTGGCAGTCTGGAGGGGCCAGGTTGTTGCTCTTCATCCGAGAAACGTAGGGAGTCTGCATCCGAGAGTTCATGTTCCAGGGGGGGAGACAGGCTCTGCAGGTTGGTGGTGTTTTCTGCTGCAGATGCTTGTGGATCTCCTGTTGAACAGAGGTTAAATGGTCATTGAAGAGCACTCCACAAGCTTGGTGTTAGACTTTTGGATGTTACATTTGATACACCAAACACTTTACATTGCAATCACTTGGTATGGCAGCAAGATACTAAGCATCATGACATGATGTTGAGGTACATACATTACTTGTCCATGGTGTGACATGGAAATTGAAACCATGTGCCACGTACAGATTGTGTGATTACAAGGACATGTCATCATCTAACAACTTGCGGCACATCAACTTTATGTAATGCGTCTTTTTTGTTTGCTCTTCATGGAATCAATTTCAGCTAAGCAAGAACTAGCCATTGGAATGTTATACATACCTTTTTCATATAATGTACTTTACTTTGTTTGTCAGATTGACCATGCATATTTCTGTTCATATGGGCCTTCATGTTCTGACACCATGGCACTTACACATTGCATTCTGTGCTGTGCATGATTGTGCCATGAATTACTTTCACATGTGACTTGGTGAGTCAAAGTTTAATTTCTGTGACAGTTACGTGCGCTTAGTTGTCTGCACACTGGATGTGGCTTTTGGATCTATGCCAAGTTGGCTGACTTGTGAGTGCTGGTGTGGTCATCTGGCTCCATGTTTTTTGAGAAGGATGGCAGGGTGCATGCACTGACTACCTACCTGCTCGGTGACACAGTGGAGGGAAATGGCTGCCACATGTTTCTGGGTGTGGGGAGTGTACCATCCTGCTCAGGGGTGAAACAAGGGGGCCTGGTGGGATTTGTAGTGCTGGCTTCCCACCCACAAACACCCCTCCCTGTTCAGAAGGCTACCTACATGTTAGGTGAAGGTGAGCAATGCAATGGCTGCCACATGGTTCTGGGTGGGGGGAGTGTTCCATCCTGCTCAGGGGTGAGACAAGAGAGCATGAGAAGGCTGACTACCTGTAAGTTTGAGGAGAGCAATGAGATGGCTGCCACATGGTTATGGGTGTGGGGAGTGTACCATCCTGCTCAGCTGTGGGACAAGGGGGCCTGGTGGGAGTTGTTGTGCTGGCTTCCCACCCACAAACACCCCTCCCTGTTAAGATGGCTACCTACCTGTTAGGTGAAGGTGAGCAATGCAATGGCTGCCACATGGTTCTGGGTGTGGGGAGTGTACCATCCTGCTCAGCTGTGGGACAAGGGGGCCTGGTGGGAGTTGTAGTGCTGGCTTCCCACCCAGAAACACCCCTCCCTGTTAAGAAGGCTACCTACCTGTTAGATGAAGGTGAGCAATGCAATGGCTGCCACATGGTTCTGGGTGTGGGGAGTGTACCATCCTGCTCAGCTGTGGGACAAGGGGGCCTGGTGGGAGTTGTAGTGCTGGCTTCCCACCCACAAACACCCCTCCCTGTTCAGAAGGCTACCTACATATTATGTGAAGGTGAGAAATGCAATGGCTGCCACAAGGTTCTGGGTGGGGGTAGTGTTCCATCCTGCTCAAGGGTGAGACAAGAGAGCATGAGAAGGCTGACTACCTGTAAGTTTGAGGAGAGCAATGAGATGGCTGCCACATGGTTCTGGGTGTGGGGAGTGTACCATCCTGCTCAGCTGTGGGACAAGGGGGCCTGGTGGGAGTTGTAGTGCAGGCTTCCCACCCACAAACACCCCACCCTGTTAAGATGGCTACCTACCTGTTACGTGAAGGTGAGCAATGCAATGGCTGCCACATGGCTCTGGGTGTGGGGAGTGTACCATCCTGCTCAGCTGTGGGTCAAGAGGGCCTGGTGGGAGTTGCAGTGCTGGCTTCCCACCCACAAACACCCCTCCCTGTTAAGATGGCTACCTACCTGTAAGTTTGATGAGTGCAATGAAATGGCTGCCACATGGTGGGGGGAGTGCTCCATCCTGCTCAGCTGTGGGACAAGGGGGCCTGTGGTGAGTGGTAGTGCTGGCTTCCCACCCACAAACACCCCTCCCTGTTAAGATGGCTACCTACCTGTAAGTTTTATGAGTGCAATGAAATGGCTGCCACATGGTTGGGGGCGAGTTCTCCATCCTGCTCAGCTGTGGGACAAGGGGGCCTGGTGGGAGTTGTAGTGCAGGCTTCCCACCCACAAACACCCCTCCCTGTTCAGAAGGCTACCTACATGTTAGGTGAAGGTGAGCAATGCAATGGCTGCCACATGGTTCTGGGTGGGGGGAGTGTTCCATCCTGCTCAGGTGTGAGACAAGAGAGCATGAGAAGGCTGACTACCTATAAGTTTGAGGAGAGCAATGAGATGGCTGCCACATGGTTATGAGTGGGAGGAGTGTACCATCCTGCTCATCTGTGGGACAAGGGGGCCTGGCGGGAGTTGTAGTGCTGGCTGCCTGTACACATGCCTCCATGGAAATATTGCTAGCTACCTTTGGGGTGATTCAGAGGAAGGAAATGTTAGATATGTGAGACATGTGTTGGGAAGAGTGTGTTGTACGTAAGTGCATTTGTGTTTAGGAAGTGTAGCTTTCTAGTTGTGCAAGACAGTACATAGCAGTGTAATGGGAGACATTTGTTGGTACTTACCAGCCTCCACTCCCCCGGGCATTCCTGTGAGACTCTCTGGATGCAGTATGGCAAGTACCTTCTCCTCCCATTCATTGAATGTTAGTGGTGGAATGGGAGGGCCACCGCCAGTCCTCTGAGCCAGCTCATTGTTCTTGTTGGCCCGCTCTTTCACCCTGGTCTTGAGGTCATGCCACCTCCTCCTGATGTCCTTCAGGGTGCGCGGGGTGGTCCCTACTGCATTGACTTTGTTGACTATCCTTGCCCACATTTGATTTTTTCTGCCTACTGGTGTCTGTTGGACCATGCTTCCAAACAAATGTGGTTCTACTCTGATTATCTCATCTACCATGATTGACAACTCATTGTCAGTGAATTTTGGCATTTTTTTCTGTGCCATGGTGTGTGATGTGCAAATGTGTGAAAAGTGCAGGTGGGAAGGTGGTGGTGGAGATGTGTGTGGTGTGTGTGTGATTGTGATGGTGTGATGTGTGCTGATTTGCCTCTCCTTTGTGCTGTTGGGTTGGGCCCTTCAGTGCTGGAGTTGTGCAAATAATTCTGGGCAGGGAAGGGGCTGGTTTTATACTCAGCTATGTGGGTGGGTCAAAATGGAGTATTCATGTCAGGTGTGTTGTCTGGGTTGACCTGGGATTTGTATTTTTTACTTGCCATGGGGATGTGTCATTGGGGTGTGTTAGGTGTTTTTTGAGGCTGAGCCAGATATACAGCCACACTTGGTAGCCTTGTTGTGTGGTTGCTTTCGACCACCATTACTCTTCCGGCGCGACCGCAGCGGTCGGAATGCAATAGCCCTTCCGCCGGCTCTCCCATTCAGCATTAGTTGCGATCGCGGCGGTCAGAAACAACTAACCGTTCCGCTGGCACCGCCATTGTATCGTAATTTCACTTGCGGTCATTCTGCTGGCCGATCGGCGGTTTTGGGTCTTTGCTCAGCAAATCCGAACGCCGCGGACGGATTTACAGCTGTTCCGGACGTTCCCGGTGGAGTTTTGTGGAATCCGTCCGCGGCGGTCAGATTTCTATGGCGGTGCATCCTAATCTGACCGCCGGTTTTGCTGCAGTACATGCGGACGGTTATTTACCGATACCACGGCGGTCGGAATGCTTTTCCGACTGCCATCGTAATCGGCCCCATAGTTTGGTTTTTCAGATGAAACTATCTTAAACTTTGTAATTTCTTCTCCAAACTTGTCAATACTAATATCTTCCACCTGTTCTTCAACACCTACACTTATCAAGCTCTCACTTTCTCTACACTCTTCTTTCTAACCGAAGAAACTAAACTGTATATCATCACAAACATTTTTTACATCTGATACTGAACCATGCAAAAGAGCTGTGTTCATTTCACTTAAACATAATGCAGGACTTTTTACATAGTAGAGACTCCTTACTAACTTCCACATTTCTGAGCGGTGTACTGCTAACATTCTTAAATGATGGAAAGTACTTTGACACACTTTTCTTGAAAGACAAGCCAGAGAATGACCTTGCAAGTTGGTATATTTTCTTACTTTACATGGATCTAGTCCTTGTAACATCTTAATCTTCTGTTTAAGACTTTTTTGGCGTATTCTCGTAAAAAAAACTCGTAATATGTCAATAGATTCCTGTTGAATACTACAAATACTACTACAATCCCACTTATATACTGGAGCTTGTGTACACCTTCCTTGAACTTCTTCAGCTGTTACTTCTTCCACATTCCTAGGAACCACCTTTTCTTTTTGAATTGGACAACCATCTTTCATCTCATAACAACGACCACTAGTATCAACTGCATGAACTAATGTATTTTGTTGAAAATAGCTTTCTTCATTAAAGACAGGCTCAGTGCTAGAAGTGTGCTTCCATTCACCAGTAAAAAAAAATTAAAAAGTTACTTCCTGCTATTAACCAGTCTTTTTCTTTTGCTTTTCTCCTTCATAAACAGCAATGTTTTATCCAATGTTTTCATTCTCTTCAATATCAATATAAATAATTTTCGTTTCAATTCAAAAGCTTTTTCTACTACACTTTCAATCTGTTGCTTTTTCTTATAAGCTGCTATATTTTTTGCAATCTTTCAATAAATTTTGTAGTACTCTACTTTTATACATTCTCTTCCTAATGTCTTTATATTCTTTCAGCCTTCTTTCAACATGGATTGTTTTCCCATAACATGATTTTCTATTAATATGTCCTTTTTTTGTTTACTTCCGATTGGTTGTAGAACTTTCCTTTCTCTTTTCCACATTTTGAAAATTCTTTACATTCTTTAAAAGTCTTTTAACAAACTCTTTAGTTCTCTTACCAGAAGTCTTTTTCTTCAATGTATCATTTTGAACTTCATCTAATTTCTGCTCTTCTCTTTCCTTTAAATAGTACTGTTTTTTCTTGTCTTTTCTTTTGATCTTTTCTTGCCATACTCAATCTTTCTTACTAATATTGGTAAATATCTGAAAAAAAAGAAAAGTTTAAATAGTTTCTAAAAATAATGTTATATTATTAAAATAATTATATACAAATATTCTCATCTATAAATAAACAAATACTTTCAATTGCATTCCAAATGTCTCCAAAACACATAATTGTTTAAAATATTATACTTTACATATTATCAAACCTATAATAAGAACCAAAAGTTTAAACAATAACATCTTAGAACACATACTATCTAAATTTGTGTTAAAAAAAGTGTATGTATTAATTTCTACTCATAAAATATGGCACCTGGCTATTGAACAAGCTATGTCAGACACTGCACAATTCCTTCATTCAGAAGACATCACAACCTCTGCAACAGAATGACAGAGCAGAACTAAAGGATTTCTGTACTACTACCCAAATTAACTAGGTTCAAATGTATAATACATCAGACAATAGATGTAGAAGTAGACACATACGTCATTCACAACACCATAAAGTCCCTTAAACTTCACAGACTGGCGTTCCCATTTCAAAATAACACCTAGAGTGTTGAGCTTACCCAAATATAAAGCAGCAATCCTTCACATGTCTCTCTTCAAAGTCTCACCATCTTCCTGAAAGCATGCATGCATATGTCTGTACCTTTTGCTAGTAGCATCATATATAAAAGAAACATACAAATAGATGTATACCTGTGTTTTATACGTCTAGCATCTTCAGATGCATAACACATATGAGAACACTTGTGTAAGTAGAGACATACCTCAGTCACAAGACCATGAAAACCTTAAAACTTGACAGACTGCACTTCACATTTCAGACACCTACATTTATGCGGCGTACTTCATGTGAACCTTTCCACAGACTCATACAAAGTAGCATAATCACTAATTCCTCTGCCAACATGTCTTAAATCTCACTTTTGTGTTGCAGCTTCACCATTCTGTGACTAATCAAGCTGTTGGGCCTAGCGAAATATAAACCAGCAACCCTTCGCATGTCTCTGCTGTAAGTCTCACTATATTCCTGAAAGCATGCATGCATATGTCTGTACCTTTTGCTAGTGACACCATATATAAAAGAAGCATACAAATATATGTATACCTGTGTTTTATATGTCTAGCATCTTCAGATGGATAACACATATGAGAACACATGTGCAAGTAGAGACAACCTCAGTCACAAGACCATGAAAACCTTAAAACTTGACAGACTGTACTTCACATTTCAAACAGATACCTAGATTTATGCGGTGTACTACAAGTGAACCTTTCCTCAGACTCATACAAAGTAGCATAATCACTAATCCCTCTGCCAGCATATCTTAAACCTCACTTTTCTGATGCTCCTTCACCATTCTACTACTACTCAGAGTGTTGAGCCTAGCCAAATACAAAGCAGCAACCCTTCACATGTCTCTGTTGGAAGTCTCACCATATTTCTAAAAGCATACATGAATGTGTCTGTACCTTTTGCTAGTGACACCATATATAAAAGAAACATAAAAATTGATGTATACCTGTATTTTATATGTAAAGCATCTTCAAATGGATAACACATATCAGAATACATGAGTAAGTAGAGACATACTTCACTCACAAGACTATGCAGACCTTAAAACTACAGAGACTGCACTTCCCATTTCAATCAGACACCGAACATTATGTGGTGTATTTCAAGTGTACCTTTCTACAGACTCATATAAATAAGCCTAATCACTAATCCATCTGCCAACATGTCTTAAACATCACTTTTGTGCTGTAGGTTCACCATTCTGCGACTACTCAGGGTGTTGGGTGTAGCGGAATATAAACCAGCAACCCTTCACATTCTCTGCTGTATGTCTCACTATATTCCTGAAAGCATGCATGCATATGTCTGTACCTTTTGCTAGTGGAACCATATATAAAAGAAGCATACAAATAGATGTATACCTGTGTTTTATACATCTAGCATCTTCAGATGCATAACACATATGAGAACACATGTGCAAGTAGAGACATACCTCAGTCACAAGACCATGAAAACCTTAAACTTGACAGACTGCACTTCACATTTCAAACAGACACCTAGATTTATGCGGCATACTTCAAGTGAACCTTTCCACAGACTCATACAAACTTTCATAATCACTAATCCCTCTGCCAACGTGTCTTAAACTCACTTTTGTGCTGCAGCTTCACCATTCTGCGACTACTCAGGGTGTTGGCCTAGCGAAATATAAGCCAGCAACCCTTTGCATGTCTCTGCTGTAAGTCTCACTATATTCCTGAAAGCATGCATGCATTTGTCTGTACCTTTTCCTAATGACACCATATATAGAAGAAGCATACAAATAGATGTATGCCTGTGTTTTATACATCTAGCATCTTCAGATGCATAACACATATGAGAACACAAGTGCAAGTAGAGACATACCTCAGTCACAACACCATGAAAACCTTAAAACTTGACAGACTGCACTTCACATTTCAAACAGACACCTACATTTATGCGGCATATTTCAAGTGAACCTTTCCACAGACTCATACAAAGTAGCATAATCACTAATTCCTCTGCCAACTTGTCTTAAACCTCACTTTTGTGCTGCAGCTTCATCATTCTGCGACTACTTAAGCTGTGGCCTAGCAAAATGTAAACCAGCAACCCTTCGCATGTCTCTGCTGTAAGTCTCACTATATTCCTGAAAGCATGCATGCATATGTCTGAACCTTTTGCTAGTGACACCATATATAAAAGAAGCATACAAATAGTTGTATACCTATGTTTTATACATCTAGCATCTTCAGATGCATAACACATATGAGAACACATGTGCAAGTAGAGACATACCTCAGTCACAAGACCATGAAAACCTTAAAACTTGACAAACTGCACTTCACATTTCAAACAGACACCTAGATTTATGCGGCGTGCTTCATGTGAACCTTTCCTCAGACTCATACAAAGTAGCCTAATCACTAGTCCCTCTGCCAAAATATCTTAAACCTCACTTTTCTGCTGCTTCTTCACCATTCTACTACTACTCAGAGTGTTGAGCCTAGCCAAATGCAAAGCAGCAACCCTTCAAATGTCTCTGTTGTAAGTCTCACCATATTCCTAAAAGCATGCATGAATGTGTCTGTACCTTTTGCTAGTGACACCATATATAAAAGAAACATAAAGATAGACGTATACCTGTGTTTTATATGTAAAGCATCTTCAAATATATAACACATATCAAAATATATTTCCAATTAGAGACTTTCCTCAATCACAACACTCTGCAGACCTGAAAATTTCACAGAACACACTTCCCATTTCAAGCACACACCAAACATAATGTGGCATATTTCAACTGTACCTCTCTATACAAAGTAGCCTAATCACTAATACCTCATGTTAACATGTTTTAAACCTCACTTTTGGGCTGTTGCTTTTCCATTCTAGTACTACTCACAGTGCTGATCCTAGCCACATACAAAGCAGCAATACCTCTCTGTTATACATCTTCCATCTTCAAATGTATAACACATATGAGAATACATATGTAAGTAGAGACATACCTCAGTCACAAGTCCATGCACACCTTAAAACTTGACTGACTGCACTTCCAATTTAAAAGCGACACTTAAAAATATGCGGTGTACTTCAATTGTAGATTTCCGCACACTAATACAAACTACCATAATCGCTAATCCATCTACCAATGTACACTTATTACTATACACAATCTATTTCAATCATCATTTCAGTACAATTAAACAAACTACAATACACATCTCTATATTAAATAACATATTTCAAACATCACAGTTCTTGAATAATTTTTAAAGTTTGAAAATAAAGCTTTTCAAATGTTAAAATATCACTACAAACAGTAAAGCACTACTACATAATACATAATACACCTCACAAATTTGTAACTCACCTCTCAAATAGTATTGTAGAATATGAAATATCAGAAACTCATAAAAGATTTTCTTTTGCACACAATCAATGTAATGCACCACTCTCAACAATGTAAAACCAGTAATGGCAAACTTCCCCTCTCTTTCTCCACACAAATAAATGGAAGTAACAAATCACATTCCTTCCAACATTATTTCAAATTGTGAAACACATTTCTATTGGTTAGCCATATTAACCCTTTCCAACTGTCTTCTAAAAGTGCCTGGGGCGTGGCCAAGATGGCAGAGTGAGCGGACGTGTCTCGCTCGAGCTCCATCCTCTCCGGCCTTAGCAACGACATAGCACCCTCGTCCGGCATTGTTTGCGACCAAGGGCTCCCCCCCGCTTAAGGGGTCTGGTTCAATGCCCGGGGGAGGCTCTGGCCCGCCGAACGAGGAGAGAAGGATCCCGGAGCCCCACACGGACTTGCGTCCTAGTGGACCGGCAGCTGGCGTGGTGGAGTGAGGCGGAGCCCGCTGGTGGTCCGGGCCGCGACCGCGCCAGATACCAAGGCGGACCGGAGACTGAGTGCGGCCTCTGGACATGTCCCCCATTAGCACCAAGTAAGCAGGGGGAGCCGTGCAGGAGAGGCCGCTGGTCTAGGTGGAGGCACCCCCGGCGCCATTCAATGCGAGCACAGGCCGGAGCGTCACCCTACGAACGTGCTGACGCCCCCGCGGCCTGTTGATGAGCGAGGCCTCTTAGTCCACTGCTGCACTGGGTGGAATTGAAGTGAGGCCCCGCTGGGGACTCTGAGGGGGCCTCGCGATGCTCAAGGTGTGACTGATTCGCTGCGGAGCCCGTAGAGCGAGGGGGTTGTAGCGGCCTGCCGGGGCGGCCCACGCGATCCGCGACTGATGCCCGAGGCACCTGGTGAGAGCGACGCCAGGCCCCTTTGATTGAGAGGCCCTGCGCCTAGATACTCCCCCTGATGACCGTGACTCTGCCGGTGCCCGGTGAGGGTGAGCTGTTGCAGAAGATTAGCACTGCTGGATCAGCGTTTGGGAGGCTGGCTGATTAGCCCTGAAGGAGGGCTTGCCCCCAGAGGTCCCAAGACTGGTGAGGTTCCGGGGAGTCTGAAGATCGTTCTGTGGTGCAGTTTGAGGTGAAGCCTGGGATGATGGTCGCGGCCCATGCCTGTGGGTAGAGCCTGGCCCACTACTGCTCTGGTGACAACGGCCCGGTGTCCGCTGATGGTAATCCACCTGGACTGGCCCAGCCCAGTCCTGCCATGTCAGCCTGCTCCGCTTAAGATTTAGAAGACGGGACCTGCCTGGATTGCTGATTCCATCATTTGCAGGTGAAGAAGCCAAGAGAGGTGCGGGCCCGCTTCTTTGCCTGTGGGGCAACACACCCCCTATTCGAGGAGGGACTGGTTAGCTCTGCTCCTATACCCTTCGAGCCATGTGGTGAGCACTGGAAGCCCCGCTGACCACCCCTGTTACAGCGGCTACCACACACACGAGGGGCAATTACCAGAGACAAACCATGGCGATGGCCAAAAATAAAAAAGAGCGCTCGGTGCGTGACCTCCTTGTGAAGCCCACCGGGGATCCGCAAAGCATTGGTCAGGTTGTCGCTGGAGAGGGTGATGAAGGGGCCGTGACCCGCGAGTTCTTGGAGTCCCTATTTGCCTCGCAAAGTGAACATATTCTGGCCATAAAAACTGACCTACAAGCCGACCTGAGAGAGGTGCGGAGGGATATCGATGCGGTGGGCGAGAGAGTGGTGGCCCTTGAGGATTCCACGATGGCTAGAGACGAAGAAATTGCCGCTCTCCAGCAGTAGGTCATCCGGTTGCAAGATCAACAGCTCGATCTTCAGGCACACTCAGAAGACCTGGAGAATAGGTCGAGACGGAACAATGTCCGAATTCGCTCAGTTCCTACTGGCGCAGAAGGTGAAGACCTAGAGGGATATGTCCAGGATTTGTTCCGAGCAGTTCCGAACGCCCCGGCGGAGAGCACTGTTAAAATAGATCGCTGTCATCGGGTGGGTCCCCCTCGACAACCCAACCACCCCCCGGTGGACATCCTGGTCTGCATAAACGACTTCAGAGTGAAGGAAGCGATTCTTAAGGCGGCTCGCTCTAACCAGACGCTACAATTCAGAGACCACTCTCCACAGCTCTTCCAAGACCTGGCGGCCAGCACTCTCCAAAAGCAGAATTGCTTATTCCTGGGGCCATCAGTTCCACATCATTTTTCGTTATGAAGGCAAACTTCAACAGCTCCGCTCTTTAGCGGAGACCTGCAAGCTGTTAAACCTAGACATGGGCAGCCTGGCCTCCCAGCCCTAGGCCGCAGGGAATAGGGCCCCGGCCACGCGCCAATGGGGCCCATGGTCTGTGTCGAGACTTGACTGCTTACGTCCTGACCCTGCAACAATGGTCAAAGAGCAATCTGCGGTGCTTGGGACTCTCTCCGGCACGGAGGGGGACTCCCTGGACTCTAATGGCTGAGGTATTGATGGATGGGTGAGTTGCTCAGCATGATTTGGCCTGGGTGGGGGACGGTGTTGATTATTTTAATGATGGGAGTTGTCCCTTGCTCTCTTGGCTGCCTCCATATTTCTTGGACCCCCTTTGGGATAGATACTTTGTACTCTTTTCTTCCGTTTGTATTCAGGTTACTGTTTTGTTTGAATTGCTTTTGGGCGGGTAGGGATCCCTCTCCGATGAGCCTTATAGAATATCCCTTTCAGGTACTGTCTCTCATAGTATTTAAAGCTGGACAGCACTTTCCTTGGTTTGTTAAAACTCAGTGGTACAATAGCCAGACCTACATAGAGTCGCTATCCCCATCAGGTATATGGAGATTAAAATAGTTAGCCTTAATGTTCGCGGTCTTAATAACCCTGTTAAGCGGAAGGTGATACTCTCCCTACTTGAGCACTTTGGGGGAGATATTTGTCTGCTTCAGGAGACTTACCTACTCTCAAAAGATACGCATAGGATGCAGGCTAGAGGGTTCCCTTGTCAGTACTGGTCCCCCGGGAAGGGTAAGAGGGGTGGTGTGGCTATCTTATTTTCCAAGCGCTTTCGGGGCATGGTGTTGGGCTCTGTGGCTGAGATCAAGGGGCGTTTGCTAACTTTGAGGGTACGGATGGGTACTTTTCACTATACAGTGGCTTCAATCTACTCCCCTAATGAGCATCAAGAAGATTTCTTGATGGAAGCAATCGCCAAGGTTCTTCGCACACCTGACCCTGCAGTAGTGGTGGGCGGAGACTTGAACTTGGTGATGGATTCGGAGATGGACCGCTCTGGCCTGAGGACCTGTCACTGCCTGGTTGGGAGTGGGTTGAGGAATGTGGACTGAGAGATGCTTGGCGGGGCCTGCACCCCAGCGACCGTGATTATACATATTACTCTGCGGCACATAAATCCAATGCTCGCTTGCACCACTTTCTTGTCACTTCTGCCGCCTGGGAACGCACCCAGGCCTCCTCTATTGAAGCCCGTTCACTCTCTGATCACGCACATATCACTCTGACTATGCGCACTTCCTCCCCCGCTCCCTCGACACCTCAGTGGCACCTGAGAGATTCGATGCTGTCGTCCCTGACAGTTGTAAACGCGCTACGGATCACATTGACGGATTACATATCACTTAATGATGATGGTTCCACTGCTCTGTCCTCGGTGTGGGAGGCACTTAAACTGGTCGCCCTGGGGGCCTTAATCGCTAAAGCTGCACACGAGAATAAGATAAGAAGGGCTAAGAGGGAGGAGCTTGAATCGAAAGTAAAGGAACTAGAGGTAATTCACAAATGCTCCGGAGCCCCTCGGATCTGGAGACAACCCGAGAAGGAACGGCCCCACCTTCGGCGCCTAGATTTGGATAGACTTCAACACACAGTAAGCAGAAATATTTTGTGGGAACAAATAAAGGGGGTCACATGCTAGCGCATTGCCTGCGCAGCAAGAAACATGCACAAGCAGTAAAAACGGTGCTAGGAGCCCAGGGGGCGGAGGTCACCGAGGACCTTTGTATTGCGGATGCCTTTCAGGCCTAATACTCAGAATTATACTCTGCTGAGCCTTTGCTCCCCTCAGATCCACACGCTTATGTAAATGGGGCGACGGTCTCTCCCCTCCCGACTAACGACGCTGAAAAAGTTTGATGCTCCTTTACGTATTGAGGAGGTGATAGCTGCGATTGCCCGATTGAAGCCTTTGAAGGCGCCCGGACCTGACAGGTTCAGCGCAGAATTAGCTCCCTTGCTCACTCGTTTGTTTAATTCATTTGCGGATACCGGTACGCTCACCCAATGGATGCTCCAAGCCTCGATTACCGTGATACCCAAGCCCGGTAAGGACCCCTTGTTTTGTAGCTCGTATCGTCCGATCTCCTTGCTAAATGTTGATGCAAAGTTATTCGCTAGTATGCTTGCCCAGCGTTTGAACCCTTTGATGCCCGGCCTAGTGGATTCAGATCAGGCTGGATTTATTCCCGGTCGACAATGCGGGGACAATACTAAGCGGATCTGCCATTTAATCGATAAGGTACAGCGATCCCGCTTGTTATTAGCGGTCGATGCCGAAAATGCCTTTGACCGGGTACACCGGCCTCACTTGTTCGCTACTCTAGAACGCTTCGGTATGGGCATACATTTCCGTAACTGGATTGCAAGTATATATAGCTTCACTAGCGCCTCGGTCAAGGTGAATGGTGTACGATCTCGGGGTTTCGCAATCGCACGCATAAATAAGGACTTGACACAATGGCAGGGGCTGCCGTTGTCATGGTTAGGCAGACTCGCTGCAATAATGATGAACGTCTTACCAAGGGCACTATATATTTTTCAGACTCTTCTCCTTCTACCGCCCCCCGGTGTGCTCCCTATTATCCAAAGGGAGATGAGCGTTTCATCTGGGGTTCGGTTTCCCCTAGGCTGCAGAAAAATCTGTTGCAGCGCCCAAAAAGGGACGGTGGCCTCGCGTTGCCGAATGTGAACCGCTATTTTCAGGCGTCGTTACTACGATACCTGGTGGAATGGAACCGTCCGACAACAGAGAAACACTGGGTATTTATGGACCAGACAGTGGCGGGGCGCCATGTATGGAGGGAGGTGTGGTTGCCTAGGTCTTCTCGTGCTTGGGGGCCTTACTCTTCTCCAGTAACGTGGCCAACCCTGCAGGTCTGGGACAAGGTGGCCTTGTATGCGAACCTCACAACGTTCCCGTCGCCTATGTTCCCCATATTCTCAAATCCTGACTTCCCTTCTGGTATGGGTAAGGGGGTAGACACACACTGGGTGATGGGAGGATGCAAGCGACTGGGCTGCCTTTTTGATCATAATGGCTATATCCCTTTCACACAACTCGCTGTTGATTATGACCTATCTATCTCAGACCACTTTCTCCACACAAAAATGCTACATTGGGTACTGGGTGCTTCCACCCGTCCCCTAGTTGGCAAGCCAATGTCCCTGTTCGAAAAGTGGCTATTTCTTAAGAAGGATGACCACAAACTAATTTCTAAAATATACTTGTTTCTCTCCCGGGGCATCTGCAAGGTCAGATCTGCGGGTCAGAAGCATTGGGAGGTGGAAACTGGCCGGACACTCACAGACAAAGAGTGGGAGGACATTTTTTATAGGACTCACCATACTGCACATATCATGGGTCATACCGAAACATCATACAAAATCATTTCATACTGGTATTACACCCCCTCTCGATTTATGAAGTGGAACTCTCAATGCGATGGACTATGTTGGCGAGGATGTGGTAGCCCTGGCACTCTCCGAATTGCCCAAAACTCACTAGATACTGGGATAAAATCCTAGATGAAATAGATAGGGCCTTTGACACCGCTATGCCTAGGTTCCCCGCTTATACAATACTGGGTTTACCTAATACACTGACCTTTCCTCTACGCTCAATTAAAGGTAGACAGATGGCCCTGGCACTTAATACCGCCCACCGGGTGCTCCTATCTTGTTGGAAGTCTGATAAAATCCCGGAGCACACACAATGGCTCCACCAACTGTGGTCCCTTTTGGGAATGGAAAGATTGTCAATGGCCACCCTGGGGGATAAATCTGACTATACGAAGATCTGGGCTCTCTTTATATCAATACGGCCCCCCGCCCCTAATGTATTGAATCCCCGGTGGTGGTCTCGGGGCTGCAGGGGCCCCCGCAGGCCCCTGCTACATATTAAAGCATTGCCCCCGGGACCTGGCCCTGGGGGTCCCTGTGGGACCCCCTGACCAGGCCTAGGGGGTCAGGGTGTTTCTACCCTGCCCCCTTTTCTTGTTTTATGACCTTTTTTCTTATGACTCGGTTCAACCGAGATACAAGATGGCTGCCAACACTTTTTGGTTTAGGGTGTTGGCAGCCAATCAGAATCAAGCTCGTGTTCGGGAGGGTTCGCAGATCTACCGTGGTCACCAGATATATAATTTTTTAAAATATGAATATTTCAGGAACTACTGAACGTATCTACACCATTTTACCAAAACGCTTACTAAACCAAGAGCTACCTTTTTGCCAAATTTGGTGTGATTCCGTTCAGCAGTTCGGGCTGTAGCTTTGTCTAAAGTTTCCTATGGAAATTAACATGGAGAAAACGCATTTTGGGACCCCCTTTTTTTTATGCCCCGCTTAACGAATCACCCCGAAACTTTCAAGACAGGAGCTGACTGGAGCGCCCCATTAGTTTTGAAAATTCTGCGAAGATTCGTCAACCGGCGCCAAAGATATTGGCAAATCAAAAAACGCTTTTCCTATTAAAACTAGGTCCTAACTATAACTACCTACTGGCAATATATGGTGGGAGTGGTAGTGTTTTTTGTTGTTTATTTAATTATTTATGTCACTCAAATGGAAACCACGTGAACCTGCACCTGCCAGCACAAAACGTGGACACGCACACAGGGCAGGCTCAGTGGTTGTATGTTGGTACCACACCCCTCACGTGCAGCTGTCAGACTGCTGTTCTATTTAAAGCACCTGGACTAACCGCATACACTTGGCCTCATCGAAGATCCCTCTTATTTGGACTCTGGAGCTCTCACAACGATCCTCTAGGCTGAAGCGTCCCGTTTCCTTGACGACGACTCCGCTTTTGTTTTGGCTGGTGGCTTCCATCCCTCGTTGAGCATCAGTGCGTCCATCCCTGAACCTGCAGGGAAAAAGAAAAAGACAACGGAACAAAGGCGTAACGCAGGTATTTTCAGTGCTGCATCTTGCGGTCGTCGCGCCCCTGTCACAGGACCAGAAAAAACAAGGTACACCATTTCGTTTTGTTATGAGTGTGCAGTAGCTTATCTGAACAGCGCGCTGACATGGACAATACTGCATATTGGCTGGAAAGCTGTTTGTTGGCACAGCGCTTAGACACTGGTGCGATATTAACAAAGGAACTGCATTTATGCTTTGTGACTGTGTTTCACATATTGTGACTGTGTTTCAATTATTGTTGCAAACCCTGTACGAAGCGTCTTGCTATTTCCCCAACAACAGTAATACCAAAACTCTGTACGTAGCCTCTTGCTACTTCCTTTAATTGCAATTGGGTTATTATTTGTGTGAGAAACATTACTTCATAGGTGCTCAGCCAGCCTCATGGTATAATAGATTTCCCCCGTGCATCGTGCAGTAGATGTAAAGTTACTCTTGGGTGGCTAGATATAAAAAGGTGTTCTGCCCAGCTTGCAGTGTTAAAGAGCGCAACTGTCTTCTTGTGCTCTATCTACATCCAGAGAACCCAGATATCTTTGAAAACACTTGAGACATTCCTCACATCATAGATCCAGTCCCAATCCAGGCACAAGCATCCAAAGCAGTGGTCTGCCATAGCAGGGTGGTCTGTTTTTCTTTTGTATTCTTCCCATTCCACCTTTCCTTTGGGGGCTCTTCACGGTGCTGTATTCATTCGATTCACTGCGACCGTGGGTAGTCCTCTTAGGGGGTCGAGTTCAGTCGTCGCACAAACGGAACAGATCTAGTGTTAAGGTGAGTGCCCAATGACACCTGGAATCCAACCACCTGCTCGACCCCTCCCAATCTGGTTTCCACCGGAACCACAGCACAGAAACCGCCCTTATAGCTGCCATGGATGACGTAGGAGACATCCTTGACCGTGGAGAGTCACCAGCCCTAATCCTCCTCGACATGTCTGCGACCTCCGATACTGTCTCCCACCACCTCCTCATCCAAAGACTTCACCACATCTGCATCTACGGCAATGCCCTTAAGCTGTTATCCTCTTTTCTTACTGCATGTACTCAGAGAATCTGCTTGCCGTCGTACACCTCCAACCCCAAGAGCATCATCTGCGGCATACCCCAAAGCTCCTCACTCAGCCCCACACTGTTCAACGTCTACATGACTCAGCTGGCACCCATCGCTCACAGCCATGGTGTCAGCATCATCTCTTAGCCCGACGACACCCAGCTCATACTCTCCCTCACCAAAGACACAGACACCACCAGAGTGAACTTCCAGAACGCAATGACCGATGTCACAGACTGGATGAGAGCCAACTGCCTCAAATTCAACAACTGAAGTTCTCCTCTTTGGAAGACCCACCTCTCTGTGGGACGACTCCTGGTGGCCCTCCGCCTTCGGACCAAAACCTACCCCCACCACCCACACCCGCAACCTTGGAATCATCCTCGACAGTGAACTCTCCATGAGATGGTAGAGCGACTCGGTTGCCTCCACTTGCTTCAATACCCTCACAATGCTCCCGAAAGTCTTCAGATGGATCCCAACCGACACCAGAGAACCGTCACTAAAGCCCTCATAACCAGTCGACTTGACTACGGGAATGCCATCTACGCCAGAACCAGCACCCTCCTCCTCGAGCGCCTCCAAACAATCCACAACGCTGCAGCAAGAATCATCCTGGGCCTGCCCAGACGATCCCACATCACCCTCCACCTTCGTAGCCTGCACTGGCTCCCCGTCAAGAAGAGATGTCACTTCAAGCTGTTCACGTTCGCCTACAAAGTCCTCCACAACACGCGGCCAGAATACCTGAAAAACTGCCTGACCTTCCACCAGCCCACCAGACACCTGCGGTCTGCCACCTTCCCATACCTCCCAGCCAGAGCCTGAAACGACCTCCCCATCCACCTCTGAACATCTACCTTCCTCGCTGACTTTAGGAGTAGACTCAAGACCTAGCTGTTTGAGTAGCTCCACCTCACGCAAGTGCCTGGATACCCCTCAGGGTGATTAGCACACTCTACAAGTTCTGATTGATTGATTAATTGATTGATCCCCATATTTAAAAAGGGCTCACTTGATCTGCCCAGCAACTATAGACCTCTAAGTCTTATTGATAGTACACAAAAGTGATTCAGTAAGGTAGTTCTGGGTAGACTCCAGGAAGGTCTATCTGCTAATGAAATCCTGTCACCTCTTCAGGCGGGCTTCAGAGAGTCCACAAGCACAATTGACCAAGTCTTCTGCCTTCAGCTGTTTTACTGGAAAGTTGGTACCCTAGGTAGAGGACGACTATATGTCGTTTTTGTGGATCTACGATCCACTTTTGATTTAGTACCAAGAGTAGGGGTGGGCGGAATTTGCGTAGTCGCGTTACGCAAAGTTCTGCGAAACGGTAAAAAATCTCCGCGAGCTACGCAGAATTCCACGAGCACGCGGAATTGCTTGTTCCACCCGTTCGCGATGCGTTTTTCCTGTTCGGGGACGCTGTTTGCGTGCTCGGGGGGAAATATCTCGCGAACTTGCCCATTCGGTCGCCAATTGGCGCGGCCATCTTGTTTCACTTGTCCCGCCCGCTCGCGATGCGTGTTTCCTGTTCGCGAACGCGGATGTCCGATGGCGCGTCCGAATGACGTGTTCGCGATTGCACACTCTTGCGGGATCCCGCGGCCGGCTACCAAAGTCTCGTGGCGCACGCGAACGGATAGGAAAACTCGTCGGCAAACGCAGGGATCCCGGTAAGTTGCTCCTGCGTGCGCGAACACGCATTTTGAAAGCGCGAACAAGGAAAAAATTCCGCTATGCCGCGGATCACGGAATTTTCGGCAATTCCGCGTTCTCCGCGGAACGCGGAATTGCCAAAATTCCGCAAATTCCGCGAGCGGAGCGGAATTTACCGCCCAGGCCTAACGAAGAGCGATCCTCTGGCAGGTGCTTTTAGAGATGGGGGTGCCAAGTTACTTGCTGGATACCCTAGTGAGATTGCATGACAAAATCTATGTGCAGGTTAGATGCAGACAAGCAGGTGAATTGACTGAGCCATTCCATGTAAATAGAGGAGTTAGGCATGGGTGCGTACTTGCGCCCACGTTATTCACACTCTATATCAATGGCCTCATGAACTTTCTAGAACAGTGTGATAATGAAGTACCCAGGTTGGCTAACATGAGTGATCCTGCCCTCATGTTCGCTGATAATATATTACTCCTCTCTAAATCACCAACGGGTCTCAAAAACTCCTGGACGGCTTTGAGTGCTTTTGCAAACTAAGGGGTCTCGAGAACAATGTGGACAAAACTAAGTGCATGGTCCTGAACTCAGGACACTCGTCCAGGGCTAATTCAGCGCTAGCAGGGACCCAAAATCGAGCATTTGCACACTTTTACACACCTAGGTATCATACTTACGAACATACAGGTGGTATGCACACATGACGCAACGTAGATTATGGCTTGAACAAGTTGCGGGGGAAATAACAAAAAGTTTGCTCAGTTCCCTATTGTGACCTACAGATTTACAACCATCAGGCCCTTGAGACAGCCTCATAAGGTGCAGAGTTGTGGGGACATTTGGATGTGACCCCTTTATATACAGTAGAAAAACAAATCATGCACCAGTTGGCAGGTGTACCCATTAGCACTCTTTTGCTCCTATCATATCGTCAGGACCTGGGCTGGAGGAAATACTTAGTCAGACTGGTCCTTATAATATACCCTGGCTAAAATATTTGAAAGCCACCCTGTTAGAGATTGGGTTAGCAGGCCTGTGGAACGCCCCTAAGATGCAAATTAAATCAGCCTATTGGCAGCACAAAGTGTGTCTTTTGCATACTCAGATGAAACAGGGCCCGCTAACCGATGAATTTCTCCCTTGCCCATACACTCATTTACCGCAAAGTGGGTACGTGCCTTGAGGGCAGAGGCCATGCAGTGCCCATCCTGTGTTGATCCCAAGGAAGCTGTAAAGCATGCCTAGTTCTTCTGCCTGGCCTACGTGAGCAGTAGGAGATGTTGGATAATCCAGTTGTGCCAGAAACCGATTGTTAGGGAGCTCAAAGAGGCACTTAGGTTTCTGAGATCAGACTCTAGTAAATGGTTGATTTATTGCACTATCCCGATATCTGATGGCAATGTGAAGAGTTAGGCAAAAAATGTGTGTCCATTAAGAGTAACAAGTTTTCAGTGGGCCTCCTGATGTGCAATATTCTTCTTTTAATTGTTTTAATATTTCTTAGTCTGAAAATCTGATGGAGCAAAATTTTACTGCTGTTGGCCTTAATGATTTTATGGCATTTCCAAACAATTTATTGTCTAGATTTAAGAGAAAAGCAACTGGTATGAATGATTTCGATGTCGACTGGCTTATTTAATTTTGCTTGACATGTTTTATGTACTGTTTTTATGTGTCTTTATGGCCTCTGTGCAGCAATAAAGGTTTTGAACTGAACGGTTTTTGGAGTGGGGATGGTACATCTAACAATTTTAGTGTCCAACTCCTTCCCCTAAGTTAATCATATTGGATTGAGAATGGTAAATCTAAACCCTTTACGGTCCTACACCTTCCCCAAAACGGTTCAGATTGGAGTAGGAATAGTACATCTAACCCTTTTGTGTCAAACACCTTCACCAAAATGGTTTAAATTGGAGTGAGAATAGTAAATCTAATCCCTTTAGCATCCAACACCTTTCTCAAAGTTAAAAAAAACAAAAAAATGCACTCCAGCACACACAGTCCAGTTTATGGCAGTAAGCCTCTTCTTGATAAAGTTATGTTGAAATGATCAGATCCAGTCCACAAGAGTCAGACAAATGGTTGTCCCAATAGTGGACTAACTCATACAATGGAATCCCCAGTACGTGTAATCTTCTGGAAATCCAGTCGTGTTTACGGCGTTCATCGTACCCCAGACACGGCAGAGCGGCGGGTTTATCAAGGTCACACAACACACTTCCCCTGGATTTCCAGAAGATTACATGTACTGGGGATTCCATTGTATGAGTTAGTCCACTATTGTGACAACCATTTTTCATACATCGTTCCGGAAGGGACTCTAGAAATAATTTGGACCTTTTCTCTAAGCCTTGAAAAATTCCAGGAGGACGAAACACGTGTTGGCTGTGTTGTTTTGGACACACATTGTATGAAAATGTATCTTCAAGTAAAAACGTTGTGGAAGAATCTGACTCTTGTGGACAGGATTTGATCATTTCAACATAACTTTATCAAGAAGAGGCTTATCGCCATAAACTGGACTGTGTGCTGGAGTGCATTTTTTTTTTGTTGATATAGCCTGTGCACCTTGTTTTCAAGGTGCGGCTAATTTGCACCTAAGGCAGCTCGGTGCGCAGCACATTAGCACCACCAGATGCTGAAATTTGAGACATTGCGCTTTTTCAATATAACCATGACTTTGTGATAGATGTGCAGCCACTAGGGCCTAGTCACCGATATTGTAACTGTACCTTTCTCAAAGTTGTTTATATTGGATTGGGAATGGTGCTCTAACCCCTTTAGTGTCCAACACATTTCCCAAAGTTGTTTATATTGGAGTGTGAATAGATGTAACCTCTTAAGTATCCAACATTTAGCAAAATGCCTTGTGTTTATTTGTGTGTACTGTGTATTTTTTGTACAGTAAACACCCCATATGCCATGCTTTTTACAATGCGTGCAACAGTGCTGATGGCATAGAGGGAAGACACAGATGGCACCAGTAACATGTCTCAAGGGCATACTCACCCTGGAGACATGTTTGCACCTCAAAACCTGCCTTTCCGCTGACCTTTTCATGGCAGTGTCCCCGCCACGAAAAGGTCGGCGGAAAGGCAGGTCGTGATCTGCCCAGTACTGAAAATACCGGGACCGCCTCTATGGGCTTCCGCTGACACTGCCACCGTGGTAGCAGACATGTTGGTGGTGGTCTTGTGGTGGTCCGCCCACCCTGCTCGTGATCCGGCAGTTAGACTGCCAGGGTAGGAGGCGGTTGGACCTCCAGAATGCGATGCCGGTTCAAAGACTGCCAGTGTCATAATCGTACCCTTAGTTTCATTTTTTGAAGGTATTTAGAGGTAGTTTGTGTTACGTTGTCTCGTTGTCTTATGCGTTAAGCCTAGTTATAGATTTGTACTACTATTGTGTTATTTTACATATTGTGATATTTCTTCTTGTGTTTGTATAATTCTAATGTTAAATTTATGTTGTATTTGGGAGTTATGTTTTGTGAGTTTGGGTATGTTAAGTTTTCTTAGAGGTTTGCAGGTCGGAGGGCATTGTATAGACCTGTAGTTTTTGATGCATTTTTTTTTTAAAGAAAAGTATTCTGGTTTATTGTAAACCAAAATTACTTTTTAATTTCCTTTAGATTTTCAAGTTTCCTGGAGTTGAGTTTTTCTTTTTTTTACTTTTCAGGTTTTTTATAGTTCAAAAAGACAGTTGATTACTTCATGGATTTAATGTGGACTTTTTAATTTTTGCACTCTTTTTGTATTCTTTGGAAGTTATTTTTTAAAATTTTTCGGGTTGGATTTTTGGAAGATGGATGTGGACAGATATTTACAGCTACACAACTGTATGTATGATATTTCTATGTATTTTTAAACTACATTTTATTACGGATATATATTTTGGTCTATTTGTAATGTAAAAGTTTTATTTTCTATGTATGTGATTCAATTGCTTTCATGGGTTTATTTCTAATATTGAGATTTGTGGCTTTTGATGTGTATTTTTTTAATTAAGCATAAAAAAATATTTATCAGTCTTCTTTTCTCTTTTATTACTATATTATTTGACTGATTTAAAAAAATGTATTGTTTAATATTTATTTAAATATAGTGATGCTATGGTGGTGTTTTATTTTGTTGAGCTTTAATGGTTAGCATGTAGGTAGGTAAATAATTTATAATAGTGATTTTGCTATTACCTCTAAGTAGTCTACTCTACATTAAGCGTTTCACACATTTTACAGGTTTGTTTACTTATTTTAAGTTTATTGTGTTGGAGATTTTAATTGCAGGTCTTTTTTCAGTTTTCAGTTGAAGTACTTAAGATGGGGTTCAGGTGTCTTGCTTTCTCTTGGGAGGGAGTTTGTTCTGGTAACACTTTAAACATTTAGGTTTGGGTTGTTTGTAGGGCTTGTTGGGTTTTAGTTTTAGTTTATATGTATAAAGGTTACTTTGCTGTTTATACATTTCTTAATTTTACATACTTTTAACATGTTTTTGTCCACATGGCGTTTAATTGATAGTTGTGCACTGTTTTGATTTTGCTGCAGTGTAAATTAGTATCTAAAGATGGACAGAGATTATACATTTACATTTTTAAATTAAGTTAGTTTAAATTGTTTAACTTACTTGTTAAGGTAGTTTGACTTTGTTTTGCAATTTTCCTTTTTGTTGCTGTTTTGGCAATCCGGCAGAGTGTTATTCTCTTGCATGTTTTTTTTTTTTCTGTGAGACATAGTGAGATTTTCTATTCCTTATTAATTGTTTTGTTAATTATCTTAATATTTGTATTGGTTAGTTTGCTTTACAGTTTATTTTACTGGATAGCTTGTGTTTCATTTTTTTTTTTCCAGTTATTACCTTTTTTGGTAGTTTGTGTTTCTGTTTTATTGTGAGATGTATGTTTGTGTTGTTTCGTGTTATTATGAATATATTTATAATGTTTATGGGCGCGTTTTAAAGTTAACTTTTTTTATATTATTCATTTTAATATTTTCAAGTGATTATTTATTTAAAGGTAAATACTTTTTTAATATGAGTTTAATGTTAATTTTGACGTATTAACATATTACTAATAATGTTTGTTGATTTATGTATTTATATTAACTTTTTTAAATATTTGTTCAATTGTTTCTATTGTTTTAATAAGAGTTTTAATGTTCATTTGTTATTTTTTGCTTACTTTCAGCAATGCTATTGTAGTCAATATTGTGTATTTCAGTATGTTTCTTATTGTTTTTAATTATTTAAAAGCTACAATATTTTTATTTTTGATATTTCTGATTTTGCTTAAAATAGATATCTTGTACTGCGATATTTTTGTCGATGATATTTGTGTTTTTGTTAATTAAGTAGAGGATGGCGATATTTTTGTAAACAATGTTATTTTGACTATATTTTTGTGAATTTCCATGATGTTAGGTTATGTAATGGTATAATATATATATATATATATATATATATATATATATATATATATTTACATTTATTTATATTCACTGAAAAAACCATAGGTTTCAGGGACGTTATAGTTAGTTGGACATTTCACTCGTACAAAACCAGAGAAATTCGGCCGTTATAGTTAGTTGAGCAAACTATAACTCGCGCCCCCGCAATGCACTGCTGATGACGTCACATATTACATCACTCATGACATGGTCAGTGACATCACTGATGACATCACTGATGACATCTCAAATGGCATCACTGATGACATCACTGATGACATCATCCAGTGATTGAGTGTTTCTAAAGAGTTTAAATATGTTTTATACATATATATGCCAAGGTGTATTGAAGAATGAGTGGGTATATGAGTGTCTGAATGGATGATTTAATAGGTGCATGTCTGACTGTATAAGTGAGTGATTAAACGTGTCTTACTAATATATGGGTGACTGACTAATCTGTATGAATGTCTGTATCAGTCTGTCAGTTGGTGTGTAAGTGGCTGCTTGGGTTGGTGAGTAGCTACATGAGTATCTATATATCGGTTTTTAATTGGTTGTCTGAGTACCTGAATGGGTGTGTCAGAGTCTGTGTGGGTGGGCAGGGTGTGTGTGTGACTCCCTGCATGGATGTGTGAGTGGGTGATTCACTGGGTATACGGGTTCAAGAGTGCATCTGTGAGGGGCTATATGGGTGGGTGAGTGTGTGTATAGCTGTGTTGGTGAGTGAATGGATGTCTCAGTGGTACATCTGTGAGCAACTACATATGTGAAAGGCAGTATATGTGAGTGTTGGAGTATATAAATGATTATATGTGAGAGTGAGTGATTGTGAGAGTAGCTGTATGGATGAGTGTGTGCTTGTGTCAGTGATTGTATAAAAGAGTAAGTATGTGTTAATATACGTATAAATAAGTGAGGTGGTGTGTGTATAACTGTGTAGGTGAGTAAATGGGAGTGTGATTGATTCTTTGCATTATTGACTAGCTGTGTGAGTAACTCTATGGGTGAGTGGTGGTGTGTGAGTGTCTGTATGGGTGTATGAGTACATATGATAGTAGCTGTATTGATGAGTGACTGTATTTATGAGTGACTGTATGGATGAGGGAGTAGATGTGCGTGTAGTCCTATGAATCAGTGAGTGGGTAAGTAGTAACTGGTATTGGTGTGTCTATGGTTTCGAGAATGGCAGTCTGTATTTTAGAATGGGTGTATCAAAGGTTATATTAGGGTGTGAGGAGGTGCATCAGATTATCACATGGATGATCTCATCAGTGATGTCATCAGTGATGTCATTTGAGATGTCATCAGTGATGTCATCAGTGATGTCAGTGACCATGTCATGAGTGATGTAATATGTGACGTCATCAGCAGTGCATTGCGGGGGCACGAGTTATAGTTAGCTCAACTAACTATAACGGCCGGATTTCTCTGGTTTCGTACGAGTGAAATGTCCAACTAATATAACGTCCCTGAAACCTATGGTTTTTTCAGTGAATTTCAAAGGTTTTTTAAATGCTAATTTCTAACTATAACGTCCCTGAAACCTATGGTTTTTTCAGTGAATTTCAAAGTTTTTTTAAATGATAATTTCTAACTATAACGTCCCTGAAACCTATGGTTTTTTCAGTGAATTTCTAAGGTTTTTTAAATGCTAATTCCTAACTATAACGCCCCTGAAAACTATGTTTTTTTCAGTGAATTTTGCAAAGGTTTTTTAAATGCTAATTTCAAACTATTCCTACAGAGGTAGGACATGTGCAGAAAGAGGAAGAAAATCGGAGAAAGAAGCAAGAGAAATGCATAAAGATGCAACAGAAGTCCAGAAAGACGAAGAAAGGTGCAGAAAGAAGCAAGAGATATGCAGAAAGAACCAACAGAGGTGCAGAAAGAGGCAAGAGAGGTGCACAAACAGGTAGGAAAGGTGCAGAAACGGAACAAGGGTGCAAAACGAGGCAAGAGAGGTACAGAAAGAGGGAAGAGGGGTGCAGAAAGAGGCAAGAGGGGTGCAGAAAGAAGCAAGTGAGCTGCAGAAAGAGGCAAGAGAACTGCAGAAAGAGGCAAGAGAACTGCAGAAAGAGGCAAGAGAGTTGCAGAAACAGGCAAAAGGGGTGCAGAAAGAGGGAACAGGTGTGCAGACAGAGGCAAGAGAGGTGCAGAAAGATGGAAGAGGGGTACAGAAAGAGGCAAGAGGGATGCAGAAATTTGCAAAAGAGGTGCAGAAAGAAGCAAGAGCAGTGCAGAAAGAACCAACAGAGGTGCAAAAAGAGGCAAGAGGAGTGCATAAAAAAGTAGGAGAGGTGCACAAAGAGGCAAGAAAGGTGCAGAAAGAGCAAGAGAAGTGCAGAAAGAAGCAACAGAGGTACAGAAAGAGGCAAGAAAGGTGCAGAAACAGGCAGGAAAGGTGCAGAAAGAGGAAACAGGGGTACAGAAAGACGCAAGAGAGGTGCAGAAAGAGAAAAAAGGGGTGCAGAAAGAGGCAAGAGGGGTGCAGAAAGAAGCAAGTGAAGTGCAGAAAGAGGCAACAGAGGTGCAGAAAGACGCAAGAGAGGTGCAGAAACAAGCAAGAGAAGTGCAGAAAGAGGCAAGAGAATTGCTGAAAGAAGCAACAGAGGTGTGCAAAGAAGCAAGAGAAGTGAAGAAAGAGGCAAGTGAGGTGCAGAAAGAGGCAAGAGAGGTGCAGAAAATGGCAAGAAAACAGCAGAAAGAGGCAAGAGGGATGCAAAAAAGGGAAGAAGGGTGCAGAAAGAAGCAAGAGAGGTGCAGAAAGAAGCAAGAGAAGTGCAGAAAGAAGCAAGAGAGGTGCAGAAAGAGGGAAGACGAGTGCAGAAAGAGACAACAGGGGTGCAGAAAGAGACAACAGGGTTGCAGAAAGAAGCAAGAGAGGTGCAGAAAGAGAAAAAAGGGGTGCAAAAATAGGCAAGAGGGGAGCAGAAAGAAGCAAGTGAGGTGCAGAAAGAGGCAACAGAGGTGCAGAAAGACGCAAGAGAACTGCAGAAACATGCAAGAGAAGTGCAGAAAGAGGCAAGAGAATTGCTAAAAGAAGCAACAGAGGTGTGGAAAGAAGCAAGGGAAGTGCATAAAGAGCCAAGTGAGGTGCAGAAAGAGGCAAGAGAGGTGCAGAAAGAAGCAATGAGGTGCAAAAAGAGGGAACAGGGGTGCAGAAAGACGCAAGAGAAGTACAGAAACAGGCAGGAAAGGTGCAGAAAGAGGCAAGAGAGGTACAGAAACAGGCAGGAAAGGTGCAGAAAGAGGGAACAGGGGTGCAGAAAGACGCAAGAGAGGTGCAGAAAGAGAAAAAAGGGGTGCAAAAATAGGCAAGAGGGGTGCAGAAAGAAGCAAGTGAGGTGAAGAAAGAGGCAACAGAGGTGCAGAAAGATGCAAGAGAGGTGTAGAAACAAGCAAGAGAAGTGCAGAAAGAGGCAAGTGAGGTGCAGAAAATGTCAAGAGAACAGCAGAAAGAGGCAAGAGGGATGCAAAAAAGGGAAGAAGGGTACAGAAAGGAGCAAGAGAGGTGCAGAAAGAAGCACGAGAAGTGCAGAAAGAAGCAAGAGAGGTGCAGAAAGAGAGAAGACGAGTGCAGAAAGAGACAACAGGGGTGCAGAAAGAGACAACAGGGGTGCAGAAAGAAGCAAGAGAGGTGCAGAAATAGGCAATAGAAGTGCAGAAAGAGGCAGGTGAGGTGCAGAAGGAGGCAAGAGAACTGCATAAAGAGGCAAGAGAGTTGCAGAAACAGGCAAAAGGGGTACAGAAAGAGGGAACAGGTATGCAGACAGAGGCAAGAGAGGTGCAGAATGAGGCAAGAGAGGTGCAGAAAGAGGGAAGAGGGGTACAGAAAGAGGCAAGAGGTGCAGAAAGAGAAAAGAGGGGTGCAGAAAGTGGCAACAGATCTGCAGAAAAAAACTGCCCTGTTCTACACTCCGCTCTCTCACTGCCCTGCTTCAGGCCCCCTCCCCCTTGTTCTTGTGCTCCAAGCCCTCCGTACATACTGTGCCGAATGATTTAACTGGTTTAAGCACATTTACATTGGGCCCAGCCACCGTCCTCACTGCCCTCGTTGACTATGCAAGCACCTATTCACTGTCCTGCTGTGTGTTCACCCTCACTGTACCAACACAACCCGAGTGCCCCTCAATGACCAACTAGTGACCAACTGGAGCTTTGCCCCCTCACTTCCAAGCCGCTTCGAAACTACTGCCCTGCTCCATGCTCACCCATCACAGCCTTGTTTCATACTCTGACCCCTCACTGCCATGTTCGAGACTATGCCCCTCACTGCCCTGCTGCACACTCACCCCTTACAACTGAACTCCACACTCACAACCTCACTACTACCCCTCTTGAGTCTAAGCCCTCCTTGCTCCCCTGATCCAGGCTCTGCCTCTGACTGACCAGCCCCATACTCAGCTCAGTCACTGCCCTGTGCCATTTTCAGCCCCCCCCACTTTCCTGCTGTTCAGTCTGAGCATTCCTCGCTCCTGGTCCAGCCTCAGAGCCCTCACTGCCTTCTCACTGTCCGGCTCCATACTCAGCCCCTCACAGCTCAGCTCAGCTCCACACTTAACTCTTCACTGTCCCTCCTCAATATGAGCCTTCCTCACCCCCTGATCCAGTCTCAGCCCCTCCTGCCCTGCTCCGATCTCAGCACTCACACTGCCCCTCTCTATACTCAGCCCCCTCACATCCATGCACCATACTCAGCTCCATCAATGCCCCGCTCCAAACTCACCCCCACACTGTGGTTCCATGTTGTGGAACAACTTCAACCAATCCCGGGTTTGCGGCCACCTGTGCATTGCATTCTGGGATTAGTAGTCTTACTTTTAACAGGGTAAGCACTGGCTCAAAAATCCCAGCGTGGACATTGACGTTGGCCTAAACAGTCACGACTCACTACCGGATGACGGTATCGGGCATGACACTAGGATAGTGGTTAGTTCTTTTTTTTTTACGGAGTTTTATATAGCGCGATCTTGACCCAAAAGTATCGGGTATCAGAGCGCTTTACACGAGCACAAGTTGCGTTACATCATGAGGACACATTCATTTTTGTTAGGCACGAACAGCCTATTATTATGACAACCGGGGGGGTATCCGGCGGGACTTTCCCACTAAAAACAAAAGAAGGACTTCAGCGACGGAGCGATGGGACCAAAACTATCTGAAAATAAAGTTTCCCTTCCAGAAAGGTTAGCGTGCACAGCAGTGAGTCGAAGCCCTGCTTCCCATACAAGTAACAGCCACACTATGAACTCACTCCCTTCCACGTCTGCACATCCGAGAGGCGTGCTACAAACCGAACAATGTGTGCACAGCGGAAGCCGCGCCATGGACTGTATTGTGTACACAACACCGTGTATTTGCAACCAGAGCTACGCTAATTCGACTGCTCCTGTCTTCCAGCACAATAAAACCCAGTACTGCTTAAAGGAGCCGCGAGCTATGTTCTTATGCATAGCGCTTCCTATCGCAGAGGTGCTGTTTTGTGTGTAAATAAATAGCAGGTGTTACTGAGACCGAGCACAATGGTGCTCAGTTTAGGCACCTCAGAAGGATGAAAGGCTGAGCCGGCTCTGCCCAGCGCTGGGCCTATGAACTGTAAGCTACATACAGATCCGGTATGTATCAGCAAGCGCTTCACTCGCTGTGCTGTTTTATTTCCCGGTCGAGAAAGTCTCCTTCCGAATACCAGAACCCGGACGAAGAGGGATGGGGTGCCTAGAAGACACCGAAGAGTTTCCAGCAGCACCCTTTTATTACCTTGTTCCAGTCAGGAAAAAGAAATATGGCATCATGGCCTGTGTGTGGCGGCTTTTGGGCTGAGTACTGACGGCTGTGCCCTCACTGCTATCATTTCCTCACGGCACAGCACATATCGGGGTTAGTCGTATACCCCTCAAGAAAGGCCTGACGCGGCTCCCCAGCGTCAGCATTGGACAACCGGTTCCTGCTAGGGTGGAGTGCTTTGCTTAGAAAGCAATAAACAAAACCGATCTGCAGAGTCCTCTCGTGCAGTTTAAGCGAGGGGGGGAGGTCCATTCTGGGTCTATGGAAAAATGCATTATTAGCAGCATGCAGCTTACAAGTATAGCCCCTTATGTTTTGATAATCAAATTTCCGCCGGGCGCCTAATACTCTGCTACGATATACTCATCTGCTCCCCAGGGGTTTCCAAGGGCGTCATCTTGTCTGCGCGTCTCCCCGAGTCTCCGGCTAGAGGGGCAGCCACATCCTCCAGCTGAGCAAGGCACGTCGCAGGGGTCCCAGTCAGCTGCGAAGACTGCAGGGCGCCGGCTCCAGCACCGCACAGGAGCCGCGGCAGCCCAAACACGCAGCCGTGTAAACAGCCGCCGCCGCCCCCTGTTCCGCAGGCTCCGAGTGGCGGGGTACAGCTGAGCACTCCCGGGGCCGACCCAGTCCAAAACAAGAGACCGCATATGATCACGGACCTAGGGCGCCTCACACCAACAGCGTTTATCGCCCCAGGCACACTCCGACGTCCTGACTGCGTTTTTCCTGCAGTCTGCGCCTCCCCCACTCCGTGCCTGCGTCCACGGGCAGAACTCAGCACACGTCATCAACGATCTCCGCAGCCATCCCCCTTTTCTGCTTTCAGTGCATGCATCTTTAAGTAGAAGCACTCCATAAATAATATCTTCATTACTTTGCAAACTAACCCGAACTGCTGCTGTTGGTGGCAGTTACATTGATTTTCACTCGATGCGAGGCACAAGATGGCTGCCAACACTTCCTGGTTTGAAGTGTTGGCAGCCAATTAGAGCCAAGCTCATGCTCGGGGGTTAGGCTCTGCCCAAATATTGAAAGTTTTCTTTTTTTTAATTTCTCAGGAACTACTGAACGGATTTACACCATTTAAAACAAGCATTTGCAATGCAATCGGTCTTGCCTTTGGGACCTTATATGTATTTAGCTATGCAGCACATTAGCCTGTGGGCTGAAACATCTACTGTTCATTAACATGGACCATGGTGTGCTTTTCATTGTACGCACGAGCCTATTTCATAAACAAATAAAAGCACAGCTGTGCCTTTTCTACCCCTTACGTAAGAATAATCTGGACATGTCTGGGTAGAACCAGCCTGTATCCTGAGGACTGACGAGGGCTTTTAAAAAGGTTAATAAGAGGCCTAGGATAGCATGGGCTTTTATTACTGTAGGTCACAGTAACCTTGCCCTGACAGGCTGGGTTATATAAGGGTTTAGATATTAGATAAGTGAGGTGTTAATCATATGGCAGGCCCAAACCCATCAGAACCACTTCTTAATGGTGGGCCCGAAAAAACATCTCAGTGGACCATGGATTTGTGAGAAAATGGGAAGGTTGTTAGACCCAAGTGTCATAGGTCAGTTTGAAAGTAAAAATATAAACAGAAAAACTATTTCCCTTCCACTGTGCTGGCTGCAAGGAAAATTCTAATTTTATTATTATTCATGCATGCATAAGTATCTATAAATATGTATATGACTACATAGGCATGTATGTTTATTTGTGAACATACATTAGCCCGCGTGAGGTTCAAAAAGCAGGGACCAATCCGTTCACCCCTTAAGAGGTTGCGAGTGGTTATGGCTCAGTTCCACGTAGGGCCCTGGATTCCAGGTGTGATGTGATGG
Source organism: Calotriton arnoldi (assembly GCA_963921515.1). Classification (NCBI taxonomy): domain Eukaryota; kingdom Metazoa; phylum Chordata; class Amphibia; order Caudata; family Salamandridae; genus Calotriton; species Calotriton arnoldi. Next base: position 759,878 of record CAWUFW010004763.1, read on the forward strand.
AGAGGCTGATGCTTTTAGAGAGGGCACCGCCAGCCAAGGCATAACTCATATGAGGGGCTTACAAGAGATGGGGCCAGAACTTAATGTAGAAGTCGGTCTACAGTTTACTATACCTGCCGACCAGGTGCTTGAATCTCGATAGAGTTTAAACTTATTTTTATTTAGGAACAAGGGACAAATCTATTAAGGGCTCAATGGGCCCCTCAGGGCTCTGTGGCCCGGGTGCACCAATGGCCATGCCTGTGCTATTCAGGTGTTCCCGATTCCCTTTTTATCTTTGAATGATCGTTTCTGGAAAACAATTGCATACCATTCATAAGAAGTGGTGGTGTGTCGCAATTACTGCATCGTTTGATAAACACCAATGTGTTATGAAACTGTGAATGAGAAATAACAGAGAGCAGTTGTTGACTGGCACAGCCGACCAAACCAGGCAGTGCTGTGGGCGTTCATGGTCACACAAAAGTGCTGCAATTAAACACTACACCAGCCAAGACAAATGTTATTATCTCCTACAAAATAAATGAGGACAAGCCACAACACATGCGCTGCCAAGCTCTTGCAGAAGACTCTACCACCACACCTAAACGACAGGGCAGGCCAACGTTTCACAACAGCACTCTGCGTGTTTACGTTAAGAGTCTGACTGAACCAGTTGTTCTCTGCATATTTCTGCCACACCTCTCATTTGGCACCCGCTGTACTTACGCATTACAGTACGGCTTCTTCTCGTATCCTTTGTAGATGTTCATGTTTAAAGTCATTTTGCAGACTTCGCAGGGGAAACATCCTTTGTGCCAGTACTGTAAAGGAAAGAAGGAACACGTGAACAGGCGTAATTGTTCTATATTTCATAGGTCATTATACACGATCTCTAAAGCTGAACTTGGAAATTATAACAGTTTCCATTAAATGGTCACAGAAATCAAAGCTTGTATTGTTAGCAACGTTTTCTATATTTTAAGTAATCAAAGAACACGTGCAGGCTTTTACACATGTGGGACTAGAGTGCACACTCCCCAAAATGGCGGCGCCCAATATCACAACTGTGCGGCAAGTCAGCCCTGCACATAAGTTACAGTTTTGTCTTCTGCTTCGTACACGTTCTTTGCAGCAGGCATATTAACCCTCTGCACTACCTTATAATGAATTAAAACTGCCACTAGACAAAACTCCAATCTTTCAATTCAGCAAGAACATTAATCACCAGAGTTATGTTGACATTTGTTCCCTGAAAACTGCTGACACAAAAGGATGTCTGCAGCAGGTGCTTATAAACCCATAATATTATTTCGGAACCGCCCCAAAGCTGGTCCTGGCCATAGCCATCAGAGCCGAGATGTCTGCGTCATAAGCCTTTGTCTGCTCTAAAACCCGAAGATGTCCTTTTCACCAGGAGGCTTGTGTGTCCTGTTGAAATACACTTTACATATTATTCTGGAAGATGTTAGAGCTCGTGATTCGTGAGGTAAAACAAATGCATTAGCATATGAATTCTAATAATATATATCTAAATCTAACCACTATATTAAAATAAGAACTATTTGTTTGGTCTTTAAGTAAGTTTAAAACACAGACAGATTCAAATTCAAAGTGACAATAGCAGCAGGTTAAAATTCTGATGACTAGAGCACCTGGGAAGAATGTTTACATATTGGCAAGCAAACGCACCGCCTGAAAAACAAGCATTGGCATAGCCAATAGGTCTCACCTTTGGGACCTTATAAGTGTTTAGCCATGCAACACTTGATGTTGTTGCACCAAAGATATTGTACTGGATAACTAAACACTTATAAGGTCCCAAAGGGGAGACCTATTGGCTATGCCAATGCTTGTTTTTTTTAAAAGGACAAGCAGTGCTATCAGGCTCCGGCTGCCACTTAGTCCACCGCATCCCACGTAGACGCTGCAGCCATCTTTGAGAGAGGTAGAGAGAGGTAGAGAGAGGTAGAGAGGTAGTGTCAGGTTGCTAAAGGGTACACTAACCTTCAGGAGACAAATCCAGCGGGGCGATGCCTAGATCCCAAAGCCCCCTTGCTCTGCCCCAGAAGGGGACGTGTAACACTTCACCCTGCACTGCAGAGCGCAGGGGATAGGGGAAAAGAAGAGGTAAGAATGGGAAGAAGTGACTGTTGTCCTCCTTCTCAATGAAGCTCCCGTTCCAGGCCCCTCTAGGAAAGTGCGCACAATAGGGTAGTCCCACCGAGTCCTCACCAGGGTCTGTAGAAGGGAGAACAACCAACAACAAGCGGGTTATAACAAGCTCCTACCTTCACTCCTCCCCGCCCTGCTAGTACTCCTCCCGTTTCTCCCTAGAAAAGGACTCACTTGCACTTTGGGGTCCTACTCGGAACTGGAAAAGATGGCCTTCAGGAATAGAGAGCACTTGAAGCATACAGGAAGTCAAAAGAAAGCGCGGAAAACTCTCTCCTTGAGAGTAGCGCTGAGTCATAGAAAGCGAGTATCCAAAGTGAAACAAAAAGGGGAAGTTCGATGGGCGTGATACGTCTCACGTCTCGAGTCCCTTGGAAAGGGTTCCTGTTTCCATCCGTTGATAATGGCAGGGCGTCACGTGCCCGACGTAGTAGCCTTCACGGGACCACGGGTGTTCGTAAAGCGAGTTCTCACCCGGTTCCAACCGCGAGGCTTGAGGGTGCTTGTAGTCCGTACAAGCCGTCAGAAGAGCCGCCGCGGGACCACGGGTGCGGGAGAAGCCCAGACGCACCCAGTTCCAACCGCGAGGCTCGAGGATGTCTGGAGATCTGGGCTGCGTAGTGCGCAGAGAACAGGCAAGCAGGGCAGGTAAATATCTCCACAGAGGCCGCCGGTAGAAATGCGGCCAGAAAGGGCGCGTAGATAGTCCGGTGTGTCACCAACAGAACCTCGAAGGTACTGACTCTGTATAGTGACAAGCGCCGGATCCCCCTAGTGGAAGGCTAGATATAGACAGCCTAACCTCCAGGGAAAATCCGGTGTCCCCCCCAGAAGCAACGACCACCGCCCCGATGGCCCACCTGGCTTCGTAGGGTTACGTGCATGGAAACGTCAGAGGAGCAGGGGACAATGCAAGTTGGCCACTGGTTCCCATGTTCGTTCTTCCGGCCCATAGCCTTTCCAGTGAATGAGGTAGTATATCCTTCCTCTAGTTCTCTTGGAGTCTAATATACTCTGCACTTCATATTCCTCCTCTCCCTCTACCACCATGGGTTCGGGTCCCACTAGCATGCGGGTATGAGGCAAGTATGGTTGAAAAAGGGAAATGTGGAAAACGGGGTGGATTTTCCAGGTCTTGGGTAGTTGCAATTTCATCGCTACTGGGTTTATAACCTGCACTATGGGATAGGGACCTACATATTTGGGTTTGAGCCTGTTTGATCCCTTGAGCTGCAGGTTGGTAGTGGATAACCACACCTTATCCCCTACCTCGTACAGGGGCCCCGGGGAACGCTTTTTATCCGCGAAGCGTTTGGTGGTTTCTTGTGCCTTAAGCAGATGGCTTTTGGCCTCAATGAGCACTGCACGGAGATGCGCATGGTGGGCTTGGATCGACGGATGTTTGGACGTCACTGGCCAGGCGAAAGACAACATGTTTGGGTCGTAGCCATACAAGCAGTAAAATGGGGAACACCCCAACGTGGTGTGTTTACTGTTGTTGTAGGCGAACTCTGCCGTCCAAAGCAGGGTACTCCACTCGGCTTCGTGGTGTAGGGAGAAACACCGCAGGTACTGCTCCAAAGTCTGGTTAAGCCTCTCGGTTTTACCATCTGTTTGCGGATGGTAACTGGTTGAGAGCTGCGCGTCGATCTTCATAACGGAGCATAAGGCCTGCCAAAATCTGGACGTGAACTGTGAACCTCGGTCTGTTATGAGAATCGCAGGGATGCCGTGTGCTCTCACCACGTGTTGCAGGAATATGAGGGACAACTCGGAGGAGGAAGGTATCGTCTTTAGCGGTACAAAATGGCCCATCTTGGTTAAGTGATCCACCAAGACTAAGATGACTGTGTGTCCATTGCTAGGGGGCATTTCCACTATGAAGTCCATGGAAACGGTGTGCCATGGAGAGTCCGGGATGGGTATAGGGCGCAGTAACCCCACGGGCCTGGAGTGTCGGGTCTTACCTTGGGCGCACACCGCGCATCCTGTGATATAGTGCCGCACGTGTTCTCGTAATCCTGGCCACCAGAAATGCTGCTCGATGAGGGCCAATGTTTTGTAGATACCCATGTGTCCTCCCAAAGATGAGTCATGAGCCCATTGCATCACATGGTCTTGTATGCGGGCAACGGGTACGTACAGAGCGTGGTGGCGAAAGAGCAACCCCTCCTTCACGCTTCGGTTTTCGGGTTCTTCGTTTACCCATGTCTGTGCATCCACTTCTGCTGACTCCATCCGGAGGTCGTCAAGGAAGTCGTCTTTCGTCACCAAGGTGATCCTTTCTTGGGGGTATGCCGCCTTGCTTAGGATGGGGGGAGGTGTGGTGATTCCCCGGTCATCCTCCTGTAGGGGATCGGTCGGTCTAGACAACGCATCGGCCTTGCCATGTTTGCTTCCAGGCCGGTACCGTATCACGAAATCGTAGTCCGCGAAGAAGAGAGACCATCGTAGCTGTCGAGGTGTCAGGGCTCTGGCTGACTTCAGGAATAACAGGTTCCGGTGATCCGTGAAGATCTCGATAGTGTGTTGGGCCCCCTGTAGATGATGTCTCCATTCTTCACAAGCCCTCTTGATCGCTAACAATTCCTTGTCGGAAATGTTGTAGTTTACCTCGCAGGGAGTAAGCTTGTTGGAGAAGAAGGCCACCGGATGCAGTTGTCCTGTGTCTGGATGTCTCTGAGAGAGGATGCCTCCCAAGGCGTAGTACGAGGCGTCTGTTTCCAGGACAAAGGGCAAGTGCGCATCCGGGTGCCTTAGTATCGGTGCCTTCGTGAAACAGGCCTTTAGCGTTTGAAAGGCTGTCTCGGCCTGTTGGGTCCATGCGAATGCTACTCCTTTCTTTAGTAAGGAGGTAAGGGGCTGTAGTGTTTGTGAGAAGTCCCTGATAAAACGGCGATAGAAATTACTGAATCCGATGAAGCTCTGTAACGCCTTCTGGTTCGTCGGAGATCTCCATTCGGTGATGGCCTTCAACTTCCTTGAGTCCATGCATATCCCAGTGGCGCTGATGACATACCCCAAAAACTCCACTTTGGTGGCATGAAAGAGACACTTTTCTAGTTTGGCATACAACGAGTACATCCGCAACCGTTCCAAAACCTGCGACACGTGTGTGATGTGCTCCTTGATGGTTGACGAGTAGATCAAAATGTCGTCAATGTACACCATACACATCACGTCTGCGAGCCCACGCAAAACCTCATCCATAAAATACTGGAACGCCGCTGGGGCATTACACAGCCCGAACGGCATTACACAGTATTCGAACAGCCCGTACTTCGTACGGAAGGCCGTCTTCCACTCATCCCCTCTCTTCATCCGCACCAGATGGTAGGCTCCGCGGAGATCCAGCTTCGTGAACACAGTGGCTCCTTTCAATTGGTCCAACAACACCGAGATCAAGGGGAGTGGGTACCGGTTCTTCACGGTGACTCTGTTGAGTGCTCTAAAGTCGATGCACGTCCGCAAATCGCCTTCCTTCTTAGGGATAAAGAAAAGAGGAGAGGAAGCAGGGGAAGTGGAGTGCCTTATGAAGCCATTGGCGAGGTTCTCATCCAAGTACTCCCTCAGGTGTAGGTTTTCGGGTTCGGTCATATACTCTGCTACATGGTATTGCAGCACCCGGAACCAGATCTATTCGGCAGTCATAGTCTCTATGGGGTGGGAGATGGCTTGCTGCTGTTTTGTCGAACACGGAGGCATATGGTTGATATACCGGGGGAAGCGCCGCGGTACACGCCAGTACGTGCGTGGTGCTTCCTGCAGCCAGAAACATCGCTTGGGTTTCCCCAGGTCACCATCCAACGCATGCTGTCTGGTGCAGTGTTCCTTGCAGTATGCTGATCCCATCACCACCGACCGGCTTGCCCATCCCACCGTGGGGTCATGGAGGGTTAGCCATGGCATTCCCAAGATCAAACGGAAATGAGGTGCGTCAATCAGGTCAAACCGGATCGCTTCGTAATGGTCCTGTCCGAATTGCATGAGAAGAGGCTGAGTATGGTATCGAACCGGACCAGACGTGAGTGCCTTGCCGTCTACCGCCTTCACTGGTTCAGGGACGGTCTTCTTCTGCAAGGGCAACCCTAAGTCTTCCGCGTACTTCTGATCAATGAAGTTACTGGTGGCCCCGGAATCCACCAAAGCAGGCACGAGTTTGAGTACACCGTCCTCCAACCACAAAGACACGTTGACGTGGAGGTGCGGTACTGCGGGTTGTAAGGTGTTAGCGATTACTGGAGACACTTCTTCTTCCACATGCCCCAATCCAACGGTCTCGTGTTGGCTCGGGGCTAGTCGTTTCCCTTCTCCCCTTCGATGTCCCAGGCCCCGTGAGCCACTGCTTGGGTCTTTGTCGGAGGCCTCTTCTCAGGAAGCCGTGTCCGAGCCTTGCATTCCCGTATAAAGTGTCCAGCCTTCCCACAATACAGACAGAGACGTTGTTTCCGTCTCTTATCCCGTTCCTCGGTGCTCAAAGGTCCTCGGGTGCTGCCGATCTGCATGGGTTCGGGGGCCTCTGCCGCTTGGGCTTGTCACTCTGTCAGGTTGCTAAAGGGTACACTAACCTTCAGGAGACAAATCCAGCGGGGGCGATGCCTAGATCCCAAAGACCCCTTGCTCTGCCCCACAAGGGGACGTGTAACACTTCACCCTGCACTGCAGAGCGCAGGGGATAGGGGAAAAGAAGAGGTAAGAATGGGAAGAAGTGACTGTTGTCCTCCTTCTCAATGAAGCTCCCGTTCCAGGCCCCTCTAGGAAAGTGCGCACAATAGGGTAGTCCCACCGAGTCCTCACCAGGGTCTGTAGAAGGGAGAACAACCAACAACAAGCGGGTTATAACAAGCTCCTACCTTCACTCCTCCCCGCCCTGCTAGTACTCCTCCCGTTTCTCCCTAGAAAAGGACTCACTTGCACTTCGGGGTCCTACTCGGAACAGGAAAAGATGGCCTTCAGGAATAGAGAGCACTTGAAGCATACAGGAAGTCAAAAGAAAGCGCGGAAAACTCTCTCCTTGAGAGTAGCGCTGAGTCATAGAAAAGCGAGTATCCAAAGTGAAACAAAAAGGGGAAGTTCGATGGGCGTGATACGTCTCACGTCTCGAGTCCCTTGGAAAGGGTTCCTGTTTCCATCCGTTGATAATGGCAGGGCGTCACGTGCCCGACGTAGTAGCCTTCACGGGACTACGGGTGTTCGTAAAGCGAGTTCTCACCCGGTTCCAACCGCGAGGCTTGAGGGTGCTTGTAGTCCGTACAAGCCGTCAGAAGAGCCGCCGCGGGACCACGGGTGCGGGAGAAGCCCAGACGCACCCGGTTCCAACCGCGAGGCTCGAGGATGTCTGGAGATCCGGGCTGCGTAGTGCGCAGAGAACAGGCAAGCAGGGCAGGTAAATATCTCCACAGAGGCCGCCGGTAGAAATGCGGCCAGAAAGGGCGCGTAGATAGTCCGGTGTGTCACCAACAGAACCTTGAAGGTACTGACTCTGTATAGTGACAAGCGCCGGATCCCCCTAGTGGAAGGCTAGATATAGACAGCCTAACCTCCAGGGAAAATCCGGTGTCCCCCCCAGAAGCATGCTGGGACCCGTAGTTCGGCTACCGGTGTCTGCGGGACGTAATCATGACAGGTAGAGAGGTGGAGAGGTAGAGAGGTGGAGAGAGGTGGAGAGGTGGAGAGAGGTGGAGAGAGGTGGAGAGAGGTGGAGAGAGGTGGAGAGGTGTAGAGAGAGGTGGAGAGGTGTAGAGAGAGGGAGCGAGAGGTAGCGAGAGGTAGCAAGAGGTAGAGAGGTAGAGGTAGAGAGAGGTAGAGAGAGGTAGAGAGGTAGAGAGAGAGAGGTAGAGAGAGAGAGGTAGAGAGAGAGGTAGAGAGAGAGGTAGGTAGAGAGGTAGGTAGAGAGGTAGGTAGAGAGGTGTAGAGAGGTAGGTAGAGAGGTGTAGAGAGGTAGGTAGAGAGGTGTAGCGAGGTAGGTAGAGAGGTGTAGAGAGGTAGAGAGGTGTAGAGAGGTAGAGAGGTGGAGAGAGGTGGAGAGGGGTAGAGAGAGGTAGAGAGAGAGAGGTAGGTAGAGAGGTAGAGGTAGAGAGGTAGAGAGAGGTAGAGAGAGGTAGAGAGGTGTAGAGAGAGGTAGAGAGGTGTAGAGAGAGGTAGAGAGGTAGAGAGGTAGAGAGAGAGGGGTAGAGGTAGAGAGAGGTAGAGAGAGGTAGAGAGAGGTAGAGAGAAGTAGAGAGGTAGAGAGGTAGAGAGGTTCAAAAGTGCTAATAAAGGTCTGCTCTCAGGTTTGCACCCATCGGCATTCATGGGAAAAGCAGGGTTTGCCGGTTCCTGGAGAGCCCGATGAGATCCAAGCCCGCAGCAGGCCAGAGAGTCACAATTTCTGAGAACAGCACAGAAGGAGGCAATCTGTTTCTAATAGCCTCAACCCTCCGGTAAAAAAACAGACCTAAAGCTTTAAGAGGAATTTAAGAAGGATCGGACCGTTTGTTTTTCTTGGCAAAGGCTTAAAAGGTGTGGTCAGAAAAATATAACAAATGAAAAACTTCTCACTGTTTAATCTGTTTCAAGTTTAAAGAACGCGGAAGATAATGTGAGGGAAACAGGGAGCCGCTGAAAGATTAAGAGGTGAAAATAAATTATTTAGACTTTAATCATTTAGACATTAGAAATAACTGAAAAATGGCAAAAGTTACCTCGAGAAAAGCAAGAAGGGGAAACAAACATCACTGAGTTGTGTCTTAAATTCCTTACCTCTCATAACTCATTCCAAAAGGCAATTCACGAGTCTACCACAAGATGGCAGAGCGAGCCCAGCATGGAACACCCCATCTAAAGAAAAATACCGACAAGCAGCCGCATCTTATGTTAGCAACGTGACAATTACAGCTGAACCATAAACGTGTTGGCAAGCACAGCGCATTCCAAGGGGCGTGTTGGATGGAATGCTAATGCACCGCAATCAGACACAGAAAATTGAAATACAGTACATGAGAGGAGACTGATAACAAAACCCGACAAAGTGCCTCTTCAGACATGCAACGTATTCTTTCTGATCAAAGGGGCATTAATGGGAGTGCATGTTAGGAAAACAAGCGTGGCCACGCGGCCGTGAAAGGAATGCGAGGTATGCAGCTGGCACCCGGCCACGCTGCTGCTCGCGCACAAGAGAGGAAAGCCAGATGGCGCCTGTGCTAGAGGAAAGCCATATGGCGCCTGTGCGCGTAATTGTGCGCGTAAACGCAAGCTTTAGGCCACAAGCAAAAGCGTGTGGTCGGGTTTCTGAAGCCCACTTACTAAAAGTCTCGCCAGAGCAGCGCATGCGCTGGCTCAGGCGAGACCTAAAAAACGAGCACAGCCCTAAAAAATACATGAAAGAAGTACTGGATTCAAGGTACTTAGCCTGTCTATTTTTGCAGCGTTTACACGCGCCTCTGCTTCAGGGACAATCCTTGTTCGCAGTTGGTCTCACGCTTTCAATTGAGCACATTACATGCGCGTTGAGCTGCTGCTCGCGTGTAACCTCAGCTGTGCTCTGTCACCAAACGCACCATTTTAATCATTTTAATTTCAACCTGCTGCTATTGTCACTTTGAATTTTATCTTTTGTCGAACAGAAGACTCGGTGTTCAGGGCTGGAGAGAAAGGCGTCCCCGCGCGCGCTCCAACACCTCGTTTCACACCCCCACGAGAGACGCTATGGGGCTGAGGGGTGCTGCTTTAAACAAAGGGGTGCTCTGCGATGCACCGGGTTGTGCCACCTGAGTTACAGAAGCCCCGAGAAGCTGTGATATTTATAGCGCACCGACCCGCCCTACTCACCGGGCTGTGTTGCAGAGGGAACTGGGGGCAGGCGGCGATCAGCAGCATGGAGCCCGCGAGGCTCCGATCCCCCTCTCCGGCGTTGGAGCAATTGGCGGGGCTCTCCTCGGTGCACGGGATCCCCCCCACACTCAGGTGCGAGATGCCTGACTTTCGGTCTTTGCGCTTCCTTTTCGCGAGGTGGGCGTGCTTGTGACTGCACTATTTTCAAACAAGCATTTGCAATGCAATACGACTCGCATTTACGCGAGATGTATTGCATTACAAATGGGAGCTTCCACGTTTAAGAAGGCACGAACAGGAGTGGGAGGAGTGAGGGGGGTGAAAAAACTGCAAACTGAGGGAGGGGGCGGGGGGGACACAGGGCAGCAAATAGTGTTCCAGTAAAGGGGCTGATAGCCTCGGAAGGAGAAAAATGATGACATAGCCGTCAGGAGGCGGGGCCAACAAGCCAAACCAACCACAATGCAGGAATTATGACTGAAGCCAATCAAAAATATGGGCGGAAAGTGGGCGGAGCTTCCCCCCACTATAGTGTATACTGCATGCCTCGCAAAGCGAGCAGCGCGTTGCGCTGCATCGCTATGCGAGACCTAAAAAAGGGCTCTTTCTGAACCAAGACCTACCTTTTTGCCAAATTTGGTGTAATTCCGTTCAGCAGTTCGGGCTGTAACTTTGTCTAAAGTTTCCTATGGAAATTAACATGGGGAAAACGTGTTTTGGGACCCCCCTTTTTTCTCAGCCCCCGCTTGACGAATTACCCAGACACTTTCAAGACAGGAGCTGACCGGAGCGCCCCACTAGTTTTGAAAATTTCGCGAAGATTCGTCAACCGGCGCCAAAGTTATTGGGAAAAGAAAAACGCTTTTCCTATAGAAACTAGGTCCCTACTATAACTACCTACTGGCGACCGCCAGTAGGTAATATATATATATATATATATATTCACTGAAAAAACCATAGGTTTTAGGGACAGTTATAGTTACTTGGACATTGCACTCGTACAAAACCCGTGAAATTCCCCCGTTATAGTTAGTTCAGCTAACTATAACTCGCGCCCGCAATGCACTGCTGATGACGTCACATATTACATCACTCATGACATGGTCAGTGACATCACTGATGACATCACTGATGACATCTCAAATGACATCACTGATGACATCATCCAGTGACTGTGTGTTTCTGTAAAGTTTAAATATTTTTAAAATATATAGGAAAAGACGTATTGAAGAATGAGTGGGTGTCTAAGTGTCTGTATGGATGATTTAGTAGGTGCGTGACTGACTCTATAAGTGAGTGATTTAACGTATCTTACTGAATGCATGGGTTAGTGACTAAACTGGGTGTATGTCTGTATCCGTCTGTCTGTTGCTGTGTAAGTGGCTGCATGTGTTTGTGAATAGCTAAATGATTTTCTATATGAGTTATTGAATGCTTGTCTGAGTATCTGTATGGGTGCCTGAGTGTTTGTGTGGGAGGGGTGTGTGCAACTCTGTGCATAGATGTGTGAGTGGGTGATTCACTGGGTGGATGGTTTCAAGAGTGCATCTGTGATAGACTGTATGGGTGGGTAAGTGTGTGTAAGAGTGTGTTAGTGAGTGAATGTATGTCCCAGTGGTACATGTGTGAGTAACTACATATGTGAAAGGCAGTATATATGTGTGTTGGAGTATATAAATAGCTATAAGCAAGAGTGAGTGATTGTGATAGTGGCTGTATGGATGATTGTGTGCTTGTATCAGTGATTGTATAAGAGCGTAACAATGTGCTACTATTTGTATGAGTAAGTGAGCTGGTGTGTGTATAACTGTATAGGTGAGTAAATGGCAGTGTGTTTAATTATTTGCATGACTGACTAGGTGTGTGAGTATCTCTATGGATGAGTGGCGTTGTTTGAGTGTCTATATAGGAGTAAGAGTGCATATGATAGTCCTGTACTGAGTGACCGTAAGTATGAGTGACTGTACGGGTGAGTGAGTGGATGTGTGTGTGTAGACCTAAGAATCAGTGAGTGGGTATGTAGTTATTGGTGTTGGAGTGTCTATGGTTTTGCGAATGGCAGTCTGTAATTTAGAGTGGGTGTATCAAAGATTATATTAGGGTGTGAGGAGGTGCATCAGATTATCACGTGGATGATGTCATCAGTGATGTCATTTGAGATGTCATCAGTGATGTCATCAGTGATGTCACTGACCATGTCATGAGTGATGTAATATGTGACGTCATCAGCAGTGCATTGCGGGGCGCGAGTTATAGTTAGCTGAACTAACTATAACGGGGGAATTTCACGGGTTTTGTACGAGTGCAATGTCCAAGTAACTATAACTGTCCCTAAAACCTATGGTTTTTTCAGTGAATTTCAAAGGTTTTTTAAATGCTAATTTGTAACTATAACGTGTCTGAAACCTATGGTTTTTTCAGTGAATTTCAAAGGTTTTTTAAATGCTAATTTGTAACTATAACGTGTCTGAAACCTATGGTTTTTTCAGTGAATTTCAAAGGTTTTTTAAATGCTAATTTCTAACTATAACGTGCCTGAAACCTACGGTTTTTTCAGTGAATTTCAAAGGTTTTGTAAATGACAATTTTTAAATGTATTAATTGTTATATTAATTTTTTTCATACTGATTTACTACATTTTTAGAAACAATTTTTTTTTACATATTTTATTTGTCAAATTACATTGTAATTACATTATACATTACATTACAAAAAATACTTTCTCAGAATGAATTACTTTAGTTTAAATACTTTGCAGATAGGCAATAGACTTTTAAGTACAGTAGTTACAGTTGTTGCAATGGGCAACACATTTTCAAACACAATGCAACATTCAGCTCAATGTGAATTTCTAGTTAAATGCAATTAGTTACTTTATGGATTACTTTTGTAACCACAGGACTGGATCCTAGATTCAGTCCTGGTACATCTCCTGTAAACAGTTGAGTAAAAGCGTTTTGGTTACAGTCGTGATTTTTAAGGAATATTATTGTATTTTAAAAGTTGACACTTTGAAACTTTTTCTCATAGAATCACCAATGTTATCCTATGGAAGGAAATTCACTTAGCAGGTAAAAACTGTTATCGTTACTTTTTCTTACTCAGTGTTGGATCCTGGATCCAGCACTGGTGCATCTCCTGTAAACAGTTGAAAGAATGCGTTTAAGTCATACAGGCGATTTTTAAGGAATATTTGTAGTTTGTGAAAATCAACACTTTGAAACTTTTTTGCTGAAAACCAGTCAATGTTAGCCTATGAAGGAAATTCAAGTTACCGGTAAGTACGGTTAAAATTACTTTTGAGGATCAGTACTGGGCTGAAACATGCAGCACTGAGGTCTCTCCTGATAACAGGTGAGTAAATCGGAATTCGTATTTCGGCTGATTTTAGAGGAATATTTTAAAGTTCCAAAACTCCACACTTAGAAGAATTTCCAAGTGAAACCAGTCAATGTTAGCCTATGGAAGGAAATTCAAGTTACTGGTAAGTACGGTTAAAATTACTTTTCAGGACCAGTACTGGGCTGAAAGATGCAGCACTGAGGTCTCTCCTGATAACAGGTGAGTAAATCAGAATTCGGATTTCGGCTGATTTTAGAGGAATATTTGTATGTTTCAAAAATCAACACTTAGAAGAATTTCCAAGTGAAACCAGTCAATGTTAGCCTATGAAGGAAATTCAAGTTACCGGTAAGTACGGTTAAAATTACTTTTCAGGATCAGTACTGGGCTGAAAGATGCAGCACTGAGGTCTCTCCTGATAACAGGTGAGTAAATCGGAATTCGTATTTCGGCTGATTTTAGAGGAATATTTTAAAGTTCCAAAACTCCACACTTAGAAGAATTTCCAAGTGAAACCAGTCAATGTTAGCCTATGAAGGAAATTCAAGTTACCGGTAAGTACGGTTAAAATTACTTTTCAGGATCAGTACTGGGCTGAAAGATGCAGCACTGAGGTCTCTCCTGATAACAGGTGAGTAAATCGGAATTCGTATTTCGGCTGATTTTAGAGGAATATTTTAAAGTTCCAAAACTCCACACTTAGAAGAATTTCCAAGTGAAACCAGTCAATGTTAGCCTATGAAGGAAATTCAAGTTACCGGTAAGTACGGTTAAAATTACTTTTCAGGACCAGTACTGGGCTGAAAGATACAGCACTGAGGTCTCTCCTTATAACAGGTGAGTAAATCGGAATTCCTATTTCGGCTGATTTTAGAGGAATATTTGCACAATGGTGAAGGGAGGGGCGGGGCCTGAGGTGACATCTTTGCAAACGCGCCCCGTGGCGCGTTTAAGTTGGGGATTAAGTTCCCTTGAATCCTGAGGGTCCCTAGGGGCCAACTAGACCACCAGGAACCTCCAATATGCGCCAGGGGCTGCGTTGCAGAGACGTGTAGAGAGGCCACACCCCTTTTACACCTCTCTGCAACGCAGCTCTGTGGCGCTTTCTGGATGTACCTGTTGGGCTAGTTGGCCCCCAGGGACCCTCAGGATTGAAGGGATTTAATTCCCCATCTTAAAACGCGCCACGGGGCCTGTTTGCACACATGTCACCTCAAGCCCCGCCCCCTCCCTTCACCACTGTGCAAACGCGCCCCGTGGCGCGTTTTAAGTTGGGGGATTAAGTCCCCTTGAATCCTGAGGGTCCCCGGAGTCCAACTAGCCCACCATATACCTCCAAAAGCGCCATAGAGCTGCGTTGCAGAGAGGTGTAAAAGGGGCGTGGCCTCTGTACACCTCTCTGCAAGGCAGCCCCCTGGCGCATACTGGAGGTTCCTGGTGGGCTAGTTGGCCCCAGGGACCCCCAGTATTCAAGGGGATTCGTTCCCCCTCTGCAAACGCGCCAGGGGCGCGTTTGCAGAGTGGTGAAGGAAGGGGCGGGGCCTGCGGGCCCGATCGTTTTTTTTTAAATTTTTTTTTTTGGGGGAGGGGGGCCGCGTGGCCCCCTCCCGGGCCACTACTTGCCCCGGGGACCCCATCCCCCGGGGCTGGCCCTCTCGTTGGGGACTGTGGGGGGTCCCCAATCCCCCACAGTCCCGCCGGCTCCCCGTGTCCTACGGGAGCCGGCATTGCTTTTACACATGGGGAGCTGCTAAGATGCAGCTCCCCATGTGGAAAGCAATCAGCTTTGGATATTGGAAGAGAGAGCAGGTTTCCTGCTCTCTCTTCCAATATCCAAAGCAAGTTTGCAATGACAGGACGGGAGCCGCGAGGCTCCGTCCTGTCATTGCAAACAGCAGTGTCCCGGGGTAGGCACCCCGGGACACTGCAGGAGCCGGCCCTGGGGGGTGGTGGTCCCCAGGGCCATCAAGGGCTCCAGGAGGGGGGCCGCGCGGCCCCCTCCCATTCAGTGCACAGCCCCGGGAGGTGGTGGTCCCCGGGGCTCTGGGGGTCCAAAACGGACCCCCATTGTAATTTTCTTAGTGCCCCGGGGAGGTGGTGGTCCCCGGGGCGTGTGGGGGCTGGAGCCCCCCACACAGGTTTTAATAAAAAAAGAAGCCCCGGGGAGGTGGTGGTCCCCGGGGCTGCGGGAGGGCTCAGAGCCCTCCCGCACCATTGTACATAAAGCCCCGGGGGTGGTGGTCCCCGGGGCTTGGGGGCCCTTAGAGGCCCCCACACATAAATTAACCCCCCCCAGCATGCCCCCGGGACTTGGGCCACCCGGGGGCCAGTGCTATCGAAGCGCGGGAGACCGCGCTTCGATTTTTTTCGGCAGGGTTCGCGCTCCCTGAGCGCATCCTGCCGATTTTAAAAAAAAATTTTTATTTTTTGCCCAGGGGGTCCTTGTGGGACCCCCTGAGCAAACCTAGGGGGTCAGGGTGTTTCTACCCTCCCCCTTTGTGCGCTTTGCGCACTTGTTTCTGTCCCTCGGTTCTACCGAGGGACAAAATGGCTGCCAACATTTCCTGAATCGGAATGTTGACAGCCAGCTGACAACCAATTAACATGCAGCTCGTGATCGGGAGGGTGCGCGAATCCTCCGTGCCCATAGATATATATGTACTTTTACTTTTTGATTTTCTCAGCAACTACTGAACGGATTTACACCATTTAACAAAAAGGGTTCTTTCTGAACCAAGAACTACCTCTTTGCCAAATTTGGTGTAATTCCGTTCAGCAGTTCGAGCTGTAGCCGTGTCTAAAGTTTCCTATGGGAAAATGCATGGGGAAAACGCGTTTTGGGACCCCCCTTTTTCTCGGCCCCCGCTTGACGTATCACCCCGAGACTTTCAGGGTAGGAGCGGACCGGAGCGCCCCACGAAGTTTGAAAATTTCGCGAAGATACGTCAACCGGCAAGAGAGTTATTTCAAATAGAATGTCGCGGATTTCCTATGGATAATAGGTTGTAACTATAACTATCTACTGGCGACCGCCAGTAGATAATATACATATATATATGTATTATCTACTGGCGGTCGCCAGTAGATAGTTATAGTTACAACCTATTATCCATAGGAAATCCGCGACATTCTATTTGAAATAACTCTCTTGCCGGTTGACGTATCTTCGCGAAATTTTCAAACTTCGTGGGCGCTCCGGTCCGCTCCTACCCTGAAAGTCTCGGGGTGATACGTCAAGCGGGGCCGAGAAAAAGGGGGTCCCAAAACGCGTTTTCCCCATGCATTTTCCCATAGGAAACTTTAGACACGGCTACAGCCCGAACTGCTGAACGGAATTACACCAAATTTGGCAAAGAGGTAGTTCTTGGTTCAGAAAGAACCCTTTTGTTAAATGGTGTAAATCCGTTCAGTAGTTGCTGAGAAAATCAAAAAGTAAAAGTACTATATATATCTATGGGCACGGAGGATTCGCGCACCCTGAGCGCACCCTGCGCGCACCGTCCCGATCACGAGCTGCATGTTAATTGGCTGTCAGCTGGCTGTCAACATTCCGATTCAGGAAATGTTGGCAGCCATTTTGTCCCTCGGTAGAACCGAGGGACAGAAACAAGTGCGCAAAGCGCACAAAGGGGAGGGTAGAAACACCCTGACCCCCTAGGTTTGCTCAGGGGTCCCACAAGGACCCCTGGGCAAAAAAAATTCTTTTTTTTTAAATCGGCAGGATGCGCTCAGGGTGCGCGAATCCTGCCGAAAAAAATCGAAGCGCGGTCTCCTGCGCTCGATGTAACTGGCCCCGGGTGGCCCAAGTCCCGGGGGCATGGTGGGGGGATAATTTAATGTGTGGGGGCCTCAAAGGGCCCCCAAGCCCCGGGGACCGCCACCCCCGGGGCTTTTAAAAAATGGTGCGGGAGGGCTCTGAGCCCTCCGCAGCCCCGGGGACCACCACCTCCCGGGGCTTTTTAAAAAAATTATTAAACCTGTGTGGGGGCTCCAGCCCTCACACGCCCGGGACCACCACCTCCCGGGGCACTAAACATTTTAATATGGGGGTCCGTTACGGACCCCAGAGCCCCGGGGACCACCACCTCCCCGGGGCTGTGTACTGAATGGGAGTGGGGCCGCGCGGCCCCCTCCTGGAGCCCTTGATGGCCCTGGGGACCACCACCCCCAGGGCCGGCTCCTGCAGTGTCCCGGGTGCCTACCCCGGGACACTGCTGTTTGCAATGACAGGACGGGAGCCTCGCGGCTCCCGTCCTGTCATTACAAGCTGCTTTGGATATTGGAAGAGAGGCAGGAAACCTGCTCTCTCTTCCAATATCCAAAGCCGATTGCTTTTACACATGGGGAGCAGCATGTTAGCTGCTCCCCATGTGTAAAGCAATGCCGGCACCCTAGGGACGCGGGGAGCCGGCGGGACTGTGGGGGATTGGGGACCCCCACAGTCCCCAACGAGAGGCCAGGCCCCGGGGGATGGGGTCCCCGGGGCAAGTAGTGGCTCGGGAGGGGGCCACGCGGCCCCCCTCCCCCAAAAAATAAATAAATAAAAATTAAAAAAAACGGAATGGCCGGCCCCGGGGGATGGGGTCCCCGGGGCCTTAAATGGCCAGAGGAGGGGGGCCACGCAGCCCCCCTCCAAAGAATATAAATAAAAACGAGGCCATGCCCCGGGGGATGGGGTCCCCGGGGCCAATACAGGCCCAGGGAAGGGGGGCCACGCGGCCCCCTTCCCGTTTTTTTTTTAAATTACAAATTAAAAAAAAGGGGTAAGGCCCTGGGGGATGGGGTCCCCAGGGCATAAAAACAGGAAAAAGGAAGGGGGGCCACACAGCCCCCTTCAGGGGACAAAATATATATTTTTTTTTTTAAACGATCGGCCCGCAGGCCCGCCCCCTTCCTTCACCACTCTGCAAACGCGCCCCTGGCGCGTTTGCAGAGGGAGAACGAATTCCCCTTGAATACTGGGGGTCCCTGGGGGCCAACTAGCCCACCAGGAACCTCCAGTATGCGCCAGGGGCTGCGTTGCAGAGAGGTGTAGAGAGGCCACACCCCTTTTACACCTCTCTGCAACGCAGCTCTGTGGCGCTTTGGAGGTATATGGTGGGCTAGTTGGACTCCGGGGACCCTCAGGATTCAAGGGGACTTAATCCCCCAACTTAAAACACGCCACGGGGCGCGTTTGCACAGTGGTGAAGGGAGGGGCGGGGCTTCAGGTGACATGTGTGCAAACAGGCCCCGTGGCGCGTTTTAAGATGGGGAATTAAATCCCTTCAATCCTGAGGGTCCCTGGGGGCCAACTAGCCCAACAGGTACATCCAGAAAGCGCCACAGAGCTGCGTTGCAGAGAGGTGTAAAGGGGTGTGGCCTCTCTACACGTCTCTGCAACGCAGCCCCCTGGCGCATATTGGAGGTTCCTGGTGGTCTAGTTGGCCCCTAGGGACCCTCAGGATTCAAGGGAGTTTAATCCCCCAACTTAAAACGCGCCACGGGGCGCGTTTGCAAAGATGTCACCTCAGGCCCCGCCCCCTCCCTTCACCATTGTGCAAATATTCCTCTAAAATCAGCCGAAATAGGAATTCCGATTTACTCACCTGTTATAAGGAGAGACCTCAGTGCTGTATCTTTCAGCCCAGTACTGGTCCTGAAAAGTAATTTTAACCGTACTTACCGGTAACTTGAATTTCCTTCATAGGCTAACATTGACTGGTTTCACTTGGAAATTCTTCTAAGTGTGGAGTTTTGGAACTTTAAAATATTCCTCTAAAATCAGCCGAAATACGAATTCCGATTTACTCACCTGTTATCAGGAGAGACCTCAGTGCTGCATCTTTCAGCCCAGTACTGATCCTCAAAAGTAATTTTAACCGTACTTACCGGTAATTTGAATTTCCTTCATAGGCTAACATTGACTGGTTTCACTTGGAAATTCTTCTAAGTGTGGAGTTTTGGAACTTTAAAATATTCCTCTAAAATCAGCCGAAATACGAATTCCGATTTACTCACCTGTTATCAGGAGAGACCTCAGTGCTGCATCTTTCAGCCCAGTACTGATCCTGAAAAGTAATTTTAACCGTACTTACCGGTAACTTGAATTTCCTTCATAGGCTAACATTGACTGGTTTCACTTGTAAATTCTTCTAAGTGTGGAGTTTTGGAACTTTAAAATATTCCTCTAAAATCAGCCGAAATACGAATTCCGATTTACTCACCTGTTATCAGGAGAGACCTCAGTGCTGCATCTTTCAGCCCAGTACTGATCCTGAAAAGTAATTTTAACCGTACTTACCGGTAACTTGAATTTCCTTCATAGGCTAACATTGACTGGTTTCACTTGGAAATTCTTCTAAGTGTTGATTTTTGAAACATACAAATATTCCGCTAAAATCAGCCGAAATCCGAATTCTGATTTACTCACCTGTTATCAGGAGAGACCTCAGTGCTGCATCTTTCAGCCCAGTACTGGTCCTGAAAAGTAATTTTAACCGTACTTACCAGTAACTTGAATTTCCTTCCATAGGCTAACATTGACTGGTTTCACTTGGAAATTCTTCTAAGTGTGGAGTTTTGGAACTTTAAAATATTCCTCTAAAATCAGCCGAAATACGAATTCCGATTTACTCACCTGTTATCAGGAGAGACCTCAGTGCTGCATGTTTCAGCCCAGTACTGATCCTCAAAAGTAATTTTAACCGTACTTACCGGTAACTTGAATTTCCTTCATAGGCTAACATTGACTGGTTTTCAGCAAAAAGTTTCAAAGTGTTGATTTTCACAAACTACAAATATTCCTTAAAAATCGCCTGTATGACTTAAACGCATTCTTTCAACTGTTTACAGGAGATGCACCAGTGCTGGATCCAGGATCCAACACTGAGTAAGAAAAAGTAACGATAACAGTTTTTACCTGCTAAGTGAATTTCCTTCCATAGGATAACATTGGTGATTCTATGAGAAAAAGTTTCAAAGTGTCAACTTTTAAAATACAATAATATTCCTTAAAAATCACGACTGTAACCAAAACGCTTTTACTCAACTGTTTACAGGAGATGTACCAGGACTGAATCTAGGATCCAGTCCTGTGGTTACAAAAGTAATCCATAAAGTAACTAATTGCATTTAACTAGAAATTCACATTGAGCTGAATGTTGCATTGTGTTTGAAAATGTGTTGCCCATTGCAACAACTGTAACTACTGTACTTTAAAGTCTATTGCCTATCTGCAAAGTATTTAAACTAAAGTAATTCATTCTGAGAAAGTATTTTTGTAATGTAATGTATAATGTAATTACAATGTAATTTGACAAATAAAATATGTAAAAAAAATTGTTTCTAAAAATGTAGTAAATCAGTATGAAAAAAATTAATATAACAATTAATACATTTAAAAATTGTCATTTACAAAACCTTTGAAATTTACTGAAAAAACCGTAGGTTTCAGGCACGTTATAGTTAGAAATTAGCATTTAAAAAACCTTTGAAATTCACTGAAAAAACCATAGGTTTCAGACACGTTATAGTTAGAAATTAGCATTTAAAAAACCTTTGAAATTCACTGAAAAAACCATAGGTTTCAGACACGTTATAGTTACAAATTAGCATTTAAAAAGCTTTGAAATTCACTGAAAAAACCATAGGTTTTAGGGACAGTTATAGTTACTTGGACATTGCACTCGTACAAAACCCGTGAAATTCCCCCGTTATAGTTAGTTCAGCTAACTATAACTCGCGCCCGCAATGCACTGCTGATGACGTCACATATTACATCACTCATGACATGGTCAGTGACATCACTGATGACATCACTGATGACATCTCAAATGACATCACTGATGACATCATCCACGTGATAATCTGATGCACCTCCTCACACCCTAATATAACCTTTGATACACCCACTCTAAATTACAGACTGCCATTCGCAAAACCATAGACACTCCAACACCAATAACTACATACCCACTCACTGATTCTTAGGTCTACACACACACATCCACTCACTCACCCGTACAGTCACTCATACTTACGGTCACTCAGTACAGGACTATCATATGCACTCTTACTCCTATATAGACACTCAAACAACGCCACTCATCCATAGAGATACTCACACACCTAGTCAGTCATGCAAATAATTAAACACACTGCCATTTACTCACCTATACAGTTATACACACACCAGCTCACTTACTCATACAAATAGTAGCACATTGTTACGCTCTTATACAATCACTGATACAAGCACACAATCATCCATACAGCCACTATCACAATCACTCACTCTTGCTTATAGCTATTTATATACTCCAACACACATATATACTGCCTTTCACATATGTAGTTACTCACACATGTACCACTGGGACATACATTCACTCACTAACACACTCTTACACACACTTACCCACCCATACAGTCTATCACAGATGCACTCTTGAAACCATCCACCCAGTGAATCACCCACTCACACATCTATGCACAGAGTTGCACACACCCCTCCCACACAAACACTCAGGCACCCATACAGATACTCAGACAAGCATTCAATAACTCATATAGAAAATCATTTAGCTATTCACAAACACATGCAGCCACTTACACAGCAACAGACAGACGGATACAGACATACACCCAGTTTAGTCACTAACCCATGCATTCAGTAAGATACGTTAAATCACTCACTTATAGAGTCAGTCACGCACCTACTAAATCATCCATACAGACACTTACACACCCACTCATTCTTCAATACGTCTTTTCCTATATATATTAAAAATATTTAAACTTTACAGAAACACACAGTCACTAGATGATGTCATCAGTGATGTCATTTGAGATGTCATCAGTGATGTCATCAGTGATGTCACTGACCATGTCATGAGTGATGTAATATGTGACGTCATCAGCAGTGCATTGCGGGGGCGCGAGTTATAGTTAGCTGAACTAACTATAACGGGGGAATTTCACGGGTTTTGTACGAGTGCAATGTCCAAGTAACTATAACTGTCCCTAAAACCTATGGTTTTTTCAGTGAATTTCAAAGGTTTTTTAAATGCTAATTTGTAACTATAACGTGTATATTTTAAAGTTCCAAAACTCCACACTTAGAAGAATTTCCAAGTGAAACTAGTCAATGTTAGCCTATGGAAGGAAATTCAAGTTACTGGTAAGTACGGTTAAAATTACTTTTCAGGACCAGTACTGGGCTGAAAGATGCAGCACTGAGGTCTCTCCTGATAACAGGTGAGTAAATCAGAATTCGGATTTCGGCTGATTTTAGAGGAATATTTGTATGTTTCAAAAATCAACACTTAGAAGAATTTCCAAGTGAAACCAGTCAATGTTAGCCTATGAAGGAAATTCAAGTTACCGGTAAGTACGGTTAAAATTACTTTTCAGGATCAGTACTGGGCTGAAAGATGCAGCACTGAGGTCTCTCCTGATAACAGGTGAGTAAATCGGAATTCGTATTTTCGGCTGATTTTAGAGGAATATTTTAAAGTTCCAAAACTCCACACTTAGAAGAATTTCCAAGTGAAACCAGTCAATGTTAGCCTATGAAGGAAATTCAAGTTACCGGTAAGTACGGTTAAAATTACTTTTCAGGATCAGTACTGGGCTGAAAGATGCAGCACTGAGGTCTCTCCTGATAACAGGTGAGTAAATCGGAATTCGTATTTCGGCTGATTTTAGAGGAATATTTTAAAGTTCCAAAACTCCACACTTAGAAGAATTTCCAAGTGAAACCAGTCAATGTTAGCCTATGAAGGAAATTCAAATTACCGGTAAGTACGGTTAAAATTACTTTTGAGGATCAGTACTGGGCTGAAAGATGCAGCACTGAGGTCTCTCCTGATAACAGGTGAGTAAATCGGAATTCGTATTTCGGCTGATTTTAGAGGAATATTTTAAAGTTCCAAAACTCCACACTTAGAAGAATTTCCAAGTGAAACCAGTCCATGTTAGCCTATGAAGGAAATTCAAGTTACCGGTAAGTACGGTTAAAATTACTTTTCAGGACCAGTACTGGGCTGAAAGATACAGCACTGAGGTCTCTCCTTATAACAGGTGAGTAAATCGGAATTCCTATTTCGGCTGATTTTAGAGGAATATTTGCACAATGGTGAAGGGAGGGGCGGGGCCTGAGGTGACATCTTTGCAAACGCGCCCCGTGGCGCGTTTTAAGTTGGGGGATTAAGTTCCCTTGAATCCTGAGGGTCCCTAGGGGCCAACTAGACCACCAGGAACCTCCAATATGCGCCAGGGCTGCGTTGCAGAGACGTGTAGAGAGGCCACACCCCTTTACACCTCTCTGCAACGCAGCTCTGTGGCGCTTTCTGGATGTACCTGTTGGGCTAGTTGGCCCCCAGGGACCCTCAGGATTGAAGGGGATTTAATCCCCATCTTAAAACGCGCCACGGGGCCTGTTTGCACACATGTCACCTGAAGCCCCGCCCCTCCCTTCACCACTGTGCAAACGCGCCCGTGGCGCGTTTTAAGTTGGGGATTAAGTCCCCTTGAATCCTGAGGGTCCCCGGAGTCCAACTAGCCCACCATATACCTCCAAAAGCGCCACAGAGCTGCGTTGCAGAGAGGTGTAAAAGGGGTGTGGCCTCTCTACACCTCTCTGCAACGCAGCCCCTGGCGCATACTGGAGGTTCCTGGTGGGCTAGTTGGCCCCCAGGGACCCCCTGTATTCAAGGGGATTCGTTCCCCTCTGCAAACGCGCCAGGGGCGCGTTTGCAGAGTGGTGAAGGAAGGGGGCGGGGCCTGCGGGCCGATCGTTTAAAAAAAAAAAAAAAATGTTGTCTCTTGGAAGGGGGCTGTGTGGCCCCCCTTCCTTTTTCCTGTTTTTATGCCCTGGGGACCCCATCCCCCAGGGCCTTACCCTTTTTTTTAATTTGTAATTTTAAAAAAACGGGAAGGGGGCCGCGTGGCCCCCTTCCCTGGGCCTGTATTGGCCCCGGGGACCCCATCCCCGGGGCATGGCCTCGTTTTTATTTATATTCTTTGGAGGGGGCTGCGTGGCCCCCTCCTCTGGCTCATTTAAGGCCCCGGGACCCCATCCCCGGGGCCGGCCATTCCGTTTTTTTTTTTAAAATTTATTTATTTTTTTGGGAGGGGGGCCGCGTGGCCCCCTCCCGGGCCACTACTTGCCCCGGGGACCCCATCCCCCGGGCCTGGCCTTCGTTGGGGACTGTGGGGGTCCCCAATCCCCCACAGTCCCGCCGGCTCCCGCGTCCCTAGGGTGCCAGCATTGCTTTAGCACATGGGGAGCAGCTAACATGCTGCTCCCCATGTGTAAAGCTATCGGCTTTGGGATATTGGAAGAGAGAGCAGGTTTCCTGCTCTATCTTCCAATATCCAAAGCAGTTTGCAATCACAGGACGGGAGCCGCGAGGCTCCCGTCCTGTCATTGCAAACAGCAGTGTCCCGGGGTAGGCACCCCGGGACACTGCAGGAGCCGGCCCTGGGGGTGGTGGTCCCCAGGGCCATCAAGGGCTCCAGGAGGGGGCCGCGCGGCCCCCTCCCATTCAGTACACAGCCCCGGGAGGTGGTGGTCCCCGGGCTCTGGGGTCCGTAACGGACCCCCATATTAAAATGTTTAGTGCCCCGGGGAGGTGGTGGTCTCGAGGCGTGTGGGGGCTGGAGCCCCCACACAGGTTTAATAATTTTTTTAAAAAGCTCCGGGAGGTGGTGGTCCTCGGGGCTGCGGGAGGGCTCAGAGCCCTCCCGCACCATTTTTAAAAAGCCCCGGGGGGTGGCGGTCCTCGGGCTTGGGGGCCCTTTGAGGCCCCCCACACATTAAATTATCCCCCACCATGCCCCCGGGACTTGGGCCACGCGGGGGCCAATTAACATCGAAGCGCGGGAGACCGCGCTTCAATTTTTTTTTTTCCGGCAGGATTCGCGCACCCTGAGCGCATCCTGCCGATTTAAAAAAAATAAATAAATTTTTTTGCCCAGGGGGTCCTTGTGGGACCCCCTGAGCAAACCTAGGGGGTCAGGGTGTTTCTACCCTCCCCCTTTGTGCGCTTTGCGCACTTGTTTCTGTCCCTCGGTTCTACCGAGGGACAAATGGCTGCCAACATTTCCTGAATCGGAATGTTGACAGCCAGCTGACAGCCAATTAACATGCAGCTCGTGGATCGGGACGGTGCGCGCAGGGTGCGCTCAGGGTGCGCGAATCCTCCGTGCCCATAGATATATATGTACTTTTACTTTTTGATTTTCTCAGCAACTACTGAACGGATTTACACCATTTAACAAAAGGGTTCTTTCTGAACCAAGAACTACCTCTTTGCCAAATTTGGTGTAATTCCGTTCAGCAGTTCGGGCTGTAGCCGTGTCTAAAGTTTCCTATGGGAAAATGCATGGGGAAAACGCGCTTTGGGACCCCCTTTTTCTCGGCCCCCGCTTGACGTATCACCCCGAGACTTTCAGGGTAGGAGCGGACCGGAGCGCCCCACGAAGTTTGAAAATTTCGCGTTGATACGTCTACCGGCAAGAGAGTTATTTCAAATAGAATGTCGCGGATTTCCTATGGATAATAGGTTGTAACTATAACTATCTACTGGCGACCGCCAGTAGATAATATATATATATATATATAATATATATATATATATATATATATGTTAGCTCCACAGTACACAGAGTACCAGCACTCACGGGAGATTTTTAAAAAACCAATTTATTTGGTTTTCAGCACACAAACAAGACGCGTTTCGGCGACTGCCTTTCTCAATATATATATATATATATATCAAAAAAGGTGCCTTTGCGCAGAGGTCACTCCCAACAAGCCTTTAATATCTGGTAACAGAACAATTGCGGTGAGTGAAATACTGAGTACCATGCCTTGCCTGACGCGTTTCAAACATAAATGTCCTTTTTCAAAGGCAGCATGTCTTCAGCAATGTTCTTTCCGTCGATCCTCCAATTCAAATTGTCCCGTTTAAATAGCTTCCCTTGTGGCCCTCTTTATACTGCATCTCGGGAATTGGAGTCCACATCCTGCCTAAATAGGTCGGAAATAAATGAACTTGCTCATTTCTTAACTTTCAAGGTTGCTTTAGTTTTCCCCTCAGCTTTCCGATGTTAATAAACTCCGCAGCTGTTCCAAAAATAAACCAACTTGTTGCTCCAGTTGCAGCTGCCTTTCTTCTGCAGCCACGGACTTGCTGTGTTAAGCAATGGTGCTCCTCCCCGACCGAGCAGGCCGGAATAATTCATTCAAAAAAGTTGCCTTTGCGCGGAGGTCACTCCCAACAAGCCTTTAATATCTGGTAACAGAACAATTGCGGTGAGTGAAATACTGAGTACCATGCCTTGCCTGACGCGTTTCAAACATAAATGTCCTTTTTCAAAGGCAGCATGTCTTCAGCAATGTTTCTTTCCGTCGATCCTCCAATTCAAATTGTCCCGTTTAAATAGCTTCCCTTGTGGGCCTCTTTATACTGCATCTCGGGAATTGGAGTCCACATCCTGCCTAAATAGGTCGGAAATAAATGAACTTGCTCATTTCTTTACTTTCAAGGTTGCTTTATTTTCCCCTCAGCTTTCCGATGTTAATAAACTCTGCAGCTGTTCCAAAAATAAACCAACTTGTTGCTCCAGTTGCAGCTGCCTTTCTTCTGCAGCCACGGACTTGCTGTGTTAAGCAATGGTGCTCCTCCCCGACCGAGCAGGCCGGAATAATTCATTCAAAAAAGTTGCCTTTGCGCGGAGGTCACTCCCAACAAGCCTTTAATATCTGGTAACAGAACAATTGCGGAGAGTGAAATACTGAGTACCATGCCTTGCCTGACGCGTTTCAAACATAAATGTCCTTTTTCAAAGGCAGCATGTCTTCAGCAATGTTTCTTTCCGTCGATCCTCCAATTCAAATTGTCCCGTTTAAATAGCTTCCCTTGTGGGCCTCTTTATACTGCATCTCGGGAATTGGAGTCCACATCCTGCCTAAATAGGTCGGAAATAAATGAACTTGCTCATTTCTTCACTTTCAAGGTTGCTTTAGTTTTCCCCTCAGCTTTCCGATGTTAATAAACTCCACAGCTGTTCCAAAAATAAACCAACTTGTTGCTCCAGTTGCAGCTGCCTTTCTTCTGCAGCCACGGACTTGCTGTGTTAAGCAATGGTGCTCCTCCCCGACCGAGCAGGCCGGAATAATTCATTCAAAAAAGTTGCCTTTGCGCGGAGGTCACTCCCAACAAGCCTTTAATATCTGGTAACAGAACAATTGCGGTGAGTGAAATACTGAGTACCATGCCTTGCCTGACGCGTTTGAGATGTCATCAGTGATGTCATCAGTGATGTCACTGACCATGTAATGAGTGATGTAATATGTGACGTCATCAGCAGTGCATTGCGGGGGCACGAGTTATAGTTACCTGAACTAACTATAACGGGGGAATTTCACTGGTTTTGTACGAGTGAAATGTCCAACTAACTATAACTGTCCCTAAAACCTATGGTTTTTTCATTGAATTTCTAAGGTTTTTTAAATGATAATTTCTAACTATAACGTGCCTGAAACCTATGGTTTTTTCAGTGCATTTCAAAGGTTTTTTTAAATGCCAATTTCTAACTATAACGTGCCTGAAACCTATGGTTTTTTCAGTGAATTTCAAAGGTTTTTTAAATACTAATTTCTATCTATAACGTCCCTGAAACCTATGGTTTTTTCAGTGAATTTCAATGTTTTTTTTAATGCTAACTTCTAATTATAATGTTCATTTAACCTATAGTTTTTCCGACACCCAAGAAGGACACAACACCCACTGCCACAACCCTCAGGACCTCCCCCCCGTACCACCCCTCTCCCTACTGTAATTTTTTTTATTTGTTATTTAAACTATATAATGTCTTCTTGTTTTTTAAATATTAAACAACTACATACAGTATGAAAGGGAGCCCAGCCCAGAGCCACATCTGAAGACCAACACATGTCATAGACCGACTGATCAAGCAGCTCCGACACCCAAGAACGCCACAACACCCACCACCACCCCCAGGACCCCCCCCTCTACCACTGAGGCAGCGCAGAACAAGACAGCAAACTTTCCGAAAACGGCATGGCCCCTCAGACACACAATAGCTGAATATTGGGACAGGTGTGAACAAACTATATGTGAAGGAAGCAATTCACCCATGTTTAACAATGCACACAATGCAAAGTGTAGCGGTGATGTGCTGGACACATCTCAGTATGCAGAACAGACACCTCTCCATGTGCACAAATACTACTGGTGCTTGTAGTGTTGTGGACAGTGGACCCAACCATGTTACGTCAAACACTAGGGAAGATCTCAGTCATGTAGCTGTGTCGTCCCCCCTGTAAGCATAAGCGTAACCGGAGTGGGCTGGTCCGACGTACGCCACTTCAGCGTAGGAGTGTGAATAAATAGGCCGGAGCTCTGGGCGTGGTTCACTTGTGGGAAGGCCAAAGCATCTGCCAGGGTGGCGCCCTTCACCCTGCCACGAGGCCGCCAACATGACCGCCAGCCTCCTCAGCCGATCGCTGGCTTCCGCCACACGGGCCCCCAGCGGCACAGCACCGCGGACTTATGTCTGTACAAACTACTGCCTTCGATATACACTGCGGACAGCAAGGCTCACAATTCAGATCGAGTCGCAATTGCAGATGACGCAGTCCAGTAGGCAAGAGACATTGCGCAAGTCAACAACACATGCCTGTGGGCCCTTCCTCACCGTTGCCTCCTGCCTCCACTGCGGTGAGTAGGGCTCACAATTCAGAGCGACTCGCGATTGCAGATGACGCAGTCCAGTAGGCAACAGACATTGCTACCAGTGCGGCCAGCCCGGACCACGCATCATCGCTGACTGTGCACATGCTAAGTGCTTCAAGTACCACTAACTCTGTGCAGCTCAAGTCAACGCCACGTGGCTGTGGGCCCTTGATGACCGCTGCCTCCGGCCTACAATGCGGTTAGCAGGGCTAACAATTCAAGATTAGTGCCGATGCAAATTGTGTAAGAGAGTATAATCGGTTAAGAAGACTGTATGCTCCCAATCTGTGCAGCTCAAGTCAACGTCACGTGGCTGTGGGTCCTTGCTGACCGCTACCTCTGGCCTACACTGCGGTCAGCAGGGCTCACAATTCAGATACAGTCGCGATTGCAGATGACGCAGTCCAGTAGGCAAGAGACGTTGCTCCCAGTGCGGCCCGTCCGCACCAAGCAGCATCACAGGCTCATACATTCTCAATGCTTCTGGTGCCACTAACTGTGCACCTCAACTCAACGCCACGTGGCTATGGGCCCTTGCTGATCGCTACCTCTGGCCTACACTGCGGTCATCAGGGCTCACAATTAAAATTAAGTCTTGATTCATTAATTACAGAGTCCAGTAGGCAAGTAACTATCACAGGCCTAAAACCTACATAATATCCTTTTAGTATCCTTACTTCAAGAACTTTTTTTTATATCAGTTATAGCTTTAGTACAATCACCAAATTCATCTTCAAGTGCAAACGAACACTCATTAGCAGTCTACACTGCGGGCAGCTGAGCTCGCAATTCGAATTTTGGACACGTGGTGCCACTAACCCTGTTCAACACAAGCCGCGACACGTGGTGCCACTAACCCTGTTCAACACAAGCCGGCGACACGTGGTGCCACTAACCCTGTTCAACACAAGCCGATCCCACATGTGGAACTGTGTCCTGAGTCCTGAATGGCAGTGACCCCAAGTCCGTGGCAGCGACCACAGCACCAGACTCCCTTCGATCAGTGAGGCATATTTCCATATCCAAGGCCGGCTACAGGTGGTGCCACTAACCCTGTACAACACAAGGCGCGACACGTGGTGCCACTAACCCTGTTCAATACAAGCCGATCCCACATGTGGAACTGTGTCCTGAGTCCTGAATGGCAGTGACCCCAAGTCCGTGGCAGCGACCACAGCACCAGACTCCCTTCGATCAGTGAGGCATATTTCCATATGCAAGGCCGGCGACACGTGGTGCCACTAAACCTGTTCAACACAAGCCGCGACACGTGGTGCCACTAACCCTGTTCAACACAAGCCGGCGACACGTGGTGCCACTAACCCTGTTCAACACAAGCCGATCCCACATGTGGAACTGTGTCCTGAGTCCTGAATGGCAGTGACCCCAAGTCCGTGGCAGCGACCACAGCACCAGACTCCCTTCGATCAGTGAGGCATATTTCCATATGCAAGGCTGGCGACACGTGGTGCCACTAACCCTGTACAACACAAGGCGCGACACGTGGTGCCACTAACCCTGTTCAATACAAGCCGATCCCACATGTGGAACTGTGTCCTGAGTCCTGAATGGCAGTGACCCCAAGTCCGTGGCAGCGACCACAGCACCAGACTCCCTTCGATCAGTGAGGCATATTTCCATATGCAAGGCCGGCGACACGTGGTGCCACTAACCCTGTTCAACACAAGCCGCGACATGTGGTGCCACTAACCCTGTTCAACACAAGCCGGCGACACGTGGTGCCACTAACCCTGTTCAACACAAGCCGATCCCACATGTGGAACTGTGTCCTGAGTCCTGAATGGCAGTGACCCCAAGTCCGTGGCAGCGACCACAGCACCAGACTCCCTTCGATCAGTGAGACATATTTCCATATGCAAGGCCGGCGACATGTGGTGCCACTAACCCTGTTCAACACAAGCCGCGACACGTGGTGCCACTAACCCTGTTCAACACAAGCCGGCGACACGTGGTGCCACTAACCCTGTTCAACACAAGCCAATCCCACATGTGGAACTGTGTCCTGAGTCCTGAATGGCAGTGACCCCAAGTCTGTGGCAGCGACCACAGCACCAGACTCCCTTCGATCAGTGAGGCATATTTCCATATGCAAGGCCGGTGACACGTGGTGCCACTAACCCTGTACAACACAAGGCGCGACACGTGGTGCCACTAACCCTGTTCAATACAAGCCGATCCCACATGTGGAACTGTGTCCTGAGTCCTGAATGGCAGTGACCCCAAGTCCGTGGCAGCGACCACAGCACCAGACTCCCTTCGATCAGTGAGGCATATTTCCATATGCAAGGCCGGCGACACGTGGTGCCACTAACCCTGTACAACACAAGGCGCGACATGTGGTGCTACTAACCCTGTTCAATACAAGCCGATCCCACATGTGGAACTGTGTCCTGAGCCCTGAATTGCAGTGACCCCAACTTCGTGGCAGCGACCACAGCACCAGACTCCCTTCAGTTTTATTTGTTGTTGTTTTGTTTAAATAAAATGTTTTATATGTAAATCTATACATGACTAAGATTCTTGTATGTCCAACCGCACACGGACAATTCCGGGCCCAAGAAGGTTGTTGGGGGTATGTTGCTAATGTGGGAAGAGGGTGTGTTACCTGCTGATGTGGGGAGAGGCAGCGTGAAAGGGGTATCTCTCACAGAAAGAACTCTGGTATGTTTTCAGAAATGCCTCGGACAGATGCCAGCTGACGGACTGAATCACAAAATGGCTTTTCAATGCTTATGTAGTGTGACTTATGAACAGTTCGCACCCAGGCTCGCAGAGGGACAACTGTGGCCCATCTGCTCGACTCACAGACGCAGTACTACGAGCCATCTGCTCCCAAAGGAACAGCAGCGTAGTAGCTTGCAGAGGTACAGGCACAGCAGCGTACTAGCTTGCAAAGGTAGACAGCTGCGAGCCGACGAACTGGTTTCTAACGGCATAGCTACGAAGTGGTGATGTTGGGCAGAGGGAGCGTGAAAGGGTTATCTCGCACAGACAGAGCTCTGGTATATTAAATTGCCCCCGGGACCTTTCTTTTATATTTTCACTCTATGCGAGAAAGCGCGCTTTCTGGACCAAGACCTTTCTCCCTACCAAATTTGGCGTAATTCCGTTCAGCAGTTTGACCTGTAGCCTTGTCTAAAGTTTCCTAGGGAAAATCCATTGAGAAAACACGTTTTCACACCCCCCACATAGCTACCTGTCGCAGGCGTACTCGCTGTTGGTATGCAGGCCAGTGGTCACATGTCACGGCCACTCCCTGAGGGCAGGTTTGCACACACACCACACCCATCCGGCACATGCGTCACAGGCCATGTGACCACACAAATATAATGGATCGACAACGTCACATCCTTTATTGCCGGTGGTGACTGGATGGCAGACGCTCCATGGGTCTCAATCATAAAGAGTCCATGAAAACTTGCGCAGAGGGTTAGTCGCACCCTGAGCTGTATGGCCGTCAGGGGCCTACTACCACGTGGCGCGGACTTGAGTTGCACAGGGTTACTGCCACCCGAAGCTGATGTGGCCGTCAGGGGCCTACCACCACGTGGCGCGGACTTGAGTTACACAGGGTTAGTGCCACCCGAAGATGATGTGGCCGTCAGGGGCCTACCACCACGTGGCGCGGACTTGAGTTGCACAGGGTTAGTGCCACCCGAAGCTGATGTGGCCGTCAGGGGCCTACCACCACATGGCGCGGACTTGAGTTGCACAGGGTTAGTCGCACCCTAAGTTGTATGGCCGTCAGCGGTCTACCACCACGTGGCGCTGACTTGCGTTGCACAGGGTTAGCGGCACCAAAAGCTGATGTGGTCTCCGCCATTGATGACTCAGGACTCAGCGACATGGGATCTGCTGGGCCGCGGAGCGGGTCCACATAATGTGCACCAAGCCATGGTGGCGGGACCGGGCCCTGGAGCTTTCACGGGCACGTGGAGTGCCCACTGGTAGACACTCCGGTGGCAGCAGGTAATTATTTGGTCATGGATGCGCAGGGGCGGCAGTGTCTCTCTCTCTCACTTCCCTCTCTTCACTCTCTCTCTCACTCTCTTCCTTCCTTTCCTTCTATCTCTCTCACTCTCTCTCCCTTCTCCCTTTCTCACTCCCTCTCTTTTTCTCTCTGGCTTTTTTTTCTTCTCTCTTTCTCTGTGTCTCACTCCTTTGATATGCGCATTACACACGTCCTTATTTTGTGCTTTATTTTCCAGGCTGTGTCGTCGACATTAATGGACCCGACAGGAGTCTTCCACCTTGTTGTTTTGTGTTCAGTTTGTTAAATTTAGTTTATCCTCTATATGTACGGAAAAATAAAGTTTTTGAAAAAAAAAAAATTCAATAAAGTTTTTGGTTGTTACTTAAGTGCTGTGTGACTCTTTCTCGTTCTTATTACTGTTATTTAGTGGTGTCCACCATGGTGTTAAATTTTGGGGCAGTTATCGCGGGAATACTGGTGATGTCTGCAGTTTGCCCCAGCTTCTGAATAGTGTGTTAGATTTATCTCAACTTTAGTTGCATTATAGTGCTGATAATGAGATGCAGAGTAGGCGATCCCGTGCAAAAACACACGAGCTGCACCTTTGAGATTTATTCTAAATACTAAAATCCTGTATTGAATTGCACTGTGGTAGTGAGTGCATTTACAGTGTACACACAAAATCAATGAAGAAATCTCATTGTATTTATATTGATTGGGAATAGTGGGTCTGGTGCTGAATCTTGACGGGATACACTGCCCAGTTCGTTTATTTTTCTGTACACGAAAAAACCACATCACAACTTTCACAACGAAAGGCAAAAACTGCGATGCGAAACAAATTCCGGCGATAAGCCGCGTTAGCACCAGGGATTTTACACCTGCTTTCTGCTGGTGTTAAGCAGGATGACTACCTGCAGCATGAAAGGGAACACAGCCAAGAGCCACACCGGAACACCCACAGGTGCCATAGAGTCAATGAGCATGATACACAGATAGCCATGAGGGCCACAACACTCATCGCAACAACCCCAGGACCGCCAACGCCCCCAGAACCCGCATCTGAGCAAGTGTCTCCGTGTGGTCATTGTGTTAGCATGATGGGCACGGGCCCTGCAACATCACAGTGTGCTGTCTTCAGCGGACGTTACCATGTCACCTCAGCGTTGGCAGTGAGCCTGGACATGTAGCTACGCACGCATCCTCCTGCATGCACAAGTGGCGTGTGCTGGTCTGGCGTACACAGGTCAGCGCAGGGGTGTGCCTATCCGGCAAGGGGAACGGGGTGTCTCCGACATGTCCGTGTGCAAGAAGTGCGGTAAGTGTGTATCTGTGTTCTGGTGTGGCCGCCGCAAGGGCCGCAGCAGTTGATGTTGTAAAGTGGCATGCACCACCGCCAAACGGCAGTGTCACGGTGTGATTGGAATGCTGCAGGACATGCGCGAATAGGCATTACAATGGTGTGCCGTAGGAGTGCACGGGATACAACAGCGCAGCGCACAAAAGTGTGGGGGCTCGTGGGAGGGAGGAGCAGCTGTTTGGCAACGTAACACACAGTGAACCCGCCCATGTGCCACGTGCTGGGCATCTCATCCATGATGACCAGGGTCGCAGACATCCCACAACACCCACGACCGGCCTTTGTACATGTCCTGTATGAATGCAGCTGGAGAAGTTACTGTAGGGATGAAAGGTTCTTTGTCTGAGCTATCTTGCGCTAACACATCTGCTGCTCCGAGAAGGAACTTGCAAGTGGCCAGCCCCCCCTGACAGATACGATAATATTTGCATCCGTCTCCCACACTACGCACTGCCCGATTTGAGAACAACGAGTACACATCCCACACTCAAAAGTCCTTCGTCGTAGTTAGCATGCGTGAAATGGCCTTCACACGTACTCCCACCACACCCCTGCCCTGCACCCATTGCACACAGAGCCGGCTCATTGCACCAAGCTGTGCCATTTCATCCACAAGACTGGCACACGGCAAGCCAGTGCAGCTACAAGCAGAGCCACTGACGCAATGGCAGGGCATCCCTAACACATGGTCGACTCCATTCACGTCCACTTATGCCTTGCACGTCTGCTGCATGTCCTGGGTGCACTGCCTTTGGCAGTGCTGCGGATCACTTACCGGCTGAGCTTCCGCATTGCGGACGTCACCTGCATTCAACCTGTATTGCAATGTCACACGTGCCTATCCGAGTGGTGCATGGACGTGTGCCTCTCCAACGTGTGCGTAGCTTACATGGATTACGACGGGTGTGTGCCCCCTTTGTTGGCCCACGACCAGGAGTGTCATGGTGATGCCCGTTTATGGCATGCATGGATGTTTGGCATGCATGTTGGGAACTGGGCCTGGGACATTGCACGTGTCGTAGTATGCAGTGAGCAAATTGACCCACTTCCCGATTCTGCTTTGGTGCACATTGGGTACAGTGGTTGGAGTCAGCACATCTGTCCCGGTCAGCTGATGGATTACGTCGACGACATGTCAAATATTGTGGCCAACCATCACTCATTAGAGATAGTGGCTTACGCAGCTGCACTCGCGTTCATGGACGAGTGACAAGGTACCTGCAACCACGACTCGATGTGCCACATTGCACGTGTCCCGCCGCATCATTGCACGTTGTGCATCTGGTCACATGTCCCAAGACGACAGTGGACATGGCTGCATTGGTGTCGACTCATGTCCGAGGCGCGGACAACCAACGCTGCTTGACACTGACGTGTGATGGTGATGGACTACCCCGAGGTGAACATGGACGTTTTCCTACGTTCCTTATTCAGGCACGCTGCTGCATTTGTCTGCATATCGTGGCACTACTCTTGGCCGTACTGACACGCACTTTTTTTTATAAAATTTCCACATTTTCACTTGTCTCCAAATGTGTTGTGTCTTCATTTGTATGCCAATGTGTGTGTCACGGACTCTCTGGCTGCCTGCCATACGTGAATTGCTACCCCATCCGGACTGTGGGTTTGTACTTATGCGTTCTCATGTGCCTGTTTCGTACTGACGCTTTTGGACGTTTATCCGCCACAGCCGAGTGCATTTGTGTCCTCTGTTCGATTGTGCGAATGTTTGTGTTTGGACAACATTGTGTTGGATGTTGGTGTGCTCTGCTTCCTATGTGTGTGTGCTGCATTCTGTGTGAGATGTCCCTTCATGTGAGGTATTGTTCACCCTTCTCCATTTCAGGCAGTGTGGTTTTCACTTCTGTGCTTGTTCAGTGGTGTGATGTTGGCGGGTTGTGTGACTTGTGCTCCTTGTTGGTGTGTTTCATTTTAGCCATGGTTTGTCTGTAGTTGTGCTGTACTTAATTGTGCATGTGTGCCATTGTGCCCATCTCCCCCGTCCCCCCACTCCCTGCTTGTTCCTCTTCCTGGTGCTGTGGTGTCTGTAATTGTGTTACTCCACACATAAATACATGTAAAGAACAAATTAGAATAGTTCCTTGATTCTTTTAGATTGCAAAACTTCTCTCTATTGGTTATTTTTGAATTTTCCATATAAACAGTTTTTGTAATATTCAAGGACACATAGAAGTCAGAAGTGCAACGTATTCTATCAACACACTTTCTAGAACATTCTACAACACGTGCAGGTTAAAAGTTCATCAATTTTTTTAAACCTAACGATATTTTTTTGCAACATTCTCTCGAACATTTAACGGCACGTGCAGGTTAAAAGTTCACGATTGTTTTAAGTTAGAACAGTGCCTTCCAAATGCAAGTAGCAGGTGTGGTTGAGTTGACCAAATTTTATCCTATCATATGTACTCCACGTTTAAACTGCTTTTTCTTAACCAATCACAAAGATGCTTTTCCACAAAACGAATATGCACCCTACTTTTAAAAACAATGCTTTTCATCTCCCAATCAGTTATCGTTTTGAATGAGAAAAAAGTAGTTCCCCACCTTTAAACATATCTCTTATTCTACGAACGGACTGCATGAGCTACAGACATCTATCCATACTTCCCAGCCATACCTTCAAAATGCTAGTGTGGATCGTAGGACATAGCTATGTTTTCTGGTGCAAGAGGTATGCAGAACAGAGACGTATTGACTTAGACCTAGGTTTACAAAATGTGGACATTAAATGGTTTGGACAGAGAGGATTGAAGTGGCACCAATTGTTGCCTTTGGTTAAAACCTGTTTGCATCTCCAACACCCTGACCTCATGATTGTGCACTGTGGTGGAAACGACCTAGGCACATTGACTGGTGTATGTTTGGAAATGCTAATGAAAGACACCTTTCGACAATTGATGTTGCTTTTGCCTCAAACTGTCTTTGTATATTCCAATATATGCCAAAGACAGAAGTGGAAATGATCAAACCAATTTTGTCCTAAGATTGAAAAATCTAGGAAGAATGTCAACAAAGATGTGTCTGCATACCTCAGAGACCATAGAATGGGGTCGATCTACAACAACAACATACGTTTTTATATGGCTGATATCTACAGAAGTGATGGAGTACACTTCACACATCAGGGAAATCGAGTTTTTCTGAATAACCTGAAGCTGTGCATCCGCACTTATATCTAGCTCCAACTAATAAACATAAGGGCTCTTTTTAGAGCCGCCTTATATTCCCAATATCGGTTCGCAGAGTGACAGCTGCGATCCGGCTAGCACAGGGAGACCTGCGGGCCGTCTGGCAGGCTCGCAGTGGGACAGCTGCGGCCCGTCGGCTCGGCTCGCACAGGGAGAGCTACGGGCCGTCGGCTCGCAAACGCACACCAGCGTGCTGGCTCGCAGAGGGAGAGCTCGGGTCTAACTCGCAAGGGGACACCAACGGGCCAACGGCCCTGCTAGCAGAGACACACCTATCACCTAACGGACTGGCTCGCACATGTACAGCTAGGGACACGACGGCTCGCAGACGCAGACCTGCGAACCGACGGACTGGTACTGTTTTATGCTTTAGGGTAGTACAGTGGTGTTTGTGTACTGTAGGGTGTCCGTGCTGGAGGTTGCATTTTAGGGTTTAAGGTAGTGCACTGCTGTTTGGGTAGTGTAAGAATCGTGCTGGAGGTAGTGTTTTAGAGTTTACGACAATGCAGTAATGTTTGGGTAGTGTAAGGGGTCATGCTGGGAGTACTGTTTTGGGGTTTAGGGTAGTGCAGTGGTGTTTGTGTAGTGTAGGGGATCATGCTGGGAGTAGTGTTTTAGGCTTTACGGCAGTGCAGTGGTGTTTGGGTAGTGTAGGGGGTCATGCTGGGAGTAGTGTTTTAGGGTTTACGGCAGTGCAGTGGTATTTGTGTAGTGTAGGGGGTCGTGCTGAGAGTAGTGTTTTAGGATTTAGGGTAGCACAGTGGTGTTTCTGTAGTGTGGGAAGTCATGCAGCGAGTACTGTTTTAGGATTTAGAGTAGTGCAGTGGTGTTTGTGTACTGTAAGGGGTCGTGCTGGGGGTAGTATTTTAGGGTTTAGGGTAGTGCAGTGGTGTTTGGGTAGGGGGTCGTGCTCGGGGTAGATTTAGGGTTTAGGCTAGTGCAGTGGTGTTTGGGTAGTGTAGGGCATCGTGCTGGGGGTAGTGTTTTAGAGTTTACGACAGTGCAGTGGTGTTTGGGTAGTCTTTGGGTAGTGTAGGGGAATGTACCGACAGACTGACTCACAGAGCTCCGAGCCGACGGACGGGCTTCTAAAGGCATGAAGAGAGGCAGCGTGAAAGGCATATCTCACACAGACACAGATGCCAATGTTGCCTCACAGAGGTAAAACTACGAACCCGATGGCTTCTACACGGAGATATGCGAGCCGACGGAGTAAATCACAAAATAGCTGCCAACACTTCCTGGTTTCAACCATTCACAGCCAATAAGCCGCAAGCTTGTAACCCCACAGCCAATCACATGTCAGAATTCTCAAATATCGATATCTGTAAAATTTGATATTTCTCAAAAACTACTGAACGGATTTACACCATTTAAACAAAAGCGTGCTTTCTGGACCATCACCTTTCTCCCTGCCAAATTTGGCGTAATTCCGTTCAGCAGTTTCACCTGTAGTCTTCTGTAAACTTTCGTATGGAAATTGCATGCAGAAAACACGTTTTAGGACCCTCTTTTTCTCAGCCCCTCCTACACCATTCACCCCCAAACTTTCAATATAAGAGCTAATCAAAAAAGGGAAACTTTTGGATAATTTCATAAAGATTCGTCAAACGACGCCAAAG
Organism: Calotriton arnoldi; assembly: GCA_963921515.1. Taxonomy (NCBI): domain Eukaryota; kingdom Metazoa; phylum Chordata; class Amphibia; order Caudata; family Salamandridae; genus Calotriton; species Calotriton arnoldi. The sequence goes on from CAWUFW010004763.1 coordinate 799,117, forward strand.
TTACAAGCACATAGAAGGCTCCAGAAGGGGGCCGAGCAACCCCCTCCCAACATGAGTGAAGCCCCGGGGCTGCGCGGACCCCAGCACACCCTCGCAACCCCTGCGAGCCCCTGCTATTATTTTTTAAGAAATACCCCCAGAACCTAGCCCGCCCAAGGGCCTCATTAAAATGAAACGCGAGAACCCGCGACCCAGCGCGAATTTTTGCCGATTTTTTATTTATTTTTTAAATGATTTTTTGGGCCCTGGGGCTCCTTCTGGGACCCCCTGAGCAGGCCTAGGGGGTCAGGGTTTTTCTACCCTGCCCCCTTCTCTTGTTTTATACCTTTGTTTCTCCGTTTTTGGGTAACTCGCTTCTACCGAGCCACAAGATGGCTGCCAACACTTCCTGGTTTGGACTACTAACAGCCAATCACAGTGAAGCTCACGCACGCGACTTAGGCTCCGCCCAGATATCGAAACTTTTATTTTTATAATTTCTCAGCAACTACTGAACTGATTTACACCATTTTTACAAAGGTCGCTTTCTGACCCAAGCACTACCTTTCTGCCAAACTTGGAGTAATTCCGTTCAGTAGTTTCGGCTGTAGCCTTGCACAAAGTTTCCTATGAGAAATTGATTTTTTGACTCTTATTTTTTGAATTTCTCAAAAACTACTGAACGGATTTACACCATTTAAAAAAAAGGTCGCTTTCTGAACCAAGCTCTACCTTTTTGCCAAATTTGGGGTAATTCCGTTCAGCAGTTCGGGCTGTAGCTCGTCGCAAAATTTCCTAAGAAAATTAACATGGAGAAAATGAGTTTTGGGACCCCCATTTTTTCTCAGCCCCCGCTTGACGAATCACCCCCAAACTTTCAGGATAGGAGCTGACCTGGATAGACTTTGTTTTTGGAGAATTCCAGGAAGATTCGTCAAACGACGCCAAAGTTATTAGCAAATCAAAAATGCTTTTCCTATGGAAACTAAGTTCTAACTATAACTACCTACTGGCGACCGCCAGTAGGTAATATATATATATATATATATTATATATATATATATATATATATATATATATATATATATATATATATATTCACTGAAAAACCATAGGTTTCAGGGACGTTATAGTTAGTTGGACATTTCACTCATACAAAACCATAGAAATTCCACTGTTATAGTTAGTTCAGCTAATTATAACTCGCGCCCCCGCAATGCACTGCTGATGACGTCACATATTACATCATTCATGACATGGTCAGTGACATCACTGATGACATCACTGATGACATCATCCAGTGAATGTGGTTTTCTTTAAAATTTAAATATGTATTATATATATACCAAGCTGTATTGAAGAATGAATGGATGTATAAGTGTCTGGATGGAGGATTTAGTAGGTGTGTGACTGACTGTTTAAGTGAATGATTAAATGTATCTTACTGAATACATGGGTTAGTGTCTAAAGTGTGTGAATGTCTGTATCACTCTGTCTGTTGTTGTGTAAGCTGCTGCATCGGTTGGTCAGTAGCTACATGAATGTCTATATGGGTTATTGATTAGTTGCCTGCGTATTTGTATAGGAGACTGAGTGTGTGTGTGATTGGGTGGGGGGGTGTGACTCTGTGCATAGATGTGTGAGTGGTTGATTGACAGGGTGTATGAGTTTAAGAGTGCATGTGGAAACAGTTGTATGGGTGGGTAAGTGTGTGTATGGGCGTCTTGGTGAGTGAATCAATGTCTCAGTGCACATGTCCAGCTAAGTACATATATAAAAGGCAGTGTATGTGAGAGTTGGTGTATAGAAATGACTATATGTGAGAGTCAGTGATTGTGAGAGTGTATGAGTGTATACTTGTATTAGTGATTATATAAGAGACTAAGTATGCGTTACTATCTGTATGAATAAATGAGGTGGTGTGTGTATAACTGTGTAGGTGAGTAAATGGAACTGTGATTGATTCTTTGCATGAGTGACTAGGATGAGTACATAACTGACTAGGATGAGTGCTGGTGTGTCAATGTCTATATAGGTGTATGAGTGCATTTGATAGTGTTCTATTGATCAGTGACTGCATGTATGAGTGATTGTATGGGTGAATGGGTAGATGTGTGTGCAGACCTAGGAATCACTGAGTGGGTATGTAGTAACTGGTATTAGTGTGTCAATGGTATCGAAAATGGTAGTCTGTATTTTACAGTGAGTGTATCAAAGGTTATATTAGTGTGTGAGGAGGTGCATCAGATTGTCACATGGATGATGTCATCAGTGATGTCATCAGTGATGTCATTTGAGATGTCATCAGTGATGTCATCAGTGATGTCACTGACCATGTCATGAAAGATGTAATATGTGACGTCATCAGCAGTGCATTGCGGGGGCGCGAGTTATAGTTAGCTGAACTAACTATAACGGTGGAATTTCTATGGTTTTGTATGAGTGAAATGTCCAACTAACTATAAGGTCCCTGAAACCTATGGTTTTTTCAGTGAATTTCTAAGGTTTTTTAAATGCTAATTTCTAACTATAACGTGCCTGAAACCTATGGTTTTTTCACTGAATTTCAAAGGTTTTTTTAAATGCCAATTTCTAACTATAACGTGCCTGAAACCTATGGTTTTTTCAGTGAATTTCAAAGGTTTTTTAAATACTAATTTCTATCTATAACGTCCCTGAAACCTATGGTTTTTTCAGTGAATTTCAATGTTTTTTTTAATGCTAACTTCTAATTATAATGTTCATTTAACCTATAGTTTTTTCCAACACCCAAGAAGGACACAACACCCACTGCCACAACCCTCAGGACCTCCCCCCGTACCACCCCTCTCCCTACTGTAATTTTTGTTATTTGTTATTTAAACTATATAATGTCTTCTTGTTTTTTAAATATTAAACAACTACATACAGTATGAAAGGGAGCCCAGCCCAGAGCCACATCTGAAGACCAACACATGTCATAGACCTACTGATCAAGCAGCTCCGACACCCAAGAACGCCACAACACCCACCACCACCCCCCCCCTCTACCACCGAAGCAGCGCAGAACAAGACAGCGAACTTTCCGAAAACGGCATGGCCCCTCAGCCACATAATAGCTGAATATTGGGACAGGTGTGAACAAACTATATGTGAAGGAAGCAATTCACCCATGTTTAACAATGCACACAATGCAAAGTGTAGCGGTGATGTGCTGGACACATCTCAGTATGCAGAACAGACACCTCTCCATGTGCACAAATACTACTGGTGCTTGTAGTGTTGTGGACAGTGGACCCAACCATGTTACGTCAAACACTAGGGAAGATCTCAGTCATGTAGCTGTCTCGTCCCCCCCTGTAAGCATAATCGTAACCGGAGTGGGCTGGTCCGACGTACGCCACTTCAGTGCAGGAGTGTGAATAAATAGCCCGGAGCTCTGGGCGTGGTTCACTTGTGGGAAGGCCAAAGCATCTGCCAGGGCGACGCCCCTCACCCTGCCACGAGGCCGCCGACGTGACCGCCAGCCTCCTCAGCCAATCGCTGGCTTCCGCCACATAGGCCCCCAGCGGCACAGCACCGCGGACTTATGTCTGTACAAACTACTGCCTTCGATATACACTGCGGACAGCAAGGCTCACAATTCAGATCGAGTCGCGATTGCAGATGACGCAGTCCAGTAGGCAAGAGACATTGCTCAAGTCAACAACACGTGGCTGTGGGCCCTTCCTCACCGCTGCCTCCGGCCTACACTGCGGTCAGTAGGACTCACAATTCAGATGGAGTCGAGATTGCAGATGACGCAGTCCAGTAGGCAACAGACATTGCTCAAGTCAACAACACGTGCCTGTGGGCCCTTCCTCACCGCTGCCTCCTGCCTCCACTGTGGTGAGTAGGGCTCACAATTCAGAGCGACTCGCGATTGCAGATGACGCAGTCCAGTAGGCAACAGACATTGCTACCAGTGCGGCCAGCCCGGACCACGCATCATCGCTGACTGCGCACACGCTAAGTGCTTCAAGTACCACTAACTCTGTGCAGCTCAAGTCAATGCCACGTGGCTGTGGGCCCTTGATGACCGCTGCCTCCGACCTACAATGCAGTTAGCAGGGCTAACAATTCAAGATTAGTGCCGATGCAAATTGTGTAAGAGAGTATAATCGGTTAAGAAGACTGTATGCTCCCAATCTGTGCAGCTCAAGTCAATGTCACGTGGCTGTGGGCCTTTGCTGACCGCTGCCTCCGACCTACACTGTGGAAGACCGGCGACACGTGGTGCCACTAACCCTGTTCAACACAAGCCGGCGACACGTGGTGCCACTAACCCTGTTCAACACAAGCCGTGACACGTGGTGCCACTAACCCTGTTCAACACAAGCCGGCGACACGTGGTGCCACTAACCCTGTTCAACACAAGCCGCAACACGTGGTGCCACTAACCCTGTTCAACACAAGCCGGCGACACGTGGTGCCACTAACCCTGTTCAACACAAGCCGATCCCACATGTGGAACTGTGTCCTGAGTCCTGAATGGCAGTGACCCCAAGTCCGTGGCAGCGTCCACAGCACCAGACTCCCTTTGATCAGTAAAGCATATTTCCATATGGAAGGCCGGCGACACGTGGTGCCACTGAACCTGAACTACGCAGGCCGGTGGGGCCACCAACCTATGCACGTGGCTGTGGGCCCTTGCTCACCGCTACCTCTGGCCTACACTGCGGTCAGCAGGGCTCACAATTCAGATACAGTCGTGATTGCAGATTACGCAGTCCAGTAGGCAAGAGACATTGCTCCCAGTGCGGCCCGTCCGCACCAAGCAGCATCACAGGCTCATACATTCTCTAACTGTGCACCTCAACTCAACGCCACGTGGCTATGGGGCCTTGCTGACCGCTACCTCTGGCCTACACTGCGGTAATCAGGGCTCACAATTAAAATTAAGTCTTGATTCATTAATTACAGAGTCCAGTAGGCAAGTAACTATCACAGGCCTAAAACCTACATAATATCCTTTTAGTATCCTTGCTTCAAGAACTTTTTTTATATCAGTTATAGCTTTAGTAGAATCACCAAATTCATCTTCAAGTGCAAACGAACACTCATTAGCAGTCTACACTGCGGACAGCAGAGCTCGCAATTCGAATTTTGGACACGTGGTGCCACTAACCCTGTTCAACACAAGCTGCGACACGTGGTGCCACTAACCCTGTTCAACACAAGCCGGCGACACGTGGTGCCACTAACCCTGTTCAACACAAGCCGATCCCACATGTGGAACTGTGTCATGAGTCCTGAATGGCAGTGACCCCAAGTCCGTGGCAGCGACCACAGCACCAGACTCCCTTCGATCAGTGAGGCATATTTCCATATACAAGGCCGGCGACACGTGGTGCCACTAACCCTGTACAACACAAGGCGCGACACGTGGTGCCACTAACCTTGTTCAATACAAGCCGATCCCACATGTGGAACTGTGTCCTGAGTCCTGAATGGCAGTGACCCCAACTTCGTGGCAGCGACCACAGCACCAGACTCCCTTCAGTTTTATTTGTTGTTGTTTTGTTTAAATAAAATGTTTTATATGTAAATCTATACATGACTAAGATTCTTGTTTGTCCAACCGCACAGGGACAATTCCGGGCCCAAGAAGGTTGTTGGGGGTATGTTGGTAATGTGGGAAGAGGGTGCGTTACCTGCTGATGTGGGGAGATGCCTGGCTGATGACGGCTGAAATGCCAGAAACCGGTCCTAGGATGCTTGTTTCCGGTCCAGGGAAGACATGGCTTGGCAGTTCGGGCTGGACTGTTCCCATGAGGCACAGGGTCAGACTGATTTGCATATGGCCATGTCTGAACTGGGGTGGTGGAGTGAGCTAAAGAATGATGATGGATTAAACCCAGATCAGTTGACTGGGGGTGAGTGTTTGATTGGCTCAAACGTTCCGTCCATCATCCCCTTTTGTATCGCTTTGGTCGCCCTAAGTTGGCGGGGGTATGCCCAGACGTGGGTCCCTTGCTCACTTTGCCACTGGATTCAAGCAAGCCTGGCTGATGACGGCTGAAATGCCAGAAACCGGTCTTAGGATGCTTGTTTCCGGTCCAGGGAAGACATGGCTTGGCAGTTCGGGCTGGACTGTTCCCATGAGGCACAGGGTCAGACTGATTTGCATATGGCCATGTCTGAACTGGGGTGGTGGAGTGAGCTAAAGAATGATGATGGATTAAACCCAGATCAGTTGACTGGGGGTGAGTGTTTGATTGGCTCAAACGTTCCGTCCATCATCCCCTTTTGTATCGATGTGGGGAGAGGCAGCGTGAAAGGGGTATCTCTCACAGAAAGAACTCCAGTATGTTTTCAGAAATGCCTCGGACAGATGCCAGCTGACGGACTGAATCACAAAATGGCTTTTCAATGCTTATGTAGTGTGACTTATGAACAGTTCGCACCCAGGGTCGCAGAGGGACAACTGCGGCCCGTCCGCTCTACTCACAGACGCAGTACTATGAGCCATCCGCTCCCAAAGGAACAGCAGCGTAGTAGCTCGCAGAGGTACAGGCACAGCAGCGTACTAGCTCGCAAAGGTAGAGAGCTGCGAGCCGACGGACTGGCTTCTAACGGCATAGCTGCGAAGTGGTGATGTTGGGCAGAGGGAGCGTGAAAGGGTTATCTCGCACAGACAGAGCTCCGGTATATTAAATTGCCCCGGGACCTTTCTTTTATATTTTCACTCGATGCGAGAAAGCGCGCTTTCTGGACAAAGACCTTTCTCCCTACCAAATTTGGCGTAATTCCGTTCAGCAGTTTGACCTGTAGCCTTGTCTAAAGTTTCCTATGGAAAATCCATTGAGAAAACACGTTTTCACACCCCCCACATAGCTACCTGTCGCAGGCGTACTCGCTGTTGGTGTGCAGGTCAGTGGTCTAGTTGTCAACATGTCACGGCCACTCCCTGAGAGCAGGTTTGCACACACACCACACCCATCCGGCACATGCGTCACAGGCCATGTGACCACGCAAATATAATGGATCGACAACGTCACATCCTTTATTGCCGGTGGTGACTGGATGGCGGACGCTCCACGGGTCTCAATCATAAAGAGCCCATGAAAAGTTGCGCAGAGGGTTAGTCGCACCCTGAGCTGTATGGCCGTCAGGGGCCTACTACCACGTGGTGCAGACTTGAGTTGCACAGGGTTAGTGCCACCCGAAGCTGATGTGGCCGTCAGGGGCCTACCAGCACGTGGCGCGGACTTGAGTTGCACAGGGTTAGTGCCACCCGAAGATGATGTGGCCGTCAGGGGCCTACTACCACGTGGCGCGGACTTGAGTTGCACAGGGTTAGTGCCACCCGAAGCTGATGTGGCCGTCAGGGGCCTACCACCACGTGGTGCGGACTTGAGTTGCACAGGGTTAGTCACACCCTAAGTTGTATGACCGTCAGCGGCCTACCACCACGTGGCGCTGACTTGCGTTGCACAGGGTTAGCGGCACCAAAAGCTGATGTGGTCTCCGCCATTGATGACTCAGGACTCAGCGACCTGTGTGGGATCTGCTGGGCCGCGGAGCGGGTCCACATAATGTGCACCAAGCCATGGTGGCGGGACCGGGCCCCGGAGCTTTCACGGGCACGTGGAGTGCCCACTGGTAGACCCTCCGGTGGCAGCAGGTAATTATTTGGTCATGGATGTGCAGGGGCAGCAGTCTCTCTCTCTCTCTCTCTCTCTCTCTCACTTCCCTCTCTTCACTCTCTCTCTCACTCTCTTCCTTCCTTTCCTTCTATCTCTCTCACTCTCTCTCCCTTCTCCCTTTCTCACTCCCTTTCTTTCTTTCCTTCCCTCTCTTTTTCTCTCTGGCTTTTTTTTCCTTCTCTCTTTCTCTGTGTCTCACTCCTTTGATATGCGCATTACACACATCCTTATTTTATGCTTTATTTTCCAGGCTGTGTCGTCGACATTGATGGACCCGACAGGAGTCTTCCGCCTTGTTGTTTTGTGTTGAGTTTGTTAAATTTAGTTTATCCTCTATATGTACGTAAACGGAAAAATAAAGTTTGAAAAAAAAGAAGAAAAAAAAATTTCAATAAAGTTTTTGGTTGTTACTTAAGTGCTGTGTGACTCTTTCTCGTTCTTAATACTGTTATTTGGTGGTGTCCACCATGGTGTTAAATTTTGGGGCAGTTATCGCGGGAATACTGGTGATGTCTGCAGTTTGCACCAGCTTCTGAATAGTGTGTTAGATTTATCTCAACTTTAGTTGCATTAAAGTGCTGATAATGAGATGTAGAGTAGGCGTTCCCGTGCAAAAACACACGAGGTGCACCTCTGCGATTTATTCTAAATACTAAAATCCTGTATTGAATTGCACTGTGGTAGTGGGTGCATTTACAGTGTACACACAAAATCAATGAAGAAATCTCATTGTATTTATATTGATTGGGAATAGTGGGTCAGGTGCTGAATCTTGACGGGATACACTGCCCAGTTCGTTTATTTTTCTGTACATGAGAAAACCACATCACAACTTTCACAACGAAAGGCAAAAACTGCGATGCGAAACAAATTCCGGCGATAAGCCGCGTTAGCACCAGGGATATTACACCTGCTTTCTGCTGGTGTTAAGCAGGACGACTACCTGCAGCATGAAAGGGAACACAGCCAAGAGCCACACCGGAACACCCACAGGTGCCATAGAGTCAATGAGCATGATACACGGATACCCATGAGGGCCACAACACTCATCGCAACAACCCCAGGACCGCCAACGCCCCCGAACCCGCATCTGAGCAAGTGTGTCCGTGTGGTCATTGTGTTAGCATGATGGGCACGGGCCCTGCAACATCACAGTGTGCTGTCTTCAGCGGACGTTACCATGTCACCTCAGCGTTGGCAGTGAGCCTGGACATGTAGCTATGCACGCATCCTCCTGCATGCACAAGCGGCGTGTGCTGGTCCGGCGTACACAGGTCAGCGCAGGGGTGTGCCTATCCGGCAAGGGGAACGGGGTGTCTCGGACATGTCCGTGTGCAAGGAGTGCAGTAAGTGTGTCTCTGTGTTCTGGTGTGGCCGCCACATGGGCCGCAGCAGTCGATGTTGTAAAGTGGCATGCACCACCTCCAAACCGCAGTGTCATGGTGTGATTGGAATGCTGCAGGACATGCGCGAATAGGCATTACAATGGTGTGCCGTAGGAGTGCACGGGATACAACAGCGCAGCGCACAAAAGTGTGGGGGCTCGTGGAAGGGAGGAACAGTTGTTTGGCAACGTAACACACAGTGAACCCGCCCATGTGCCACGTGCTGGGCATCTCATCCATGATGACCAGGGTCGCAGACATCCCACAACACCCACGACCGGCCTTTGTACACATCCTGTATGAATGCAGCTGGAGAAGTTACTGTAGGGATGAAAGGTTCTTTGTCTGAGCTATCTTGCGCTAACACATCTGCTGCTCCGAGAAGGAACTTGCAAGTGGCCAGCCCCCCCTGACAGATACCATAATATTTGCATCCGTCTCCCACACTACGCACTGCCCGATTTGAGAACAACGAGTACACATCCCACACTCAAAAGTCCTTCATCGTAGTTAGCGTGCGTGAAATGGCCTTCACACGTACTCCCACCACACCCCTGCCCTGCACCCATTGCACACAGACCCGGCTCATTGCACCAAGCTGTGCCATTTCATCCACAAGACTGGCACACGGCAAGCCAGTGCAGCTACAAGCAGAGCCACTGACGCAATGGCAGGGCATCCCGAACACATCGTCGACTCCATTCACGTCCACCTATACCTTGCACGTCTGCTGCATGTCCTGGGTGCACTGCCTTTGGCAGTGCTGCGGATCACATACCGGCTGAGCTTCCGCATTGCGGACGTCACCTGCGTTCAACCTGTATTGCAATGTCGCACGTGCCTATCCTAGTGGTGCATGGACGTGTGCCTCTCCAACGTGTGCGTAGCTGACATGGATTACGACGGGTGTGTGCGCCCCCTGTTGGCCCACGACCAGGCGTGTCATGGTGATGTCCGTTTATGGCATGCATGGATGTTTGGCATGCATGTTGGGAACTGGGCCTGGGAGATTGCACGTGTCGTAGTATGCAGTGAGCAAATTGACCCACTTCCCGATTCTGCTTTGGTGCACATTGGGTACAGTGGTTGGAGTCAGCACATCTGTCCCGGTCAGCTGATGGATTACGTCGATGACATGTCAAATATTGTGGCCAACCATCAATCATTAGAGATAGTGGCTTACGCAGCTGCATTCGCGTTCATGGACGAGTGACAAGGTACCTGCAACTACGACTCGATGTGCCACATTGCACGTGTCCCGCCGCATCATTGCACATTGTGCATCTGGTCACATGTCCCAAGACGACAGTGGACATGGCTGCATTGGTGTTGACTCATGTCCGAGGCGCGGACAACCAACGCTGCTTGACACTGACGTGTGTTGGTGATGAACTACCCCGAGGTGAACATGGACGTTTTCCTACGTTCCTTATTCAGGCATGCTGCTGCATTTGTCTGCATATCGTGGCACTACTCTTGGCCGTACTGACACACACTTTTTTTTATAAAGTTTCCACATTTTCACTTCTCTCCAAATGTGTTGTGTCTTCATTTGTATGCCAATGTGTGTGTCACGGACTCTCTGGCTGCCTGCCATACGTGAATTGCTACCCCATCCGGACTGTGGGTTTGTACTTATGCGTTCTCATGTGCCTGTTTCGTACTGACGCTTTTGGACGTTTATCCGCCACAGGCGAGTGCATTTGTGTCCTGTGTTCGATTGTGCAAATGTTTGTGTTTGGACAACATTGTGTTGGATGTTGGTGTGCTCTGCTTCCTATGTGTGTGTGCTGCATTCTGTGTGAGATGTCCCTTCATGTGAGGTTTTGTTCACCCTTCTCCCTTTCAGGCAGTGTGGTTTTCACTTCTGTGCTTGTTCAGTGGTGTGATGTTGGCGGGTTGTGTGACTTGTGCTCCTTGTTGGTGTGTTTCATTTTAGCCATGGTTTGTCTGTAGTTGTGCTGTACTTAATTGTGCATGTGTGCCATTGTGCCCATCTCCCCCGTCCCCCCACTCCCTGCTTGTTCCTCTTCCTGGTGCTGTTGTGTCTGTAATTTTGTTACTCCACACATAAATACATGTAAAGAACAAATTAGAATAGTTCCTTGATTCTTTTAGATTGCAAAACTTCTCTCTATTGGTTATTTTTGAATTTTCCATATAAACAGTTTTTTTAATATTCAAGGACACATAGAAGTCAGAAGTGCAACGTATTCTATCAACACACTTTCTAGAACATTCTACAACACGTGCAGGTTAAAAGTTCATCAATTTTTTTAAACCTAACAATATTTTTTTGCAACATTTTCTCGAACATTTAACGGCACGTGCAGGTTAAAAGTTCACGATTGTTTTAAGTTCGAACAGTGCCTTCCAAATGCAAGTAGCAGGTGTGGTTGAGTTGACCAAATTTTATCCTATCATATGTACTCCACGTTTAAACTGCATTTTCTTAACCAATCACAAAGATGCTTTTCCACAAAACGAATGTGCACCCTACTTTTAAAAAACAATGCTTTTCATCTCCCAATCAGTTATCGTTTTGAATGAGAAAAAAAGTAGTTCCCCACCTTTAAACATATCTCTTATTCTACAAACGGACTGCATGAGCTACAGACATCTATCCATACTTCCCAGCCATACCTTCAAAATGCTAGTGTGGATCGTAGGACATAGCTATGTTTTCTGGTGCAAGAGGTATGCAGAACAGAGACGTATTGACTTAGACCTAGGTTTACAAAATGTGGACATTAAATGGTTTGGACAGAGAGGATTGAAGTGGCACCAATTGTTGCCTTTGGTTAAAACCTGTTTGCATCTCCAACACCTGACCTCATGATTGTGCACTGTGGTGGAAACGACCTAGGCACATTGACTGGTGTAGGTTTGGAAATGCTAATGAAAGACACCTTTCGACAATTGATGTTGCTTTTGCCTCAAACTGTCTTTGTATATTCCAATATATGCCAAAGACAGAAGTGGAAATGGTCAAACCAATTTTGTCCTCAGATTGAAAAATCTAGGAAGAATGTCAACAAAGCTGTGTCTGCATACCTCAGAGACCATAGAATGGGGTCGATCTACAACAACAACATACGTTTTGATATGGCTGATATCTACAGAAGTGATGGAGTACACTTCACAGATCAGGGAAATCGAGTTTTTCTGAATAACCTGAAGCTGTGCATCCGCACTTATATGTAGCTCCAACTAATAAACACAAGGGCTCTTTATAGAGCCGCCTTATATTCCCAATATCGGTTCGCAGAGTGACAGCTGCGATCCAGCTAGCACAGGGAGACCTGCGGGCCGTCGGGCAGGCTCGCAGAGGGAGAGCTGCGGCCTGTCGGCTCGGCTCGCACAGCGAGAGCTACGGGCCGTCGGCTCGCAAACGCACACCAGCATGCTGGCTCGCAGAGGGAGAGCTCGGGTCTAACTCACAAGGGGACACCAACGGGCCAATGGCCCTGCTAGCAGAGACACACCTATCACCTAACGGACTGGCTCGCACATGTACAGCTAGGGACACGATGGCTCGCAGACGCAGACCTGCGAACCGACGGACTGGTACTGTTTTATGCTTTAGGGTAGTACAGTGGTGTTTGTGTACTGTAGGGGGTTCATGCTGGAGGTAGCGTTTTAGGGTTTAAGGTAGTGCAGTGGTGTTTGGGTAGTGTAAGAATCGTGCTGGAGGTAGTGTTTTAGAGTTTACGACAATGCAGTAATGTTTGGGTAGTGTAAGGGGTCATGCTGGGAATACTGTTTTGGGGTTTAGGGTAGTGCAGTGGTGTTTGTGTAGTGTAGGGGGTCATGCTGGGAGTAGTGTTTTAGGGTTTACGGCAGTGCAGTGGTGTTTGGGTAGTGTAGGGGGTCATGCTGGGAGTAGTGTTTTAGGGTTTCCGGCAGTGCAGTGGTGTTTGTGTAGTGTAGGGGGTCGTGCTGAGAGTAGTGTTTTAGGATTTAGGGTAGCACAGTGGTGTTTGTGTAGTGTGGTAAGTCATGCAGCGAGTACTGTTTTAGGATTTAGAGAAGTGCAGTGGTGTTTGTGTACTGTTTGGGGGTTCATGCTGGGGGTAGCGTTTTAGGGTTTAAGGTAGTGCAGTGGTGTTTGGGTAGTGTAAGAATCGTGCTGGAGGTAGTGTTTTAGAGTTTACGAAAATGCAGTGGTGTTTGGGTAGTGTAAGGGGTCATGCTGGGAGTAGTGTTTTAGGGTTTAGGGTAGTGCAGTGGTGTTTGTGTAGTGTAGGGGGTCGTCCTCGGAGTAGTGTTTTAGTGTTTACGGTACTGCAGTGGTGTTTGTGTACTGTAGGGGGTCGTGCTGGGGTAGTCTTTTAGGGTTTAGGGTAGAACAGTGGTGTTTGGGTAGTGTAGGGGGTCGTGCTGGGGGTAGTGTTTTAGGGTTTAGGGTAGTGCAGTGGTGTTTGTGTAGTGTAGGGGGTCATGTTGCGAGTAGTGTTTTAGGGTTTAGGGTTGTCTAGTGGTGTTTGGGTAGTGTAGGGGGTCGTGCTGGGGATAGTGTTTTAGGATTTAGGGTACTGCAGTGGTGTTTGCGTAGTGTAGGGGGTCCTGCTAGGGGTAGTGTTTTAGGGTTTACGACAATGCAGTGGTGATTGGGTAGTGTAGGGGGTTGTGCTGGGGTAGTATTTTAGGGTTTAGGGTAGTGCAGTGGTGTTTGGGTAGGGGGTCGTGCTGGGGTAGATTTAGGGTTTAGGGTAGTGCAGTGGTGTTTGGGTAGTGTAGGGGAACGTGCTGGGGGTAGTGTTTTAGAGTTTACGACAGTGCAGTGGTGTTTGGGTAGTCTTTGGGTAGTGTAGGGGATCATACCGACAGACTGACTCACAGAGCTCCGAGCCGACGGACGGGCTTCTAAAGGCATAGCCGCGACCTGGTGATATGAAGAGAGGCAGCGTGAAAGGCATATCTCACACAGACACAGATGCCAGTGTTGCCTCGCAGAGGTAAAACTACGAACCCGATGGCTTCTACACGGAGAGATGCGAGCCGATGGAGTAAATCACAAAATGGCTGCCAACACTTCCTGGTTTCAACCATTCACAGCCAATAAGCCGCAAGCTGGTGCTTGTAACCCCTCAGCCAATCACATGTCAGAATTCTCAAATATCGATATCTGTAAAATTTGATATTTCTCAAAAACTACTGAACGGATTTACACCATTTAAACAAAAGCGTGCTTTCTGGACCATCACTTTTCTCCCTGCCAAATTTGGCGTAATTCCATTCAGCAGTTTCACCTGTAGTCTTCTGTAAAGTTTCGTATGGAAATTGCATGGAGAAAACACGTTTTAGGACCCTCTTTTTTCTCAGCCCCTCCTACACCATTCACCCCCAAACTTTCAATATAAGAGCTAATCAAAAAAGAGAAACTTTTTGGATAATTTCATAAAGATTCGTCAAACGACGCCAAAGTTACAAGCACATAGAAGGCTCCAGAAGGGGGCTGCGCAACCCCCCTCCCAACATGAGTAAAGCCCCGGGGCTGCGCGGACACCAGCGTACCCCCGCAACCCCTGCGAGCCCCTGCTATTATTTTTTAAGAAATACCCCTGGAACCTAGCCCACGCAAGGGCCTCATTAAAATGAAACGCGAGAACTCGCGACCCCAGCGCAAATTTTTGCCGATTTTTTTTTTTTTTTAATTGATTTTTTGGGCCCTGGGGGTCCTTCTGGGACCCCCTGAGCAGGCCTAGGGGGTCAGGGTTTTTCTACCCTGCCCCCTTCTCTTGTTTTATACCTTTATTTCTCAGTTTTCGGGTGACTCGCTTCTACCGAGCCACAAGATGGCTGCCAACACTTCCTGGTTTGGACTACTAGCAGCCAATCACAGTGAAGCTCGCGCACGCGACTTAGGCTCAGCCCAGATATCGAAACTTTTAATTTTCTAATTTCTCAGCAACTACTGAACGGATTTACACCATATTTAAAAAGTTCGCTTTCTGACCCAAGCACTACTTTTCTGCCAAATTTGGAGTAATTCCGTTCAGTAGTTTTGGCTGTAGCCTTGCACAAAGTTTCCTATGGGAAATTGATTTTTTGACTCTTATTTTTTGAATTTCTCAAAAACTACTGAACGGATTTACACCATTTTAAAAAAAGGTCGCTTTCTGAACCAAGCTCTACCTTTTTGCCAAATTTGGGGTAATTCCGTTCAGCAGTTCGGGCTGTAGCTCGTCGCAAAATTTCCTATGGAGAAAACGAGTTTTGGGACCCCCCTTTTTTCTCAGCCCCCGCTTGACGAATCACCCCCAAACGTTCAGGATAGGAGCTGACCTGGATAGACTTTTGTTTTTAGGAATTTCAGGAAGATTCGTCAAACGACGCCAAAGTTATTAGCAAATCAAAAAATACTTTTCCTATGGAAACTAGGTTCTAACTATAACTACCTACTGGCGACTGCCAGTAGGTAATATATATATATATATATACATATATATATGTATATATTATCTACTGGCGGTCGCCAGTAGATAGTTATAGTTACAACCTATTATCCATAGGAAATCCGCGACATTCTATTTGAAATAACTCTCTTGCCGGTTGACGTATCTTCGCGAAATTTTCAAACTTCGTGGGGCGCTCCGGTCCGCTCCTACCCTGAAAGTCTCGGGGTGATACGTCAAGCGGGGCCGAGAAAAAGGGGGTCCCAAAACGCGTTTTCCCCATGCATTTTCCCATAGGAAACTTTAGACACGGCTACAGCCCGAACTGCTGAACGGAATTACACCAAATTTGGCAAAGAGGTAGTTCTTGGTTCAGAAAGAACCCTTTTGTTAAATGGTGTAAATCCGTTCAGTAGTTGCTGAGAAAATCAAAAAGTAAAAGTACATATATATCTATGGGCACGGAGGATTCGCGCACCCTCCCGATCACGAGCTGCATGTTAATTGGCTGTCAGCTGGCTGTCAACATTCCGATTCAGGAAATGTTGGCAGTTATTTTGTCCCTCGGTAGAACCGAGGGACAGAAACAAGTGCGCAAAGCGCACAAAGGGGGAGGGTAGAAACACCCTGACCCCTAGGTTTGCTCAAGGGGTCCCACAAGGACCCCCTGGGCAAAAAAATTTATTTTTTTTTTAAAAATCGGCAGGATGCGCTCAGGGTGCGCGAATCCTGCCGAAAAATCGAAGCGCGGTCTCCCGCGCTTCGATAGTTAATTGGCCCCCGGGTGGCCCAAGTCCCGGGGGCATGCTGGGGGTTAATTTTATGTGTGGGGGCCTCTAAGGGTCCCCCAAGCCCCGGGGACCACCACCCCTGGGGCTTTATGTACAATGGTGCGGGAGGGCTCTGAGCCCTCCCGCAGCCCCGGGGACCACCACCTCCCCGGGGCTTCTTTTTTTATTAAAAACCTGTGTGGGGGGCTCCAGCCCCCACACGCCCGGGACCACCACCTCCCCGGGGCACTAAGAAAATTACAATGGGGGTCCGTTTTGGACTCCCAGAGCCCCGGGACCACCACCTCCCCGGGGCTGTGCACTGAATGGGAGGGGGGCCGCGCGGCCCCTCCTGGAGCCCTTGATGGCCCTGGGGACCACCACCCCCAGGGCCGGCTCCTGCAGTGTCCCGGGGTGCCTACCCCGGGACACTGCTGTTCGCAATGACAGGACGGGAGCCTCGCGGCTCCCGTCCTGTCATTGCAAACTTGCTTTGGATATTTGAAGAGAGAGCAGGAAACCTGCTCTCTCTTCCAATATCCAAAGCCGATTGCTTTCCACATGGGGAGCTGCATCTTAGCAGCTCCCCATGTGTAAAGCAATGCCGGCTCCCGTAGGACACGGGGAGCCGGCGGGACTGTGGGGGATTGGGGACCCCCCACAGTCCCCAACGAGAGGGCCAGCCCCGGGGATGGGGTCCCCGGGGCAAGTAGTGGCCCGGGAGGGGGCCACGCGGCCCCCTCCCCCAAAAAAAAACATTTAAAAAAAACGATCGGGCCCGCAGGCCCCGCCCCTTCCTTCACCACTCTGCAAACGCGCCCCTGGCGCGTTTGCAGAGGGGAACGAATTCCCCTTGAATACTGGGGGTCCCTGGGGCCAACTAGCCCACCAGGAACCTCCAGTATGCGCCAGGGGCTGCCTTGCAGAGAGGTGTACAGAGGCCACGCCCTTTTTACACCTCTCTGCAACGCAGCTCTATGGCGCTTTTGGAGGTATATGGTGGGCTAGTTGGACTCCGGGGACCCTCAGGATTCAAGGGGACTTAATCCCCCAACTTAAAACGCGCCACGGGCGCGTTTGCACAGTGGTGAAGGGAGGGGCGGGGCTTGAGGTGACATGTGTGCAAACAGGCCCCGTGGCGCGTTTTAAGATGGGGAATTAAATCCCCTTCAATCCTGAGGGTCCCTGGGGCCAACTAGCCCAACAGGTACATCCAGAAAGCGCCACAGAGCTGCGTTGCAGAGAGGTGTAAAAGGGGTGTGGCCTCTCTACACGTCTCTGCAACGCAGCCCCTGGCGCATATTGGAGGTTCCTGGTGGTCTAGTTGGCCCCTAGGGACCCTCAGGATTCAAGGGAACTTAATCCCCCAACTTAAAACGCGCCACGGGGCGCGTTTGCAAAGATGTCACCTCAGGCCCCGCCCCTCCCTTCACCATTGTGCAAATATTCCTCTAAAATCAGCCGAAATAGGAATTCCGATTTACTCACCTGTTATAAGGAGAGACCTCAGTGCTGTATCTTTCAGCCCAGTACTGGTCCTGAAAAGTAATTTTAACCGTACTTACCGGTAACTTGAATTTCCTTCATAGGCTAACATTGACTGGTTTCACTTGGAAATTCTTCTAAGTGTGGAGTTTTGGAACTTTAAAATATTCCTCTAAAATCAGCCGAAATACGAATTCCGATTTACTCACCTGTTATCAGGAGAGACCTCAGTGCTGCATCTTTCAGCCCAGTACTGATCCTGAAAAGTAATTTTAACCGTACTTACCGGTAACTTGAATTTCCTTCATAGGCTAACATTGACTGGTTTCACTTGGAAATTCTTCTAAGTGTGGAGTTTTGGAACTTTAAAATATTCCTCTAAAATCAGCCGAAATACGAATTCCGATTTACTCACCTGTTATCAGGAGAGACCTCAGTGCTGCATCTTTCAGCCCAGTACTGATCCTGAAAAGTAATTTTAACCGTACTTACCGGTAACTTGAATTTCCTTCATAGGCTAACATTGACTGGTTTCACTTGGAAATTCTTCTAAGTGTGGAGTTTTGGAACTTTAAAATATTCCTCTAAAATCAGCCGAAATACGAATTCCGATTTACTCACCTGTTATCAGGAGAGACCTCAGTGCTGCATCTTTCAGCCCAGTACTGATCCTGATAAGTAATTTTAACCGTACTTACCGGTAACTTGAATTTCCTTCATAGGCTAACATTGACTGGTTTCACTTGGAAATTCTTCTAAGTGTTGATTTTTGAAACATACAAATATTCCTCTAAAATCAGCCGAAATCCGAATTCTGATTTACTCACCTGTTATCAGGAGAGACCTCAGTGCTGCATCTTTCAGCCCAGTACTGGTCCTGAAAAGTAATTTTAACCGTACTTACCAGTAACTTGAATTTCCTTCCATAGGCTAACATTGACTGGTTTCACTTGGAAATTCTTCTAAGTGTGGAGTTTTGGAACTTTAAAATATTCCTCTAAAATCAGCCGAAATACGAATTCCGATTTACTCACCTGTTATCAGGAGAGACCTCAGTGCTGCATGTTTCAGCCCAGTACTGATCCTCAAAAGTAATTTTAACCGTACTTACCGGTAACTTGAATTTCCTTCATAGGCTAACATTGACTGGTTTTCAGCAAAAAGTTTCAAAGTGTTGATTTTCACAAACTACAAATATTCCTTAAAAATCGCCTGTATGACTTAAACGCATTCTTTCAACTGTTTACAGGAGATGCACCAGTGCTGGATCCAGGATCCAACACTGAGTAAGAAAAAGTAACGATAACAGTTTTTACCTGCTAAGTGAATTTCCTTCCATAGGATAACATTGGTGATTCTATGAGAAAAAGTTTCAAAGTGTCAACTTTTAAAATACAATAATATTCCTTAAAAATCACGACTGTAACCAAAACGCTTTTACTCAACTGTTTACAGGAGATGTACCAGGACTGAATCTAGGATCCAGTCCTGTGGTTACAAAAGTAATCCATAAAGTAACTAATTGCATTTAACTAGAAATTCACATTGAGCTGAATGTTGCATTGTGTTTGAAAATGTGTTGCCCATTGCAACAACTGTAACTACTGTACTTAAAAGTCTATTGCCTATCTGCAAAGTATTTAAACTAAAGTAATTCATTCTGAGAAAGTATTTTTTGTAATGTAATGTATAATGTAATTACAATGTAATTTGACAAATAAAATATGTAAAAAAAAATTGTTTCTAAAAATGTAGTAAATCAGTATGAAAAAAATTAATATAACAATTAATACATTTAAAAATTGTCATTTACAAAACCTTTGAAATTCACTGAAAAAACCGTAGGTTTCAGGCACGTTATAGTTAGAAATTAGCATTTAAAAAACCTTTGAAATTCACTGAAAAAACCATAGGTTTCAGACACGTTATAGTTACAAATTAGCATTTAAAAACCTTTGAAATTCACTGAAAAAACCATAGGTTTCAGACACGTTATAGTTACAAATTAGCATTTAAAAAACCTTTGAAATTCACTGAAAAAACCATAGGTTTTAGGGACAGTTATAGTTACTTGGACATTGCACTCGTACAAAACCCGTGAAATTCCCCCGTTATAGTTAGTTCAGCTAACTATAACTCGCGCCCCGCAATGCACTGCTGATGACGTCACATATTACATCACTCATGACATGGTCAGTGACATCACTGATGACATCACTGATGACATCTCAAATGACATCACTGATGACATCATCCACGTGATAATCTGATGCACCTCCTCACACCCTAATATAATCTTTGATACACCCACTCTAAATTACAGACTGCCATTCGCAAAACCATAGACACTCCAACACCAATAACTACATACCCACTCACTGATTCTTAGGTCTACACACACACATCCACTCACTCACCCGTACAGTCACTCATACTTACGGTCACTCAGTACAGGACTATCATATGCACTCTTACTCCTATATAGACACTCAAACAACGCCACTCATCCATAGAGATACTCACACACCTAGTCAGTCATGCAAATAATTAAACACACTGCCATTTACTCACCTATACAGTTATACACACACCAGCTCACTTACTCATACAAATAGTAGCACATTGTTACGCTCTTATACAATCACTGATACAAGCACACAATCATCCATACAGCCACTATCACAATCACTCACTCTTGCTTATAGCTATTTATATACTCCAACACACATATATACTGCCTTTCACATATGTAGTTACTCACACATGTACCACTGGGACATACATTCACTCACTAACACACTCTTACACACACTTACCCACCCATACAGTCTATCACAGATGCACTCTTGAAACCATCCACCCAGTGAATCACCCCCTCACACATCTATGCACAGAGTTGCACACACCCCTCCCACACAAACACTCAGGCACCCATACAGATACTCAGACAAGCATTCAATAACTCATATAGAAAATCATTTAGCTATTCACAAACACATGCAGCCACTTACACAGCAACAGACAGACGGATACAGACATACACCCAGTTTAGTCACTAACCCATGCATTCAGTAAGATACGTTAAATCACTCACTTATAGAGTCAGTCACGCACCTACTAAATCATCCATACAGACACTTAGACACCCACTCATTCTTCAATACGTCTTTTCCTATATATTTTAAAAATATTTAAACTTTACAGAAACACATAGTCACTGGATGATGTCATCAGTGATGTCATTTGAGATGTCATCAGTGATGTCATCAGTGATGTCACTGACCATGTCATGAGTGATGTAATATGTGACGTCATCAGCAGTGCATTGCGGGGCGCGAGTTATAGTTAGCTGAACTAACTATAACGGGGGAATTTCACGGGTTTTGTACGAGTGCAATGTCCAAGTAACTATAACTGTCCCTAAAACCTATGGTTTTTTCAGTGAATATATATATATATACATATATGTATATATACATATATATATATATATATATATATATATTCACTGAAAAAACCATAGGTTTCAGGCACGTTATAGTTTGAAATTAGCATTTAAAAAACCTTAGAAATTCACTGAAAAAACTTGGCACTTTAAATATGGGGTGGAAATGATGAAAGAAACATGTGATCAAGGCCCTGCGAGGCCGAAACGCGTCATGGCAGCACAGCAAAAATAAATATCAAGCACAAAGAAAAAGAGGAGTCCGTTTCCATCTTTTCCTTACCAAACTTAGAACCGTAACGTGGAACAAAGAATATCTGTTGATTGTGATGGACATTAGTTCATTATACACCAGTATTCGACACAGTGATGGGTTAACAGCAATCAAATATTATCTTGATTCCAGAGATATACAATGCTATCATCATAATGCCATGATTTTACAAATGATAGAACTGTGTTTGCTCAACAATTTTTTTCTATTCAATAGTGAGGTGTATCACCAGTTGCGCGGGGTGGCCATGGGGGCGTGCTTCTCTCCAAGCTACGCATGTCTCCATGTTGGCTGGTGGGAGGAGCATGTCCTCAGGCACACCCACAAGCAGCTGTTTGATGCGCATGTCATTGAATGGTGGCGCTTTATAGATGACATCTGTGTAATTTGGCATGGTACCTTGGAATCTGCAGAGAGTTTTGTTAATTCTATCAACAACAATAACTCCAATTTACAATTTACTGCACAAATTAGTGACCGCAGTGTGGAATTTTTAGATGTTGAAATTTATATCAGTAATGACACCATACAGACTAAACTACACAGGAAGGTCACGGCAGGAAATTCCATTTTACACGCCCATAGTGCCCACCCCAGACACCTCATTA
This sequence comes from Calotriton arnoldi, assembly GCA_963921515.1. NCBI lineage: Eukaryota > Metazoa > Chordata > Amphibia > Caudata > Salamandridae > Calotriton > Calotriton arnoldi. The sequence continues at coordinate 821,128 of CAWUFW010004763.1, forward strand.
AGAGTATTCCCTACGGTGAGTTTCTCAGAATAAAAAGAATCTGTAGCACTGAGATTGATCGCAGGGTTTGCCAAGCAGAAGCAGTTCAAAGGTTCTTAAAAAGAGGATACAACAGCAAGGATCTAGATATGGCTCTTTCCAAAGCCAACACCAATGAGACGTCACTAGTTATTGCTAGTCATGCTGAGTCTGTGACTAGTAATACTAATTCAGGTGACGTTAATACGATAAGACTCATAACCACATTCAGTGATCAAGAATCCCAAGTTAGAAAGATCATACTCAATAACTGGCACATTGTAAAAACTGATTTAACTCTTTCGCACATATTGCCAGACTCTCCCTCCATCACATTTAGAAGGGCGCCCTCTATGAGGGACACTTTAGTGAGGTCTAGTCCAGAGGTCATGATGACATCCACTACTTGGCTATCCAACAGAACAGGTTTTTATAAATGCAGTGTTTGTCGAGCCTGCAAATTTGGCACAAACAAACAAGAATACTCAGATGCATTTGATCCAACACCTGTTAAGATCAAAGGCATGTACACATGCCGCACTGACTTTGCGGTCTATGTACTAGAATGCACTTGTCATCTCAAATATGTGGGGAGCACGAAGCTACAGGTATTTAACCGTATCCTGCAGCATTTGCGTGCCATTGTCAATACGGATCATACCTACCCTGTTGCTCGACATTTTAATCTAGTACACAACAATAACTTAAAAGATTTAACTTATTTTGTTATTGATGCTGTCCCTAAATCGCCCAGAGGTGGAAACAGAGAAAGGAAGTTGCGCCAATTAGAGACTAATTACATCTTGACACTTGACACTAAGATGCCAAATGGATTAAATACGGGCGAGGATATGCACAATTTTTTGTAAAAGGCTATAATCATGCTAGTGTTCTGCATTCACCCGGGCATATAGGTAAGAACTTGTCATGATTGGTTGTGTACAAAGAAATGACCTATATGGAAACATGCATGTATATATTGTATTATATATTTTTTAGCCAAGGGGCTCTTCTTTTTTTTTTTTCCGACTATTGGGACCGTGCTATTTACCCTCGTTTTACCTAGTTTTAGCCAATATTTTAGGTTTTAACTGGTTTTATGGGAATTTTATGACTCGGTTTTAGTCGGTTCAGTGAAGGCTTATCTTTGGCTACCTAAAATATATATATATATATATATATATATTTATTTATATACATGTTTATATACATATATATAGCTGTATTTATACCTATATCATTGATGTTTTGTCTACTACTTATCATGCTGCTATTTCTTGGTACTGTAACTGCGAATTTGCACATTTTTCTTTACCAATCATTATGCTGCTATGTCCTGGTACTGTAACTGCGTATTTGCACACATTTTTTCCATGCAGGATTTAACCTTGCACTTTATGTCAGTACCTACTATAGAGCCATCCATCATGCTGCTATTTCTTGGTACTGTAACTGCTAATTGGCACATTTTTCTTTACCAATCATTATGCTGCTATGTCCTGGTACTGTAACTGCGCATTTGCACATTTTTTCCATGCAGGATTTAACCTTGCACTTTATGTCAGCACCTACTATAGAGTCAATGTATTCACATTGATGCGGTCTGGCTTGGCTATCTATGCCACATGTCTCTCACTACATGGTTTCCCGTTTGGTATGTCATGCCCATTAGTCTTGGGTATTTCATGCATTTTATGCTAGTGATGTGCCCTTTAGATATTCACTTTTTAGAAATTACCGGCTGTCTCAATCCTGTACCTTTTGAAGCTATGATGTTTGAATAGCTACAATTTTATGTGTCCCGCACAGCACTTTATACTGCACTAGCACTTTTATTTTAGCACCTTAATTCCTCATGGCAGACTTTGCAATTTTTAATGGTAATTTGCAGTAGCAGAGATGTGATGAATCTTAATTGTACTGTTACTATTTATTACCCATACAATTTTTGGCCACTTGGCTTCATGTTTAGAATTTGATCAGCATTTACTATCTATGTTACTATAGTAGGCATTTAGTTCCATTAATATGTACTTGTTGCAAATGCCCATTTTTGCGCAGTATAGTATGCCTTCTATGTCTGTCATTATAGGAGGAGTGGCTAATTGTATAGCACGTTATTATTTAAGACACGTCAACACACTGGCACGTCATGTGATCAAGACCGGGGTAACCCGGTCGAAACGCGTCATGCAGTGGAGATCCTCTGATCAATAAAGCACATATCTCACTGAAAGCTGTTTGTGGTCTGTACCTGATTTCCTGTTCGTAAGGAACTTGGCCCAGGATTTGCAAGCTCATATATATATATATATATATATATATATATATATATATATATATATATATATATATATACATATATATATATATATATATATATACACATATATATATATATACATATATATATATATATATATATATATATATATATATATATATATATATATACACCAGCTCCCCACAAAGTAGATATGGCCAGCACTCTCGTTATTTTAAATCTATTAAAGATTTATTGGCGAAAAAAGATTCACAATCAAACGCGTTTCGGCAATCCTGCTTTTGTCAATGTCGGCAACCCCGTTGTCATAACAACCTTTAAACACATGATTGTGACATCGATTAGGAAACGGACAAAATAATTGCTATAATTCTATGGGCGCCATCTTAGAACATGTTGTGGGACATGATGCTACACTCTCTTGAGCTGAAATATTCGCCCGAATATATAATTCATTCAACAATGCATCGTAAATACAATCGAAATCAGAGAGTGTAAAATCAATCTAAAATAAAGCGCATCCTATGTACAATATTTACATTTTATACATTAGCGTCGTATTGCTATGTACATATTTACATGGTAATTCGTGTGGGGACTATTCAATTCATTTCATTAACCCCGCTCAATGCGATTCCTCGTCACTTCCAAACAGACCTGAGCACTTAATATCGCCCTCAATGGGCAAGTGAACGGTTATTGTTATCATAATTGATAAGCTCCATCTGTGGAGGATAGGTGATCTGTCTCTCCCCTCTCTAACTGTTTAACATGATTTACAGTGTTGTTATACCGCCCTGAATGGGCCTACAGTTGTTACACAGGATATTGCACTCCCTCCAGTCCCTTCAATACGTTCTCGACTGGCCCAACAATTCTGGTGGAGCAATTAGGTCCCAAGGAGTACAGCGAGTTCCTCCCCACTATTCAGTCCTCCCGGAAATTTGCATTGGAGGTCTATAATGAACCTTGACTCTAGCCTCCTAAGTCTCCTCTCCCTGTCCCCTCCTCTGACATCTCTGGGGACATGGTCTAGGCAGTGAAATTGCAGCAGTGATCTGTCCTTCATATGGTGGCTGGCAAAGTGCTGCGCCACCGGATAGTTCATGTCATTGCTAGCAATGGCCCTCTGATGTTCCAGGACCCTCAACTTCACCTGGTTAATGGTGCTCCCCACGTATCTGAGGTTGCACGGACATGTTAGACAGTATACCACATGTGTGGTACTGCATGTCATAAACTTTGTGATCGTCTTCGCTGCTTTCATCCCAGGCACCTCATATGCCGTGACCCTCTTACTGGTGGCACATGCCCTGCACTTACCACAGGGAAAGGAGCCCCGTAGATCGCCCAAACCTTGTTGTTGCCTCACCACACCCAAGTGACTTTCTACTAAGTGATCTTTAATAGACCTCGATCTTCTGAAAGTGATGCCTGGTCTCTCCGGTAGGTCTTTCCCAATGATTACATCCGATTTAACAATGCGCCAGTTCCTATTCATGATTGTCCTTACCTCACTGGCCGCATTCGAATATTGGGTAGTCATTCTAAAGTTGTTAGTCTCTGCATTCTTTTTGTGTTCCCTTGCACCCTGTATGAGGTCAGTCCTTTTTATTGTGAGTACCTTCAAATGAGCTGCCTGTAGTGTTTTCCTTGAGTAAGCCCTCACTCTGAATCGACTCAAGCTCTGATCTGCCGCTTCTAAGTAGTCTTCTGGCCTAGAACTGTTCCTTTTGATCCTCAAGAGCTCCCCATAAGGGATGCTCTGGATCAGGTTACGCGGATGACTGCTCCTTCCGTGGAGGACCGAGTTGCCCGCTGTCTCTTTTCTATATAATGCTGTATGCAATCTGTTGGCAATCACAAAGACTCTTAGATCCAAGAAGGTTACTTGTGTGGTGCTCATTTCCCATGTAAACTCTAGATTCAAATTGTTCTCATTAAGGCTGGAGACATACTGCTTGGCGAATTCCATCGACCCTCTCCAAATTATGAAGAGGTCGTCGATGTACCGCCTCCAACATACAACATGATCCACCCATTCTTCCACCGTTTCGGCCCAGGCCACCCGCTTCTCCCACCAGCCAACGAAAAGGTTCGCATAACTGGGGGCGAAGCAGGTGCCCATTGCCGTACCCTGTATCTGTCTATACTTCTGGTCCTGGAAAAGAAAGATGTTATTATGTAAACAAAAGGAAATAAACTCTTCCAGCATTCTGCTGTGTTCCAGGAACTTCAGAGGCCTTCCCCTCAGGAAGAATCTTATTGCTTCCAGCCCATCTGTGTGCCTTATGCTAGTATACAGACTTGACACATCAAGAGTGACCATCACAAAGTCTGCTTCCCATTCAATACCCTCTATCTGTCTCAAAAAGTCTTTGGTATCCCGTGTATACGAGGATAACTGTAGTACAAAGGGGAATAGGAAGTGATCCACATATCTCGACAGGTTCTCTGTTAAGCATCCTATCGAGGAGACTATAGGGCGTCCTGGTGGTCTAGTTGCACTCTTGTGGATCTTCGGTAGGTGGTAAAATGTAGGGATCCTCGGGTGCTTGTTTTGTAGGAACTGGTATTCTTCTGTAGATAAAATCCCCTTCCGAAACCACTTCACTATCATACTCTCGAATGCTTGTATGCTCTGGGTGTATTCTATTTCAGTCACTTTGGTGCATTTTGCTTCATCACTTAGCTGTCTCAATGCTTCATTACAGTAGTTCTCCCTTGTTTGTAGAACTATGTTTCCCCCCTTGTCGGATGGTTTCACTATAATCGTTTTATCACAATTCAGATCTTTTATTGCTTTTCTCTGCTTATACGATAAGTTCCATTTACATGGGGGTTTGTCCTTCATCCTTAGTTCTAGTAAGTCTCTATTGACGTTATCCGAGAAAATGTCAATTGCATCTACCGGTGTTTGTGGGTAGAATTTCGAAATCGGTTTGAACGGGCTGGGTGCGCCCACCTGAGCTACCCCATATGTCTCTTGCACCTCCTGTAAATCACCAGTAGTATGAGTGCCCAGGCCCTCTCCCAGTCTTAATTCTTCCATAGTCGCGAGGGTTTCCAGGTCACTAACTGTCAAAATGTCAGTCTCTTCTGCCACATCTGTGATCATCACTCTTCCCTCAGTTTAAAGTATAACTTCAGCTTCCGGATATATTTAAATAAATCTATCCTCGTCTGTGTGTACTCGAAACGTTCAGTGGGGCAAAAAGTGAGACCCAAGGTTAGTACGGATTCCTCCGTGCTTGTCAAATTCCTTGTGGACAGGTTGACAATCGTAAGATTGTTCTCCTTCATTTCGCGGTCCTGCCCCTCCTGCTTCTGGCGTTCGAAGGGCCTGTTCCGGTGTTTCCTGCCCCCTCTCCTCGTGACTCTGTGGTTTTCGTCTCCGGTGGTCGTCTTTTTCCTCCCCTCAGCCACGTTTGTCTGATCAGGCTGAACTCCTCCCAAAAAGGGTTCTGGCGTGAATTGCCCTGACCGGAGCTCTCTTCTTCCTCAGAGTGTTCAGCACTAGTCACCTCTGATTCTGAGGTGTCTCTGTGCTCCACCACTGGGCGTTTTCTTGCTTTCAGGTCACGTCTCGGGGCGTCGTACTTCCTAGCGAAGGTCAGTATTCTCCCCAGCTCATAATCCCTGGCGTCTCGCTCAAATTTCTGCTGTTTCCTTTCTTGAATTTGTTTCTCATATAAAGTTAACCGTTTCTTTATTGATTCCTTCTCCTCTAGATGTTTGGTGCTATCCGCAGTTTCCAAGATATTTTGCTCCAATGCTTCTATCTCTTCAAGCGCCCCTGCGCGATCTTTCCAAGCGAACTTCACTAATATTTGTAACATCCCTTGCGAGGAGCCCGCGGTATATTCTGCCCACTCATTTAATAATTCCGGGTCTGGGTTCTCGTACGCCGGAACCGTGTAGATTCTAAGGCCCCTAGGCACCCGGTTAACGTCAATATAGCTCTGTAAGCTGGTGGCTTCCCACCACTTACGTATTTCCCTCTCGTGCAGTCTTTCCAGTTGTTGATATTTACTTTTCAAACTCGCTTGGCCGGTGCTGGATGCTGCCCCCTCATATATATATATATGAACACCAACTCCAGTTTCCCTCCAGTCCCTGGATACCGACACAAGGACTCCGGTTTCAATTTAAAAAACTCTCGTTTATTTTCTCTGGTAACGCGTTTCGCCTGTCTCCACAGGCTTGCTCACACAATAAACGCCGCTGCCATAACCTCGTTTTAAAATTACAAGCTCCCGATCACGTGGTCCGTTACTTCCATTGCAATGGAAGACAGACTCTATAACATTTCGTGATTTGAACAACCATGCAAGAGATGTCGTGTTGGTCTTTTTTCAATCATCTTAAATTCATTTTTTACACTTTTGATTCAATGCAAGACTTATTCAATAAAAATCGATTATTTGGAGTCTTTCATTTCCTGTACATGCAATATGCAATCAATGAAAAAAGTATTTCCTTTGGTTGAATTCCATTAGAGCTGGGGATTTAGGCAAGTGCCTGATTCATCCTACAGCTTTCAATCAAACATACACATCATATAAATAATTAAAATGTGCATACAGATTATAAATTATCATTAAAAAGTTTCCAATGTTAAGAACATAAAAGTACATATTAAAATCATATGCATTTCATATGTTTCCTAAACTGTAAAACCTCCAATAAGAATTCTCCGGCGGGACAACTCGGATAAAGTGCAAGTGCATCGTAATCAAAACATCTTCATTTTCATATCGTCTATATGGGTGATGAATAAATAAATAAATACACAATGTTAACTTTACGGTTAATATGTCAGAAGTAGTGTAAGTTAAAGTGCAAGTGCTTCTTTCAATCTCTACTCTGAAGTGCAAATTCAGACTTATAGTCAATACAGTACATACAATGATAAAGTGCAAGTGCTTAACCAGCAGTTGATCCATTATTTATCACCAATTTGGCAATATTGAACCGCAGGACAATATGAAAAATTGCTAGTGCATTTTAGAATATATCTTCACAATGACCTTCTCTCATAGTCTCCAATGACCCCGCCTTTAAATAAATAGGTAATTTAATTACATCAATATTTCAACATATTGACACCCTGACTCCAAATACTAAAATCATACAATGTCTTCCAATTATTTTGCAACTTCCTTTCAACACGTCTAACCCATTTGTCAATCTCATTATGGATTTAAGGAGCTTGTCGTTAAAATGAGCCATCTGTTCTGGATATTACTAGTGGCCTAGGTGCACATGCAAATCCTCATCTGTATTCAATTCCGACGGGATTCTGGTGTTGAATAGCATTATGTATTTTGATTCCAGCTGTCGCAATTTTTTCTGTCTATTTCCCCCTCTTCTCATTTTTGCCACCTGGTCAACTGCAAAAAAGGTTAGATCTTCTAATTTGCCCTTGTGGATCTCATTTATGTGTCGTGCCACAGGATAGGTTTTATCATTATTTTTGACTGCCCGCATATGTTGGAGAATGCGAACATGGACCATGTGAATGGTGCTTCCTACATATAGTTTTGGGCAGGAGCACTGTAAGATGTAAACTACATGGTCACTTCGGCAGTTCAAAAAACATCTAATTTTCCATGGGTTTGCCATTAGTGGGGACATGACTGATTTGGCATTTTGGGCAATTGTGCAGGCTCTACACTTTTGGCATTTATAAAAACCTGAGTTCGCCCTCAACCAACTCTCCGGTTTTATTATTTCTGGACTACTGTCTACCAGCTCTTGTCTCATGGATTTAGCTTTTTTAAATGTCACCTGCGGCCTCCGTTTTACCACTGTACTGAGCATTGGATCACTTCTTATTAGGTGCCAGTGCCTACTCACACAATCTCTCACCTTTGTGTGGTAGGCACTGTACCCAGTGATTAACCTCATTTCCTCATTGCCCTGTCTTTTTGTTTCTTCCTTTTTTTCTTTTGGTTTTAGTAGGACATCTCTTTTAATACCACTAACCTTCTGTAGTGCTTGTTTGAAAACCTGATCTTTGTAACCCCTTTCTTTGAATCTCCTAGTTAGGCTAATCTGAGCATCCTCTAGTGCCTGCCTCTCACTACAATTTCATTTCATCCTAAGATGCTCAGCATAGGGGATGCTCATTTTTAGTTTGATGGGGTGAAAACTGTCCGCGTGCAGGATGGAGTTTCCTGCCGTTGCTTTTCTGAATGTGCGTGTATGTAATCTGTTGTCTCTTACATAAATTTCTAGGTCTAGAAATGTTACTAGGGACCTAACAATGGTATCTGTGAATTCCAAATTTAGTGTGTTGTTGTTAAGCTGACTAACAAAACTTTTTGCAGATTCCACTGATCCTTCCCAGACCACAAAAAGGTAATCAATTAACCTTTTCCACACAATCACGTTCTCATTCCACTCCTTGGCGTGATCAACCCTGAGCACCTGTTCCTCCCACCAGCCCATATGCAAATTGGCATAGCTGGGGGCGAAGCAGGTGCCCATGGCCGTTCCGCGAACTTGTTTGTAAGTTTCATTCCCAAACATAAAACAGTTATTTTCTAGACATAATCTGCCCATTTCAATCAGCATTCTTGAATGCTGATAGGAAATGTGTCGTGTATCCAAGAAGTGACGCATAGCATTCAATCCTGCCTCATGTTCAATGCTCGTATATAGTGAAGTAACATTGAGCGTGATTAACAGATAAGTGTCTTTCCAGGTCAGTGTTTCAATTTTACTTAAAAATCTCGGGTATCTTGTATATATGCAGGAAGTTTTGTAACAAACTCCTGCAGAAAGTGATCCAGTTATATAGAAGTTGTCTCAAATAGGCTACCAATGGCGGAAATGATAGGCCTGCCAGGTGGTGTTTCCTTATTCTTATGAATTTTGGGGATTAAGTATAAAATCGGTGTCACAGGATTGTCAACCTTTAAGTATAAGTATTCACCTTGGGATAACATCCCAAGTCCCCTCCAACGTGCAAGATCTTTATGGAATTTATTTTTCACCTCTAAGAGGTTGCTGTGTGGAACCTTTACATAACAACTGTTGTCTCTAAGTTGTGATTTTGCTTCCTGATTGTACATTTTTAGTGGCCAAAGGACCACATTCCCTCCTTTATCTTATTCTCGGACCACTATGTCCTTATTCTTTTTAATTTTTTCCATGACTTGATTATATTTCCTGTCATGAAAACTATTTTCTTTTTTGAAATTCTTACTTGATGTCAGGGCTAGATCTTTCAAATCTTTAATCACAGCATCAGAAAAAGAATCAATCAAATCTTTTGGCACATTGGGTACAAATGTGGATGATGGTTTAAAGTTAGTCTTTACGCCTCTATAAATGTCCAATCCTAAGACTCCTGCTGTTTCTCTCGGTGTCCCTTGTGGCTGTAGGCCTTCACATTCTGTTTCAAGTTCATGAAGTTCATGTAGAATATGCGAATCTCCCACTTCCAAATGCAATGTTTCCTCCGGAATATCCTGTGTGCTTTCAGATTGGTTTCTTTGAAAAAAGAATTTCCTTAATTTCAGTTTTCTCACGAACTTGAAAAAGTCAATGCGGTTCTGGCTATAGTCAAAATTCGTTCTCTTACAAAATGATAGACCCAAGGCTAATATATTGTTTTCCTCTTCTGAGAGCACCAAATCGGTTAAATTGATGACGGTGGCTGGATCGCATCTTACTTCTGTTTGCATTTTTCCTTGGTCTTTGTTCCCGATCTGAGTTCCATTCCCTCCTCTCCTGTTTTTGCGCCTCCTTGCTGATTTTTTCCTTTTTGGTATTGTGTCCTCTTTCTGTTGTTTTGTGTCCGATCTATGCCTAAAAAAAGAAATTCATCAACAACAGTCGGAGTTATTCCAGCGCTCTGGGATGTGCCTGCGCCATCATCTTCAGAGCCCGTCTCCACATCAGAGCTCATTAGTGAACTTCTCTCGGAGGCACTATCGGTTCCTATGTTTTGGCATCCTTGTTTTCTCCCTGTCGTTGCTTTTCCAGACAACTTCTGCCTCCTAATACTATCAAAGCGGCAGGCAAAGGTGTAAATCTGCCCCTCTGATAATCCAGCTTATCTCTCAGGAATTTAGTAGCCTTTCTGTCCCTTATGGTCTGTTCATGTTTTTTAGCCTTGCTAGTAATTCCGTTTCAAATTTAACCAGATTCTCTGCTTTCATAATTTGTGATAATTCGGCTTCCACACTTTTGATTTCTTCCAATATCTTTCCTATGTCCTTACGTGCATACTTGATGAGAATCTTCATCATATTGCTTGAGGAGTCTGCATTGTTAGCGGCCCACTCCTTTAACATCTCCGGATCTGGGTCCTCGAATGTGGGGGCCACTAGAATTCATAGTCCCCGTGGGATTCTCCCGACTTCCATATACTTTTCAAGGGACTTGACCTCCCACCATTTAGAGACTTCTCCTCGTTTAAGTTTTTCTAGTTTTCGCATCAAGTTCTGCACATTAGCTTCATGGGTGACATTTTGCGACCCTTCTTTGCGACTTTCAATTATCTCTTTATTGTCATCAAACACAGAGTTTGCTGCCTCCTCCCGTTCTTGTAGCCACATATCCATGATGGCTTTACTTCTACACACGTTTATTTTTACACCGTTGATGATTCTTCGAGAGTTGCAGAACAGAATTTGCTGTTTATGTCCTGACATGCACCTGTGGATTGAGGTATGTGGGAAGTACCAAGCTACAGGTGCATGTCAGGATATTGCAGCATCTTCGGGCTATTGTGAATGGTGATGACAATTATCCAGTGGCTAGGCACTTCAAGCTGATCCATAATAATGACTTGGGTTGCCTTAGTTACTATGTAATAGCCGCAGTTCCCAAACCATGCAGAGGAGGCAATAGAGAACGCATCCTTCGTCAATTGGAATCTCGGACCATTTTAGAACTAGACAGTAAATCACCTGAAGGTCTGAATAACACGGAAGATCTACATACCTTTTTATAGTTTTTGAAAGTGAATGTTGATAAGATTATCTGGAGTCTATCCCGTAGTACACCCATAGCCTGTGTGAGCCGCAGGTCGAACCTTATGTCTAAATTAACCTGATTCCACTACTCCAATGCCAATACACACACACCTCTGGTTTTGTCATAAGCATATCTGTTATGAAATGAAATGAAATGAAAAGGGGATTTGTAGAGCGCATGGTTACCCTGGAGCATCCCAGCGCTATGTGGTGAAAGAGAGGTCGAGCTGACGGCTAGGTGAATAGCCATGTCTTCAACAGCTTCCGGAAGCCGAGATGGTTTGATTCCCTTCGAAGATGGAGAGGGAGGGAATTCCATAACTTGTAGGCATTATAGGAAAATAGCCTACCACCGCTTCTAGCTCTCTTAATTCTTGGCATTTTGGCTAAACGGAGGGAGTCGGATCGAAGACTTCTAACGGCTTTGTACGGATGGATCAGGTTTTTAAGGATGGGAGGTCCATTCCCTTCCAAAGACTTATGGGTCACGCAAAGGGCCTTAAAGTTGATCCTTTCCTGCACCGGGAGCCAGTGCAGCGCGCGCAGCGCGGGCTTGGCCGAGCAGTGACGATTAGTACCCGTAAGTAATCGGGCTGCCGAATTTTGAACAGTCTGGAGTCTGGTAATCACTGCTTTGGGGGACCCAAGGTATAGGGCATTACAGAAGTCGATCCTGGATAGGATCAAGGCTTGAATCAGGAGCTTTTTGGCTGGGAATGGAAGTACCGGGAGTATTTTTCGGATCAATTTAAGCATGCCATAGCAGGCGGCAACCGTCTTCCTGGCTTGAATTTTAAAGGTCAGATCTTGGTCCAGCCATATGCCCAGACTTTTTATTTCGGGCTTTGGGTCCGGAGCAATGCCCATGCAGGATGGCCAGATAACATTCAGATTAGTGCTAGGGTAGTTACCCAGAAGCATTATTTCAGTTTTTTCGCCGTTGAGTTTGAGATGGGAGAAACTCATCCATTTTGCCACTTCTGCTAGGCAAGTGTGGAGGTCGGTGGAAGACTGATTAACTTGGTTCAATGCCACGACCAGCTGTGTATCGTCAGCATAAGACACAATGTGAACTCCAAAAGGGGCTACTGTATCCGCCAAAGGGGCCATATAAACATTAAACAATGTCGGGCTCAGGGAAGAGCCCTGAGGAACCCCACATTGCAAAGGCAGAGGGTCGGATACAATATCGTCTTCGAACACCTGGAAGGTCCTGCCTTCCAGGAAAGATTCGATCCAGGAGAGAGCCAGGCCTCTAACTCCTACATTCCTGAGACGGTGAACCAAAATTTGGTGGTTCACCGTATCAAAGGCCGCGCTTAGGTCAAGGAGGATAATGGCCGAGGAGCCTCCTGAGTCAAGGATCTTCCTTGCTTCCTCCACCACCATAAGTAAAGCGGTTTCAGTCCCTTGACGTGGGCGAAAACCGGTTTGAGATGGGTGGAGCAGATCATGTGACTCAAGAAATGCTGAAAGAGTAGTGTTGACATATTTTTCAGCGATTTTACTCACTCCTGGAAGGAGCGAGATGGGCCTATAATTACCAAGATCCTTAGGGTCAAGGTGAGGTTTCTTCAATAAGGCTTTCACCATAGCTCTTTTCCAGTCGGACGGGATCAGGCCCGAGGTAAAGGAGGCGTTGAGCATATTAAGGATGTAAGGGGCAACAATAGGGACGGCCAATTTCAAAATATTTAGAGGAGCGGGGTCAAGTGGGGACCCACTTTTAACGGAGGCCAATATGGGTAACAGGGAATCCAAAGACAGGGGTTCAAAGACCTCCAAGAGGGGTACATTCTTAGCTTGGGAAGGATGAATGGAGTTCGTGATAAATGCGTTATCTTTCACCGGAAGGTTTTTTAGAATATTTTGTACTTTTGCAAAGAAGAATTGAGTGAGATTATTGCACCGAAATCCCGACCGATCAGGGAAAATCGGTGGGTCAGGAACTCTCAGTAACAATTTAGTGATCCGAAAAATTTCTCTGTGAGAGTTTGCTGCAGAAAGGATCTGCTCCTCGAAGTAGGATGATTGTGCCTTTCTGATTTCCGCCTTATATAACTGCAAGGTTGCTCTGTATTCTGCTTTCTTATTAGACGAGTATTCTTTCCTCCAGAGCCTCTCCCTCTTTTTACATAATTTTTTGAGGAGACGTAACTCGGGGGTATACCATGCTGATATATTAGATCCAGTCTTTTTTTGAAAAGATTTTTTTGGAAGCACCAAATTGAGGGATCCTTCGATCCAGGAGGTGATGCGGTTATAGGCTGTTACCGGGTTGGTGTGTGGGGCAGGAAGGCTCTTATTAAGTTCCTGAGACCATTTCTCTACTGAGATCTTAGACCAGGGAAGATTGAACGCTCGAGAGGGCTGAGTATGACCTTGAGTACAGATCGGAGACCATAGGAAAGGGACTAAGAAATGGTCCGACCAGGGTAGAGGGATGGGAGGTTTCCCTATTATGTCATTCAGCGTGGAAAAAATTGGGTCAAGAAGATGACCCTTGGAATGTGTAGGTAGGAGGACTTTTTGTTGCAATTGATAGGACGCAAGGTCTTGAGTAAGATCAGTGGCAATCAATGCCGAAGGGTCATCAAAATGGATATTGAGATCCCCAAGAAGCGTAAAATTGGCATTGGTATTAACAAGGTCACTAGTTGCCTCCAATAGGGAATCACAAAATTGACCCATCCTCCCTGGAGGACGATAAATAAGAATCCCTGAAAAGGACAGTGCCGGGGTAAATTCAATAGAGAAGTGAACATTCTCACATTCTACTACTGGGCTACCTAGCAGGCGGCAGGTCAAGTGGTTTTTATAGATGATGGCAATGCCACCACCTATACCTGTCTTTCTATCTAATTTTTGAATGCAGTAGCCCGGAGGAAGGGCTCTGACAATATCCGGTTCTGAGCTTACCGAGAGCCACGTCTCAGTGAGAAATAGCACTTCTGGATCAAGATCAGATAATAATAATTATATCTCGGTGGAATGTTTCGGAAGGGATCTGCAATTCAGCAACAGAAAGCTAAAATGTTTCTCTGTACGGACTTGTGTATGAAAGGTCATTGGGGGCTCAAATAAGCAATGTGAACATTTCTTCTGGTTATTCTCTAATATAATGGAGTGAATACATTGAGGATCCAGTGCTATGTTTAGCGATTTCAGCTGAGCTGGAGAGTAGACATATTGGGCTAAAGGATGGGGGACAGGGGGACTGGCCCCTGGGCCTGGATGGACGCGGACGGGCGCAGACGGGCTTGCCTTAGGCGCACCCGCAGCGCGCGTCCGCTGCGCGGTCGCATCAGCTGTGACTTATAAGCGTCCTTAACGAGGCTCAGCAGCTGAAGCGCTGACCCTACGCATGCGCGCTAATGCCCTCCCTCAAGCTGAGACACAGCTCCCCAGTGCAAGTGCAAGTAAAAAGATTTAAAGGAACATCAAATTCATGCAATTGGTTAAAAACACGATATTTAGAAACAGAATAGCAGCAGAAGACGAGCGAAGGGGTATTTTAAAAAGAGCTTTACAGGCTATAAGGAGCGGGAGGATCTCCTGTACACTACCAACAGGTACGACCTCTCTAACAGCCGCTGCGCGGTCGCATCAGCTGTGACTTATAAGCGTCCTTAGCGAGGCTCAGCAGCTGAAGCGCTGACCCTGCGCATGCGCGCTAATGCCCTCCCTCAAGCTGAGACACAGCTCCCCAGTGCAAGTGCAAGTAAAAAGATTTAAAGGAACATCAAATTCATGCAATTGGTTAAAAACACGATATTTAGAAACAGAATAGCAGCAGAAGACGAGCGAAGGGGTATTTTAAAAAAAGCTTTACAGGCTATAAGGAGCGGGAGGATCTCCTGTACACTACCAACAGGTACGACCTCTCTAACAGCCGCTGCGCTGGTCGCATCAGCTGTGACTTATAAGCGTCTCTTAGCGAGGCTCAGCAGCTGAAGCGCTGACCCTGCGCATGTGCGCTAATGCCCTCCCTCAAGCTGAGACACAGCTCCCCAGTGCAAGTGCAAGTAAAAAGATTTAAAGGAACATCAAATTCATGCAATTGGTTAAAAACATGATATTTAGAAACAGAATAGCAGCAGAAGACGAGCGAAGGGGTATTTTAAAAAGAGCTTTACAGGCTATAAGGAGCGGGAGGATCTCCTGTACACTACCAACAAGTACGACCTCTCTAACATCTCTTTCTAATAATCAATTCAATATATGTGATAAGAAAAATACCCTATATTCTTAAAATTAATATTGCTGCTATTTGACTATACCACTTAATGTATTGAAACACAATATTATAGGTTGAAATATCCCTATTCTGCTGCTATCCATCCCTTCTACAGTTTTTATGCATTTGCACATTGTTCGTTTAACTCTTTAACTAATATTTTTTAGCACTGGCACTTTTAATGACAGGGCTTTCAGTCCTGTCAATTAGCACTTAAGTATCATGTTGGGAGCACCAAAATATTCGTATATGTGCTAGAAGTTATTCTGGTCTGAGTTTTTTAGTCTGGTTAATTCCTATGAAAGTAACAATTGGCACAATACAATGGTGACAAATTATCTTGTGGCGCATTTTGCACAAACTTCGATGTTTACTTGTTTATATAATGCATTTATGCAGCAATATTGAAGGTTGTTTTTTCATTATTCATTTTACATACAATGAAGACTGTTTTTATATTTTTACATTCTATGCGTGAAAGGATTTTTTATAGTAGAAAAGTATGTTCCTTTTCTCTTTTATAAAAAGATCACTTTTAATTATGTGTTTTATATAAAAATATAACTGTACTTTTTAGAACAAGTATTTATCATATGAAATTGATAGTATATTTCAATATGATTTAAAACAGTATATATATCTAACATGTGGCACATTGTAGTGTTGAAAACGCATAAATAACAAGTCACCATTTACTGTGTACACAAGGTATAAACACAGAGAAATTAGCAGACCAGTCAATGCACATAACATGGTTAAGCACAGTATTTTGTTTATGTCTATTCTTAGAGTTCAACACATGACATGGGTGTATTTTACTATGCATAATAAAAATGGTAGGCGGACTGCGTTTCCGCATGTGATCAAGGGCATTCTACTGCCCGAAACGCGTCATACGGCTACTCGCAAAATATAGAACTTACATTGCCACACAATTTGGGTCCGTGACTCTGTTTTCCTCCGACGCTAAGCAGGAAGGAGTCTACAGCTTGTTTATAATATATATATATATATATATATATATATATATATATATATATATATATATATATATATATATCTTACTACCTCTGACAATGCATTGAAGCAGTTTACAGCAAGTATCACACTAGTCAGGAACCAAGGGTTCATGGTTAGAGCCGGAGGTTAATTGGCTATTGGATTTAGGGCCTTATTATGAGTTTGGAGGTCCGACCGCTGTAGAACCACGTCTGCCCCCTCCAGCAGCCCACAGTGCTGATGGTTCACAGACCATCGTATTAAGAGTTGATCACGGGGCCGACGGCGTGGAGGCTGGGATCTTGCGGCAGTGGTGAGTGCATTTTCCAAATATATCGATGCCTGTGTGTGCATTTCGACTGCATATGTGTCGGATTCACACATATGCATGATATATGTGGATAAGTACCATATACCCATTATCGGGGTTCAGCCTATATGTGGGCAGTCCTGGCAATGGGTATATGGAAAAGACTCACCTGTAATCACCACACACAGGGTCATAATCCATGGGGTGAAGATCCTGCTGGGAAGGGGGGACATGGAGAGAGGGATCCACGTCGGACTCTGCCTGGAAGAAGAAAGGGGTGTGTACGCACCCCAAATCCTTCGACACCGCCACCTTGAAGCAGGCGGTCGGACCACCACGGTCCGCTTGTGGTGCATCTCTCCTATACCACCCGACGGTGGCTGCCTTTCCATGATCGTGAACCCAGCGGTCTGCTGGCGATCTCGGTGGTCCAGCGGCGGTCTTCCCAAAGCCAATATACCCAACTCGTAATACGGTGGTCGGACAGCTGAGCTCTCCACGCTCGGACTGCCACCGCTGATACGGCGGTCCATGGTACAGCCAAACTTGTAATAAGGCCCTTAGTCTAGTGCTCTCAATGACAACACTTAGGGGCTTATTATGATGTTGGTCGGAGTTGCCTCTGACCGACACTGTCTTGGGACCGACCGACCTCCGGTCGGCGTTTCCGACCGCCTGATTACGCTGCGACTGAACACTGTTCCGCCGGATACTCACATTTCTCTATGGGAGCCTGTGTTAAGGCCATAAACCGGCTGTAATACAGGCTCCCATAAAGAAATGGGGATGTGTGTAAAACCCTGCACTGTGTGGCAGGCACCCAATGTTGCCTGCCACACAGAGCAGGGATTTACAGGGGGGCACCCTAGGTACCCCCTCGGCCAACAACCATAGGCCGAGAAGGCAAGTTGCTTTCCAACAGTCTTTCCATGTCGGAAAGGCCGGCACGTAAAGGCTGTGGGAAATCGACATTGTAATCCCGACGGCAGAAACGCCGTCCATAGGGGATTGTGGTGCAGTTCTGACTGGCCAGAAGACTCAGAGAGCCAGTCAGAACTGCATCAGAATGACCGACCGGTTCACGCCCCCACCACCGACATTGTAATTCGGCGGTCTGACCTCAAACCGACCGTGTCGGTCGGAAAGCCTCCATTATATACATCTGTATTATCCACGTTTGTGGCTATGCAAGATGTGGAAAATGTGATAAACTGTTCAACATTACTTGTAAATATTAGTAACTAGTAAATATTTATGTGCCAAATATACGCTCACTCAAATACTTTAAGTATCAAATATATGTAGACAATTTGAATTCCCCAATTACATCTGAAGTGGTGATTTCAG
The DNA here is from genome assembly GCA_963921515.1 of Calotriton arnoldi. Lineage (NCBI taxonomy): Eukaryota > Metazoa > Chordata > Amphibia > Caudata > Salamandridae > Calotriton > Calotriton arnoldi. The sequence goes on from CAWUFW010004763.1 coordinate 839,313, forward strand.
TTGGACTCTAAATGCAAAATGGGCCTGCTCCATGGCGCAGGAGACTGGAGAACCAAGGCACGAAAAGCCCTGCTCCAGATGATGGAAGTGCTAGGCCTGGTAGACATGTGGTGCATCTATCACAAACATGAATGCACTTTCCTATTTTATTCTTCTGCAACAATTCTCTTTCCAGAATAGACTACTAGCACTCCCCAATGTCGTTATAGCGATTAGCGACCACCAAACTGTGAGAGTGGCATACTAGTTTCCCCAGCTAGTTGACTTTGTTAGGTTTGGGGATCCAATGGGACGAGCCTGGCGGGATCCCTGTTGGGGATTGGCTGTGGTCAGCCCTGTGTTAGATACTTCCTGTTTTTCGAAGTATGGGGGTGGGGGTGTTTGGGATTTGTTTGCATTATTTTTATTGTTATTATTATTCCTTTTTTTTATTCTTGCACACCTGCTACACGCCTTTCCCTTTGCCAGCCCTACCAACAACAAATGCTACCCTAGTGTGTTATGAGTGGCCATATAGTACACTCCCTGGATCTGCTTCATGTGGTATCCAGTAATGTAAGTGGCTTACTCGACAAGGTCAAGCGAGGGGAAGTTCTGAAGCATACTAAAAGGGTGGGGGCCGATGTCCTATCACTCCAAGAGACCCATCTAATGGGCAACAAGGTCAATGTATGGCCCAGTTCTGTTACACACAGGTTAACCACTCAGGGTTCACAAAGTCGTTCAGAGGCACATGCATCTTGATCAAGAATCAAGTTTAATTTCACCTTATTAAGACGTGGGTGGAGCACCACGGTTGATATACAGCTGTGATAGGTATGTTATATGGGGAATCCTTCACATTTCTTTTCATTTCTTTGCGTCTATGCCCCTCTTCCCCTTTGTCACTCCTTTGTTGACCTAATAACTAGGGTTTGGGGTGAACTTCTTGAGAGGCTCAAAGTGATTGGGGGTGACTGGAATGGTGTTATGGACCATTCGATGGATAGGTGGTGTCCACACTGGCCTCCCCCTGGATCTAGTAGAATTCCTCTGCCTTCCTTAGTGTCTGCCTTAGGTTTGGTTGACGTCAGGAGGGCTCAACACCCACTTCAAGAACACCTTTTTCTCCTCAGCACAAGACTCCTTTTCCCACCTTGACTATTTTATAATTCCGTGTTTTTATTTGCATAGAATTTCAGAAATCTCTGTCCTGGCTCTGGGACTCTCCGATCACTCACCAGTGGCCATCTGACTCCGCGTGAGCCGTCCGCGCCTGCTGTTCCGCTGGTGCTTGTCAACTTGGCACTTACTAAATCCGGTTAATAGACTCTGCACTGGGCACTCCATAGAGGAATATCTAGTAATTAACATTGGTTCGGTGACATCCTGGGTGCCGCTGTGGAAGGCTCTGAAATCCACACTACGGGGAGCGTATATTATCTTCTTACGAGGGAGAGGCGACATCTGGCACAGGACTTGGTGGATCTTGAGGTCCGGATGGCAGATTTAGATGTCCAGAGTCATATGGAGGTGTACGGCTGACACCTAGACAACTTGGTCTTTTGCATCAGCAATATCATCTCTGGTCTTTGTCAAATGGCAGGTAGTCTTCCTTGAGTTCTGGAAGTCACTTTAAGCTGGACAGGCGTTGCCTTCTTTTGCAGGGCCTTTGAAGCTGAAGACAGTCCAGTAGGGCTGGGGCCAAGTCAGTAGGCATCTTCAGGCTTTGCTGCATGGCGTCTTCTTTGTCTTTCTTCTTAGGTCAGCAGGAACTAGTTTTGTGGTCTGGGGAAGCCACCTAAATACTACATTTTGGGGGATTTTAAAGGAGTGTCAGGTAGGGCCAATGGGCACCTTACCTGGGGTGACTACAACCTCAATTATGCCACCCTCCGGTGTGAGGGGGGCATAGTCCTTGCCCTGATTGGAGGAGTCTCCCCATCTTCTAGATGGCGGGTACTGAAAGATGTGCTTCATCTCGCCTCCCCCACCTTAGGGGTAGGGTTGGCAGAGGTGGGCACACCTCCTATTCTTCCTAGGTTCTTCCACCGGTTTTCCCACCCAAAGTGGGGGTGTAAACCGGAGGTTGCCATCTGCTGTTAGCAGCAGAGGCTGGGGAATGCATTACAAAGCCGGCAGGTACTCTCTGCACTATAATCAAAACCACATCAAATACCAGGCAAAAAGCAGGGGCTAACTATGTCAAAAGAGGCATCTTCTCACAATTTCCCACATCCCCATTTTCCAACAATGGTTTTGCACTTTAAACTCCATCCTTAATTGTTTTCTCGGAGAGGACGGAACTCCCCTGATTGCCCTTGGTGTTTTCAATCTACTTACTGCGGGGGTATTGCTGCAGCAGATACTGAGTTGTATTATCAGGCGTTGCATCTTCTAATCATTAATGATTGGTGGTACGATATCCACGGCGACCCTGCATATGCATCTGAAAAATGGGTGATACTCCTCTCATTTCCTACCTATACAGTGGGTGCGACTGTGGTGGCCTACCTCCGGTGACTAGAATAGTTTTGACTCAATGGAGGCCCATACTTCGACGAATGGGATGGTGGGGGAGGCTGACACAGTGGGCGCCGCAGTGGCAGGGCCGCCTGCTGCCACAGGTGGCCGTATTGGAGGGGTTCAGGGGATGGGATCTGATAGAGATCTGAAAGAGATCTCCAATCTTGGCGATGTCATGGGGAGTACGGTCCTCAAGTCCTTTCAGACTTTGCAGGCAGAATACCAACTCCATCATAGCCAATTTTACAGCTACTTACAGCTCTGTTATGCACTAACTCTATACATTGATGCTCTGTGTGACCTTCCCGAATTGAACCCTCTGGACGGCAAACTTATTATTGGGGATCTAGGTGAACCCAAGATTGCAACAATTTACCAGATGCTCATTTCTATTCATTTGTACATGTTCACTGCTCTCTGACGGGCATGGGAGGCTGATGCAGGGGCTTTGGAAGAGGAAGATTGGACCAAGGCTTTGGGGGCAGCCCCAGACTGCGCCCATTGCAGCCGATCCAGCTCAGGTACCTTCACAGGGAATATTTCACTCATCACCAGCTATGGCGGATGGGTGTGATTGCCTCCACGACCAGTCTATGTTGTGATGTGGGGATAGCGCATTTTTGCATATCGCATGTGGCTGCCCTGCTCTTGAAAGCTTCTGGCGGAGTGACATCCTGTTTGGGTGGGGTCTTGGACTGGACAATCCTGATGGACCCGAAACACACTCTCCTTCACATCACAGATACACTGGGAGGTAATCACTTTAAGTTGCCGTTGGTGTTTCTGGGCCTGACGCTAGTGAAGCGAGACATAGCAAAAGAGTTGAGGGCCACGGCCCCCCGTCCCTGGATGTGTGGAAAAGGGCCTAGATTATTGCAGGGGTTTAGAGGTGGCGGTCTATAAGGCCCGGGGCTGTCCACAAAGAACCCTAAGATATGGAAAGCCTGGGCAGGCTACATTGGTATCGTGTTGGATCCCGTATGCTCTGTACGACAAATGGTGAATGATGAATTATGGGATAGGATGGAATTGACAGTAAATGGACCAGGTGATCTAATGGCTGGACATACTTTGTATCATAATGCGAGAATGTGGGTAGGGGTGGGGCAAAATGTGCAGGTATGTGCTTTTGTTTATGCATTTCTTTCTTATGATTTTAGTTTCCTTATTTGCTGGCCTAATGGGCCGTGTATGCATTGTCAAACCAATAAAATAATAAAGAAAGAATAGACTACGGCTTCTTTCTAGGTCCCTATCACCCTGGATTGCAGACTAATCCTACATCCCATGTGCACTCTCAGACCACTCTTCGGTTCTTCTGGATATGAGGATACCGGTCAGCATACACAGCAATCTGGGGACTGGAGGCACCTTTTGGAAGCACTACTTAGTGTTTACAGATGAAATATGTACAGTGAGGATGACATCCATAACTGACTGTTTTAAGATAAAAATGGATTTTGCACTCTAGTTTTCTACGATCTGGGAAGCTTTAAAAGTTTATTTATGAAGTATCTCGATTTCTAAACACACTGTAGTTCAAATGTATAAGATCACAACCAGCCTTGGTGGAATCCAAGAAACAAACTCTCAAATGACAACATTTTGCAACACATGAAAGAGAACACATTTGAAGTTGCTCACCATGATATTAAATTTCTTGGGAAACGTGTATGGGCCTGGAGGCATGGAGAGATTGAAGACCTAGGAGAACTTATCATGGGCTTTTAAAAGCACAACCTGACAGTCTACTGGCAAAACACTTGAAAAACCAGATACCAGCATTATTGAAGAAATAGTACATCCATTCACAACTTCTTACACTCCCCTTTATGCTTTCAGAGATACCACTGACACCTCAAGGTTGCAGTCCTAACTTTTCAGACATTACCCTGGCATGGATAGATGAAAATGCAAGAATATGACTAACTAAACCTCTAACTCTGATAGAGATGAAAAGTACTATAGACTTCTTGGCAAGTGTGACATCCCCAAGTCCATGTGGGTTGACCACTGAATTTTATAAAGAAAAGAAAGACTTAAAGGAAGAAGCCAGGTAAAGAGGAAGTGACATCACGTATTTTCTGACAAAACTGTCTTTAAAAGAAGCCAAGCAAGAGGACTAATTTCCATCATCCATCTGCATAGGAAGTGACATCGCTGGATTTCCCATCATCCAACAGCACAGGAAGTGACATCACTGGATTTCACATAATCTTTCTGCACAAGAAGTAACATCTCTCCTCCCCTATCCTAGAACCTACCTAATGGCTGCCAAAACTTGAACATGTATGGAACCTGCACAGTGGGCGCACCTCTGTCATGCCAAAGGCATGCCAAAGTCCTTCCGTCCATCAGCGCCAAGCAGTAGGTGTCCATGTCCTCACCCCTCCCACCACTATTATGTACCATCCAACCCTGGCCACCACTCCAGATGCAAATGCTTCGATGCATCACACAAAACCGATAGAGCATTCTTCTGTGCTTCCTTCAAATTTTCAAGCACTTACTCACACCCAACACTAACTGAACCTGCACCAACAGCACCCAACATCCCACTCTCTCATACTCATGCAGTCTGGCAACCACTCACACAACACTCTAGACTCCCATGCATACTTCTCAACACCTGCTAACTCACCAAACACACCACAGAGATCTAGGACCAGCTGCACGACAATACCCCGGACCTACTTTTCCTCACAGAAAAGTAGTTGAACCCTACATTGGCACCTGACATTGCCACAGCCATCCCTCGCTACAAGATTGCCAGACAAGACAGACTTCACAAGCCTGGAGGTGGAATTGCCATCAGCTGCACCACATCCATGGACACATCATCATTCAACATGGAACACCTATCGTTCAAGCCCCATTTGACAGCCAACTTTACTCAAAGTGGCATTTTCATCTACAAACAACCAGGGTCATGTATCAACTTGACCAACACCATCACGGACTTCAATCGCACCAATTGCCCGCGATGCTAGCGTTTACATCGTACTCAGAGACCTGAAATTCCAGCTGAAAGAACAATTTGATACCAACTCAAAAACATGAATCAAAGAACTTGTAAGTCTGGGCCTCATGCAACAAGTCAAGAGACCCACCCACATTGCCGTACACCTCGTAGTCCCTATTTACATCACCTTCAACAACATCCAAGTCGACAAACCCAAACCAGTCCAAAGGACAGACCACACCCTTGTCAGTCCAGCATCCCCATCCCAGACTAATACACCTGCACCAATGCCAGACCAGCCAACCCATCCTAAAACAGCATCACTGACAAGGACTGGAACATCACTATCAACACCCACCAACCCGAACCCATCAACAGCCTCCGCAAAGCCATCTAGAATTTCAACAATTGGGTCACCTCCTGCACTGACTCCCTCCCCCTCTCAAACACAGCAATACACTAAGATCCAGACTCCAGGCCAGCTGGTACACGTAGAAACTCAAACTGATGAAACACAACTGCAAACAACTGGAGAGAAAATGGAGAATAAATCAAATGGTCTAGATGACCAAACGCACCACTCTAGCAGACCGCATCAAACGCCAACAGATGAAAAGAAATATTCACTGTTGTGAAAGATTTCACCTCACCAACAGCCGCCTCCAACTCTATCACTCTCTCACAGGACCTCTGCAACAATTTTTCTAAATTCTTCAGCAACGAAATCACTGCCATTTACAGCAATTTCAACCTGCAACCAGACCCGACAGACCTCGACAAATGCTTCACCATCTTATTCAAAGAACCAATGCTAACCACATTTCTTGTCATCACCCCAGAAGACACTAGGGCCCCACTGGACTCCTACCCCCACCCTGCCTGCTCCAGAGGACTGCATACCATCAGCTCCATGCTCACACCCATTCTGAATGCCTCCACCTCTTCCGCAACCTTCCCGATGCTTGGAAACACAAAACTGTCCTCTTTTTGCTGAAGAAACCATCTGCGGAACCTTCAAAGCTTGACAATTACAGACTGATCTCCCTGCTACCATTCCTGGTCAAGCTGCTAGAGGAAAATCATCTACAGACACCTCACCAAATACCTCAATGATCACCCACTCCTTGATCCCATTCAGTCTGGTTTCAGACCCAATCTTACCAGAGAAACGGCCGTAATCGTGACACAGATGACATCCACATGACTATGGATGGAGGAAACACAGCGGCCATCATCCTGCTAGACTTCTCTGCAGCATTTGACACAGTCTTCCACCCCATCCTCATCCAAAACCTACATGCTGCCTGGCACCATACACCTCGGACGCCCGCTAACTCAGCTGTGGAGTTCTGCAAGGATCCTCCCTGATCCTCTTCAACCCATACATATTCCTTCTAACTGGCATAATCCGTTCTCACAGGATCAACATCCTCTCTGATGCTGATGACACGCAACTCATTCTCTCCTTTACAGACAAGATGCCCAGTACCTGGATTAAGTTCAATGCCTGCAAGGCTGAAATTGCCCACTGGATGAAACCCAACTATATAAAGCTGAATACTGTCAAGAGCTAAATCATGATCTTTGGGAAGAGCACATAACTGTGGATCTCCACCTGGTGGCAAACAGAGCTAGAACCGACACCTCCCAAACCCTCCACCCACGTCAAGAACATCTGGATCATCATCAATAGCAAACTCGACATGACGTAGGTGGAGGGGGAGGGTGTTCCATGTCTTGGCGGCGAGGTGGGAGAATGATCTGCCGCCGGTGGTCACTCTTCGGATGCGGGGGACAGTGGCGAGGGCGTGGTCGGCGGAGCGGGGTCTAGAAAGATATCTATATAGTCTGATATCCTTTTCATACAGGAGACTTATTCCTGCAATGATGGGAAGTCCCTGTGGATTTTTACCCTGCTTATGAACATCCATGAACCTGTTTTCTTCAAGATCAAGTAGGCCCTTGTCATACCAATGTTTAAGAAGTTTTGTTAATTTTGTCTAGCTATACCAAAGTCTAAGTTTTTACTTTCCTCATAGTCATCTTTCAGAGATAATTGTTGCACAATTCTTGGTTATACGTTTGAAAATGTATTATGACGACATTACCTATCTTGTCTGTTTGTCTTTTAATTAATAATTAGCCATCAAGCAAAACTTACATATAATTTCTCTCTTTGATTGTAAGGTCATTTTTTGCACTCTTTAGGTAATTGAAAGAAAGATATAATCCCTCTGCATATTTCTACTCATTCTGAGCTACACCATTTGTTTTTAAAATCTCACTTACAATAATCTAATTATTAATTTATTTTTTGCAACAAACATCTAACTGCTTTTTGGTGTATTTAATGTTGGACTACAGTATTCACTTTTATTCTTCATATCTGCAAATATCCTATCTCTTTACTATGAAAGAGCAAAACATTAAGGGCCTCATTTACAATATTTTGACACATGGCAGTGCAACAAGCCTTCCTTCTGCACTGCCACGCGTCAAAAGAAAAGGGCAGGATTGCGCCGTATCTACAAGATACAGTGCATTACTGTCCTTTTGCCCTGCACTGGTGCACAATGGGCTCACATGAGCCAACGCAGGCCCTAGAGATGCTTTCCTTTTTAGGTCTCGCCTACGCAGCGCGCATGCGCTGCATAGGAGGACCTTTAGCCGTCGCTCTGCTGTTTTTGGAAGCACATACTCGTGCTTGTGGCGGCATCCACCTTGCGGGAGCGAGCAGCGGCGCGCATGCTAATTGGCTGTTGCTCGCTCCCGCAAGGCGGATGGTGCCACAAGCACGCGTGTGCTTCAAAACAGCAGCATTAGTCATTCCCTCGTGCACGGCTCTCTCCTGAAACAAGCAGCTGTTACACTTTTGGCATCACTTCTTCCCTCGTGCACTCTCTCTCGCTTTCTTTTTTGCGCACCACTCGCGGGCTTGTTGATATTGCGCCGCAGCACTTTCCAGCTGTCCCCGGCTCTCCCCCCTCACCGGGACTTTGCCCCCCCCATCCGACCCCTCTTTTCCCCAACGCTACGTGCTCTCGCCCCCATGGCCTCCTTTCTGCGGTGGGGGTGCCCCACCCCTGGATCATGGCTTTGAGTGTTCCGGATTCACTCCGTTAAACACAACCCTCCTGGGAACGAACAACACACACACACTCTGAACGGGGCACACTCAGCAGTAGCAGGGACATATTCAGCACAGATATAGGATATAGCAGGATATCACTGTGCACACAACAGTGCACATCTCCGTGCACCATTATACAACAGTGCCCAACCCCATGCACGACTTTAACTTTAACCTCATACTGTCAATTGTTTTACCCACCCACGCACCCTCCCTCATGTCCCCTTCCCTCGTGTCCTCCACTAGTTTTGTATAGCGCTCCAAGCAGCACTAGACTGCATAATAGACTCCCTCAACTTAGTACTTTTATATAGCGCCATAGGCGGGGCAAGGCATTATGACGAGGCACTGGACGAGGACCCCCCCATATTTCTATTTTTGTATAGCGTCAAGTGGAATGCGAAGCCCCCAAACGAGGCGCTTGGCGAGGAGCCACCAGTATTTCCATGCTTGTATAGTGCCACGTGCAGCTCATAACTTTCTAAAAAAGGCGCTTGAAGAGCCCCCATATTTCAGTTCTTGTGTAGCTCCACTTGCATCCACAGCTTCAAATCGCAGCGCTACGTGAGAACCCGTCCCTATTTTATTTTTTATATAGCGCTGCAGCACTTCCCAGCTGTTCCCGGCTCTCCCCCCTCACCGGGACCCTGCCCCCCCAATGCGACCCCTCTTTTCCCCAACGCTACGAGCTTTTGCCCCCACGGCCTCCTTTCTGCGGTGGGGGCGCCCCCACCCCCGGATCATGGCTTCGTCGACTCTGAACGGGGCACACTCAGCAGCAGCAGGGACAGATTCAGCACAGATATGGGATATAGCAGGATATCACTGTGCACACAACAGTGCACATCTCCATGCACCATTATACAACAGCGCCCATCCCCATGCACAACATTAACTTTAACCTCATACTGTCAATTGTTTTACCCACGCACCCTCCCTCATGTCCCCTTCCCTCCTCCCTCGTGTCCTCCACTAGTTCAAAGGGTGCACTAGAGTTAAGCATGTCTGCTTTGTAATGAGCTGGCTCAGTGTAAGTACAACTTGGCTCCAGGTCAATTTAAGAAAGGGTGGATATCAAGTGATGATTTTTTTTATTATTATAAATGTGGACAGGTGACATACCGATCATGCTTTCCTAAAGGCCCCGTGATACCTCAGCACCAACGCCTTTAAAGTTGATAATTCTCCCAGCCTGCTTCTAGCATCAGCAGTATCCAGAGTTTCCCATCTGGACCGACACATGCGTCTTCATTTTCTCACAATATGTGCAAAATGCACAGCTGACGGGAGAGTCGCGCGGCGCTTGTCGTGGGCTTTTGTCCATTAATAGGCGTTGGCTCCTCCGTCCAGACAGCCAGACACCACCCTCCTCTATTAGCACTGCGTAATGCCTAATTAAAAGCTTTTTTTGGGAGCGGGGCCATAACGGCTCTTTCTTCCTGTAAACCCTTCCCAGAGTAGTCCGGCACATGCATCTCCCCAGGGATTGTTGATCCCTGCCTCTGTTTCCGATTTTTGATTCAATGTGTCTCATTTTGTGCTGTACACAACTTGAAAACCAGTTTCAGGGCAAAGCCAGCGCGATTAAAGTGCGTGTAATACACACCAGAGAGAGGGTTTTTTTGTACACTACTCGAGTTTTAGGGATTTAATGTGTGGCCCTTTCTCATGAGTGGAAAGATTTGCGCACGTTAATAACGAAGCCTCTCAAAGCTCTAAAACCGAATTTTTTGCGGAATAGAAAATTAGGGGGCATATGCGGAATCCTATCTATGCAAAGCTCACATCCGACTATCTGCAGAGCTCAGGGGCGGCCATCTATCCTTTCCATCGTGTTTACTATTTGCATACATCTGTGTCTTGCTGCCTCCGAGCCTCCACAACTTACCTTTGGCTCTGTAATATTGTTAAAGGCTAATACTCTTGTGGGATCAATAGCTCTGATTTGAAAAACGTAATTTTGTTTGTGTGTCAATTTTAAACCGCATTTAATTCAACCAAACTGGTGAATCTGAATAAATCTTCATTTGAAGTGGAGAAAAGAAATGGTGCATGGCTAAACACTTATAAGGTCCCAAAGGCGAGACCTATTGGCTATGCCAATGCTTGTTCTATGTGTGCTGCAGTATGCAGCACACATAGAAAAAGGAAAAACAAGAAGAAATAAAGGTATTTCCCCTTGCTGCGTCTCCCTTACGCCTGCCCTTGGGTTGCGTAGAAAATCTGACACATTCCCAGGTTTCCGAAACCTAGTAAATCTGGGAATGCGTCTGGTTCCATGAGTGTTGCGTGAGGACACCCACATCAACACCCATGGAACGCTCCTTTCCAGGGGCGTAGGAAGCACTAAAATTCTGGGGGGGACAGGGACAACCTTGTGGACTTTCCAGTGACCCCATGCAAATCGCCTGTTGTGTGAGACCGTGCGCCTGTTAAACAAATACAATCGCATAGTTTTGAAGTGAAATATTGAGAAAGGCAGGCATTAGTCACAGTTTGCTTTATTGTTATTTACATTCACATAGTAATTAGACCAAATGTTAAAAAAACATGTATATGAATCTTGCATCTTCATGCACAAAGCAAACAAAGGTCGCTGCCTTCGGGTGGCGGCGTCATGTTTGCAAGTGCATTATGGTTTGAAAAGTACCTGCTGCTGCATTCCTGGTCTCCAGCAATTTTCAGGCAACAATAAAAATGTGAAGATAACTCCGGTGATTAATGTTCTTTGTTGAGAGAGATCAGAGGTTTGTCTAGTGGATGTTTTGACTCAAGGTAAGGTAGGCACAGTGGGTTAATATGCCTGCTGGAAAAAACGTGTACCACGCAGATCACAAAGTGCATATAATGTAAATAGGTCAGTGGGTTACTGCTTTTGTCAGAGATCCTTTGGTTACTTGAAGTTTATAAGTTAAAATCCTAACATAGAACAGTGAGCTATTAACCCTCATCAAAGAGCTGAATGAAAACTGCAAGCTATCGATTAGACAGTTATGATTTCCCCCCTGTCTTTTATTAGCCTAATGTTGGAAAATGGGTTCATTTGGATACAAATCAATTCTGATTATTATAGAGAACCCCCAACCGTGGTATTATGTTTTAAATTCTGAGTTTGTCCTTTTCCAGTGTTGCAAAGTCATCCTCTGCCCTGGGCGCCCCCCTCAACTGTTTACCGACTGCTACTGGTGGTAACTGACTCCGGGCTCTGCCTAACCAGGCCCAGGGCCGGTGCTATGCTGAAAGAGACACTTAAAAATACAGTGAAAAGTGAAAACACCTACATACACTATGTAGTCTCCAAAAGCATAGTTTTTTCCTTGAAAGCCCACTTGAGTGTCCCTTATTTAAGAAGACCCACAGCTGTCACAGACAAAGACAAAGACAGCACAGAGGGCATGTGGTGCTAAAGCACTTGGCACATATTTTATCAAGAAGATGCCTTAGCAGGCCTGCGATTTCAAAAGGTGGACGGGGCGCCAACTGGTGCAATGGGGTCATAAGAGCTACTCACATTTCGATTGTTGGTGCAATACTGTGAGCAAATCTCTTGCACTTTTTGTGATTCACAAACACAAGAACAGGCCTAAGTGGAAAAATTATGTTTTAAATTGGGAACATTGTCAGGCCATTAATGATACAGACTTGATAATGAGGCAACTTGGTTTACACTTGGCGTGCCTGCAAAAGGGGCCTCATATTTCTATCCGGGTTCAGAGTGGTACTGCCTGAATAAGTGTGGCTTACCTTTAATGTTAGCAGAGGACTCCATAATATCATCAGAGACACAGTGGTCAAGTCATGGGCTTTCCCTTTTCCTGACATTGCTCTCAGGTGTATTAGTCCATTTGGTTAAGCTTATGTAATGCAAGACTATCTATCCCACAATGCATTATTGTGTTTAAGGAAAGGCGGGGACAGAAAAATAGCATTTTTCCTGATACGGTGTCATCTGGTACCTTTACTAGGTTTCTTAGTGAAATAGGAAGGCACATGAGAAAGGGCCCTATGCAGTCTGTGGTTCCTAATTTCAAGCCCCAGCTCCCACCTGAGCCAACTGTGATCTGTGACTGCCGCGCTTAACCCCACAGTCAGACTCTGATAATATTTCAGTATGATTGGCATGACCTCCCCTATAAGGCCCTAGTACATGATAGAGCAGGGGGATTAAAACTACCTCTAAGTCCCTAGTATATAATAGGGCATGGCAGTTTAGAGGCCAGCAGCCTTTCTGCACTTGCATGTGTGCACTTCTGAAGCCTGAGGTCAGTTTAAACGCAACCCTGTGTTGCAGGACTGCTATTAAAATGCAAATTGTGCCCAAATTGACTTCTGTGTTTGGGGCACCTAAAAATTGATAAACTACAATGTTGGGGCATATTAGATATCCCCAGAGTTTCCCCAAGGTGTCCCAGGGGGGGGGGGGGGTGTCAGGTATCTATAAAGAGGACCCTTATAAAATGAGATTTATATGCCCGGGGTTTAGTGAAATTGAACATTGCACTCCCCACATTGTAGTAAAGTGCTTCCCAAAATCGACTTTTGTGCTAGGAGCACTGTGAAGTGAGGATCTGCAATATTTTGATATAATCAGAACCCCTAAAGTCGTTTCTAGGTGTTCCAGGGGTGGGGGGCCCTGTGGGGATAAGCAGGGTCCTTATAAAACATCTTCTATAGGCCCTGGTATTGGAGAAATTGCCCAGTTCATTTTTCCATTGCAGATCCCCAGCCCATAGGTTAACATTGCAAGAGGTTATTAATTAATAACTGGAGAAAGGAAAGCCATAAAACTAGGATTAAAGGACTCAGTAGAATGGTAATGATAAATGCAACAATTTGGTATTGTTGAATGTATTCTAAAATGTACAGAGAAGAAGTTATAAGACTTTTTTGTCGGTAAACCAAAATGTAGCCCTCTAGTGCTCTGCCTTGATTGGTCAAAGATAAGTGGATTAGCCTGGCTGTTTGAAGAGGTATTAAATAGCCGCCGGGGTTAGGAAGCCTTTCTGGGAGGAGAGGTTGCTGGGCATAGGGATGCCAGAGCCAGGGCGAGGGGTAGAAAAAAATGCTCTTCAAGGGAAGGAGGAGACAAGCTGGAGAAACCAGTTTCATTTACACCTCTCCCCCCTGCTCCACAGCCAGATGGGGGCTTAAGGAGGAAATCCCAGATGTAAGGGGAGTGGACCTATGCAGATGAAGCCATCCTTTAGGCTGGTTTAGTTAGTTCTGCTCCCTCTGCTGGAAAATCAACCATGATGAATTTTGGAGAAATGGTGCTCTCTGGGAGAAATAATGCCACACTTTAGAGGATCTGGTCATACCCTGGGGTGTTGCCCTGCACCTCATTGGACAGGAGTGACCTCCTGCTTGACCCAGAGTACTTGGAATAAGTATCTGAGTGGGACAGAGCCTCTCAGATAATACTGCTTGAAACTTGAGAGAAAAAGGGTCCCTGCTGAGGAGTTTGATTTGCACCAACCAGGCCCTGCACTCTGAAGATTGCGCCTGTTGCACAATCTGGAACTACAGCCCTGTGGACTATCTTGCTTCAAAAGGACTAAAGAGTGGACTCCCTGCAAGCTACAGGTTAGCAGAGCTCACCTGGACCATCACCACCAAGAATTCCCAGCCTGTAGAACTACCAGTGAATTTGTAAGGGTTTTGTCCAAGTGGATTGTGGGAACTGAAGTCTCAAACTTTCAAGGACTATCTTGGAGATTCCAGACCCTTGGAGTAAGGTTTGGACACTTTGGGAACCTTTGGGGAACTTCAGGAAAACGTTCCAGAGGTTTGGAGAAGTTTGGAGCAACTTTGGAAAAAAGCTCCATTAGTGGACCGAGTTGACCTGACCAGCCAAGTCGGCGACCCTCAACCGCGAGCTGGCCTGCCGTCCAGGTTCCTCCCCCTGATAAGCTCCAGAGGTCCGACTTCCAGAGTTTGACCAGGCATAGGCGGAAACCGAAGCCGGCGAACCCTCATCGAATCCAGCCTGTTGAAGAGCATCGAGGGACCCCGCAAGAAAAAGCTCAGTAAAAGTTTTTAATTCCGAATGTAGAAAAGGTGACCAGGACCAACTGTGAGAGCCAAGCAGCCCACCTTCAACTGTGAGCCGGCCTGGATCCCTGGCTCGTCCCGCTGGAAAGCTCAGGAAATCAGACTTTCATAAGTTTGACCGGGAGCTCGTCGCAAGGAAAGCGGGCAAACCCTCACCGAATCCGGACTGGCTGAGAGCTTCGAGGGACCCTGGGAAGAAAAGCTCCAAAAAAGTTTCTAAGTCAAAAGGTAAAAACTTTGACCGAGACCTACCGCAAGGGGTAGCCGTGCAGGGCTCCATCGCGGTCGGCCTGAAACTTTGACTTTAAGCCAGTCTAGCGCGACCAGATGTCCCAATAGGCGCTATAGGTTTCTATGTGCTATATAGTGCTAAATCTTTAAAAAGTCATATCTCCGGTTCCCTACATTGGCTTTTTTTCATTTTAAAGATAAAAATATTTCCTATTTTTATAAATTGGTGTTGGATTTTTATTGTGAGTTATGTCTTAATTATTTACTGAATTGGTGTTTTTAAATGCTTTACATACCTATCTTTGAAGTTAAGCCTGCCTGCTCGCAGCCAAGCTGCCATGGGTTGAGCATGGCAATAATTTTCCAAGACCGGTACTGAGCCATATATTGAGGTAGTGGCCTTATTGCCGGGGACAGATATACATTTTCCCCTACTAATAACCCACTTCCCAACATCTAGACCATGCACTCTTAAACTATACTGTCTACAAGTATGGATGACATGTGACTCCTACACCTTGTAGTCCTCGGTCTTATGTAACATTTCTATACACTGATTTACACACCTATGATTAATTGTCTCTCTGTAGTGTGTGTGATGTAGAGTGCTGACACCCTACACTGGTATGAGTGGCTCTATATAACTAATTAGAACATTGGAATGTGGAGCACTCCATTGAATACAATGGAGTGCTCCGAGCTTCTATGGGCCGGTAAAGGCCCGCAGAGCAACATTCCAATGTTGTTTGAACAAAGGCCTCTCGGAGCCCTAGGGGATTTCAATCCCGTCGGGCTCCGAGAGGCCTTTGTTTAATTTGTTAGAACATTCTGCTCTCTAGTGGCAGAATGTTCTAATAGCCTTATAGCCCTTCGTAGCTGGGCTATAAGGTGATGCTTAATTTAAGCTGGTGGCTGCAGGTGAGGCCCAACTGCATTCTTTTTTTTACCGGTACATTTTTTTTTAAAACAGAACAAGAGAGAGAAAGACATCAAGGGGTGTGGGCAGAAGGAGGAAGGAAATATGGAAAACAGTGAAAAGGGAGAAAGCAAAGATGAGAAAGAAGCTTCAAGAGTAAGATAATGTGAAGGGAGACTATGTTGCTGGATGAAGGAGCCAGGGCTGAAATCAAATAGACAGCCTTGGTATTCAACAATCTAGCTCCACCACGGATTCCCTCACTACCACCTTTAATAGTGCCGCTCAGTCTCCATAACACTCTCTCAGATGCATTTAATATAGCCTTATAGCCCGCCGTAGCGGGCTATACTGGCTATTAAAGTCCCGCTCCCTTGTTAAAGGCCCTCGGCTCAGGCCTTTAAAGTTGGGGCGGGCCTTTAATAGCCGGTATAGCCCGCTACGGCGGGCTATAAGGCTATATTAAATGCATCTGAGAGAGTGGTTATGGAGACTTGAGCGGCACCATTAAAGGGTGGTAGTGAGGGAATCCGTGGTGGAGCTGGATTGTTGAATACCAAGGCTGTCTATTTGATTTCAGCTCCTGGCTCCTTCATCCAGCAACATAGTCTCCCTTCACATTATCTCACTCTTGAAGCTTCTTTCTCATCTTTGCTTTCTCCCTTTCCACTGTTTTGCATATTTCCCTTCCTCCTTCTGCCCACACCCCTTGATGTCTTTCTCTCTCTTGTTCTGTTTTTTTTAAAAATGTACCGGTAAAAAAAAGAATGCAGTTGGGCCTCACCTGCAGCCACCAGCTTAAATTAAGCATCATTAGCTCACAGCTCACAAAGGAAATGCCAGAGTGGCTAGTCTGACCCTTTCTGCATTTTATCTCCTGCCTAAAGAGCAGATACACCATTTTCTCTCCTTTCTGCAAGACACAAGGACCCCAGCCTTCTCCCTTCCCCATGGCAGATCATAGAAACATTACATATGACCAAAAATAAGAGCCACAGGGTCAACCTCATCTCAGAGTCCCTGCCCCCTTTCTACCCAAAATGGTCTCCCAAGTTAACTGTTCTTACTCAGCACAACTGACTCTGGTGTTAATCTGAGCCCATTTTAATATATCTTCTCCTATCCTTGTTACTTCTGCTGGGGTACTTACATTACTATTTCCATCAGAGTGAATGCTGCTTCAGAGCATCACCAGCTACCAGTCTCTTGTCTGTAATTGTCGGAGGATTCCACTACTAAAGAATGCTTGCCAACTGCACTGTGTACAGCTTCTGCTGTTTCTCATTCATGCCTCCCCCCACATACCCTCCCACAGTATGCAAGAATATAGAGCCTCTTAAGGCAGGACTTGTTGCTTGAACCCTGTGCCATCGAATTTGCATTCAGCCACGGGCCGTGAAGGTAAGAGCAGTGGGGCCGGGTTGGGGGGGGGCGGGGAGATTCGACAGATGACCACTGGGGAAAATTTAATAATTAATTTCCCCTTGTCATCTGTCGAAATCCCCCTCCACCCGGCCCCACCGCTCTTACCTGCATGGGCAATGGCTGTTCGCATTAACTGTATTTGTAAAGTGCATACGGAGTGCTTTACATGGTCAAAGGCAGAGATCCAACCAGAAAGTGAATCTGGATGGGAGATGCTAGGTTCTGCAGTGGGAGGTGGACTCTCTACTTTGGTGGGATGTAGTGTTCTTTAAAGATATGCATCTTCAGCTCCTTCCTAACTTGAAGCACGGGCCGCGGCTGAATGCAAATTCGATGGCACGGGGTTCGAGCAACAACTCCTGCCTGTAGAGGCTCTATATTTTTGCATACCGTGGGAGGGTACGTGGGGGAGCCATGAATGAGAAACAGCAGAAGCTATACACAGTGCGGTTGGCAAGCATTCCTGAGTGTGTGGATGGGGTAGGCCTGTTTCCTCGTTGTTTTATTGGGTCTTGCACGTCTTTGTCCCCCTGAATGAGGGTGTCTGAATATGTCCCTGACTGGCCCATTGATAATTTTGCATTGTTTGTTAGATGTGACCTGCATGACTGGGCCTAAAACTGCAGATGAGGCCTCACCAGTGGTGTTCACAGAACTTACACTTGTCTGCTAAGTTTACACCCCGATATCCAATCCAGAAGTATTCATACTGGCCCCATGTTGTTGACAAGTGAATTCCACAGATTGCATTCTTTTAGAGCCATCATCCCTCTGTCATCCTGGACCCAGATTCATGCCTAGAGCTGTTATGCTCCTAGCTGCCAATTGGCCACATGTCATATGTAGGCTCTTCAGGCCATTCTGGATTTTTGGCCCACTTCACTTTGCATGCCTGGATTTCAAACTCCATGCCTATAGAAGAAAATGTAAAACTACAAGACCCAGAATGCAAAGGGCTGCTGGCTAAAGAGCCACGACTGGCTGATGACCTCACCTGTGATTCTTGTCCACTTGGAGCTTTAAAATGTAAAGTTACTCTGCTGAAAATCTAATTTGTAGTCTCCAAAAGCATAGTTTTTTCCTTGAAAGCCCACTTGAGTGTCCCTTATTTAAGAAGACCCACAGCTGTCACAGACAAAGACAAAGACAGCACAGAGGGCATGTGGTGCTAAAGCACTTGGCACATATTTTATCAAGAAGATGCCTTAGCAGGCCTGCGATTTCAAAAGGTGGACGGGGCGCCAACTGGTGCAATGGGGTCATAAGAGCTACTCACATTTCGATTGTTGGTGCAATACTGTGAGCAAATCTCTTGCACTTTTTGTGATTCACAAACACAAGAACAGGCCTAAGTGGAAAAATTATGTTTTAAATTGGGAACATTGTCAGGCCATTAATGATACAGACTTGATAATGAGGCAACTTGGTTTACACTTGGCGTGCCTGCAAAAAGGGGCCTCATATTTCTATCCGGGTTCAGAGTGGTACTGCCTGAATAAGTGTGGCTTACCTTTAATGTTAGCAGAGGACTCCATAATATCATCAGAGACACAGTGGTCAAGTCATGGGCTTTCCCTTTTCCTGACATTGCTCTCAGGTGTATTAGTCCATTTGGTTAAGCTTATGTAATGCAAGACTATCTATCCCACAATGCATTATTGTGTTTAAGGAAAGGCGGGGACAGAAAAATAGCATTTTTCCTGATACGGTGTCATCTGGTACCTTTACTAGGTTTCTTAGTGAAATAGGAAGGCACATGAGAAAGGGCCCTATGCAGTCTGTGGTTCCTAATTTCAAGCCCCAGCTCCCACCTGAGCCAACTGTGATCTGTGACTGCCGCGCTTAACCCCACAGTCAGACTCTGATAATATTTCAGTTCGTGAGGCCTTGACATTCAAAACACAATAAGCAGGAAGCAGTGGTCGAAGTGGGGAAAAAAAAGTAGGAGAACTGTGGACGGAGAATCAGAGGGCGAGAATAACCTGAGATTTCGGTCTGTGGGCGGAGTCAGAGGTGTGGCCAGAAAGAGCAAAACTTCCCTATTTTTAGTATTTCTTTGGCATTTCACTGACCAGTTAATTCAACCAATAGATACACATGTTTATTTAAGGTTCAATATGAGTTATTGACATTAAAATACATTCACAAAGTGGGATATGTTTTCAATCACAGAATGTGCCAAATATGCTTAAAAGTGGAATCAAAAGACATTTGTCTCCAAGCCATGGAGTTTCTGTCATCAGCACTTCTCCTCCCTTTTTCCACAACAGCAGTTCAAACATGAATGGCAAAATATCCTAGTTTGCAAATGTTTTCCACTTAATTATGGCTGTACCATATTTGCCACATAATACATCATCCGCTGCATAATCTAACGATTTCACCCAAAAAATTGTTTGTAGCTCAAACAGATCAAAAATTACTATAAAAATGTGACTTATGTTGCTGTGAAGTGGAGGGCCCTTTCCAAAGGTTGACTAGTCACCTTTCTCACTGCTGCATTTGTATGTTACACAGGTACTAATGAGGCAAAAGCTTTGCAGAGGCTGTAAATATGTATAAAAATGTCAAAATAAAGTATCATAAAATGTACCGCATTACTCTGTAGCCTTTTTTTACTACATAATTTAGTCAACATTGCGCCATAATTTTGTCCTCCATTGCTGCATAACTCCAGTGGCCCAAAAGCAGGCAGCACATGTTAAAAGTGCTTGTGCATGAAGCAGAGACCATATAAAGTTTGCGAAATTAGTTTGGTGTGCATGCGAATCCTACATTGACAATCCTTGGTAAGTTGCACTACTACTGCTGAAAAAGGCCAATGGAGGTACCAAAGGGTGGTGGACTGGCCTCGAGGGTCTTGTGACCTCAATGACAGAGTCATTGTCGCTCTAGGGTGTGCTTCTTCGTATTCCTGTCCGCAAGACTGGAGGTGAACTTCAGTATGGATTGTGCTGGACAGGCCTTCAAGGTTAAGCCATACTTGCCACCGCAAGGGTCCACCTGCTGGTGCTACGACACCAGGGTTTCTAAGGTTTATCGGGGCCTTCTAAGGTGTGTCATGTGAATGTGCCCTGTCAAGAGAGTGGGCTGGTGGACTGGTCATGAAGGTTGAACCTGGTTCTCCAGTTCAAAATTCGGCAGCTCTGGTCAGAGTGCCACATCCTCTCCCCCACTGAACACCATACTGCCCCACTGAGAGAAACTAGCACTGCCTTCAGCTAAAACCCAATTGGGCTGCGACTCAATTCAAATTATGCACTAGACAAGAGTAATATGCTGCCTGAAAAAAAAGTAATAACATCCTGGAAAAAGCAAACACTCATAGGGAATGCAAGGATAAGTAAAGCATGTGAAATGTAAGCAGGAAAAACATGGTTACCTTAACGCTTTTACACTCATTATTCAGACATCAGTGAGTGATTGTGCCTGAAAAGTTCAGGACATGACTACAAGACCCGGAAGGGACCCGTTTCAATGTCCATTGCTTATATTCTTACAAAACTTAAGCAGTTTGCTTTAAAAAGACCACATCCCTGAACACACAGCAGCGGTACACATTTTATAATCTAAAATAATTAAAACAGTTGAAAAAGATCACATTAAATGTTTCCAACTCCACCCATCAACCAAGGATTGCAGCCCCTCTAGGAATGGTGCCCTTCCCCACCCTGGGAAAACAATGTTGTTCAAAGAAAGAAGGTAAAAAGAAAGTAGCGCTTTACTGGCAAACTCTGTAAAGTGGCGCTAATGTGTGTGGGTGTAAATAACAGCAATCTGGCCTGTCTGTGACCAGTCTTTATTGCTTTAATTAGTTATTTAATTATTTTTCGTATTTTGATACTTTTTCCTCTTCGTCCCGAGATTTCCCTTTGGAATAGAAAAAGGTCAGAAAATGATGACATTTCCATCCAAAGTGTTTCGTTCTTTTTTGGAACCATTTCACAGGGGAACAAATAAAGGAAAGGAGAGGCAAGAGAGGGTAAGTGCTGTCTCTTGAAAAAAGCAAGTGAGGAGGAGCGAGACAGAAAGAGAGGGAGGAATAAAGAGAGAGAAAGGGGAGGAGGGCAGCTGCCAGAGGCAGAGCAGGAGAAATGAACACTTCTCTGTGCAGGAAGGAAAAGAGACAGGGTGTTTTTCCTTCTCTGCCCGTCCCAGAATGGCCGAGCCTTACTGCAGCATAACAAAGGGGAGAGGGCGGGTGGCCTCTGTGACTGGAGGCAGATCACATGTAAAGTGCAGGGCCATTAACGGTAGCGCTTTCGCGTGCTAATGGCCCTGAGAATCACAGAAGGGAGAGGGGAAATTCTTTTGTCCCCTCGTCCCCCCCACCCTTGTCCCCCGTGTCCCCCCACTCCAAAATCTGGGGGGATATATCCCCCGCATCCCCCACACTTCCTACGCCCATGCTCCTTTCACGCAGAGTAATGCAGGAAAGGGGGCCATATTTACAAGGCCAGGAAAAGCCATTCAGGGTGACTTTAAGTGGCCTTGTAAATAAGGGCAGACACACTGTGCCACAGATGCATCCAAAAAAGTGATGCACCGGCAGTGCAATGGGCTTGTAAATAAGCCCCTAAGGATTTAAGCAGTTTGGGGTAAAGGTGATGGTGTGGCTATTTATTATAAGGAATAAATACCCCGTGCCGTACATTATAAAAATATTGCTACTCACTCTGAGTTCCATGCCCTTATAAAGGAACTCAGCCTTCAGTTTCATTCCTCTAACTGCATATGGTCCCAGAATTCCTCTGTGACTTACAATATCCTTATAATGCACAGCAGAGGGTAATTTATCTCATTTACAGCACCAGAAACCAGTCCAGGAAAGAGCAAAGCAGCTAGGCTTATGCCATGCTTCAACTGCTGGGGTGCTTTTGCTTGTTCTTCTTCCCCTGAAGCCACCTTTTTAGGTCTATCTGACGCCAAAGACCATTCATTGGTCAACCGATGCTGCGACAACAGGGAAACAATCAAATTTCTCTCTTTCCCAGGAACTCTTTTTACATCATTTTTAGGTTTGACCTTAATGTAAGGTTGCCAGGTGAGTCCTCGCTATGAGAGACACTAAGTTTCAGCCCTAGGATTTCCTTTTACTAATTACTGGTTCAAGGAGTATCAGTCCAATTGATTTGATTGAAATGAGCCAAGATATCAACTCCCTGAATGCATTGGTTTCCTATAGAAAAGGTCAGGAATGGAAAGAAAGGTGTCCCTGATGACACATAGCTATCTGATAACCTTACTAATGGCATCAGGCATCACAAGTGCCAATCTGTTACAATAGCAGATGTGGGTGAAGAGAATAGCTGAGCCCTTTTCTATCCCACATCATGTCCTTCTTCCCCAAGAATATCTTCTCACTGAAGAAGTGCAACATGGTGGGTGTATGTTATTGGATGAAGAGACAGAAATGTGGTGTTACTGTTTGCTCTGCTACTGGGTAGTTACTTGATATTTCTTTTACCACCAAATGTTGATTGTACTCAGAGGTTGAAGTGGGCAGGATCTATGGAGCATAACGTGCTCATACTTTTTTTACATTTTTGAATTTAACATAGATAGTCCCCTACATTTAGTTAAACGACAACTGCCAAACCGTCCCTGGACAATTAATTCCGACATTAGAGAAGCCTCGAGTGAAGTCGAAGGGAAATGGTCTCCTGTGCGGTGAAACCGAGGGATGGACAGACAGCTAAACGTGAAACATGCCTTATTGCCAGGGTGGCTGCTGGGTCAAAGAAATGTAAATGTGTGCAATTGGTAATCTAGAATTGTAAAAGCTTTAAATGACTCTATCAATGAAAGCCAATATCAACTTGCAGCAAAGTCGGTATTGGCTATAATTGGTAGAGTCATTTAAAGATTCATGATGACAAAGATTTAACAATGTTGAGATGTAGTGTAGGGTAAGGATTTTACAAGCTGAACTGTAGAGTTTGTACTTTTAATGGACAGTTATAAAAATGTTTGTTCTAGGTACAGTCTGTGTATTACTAAAATCTATATTTTGGAAGCACTATTTTTAATCTTAAACATTTTGTTGCAGCTTGTCTTATACTGTGTGTAACGGTGCATTTCCCACTGATTAAGTTTACCTTGCATTTATTTTTCATTTAAGGTGTGCATTATTTTATATGCAGTTAGCCGAAAGTGAAACAGTTACAGAATATTTTTCCACTCTAACCATGTCTTTTACCCCACTCTCACGTTCTGACCTCACTCCATAGCTCTCAAGATCACAGTTCCCATTCTTTTTTAATGCATTTCGACCAATGATTGAACTTATGTAATTTGTTATGTCTCTCACCGAATTCTACTTCCTTAACTTCAAGATCATAGCTACCAATGATGCAGAAAGTGCAGTAGCACCGGGACAATGGGTGTAAGAGGACCACTGGTCCACAGCTGGATTTAGCGCTTTGGCACCCGGTGCAAGAATCTTTTTTGGCTCCCCCCGCCATGGCCTCCTCCTTGGATTCCCTCACTACCACCTGGCAAAAGTGCCTCTCAGCTCTCCATAGCCCCTCTCACATACATTTCATTTTTTAAAGCGCTGGCAAAGGCTGTCTTCACCAATCCACTCAGCTATCCACATAAAAAACAGATCTGTTCTTTGCAGCTGTAATATTCTCTGCTACTTTATGGCCAGTCAAAACTGAAACTAGACAAAACTCCAATCTCTCTCTCTAGCAGGAACATTAATCACAAGAGTTATCTCGACATTTTTATTGCTGCCTTAAAGCTGGATGTCCAAGGAACTCTGCAACAGGTGCTTTATAATTGTACGTTATTGGTAAACATAGTGTCCCCCCAGCCCACCTGCCAGGTCAGTGCCCGGTGCAGCGCTAGTGGAGGCTGCCTCAGAACGGGGATGGTGAGGCGGGGGGATGGGAAAAAAACAATGTCAATGTACCTGTGAACCAGTGCTTAATTTGTGCCGGTGCTTTCCGGTGCTAAGCACCGGCACTTCTTTCTCAGGGCCGGGGCTATTGAATTTTTCTCCCATGCACATAGTTGGTGCACTGGCCTTCATTGTGCACGGGCCATTAAAACGCCCCTCGGAGCGAGGCTTGTGCAGATGCATCATGGTGCATACTAGTGTGCTTGCTTTGGCGCGCGCTGATGCGTGGTCTTCAGGGTGGGGCAGGGCGGATGTGTTGACATGCGCAGTTTAAACTGCACGTACGATGAGCTGGGAACTTCATTTATGTGGCGCCAGACAGCAGTCTTTGCTTGCCAGTGCCAACGAAGCTGCAAGGTTAGGTGAGTAGGCACCGGCCGGCGGGACAAACACACGGGAGGACAGATTAGCAGCGCGCTAAGAAAACTGCCCAGCCCCAGCAAAAATATCAGTTTAACTTATGATAACTTAAAAATAGGCATCGCTGTTTGAAGGGAGGTCTCGGCCTTCGGGGACCAGGAGCTCCCTCCGTGTTGAATCTAATTCCTGGAAATGGTTTTATGCGATTCTGGGTGGTTTGGGAATAGCTCGCACCAGCTCACACATCATCTCGTGCGCGCACAATAATTGTGTCCAGCGTTTAAAAATAAGCCTGGACAGCTCGGAGACGTGGCCAAGTGACAAACTGTAGAGGCTGCGAGGTTACCAGCCCGCCGGGCCCCCAGAGGGTGTTTTTATTACATTCTGACAATCCTCTCGCTTGACAGGGGCTCCTGTCCACCCGCGTGGGGGAGTAATCCCAAGGCACAGAGCTCCACCCTTGTGTTACACGAGCACAGTGCACACATGGAGGAGTAGGCGCTGTGAGCCTCTGTCCACCCTGCAGCACGCAATCATGCACCGCACACTGCCCAGCACTGTACACAGGCGGCAGGCCTCTGGCCTGATATCTCCTGACCGAGCCCAAGGGCAAAAGGGGCGTCTCCATGTCTTTGCAGGGGGGCCCCTCAAGTTTTTTTTTACACCACTGAGTGCTTTGCTTGCTCATGAGAAGGCAGGGGGATTAGGCTGGCGGGGGAGTCTAACGCTCTTCAGGTCTGCATTTTTTTTACATTTTTGTCTACCACAGGCTCCATGTGCACCTGCCATGTTTATGTACTCAACTTGTTTGGAAACTCTGATGCACGAGTTTCATGTACGTATATATTGTCCTGAGCTTTGAAGCAGTTTCCAGTTATCAGCAGCAGTGTAAGAAAGTCAGACAATAAAAAGTTAATTCTTACATGATTCTGGCAATGTGCATATGGATTCTAAAACTTGATCATGTTGTTTTGGGTGACCAGCAGCTGGGCATCAGACGGGCAGCTTTTAGGGTGGTGAGCACCTGGCATTGAGTTTGGGGGCGCTGAGTTGAGGCCAGGGGCACTGTGTTAGGAAATAACTGGGATTGAAAGCGCCTGCTACAGAGTTCCTTGTGTGTTCCAGCAAGATTCAGGCTACAATAAAAATGTGAAGATAATGCTGCACACTGGTGATTAAATGTTATGTCCCTGCTGGAGAGAGATCAGTGTTTTGTCTAGTAGTAGTTTTAACTGCAGCACAGAGAGTTAATGTGCCTTCTGCAAAGAACATGTACCATGCAGATGACAGAACTGTATTTATGCGGATAGCTCAGTGGGTTTCTGTTTTTGTCATAGAGATCCTTTTGTTACTTGCTCTTCATAAATTACAATCCTACTATAGCACAGACGGCAGACTCAGTTGAATTAGTTCAAAAGTGCTTGTGGAAGCCTCTCTGAATGGAGTTGAATGTCTGACTTCATTTGAAAATAGGTGGAAGTGGGATTTTGTGACTTGTAGCCTGATCATGTAATAGAACTATTTGTTTGAAGCATGAGAGCCTGATTCTCCATCAAAGCTTAATCCCAATGGTATAACTGACACTTCATTATCTTTTATTAGGAATACTTATTGTGATGCCACAAAACATCTTTTGATGGCATAAAACCTTAACACAGTTAAAGAATCCCTATTCTGTGTCTTGGACAGCACAGCTGTCATTTGGTGAGACAGGCCATGAATGATACTGCCCTGTCACCCCTCAACTTTACATAATTAATAACTGTATATTTAATCAAGCAGAGGTGTACTCTTTTCTTGCTGTCCCTCAGTATCTGCTTTTCTTCCTCCCTTTCACTTCTCACTCCTTCCCTTCTCTCCATTCTTCTTTAACTTTCTGCCCTACGTCCGTGTTTCCTCTTAATCGCCGCCTCCCCTCATTAAATGCTTCTCATTGTTCACCTTTCCCTTCCACTCTACTTTCACATGCTCCAAACTGTCTGCTCTTCTTCCCTTGCCTTTCTCCCATTTCCACTTTTCATTCTAATCATGTTACACTCCAATCTTGCACTCTCAATCTCTGCTTGCCACTGGAGGAAGTGGGCGAAGCCGGGGAAGTGGGTGTGGCCTCTTAACAAAATGTGAGCACCTGCACTTCATATTTTACAAATTAAGCACTGCTGTGAACACTGCCGCCTCTTGTTTGTCCTCAGTCTCGGCACTGGCAGCACGGAACGGAAGCACCCAGGGTCCCAGACTCTCGTAGCCAATCATGACGGTGCATGACAGCAGCACCGTGATTGGTCTGAGCAGCCTGTTTGGCCGCTCAGGCAGTGCCTGGGAGCCTGGGCATGTTCTGCACCCGGCTGTGCAACACAGCCAGGTGGAGAACATGCTAAGAGCGCATGATGGTTTGGCCGGCCCTCTGCGCACTTAGAGAGTGCAAACCATTCCTCCTCCCTCTGACTGCACCGAGCCCAGCCCCGCCCTAGCCTGGCTTTCAGTCCGCACAGAAAAATAAAAAGATAATAATGATAATAACATCTTGTTATTATCATTTTATTTTTATTTTTTTGCACTGCTCAAAGAGCAGTGAGGCGACGCTCCTCCGCCTTAGCGGAGGAGCCGCCACTGGCAGCCGCACTGGTCGCACCGCCCTAAAGCTGCCCCTGAATGTAACAATTTTTTAATACCAAACTAGAGAATGGGCGCCCATGTTCCTTGCATGCAGTTGGGCACAGTGCACTTCTGCTACGCCACTGCTCAACCGGAAACTCTGAAGGATGTTGATGTGTGTTTGTCCATTTGACTGAACGTTGCCCACAACACGCCCATTTCACCTCCCTCAATTAGCTTTAGTTTTAAACACACGTAGTGACTTTAAATATGGAAGCATTCCGGTGCCTCACGAGTACGTCGTGTTATCACTACAAGGAGTCCGCATTTTACAGTAGGCCTACTGAGAAGAACACCAATATATTCTCTGTTAAGGCAAAGCTTTTGCACTGATGCGCGTATTTTTCTGGGAAGTAAGGCAGAGTTGCAAAGTCAGCCATTGTTTGGGCGTGAAAACAGAAGGCGTTGCAAAAAGATAGAGGTTAGATGTAAAGGGGAGAACTGGGAAATAGCATACATGGTTCAGAATATAAAAGAATCAACTGAAGGCAAGCAGTGATGATTTTGAAAAAACTGCAAAGATTTGCATTCCTGTCAGATTTTTCCTACAAAAAGTGCCGCCGTAAGCGAAAGAGTGAAATGCACCCCCGTTCCCCACTTCCACCCCACATCCCCCGCCCCTCCATCGCAGCACAAGAGATGAGAAGTCCGGTTTCCTCTCACCAATGGGAAAGTACAAATAAAATCGTTTGTCACATGAAACACATTAGGTCCTGTTTCTCCTCGTAACAGCTCCCCGCAAAGCTGTGAAAATAAACCACTGTTTTCTGTTTCGTGCCTTTTCTTGAAAACATTGAGCTCAATTTACAAAGGTTTCACTATGAGTAAATGTGGCTTACTCTTGAAGTACTCCTGGTTTACCACATAATTCTTGGAGTAAGCGAGGAGTACCACTAGCACAAGTACCCCTGGCTGACGCCTCTTCCAGGAGAAATCCAGGAGTAAGTCACAGCAAAATCTTTGTGAATTGGGCCCAAAACCTTATCAGGGTAACACATTTTTGTGAATTTAAGCTTTCAGCACTGCAATGCCCTCTTTTTCATTCTAATGTAGACACTTTACACAGAATAGTGACCTGAATGTTAAAAGGTGAAGCTGAATTTCCTGTTTTTAATTCCAAAAACTTTTTTTAAACATCTGCCCGAACACAGGGAAATGTGCCCAACAGTTTACAGATGAATGCCTGTGGCCTGTGGTACAAGTGTGTGGGCAACTAACATTCAAACACTAGACATCATTTTGTACAGAAAGTAAAGAACAGGTAGGAGTCAAAGAAAGGGGGGAAGGAAGCTGGATTTAAGGTGGGATGAAGAAAAGTAGAAAACGGCATGGTTATGTTAACATTACTGTTAGAGCTGTCAGCCTTAGGGCGGTGTTCCCAAAAACTTTTTTGAATGCTTCCCTCCATTTGTGCTGAAATTTGTTTTGGATGGCCTTAGGACTCTGTGTACATTACCACTGCGAACCAGTGCTAAAGTGCTCTTACTCACTCCCCTACACATTATAAAATTGATTTACACCTAATTGGCATTTTTAATTTACCTATAAGTGTCTTGTAGAGGGCTATACCATATACCTAGGGTCTGTAAATTAAATGCTACTAGTGTTACTGCAGCACTTTTGTGCCACCCACTTAAGTAACCCCTTAGAACATGTCCCACGCCTGCCATTGCAGTCGAAATGCAATTTTAAACTGTCAATTCGACTCGGCAATATAACTCCCTTGCCAAGCCTTATACTCCTCTTTTATTGCATATGTCACCCCTAAAGGAGGCCCGAGGTAACCCACAGGGCAGGGTGCATTGTAATTAAAAGGTTGGACATGTACTTTTGAGTTTTACCTGTCCTGGTAGTGAAAAACTCCTAAATTTGTTTTTCATTACTGAGGCCTGCCTTTACCATAGGATAACATTGGTTTGTCTTATTACATTTAATAAGTGGTAATTTTTGATTGGGGAGAGATAAGCATTTCAGTTTTGGTATCTATGAAATTGTAATTAAAAATCCTCTTTAATGGTAAAGTTAGATTTTAAATTATTATTTTGAAAATGCCACTTTTAGAAAGTTGCTGTTTTCCTGCCCTTTGCCATTTGGTGCCTGCCGCCTGTCTTAGGTCACATGACTGGGTGCAGTTGGCAGTTAAACTTTGCGAATTCCTCCCAGACAGTCACACAATAGAGGGATTAGGTGTTCTTTAATGGGCCATCTGCTAGCAGAATGGAAGGGCGTAGCTGAGCACAGCCCCCCTTGCTGTGCTTTGCCTTCACCATTGCATTGTCTCTGCAGCCAACTAGAAGCCAGGAAAGGGGAGGCAGGAAATTCCAAGCACTTTAAAGAGAAATCTCTAGGAACTTCTCCTACTTCAAAGTAGGCACCAGGTATAAAAATAGGTCCCCCAGACCGACTCTTCAGTTCACGTCTGGATCTGAGCATGGACTCTCAGAGGACTGCCTGCTGCTGTGGCCTGCTGTGTACTGCTTAAGACTGGTTTGCTGCACCTGAAAGCACTTCTTTGCTGCCTGTAGCCTGCCTTGACCCCTCAGAGGCCAGCCCTGTTGTTGAGCCTGTAGAAGCCATTTTTATAATGAATCTCTACCATAGCTGGCTGCCTGCTTTATAATACTAAATGACTACCCAAGGCCTGTAGAACGTGCATTGAAAAGACTTAGATAAAACAATATACAGTTGCTGAAAGTAAGCTGCCATCGCAACGCAAGGCTTGCTCAAGAACCACATTCAAGCAGTACACGATGCTAGGTAAGCAACAGGCACTTGGCCACATCATTTAGAAATGACAAAGCTTATGTGTCCCAGATTGGACAAATATTGCAAATCATTTTGATCACATTTACCGTTACTAGCACATTGCATTAGTTTGGGAAGTCCCAACTGTCACAAGCAAAGGACACGTGGGTAGCAACACCCTCACCACCTCACATCATGCAGGTATCACGCAGTGTTGGCCTCTTTTGATTGGCCTGGTGTTCTGTACTTGTGTAACCTGCCAAGACTACTGATGGGCAGGAGACGCCCCTTTGCTTTATTTCTGAGAAAGTGTTTTAATCTTGCACTTTTACTGGACATGTATTGTATAAATCATAACGCCCTTTCTTTGTGGTTTGCAAGAATAAAAACCTGTGTGAGACTTCCCCTTGTTGGACATTCAGAAGCTAGCTGTCTGTCCCAGTGTTACACGTTAATACATTTATTTTTATTATATGTGCTGACAGAATTGTATTTCTTTTTGTAGGATTCTACAAGCCCTCCCTGAACCCAGGACTACCAGAGTGACTCCAAGGGCTAGTTTGATGGCCTCCTGTTCAGAGCCAAATGGACATAACAGGCTTCACCATCTTTAACCCGCACCTGAACCCAGCCTGAGTGAGTCTTAACCCCTCCAGTCTTGGACCCTTGGTGGTGGTGCTGCTAAAGGAGCCAAGATAACCAAAATTCAAACTTGGGACTTAAAACATTTTTGGCTAAAAGCTTCTCTGAGAACCGAGAGAAGACCAGGACCAACCTGCTTGTTTATCTGCCCAAGGTGCATCGCCAGTCGGCCTATCTTCGCGGCAGCTTCCACTACGTTCTTCTCTGCAGCAGCAAATCCTGTTAAGTGGTTTTTCACCAAAGGGGCATCCGGCTTCTTGGAACTCTTGTCGGCTAGAGCCTCCTGCCTCATCCTGATGGAGATTTTCGACTTTCAAAAAGTGACTAAGTCTGAGTGTTGAAATCTTCACTCTGACTTCACTAAGCACCCCCCGGACAACAACGCTCCCTTCTCGGACACCGCCTGCAGCCTTGCACCGCTGAACTTTGCCTTCTTAGAACCTTTTCTCCAGAATTTCTCCTAAGTCCGAAGGTAAGCCCTGACTCGGCTCATGCTGGTTGGCTTTATTTTTCGACTCGGACCTGGTCTCGCATGACAAGATATCCGCGGTTGGCTGTGTTTTTACTAAAATCTTTAAACATTCATAATTCCAGTTTTACTGATTGGATTGTTGTTTTTGTTTCAAATAATTTATTAAAATGTACTCTGTTGTTCTAAATTGGTGCATGATTTTTCCTGTGTAGTGCTTTCACTTTATTGCTGTTTGTGTGATGCATAAATACTTTACATATTGCCTCTAAGTTAAGCCTGACCTCCTTTGTGCCAAGCTTCCTAAGGTTAAACACAGGTTGTTGGACCTGGCTCTTTTTGCAGGTTTATCCCCAAACTTTTTACCATTTGCCTCCTATTTTTCTGACCCTGTTTTTGTTGACTTTAGAACACTGGGCATTTTATCACTGCTGATCAGTGCTAAAGGCCTATTTGATTTACTGGTAAGTCCCTAGAAAAGTGAACTGTGTGTGCCCAGGGTCTGTAAATCAAATTCTACTAGTGCGTATGCAGCACTGATTGTGCCACACACACAAGTAGCATTTCAAATGTGTTTCAGACCTCCCACTACAGTGTCTGCGCGCGCAGTTTTTAACTGCTATGTCGCCCTGGCACGTGGACCTGCTTGCCAGTTCCTATCCTTCCCTTTTTATACATGTTAGGCACTCCTAAGGTAAGCCTAAGGTACCACCGTGGGCAGGGTGCAGTGTAAGTGAAAGGTAGGACATGTACTGGTGTGTTTACATGTCCTGATAGTGAAATACTGCCAATTTCGTTTTTAAGTCGAGCCTAGCGCGCATGCGCTGCTCTGCGAGGCATGCTGTATCTGGTATATGTGGCTCAAGAACCTCCCATCTTTTCAATTGGTTTCTGTTAGTGCCCTTCTTAAATGCCTGCTTTTGTTTAGTGGATATGCCTAATTAGTCTCACCTTTTGGACCCTCCCTTGAGACTGCCCCTGTTACTGTGGTATTACTCTTTTTTTAATATAAATCCATTCCTGCTGCACTCTTTTTTTTGCCTTCTCTCCACATGTGTATCAGCACGACGCCTGCCACGGATGCTGTGGTTCATGTTTTGGATGGCATTTATATTACGGCCACCTTTCTTTACCTTCCGTCGCTGCCTCTTTATATTTTTGGCTTTCCCCCTCACTCCTCATGTTAGGAGCCCCACCCCCCCCACGAACTCAAACGCAGCGGTGAGTTTCTCAGTACACACGTTGTGGGCACGGGGGAGAGCCCACGTTAAGACTCGAACCCGGTGCACAGTCCCGTTGTTGGCAGCTCTCTATCTTACGCCACACCCTGTCAGGCATGTTTATTTGTTCTGCTAGGCATATTGTGGATGACAAATATGCCATCAGAACAAATTAAACAATGGAAACAAAATTAGGAACCACAACGCCACGGCCATATGTCTGACCTAAGACTTCCATGATCCAGTGGCGCAAATATGACGGGCCCCTCCAGAAAGCCGTGAGTCGCCTCTAAGACATTGTAAATTATGAATACTCAGAGGCCTTAGGTTCAGTGGTGGCTGCGCTACGTCCCTGGCTCGAGCAGTCAGACAATCCCTGAGGCCTCGTTCTTTCTGACACCAGCTGACCAGTGGTTTAGTTGTCGCTGATCTATCAAACACAATGGTAAATCGGCTCACAGATACTCAGCTGCATGCAAGTATCACCACATACTACTTTAAATGGACCAGACAACACTCATCAAACTCAGTCTTTGGAATGGCATGAAGTCACCGGTCACCAGTGCTACAAAGCCGCACTAATGGCAGGCTGCGCTATAAAAATAATATCTCGAATAAGACGCTGCTGTTAGGAGTCACAGAGTGAGAGAGGGTGTAGTTCTGTAGAGTGGTGTGCTGCGGTGTAGTGTACTTTTCGGAGAGGAAAGAGGCACGGCGCAGACCCACATTTAAATAAAATAAGATAAATGTATTTTATCCCTTTACCGGATGTAGGATACTTGAGTACGGTTCTGCTTCTGAATTTCCTTATTTCTAAACACCAGTGCAAACTGTGGCTCTGCCCCACTGTGGCTTTTATTAAAACTATGCTGTTTTTCGCTGTCCTCTAACATTTTCAATTGATCGCTTGCCAACCACGTTTGAGAAGTCTTGTCAGATGGGGTTGCAGAGGTAGCTGAACAGTGCCAGCCTGCCCAGTCTCTAGTGCGCAGCCTGCATGGCCTGTAAACAGACACATAGCCCAGATAAACATCACAAGCCACTGTTTATAGCCTTTCTTTTCTTTCATTCGTGTCTACCAAAGCCGGTGTTGTGTAAAATCTGGTATCCCCATCGTATCGTGTTTCCCCTGCTCTTCGGCACTTTTCGGAAACGAAATTCAGCCCGGGCAGGTTCAGACAAAAGCAGCTGATCCCTGCTCGGGCTGAGTTAGGGGATACACGATTCAACAGGATGCCAAACTCGCTCTGGCGATAAATCACTTGAAACTTTTGCACGAAGAGAGACAGACAGAAAGCGCAATAAATACAGAGAATGAATCGTAATGGAAACAGCAATTAAGTTAATAAACGTGAAAGCAAAGAAATTATTGCTGAAGCATATCGAATCATAACGAAATAACGAGGGGAAGAGAATAGAAACAACGGCAGGGGTTCAAATAAGGGGAAAACTAATATCAAAACGTGCGAAAGATTAAAGGGTGAAGGTAAAAAAAAAGGCAATGAAAAAAGCAAAGTATTAAAATGGGGAAATAAAGTGTTTTGATTTTCATATAATGAATATGTTACAAGGTGGTAATGACAAGCATATAACTTGCACAGTTAGTTGAATAACAGTGCATGTTTAGTTGGACTCATACAGCATACTTGGCATTTTACCAGCTGCCCTATATTTTTGTGTCCATGCTAATTAAACAAGCATTGACAACGCAATCGGTCTCATACTTGTGTGAAAGTTAGAGCTATTGGCGTTGTAAATGACAGTTTTTTACTTATTTTTTAGGTCGAGCCTGGGCTGCGCATGCGCTACTCTGTGGCATGATGTATTGGAGTATGGAATAGAAGCCCCACCCACTCTCCTCCCATATTTGCCATTGGCTTGTGTCATTGCCCTTCGTAAATGCTGGCTTCTGATTCTTTAATGGGCTTGGTAGTCCCTCCTTAATACCGCCTTGTCTTCATTTGTAACCTCCCATGAGGACTGGCCCTTTTACTTCAGTTGTTACACAGTACGACTTTTTTAGTCTGTAAGCAATATTTTCTTTAATGAGTTTCTCCTACTGCAGGCACAACATGCTTTCCTGCAACATTCAGTGCGCCATGCGTGCTTTCACTTTCCGAGCAGCCCGGGATAATGGCGGCCGCTTCTTTGAATAGGTCTTGCTCTTTACAAGAGTTTGAGTGACGATGCCTTTTATTTATGTGTTAATTAGCAAAACAGATAAATAAAAGTCATTGTCATTTACAATGCCAATAGCTTAAACTCTCGCGAATGCGACACCTATTGCATTGCAAATGCTTGTCATACATGGCTCCTGGTGCACACTGGTGGCGCACATTCTGATGTTCGTTTCTCACATTGCTGGTTTTCGTACGCAGATACTGGTGCACGCTCGTGTCTCAGGCTGCACAGCACACATTCTGGGACTAGTTCCCTTACTGCCTTTGTTCGTACACGGATCCTGGTGCACGCTGGTGGCTCACGGCATACATTCTGGTGCTGGCTTCCTACGTGGCAGGTTTTTGTACAGGAATTCTGGTTCACGCTCATGTCACTCACTGCACAGCACACTCTAATGCTGATTTTCCACATAGCAGGGCAGGTTTTCCTACACAAATCCTGGTGCGCGCTTGTGTCGCATGCTGCACAGCACACTCTAATGCTACTTTTCCACATGTCTGGTTTTCATGCACAGATTCTGGTGCACGCTCGTGTCTCATGCTGCACAGTACACTCTAATGCTGGTTTTCCACAGGGGTATTTTTCATGCACTTATCCTGGTACACGCTCGTGTCTCACGTGGCACTGCACACATTTTGATACTGGTTTTCATACAAGGATCCTGGTGCACGCTTGTGTCTCACGCTTCACAGCACATTCTAATGCTGGTTTCCCACATGGCTGGCTTTCGCGCACAGATCGTGGTGCACGATCGTGTCTCACGTTGCACAGCACACACTAATGCTGGTTTTCCACAGGGCTGGTTTTAATGCAAGGGTCCTGGTGAACGCTCATATCTCGTGCTGCAAAGCAAACTCTAATGCTAGTTTCCCACACAGCTGATTTTCGCACATGGATCCTGGTGCACGCTCATGCCTCACGCTACACAGCAAACTCTAATCCTAGTTTCCTACACAGCTGATTTTCGCGCACGGATCCTGGTGCACGCTCATGCCTCACGCTGCACAGCACACTCTAATGCTGGTTTGCCGCACGGCTGGTTTTCACGCACCGATCCTGGTGCACGCTCATGCCTCACGCTGCAAAGCCCACACTAATGAAAGTTTTCATACATTGACCCAGGTCACACTCGTGTCTCACGCGGCACAGCACACTCTAATGCTGGTTTTCCATAATACTGTTTTTAATGCACAGGTCCTTATGCACACTTGTGTCTCACGCTGCACAGCACACTTTAATGCTGGTTTCGCACCTGGCTGGTTTTCACGCACGGAACCTGGTGCATGCTTATGCCTCACGCTGCACAGCACCATCTAATGCTGGATTTCAAATGAGTTTCTCCTACTGCAGGCAGAACAGGCTTTCCTGCAACATTCAACGCGCCATGCGCGCTTTCACTTTCCAAGCAGCCCGGGACAATGGCGGCTGCTTCTTTGCAAGGAAATAGGTCTTGTATTTACAAGA
Organism: Calotriton arnoldi; assembly: GCA_963921515.1. NCBI lineage: Eukaryota > Metazoa > Chordata > Amphibia > Caudata > Salamandridae > Calotriton > Calotriton arnoldi. The sequence continues at coordinate 875,173 of CAWUFW010004763.1, forward strand.
GTTTGAGCTATTAGCATTGTAAATGACAATGCCTTTTATTTATGTGTTAATTACAAAACAGATAAATAAAAGGCATTGTCATTTACAATGCCGATAGCTTAAACTCTCGCAAATGCGAGACCTATTGCATTGCAAATGCTTGTTTTTGTTTGCAGTGGAGTGATCAGTTAGAAAATTAGAGTTAGAGCTGTTGGCGTTGTTAATGTAAATATTTATGTGTTATAGAGTAGAGTCGGTGTATGTGGTGTGTAGTGGAATTATGTGGCTACCATCCAGATAATGTGAGCATTTAAGAAGCAGAGGTGCAGTTAGGATGGATGGGTTGGTGGAATGATAGCTATTTGTATGAATGCTTGAATGGATGGATAGCTGTATGAGTACATGCATGGATGTCTGGGTGATCACATGAATGGAAAGATGGTAGGTGCTGCATGGGTAGGATAGTTACAGATGGTTGGTATGGAAAGAAAAAGATGGATACATAGGGAAAATATTTATAAAAAGGAAATTTTAGTACTTTATTGGACCTTTGGTCAAGACTGGTTGATATATCAGGCTACATGGTGGCCCAGATTGCAATAAACATAAAATCCCATTTACAATTCAGAAGTTGGTGGTGGTTTTGTGCCTTTACCCCGAAAGTATGCTTCGTTGTCAGCTGCTTGGATGGCTGCCTAATCTGCAGACTTCCAACACAGTATTACACTTGGACGCTGGTTTAACCCATTCAAATCTTAAATGCTCTGCCCAATCAAACCTTACAGGAGACAGTTACTAATTATGACCAGTGGCGGCTGGTGACATTTGAAAGTGGTGAGGCGTAAAATTATTGTCATACTCCACCGCTGCGAGCGAGCGTAGCACGCGAGCCCGAACAACATAAGGGAGGTTCGGGGGCGTTTTCCCCCCGAGAAAATTTAGAAAAAAGAGTGGACAAATGGTGCATTTTCAAGCAAATTTGAGAAAGCAAGGTTAAGAAAGCAATTGTGAAAGTGCAGTTATTACATTAATAAAGAGATGTCATATAACATAGGTAGCTGCTTATTCAGTATAACCACAGGGCTTCATAAGAGACTTCGAGATACAATGCATTGCTGAGTAATATCAAAGGAAGCATTTTTTTATTAGCCACAGTGCTGTACCAAGACTCCAAGAAGCAATATGGAAACATGAAAAACATGAAAAAGGATCAAGGTGCTGAAAAATAGCCTTGAACATAAGCTTCCCAGCCCAGGACATGAGCTCAGCAGCACCCACATGTTTAACGGGCATACCTGCCTCGCCCAGGGAACTGGAAACCAAACACAGGGGAGTATTACATGTTTAACACGCCAGAAACCAGCTCCCCACCTTCAGTCTTCATCCTGAACAAATCAAACATTCACCCCCAGTCACAGATCTCGGTTAAATCAATTTTTATTGCATGCCACGCCATTCCAGGTTAGACCCAGCCATATGCAAATCAGTCTTGACGCTGCTCCCCATGGGAACAGTCCAGCCCGAACTGCCAGTCCCGGTCTTCCCTGGACCTGAAACAAGCACCCTAGAACCAGTTTCGGGGTATCATCCCTCATCAGCCAGGCTAGCTTGTATCTGGTGGGGGTAGTGAACACGGGACCCACATCTGGGCATACCCGTCCCACTTAGGGCAAACATAGCAAACTGGCAGTTTGTGCTGGACTGTTCCCATGAGGAGCAGGTTCAAGACTGATATGCATATGACTGGGTCCAAACTAGGGTGGCATGGTGAGCAAAAGAACAATGGATTAAACCCAGCTGTCTTGACTGGGGGTGAGTAGTTGAAAGGTTTCAGCACTCCGTCCATCATCTTGTGTTTATTACAGAAATCGCAGCACTTGGTCTCTCTCTCTCGTCTTCCCTGACTCCTCTTCTCTCTTCCCCTATCCTTCTAACTCTCCTCTTTCTTTCTGTCTCTTTCTTTCTTTATGCTCCTCTCCTGCTCTATCTTCATCTTCTATTCTTTCTCTTTATCACTTCTGTCTCTCCGCTCTCTTCCTCCTTCCTCTTTCGTTCTCTCTCTCTCTTTCTCCACCTCCCATTATTTACCTGTCTTGCTCTTGCTTACTCTCTCTGCTTCCTCACTCTAGTCGGCCCCTTTCTCCTTTCTTTGTGGTTTGTCTTTTCTTTTCCCTCTGTATCTCCCCGTCACTCTTTCCATATATTTCTCTCTCCTCCAAGTGTTCACACTTTTTCTCCTCCCCTCTTCCACTACATTTCTCTCTCTCCCTCCGCACACTCTATTCTCTCCCTTATGTTTCTCTTGTCGCTCTCTCACCCCTCCTGCATACTCCTCCCACCCCTTAATCAGTACTCAGTCGGCACCTTATCTTCATGGACACAATACACAGCACTCTTACTCCATAAACTGAAGACCCAGCACTCTCTCAGTGCCTTAAACAACACATGCTTTTGAATTAATGGTATTTATTTTATCAAAAGTATGAAAGGCAGAGTTGGATAACACCATGTAAACTGAGACAGTTTCAACGTAGAAGATTCAAAGAGTAATACAAACGTAATGTACATTTGGTAAAGGAATTATGCGGATTCTAATATGAAAACACAATTACAATCTTCATGTGAGAGTTTACAAAGATCGCTTAGCATAATAAAGAAAGTGAACTAAATCATGGCTATAGATTTCTGTGCTCAAAATAAATATGTAAATACGCGGCCTGTATGCCGACAGGTGTACTGTCCACCTGCTGTTGACACAACAATATTGGTTTTGGTATCAACACACCTAATAGTAGCTGAAGGGGAGATTTGGTAGCAGGCTCCGCCAGTGTTACCTGAGAATGCACAATAAAACGCACACTATCTCATATTAACAAAGTAAAACAAGGGTGGAACACTGCTGTGGGCTAACCGCACATATTGTGTGTGTGTGTGTGTGTGTGTGTGTGAAGACAAGTGTCACCGCATGCCATGCATGCGGAGGCATGAACAAAGGCACACAATGCCCTTCTCATTCGTGTTTGTTACTCGAGCTACTTGATTAACACAGGTATGGTGTGCAAAAAAATCCGAACCGCCTGCAGCTTGACAATATCCCTGTTGGTTAATGTACGGTTGCGTCACCAGACTGTACCAAGGACCTTCCGCAATGTTCACCTCTAAACTTTCCACTCTTCGCCATGCAAAAAAACAGTAAACTTTCTCTAGGTCATAACAGAGATTAGGATACAATGGTTCGCGACACAAATTCCGAAAAAACACACAGAGGGAGCCACAGGTTGGAAGCTTCTGGCCGCTATAATGCAGCAGTGCACACTTCAGCTGGACAGCTCTAGGCAACCACAGTTTGGGGCAGAAAGGAGACTGAGGCGCTCAAAGGTTAAGTGGTTTGTCCAGGATCACACAATTTGTGGAAAACGAGATAAGGGCTCGTCTTCTAATTCAGCAGTAGATTATGAAACCTGCTACAAAATTAAAGAGGTTCTTGGACCACAAAATACATTTGAAACCCACCTCGCAGCCACATGTTGCTTATACATCACATGAGTACGTTTTCAGTCCTATTTTGCTTCACTGGTTATTTACTTTTTGTCAACATCTATGCGGCCCTCAGCCAATCCCCATAAAATACATTTTGGCCCATTTACGATGGTTCCCGAGTGCTCATTGTTTTGACTGAGCGTTAACATTCATGAATCTCCCTTTCCTGCCCATGGTTATTCTTTAATTAATTAGGAGCGTTGACACTCGTGTACCTCCACCTTCTAATATTTAAATAAAAATACCCTACATTTCAATACTTTCCCTGACGTAGTGCTGTTTTTTGTCCCAGAAACCTATCTAGTTCCCGGTGTTGACAATTATTGCAACCTCCTTTCCACAAACCGAAAAGGTCACACTGACTGAATATGCAAAGCCTAGCACATGTAGAAGAATGTTAGGGGCATATTAACAACGAGGCGATAAGCAATTATCGCCGCTTTAGCGTCCGTTTTCGGACGGAAAGCGGCGATAATTCTATCTCCTAATCAGCAAGGTCACGCTATCGCGTGAATCCTTGCACTATCGCCCTTTCCCCCAACGCCCATCCTTGCATCTCTAATGAGATGCAAAGTGGGCGTTACTGGGCGTACCCCGGATGGGCTACGTTGCAAATATCGCCGATGTTCACATCGCGATATTTACAAGGCAGCCCACAGGATTATAGCAGACGTTAGATTTTGGCGAAAACGGCCGTTTTCGCCAAAATCTAACGTCTGCTATAATCCTGACTTACCTATGTTAGGCATAGGAGGTGGATTCTGCTGATACGACCACAGGGTCGGATCAGCAAGGTTATCGCCCTTTTGCAGGGAACATCGCTGGAAAACCAGCGATGTTCCCTGCAAAAGGGCGATAACCTCGCTATCTCTGGAATTTGTATCGCCCTGGAGTAACGCGTTGTTAATAACGTGCTACCAGGGCGATAAATGCCAGAGATAGCCTGCGATAATATAATTATCGCTAAGCACGGCCAGCGATAATTATCGCTGGCCGTTGTTAATATGCCCCGTTATTTTATTTTTTTTGCAGTTTAACATAACACGAACTCGACCCAAAAGTATTGGAGCGCTTCACATGAGCACGAGTTTTATTACACAAGGTCACATTTATTCACCTTTTTAATGCACGTGGACTTCAAGTGATTTTCCCGGAAAAGAAAACATTTGAATCTCTTTTGCTCAATAAGGGCCTTTCAGGTCCAAAAGAGGAATGGCCTCAAACGCCAGGCACGCGAATCAAAAACCGTAAAGTTAAGGACTACTGCTTAAAAATAATGAAAAGTTTATAAACACAATAACATGTAAAAATAAACGCAGTTTGTTAAGCCTACTTTGTGGTAAAACTGCACGAGGCAACCCAATAATTGCATAGCATTATCACAATTAACGTTTATCCACGACTCCAAATACTGAATGCAATGCTGACTGAAAGAGCTACATGACCTGTAAAATGTGCACCTTCCTTTATAAGTTAACAACGTAGACCCATGCTTTCAAACGTTGCTAAGGTTATTTTTCGTGATTTGAGAGGGGATACACTTTGTCAACAGCTCCAGCCCCCGAGAAGCAACAAGCAACAGAAATATAGGAGGAGCCCTTAACCTCAGCTTCCTGTCTGTCCTGCTTTGTATGGATACTTGTCTGATGTGTGCATGTGCGGGGAGTGTATATGAATGTGTGTCTGTGGTGTGTATATGGGTGTGCGTGTCTACTTTGAGTTCGATATCCATGTATTGCTCAACACCCTGAAGACAGATCCTTTTCCAGAGGCCTAGCCAAGAATAAAAGATTAAAGCACAATAGATGCACGTCTACAGGATCTTTCATTTAACATCAAAAGTACATTTCGAGTTTCCATAACAATCAGAGTCTAAAGCTTCTGGCTGCAGACAGGAGTTGAAGAGTTTGTGTACCTCACTTGTACAGTGGCCTCCACCGCACTGGGTGGTCTGGAACTGGTGTACAGTGAACTGAGAATCGTGAACGATCTTTTCCCATTCTACACATCTTTTGGTTGTACCTTTGCTACCTGAGTAAAACACACTGTCATCTTCTCCCAAGCTGGTTGGTAAAAAGGCTCTGTGAGTTAAAAACTCACTGACATTTGACGGGTCATGCAGGCCGTAATATTTAACTCTACCTTTTTAACTTTGCCAGGTTAATGCATAACCGTTCTGTTTTTAATAATTTACACATGGCAAAATATTTATGCACAACTAGTATCCGTGCAGTTCTATGGTCTAGTGACTGTAGTTTCATCACCCCGCCTGCCCATTATAGCGGAATGTATTCCTGGAGTTCTATATACTTTGCAGAACACAACTCGGGTCTGATATTAAAGGGGTCACACCCCATGCTTTCATTGTTCAAACCCAAGTGGAATCATAATGTCACATAGCTAAGTCGTGGCTCTCAATACTCGCGGGGGGGTTCATAGGGGGGTCGCGCAGGGGGGGGTTAAAAATAAAGAAAGAAAAACCTTGAAAACTTACCTGACCGCCGGGTCGGTCCGCGCCGCCTCTGCTGTGTGCTCCTGGGCCGGGGTCCGCGTTGGCGCCTTAGTGAGTGGCTGGTGGCAACCCCTCTCAGCCAATCCAGACGCTGCTCCAGCAGCGCCAGGATTTGCTTGAGCAGAGACTGTCCCCCCCAATAGGAGACCGGGGGCTGCGGTCACTGGCCACTGGCAACCCTCGCTCGCTCTCCTAATGCAGGGCACTGCAGTGCGCATGTTCGGGCTAATCAGAAAAATGATCAGCCCAAACCCGAACATGCGCACTGGGCCTGCCCTGCTGCTGCAGCCTGTCAGTCAACAGCTCAAGTACAAACCCAGCCCTGGCCTGCAGTGCTGCCCCGGGCCCGCCCCCACGCCCACCCCCTTCAGCGACGCGTCTACGGTCTGACTCCTGATTGACTCCGGCCGCGGGAGAAGTAAGTTGTTAATCTTCCTTGTTAAGTTAACGAGGAAGAATGTGGCCATGCTGATTAGTGGGGCAACGCCCCAACCCCCCCAATGGACGCACCGCCACTGATTATGACTGATGAAGGAAAAGTCTGATGACTGGTCCCATTTATAGCACTTGTTCTGCACGTTGCAGGGACACGTTGACAATGCCCTGTTGATGAACACAATTATGCCACTCTGTGGCATTGAGACTGCCAAATATAGGCCTATTTGTAAACTCTCTGATGCATGTGATGCACACAAAAGGTATGCTACATGTTTCCGGAGCCTTGCAACTTGTAACCGTGTGAGGGCAAGGAAGGGATGGCATGACTGGCACAGCAGGGGCAGCATTACCGTCTTTTTGTTATGAGGACTGCAACATTTCCGAGTGAGCCTTCACAGCAGAAGCTTCCCAGTATCTCTGTTGCTTACTCAATTGGAAGACCAAACAAAAGATATCACATTCTGGGACCGTATTACAGATGACTGCGCCAGCGCTAATTGTCGCTGTGCGCCAGAGTATGCACCTGACGGCATTACAGATGATCGGTAGGAAAGCGCCGTGATGTTGGCGCAGACTTTGAACTCTGTGTTTATGTGCGTTTGCGTCTGTGCGCATATTGTATTAGCGCACAGACGCAAACGCACATAAACACAGATATACTCTGGTGCACAGCAACAATTAGCGCTGGCGCACTCATCTGTAATACGGCCCCAGAATGTTTAATGTACTGCTTTAGTTGATGGGCTAGGTGAAACTCCTTATTCTCTCACCAAACACCTGACCCATACATTCACTGAAGCACTACGAAGAAGAAATAAGGCTGCACTGCGCTCTGAAAAAACAGTAGTCTAGCCTCACAAATCAGAAGTATAACTATACCCAAAGCACGCTCCAGAAACATTTTGTATGCCTTACAAAGATGCAGATAACAGTTTCAGGTGTTCAGCATGTATTGTATTAAAAAGCACTCCTGCCGGACTTGTGATGCTGTACCTGCCCGGACAGCCCACCACCCCTGCCTTACCTGAACAAATGGAGCTCCGAGGCCATGCGCATTGCCTGCTACAGCTTCGCTAGGCCCAGTTTCACCTGCTGCTGCAGCAGCGGGGACCCCATGGGCTCGTTGCTGCCTTCCACGGCCTCCAGTAGCTCAGCCAACACCGGAGGCAGAAGGAAGGCAAAAACGGGATTATTTTGACCAGCGAAACACCCATACATTGTCACCCTAAGGGCGCCATATGAGTTAAGGTACTATCAACGCTGAAGGTAATAAGCGTAGGGGGCAGCGCGCCCGACCCGTAGGCCTCAGTGTACACCTTGGCCAGCCTAGGCGCTAGTTGCGCTGAGAAAGTGGAGTAAAATTCCTCTGGCCACCCGTCCATCCCCGGTGTCTTGCCCGTTGCCAATTGTCCAATGGCATCCGTGATCTCATCGGGTGCAATGAGGCCTTCTAAGGCATCATAGTGGGCTGGCGTAACCTGTGGGAGTTGTATCCCCGTGAGAGAATCCTGCATGGAGGTAGGGTCCTGCGTGGCCAGGGCCACTACAATGCTGTGTAGTATTCCTAAAATGATTGGTTAATGGTGCCTTGCGTGTTCACTAGGGTCCCAGTGGACGTGTATATGGCAGTGATAGGGGGCTGAGCAGTGTCGGATCGCAGCAGCCACGCACGTAGCCTCCCCGCCTTGTCGCCCTCCGTGTGTCTGCGTGCCAGGTATGTTTTATAATCTAATGCGCAAAGGTCATCCATTGCTTTTCTATATGCCAAGCGAGCCTGGGCAAGCGAATGGCCAACCTGGGGGTCGGTAGGGATGCGCTGCTCACACCTCTGTATCGCTAACTCGTGTGTGCGAAGCTCAGTGGTCAGCGCTTTCCGGGCGCCATATGTAGTCTTAATGGCATGCCCTCGAAGAACAGCCTTGAAGGCATCCCACTTCACTCCCGTCGACGAGGCAGTTCCCTCATTCACCGTGAAATAGGATGTAATGGAGTCCAGGAGGGAAGCCCGGTAAGATGAGTTGGCAAGCGCAGCGCTGGGTAAGTGCCAGGTCGAAATCTCGGGGCGCTTCACGCCCCAGGCCAAGGTCAGTTGTAGCGGGCGTGATCAGAAAGCGCGTGTGCCAAATAGTCAGCGTGTAATACGCTGTGAAGGGTGTTATCGGAACAGAATACCGTATCTATCCGTGTATACAGATCGTGTAATGCCAAGTAGTGCAAGTAAGTGCGCGCCTGAGGATTCAGCCTACGCCATACATCGTGGACCTGCATATTGGATACCCATTCCGACATGTGTTGTGCCAGTTTAATAGATTGTGCCCCCGAAGAGGAGGGCGAGAGCGTTCCAGGTCAAGATCTCGCACGCATTGAAATTGCCACCCCAATACATGGGGGCCGTGGGGTCTGCAAGCAAGGATGGTGTGAGTGTTTGCAAGAAGATGGACTGGCCCGAGTTCGGGGCATAGAGAGAAACCAGTTTCAAGGGGGACCCATTCAGGAGACCCTCCATGGTAACGAAACGGCCCTCTGCATCCACTCTGGAGTGTGTGATTTGCAGTGGAGTCCCCGGTGCAACCCATATAAGCGCTCCTCGGGCGTATCCAGAATACACCGTACCCAGAACTGTACCCCTCCAGCGTTTGCGGAGCGATTCAAGTGTTTGTGTAGTGAGATGCATCTCTTGCAGCAGCGCAAACATGATCCCGTGGCTGGGCAGGTATTGATATACTTTGTGTAGCTTAGTGCACCCCGCTAACCCCCTCACATTCCAGGTCAATAAAGAGTAATCTCCAGACGCCATCTACTTGGTCGTAAGGTGTAAGCGTGGTGTGTAGCTTTCCACTGATGGATAATCTCCACCCTCCCTTGCATACCGCTGCCCCCACATAATATGACCCAGGTATAGCCAATTCTCAGACCCCATTGGTGGCAGACATACAAAGAGATCAACATGATAATCAGAGGTTCCCAACTTTCCACCCCATGCCTGTTTGCCAACGGGCAATGGGCCATTCGCACTAAATTGTGGAACAAATAAAACCAAATATAACATAGAACAAATAAGAACAAATGGTGTGCTGTATCAGCTACTTATCGCTCGTTGGGGAGGGTATTGCAGAGTCGGTGTACAGTGTCCTTGCCGCCTCCCATGATTCAGCCTGGCTCTCAGCAGGTGTGCGTAGGCCGTCGGGCTGCTGCATCTGAAAACATCCCAAAGTTCGGAAAAGTCAACCCAATGCATTTGCAGTTTGTGGAGTGAGGGCCAGGCCATCCCCTGACAACACCTCAAGCTGTGAGGCCGTGATGTGCAACGTTCGGTCCATGGTCATGTCAGAGTCCGAATCCTGTTTGGGAGAAGAATCGGGGATCCCATGTGTTCCGCCGTCTTGATGACTCGTGCCCGTTCCTGAGCTGCTTGCACTTTTGTTGGATGGCGCAGCCGACCTTTCCCTCTGCCCCTGCGTGATTCCACTAATGTCCCTGGTTGAGAGGGGCCCGTCGGTAGGACGGGGGTCTCATGTGCCTGGCCCTGTTGGTCGATCCAGGTCCATGCCTCTTCGGGCATATTGCAGAAGTCTGTGCCCACCTTGTGACGTACGCGAAGATGCGCCGGGTATTGGAGGGAATATTAAACATCATGGTCCCTCATGCATTTCTTGACCTCCAGGTATGAAGAGCGGCAACGTTGCACAGCCAGAGTGTAGTCTGAGAAGATATGAATCGTGGCGTTGTCAATTTGCCAAGGGCCCCTGGCACGGGTGACTTGCAGTACGTGATCACGGTAGTTGAAAAATCTAGCTACCACCAGTCGAGGAAAAGCACCCGGGCGGGGGGGGGAGGCCCGGCACCCTGTGCGCCCGCTCAATGAGAAGAACTTCGACATCTTACCCTGGAGGACGTCTCGTGAAAACCAGTCTTCAAGGAAGAGCTCCATGTTGGGGCCCTCCGCCCGCTCTGGAAGACCCACGATGCGTACATTATTCCGGCGCTAGTGCCCTTCCTGGTCCTCCACGCGTGCCTTAAGGAAGTCCACCTCCTGTTGGAGGGACTGCAATTGGGTGGTCACCTCATTTACCGTGGATCGCAGCGACGCCAACGTAGATTCGGTTTCTGCCATTCGATCCTTTAGTTTCTTGTGGTCCTCTCGCAAGTACACCATATCTTCGTTCCCAGAGTGGTTTTAATGTCAAGTATTGCTGCCAGCAGTTCATCAAAGCGATGCGAGTGGTCGCTCGGTCTCCCTGAGAAGGGGGCCGTGAGGTGTCCGCACTTCCAGCCCCGAGGGTGCTGGCTCCACTTCCGGAGGTTGTGTCTGGGGCTTCTCCGCCCTGGGTTTGCCCATTGCGCAGTCTGCAAGAGGCGGTAGGCCAGGTGCTAGTCCAAGCATCCCGCAAAGGATTGGGGATTGCCAAGGATCCTGGTAAGGTGCCTCCGTGGGGGCAGAGATGGAGCGCAGGAATAAGTAGTTAGGGCGTCTCAGGCAGCTGGATCAGTTTAGGGCATCTCGCATTGCGGGTCTCCACAGCGGTAGCCGTCGTTTCAGAAGAATTGCCACGGTTTTCTTCACTCTACGAAGTCAGTGGTGGGCTCAGGCTGCAAGGATCATATGTTTGGGAGCGTATTAGCCATCCTTTCCGGGCTCCCAGGTCCCACCCCACTCCTGGCGCTGGTAATCGTTGTGTGCGTCGTCTCACGGTCCCCAGCAGAGTGAAAATAACTTGTGGTGTGCCGTGGGGTGCGCCGCACTACCAAATGCTCTGTGTGTAGCCAGGTGTACATGGGGGCCCAATCCCAGCCCGCCTCTCTCATTCCAGGATCAAAGAGGGGGGGACCCGAGGGCTCATGTACACACTCACCGCTTCCCGGGGGTGGCACACAGCAGGCCGACAGGTTCTCGTTTGCTCCGGGGCTCCCCTCCTCCCAGGGCAGGCCGCCGCAGGCACCGATTGCAGGATCAGGCAGGCTCACGTCGCCGCCACTTGCCACCGAATGGCGACTCCAATTTCACGGCCCGCCATGGGCCGGGGATCACAGGCACCTCGCCTCAGGCTCCAGTGCCTTAACAGTGATAGCAGAAGTCGGGAGAAGCAGGGCCGAGCCGCACCGCTCGCGCCCGGAATCCCTGGGCCCCAACGTGCTCAATTGCGCTCCACTCGCGTGAACAGGGAGCGGAGCCCATCCACAGCTCCGAATCAGCGGGAGATGGTGCGGGGAATCTTCCGCTGTCTCCCCCGTGCAGGATATTGGGCCAGGCGAGGAGAAAACAGGATTCTTTCGGCAAGCGCGGAGCTCAGAGCTCTGCGACTGCTCTTGTCGCCATCTTGGCCACGCCCCAGCGCAAGCTTCACTTTAACACATAAAAGTTACTGTCAGAGTTTATAGGTGTACTAGGCGGTTGCTTCAGGTGCCAAGTGAAGGGCATGCCAAATTCAAGGGGAAACATTGCAAATTAAAAAAAAAAAATGAAAGCAAAAAATATCCTTTGCCTCAATATGTTATTTAGTTTTAGGTGGTAGATACTCCTCTACTTGGTCTGGTTAGTGACTAGCAGCCAATCTTGGGTGCTACTGGTTACAGCACATTCCCCCCTTTGCTCTATGGCATTTTGTATTTCACATATTGAAAAAATTTGAAATGGGTAAGTAACGAGACATTTCCATATTGGTTAAGTGAACACAATATTTTTTTCTAACAATGTGTACCATTCTTTGTGTTTTCCAATATCTTTTTGTATGGGGGTAGCAAACAAAATTGCTCATGCACTAATATATCTTTGTCCCCACTTTTCAAAGGTTTCCTTTTAGCCACTGACCAGTTTAAATGGCCTTTTATATGTTAGACGCTTACAGTCTTGTTTTGCATTTTTGATATAATTTCACAGCTTTCACATCTGGTTCCTTTGGAGTATACCAAATATAATGGCCTGTACAGCCTATAATATTTGGTATCCCCTATTTTTCTGGAGGTTGAACTTGCCAGGATACAGTTTTACATGGTCTTATGTTGGCTCTACGAACACATTACACACAATGTGTTTGCTTGTCTTGTAAAAAAGTGTTCACCGATTCAGTGTTGTAGCAGTAGCGCATGGTCCCTTAATCTGCCTCATATTTTAGGCAGCAGGCATCGTATTTATGACATATACAGACTATAAAAGCTGCCTTACCGAGAGCAGCACAAACAGCCTCACTGCACAGATCTGCGGAGCCCTACGCAAAATTACATTTTCCCGTTTGAGTGCTCATTTTTCCCTAACAAGGGCTTTTGAGGACACTATTGTTATATGGCCCGCTTTTGGGGTCATTTGTTTATGCAGGCCGTAAGGCAGCTATTTTCAATGGCCTTAGTTAGGGCCACTGGAATTATGCAGCAGGGGAGGCCCAAATTATGCAGCATGGTTGGATAAATTATGTGGCAAGCAAAGGCAAATTATGCAGCACATTTTGGGAAAGTATCACTTCATTATTTTGACATTTCTAAACTTGTTAACACTGTCTGGGCATTAGTTGCAACTCATTAGTACCACTTTAACACCCAAAGACAGCCATAAGTTACAGAATTATGACCAGTCAACCTTTACAAAGGATCTTCCACTGTGCAGCAACACCTGTTGCTTTGTTTTTAATAACTTTTGAACCGTTTGAGCTCGAAACTATTTTATGTTAAAATCTGCATATTATGCAGATGATGATGGATTAAGTGGCAAATGTATAATTATATGAAAATCGCTGTGGCCGCATAATCACATAATTCCAGTGGCCCTGGCCTTAGTGTTGCACTAGCTCTGAGCACAACTTCACTGCCAGGCATCCCTGCTACTGACACATATGGTAGTGCTCCGCCCCATTTGTGACGTCTGACACGACGCTATGCTCCACGTTGAGCAGAGCAAATGGGTGACGCAATGGAGGACATGCAAGACACCACGCATCTCTTTCCTAAGCCTAGACAGCAGACTTCAGAACACCCAAAGCTCTGGCCTCCCACCCAGATTTCAGAAATACTGGGAGTACTTTTATTTATTTTAATTATGTAGTATTTCAAACTCGAAGAGCTGCTACAGTTGGTAAGTAATATACTCGAGGAAAATTCCTTTACAGAAACGTGCTTGAGAATAAACTGCCCACAATGGTTTACAATAGATTTGCAATGCAATAGGTCTCGCATCTAAGCGAGTTTAAGCTATTGGATTGTAATGACACTGCCTTTTATTTAAGTTTTAAAAACCAAAACATAAATAAAAGGCATTGTCATTTACAATGCCAATAGCTCAAACTCATGTAATTGCGAGACCTATTGCATTGCAAATGCGTGTTTTTCTTGCTCCTTACTGGCCTTCAACACCTCCTCCGGGATAGTAATCGCTATGTAGATATATTTACAATTAGAAGCGCGCACTTCACAGCTCATCACAAAGCTTCCAGTGATTCCATCAATGAAAGCCAGTACCTGCTCCCAAGCATTACAGCTGCAAATTGCCCTTTACATATTCAGATTCTCTCGTAGCGCATATTTCCATTCCTTTCAAGCGAGCAGGCATCCTGGAAGGAAACCTTGTTTAGCTGTCCGATCAGCTCCGGTTTCACATCACAAGAGGACACTCCCTGAATGGCATTGCAGCTTTTAGTATTTTAATTTCATAATGAACTGTCTGGGGACGTTTTTTTCCCCAGAGTCCAGGCAGAAGTGAGGCCCGGGAATGCGCGACCCCCTTCCCATGACTCCACGGCCCCCGTGGGGGTCGCGCCCCACAGATTGAAGACCTCTGCATTAGGGGATACCATATATAATGGCCTTTACCGGCTACAATTTTTGGTATCCTAGTGTTTCTCGGGTTAGAAGTTACCAGGATTCAATTTGACATTGCCTTATGTTAGATGGAGGAGCACAGTATTTCTATACCAAATAGCATCCTTCCTTTTGCTTTCTAACATGATTTACTATGGGGATACCAAATATTATGGCTCATGCATTGCTGTAATATCTCGTATCCCCTATGTTTCAAGGGTTACCCTTTACCCATTGACTAGTTGAAATTGCCTTTTGTTTGATAGCAGACTACAGTATCTTTTCACATTTTGTACATCATTCCACAAGATTTTGCATCCGGTACCCTTAGGGAATACCAAATACAATAGCCTATACGGCCTATAATATTTGGTATCACATGTGTTACTTGGGTTGGAACTTACCAGGGTTTAGTTGGGGATACCAAATATTATAGACGGTAAAGGCCATTATATTTGGTATCCCCTAAGGGAACTGGTTGTAAAATCTTGTGGAATGATGTAAAAAATGCGAAAAGCTAATGTAGTCTGCTGACAAATAAAATGCAACTTCAACTGGTGAATATCTAAAGGGTAGCCCATGAAACGTAGGGGATACGAGATATTACAGCAATACTTGAGCCATAATATTTGGTATCCCCATAATAAACGATTTTGGAAAGCGAAAACGAAGGGTGCTATTTGGCATAGAAATATTGTGCTCACCCGTTCAACATACGACCATGTCAAATTGAATCCTGGCAAGTTCTAACCCGAGAAACACAGGGGATACCAAATATTATAGGCGGTAAAGGTCATTGTATTTGATATCCCCTAAGTGGACCGGTTGTAAAATCTTGTGGAATGATGTAAAAAATGTGATAAGCTACTGCAGTCTGCTAACAAATAAAAGGCATCTTCAACTGGTGAATGTCTAAAGGGTAGCTCATGAAACGTAGGGGATACTCGATATTACTGCAATGCGTGAGCCATAATATTTGGTATCCCCATAGTAAACAAGGTGCTCATGTAAAGCACTCTGATACCTTCGGGTCAAGTTCGCGCTATATAAAACTTTTTTTTTAAAAACAATTTGACAGCAGATTACAGTATCGTTTAGCACTTTTAATATCATTCCACAAGCTTTCACATCCGGTTTCTTTAGGGGATACCAAATATAATGGCACCAATGAGTTGTAATATTTGTTATCCCCTATGTTTTTTAGATTAAAATTTACCAGGATACAATTTTATATGGTTTTATGCTGGCGGGGTGAACACAGTGTTTCTGTGACAAAACACACCTTCCTTGTGTTTTCCACTGTCTCTTTTTACGAGGATCCCAAATATTACGGATCATGCATTGGTGTAATATCTGGTATCCCCTTGAGTTTCAGTGCAGACCTTTTAACCATTGACAAGTTGAAATTGTCTTTTATTTGACAGCAGATTACAATGTGCTTTAGCACTTTTTATACCATTCCGCAAGCTTTCATCTCCAGTTCCTTTAAGGGATACCAAATATCATGGCCTATATGGGCTGGAATATTTGGTATCCACTATGTTTCAAGGTTTAAAATTTACCAGGGTACAATTTGACATGGTCTTATGTTGTCGGGATAAACACAGTACTTTTCTGCCAAACTGTACCCTCCCTTGTGTTTTCTTGTATTTTTCTATTGGGATACCAAATATTATGGCGTATGCATTGCAGTAATAGCTTGCTTTCCCTACTTTTTAAGGGTTTCCCTTAAATATTCACAATCTGTAAGCAAAATAACATAGAGGTTTAATCTCAAGTATCTTTCTCAGACTACTGTGGAGAGGTAGCCTCTGTGTAGGATGATGTTTCTCATTATAGGAAACACTGGAGGTGACTCTGAGCTTCAACACCCGCACTGTGGACAAAATGTGGTTTGGGAACTTCGTGATGCAGCGACTGGGGACAGGCAGACGACTGGTCTGTCCTAGAAGCTCTAACTCTTTAGAAAAGCAGAGGCTGGTGTCCCAACCCTTGCCACAGCCATCCACCAGGCGACTTTGCTTGGGAGGAATATTCTGCAACTCCTTGATAAACAAAAGGCCTCTTGGAATTTTTACATGTAGCCCGATCTCTTCCACCTCACCTCAGTGTCTGGGTATCCTCCCTACAGCTTTAGGAATGCAGGTAATACACTTCCACTCTCCGGGAAGCTATCCTCATCCTCATCTTGTACAATTACAAACCAGGCGCATTGACCTCACTTTGCTTTGCAAATGTAAGCATCACAATACATCAGTTATAGCATTCAGAGAATCTTCTTTTCAATGTTTGGATTACTTATCTTGCATATTCTCTCGTGTTGCTTTTATCATGAAGTAACTGATTCATTCAGGTCCAGCCGAAAGTGCTTGGTATTTCCTTTAAAATGCAGCCAGCTATTACTTTGCAGTTCCAACCCCTGAGCTGATCAATGGTCTTTGCTCAAGCGGTGGTCTAGCAGTAGCCTTGTAGTGAACAGACTGTTCACCTGTTTATAGGGCCCATCAAACAGGACTTAATAGAGAACAATGTCAAATGCAAAACATGTTTTGAGTCCTAATGGGCTGAGTACCGTAGCTTCTGATCAGCGTCTTTACTAGCAACAACCCAGCGCACCACATCTTGAGGCCAACAACTGGCCCAGCTCGACGCATCTCGACTCAGCGTGATGCATCTCGCCGCAAGTACTCGCAACACTAGCGGTTTCATTGACCTCGATGCAAAGCATATCGTTACCCGCATCACAGCTCTGTTTGGAAGCTTCACCAGAACTGACACAATGGATCACAACACATCTTGATGCAGAATCTCAAGTGCTCGTCGACATTGCCTCGACAGCCACACCACACAGGCCAATACAAGGACTTGTCATCTCTACGCTCAGGACACAAGATACTTTCTAACCACGAACTTGACTCAGTCCTGTATCCAACTCACGCTCCATTGTGGTCTGCCTTTGTGACTTGGGCCCCATCCTCCATGACCAGTTAAACGCAATTGGTGCTTCTTGTTTCTAAGAGCTACTTTTCTTCAAAACTTTTAAAATTACATATTTTTGGTTCTTCTGATCGGAGTTTTGTTGTTTTTTCTTAAAGTTTAATCTATTTTTAGAAATTGGTGTGGGATTCTTCTTGTGTTTTGTTTTCACTTTATTACTGTTTGAAGTGCTGCATAGATACTGTAATAATATTCTGTGTGCTTATTTTACATGTGCTAGGCAACAGATTGAACCTGTTGAAATAAACCCTTTTGTAATCATAATGGGAGATTTAGACAGAATGTTGGAAATAAAAATACATTGGGACAAAATATTGTGTCAAGAATCTTGATAGAAAATCCTGTTACGACATGCAAACCTATGCATGCAGCGCGGAATCACTGAGGCACTGGGAACTTTGGGCCCGATTCACAAAGGTAAAGTTAGACAAATGTCTAACTTTATGACTTTCAGTATTCACAAAGGGCATTTACTACTCATAAATGCCCTTTGTGAATAATGAAAGTCGTAAAGTTAGACTTTCGGTATTCACAAAGGGCATTTACTACTCGTAAATGCCCTTTGTGAATACCGAAAGTTGTAAAGTTAGACTTTTGTCTAACTTTACCTTTGTCAATCGGGCCCCTAGAGCCTGTGAATTGAAAAAACAGGTCCTATTGGCATGAAGATAGGCTATATTTCCCCAATGAGGAATTGTATATCTCTGCAGACTTACAGCTCCACTAGGTGGGTGATCTATTAAGAACTTAAGTGATTGGGCCCACTTGTGATGCTAAGGATCCTTTCACATTAAGATTTGGGCTTAACCCAAGAGATTGGATTCATATGACAATTGAGCCAATTGAACACGAAAAACTCTCACTTTCATTTGGTGTATTTTAATATTATGTATTCATGTATGGGAAATATCTTGTGGTCCTGAAGAAGGTGGTCAAAGTCTGTGTTAATCACCAAAACACGTTGACCCTTAGGTTATGCTAAATCTGATGAACACATGGATAAAATAGATGATAATCTTTTGAACAATCGTGTCCCATTCTTCGATTCACACAAATTAGCATGATACAAAGATAGATATATTAGTCTGGTGTGTATGAATTTTGGTCATTTTTTATGTAACATATATGTTTTTAATTGATGATTTCAAGTGATTTGGTTCACTTTTGTACAGCTTTTGTACATTTTATTTGTTGCCCTAAATGTAATGTGTAAAGATTTGGCATTAAAGATCTGAACAATCCGGCATGTTTTGTGGTATTTGACTTGATCAGTGTTGTGGTCTTTAAGGAATTATGTCTGAATCCATTGCAGTGAATGTTTGAACGAATGTTTGTAGAAACAAGGTTGTGGTTGATTGAGGACCCAAAAGGAGATTCTTTTGACTTCTTAGTCTTACACGGAGCCCTGTCCCTTTGGTTCGGGGGCCCTCTCTATTTACCTTACTATCAAGAATATTGAGGATAAAAATATCATGAGGGTAGGTTTCTATAGATAAGCAAAGATTGACTATATATAACTCCACATATATGTACCTTGACAATACCATATATCATCAAAGTACATAGACATGGAGTTAAGTATAGTAAATTTATTCTTACCTATTTGCATTTACCTTCTCACTAGTTTGGCCCTTGATATTTTTGACATTAGATTCTGTCCACACAATATTGTTTTCCAATATTCTGTTAGTGATCCCATAAAAGCATTTTTCTTAGTGCAGTGATTGTGTGTGATATTGAAAAGAACAACACTGGGCTCTCAAATCACCACTGCATCTCTGAATTCCTGTTTGGGGACTGTTAGCAGTGGCGGCTTCTCTGTAATAGCAGAGGAGAATCACCCCACTGCAGAATAAAAATTAAACGATAATAAAACAATTTTATTATCATTTTAGTTTTCACTGGCAGCCAATGCTGCCGAGTCTAGGGCGGGCCCAGGCAATCCTTTTTTGATAGCGCAGGGACTGGGAGGAGTAGTGGAGGGCACTTGTAAGTGAAATGTCAGTTTGGCCAGCCATCTTAGGCCAGCCAAACACACATACCCACTTAGATTTGTATTGTACAGCTCGTGGAGAAAGGCCACAGGCTCCTAGTCTAGTGAGCACCTAACCAGGCCGCTCAGACCAATCCAGGCACTGCCCTCACAGCATGAGAGCAGCTTCTGGATTGAGTGAGGAGTTTGGGAGCCTGGGAGCCTGTGCTGGACCACTAACTTCCGGAAGAGAGGAGCACCGAGGCGGCACGTAGTGGGAGCGGCAGTGGGAGTAGTAAATGTAAATTAAATAATATATAAAATTAATATAATGTGAAGTAAATACATTTGACTAATTATTTGACACTATATATAAATCTATTTGTATAAAAACACACACATATACATATACATATGTGTGGATGCTAAAGAAATAGACTGGATTACACTAGTGTACAGTGAAATGTCATAGTGGGGAGTAGAGTGAAGCGGCGTACAGTACACTGTAGAGTATAGTAGAGTGTGGTAGAGTGGAGTGGTATAGAATGGAGTAGAGCACAGTGGCATACAGTAGAGTAGAGTGGAGTGGAGTAGTGGGTCAGAGTAGAGTGAAGTAGTGTGTCATAGAGTAGAGTGGAGTAAAGTGGGAGGGAGTGGCATAGAGGGAGTTGTGTAGTGTGTCTTAGAGTGTTGCAGATTGGCATAGAGTAGAGTGTCATACAGTGGAACAGAGTGGAGTAGAGTGTTGTACAGTGGAGCGTAGGGGCATACAATGTAGTTAGTGTTGTATAGTGGCATAGAGTGTAGTAGAGTGTTGTAGAGTGGAGTTGTATAAAGTAGAGTAGAGCATTGTAGAGTGAAGTAGCATTGAGTGCCGTGTCCTTCAGTGGCACTGAGTGGGGTAAAGAACAAGTTACTTACCTTCGGTAACAATGTATCTGTAAGAGACATATATTAGTTATAGATTCCTTACCTTAGAATTACCCCCAGGCGTCAGACTGGATCCGGAGAAATTTTCTTCAGCAATACCCCTGCGCGTCGGTAGGTGGCATCAGTCGACTCAGTGTCCGTCGTCGGCATTGTGGTCGCCGGGATGACATTGCGTTGCCTACTTAGACACTGCCCCTGCGTGCTGACTTCAGTTCTGACACGACTTTCCACGCCAGAAGCGCAGAGCCATGAAAGATACTGACCACTGGTGTGGCACAAAAGGCCCTGTAAGGGAGTCCCTATCCCTAGAAGTCGGTTCGCAGAGCGGGGAGGATGGGAGGGCGGTTTAGGAATCTATAACTAATATATGTCTCTTACAGATAAATTGTTACCGAAGGTAAGTAACTTGTTCATCTGAAAGAGACTATTAGTTATAGATGCCTTACCTTAGAATAGATACCCCAGCAATACCATCCCCGGAGGAGGGTCTGCGAACCAAGTTCATACCAGAAAGTCCTGGAGGACAGAACAGGCAAAGTAGCCGTCCCTTCAGACTTGACTATCCAGGCAGTAATGTCTAGTGAACGTGTGCATGGAAGCCCACGTGGCCGCCTGGCAGATACCGATGAGTGGAACTCCACGCGACAAAGCAGTGGTTGCCGCCTTAGCTCTAGTGGAATGAGCTTGCAGCCCCACTGGAGGTTCCTTTTTAGCCAAAGCGTAACAAACCTTGATACAAAGGACTACCCATCGAGAGATGGTACGCTTTGGCACAGCCCGACCTTCTTTGACACCCACATAGCCAACAAAGAGTTGATTGTCCACCCGGAAATCCTTTGTGCGGTCAAGGTAGAAAGACAGCGCACGTTTCGGGTCCAGGCGGTGCAGTTTCTCCTCCTCCTTGGAAAGGTGCGGAGGCGGGAAAAAGGTGGGCAGAGTAATAGTCTGTCCGATGTGAAAAGGAGTAACAACTTTAGGCAGGAATGAGAGTCTTGTTCGAAGCACCACTTTGTCCGGATGGACCGAGAAGAATGGGGGCTTAGAAGAAAGAGCCTGAAGCTCACTCACCCTGCGAGCAGAGGTGATAGCAACAAGAAAGGCAGTCTTAAGAGTGAGAAGCCTGAGAGGACAATTGTGAAGAGATTCTAAGGGAGCGCACATAAGGCAAGTCAAAACAAGGTTCAAGTCCCACTGAGGCATTATGAAAGGAGATGGAGCAAAGAGATGAATAATGCCTTTAAATAATCTACTTACAATAGGGGACTTGAACAAAGAGGGCTGATCTGGTAGCCGAAGAAAAGCAGAAATGGCTGCCAGGTAGCCTTTGAGAGAGCAGAGCCCTGCTGGGAAAAGGAAAGAAGGAACAAAAGAACCTCTGAAATAAGGGCAGAAAGGTGATCCACAGCCTTTGCTGTGCACCATGCCTTAAACTTGTTCCATCAACAGGTGTATTCCGTCTTAGTGGAGGGACGCCTGGCTTCCAAAATGACATTACAGACTTCGGGAGGAAGGTTAAAAGTTGTCAACTGTTGCCGCTCAATCTCCACGCAAGGAGGTGGAGGCTGGACAGGTTCGGGTGGAGGACCGTCTCCTGCTGCTGTGACAGAAGATCCTCCCGAAGGGGCAGTCTGATCGGAGGATTGATGGCTATGCTCAGGAGCTCGGGGCACCAGACTCTTTGTGCCCAGTCCAGAGCCACAAGAATGACTTGGGCCCGGTCGAGCTTGATCTTATTCAGCACTCGGGTCAGAAGTGGTACAGGCGGAAAAGCGTATAGGAGGCTGAAGCTCCACTTGCGACGAAAAGCGTAGCCGAGCGAGTGCCGCCTTGGAAACTCCAACGCTCCGAACTGTTGACATTGCATGTTCTCTTCGGTGGTGAACAGATCTAACCAAGGCTCTCCCCACTGCTGAAAGAGACCTTGTACCACCTCCGAGTGAAGACGCCATTCGTGATCCACCAGGCACCGGCGGCTGAGTTTGTCCGCCATGGTGTTCAGAGAACCTGCCAGGTGTTGAACCACCAGGGATATGCCCTGATGTTCCAGCCTTGTCCAAAGGCGAAGAGCCACTTGACAAAGGGTCCAGGACCCAACCTGCCTATCTTGTTGCAGTACTACATGGCGGTGGTGTTGTCCATGAACACCTGCACTGCCTTCCCCTTGAGAGAGGGAAGGAATGCCTTCAGTGCCAAGCGAATTGCCCGGAGCTCCAACAGGTTGATATGGAAACCGGACTCTGCCGGAGACAAGACTCCTCTGATCTCTGCCTCTCCCAGGTGGCCGCCCCATCCCAGAAGTGATGCATCAGTCACCACCCTGAGGTCTGGTTGGGGAAGGGAGAGGGATCTGCCTCTGACCCAATCCTGGTTCGTCAACCACGACTGCAGTTGTATCACAGTTCCCTCCGAGATCTGGACGTAGGTGGAAAGATTCTCCATATGCTGCGCCCACTGGAACTTCAGGTCCCACTGCAGAGCCCGCATATGCCACCTGGCATGATCCACTAGCAGGATGCAGGAAGCCATGAGGCCCAGCAGCCTCAGGGTCATTCTCACCGAAATCCAGGATAGAGGATGAAACATTGGTATCATAGCCCGAATATACCAGACTCGCTGCTCGGGAGGATAGGCCCGTAACTGAACTGTGTCCAGAACAGCTCCGATGAAAGGGAGCGTCTGAGAGGGAGTCAGGTGTGACTTTGGTGTGTTGATAGTGAGCCCCAGCGAATGCGGGAGGTCCCCCGTAGTCTGGAGGCGGGAGACGACAGCCTGGAGCGAGCCCGCCTTCAACATTCAGTCGTCGAGATAGGGGAAGACTGGAACCCCTGATCTGCGCAGATAAGCTGCGATCACCACCATCACTTTCGTGAACACCCGAGGGGCACTGGTAAGGCCGAAGGGGAGCATGGTGAACTGAAAATGCTTGTGGCCTACCGTGAACCGTAGGTAATGCCTGTGGGCTGGCAGGACGGGGATGTGAACATAGGTGTCCTGCAAGTTCAAAACCACCATCCAGTCTCCTGGGTCGAGGGCAGACAGGACCTGAGCCAAGGTTAGAATTTTGAACTTCTCCTTCCCGGAGGAAGCGGTTTAGGGCCCTGAGATCTAAGATAGGACGCAGGCCTTTGTCCTTCTTTGGCACCAG
The DNA here is from genome assembly GCA_963921515.1 of Calotriton arnoldi. Taxonomy (NCBI): domain Eukaryota; kingdom Metazoa; phylum Chordata; class Amphibia; order Caudata; family Salamandridae; genus Calotriton; species Calotriton arnoldi. The sequence goes on from CAWUFW010004763.1 coordinate 898,471, forward strand.
AAAGTAGAGGGAATAGCAACCGCGACCAACTTCTGGTGCAGGGACCCTCTTGATAGCTCCCTTGGCCAAGAGAGCAGAGACTTCCTGGCGGAGAAGCGCCAAATAATCCTCCGACATGCGATCAAAAGACGGTGGCATGGAGGGAGGGGTTGTCTCAAAGGGGAGGGAGTAGCCCCTTCAGACTATTTGCAAAACCAACCTGTCTGACGTGATGGATTGCCAGTGGGGGAGGTGATGGCAAATCCTTCCACCCACTGGCCGCTGATGGCCCTGAAAGGTCAGACTAGGAGGGTTTGGAGGCTGCTGCAGGGGGAAAGGGTAGACTGGCCCGCCCGCTGGTTCCCAGACCTGTGTCACTGGGTCCCACGTCTGCGGCCACGCAGAGGCTGGGCAGCTTGCGTGGGCCGGTGGCTGGATTGGGTCAGACGTGGTGGGGTGCCCCTTCCGTAGCCATGAAAGGCAGACTGCCTGGAAAAAATTGGATCTTGGATGGCAGATTGTAGCCTCAAACTTAATGGGGACAAAACAGAGCTAATGATTCTAGGCAACAATTTCAGCCCCCGCACTGAGATCTCCTGGCCTTCCGACTGGGGATCACCTCCTCCCCCAAAAACAGCCATAAAAAACTTAGGTATGTGGCTGGACCAGAACCTGACAATGGAGGTTCAGGCAAAACAATTATCTGGCACCTGCTTTGGGATACTCCGTATGATTAAAAAAATAATGTCCCTGCTCCCAGAGGACTCTAGGAAAACCGTAGTCCAGGCTCTGGTGGTATCAAGGCTGGACTATGGCAACTCCCTCTTTCTGGGTTCCCCTAAATATGTCACTAACAGATTGCAGGTTGTCCAAAATGCAGCTGCCCGTCTGCTACTGAACATACCCAGACATCACTCAGTCAGACCTGCACTCAGGGCTCTTCACTGGCTTCCGATACAAGCCAGAATCAAATTCAAGTCCTTAAGCCTAGCTCACAGAGCCATGCATGGGAGAGGACCCGCTCTGATTCAAAAGCTGGTCTCGCATTACTCTCCCTGTCGACAACTCAGGTCTAGCACCAACTTCCTGATGAACTCCACCGCAATCAAGAGATCTAGATGGGGTGGAAGATCATTCATCCACCTGGTGCCAAAACTCTGGAATAGTATGGACCTGGAACTCCGAATAATTGACAATGAAGTGGCATTTAAAAAAAGATTGAAAACTTGGCTTTTTCCTTAAACCCCAGTGCTAAACAGACTCCTCCTGCTTCATTTTAGCGCTGAGATGCCTACGGGTAGTCACGCGCTCTATAAATCCCATAAACATAAACATAAACATAAACTGTGTGGGAGGTGAGGCCGCAGCGAGGCCTAAGGATCTGACCGTAGCCTGAGAATCCTTAAAACGCTCGAGCGCAGAGTCCGCCTTGTCACCAGAGAGGCGAAGGCCATCTAAGGGCATGTCCAGCAAGGTTGTTTGAACATCCCCCAAAAAACCAGACGTCCTCAACCAGGCGTAGCGCCGAAGGCCTCCCGACGTGGCAGTTGTTCTGCCCAGAGAGTCAGCGGTATCCAGTCCACAGCGGACTGTGAATTTAGCTGCATCTCTCCCATCTGCCACTGCCTGTTAGAGAATGGCCTGGGCCTCCTCCGGGCACTGAGGCAGCACCTGCGCAACCGTATCCCAAACTGTATGGGTATAACGGCCCAAGTGGCATGCCGTATTCATGGACAGCGGCGCCAAGCTGTAAGACGAGAACATATGCTTCCCAAGATGATCAAGCTTCTTGGATTCCGTGCGGAAGGGAATGCACCCTTGGAAGAAGAGGCTTGGACCACCAAGCTCTCGGGGGAAGGGTGTTGGGAGAGGAAAATGGGATCGCCCGGAGCTGGGCGGTGGTGGCGGGCAATCGTCCATTCCTACAGGAGCCCCTGTGCTGGGCTTGGACCAGGTGCCCAGAAGGACATCGTGAGGGCTTCATTAAAGGGCAAGAGGGGTTCAGAGGAAGTTGCCGCCAGTTGAAGCACCTCTGTCAGGAGGTTAGTCCTGACTACCACTGTAGGGAGCTCCAGGCCCAAAGCTTCGGCTACCCTACGGCCATCACTGCATAGGACGCTCCCTCCTCCATAACCACGGGAGGGGGAGAAAGCATGCCAAGGTCTGGGGAGGTATCCAGACCCCTGGCGTCACCCAATTCCTCTCTCTACTCCGGCTCTTCCAGCTGGTCTGCTAAAGGGTTCAGTGACTCCTCCCAGTACTCATCACCACCCTCACGGTGATAGGGAACACCTGGGATGAACAAGGGAACAAAAGTACTCTCATGCGCCGGATTCAACGTCGGCCGACGTCGATCCGGATCCGGGACGGCGTCGGCCGGGAGCACGGACGACCCTGGAGACGTCATTGCCGGGATCGGTGCCAGGGAAGGTCGAGTAAGGTCGACCAGCGTCGATCCGGATCAAGGCCTGGATCCATGGGGACCCTGTGGCGCCGGAGCCACTGGCATCAAAGGCCCAGGGGGAGAAGGCAAAGAGTGATGGTGCTTCTTCACCTTCTTCTTGTGCTTCGACTTACCCGAGGAGTGCGAAGACTTGGATGAGGTGTTGTGGCTCCGCAACTGGTCTCGAGACCTTCCCCTCGAGCGAGACTGGGAACAACGCGGTGCCGACTGCCGGGCCTCCAAAAGCTTTCAGGACCGCTCCTGCAAAGACTTCGGATTCATGGCCCGACAGTCGGAGCACGACTTCGGGTTGTGGTCGCCCTCCAGGCACCAGAGGCACACGAGGTGCGGGTCCGTCATGGACATCAGCTTGTGACAGGAGTCACAAGGCTTGAATCCGGTTCGAAGATGTGACATCCCTCGCGCACCAGGAGTTGAAGACTCAAAAAAAGACATCGACAAAAGTCAAAAAAGGTTTTGGCAAAAAATGACTAAGGGGCAAGCTCTCTCCGGAGCTGCACTAGGCTGGCGCGGAAAACTGACGTCAGTGCGCAAGGGTGGCATCTAAGTAGGCGCCGTAACATCATCCTGGCAACCACGATGCGGATGACAGATGCGGAGTCGGCCGACGCCACCTACCGACGTGCAGGGGTATTGCTGAAGAAAAATTCTTCGGATCCAATCTGACGCCTGGAGGTAATTCTAAGGTAAGGAATCTATAATTAATAGTCTCTTTCAGATGTGTTGTACAGTGGAGTCAAGTGGAGTGGCATAGTGTAGAGTGAAGTAAAGTGCCATAGAGTGGAGTGCCATGTCGTACAGTACAGTGCCATTGAGTAAAGTGGAGTGACGTCGTATAGAATGGAGTAAAGTGTCATAGAGTGGTGTGGCATGTCATATAGTCTAGGAAACTGTCAAAGAGAGGAGTGGCATAGAGTGCAGTATGGTCTTGTAGAGTAAAGTGATGTTGAGTAGAGTACAGTGTGGCAGAGTGTGGTACAGTGGAGTTGCATAGAATGTCTTAGAGCCAAGGGGCATAGAGTGGCATGGAGTGGTATAGAGTGGAGTCGTGGAGTACAGTAGAGTAGCGTATCATTGAAAAGCGTGGAATAAATTGGGGCAGAGTCGTGTAGAAGGAGTGAAGCAGAGTGGAGTAGAGTGTGGTATAGTGGCATACAGTGGACTACAGTGCTCTACAGTGGCATACACTGTATTACAGTGTTTTACAGTGCAGTATTCTGTGGTAGAGTGGAGGGGCATAGAGTGTCATAGAGTGGAGTAGAGTGGCGTACAGTGGCATAGAGTAAACTAATGTGGCACATACTGGGATAGACTGAAGTATAGTGTTGTACAGTAACAGTTGAGTTGAGTTTGGAGGTTGGGTGGCAGACTCCCATATCCTTAAGGCCACTCAAATGAACACCATGATAAGCCAGGTTGGTGAATATATGGCTTTGGCATTTGCAGACTCCATGTACCACTACAGCAGCGATTATGGCTCTCACAGGATGTACCACAAATTGGGCAGCATCTGTACAAGTGCCTCAGGTGCACTGCAAGACTGCTGGATAGCACACTGTTGGCTGTCTTGCTGTTTATTGATGCGATTCCAGACATGAATCGCACAGGGAAATGGTTGATATCACACAACTTCAGACAGCACAGGCTTGGCTTCCAGTGTCATTCAGCCTCTTTTGGTTACTCCACAGCTGGGAACATAGCTGGTCTTCTCCTCCTAGACAGCCTCTCCTCCAGTATGGCTCCTTCTCTATCTGAGCAGTCATACAGTTTATTGGTGCTAGGCAGACCCACAGCTTCTCCAGCTAGTTTTAAAGACTTCTGGTGATATACACTCACCTCTGCGAGACTGTCTGACATGCAACCAGCCCTGCATCACAGCACCTCTGTGAGTACTCTGCAAAACATTCTCTTTCATGGTGAAGAAGAACTGGAAACTGCATAAACGTTAGTTGGACACAACCATTATACACATTTTCCAGACAGGACGTGGATCTACTACCTAAGGTCCTGGCACTGTTTGAGGTGTTCCTTTTTTAATGTTTTCTTTGGCTGTATTGCAGGCAAAAATTCAGATAGCACATAGCCTTTGTTAAAGGTAATGTCTCTCAGAACACGTAGTTATGATGCTGGCTCAAAGCAGCAGGATCTACTACACTGGCATAGTGAAGTCTGAAGTTTCTTCACCTGGCTATCATCCATCATCCACTTTCCTGAAATAGCAATAAAGACATACAAAATGGCAGGCCATGCCTTGAAACTTGCTTACCTTTAACAATGGAATCTTTGGGCACACTTCTTCTCCTCTACTAACCATCAAATAGTAGTGTCCAGAAAGAGCAACCCCTTGGTAAAAGGTCCTCATAAATTTTCCAAGGGTATCCCAGTCTCCATCCTCCCACGTGTCATTGTGTGGGTCTGCACCCTCCAGCCTCAGGAATGCAGGCAATACACTCAAGCAAGTTAAATGTTACCCCAATCATTTCTGTGAACTCTCCTTCCTTTACTTTGCACCCCATTACCTGGATGTACAACTAACTAGTTGGCATGAATAAGTACCCAATTAGATTCACGTTCTATACAGGTTTTGGCTACTGGTTTGCAGCTGAAAGATGAGTGCAGATTGTAGAGAGAAGAAGGGGTTATAGCCCCTGGTTTCTGGTGAAACTGGCACACATGGCAAGTCAGGAAAACAATGCCTCAACTGCTCACTTCATATCCGAAACTCCTGTTTCATTTCACCTTCCTCCATACATTCTCAAATATAAGAAAATAAGCTGTGTCATGCAATTTGTATGCTGTATTCTGAAAATATTTTTTCCATTTATGTTATACATTTTGCATGCCATAAACTACATTTTCCTTTATCATTTATAGACATTTTCTTGAAAAGACTCTGACGAATGCAATATAATTTAAATGGAAATTCAGTGAGCGACGCTTCCACTTATGCACCCACAGTTGCCACATGTACCCATGTAACTGATTTTACTTAGAAAAACAAATTATTCCAGGGGCCATATTATAAAAAGTGCCCCGGGGGAGCAACAGGTGTTTGCGCCAGGGCACTTTGATATTACAGAAGGGGCCGCAGACAATTGTGCGGCCCCTACTGTACTACAGATAGTGCTGGTGCACATATAGCGCCAGCACTATCATCAGAGGGCGTTCTCTCATTTGCATTTTTGTGGACATCCCTGAAGGGGAGGAAGGGTACAACCCTGTGCTATTTTTTTAAACATGGTTGGCTCAAGCAGTGGCACCCATAAAACTATAAGCTCAATATCTTCCGGAGCACACCCATTGAGTGCCGGCATGACAAGCTGCTCCCAGTCCGGTCGTGGCCAGATAAAAAGGCCATTCCAAGAGCAGTAGGGCCACGGAGCCATTACTCTATGACAATGTGTGTATATTCCTATTCCCAGATTACACTCTGGCCATCTAGTGCTGTAGGGAGTAAAGAAATGCTTGAGACAGGCGGGACTGACCTACTCGCTACTCTTCCCAGTAAAATTGAAGATACTGGTGAACAACACCAGCTATTTCTTCACTGAGACAGCCGATGCCTGGGACTGGGTGGAGCAGATTCTTATATTCCAGACTATCACTAAGTCGCAATGGGTCACTGACCCACCTTGATGGCGAGCTGATTTTTGGGCGTACTGTATCTGATCACGGTATGCCAATCGCCCCCCTAGACACTCTCCTTAGACATAGTTTTGCATTCCAATATGCCACTGGGATAATCCCACATGTGGGTCTTTTTGTTGATTTTTTGGACAGTTGGAGTTTTCTTGACCTCCCTGGGTTGGGATTTAGTGGTTCTAGTTTACTTGTTTGCAAGGTCACACAATGCACATTTGCCCGGCCCTGAGTATTGCTTGTCTCACATGCTACCACCCACCAGAATTATGAGAGGCACCTCCCTCCACTGGTCGGTGCCTCCCCTTCCTTGACTACACATTGTGCTATGGCCAGATACGTATCTTAACGTGGAATGTCCGAGGTATGGGGACAGCAAACAAGCGTCACACAGTACAAAAAATATATTAGAAGGCATGAAGCCCAGAAAACCTTTCTCCAAGAAACCCATAATGTAGGAGGGAAAGACGAACTTTTCCAGAAATGTTGGCGTGTTCACTGTTACAGCACTACATATTCAGGCTTTATATGGGTTAGGCCTGCAGTTCCCTTTCGATGCATGGCCATGGAAATAGACCATGAAGGGCGATATGTTCTGGTGGAGACAGTTAGATGGCAGGCCCCTTTTATTAGGCAGTATGTATGCGCCGAATGTAGCACAGCAAGCCTTCTTGGCCCACCTCGCTGTCATCCTTACCAGATTGGCGCATATCCCTTGGATTTTTAAGGGGGGATTTTAACTGTGTTTTAAACCCGCAATTAGATCCCTCCAACCAAGTCAAAAGTGAAATTCTTTAGTTATAAATGCATACCAAATGTTGCGCTGGAAAATTGGAAAATGATGCACGCCCACTGGGGTGGCATTCAGTAGCTCCTCATAGCTTCCGAGACTCCTTTGCCTAGCGTGTTAAGTTTTATATGCTATGTACATGAAAGGTCAAAATGACATCCTGTTCAAACACAATGGACATGAGGGATTAAAAGCTTTTGGGTAAAAATAATGCCCTATGCAAATATCTAAATGGTTCGCGCTTTGGGCATTAGGTCTTATGAAATTGTCAGCATGATTTTAGGAGTTGCCATTACTTCATACCACAAGATTGATAAATGTTTAATTTGCATTTATAGCAGCTATTGTGAGATGTCACCCAAATGGTACTGCATTTGTTTTCTAATCAAAATGCAAAGGGCAGCTTGCATTATTTTCATTATGTTATGGCTTTGATCACTCTTATGCTAAAATGGTGCCCATGCTTGCAGACCCTCTCTAATGTTTTACGTGCACTGAGTCCTCTTTCTATGTGAATTGCAAATCAGTAACAGGAATGAGTGACAAGCAGAGTGTTCGCTTCCTGACCTGTGAGCAAGGAGACTGATGTCTCCGAAACGTGTTGGGATATTTGTGTATACCCTGAATAAACTGTTGAACAGCAGAGGAGACCTGTGGATTATTGTTGTGCGATGCAGCACTAAGGGCTGGTTTAATATATTATATATATACATATATATACATATATATGCACAATGTGACCAAGACTCGGGACGGAGTTGAAATGCGTCATGTTTATTTGCCCATAAATAAATCAAGAACAAAACTCTGCATACCGGTGTGGCTCGTCTTTTCCACCGTCATCGAAGGTGAGAGGAATTCTGCTTATATATATATATATATATATATATATATATATATATATATATATATTTATATATATATATATATATCCAGCCCGCAAATCTTCGTGACAGGAAGCCCGAGACCCTGGCAGGGCGGGTCGGCGTAAGGGGCACGAAGAACCCACTTTAAATCCAGCACAATCTTCTTACACAAGAAGACGCCGACAACCAAATTAGAGGAAAAGGGTGCTTTAATTCTTACACGGAGTATGCAGCAGTTGCCATATTCATCCCTTACGCGTTTCAACTCACTCTGGAGCCTTGATCACAGGTGTGCTTTTCCTTTCCAAACTGAGCACGTGATAATGCGTCATCAAACCACCTTTTTATTCAGTAGGTATGGATCGTATTGTTTGTATGGAATGTGCACTGTTCATTTATTTATTGTTTGTTTTAATGTTTTCTTTGATGTATAATGTCATTGTTTTTATTATGAGTAATTATAAATGTACTTATTTTAGCGATATTACTGTTGTCATTGTGTGATGCGATAATTTTGACAATTTATATGTTTGTTTATAGGGAACGATATTTTTGTATTCAATATTAGTAAAAACAATATTGTTAACAGCAATATTTTTGTTCTTCATAATTGTTGTTTTGTTAGATAAGTATAGAAAGGCTATATTTTTTTCACAATATTTATTTTCCAATATTTTTCTGTATTGATATTCTGTGCATCGATATTCTGTCATTGAACCCTCTAACCCTGTAGCAGTCTGTGTATAGGCTATTAAATTTGGTATCCCCTAAGGGTACCGGATGCAAAATCTTGTGGAATGATGTACAAAATGTGAAAAGATACTGTAGTCTGCTATCGAAAAAAGGTAAATTAAATTGGTCAATGGCTAAAGGGTAACCCATGAAACATAGGGGATACAAGATATTACATCAATGCATGAGCCATAATATTTGGTATCCCCATAGTAAATGGTGTTGCAAAGCAAAAGGAAGGGTGCTATTTGGTATAGAAATACTGTGCTTCTCCATCCAACATAAGGAGATGTCAAATTGAATCCTGGTAACTTCTAACCCGAGAAACGCTGGGGATACCAAATATTATAGGCCGTGTAGGCTATTATATTTGGTATCCCTTAAGGGTACCGGAGGCAAAATCTTGTGGAATGATGAACAAAATGTGAAAAGATACTGTAGTCTGCTATCAAACAAAAGGCAATTTCAACTGGTCAGGGGGTAAAGGGTAACAAATGAAACAGAGGATACGAGATATTACAGCAATTCATGAACCATAATATTTGGTATCCACATAGTAAATGATGTTGGAAAGCAAAAGGAAGGGTGCTATTTTGTATAGAAATACTGTGCTCCCGCATCTAACATAAGGCGAAGTCAAATTGAATCCTGATAACTTCTAACCCGAGAAACACTGGGGATACCAAATATTATAGGCTGTATAGGCTATTATAGTTGGTATCCCTAAGGGTACGGATGCAAAATCTTGTGGAATGATGTACAAAATGTGAAAAGATACTGTAGTCTGCTATCAAACAAAAGGCAATTTCAACTATTCAGTGGCTCAAGGGTAACCCATGAAACATAGGGGATACGAGATATTACGGCAATGCGTGAGCCATAATATTTGGTATCCCCATAGTAAATGATGTTGGAAAGCAAAAGGAAGGGTGCTATTTGGTATTGAATACTGTGCTCCTCCATCCAACATAAGGCGATGTCAAATTGAATCCTGGTAACTTCGAACCCGAGAAACACTGGGGATACCAAATATAGGCTGTGTAGGCTATTATAATTGGTATCCCCTAAGGGTACCGGAGGCAAAATCTTGTGGAATGATGTACAAAATGTGAAAAGATACTGTAGTCTGCTATCAAACAAAAGGCAATTTCAACTGGTCAATGGGTAAAGGGTAACAAATGAAACAGGGGATACGAGATATTACAACAATGCATGAGCCATAATATTTGGTATCCCCATAGTAAATGATGTTGGGAAGCAAAAGGAAGGGTGCTATTTTGTATAGAAATACTGTGCTCCCGCATCTAACATAAGCCGAAGTCACATTGAATCCTGATAACTTCTAACCCGAGAAACACTGGGGATACCAAATATTATAGGCTGTATAGGATATTATAGTTGGTATCCCCTAAGGGTACGGATGCAAAATCTTGTGGAATGATGTACAAAATGTGAAAAGATACTGTAGTCTGCTATCAAACAAAAGGCAATTTCAACTATTCAATGGCTCAAGGGTAACCCATGAAACATAGGGGATACGAGATATTACGGCAATGCGTGAGCCATAATATGTGGTATCCCCATAGTAAATGATGTTGGAAAGCAAAAGGAAGGGTGCTATTTGGTATTGAAATACTGTGCTCCTCCATCCAACATAAGGCGATGTCAAATTGAATCCTGGTAACTTCTAACCTGAGAAACACTGGGGATACCAAATATTATACGCCGTGTAGGCTAGCATAATTCGTATCCCCTAAGGGTACCGGAGGCAAAATATTGTGGAATGATGTACAAAATGTGAAAAGATACTGTAGTCTGCTATCAAACAAAAGGCAATTTCAACTATTCAATAGCTCAAGGGTAACCCATGAAACATAGGGGATACGAGATATTACAGCAATGCGTGAGCCATAATATTTGGTATCCCCATAGTAAATGATGTTGGAAAGCAAAAGATAGGGTGCTATTTGGTATAGAAAAACCTTGCTCCTGCATCCAACATAAGGCGAAGTCAAATTGAATCCTGGTAACTTTTCACCCGAGAAACACTGGGGATACCAAATATTATAGGCCGTATAGGCTATTATAGTTGGTATCCCCTCAGGGTACGGATGCAAAATCTTGTGGAATGATGTACAAAATGTGAAAAGATACTGTAGTCTGCTATCAAACAAAAGGCAATTTCAACTATTCAATGGCTCAAGGGTAACCCATGAAACATAGGGGATAGGAGATATTACGGCAATGCCTGAGCCATAATATTTGGTATCCCCATAGTAAATGATGTTGGAAAGCAAAAGGAAGGGTGCTATTTGGTATTGAAATACTGTGCTCCTCCATCCAACATAAGGCGATGTCAAATTGAATCCTGGTAACTTCTAACCCGAGAAACACTGGGGATACCAAATATTATAGGCTGTGTAGGCTATTATAATTGGTATCCCCTAAGGGTACCGGAGGCAAAATCTTGTGGAATGATGTACAAAATGTGAAAAGATACTGTAGTCTGCTATCAAACAAAAGGCAATTTCAACTGGTCAATGGGTAAAGGGTAACAAATGAAACAGGGGATACAAGATATTACAGCAATGCATTAGCCATAATATTTGGTATCCCCATAGTTGGAAAGCAAAAGGAAGGGTGCTATTTTGTATAGAAATACTGTGCTCCCGCATCTAACATAAGGCGAAGTCAAATTGAATCCTGATAACTTCTAACCCGAGAAACACTGGGGATACCAAATATTATAGGCTGTATAGGCTATTATAGTTGGTATCCCCTAAGGGTACGGATGCAAAATCTTGTGGAATGATGTACAAAATGTGAAAAGATACTGTAGTCTGCTATCAAACAAAAGGTAATTTCAACTATTCAATGGCTCAAGGGTAACCCATGAAACATAGGGGATACGAGATATTACGGCAATGCTTGAGCCATAATATTTGGTATCCCCATAGTAAATGATGTTGGAAAGCAAAAGGAAGGGTGCTATTTGGTATAGAAATACCTTGCTTCCGCATCAAACATTTCAATGGCTCAAGGGTAACCCATGAAACATAGGGGATAGGAGATATTACGGCAATGCCTGAGCCATAATATTTGGTATCCCCATAGTAAATGATGTTGGAAAGCAAAAGGAAGGGTGCTATTTGGTATTGAAATACTGTGCTCCTCCATCCAACATAAGGCGATGTCAAATTGAATCCTGGTAACTTCTAACCCGAGAAACACTGGGGATACCAAATATTATAGGCCGTGTAGGCTATTATAATTGGTATCCCTAAGGGTACCGGAGGCAAAATCTTGTGGAATGATGTACAAAATGTGAAAAGATACTGTAGTCTGCTATCAAATAAAAGGCAAAATAAATTGGTCAATGGCTAAAGGGTAACCCATGAAACATAGGGGATACGAGATATTACGGCAATGCGTGAGCCATAATATTTGGTATCCCCATAGTAAATGATGTTGGAAAGCAAAAGGAAGGGTGCTATTTGGTATAGAAATACCTTGCTCCTGCATCCAACATAAGGCGAAGTCAAATTGAATCCTGGTAACTTCTAACCCGAGAAACACTGGGGATACCAAATATTATAGGCCGTATAGGCTATTATAGTTGGTATCCCCTAAGGGTACAGATGCAAAATCTTGTGGAATGATGTACAAAATGTGAAAAGATACTGTAGTCTGCTATCAAACAAAAGGCAATTTCAACTAGTCAATGGCTAAAGGGTAACCCATGAAACATAGGAGATACAAGATATTACAGCAATGCGTGAGCCAAAATATTTGGTATCCCCATAGTAAATGATGTTGGAAAGCAAAAGGAAGGGTGCCATTTGGTATAGAAATACTGTGCTCCTCCATCCAACATAAGGCGATGTCAAATTGAATCCTGGTAACTTCCAACCCGAGAAACACCGGGGATACCAAATATTATAGGCCGTATAGGCTATTATATTTGGTATCCCCTAAGGTTACCGGAGGCAAAATCTTGTGGAATGATGTACAAAATGTAAAAAGATACTGTAGTCTGCTATCAAATAAAAGGCAAATTCAATTGGTCAATGGCTAAAGGGTAACCCATGAAACATAGGGGATGCGAGATATTATGGCAATGCGTGAGCCATAATATTTGGTATGCCCTTAGTAAATGATGTTGGAAAGCAAAAGGAAGGATGTTATTTGGTATAGAAATACTGTGCTCTCCCATCCAACATAAGGTGATGTCAAATTGAATCCTGGTAACTTCTAACCCGAGAAACACTGGGGATACCAAATATTATAGGCCGTATAGGCTATTATATTTGGTATCCCGAAAGGGTACCGGATACAAAATCTTGTGGAATGATGTACAAAGTGTGAAAAGATACTGTAGTCTGCTAGCAAACAAAAGGCAGATTCTACTAGTCAATGGCTAAATGGTAACCCGTGAAACATAGGGGATACGAGATATTACAGTACTATGTGAGTCATAATATTTGGTATCCCCATAGTAAACGATGTTGTAAAGCAAAAGGAAGGGTGCTACTTGGCATAGCAACACTGTGCTCACCCATCCAACATAAGACTCTATCGAATTAAACCCTGGTAAGTTCAAACTCAAGAAACACAGGGGATACCAAATATTATAGGCCATATAGGCTATTATGTTTGGTATCCCCTAAGCGTACTGGATGTAAATTCTTATGGAGTGATGTACAAAATGTGAAAAGATAATGTAGTTTACTATCCAACAAAAGGCAATTTCAACTAGTCAATGGCTAAAGGGTAACCCATGAAACATAGGAGATACGAGATATTACAGCAATGCGTGAGCCATAATATTTGGTATCCCTATAGTTAAAGATGTTGGAAAGCAAAAGGAAGGGTGCCATTTGGTATAGAAATACTGTGCTCCTCCATCAAACATAAGGCAATGTCAAATTGATTCCTGGTAACTTCTAACCCGAGAAACGCTGGGGATACCAAATATTATAGGGCGTATAGGCTATTTTAATTGGTATCCCCTAAGGGTATCGGAGGCAAAACTTGTGGAATGATGTACAAAATGTGAAAAGATACTGTAGTCTGCTATCAAACAAAAGGCAATTTCAACTATTCAATGGCTCAAGGGTAACCCATGAAACATAGGGGATAGGAGATATTACGGCAATGCCTGAGCCATAATATTTGGTATCCCCATAGTAAATGATGTTGGAAAGCAAAAGGAAGGGTGCTATTTGGTATTGAAATACTGTGCTCCTCCATCCAACATAAGGCGATGTCAAATTGAATCCTGGTAACTTCTAACCCGAGAACACTGGGGATACCAAATATTATAGGCCGTGTAGGCTATTATAATTGGTATCCCCTAAGAGTACCGGAGGCAAAATCTTGTGGAATGATGTACAAAATGTGAAAAGATACTGTAGTCTGCTATCAAATAAAAGGCAAAATAAATTGGTCAATGGCTAAAGGGTAACCCATGAAACATAGGGGATACGAGATATTACGGCAATGCGTGAGCCATAATATTTGGTATCCCCATAGTAAATGATGTTGGAAAGCAAAAGGAAGGGTGCTATTTGGTATAGAAATACCTTGCTCCTGCATCCAACATAAGGCGAAGTCAAATTGAATCCTGGTAACTTCTAACCCGAGAAACACTGGGGATACCAAATATTATAGGCCGTATAGGCTATTATAGTTGGTATCCCCTAAGGGTACAGATGCAAAATCTTGTGGAATGATGTACAAAATGTGAAAAGATACTGTAGTCTACTATCAAACAAAAGGCAATTTCAACTAGTCAATGACTAAAGGGTAACCCATGAAACATAGGAGATACGAGATATTACAGCAATGCGTGAGCCATAATATTTGGTATCCCCATAGTAAATGATGTTGGAAAGCAAAAGGAAGGGTGCTACTTGGTATAGAAATACTGTGCTCCTCCATCCAACATAAGGCGATGTCAAATTGAATCCTGGTATCTTCTAACCCGAGAAACGCTGGGGATACCAAATATTATAGGCCGTATAGGCTATTATAATTGGTATCCCCTAAGGGTACCGGAGGCAAAATCTTGTGGAATGATGTACAAAATGTGAAAAGATACTGTAGTCTGCTATCAAATAAAAGGCAAAATAAATTGGTCAATGGCTAAAGGGTAACCCATGAAACATAGGGGATACGAGATATTACGGCAATGCGTGAGCCATAATATTTGGTATCCCCATAGTAAATGATGTTGGAAAGCAAAAGGAAGGGTGCTATTTGGTATAGAAATACCTTGCTCCCTCATCCAACATAAGGCGAAGTCAAATTGAATCCTGGTAACTTCTAACCCGAGAAACACTGGGGATACAAAATATTATAGGCCGTATAGGCTATTATAGTTGGTATCCCCTAAGGGTACAGATGCAAAATCTTGTGGAATGATGTTCAAAATGTGAAAAGATACTGTAGTCTGTTATCAAACAAAAGGCAATTTCAACTAGTCAATGGCTAAAGGGTAACCCATGAATCATAGGAGATACGAGATATTACAGCAATGCGTGAGCCATAATATTTGGTATCCCCATAGTAAATGATGTTGGAAAGCAAAAGGAAGG
Source organism: Calotriton arnoldi (assembly GCA_963921515.1). Classification (NCBI taxonomy): domain Eukaryota; kingdom Metazoa; phylum Chordata; class Amphibia; order Caudata; family Salamandridae; genus Calotriton; species Calotriton arnoldi. Next base: position 913,537 of record CAWUFW010004763.1, read on the forward strand.
GTGCCATTTGGTGTAGAAATACTGTGCTCCTCCATCCAACATAAGGCGATGTCAAATTGAATCCTGGTAACTTCTAACCCGAGAAACGCTGGGGATACCAAATATTATAGGCCGTACAGGCTATTATAATTGGTATCCCCTAATGGTACCGGAGGCAAAATCTTGTGGAATGATGTACAAAATGTAAAAATATACTGTAGTCTGCTATCAAATAAAAGGCAAATTCAATTTGTCAATGGCTAAAGGGTAACCCATGAAACATAGGGGATACGAGATATTATGGCAATGCGTGAGCCATAATATTTGGTATCCCCTTAGTAAATGATGTTGGAAAGCAAAAGGAAGGATGTTATTTGGTATAGAAATACTGTGCTCTCCCATCCAACATAAGGCAATGTCAAATTGAATCCTGGTAACTTCTAACCCGAGAAACACTGGGGATACCAAATATTATTGGCTGTATAGGCTATTATATTTGGTATCCTGTAAGGGTACCGGATGCAAAATCTTGTGGAATGATGTACAAAATGTGAAAAGATACTGTAGTCTGCTAGCAAACAAAAGGCAGATTCAACTAGTCAATGGCTAAATGGTAACCCATGAAACATAGGGGATACGAGATTTTACAGCAATGCGTGAGCCATAATATTTGGTATCCCCATATTAAATGATGTTGGAAAGCAAAAGGAAGGGTGATATTTGGTATAGAAATACTGTGCACCCCCATGCAACATAAGGTGATGTCATATTGAATCCTGGTAACTTCTAACCCGAGAAACACTGGGGATACCAAATATTGTAGCCGGTAAATGCCATTATATTTGGTATCCCCTAAGGGAACCAGATGTAAAATCTTGTGGAATGATGTAAAAATGTGAGAAGGTATTGTAGTCTGTTATCAAACTAAAGGCAACTTCAACTGGTCAATGGCTAAAGGGTAACCCATGAAACATAGGGGATACAAGATATTACAGCACTACGTGAGTCATAATATTTGGTATCCCCATAGTAAACGATGTTGTAAAGCAAAAAAAAGGGTGCTACTTGGCATCGCAACACTGTGCTCACCCATCCAACATAAGACTATATCAAATTAAACCCTGGTAAGTTCCAACTCGAGAAACACAGGGGATACCAAATATCTTAGGCCATATAGGCTATTATATTTGGTATCCCCTTGTTGTATTCCGATTTAGGTGTCCGTAAATAGGTTTTCCTGAGACATGTCCTTATATAGGCACAATTCGCATTGCCCTTATATAGGCATAAGATCCCAGTCCTTATTTAGGCATTAGCCATGCTATCCAAATACAGGCATGGTCACCTACATCCGTCCACCCCAACGTCACAACGAGTTCTTAGAAACCAGACCCTTAAGCTCTTGGGAGTTCCACTAGCACAGGATTATTGATTTCTCCAAGAACTCATTTATTATGCATGAACCGCTATTCCTTAAGGGTTCATTCCTGACGTCTTCCTCTGACCGACTTTACGTCAATACTAACATTCTAAGGCACCTACTGGGTATAAATATACCTTCCCTTGCCCAAGCAAGTAGGAGGAGACCTCGACTTTAGAGGAGCCCGTGTCCCGGCCTGACGCACTAACGAGAGATGCTGTCATCCCTGCTCGCAGAGAATCCAGCTTCCAGTGTTCTAACTCCCTTCCCGGGGTGTTAGAGTTCGAGACCCGGAAAGAGATTCCCACCTCTCTCATTCTCAAGGTATGGAGCTGACTAGAACCTAGAGGGACTCTTGGCATACCAGACTTGGCATACTATAGCATACCATACTATAGAATACATCACCTACTTCTTACCTCGCACCACACTTAGGTTAGGTACACTGGGGTAGAACTAGTTAGAGAAGCATCTTATGAGTACTCGCATTTTTAGCTTATGTTATTTATGTATATGAATATATGTGTCATAGCTAAAAGATAATGCTAGCACAGTAATATTTCTTTCTACTGCTTACGCTGTACATAATATATCTAGCATACTGTCTTACGATTGTAACAGCTCATATCTCTTACACGAGAAACAAGACTGTTCAATAAATCCTTTTATTGAAACGCCCGTCTATTCTTTCTGTGTAACTCTGAAGAAACTAAGCATGCACGATTAGCTGAGTGAAACTGTTATCTGTTGTTTCCACGATTCTGAGAGTGTTCCGATTCCAAAGGGAAACAAAGTTGTCATGTTTATGCGGTTGCCAGAAACTACTCCCTTCTTGTTTACAAGGAGTTTCTAGTGGCCTCTGAGTTAGCTGGCACAAAGTAATTAAGTTTAATATACTCAGTAGGGACATACTGACCTCAGTCCTATGTCAAACCTATAGGGTATATTATTCCAATGCGCAGAGCCTATTAGGGAAATAGGAACTACACTACACCCTAAGCGTACTGGATGTAAATTCTTATGGAATGATGTACAAAATGTGAAAAGATACTGTAATCTGCTATCAAATAAAAGGCAACTTCAAGTGGTCAATGGCTAAAGGGTAACCCATGGAACGTAGGGGATACGAGATATTACAGCAATGCGTGAGCCATAATATTTGGTATCCCCATAGTAAATGATGTTGGAAAGCAAAAGGAAGGGTGCTAATTGGCAAACGAATACTGTGCTAACCCATCCAACATTAGACCATGTCAAATTGAATCCTTGTAAGTTCTTACCCGAGAAACACAAGGGATACCAAATAAAAGGCCACTTAAACTGGTCAGTGGCTAAAAGGAAACCTTTGAAAAGTGGGGACAAAGATATATTAATGCATGAGCAATTTTGTTTGCTACCCCCATACAAAAAGATATTGGAAAACACAAAGATTGGTACACATTGTTAGAAAAAAATATTGTGTTCACTTAACCAATAAGGAAATGTCTCGTTACTTACCCATTTCAAATTTTTTCAAAATGTGAAATACAAAATGCTATAGAGCAAAGGGAGAATGTGCTGTAACCAGTAGCACCCAAGATTGGCTGCTAGTCACTAACCAGACCAAGTAGAGGAGAATCCACCACCTAAAACCAAATAACATATTGAGGCTAAGGATATGTTTTAGATTTCATTTTTTTTTTAATTTGCAATGTTTCCCCTTGAATTTGGCATGCCCTTCACTTGGCACCTGAAGCAAACACCTAGTACACCTATAAACTCTGACAGTAACTTTTATGTGTTAAAGTGAAGCTTGCGCTGCAGGTATTTGAATGTCTGGATTCTCTTTGGGTTGTTGACCATTACACTGTTCATTGCCACACAGCACTTTTAGTGTTCCCAAGCCAGTCAGTCTTCTCTTTTAAACTACAAGAGCGCTTTGCATGCTGCAATTTTTCAGCCATACTGTCAATCTTAAAAGAGAAACTAAAAGTCCCAGAATGCTCAATGTAGACTAAACAGTGAAGATATACATCTCTCATAATATAGAGAGACTTGACACTGGGGCTGCACCAGAAACAAATATCATTTGGTTATGTTTACTATTCTGAAACAGCCAAATGTTGGCACATGAAAAGGTATTTCTGTAAAATGCCCTATATTCATTTGTAACAATTATGCTTCCTTTTAATAATCATTGTAGGAAATGACCATATTTTGTGTGGCGTCCCTCCAGATTTTTCCCATATCTGCTTTGCTGGCTTTACAACTCTGTGCAATTTACCCCTGCTAGTAGAGTGCCTGTGCACCCTCTTAGATATGGTTAATTTGGCTTATTCCTCATTGGAACATTTAACTTGCTTGGATGTCCCTGATATATGATGTAGAAAGTGAACACAGGGTACGGAAATGTAATGGCACTAGAGGACTGCAGTGCCTATAGTGCCATCAACTACAGCGGCAGGGCAAACATGGCTTCAGGCCTACCCTGTGTATTTCTGACTGCTGCACTGTAAAACCTACTGTGCATTCATTCAACAACACTTTTTTTGGTAGATAAAAACATTTCTTTTAAATATCAAAAAGTCACTCCTGTGTAGGCCGTATAGCCCACAAGGCAGTGTGCATGGTCTATGAAAGTAGAACAGTAGAAATATACAGTTAACAGTAGAAATATACAGTTAACATGCCCTTATAGTGACTAGCACCCAAAAGCTATTTTTACTGTGAGAAGGCTCTTGCTATCCCAAAGGGAAACACTGGGAAGCGATTGTAAAAATAAATGTTGGTATCTCCAGTTAGGGTCCAGCTACACAAATGATGAAACAACTATTTTCTATTAGTTATTAAAATCCCAACTCAATGGTGTGAAGTCGTATTTTTAATGAATATTAGGGAAAGGTATATTTTATGAAGCTGCTCTGGTTAATTTGCATTCTCTCATAAGCAGTGGCACAGCCAGGAATAAGCCGTGATGAATGGTATGAAAAATGATCATAGGGCAGGTACAATGGCTTGGGAATCAGGAGTTGTTTTTCTCTTCCCCTGGCAGAAAGACCAGTGGGGTTGGCCCAGTAACTTAATTTACTTTGAAGGGTGTCCCCTGTAACAGGCAAATGTTTGGTGACACCTGGAGAGGTCCCAGCTTATGTCCTTCTTATCAGAGAAGGAGAATGTTGATTTCCCTGGTCATACATCTGGGAGGGCAGTGCACACAGGCTCTGCATAAAGAGAAAAGGATTTCTCCATCTTGGATTTTGAGAGTGAGGGGGCACTGTGGGATTGTTTACAGAAGGGCAAACAGGAACAGTTTCAAAAGCAGGTAGGGTTACCCCTAGGAACTTTTACCCATTTGCTTTGGGCGCCATTAGGAGCAATACACTAGTTGGTACCAAGCATTAATATGGAACCTCAAGACACCCTTTTTAATCACACTTTAGGGACCTGTGGAAGAAGAGAAGAGAAATGGACCTGATCTCTGTAACTAGAGCCGAGCCTTGAAGGATTGGACTTGCTTCCCCTTGTAACCAGGACAAAAAAGTAGACGCCTATTGACCTGTGTAGCTATAGGGCCACAACAAGCTGCAAGATGACTTTTCCTTGAAGTGCCCAGCTGACCAATAACAACTGGACCTGACTTCGAACCTGCTGATGGCCTCTCCTGGAGTGAGTCTTGACTCCCAACTGTTGTTTCTCAGGTCCTGGAAACCTGAGCTGTGTCTAACTGCACTTGTCATACCACTTCTGAAAAGTTAGGACTTACAAGGTTTTGGATTTCCAGTTCTAAGGAGAACCAGAACACACAAACCCATTCTATCCACCCATGAGCCACGCTGGTTTGAAGAAAGTGGTTTCTCCCACTTGGAGCTTCGCCGCAGCAGCAAATCAGTGGGCCCTGATCGATAAGGTACCCGGCCTCATGGAACTCACCGTCGGATACAGCCTGACAGCTTGACCCACAGAAGGATTTTGACTTCAATTTCAGAGACTGAGTCCCAAGGAAAAACTCTACTGTGGCCTTGACTATCAATGGTGTGTAATCCTTTTCAGTGCTATTATCACTTTAATCTTTAAAATTCATATCTGTTGTATCCCTTAATGGATTAGTCTTGTTTTGGTGTCATTTTGCTTATTAAATTTTACTCTATTTTTATAATTCGGTTTGGGATTTTTATTGCTTGGTGTTTTTTACTTTAATACTGTTCTGACAGTGGATAAATAAGTCACACATTGCCCTAAATTAAGCCTGTCTTATCTACACCATTCCTATCAGCGGGTGGAGCTTAGGTTAATTAGTGACTTTGAAGGTCCACGCTGTCTCGAGTTGTGATTATTCCTTGAGATGTATAGTTGTCCACCCCAAATATGAATCCAATTTCTTGCAATCATAGAAGAAATGCATATTTTTAAAGAACTGCTTTGTGTGCTTCTTGTTTTAGGTGTATATGTCAAAAGGAAAAAAAAATACATAGTTGTATTGCTTTTTAGGTTGAGCCTAGGCATGTGCTGTCTGGAAGACCTGTTATATTGATAAAGGAGTTTGCTCCTGCCTGCTGCTTACCATTGGTTCAGTCCAGTGTCGCTCTTCTTTGTTGCCTCCTAAGTGGTTCATGCTGCGATACCTCACTTCAGTTTTTCGCAGAGGAGCACCACCTAAATACAGTTTCTTTCTGCTTGCATTCTTCATCTGTTGTTGGGGAGAACTATTTTTTCTTATTGTTGCAGCGTGGCACGCCATGCTTTATCACTGTGCAACAAATGTAAACCCCAGCTCGTATGTACAGCCGCCGACCCCTGCATTTCTCTCATTCCCAGCCCACAACCCCCCATTTCTCTCATCAGTCAGTGGTGAGAATAAAATAGTGGTGGCTCGCCTGGATGCTGTGAACTTAAATGCTTGAAGTCTGCCCTCCGTGTGACAGTGCCTCTGCTAAGAGCCGTCTTGCTTCTTTCGCTAGTACTTGTTTTGTGTTGCTGCCGCTGTATTAGGTTTGCGAGCCCTCAACGACTATTACGCAGTTTGCGATCCCTTAACCAAGATGGCGCATCCTAAGCTGATTACCTTCAGCGTTGATAGTACCTTAACTCATATGGCGCCCTTAGGGTGACAATGTATGGGTGCTGCGCTGGTCAAAATAATCCAGTTTTTGCCTTCCTTCTGCCTCCGGTGCTGGCTGAGCTGCTGGAGGCCGTGGAAGGCAGCAATGAGCCCATGGGGTCCACGCTGCTGCAGCAGCAGGTGAAACTGGGCCTGGCGAAGCTGGAGCAGGCAACGCGCATGGCCTTGGAGCTCCATTTGTTCAGGTAGGGCAGGGGTGGTGGGCTGTCTGGGCAGGTACAGCATCACAAGTTCGGCAGGAGTGCTTTTAATACAATACATGCTGAACACCTGAAACTGTTATCTGCATCTTTGCAAGGCATACAAAATGTTTCTGGAGCCTGCTTTGGGTATAGTTATACTTCTGATTTGTGAGGCTAGACTATTATTTTTTCAGAGCGCAGTGCAGCCTTATTTGAGTTATTTCTTCTTTGTAGTGCTTCAGTGAATGTATGGGTCAGGTGTTTGGTGAGAGAATAAGGAGTTTCACCTAGCCCATCAACTAAAGCAGTACATTAAACATTCTGGGGCCGTACTACAGATGAGTGCGCCAGCGCTAATTGTCGCTGTGCGCCAGAGTATGTCTGTGTTTATGTGCGTTTGCGTCTGTGTGCTAATACAATATGCGCACAGACGCAAACACATATAAACACAGAGTTCAAAGTCTGCGCCAACATCAAGGCGCATTACAGACTAATCCTCTGTAATCCCGTTGGGCACATAATCTGGTACACAGTGACAATTAGCGCTGGCGCAGTCATCTGTAATACGGCCCCAGAATGTGATATCTTTTGTTTGGTCTTCCAATCGAGTAAGCAACAGAGATACTGGGAAGCTGCTGCTGTGAAGGCTCACTTGGAAATGTTGCAGTCCTCAGAACAAAAAGACGGTAATGCTGCCCCTGCTGTGCCAGTCATGCCATCCCTTCCTTGCCCTCACACGGTTACAAGTTGCAAGGCTCTGGAAACATGTAGCATGACTTTTGTGTGCGTCACATGCACCAGAGAGTTTACAAATAGGGCTATATTTGGCAGTCTCAATGCCACAGAGTGGCATAATTGTGTTCATCAACAGGGAATTGTCAACGTGTCCTTGCAACGTGCAGAACACCACATGCAAGTGCTATAAATGGGACCAGTCATCAGACTTTTCCTTCATCAGTCATAATTAGTAACTGTCTCCTGTAAGGTTTGATGGGACTCCCAACTACCTTCCTATACCCACTTGCAAAAGAACGCAGATGCCACAACATGACCCCCCTCACCCCACGCCCACGACCCATCTCAAAGCCCTCACGGACAACACAATAACTACTAGACGGCAACACAACATCGTCAGGCCTTCTCCCCCTCGGGAGGACCCCAACCAGAACCCACCCACCCCCAACCCGAAAGAGACGGGGCAGCGTCTCTCCCTGCTTGAAAGCCAGTTAGGTACTATAATACAGGGCTTTAACGAAATCCTAACCAACCTCGCTACGCTTCGCAAGCCCTCAAAAAATCCCCATTGTACTCCCACCGTCTCCAACCCCACACACCAAAGGCTACCCAAGGCTACCCGACCCAGTTGGATCTCATCCCCCTTCTCGAGTCATACACTGAGACCCAAAAGAACTATGGAGGCTATGTCCTCGGATGAAGCGGCAGAGCTGGCCTCCTCGTACGACACCCCCTCTACTGCCATCCCTCAATCCACGATTCAGGTGATCACCGGATTCAGAAGAGATCACTCCACTCCGAAACCCCCTAGACCCCCAGCCTCCCTCACCAACATCTCCATGGCACCCCTAAGAAAGAAACCGAAATAGATACCTTCAACTATAACACCTTTGAATGCCTAACTGCCAACATTAACACAAGCGACAACAAGACACTACACTGCCATCTCATATACCATCCCCCAGGCAACACCACCACATTCACTGAACACCTGTCAGACCTGGTTGCTCACTGCTCACTCCGAGACACCAACAACCTAATTCTGGGCGACCTCAACTTACACTGGAACGAAAAAAACAGCTCACTAATCCAAAACCTGACTGAGCTATTACACAGCAACAACCTTACCCAGCACTGCTCAGAGGAAACCCATAACAAAGGAGCAATCCTGGACGCCATCATCGCCCAACGCGACACAATCACAATAGACCACATCCTACCGGTTGACTGGTCAGACCACCACTTAATCCTATTCCACATCACGCAACCGATCACGTACCAACCTCCCATCCAAGACCCCCCCACATGGACGAGAAATCTAACACAGATCAACATGGTCGACCTAGAAGAAAAGATAAGCACGCTCCTGCCCATCTCCCCAGACGGTCTCTCCACAACGGATCTCACGTCTCACTACAACACAACTATGACGTCCATCCTAGACCAACTAGCCCCCCTGAAATAAAAAAAAAACAGGAACATTCCCTCCAGATCCTGGTTCAACACGGACATTAACGCTGAAAGGAGACAACTTAGAGCTACAGAACATCTATGGAGGAACAACCCCTCTACAAGCCTTCACGAGCAACTCAAAGCAGCCCGAAGGAAATACAAAAAACACATCAACAACGAAAAAACCACCTTTTTCTGCACCGCTCTGGACAACGCGAAAAACAGGCCCAAAGAACTCTTTAACATCATCAGGCAACAAACTTCCAAGACCTCTGCAACCCCAGTCCAGGCCTCCAAAGACCTGTGTGACAACTTCGCCAACCTCTTCAACGACAAAATCACCAAGATTGAGCTATCACTAGACATCAACCTCAATCCCTCCTGCAAAAACCCAACCCCAACAATCGAAACCAACACACGCAAGCTCCCTACGAAAGCCTGGAAATCCTTCGACCCCATACTTGAAGCTGAGATTCTTAAACTGATCTCCTCCTCCAAGCCCGCATCCCACGTCCTCGATCCTGTACTCACCCAATTGACCAAAAAGCTGAAACTCTCTCTCGTCCCACTCTGGTGCGAAATCATAAACAGCTCCTTAAAAACTGGCATCATACCAGACTGCCTCAAAGTCGGCCAAGTCACGCCACTATTGAAAAAGCCAGGCCTAGACTCCAACGATCTGAACAACTTCAGACCTGTTTCCAATCTCCCCTTCCTATCCAAAATCCTTGAAAAGTGCGTTCTCCTACAACTGAGTCAGCACATGGACAACATCAACCTGCTTGATCCCCACCAATCGGGCTTCAGAAAAGGCTGTAGCACCGAAACCGCGATCCTTAACATCGTAGATGACATCCACAAGTCTCTAGATACTGACCAATGCTGCCTACTCATCCTCCTAGACCTATCGGCAGCCTTTGACACGGTTGATCACAATCTACTCATCAAGGTTCTCCAAGACAGAGTAGGTGCGGACGAGGCGGTACTACAATGGTCCTCCTCCTTCTTACACAACCGCTCCCAAAGGATAAAAATCAAAACCTTTATGTCCGACTTACACCCCGTCAGCAGAGGTGTCCCCCAAGGCTCAGTGCTCTCCCCTCAACTGTTCAACATATACATGGAACCCCTCACCACCCTACTCAAAAAAGCCAACATCCCCTTCCACCTATATGCAGATGACACCCAGATCTACCTGGAAACCTCCTCCATTAACGACATTCAAAGACTCAACAACACTCTTAGAGAAGTCCAACACTGGCTATCAACAAACCACCTTAAACTCAATCAAGACAAAACTGAAATCCTCCTCATCTCCAACAAAGAAGAAAACCCTCAAATCGTAGAATGGCTAAAAGCAATCGATGCCCTCAACGGTAATCTCACCCTGACTAACTCGGTAAAATCATTAGGAATCACCCTAGACCCAAAACTGAACATGACCAATCACATTAAGATCTCCGAGAAGAGTGCCTTCCTCAACCTGAAGCTTCTCAACAAAATTAAGCCCTTCATCCCGCCCAAGGACCTCAAACAAGCCACCCAATCACTGGTGCTATCTAGACTCGACTATGGGAACGCAGTCCTCACCGGTACAGCTCGATCCCACCTAGCTCCCCTCAAAACATCTCTCAATGCAGCTGCCAGAATGGTCACCGGAGTTAAGAAATATGACCACTTATCACCCGCACTCAGAGAACTAAAATGGCTCCCAGTCGAAATGCGTGCCAGCTTTAGAACTGCCTGCCTCACGCACAAAGCCTTGCACACAGGGAAACCGGAATACCTGGCCTCCAAACTCAAGAAAGCCGGCCAGACAAGAAACCTCAGGAGCTCCAACACCCTGCTACTCATCCCTATGAAAACACTCAAACAAAAAACCGCTGCACGATCCTTCGCTGGAAACGCGCCCAAAATCTGGAACTCCATCCCAGCCGATATCAGGACTATCCCTTCCTTTATAAAATTCAAAAGACTCCTAAAAGACCTCTACCTCAACTGTGCCTTCCCGAAACACTCTGCAGCCCCTTGACAATGTTCCACCACAACCTACCTCTTCCTGCACTCTACAGCCCCTTGACAATGTTCCACCACAACCTACCTCTTCCCCGACCCCCTCCTCGTTCCCTCCTCCCGGAATGAGGTTTAGCCCAAGACACTGTGCACTCATCGAGGCTATCTCAGGACTTCCCTACCTCAATGTTGCACAGCACACTGGGTCTTCCGAACAATTATGTATACCTTTGCCTTTTTGTGTGATTTCTGCTTTAAATCTGTTGTAAAGCGCTCCAATACCCTCGGGTCTGGCCAGCGCTATATAAAACTTCTTAATAAATAAATAAATATAAATAAATAAATGTAAGATTTGAATGGGTTAAACCAGCGTCCAAGTGTAATACTGTGTTGGAAGACTGCAGATTAGGCAGGCATCCAAGCAGCTGACAACGAAGCACAGTTTCGGGGTAAGGGCACAAAACCACCACCAACTTCTGAATTGTAAATGGGATTTTATGTTTATTGAGATCTGGGCCACCATGTAGCCTGATACATCATCCAGTCTTGACCAAAGGTCCAATAAAGTACTAAAATTTCCTTTTTATAAATATTTTCCCTATGTATCCATCTTTTTCTATCCATACCAACCATCTGTAACTTTCCTACCCATGCATCACCTACCATCTTTTCATTCAACTGATCACCCAGACATCCATGCATGTACTCATACAGCTATCCATCCATTCAAGCATTTATACATATAGCTATCATTCCACCAACCCATCCATCCTAACTGCACCTCTGCTTCTTAAATGCTCACATTATCTGGATGGTACCACATAATTCCACTACACACCACATACACCAACTCTACTCTATAACACATAAATATTTACATTTACAACGCCAATAGCTCTAACTCTCATTTTCTAACTGATCACTCCACTGCAAACAAAAACAAGCATTTGCAATGCAATAGGTCTTGCATTTGCGAGAGTTTAAGCTATCTGCATTGTAAATGACAATGCCTTTATTTATCTGTTTTGTAATTAACACATAAATAAAAAACATTGTCATTTACAATGCTAATAGCTCAAACTCTTGTAAATACGAGACCTATTTCCTTGCAAAGAAGCAGCCGCCATTGTCCCGGGCTGCTTGGAAAGAGAAAGCGCGCATGGCGTGCTGAATGTTGCAGGAAAGCCTGTTCTGCCTGCAGTAGGAGAAACTCATTTGAAAACCAGCGTTAGATTGTGCTGTGCAGCGTGAGGCATAAGCGTGCACCAGGTTCCGTGCGTGAAAACCAGCCATGTGGGAAACCAGCATTTAAGTGTGCTGTGCAGCGTGAGACACAAGTGTGCACCAGGGTCCATGTATGAAAACTATCATTAGTGTGTGCTTTGCAGCGTGAGGCATGAGAGTGCACCAGGATCCGTGCGCGAAAACCAGCTGTGTGGGAAACCAGCATTAGAGTGTGCTGTGCCGCGTGAGACACGAGCGTGCACCAGGGTCCATGTATGAAAACTATCATTAGTGTGTGCTTTGCAGCGTGAGGCATGAGAGTGCACCAGGATCCGTGCGCGAAAACCAGCTGTGTGGGAAACCAGCATTAGAGTGTGCTGTGCAGCGTGAGGCATGAGCGTGCACCAGTATCCGTGTGCGAAAACCAGCCATGTGGGAAACTAGCATTAGAGTTTGCAGTGCAGCGCGAGACATGAGCGTTCACCAGGACCCGTGCATTAAAACCAGCCCTGTGAAAAACCAGCATTAGTGTGTGCTGTGCAACGTAAGACACGAGCGTGCACAAGGATCTGTGCGCGAAAGCCAGCCATGTGGGAAACCAGCATTAGAATGTGCAGTGAAGCGTGAGACACAAGCGTGCACCAGGATCCGTGTATGAAAACCACAATCAAAATGTGTGCAGTGCCACGTGAGACACGAGCGTGCACCAGGATAAGTGCATGAAAAATACCCCTGTGGAAAACCAGCATTAGTGTGTACTGTGCAGCATGAGACATGTGCGTGCACCAGAATCTGTGCATAAAAACCAGACATGTGGAAAAGTAGCATTAGAGTGTGCTGTGCAGCATGCGACACAAGCGTGCACCAGGATTTGTGTAGGAAAACCTGCCCTGCTATGTGGAAAATCAGCATTAGAGTGTGCTGTGCAGTGAGTGACATGAGCGTGAATCAGAATTCCTGTACAAAAACCTGCCACGTAGGAAGCCAGCACCAGAATGTATGCTGTGAGCCACCAGCATGCACCAGGATCCGTGTACGAACACGGCAGTAAGGGAATTAGTCCCAGAATGCTTGCACCAGTATCTGCGTACGAAAACCAGCAATGTGAGAAACGAACATCAGAATGTGCGCCACCAGTGTGCACCAGGAGCCATGTATGACAAGCATTTGCAATGCAATAGGTGTCGCATTTGCGAGAGTTTAAGCTATTGGCATTGTAAATGACAATGACTTTTATTTATCTGTTTTGCTAATTAACACATAAATAAAAGGCATCGTCATTTACAATGCCAATAGCTCAAACTCTTGTAAATGCGAGACCTATTCAAAGAAGCGGCCGCCATTATCCCGGGCTGCTCGGAAAGTGAAAGCACGCATGGCGCACTGAATGTTGCAGGAAAGCATGTTGTGCCTGCAGTAGGAGAAACTCATTAAAGAAAATAGTGCTTACAGACTAGAAATGACGTACCATGTAACAACTGAAGTAAAAGGGCCAGTCCTCATGGGAGGTTACAAATGAAGACAAGGCGGTACAAAGGAGGGACTAACAAGCCTATTAACGAATCAGAAGCCAGCATTTACGAAGGACAATGACACAAGCCAATGGCAAATATGGGAGGAGAGTGGGCGGGGCTTCTATTCCATACTCCTATACATCATGCCACAGAGTAGCACATGCGCTGCCCAGGCTCGACCTAAAAAATAAGTAAAAAACCTTATCATTTACAACGCCAATAGCTCTAACTTTCACAAAAGTAGGAGACCGATTGCGCTGCCAGTGCTTGTTTAATTAGCATGGACACAAAAATATAGGGCAGCTGGTAAAATGCCATGTATGTTGTATGAGTCAAACTAAACATGCACTGTTATTCAACTTACTGTGCAAGTTATATGTTTGTCATTAACACCTTGTAACATATTCATTATATGAAAATCAAAACACTTTATTTCCTCATTTTAATACTTTGCTTTTTTCATTGCCTTTTTTTTTACCTTTACCCTGTAATCTTTCGCACGTTTTGATATTATTTTTCCCCTTATTTGAACCCCTGCCGTTGTTTCTATTCTCTTCCCCTCATGTTATTTCGTTACGATTCGATATGCTTCAGCAATAGTTTCTTTGCTTTCACAATATTTATTAACTTAATTGCTATTTCCATTACGATTCATTCTCTGTATTTATTGCGCTTTCTGTCTGTTTATCTTCGTGCAAAAGTTTCAGGTGATTAATTTTATCGCCAGAGCCGAGTTTGGCATCCTGTTGAATCGTGTATCCCCTAACTCAGCCCGAGCAGTGATCAGCTGCTTCTGTCTGAACCTGCCCGGGCTGAGTTTCCTTTCCGAAAAGTGCCGAAGAGCAGGGGATACACAATATGCAGAGACGTTTTAATGCATGGGCAAAGTGGGCTCTGGCCCAGGGCCCCAGCCTTTCAGGGGGCCCCCTGACAGAGTCAGCTCCGTTCTCCAGAGTTTTGCCATAATGACCTTGAATATTTCTTAAACAGTTTGTTTTAAATACTGTTTTCCTTTAACTTATTGTTTATGTACCTGATATGTGAGAGTCTAGTACAGCCATTTTGCAGAGAAATGTGTTTATGTTTCATGCAATTTACATAAAAAAGTTTCTTTTAGATCAAAACAAGGCCTAACATATAAGAAATGGGAGGGCTTCACAGAGATTATTTGCAATAATATTGGTGAGCTGCTGCTGTGTTACAATATTGAAAACACACATAACTATCCCTGAATATTTGATGTAAACTCATTTAGGGCCTTATTTATGAGAAGTGATGCATCGCTGTGTGAAAACAGGGATGCGTCACTTAGTGCGCCTCTCCTTGCGACATGATGGATGTGTCATATTTACTGTATGACGCATCATGTCGTAAGGAGTTACAGATACGTCAGTATTTCTGACGTATCTGTAGGCGCTAAAGTGATGCATTGCTGGGTGTGTCTGAAAATAGACGCAACTCCAGCAATGTGTCCTTTCACATGGGGCAAGCCCCAAGTGAAAGGGCCTGCATCAGTCTTACGCCTGCTATAAGGCAGGTGTAAGATATTGACGCAATGGCGTCCTAGAAGTGGCGCACTGAGTTCTCATAGATTTCAATGCGCCACTTCTACGAGGCTTTGCGGGGCAACACCCACCCTGCATACATTATGCCTGGCGCAGGTATAATGTGGTGCAGGGGTTTACAAAGTGACGCATCTGCCTAGATGCGTCACTTTGTAAATAGGGCGCAACATGGCACATTTTTTACGCTGCCGGTGCGTCGCAAAAGTGACTCGCCGGCGGCATAAAAGTGAAGCAAGGCCTCCTAAACAAGGCCCTTAGAATTTGGACGAGTGTTCCTTTGCACTGCCAGGGACCAAATGAAATGAAATAGTGTATTTAATAAAGCCCGCGGCTACTCAGACTAGAGTGTCCTGGCGTGTGACAGCGGGAGGAAAATGTGCGTAAAAACCCATCAGTTATTAAAAAGCCAGGTTTTTAAGTTCTTCCTGAAAGAGAGTAGGTCTGTGGTTAGTCTCAGAGACTCGGGAGGCTATTCCACAATTTTGCGCCTAGAAAGCCGAGGGATCTGCCTCCAGTGCGGGTACGGCATATTTTAGGCACGATGGCCAGGTTGGCATTGGAAGATCTTAGGGGTTTATATGTTGTGTAGCGATTAACGCGCTTATTTAGGTAGCCAGCTCCTAAGCCATGGAAAGCTTTAAAGAAGATGGTCATCTCTTTGAAGTCGATCCGTTCTTTTATGCGGAGCCAGTGTAGAGACTTAAGAATAGGGGTCATACTAGATCTGGGTTTAGGTCTCAGGATGGCTCTGGCCGCCGCGTTATGTACCACATGTAGGCGCTGGATAAGGGATTTGGGAAGACATAATCAAGCTTTGATGTCACCAGAGCCTGCACCACGATCTTTCTGCTCTCAAGCGGTAACAGTGGCAGGAATTTTTTTAGCATCCAGAGTATGCCAAAGCAAGCTCCAGTTGGATTTTGGATTTGAAAGCGCATGGAGATTGTCTTGTCTATGACAATTCCTAAGTTTTGACTTTCTCCTTTTCCGCGGGCGGGGCGTCAGATCCTCTGGCCACCAAGAGCTCCAGTCAGGCGTTTCTGGATTAACAAAGAAAACAGCTTCAGTTTTGTCAGGATTGCACTTCAGCTGATTGATTTTAAGCCAGTTAAAAACCTTTGTGAGGCAAGACCTAATCATTGCCCCGTCAAAGTCGGTTCCTTTTCTCACGTAAAATTCAGCTGAGTGTCATCAGCATAGGAAACAATTTTGGTGCCCTCTTCCTCTACCAGAAATGCAAGGGGGATAAATATATATTAAAAAGGGTAGGACTGAGAATGGAGCCCTGATGGACACCTACATTCATGGGGATGAGAAAGGGGGAGCCAGATGTCCTGAGATCTATTTGTCAAGAAGGATGACATCCATGTTAAGGTGGTCCCCCCAGGCCGATGTTGGCAAGTCTCTCCAGGAGCCTCTCATGTGGGACCATATCGAAGGCCGCCGACAGATCGAGCAGTATCAGAACAGCCTTGCCTCCCTGGTCCAGCTTACCCTTGAGAAATTCAGTCACTTCCAGCAGAGCGGACTCCGTACTGTAGTTAGCCCTAAAACCGGATTGGAACTCATGAAGGAGCTTCCCATCTTCAATGTGTTTTTGGAGGGCCTTGTTTACATGCTTCTCTAATACTTTGGAGAGGGCCGGAAGAAGGGAGATTGGCCTGTAGTTGGCAGGGTCCGTCAGTTTGGCGTTAGCCTTTTTATCAGTGGAAGAATCTTAGCATTCTTCCATAATTTTGACATGTTGCCTGAGAAGAGGAAGCATTAAAGAGCTGGTTTACCGTGGGGTTTATGGTGGGAGCTAATAGGTTCAGGATATTCGCTGGACATGGGTCGGTAGGAGAGCCAGACTTAATGCTTTGGAGAAGGGTCAGTGACTCTTCAAGCTGAAACTCAGGGAAAGCTAGTAAAGATGGAGGATCCAAGAGGTGAAATTTGCTATTAGAACTAAGGTAGAAGGTCAGTTCTTCCTCTGAGATGTTAGTGAAGGCTTGTTGGATCACAGAGATCTTTTGTGGAAGAATTGAGCTATTTGCTTAGACCATTCTTCCGTGTATGGCCCTTCCTTTGTGCCGGCTTTCGGGCGGTAAAGGATTTAACTATGCTAAAGATTTCCTTACTCTTATTTTGGGCATTTTCTATCTTGGTTTGAAAGACGTTTTTCTTGGCTGCCTTCACGAGAATGTAATGAGCTTTTAAGGTGTCTTTATACACCTTCCTGTCCTCAGGTAGATAGGATTTACGCCATTTCCGTTCCATTTTTCTACAATTTCTTTAGCTAGATCTGAGGAATCGTTAAACCATGGAGCTGGTGGGGCCGACCTCTTTGAGGAGCGGGAAACAACCGGTACCGCTGCATCAATGTTGGTTCGGAGCCATGAATCTATTGAGAGGGCGTCTGAGTCGGGACAGACAGGCAGCTCCGGTGAGGAACGATTGAGGGCGTCCTGCTAACATCAGGATGGATATTTTAAGGAACGTCCTGTAATTAGAGACCCTCTGCCCTGCGTTAGCCCGAGGGGCTGTGGCAGAGTTGAGGATGTCGAATTTTAATAGGAGGTGGTCTGACCAGGTAATGGGAAGAGGTAGGCTTACTGATATGTCAAAGTTGTGAAAGATTTGGTCTAGGGTATGGCCCTTCTCATGGATGGCCGAAGAAATAGATGTAAACATGTTGCAGGCCTGCAGCGTCTCCAACAAGGAAATAGTTTGAGGGTCTTTTCCATTGTCCATATGTATAGTGAAACCTCCCGAATAAGGCAGTTGTTGTATTTTAAGGCCAGGGAGGTGGTGGCTGTATTACGCAGTAATAAAATTTCCAATTGCACTTGGAGGTCTGTAAATCAGAAAACCAGCTATGCTATGATGGGGGGATAAGGTACAGCGGAAGCCTAAGGACTCTGTGCCCTCGATGTTTTACATCGGGATGGGAAAGCAGTCTAGCTTTTGATTGTAAATTATGGCGGCACCGCCCCCCTTCCCACTTGGTCGGTCCCTCCTAAGGATTTTATAACCCATAGGGATGGCCGAGGTGATAGTAGGGTTGGAGGCTTCAGACAGCCAGGTCTCAGTGAGAAATAAAAGATCAGGCTGTTCGTCTAAAAGTAGGCCATAAATGTGTGGTTCATGCTTTTGCATAGAGCGACAATTTAAAAGGGTGGCCTTTAAGTCCTCTTTTTTCTTATTGTTTTTACACTTGTTGTTGCGTGGGAGGATCTTGGGTGCGAGTTTCCTGGCATGGAGGAGAGACCAGTTGCACTTATTGCATCGAAAGTCTACCTCCAAGCTCAGATCAGCCGCTGTACACTGACATAATGGTAGCCGCCTAAGGCTAAGCAGTTTTCCCTATTGTAATATAGTGGAAAAAACTCACCGGAGGGGAGCTGCGCACGTCCGCTGCGCGCGTCCGTTTGCATCGGGAATATATAGGCTAATGCCTATGATGCAAACTGGATCGCTAACGCAGCTGAGGAAGCGAAAACTGCGTAGGTGGAAGTGAGGAGCCCGATAGTAGCCCCAGCCCCCCGCACAATCGGCGTATCAGCCGCCGCAGACCAAGGCTGGAGGAAAAGCGAGATGCGAATCAAAGCAGCTAAGGAGGTGTAGGCAAGCAGAATCAAGTAAAGTGCAAGTGCGCGTAGGTAGGAGAAATTGTTAAAAAGCACAGAGTAATTCAGCCACACATATACAATTTAAAAAGTATTAAAAACCTAGTAGCAGGGCAGGAAACACTAAATCCTACCGCTGTCAAGTTCGCGTCCGTTTGCATCGGGAATATATAGGCTAATGCCTATGATGCAAACTGGATCGCTAACACAGCTGAGGAAGCGGAAACGGCGTGTGCGGAAGTGAGGAGCCCAATAGGAGCCCCAGCCCTCCGCACAATCGGCGTATCAGCCGCAGCGGACCAGGACTGGAGGAAAGCGAGATGCGAATCGGAGCAGCTAAGGAGGTGTAGGCCTATGATGCAAACTGGATCGCTAACGCAGATGAGGAAGCGGAAACTGCGTGGGAAACAGGGGCTCAAATTGGATCATAAATTCAAAGCTGTTCTGAACAGGGGCCCCCAAAATATGTTTGGCCCAGGGCCCCCAAAATCCTTAAGATGTCCCTGACAATATGATGGGGATACCAGATATTACACAACACCGGGAAATGACTCCCATAAATGAATGAAGGTACGGGGTAGTCTCTTCTGTACCACTGACCACTAATTTTTGTTTTGCATATTTTAAAAAGTGTTTTCTGAAATAAAAACAAACAGCAAAGCATATCCTCGGCACTCTGGTTGCCAGTCACTTTAGCATGTGGACAATGAAAGTCGTTTAGTATCCATGAAGAAGGACTCACCTGGACATCCAGAACACGAAGGAGCATATTTACAAGAATTGTTGCTAAGCAGTTTTTATGCTGCTTAGCAAAAAAATTTTTACTGCTGCCGATCGCCAAATCCTAACGCCATGTTTGCAACGTATTTACAATACATCGCTACGTGGCGTTAGGATCAGCTAGCGGCCTGACAAATAACGCCAGCGTCAAGGCGTAAACAAAATATATTTTAGTTTGAAAAAAGTGATGACCGACCAGTTAGCGGCAAGAAAGTTTGCACTAGTCAGCCCAACTTCACTTTTCAGCATTTAGCAGCAAAAAAACGTATACGCCACTAAGGAAAACAAAAAAAAAATCCGAATGCAGAATGGAGTAGTCGGGACCAAGTTCAGCACAGGACAACAATCACTCCCAACCGCCCCACCAGCCAGGATGACCAGCTAGAGTCCATGGGGAAGAGGAAATGCAGATTCAGTCAGGAGGAGAATGAGATCCTGATTGCGGAGGTGACGGAGCATCAACACCAGCTCTTTGTCAGCTCCAAGGTGTCATTGGGGACCAAAAATGCCATATGGCAGTCCATAGTCAACAAGGTGAACTCTGTCGCAGAAGTCAAGAGGACAGTGACGGACTGCAAAAAGTGCTGGCATGATGCCTAGCGCAAGACTAAGTATAAACTGGTCAGCAATCGACAGGCAGCACTGCAGACCGGAGGTGGAAGTCCAGCACCCCAGGAGGAGCTCATTGCCTTGGAGGAACAGGATTCCGCAGTCATCTGTGAGGAGTCGGTGGTTGGAGTAGAGGGACTGGACAGTGCTGACTATGACCAACTACATCAACAACAGGGTAAGTAACAAGGGGGGGAAATATGTCATGTACAGTCCAGGCACCTATGCCTCAGCGCTATCCCACACTGTGTGCAGGTCAAACTGTAGCCACATAGGTACTTTGGGGTTAATTCACAAGCCCTTTGCGGTGCTGCTATGTCACTTTTACCCTTATTGAAAGTGACATACTGGTGGCGCAAGGGCCTTGTAACTAAGCCCTTCATGTGTACAAACAATTTCAAGTGAACAGTCATGTGTCTCCTATCTAAATGTCGCATCAGCCAGTGTTGCAAGTCTCACAGTCATCCTAGATTAACACATATTGTAATAGCAGTCATGTGCATTGTTGTCAAGATATGGCACTTTCCTGTACTAACTACGAGCATCTATACCATAATCTAGTGGAGCGCAGTGTTGTCCCAAAACTGGTAGTACGGGGCTCCAAAATAATAGAAATGCAGGGATGTGCTGTAGGCACAAATAATACAACACACCTTTGCATGAACCTCAGTCATGTTGACTTTAAAATTGACTTGCACAAGCTCAGCCAACCTTGTGCCATGTTGCTAGGGTGTCTGCGCAGCAGTTCCAAATGTTGATGTGCAGGAAGGGACACTTTCCTGCACATAAACAATCCGTACAGGTGATTTGCTGTTTCTATGTGTGCAGCAGAATGCAACACACATACAAAGAGCAAAACATTTAGGAGAAATTGACAATTGTGTATTCCACATTTTGTTCTCCTGACAACAGGGCAATAATTTACATGCCCCTTGCACTGCCTGTGCGTCTTTTTCAATATTAGAAAAAGTGACATACTGATGGCGCAAGGGGCTTTTAAATAAGGCCCTAGTGTTTACCTGTCCTTAGTTGTTGGTTCTGCCCCAGCCTTGTAGATATGTGGTAGTCAAAAATGTACATGCCTGTTGTGGTGGAATGTTCATAGAAACACTCATTGCACATCCCTTTCATGGTAAGTGAAGGGTGGGAAGGGGCCTCATTCACAAGGTGGCATTAATCAACCGTAACTGGCTATACACTGCATTGCAAATAAGGAGAAGTGCTGCAAGAATGTTGCTAAAAGTGATGTTCTGTTGGCAATATGACATGGTATTTATGGCCTTGGGTATTGTGGTGAATGAGACCTATGTGCATACGTGGAACATGGGCCCTATGTCAAACGTGGTTGGTTGCAAATACATACAGATTGATTTGTGTCAACATGCATCCTTTCACTAATGCATGGAAAGACCCAATACACTGGAGCATGTCTCATCCATGTGCTCACCCCTTTGCTGTTATAAAATGGTCTGCTGTGCACCAATGCAGCCATCCCTGACCCCTGCCTCAAAGTTTTCTGTCTTGCAGCTTTCCTGTTGTCATCATTGCCACTGCAGGGAAAAACACAAGGGGAGGGCACACTCAATCTTAGTATGGGGCAGTCCTGTGTATGTGGAAATATGCTGGGTTGCATAGAAAAAGTGCTTGCCGCACCATATCTAGTCAAAATCTTGTCAAAAGGACCCTCCGTGTGAAATCTCACCATCACCAAAAAAAAGCATCGTCTTGAGTGCTGCATGACACGTCACCTTGTAACATTTTGCAAAATTAGTCTTTTGTGGATAGCCACAAATGATGCAAGTGCAGTAGGTACAGGATAAGTCACTCATCATCATGGTCACATAACTGTGTGGCAGTAAGTTGATTGTCTGGACCTTTGTCTTCAACGCACAGAGGGATCAATGCGCACATACACGTGTGTGGAAGAAATACATAAGATGTCTCACGCCCTTCAGAGCACCTACTCTGCACATGATGAAATATAAAGGATGTCAGTGATTCCCATTTGATGACTATGATAGGCTGTAGCCACACAGGGCCAGATGTATGACCATTTGGAATTACGACTCGCAAATTGCGAAAATGCGAGGCTCATCAATATTCATGAGGCACTCGCATTTTGCGACCCCATTGAGAATGGCTGGCCCTCCCAGGGATGGTGGCCTGCTGGGCTCAGCAGACCACCATGTCTGGGACTGCTTTTAAATAAAGCAGCTTTTTTTTTTAAATGCAGCCCGTTTTCCTTAAAGGAAAACGGGATGAATTTTAAAAAAAATTAAAAAATGAAACGTTTTCGTTTCATTTTTTAAGGCAGGCAGTGGTCCCTGGGACCACTGCCTGCCCTTAAAAATATTTTTCCATGCATTTGCAAAGGGAAGGGGTCCCCTGGGGACCCTTTCCATTTGCAACTGCATTACCACCTACTTGAAGTAGGTGGTAAATTGCGACTGCAATTGCGGTCGCAAAACAGTCATACATAGGGCTCAGAGTCGCAATTAGGAAGTGGCGCCCTTGAAACGCCCTTTCCTAATTGCGAGTCGTAAGCGCTATTTAGCGAGTCGCAAATAAATTGCGACTCAGCTAAATAGCGTTTGTACATGGCCCTGTAGGGTTTTGCATGCGCAAACGGGTCACAGACCCGTTTGCGCATGCAAAGCGAGTCGTACATCTGGCCCTTAGTGGCAAATTTACTACAGAATGGCAAAGCGTGGCATTAAGCAAACATTGCCAACACCACACTTTGCCATTCTGAAAAGGCAGGGATGCACAGCATTTTCAAAGATACAGCGCACCCCTGCGTTTTCCCTAGTGCTGGTGCCAAAATCAGCTGCCTAGCGCAAACACAGGCACCCTTGCACCATAGTGCAAGGGTGTCTGCGTTGAAAGAATGTGTGCTTATGTGCAGGAAGGTGTCCCTCCCTGCACATAAACAATCATTCATGGTGTTTTTCTGCTTTTATGTGTGTTGCACAATGCAACACACATAGAAACAGCAAAAACGATGATAAATAAAGCATCTCTCCTTGTTTTGCCATGGTAAGACCAGGTTTTCCCTGGTCTTAATTTAGGTGTGGACTCCTATTTATGCCACCCTTTTAAATAGGGGGCAGTGACACAATCAATGGGTGATGCAGTGGAACGTCCACCGCAACACCTATTGCCCACCACTTTCACGCTAAGTGTAGCGTGAAAGGGAGCCTTATTTACAAGTCGCGTTAAGCCACGTTAAGTGGCTTACTGCCACATTGAAAATAAGGCAAAGCACCTATTGCCACATGAACCTCAGAAAAAGTGATGCACCTGTGGCAATAGGGGCTTGTAAATATGCCCCTTAGTGTTGGCACACATGTCTAATGTCAAAATCCTGAACTCCTGGCATGTAACATTCATGGATAGTGTAAACTGGCATGCACAACTTTGTGTAACAGGTGTACTATGTAACACAGGAGAATGGAAAGTGTCATGCACTTTGAATTTCAAATGCTTAACAACATGTCAACATGTAACAGACAGCAACAATGGTGTTTGCCCTTTCCATTGCAGAGGATGGAACCTTACCTCCGGTCAGCACACTGTCCCAGACATCACAGATGCTGGTGATCATGAAGAAAACCTACGAACCATCGACTACAACACCCTCCAACAGCTCCTGGACTCCATAGGAACACTATCTACGGATCCGGGGTGGGTCAGCAGCATTGTGGCGTCTCCGATTGCGCCGCCAAATAACCAACAGGCACCACCTACCACCACAGCCACATCCCAGGACTCTGAGGACCCACAGGTCATCTTCCAAT
The DNA here is from genome assembly GCA_963921515.1 of Calotriton arnoldi. Taxonomy (NCBI): domain Eukaryota; kingdom Metazoa; phylum Chordata; class Amphibia; order Caudata; family Salamandridae; genus Calotriton; species Calotriton arnoldi. Next base: position 937,513 of record CAWUFW010004763.1, read on the forward strand.
GGCTTGCAGTAGGAGTCCAGAGGGAGATAGTAGATCAAGTGCAGGCAGGGTTGGATACCCTGACAACCACAGTAGAGGGGGTCCGTGGGTGCCTCAGTCCTATTAGAAATTTCTTGGCTGCCATCAGAGGCACCTGCTCTCCGCTCCGTGGCCCCCAGCAGTCCCCGGCTGACATCGCTGGCATCATGAGGCAGAGGCACCAACTACTCCAACACCAATCTTGGAGACTATGGAGCAGAAGCAGTACTCCCACATGGCTGCCATGACTGCCTACCACTGCGACGTTGCTGATGTGTTGCTGCTGTGTTGCAAAACCAGAAGATCCTCCTTGCTGCAGTTGTGCCTCATGTGTTGGCACAGATGAATGCTGCAGCAGCTACGGCATCCACATCTTCCGCCCCTGATGTGTCTGTGTCTCCCTCCCCTGTCGCGTGTACCACAATACCCTCACAGGAGACACCACACACATCAGAGGAAGATGTGGAAGGTACATTTCTCCAAAGGAGAACCCTGCGGTAGCATTCATCTGTGTCAAATGTCCAGTTTCTGCTTCACCCTGTGCTTACCATCATCCATCACTGTTCCCATCTTGACTTTGCCATGTGCACCTTGGACATTTGTGGACAGCCAATGTGGCCATTCCTCCCCAATGACACTGCAATCATCCTCCAAACTGATATTATGCAATTCCTCTACATGTCTTGACATGTTCCCCACAAGGACTCTGTCTGTTCATCCACTGGCTATATACATCCTTTTAGGTTGTTGTCAAATGAACTGGTCCAGTGTGACCAAGTCTGTTTTGCACATGTAAATAAATGCACCTTCAATTGCCACGATGAAACAGGACAGGTGTCAACAATGGCTAATCTGTGTAGCCACTATATCAACTACAGAGTAAAATTGAAACTTTGGTGTCTGCAGACTCTGGGACCTTGATAGGTAGTGAGATGTCAGAACATGTGTGAAGAACAAGTGTAAGTATAGGGGTTCCCCTGTGATTGGATAGGTTCCTAGGTCAGGGATATAGCAACAATTGTATGAAAAAATACTTAGGCAACACCATAGAATGGGGGCATTAAGGTATGAATACAGAAACCCAGATCATGAATAGCGATAGAATCTTTTTATTTATATCAAATTTATATCAAAAAGGGAATAAAAAATCATCATAAACATGCATTTCAGTAATTGTATCAAACAAATTCAATAAGAAAGGACTTTCATGTTGAATATGAAGGAACAACCCTATCACTCAGTCATACTTATTCATTCAACTTTCGATATTGTTAGATTGTCCATAGGATTCAATATTGCATGAACATAACAATGAAGTCACAAATCTATTAAATGTTCTCATTTATATCTCATATAAAGAATATTTCCATCTATATATTGATATACTTATGATTACAATGTTTTCGTATAGGATAGCAAATATTCTTATAAACATATTGGCAATGAAAAGTAACGGTTGTTTCGCCAATTGTCAAAATTGTTGAGAACTAAGTTTTCATCTTCATCATGGCTTGTTGAACCTCGTACGTTTCGGCTTAACAGCCTTCATCAGGAAGCCATGTATACTGGAGACCTATAAAGATATATATATTAAAATAGATCTGGGTTAGGGTCTGTAAGCCCTCCAAAATATTTAGTCTATATACTTTAGTGAGTGCGTCACAGGTCAAATGTGCCACCTAATTGTCCCATCATGGTGAATAGATGATCAGTAAAGCGGTCAGATAAAACTTCTACTATATATAGTTCACCTTATATCCCAAATTTGCAATAGAGCTGCTTCATAGTAATGGATAGATCCAACCCCACGTGAGAAAGCAGTGAAGATTAAAAACAAGATGCTAGAAAAATAGTCACGAGATTTTTCAACCAAAGCTAAAGATTATATAGAGAATAGGCTTCTCAGCCTGAGAAAAAAAATAAAACTATAAAGGTAAAAGGCTGCCCAGCTCATGTAGCGGCCATGAATTCCATTTTATATAATGACAAGGCTTAAAGGGGGTGGGCTAACACGTAACAAAGCCATATGTGTATCAGCTTATAAGCTGCAACTGCAACTTGGGACTTTGGAGGTCAGATTTACCTGGCAATTTGCAATGTTTCCAGGTCAGGGATAATCGTAAATGGAGCGTCTGTGGCACACAAGGCCAATATTCTAATGGAAACAAACAAAGGATCCATTAAAAGATTCCTTCACCCAAGTTATATGGAGACATATAAAGAGGGAAAAGATTTAAAGTTTCCCTTTTATGTGAATACCATTGTGAGCCCACTATGGTATATGCTTACCCTAAGTTGTGCCAAGCAGGGTCTATTAGTGGTGGAGCTTACTGTGTTATGCTCCTAAGTACTGAAAAATTCAAAGGACAAAAAATATTTTTGAGTGGCAAATCAAGTAGGCTCAACATTGTTTAACTGGTAACATGCCCTCAAAGTGTATGGAAAGAAAAGTCTTTCAGAAAGTATCATGTCCAAACATGGTAACCAGTGTAAATACTTAATTGGGGGTGACAAGCAAATGTAGTGATTGCCATAGGTCACGAGGCAGCAAATTAAGTACCACCCAACATAACAACATTACGTAGAGAAGTCAGAGGGTGCTCCATTCCTCCAAGACCTCACCTTCCTGCACATAAACAAGCTTTCCCTGCAATGCAGACAGCCTTACACAAGCCATCCAAGCTAACCCTTATAGAGAACCATCACACAACCTGAGAGGTATAAATATTGACAACCTTCAGCGCATCAATATCCTTCCAGCTTCCACCTTTCACTCGACTGACCAATTGAAATGCGCTCTTCTCAACTGCAGATCAGCGAGTAAACACGCCTCCGACATTTATGATCTCATCCTAATCAACGAGCTTGACATAATTATCCTCACAGAAACTTGGCTAAACTACTCCTCCACACCTATACTTGACCTTCTAGTCCCACCTAGCCATGACATAATTCGTATGGACAGAGATTTAAAACAGGACGGAGGAATAGCCTGTATACCCCAAAATACACTCTTGCTTTGTCAATCTGATTCCACTGCTCCAACCTCCAGCGAGTATCTTTGCATCAGCATTACCAGCAAAAAACACCCTGTTTGTAAATTACACACATTCTACCACCCCCCTGGTGACAATCTTTCCTTTATTGAGCATTTAATGGAAATCATTTCATCCAACACAACCCTCTGGTGTCCCAAATCTTCCTGGGAGACTTCAACCTCCACTGGTCTAACCCAAACGATCACGTAGTGAACTGTCTTAAATCCTTCATATTGGATCATGGGCTGACACAATTTTGTGATAGCCCAACTCACAACAAGGGAGAAACTCTGGATCTAATCATATCCAAAGGTAACACCATCACACTGGACTCCATTATCCCTTGCGACTGGTCCGACAACTATTGCATCTTCTTCTTTATTAACAGGGAGGTGTCCGCGAAGGGCGTTCAACCCAAGAAAATGAAGCAATGGAAAAGGAACCTTAGAAATATCAACACTGAAGAGCTAGCAACCTGCTGTTCAAAGGCCTGGACTCCTCATTCAGAAATTAAAGATGTTCATGTCCTCACTGATTTCTATAATGCCTCTGTCTCCGGTATCATGGACGATATAGCCCCTTTACAACAAAAAAATGCCTCCACTAAAATCTCCAAACCGTGGTTCAACGACACCCTAAACTCAGAACGCCGTAACCTAAGGTCAGCGGAAAGATCTTGGAGATCTATACCATTGACCGTACACCTAAACCTCCTTAGAGCTGTCAGGAGCTCATACAACAAGAAAATCAAGAGTGCAAAAGCCGACTTCTTCAGATCTCAACTTAATCAAGCCATACATTGCCCCAGAAATCTTTTTGAAATTGTTAATCAACGATCGATCACAGCGCCCATCCGCCCTGACCCTGGTGAAGGCACTCCTACTTGCGACGAATTGGCCGCCTACTTTGTCGAAAAAACGGCAGGCATCAATATCGACCTTGAATTAAAGAGGGCTCTTCTTCCAAATTCTGGACGCACTGCTCCACCTAACCACCAGGAGCTGCCCGTCCCCCCTGGCACTAGACCCAAGAACAATGCCTCTTGGCACACCATTACACCTCTCAGTGAAAATGACATCTACAACACTCTTCTTGCGATCAAACCATCCAACCACTTCAATGACCCTCTACCTCCTCCCATATTCAAAGAAATTAAGGCTGCCATCCTACCCATTTGGGCAAAGATTGTTGACGCTTCACTATTGCAAGGCATGATACCCGGCTGCCTAAAAGCAGCGCAAGTATCCCCCATTCAAAAAAAAAAAAAATGCAGACAGTTCTGATCAACATAACTTCCGTCCTATCTCCAACATCCCCAGGCTGGCGAAACTTTTAGAAAAGTGTGTGCAATCTCAACTCTGTGTTCACATAGAGAAATTCCAACTGTTGGATCAGCATCAATCAGGCTTTCGGAGAGGCCACAGCACAGAATCTGCACTCACTCACATCTTGGATGACATTTTAAAGTTGCTAGACCAAAATGAATCCTGCCTTCTAATTCTCCTTGACCTATCGTCTGCCTTCGACACTGTTAACCACAGCAGATTACTTTCCACGCTAGAACACAGGATGGGTCTTTCAGGTGTGGCTTTGCAATGGTTCTCTTCCTTTCTCTACAACAGATCTCAAAGAGTTAAAGAGAATCAATCCCTATCTCAGTCGTCTACAGTCTTAATAGGGGTGCCTCAAGGGTCCACCCTCTCGCCCATACTCTTCAATTTATTCTTGGAACCTTTAGCTAATGCCCTGAGCTCAGCGAACATTCTCTTTCACATGTACGTGGATGACACCCAACTTTATTTGAAAGTCTCCTCCCCGGAAGACTTCATTTCACTCAACTCCAGCTTGATGAACACCCAAAACTGGCTCACTGAAAACTACCTCATGCTCAACACCTCCAAAACAGAATTCCTTCTCATTGCTCCCCCTAACCACGCCCCCAAGATTGACCTCTGGATGCATCATCTTTCAGCCTTCAACTGCTCCCCCCACATTATCGAGTCTGCTAAATCTCTAGGAATCACCCTAGACAGGCACCTGAGCATACAGAATCATATTAGCAATGCAACCAATGGTGCTAAACAATAGATGAGGCTACTAAGGAATCTCAAACCATTCCTCCCACAGCAAGACTTCAAATGGGCTGTTCAAGCTCTAGTATTGCCAAGGTTAGACTATGGTAGTTCCACGCTCTGTGGTCTCCCCAAACAAAGCTTAGCTCCACTTACGGCTTCCATTAATGCCGCAGCCAGATTGATTACTGGTACAAAAAGAAATGATCACATATCCCCAGCCTTAAAATCCCTAAAATGGCTACCTTACGAAGCTAGAATACATCTAAAGATCACTTGCTTGACTCACAAAGCACTGCACTTCAAGACCCCCATCTATCTGGCTCACAAATTGGAATTATCAGGGGGTGGCCATCCGTCTCGATGTGCAAACTCACTGCTCCTGAAACCTCAAGTCTTCCACAAAAAGAGAACGAGTAACAGAGCATTCTCTGACATGGCCCCGAAGATTTGGAACTCCCTTCCACCGGAAGTCTGTTGAATCCCATCCACCGCTTCCTTCAAAAAAGAAGTGAAAAAAATCCTAATGCTGAAGTTCCTGCCCTAAAGTCCATGGCTCAGCTGCTTCAATACCGCCCTCCTCTCTGATGCCATGACTGTCCTTTACACGGTTTTACTCCTGGGATTAACAGTGTGAGCAGGCCACTGCACAACTTTGTATGTTATTTATGGAATGTTTTTCTCCCATTACCTGATCGTTGTCTTTTACATTTGTGTAATCTGGTGATTAATAGTATTGGCAGGCTTTGATCTTACTGGTACTGTGTACATTGCCTGTTCTTCTCTATTATTCGATCTGTCCGGACTTGTTTTTAAATGCTCTGAATCACGCCGATATCATGCTCTCGTCTTGAACCTAATTGTAACGATTGCTCTTGTCCCACTTTTTGTATCCTACTTACCCCAACTGTGAAGCTCTCTGATACCCTCCTGGGTCATGTCCGCGCTATACAAAACTTTATAAATAAAAAATAAAAATAAATAAACAATGGTGCAAGAGTGCCTGCGTTGGCGTTCCGCAGATAAATTTAGCACCAGTGCTAGGGGAAATGCAGGGGTACACCGCATGCTCCTGAATTCAGCGCATCCCTACGTTTGGAAACTGTCGGAGCATGGCGTTAGCAATTGAGGCTTAACACCACGCTCCAACAGTTTCCTTGTACATATGCCCCATGGAGTCTTCAGGCTGTTTCCGACCTAACATATCAACATTGAATAAAGTAATTTACATGGGACACACAGTGTGAAGGCAGACAATTATATTCATATACTTACCACCTTGCCTGCCAACAATGATGCCCAGGTTGTCCAAGAGGTCGTCCTACCGGCCAATGAAATCCTGCCACCGATGTTTAAGTTGTTGGACTGTCCTGTCTACACCAAAGATGTGCTGCATGTGCCTGCGGAGACCGTCCCAGCGCAATTTCCGGACTTTCACATCGTAGCTCACCAACACACGTCCCCCAATCTCAACCATCCTGGGAAGGTAGAACTTCATCAGCCAGAGGAATGCCCCAAATGCATCGTCCGACATTCGCACCTCCCTTCCTTCCCCCAACATCTTCCCCCACGGTCCTATGCCCACTATGTGAAGAAAGCCCAACCTAAAGTAACTGTAACTATCAAAAACTTAACTATACACCCAGTAGACAGACACCAGACAAGACAAGAGTAAAAATGCAAAAACACGACAAATACGCGACACAGGACTTGACAGGGCCAGTAGGGACAGCAGACTAGACACCACAAGTACACTTTAACCATGCAGATTCAGCACACTCCTCAAAACACAACCACACAGCTCAAAGGACACTAACAGTGTGAGGAAAAGTTAAAGTGAAAGTGTACAGCACAATTCCTGGGGACAGGATGCATGCTGACATCCCTTCCTGTGCATTTGCAGCACGTTTTGGATGCTTGCGTGAATTTGTTTGCCACTAACGGTTTAGATTGGAATTTTGATTGACAACTCATGCATTTTGCGAGTTTTTTGTTTAGCGGCTATGAAAAACTTCACGCTAACGTGTAATGCGGGAAAAATATTAATGCTAAGGGCATGATTATGATGTCGGGCGTTGTGGTCTCAGGACCGACCGATCTCCGGTCGGCAGTCCAGACACTGCAATTACAATGCGACTGCACAGGGTGCAGTCGCATACTCCCATTTCTCTATAGGGAGCTTGTGCTGAGGCAATAAACCGGCCGCAGCACAAGTTCCAATTGAGAAATGGGAGCATGTGTAAATCCCTGCACTGTGTGCCAGACACCTTATGGTGCCTGGCACACAGTGCAGGGACATACAGGGGAGGCCCCAACCGGAGGGCCAGGGGGGAAAGGAGGCCTGCCTGGGCCCCCCAAAGGCAATTTCTAACAGCAAATCCATGTTGGAAAGGCTGACATGGATTTGCTCTCGGAAACTGCCATCGTAATCCCGAAGGCGGAAACGCCTTCCTCACGGCATTATGTGGCCCTTCCGACTGGCCGACTGGCTCCACTAGCCTGTCGGAAGTCAGCCGGATTGACCGGCTGGTTTGAATTCCGACCGCCGTAATTGTAATACAGCGGTCGAAAGTCAAACCAGGGATTTCGGTCAGAGGCTTTACGAACGACATCCTAATTAGCCCCTAAATGGTATTTAACATGTACTTGCACCATTTATTTAGCTGTTGCATGCATGGCAACAGTCTATGGCTATGGCATGTGACATATGTTGTGTATGTGGCTTTCCTTGGTCAGATGTCTTTGGTACAAAATGTGTCCAGGCTATCAACATGCAAACCTTCACAGAATCATGCTGCGCCATACTTCACAATGTTTGATTGGCAATGCATGCAATTGAACAAGTCATACTGTTTTCCATATGTAGTATGTGTGCCTTTATATGTGGCAAGTACTTACCCCATTCCAGTAAGGTGTGTACCACTGTCATGGAGTTAAGACACACACATATGTGTCAACTAAGCATTTACTACTAGTGCCAAAGATTTGGGGGCATGCATACAAGGCACAAACGCCAATGGAACGTCAGTTTTATTTTTGCTTTGGTGGTGCTAAAACATCTCCATATTTACTGAGCGGGGGAAAGCCACTTAACGTGGATTTTCACCACATTGTCTCTATTTGCCTTACCATAGCAGTCCACTACAGTAAAGGTGTTTGAAATTGGTGTTGTGTTGGACGTTCTACCACAACATCCAAATATGTTGATGCGGCTCCAGTTTCACACATCTGGGGTGGTGTCAACTTTGACACCTCTAAAAATGCACGGTTAGACAGGCAAGACTAGGAGACATGTAATAAGTACACATGCGTTTCAGCTCATTCCATGTATGCTGCATCTTACAGTCACGGATGAGTCAATTCCCCCTTTTAGATTATTTTCTGTGCTGGAAGGTGTCCTTTCATGCACAAAAAAAACATGCAGCACAGCCACCCATGCTACATGGCGCAAGTGTGCCTGCACTGACTGGCATTGCCCAGATTTGTTGGCACGATGAGCACAGGGTTGCGCCATAATGTTGGTAAATATTCCTCATCTCTGTGTGTTAAGACAAGACAAAGTGCTGTGCTACCAATTCTTGTACAACACAAGCATCAGACCTTTCGTCATAGTTTAACACTAACAGTTCTGAATAGGTTTATTCTGTTTCAAAGTGTGCTGCTGCATGCATCACACATTTGAAGAGCAAACTAAGGGGAAAATGCAATGATTCAGACTCATATCACCCTTCTGAAGCCTCCTTTTCAGAGCCATTACATATTTTGGTTGTGCTGCCCTACAGCAAAAAACCCTTGAATGAGGCCCACAGTGTTTTGCGCCCTGTTTAATGTTGGTTTAATGTTAGCACTGCACAACGCGATCCAGGAGTGTGAGTAGCAAAAGTGGAGTACGCAACTGTGTATAACCACCTCTGCGGCTCATAGACATCAAAGCATAGACTGTGACGTTGATGTAGACCTAGCACGAACCAGTGCACAGTTCTTTGTAGCAGCAAAATGCACGAGGAGTGCACAGCCACAGTCATAAGCCGTGTTTAATGCAAGCCAGCGCTGAAGCAGGAAGAGTGCGCAGCAACAATTCAGTCATCAACCAAGCACCCAAGCTAAGACTGTGGTGCTGAACTAGACAGTGCGCGAATGTGACGCTAAAGTATACAGAGCGCGGCTAGGAGTGCGCATAGCAAGAGTACACAGTGCTTCGCGCAACAGAACACACCACTCAAGAGTGTGCATTGAAATTGCATTTAGTGCCGGCATTGAAGTAGGCAGTTGCGTGCAAAAAACTTAGTAGATTGGCATGAAAAGGTTGCTGTGAAACTCAAGTTACCTGCTGTGGCATTGCACTGATAAAAAGGAAATCAGATTTGTGCTGGCACAGCTGAGGGTTGAGTGAGTGTGCTGCTTGAAATGACACATCAGTAACTAAGAACATTTAATTAATATTTGTGAACAGTGAATACTAGAATTTACGAGCAAGTGCCCTCGCAGTACTGCTAGTATCCTACCACCATGAGAATTAAAGCACACAGCGGTCAGTGCCGACCACCATCCCCAACGCAACGCTCACCAGATTGTCGTGACCAGGGACCCCTGCAAAATCAGCCAATAGAAGATTTGACTGATAAGTTTGATGTTATATTGCAATCCATAGAGACCTCGCGCACTTCAGTAGAGTCACGAATTGAGGTGACCCGAGTAGACTTCGGCCTCCTTCGAGAAGATCAACAGAAACTAGCTGCCAGGGTCACAGAAACTGAACGTAAAACCTCAGACATAGTTCCACGGGTGGCGGACCAAGCTGTGATCACTCAAGACCTACAAGACAGAACTCAACAGTGGGAGTATCGGGCGGAGGATGCAGAGACTAGAGCCCACAGAAATAACATCCGTGTTGTGGGCATGCCGTAGAGTTTGGAGGGATCACGTACTATAATTGATTTTCTGGATGAATGGGTGAAGTCTTTTATACCAGCACTGACCCTCTCACCTCACTTTTCTATGGAATGGGCCCACTGAGTGCCAGCCCGCAGGCCATGGCCGGGGCTGACTTCACGTCCAATAATTGCGAAACTACTTCACTATAAAGACAGGGATTCAATACTACAAGCAGCCCAACATGCCTCCCCCCTCAAATATGAAAATAGTTGGGTTTCCATTTTCCCAGATTATACTCTGTTGACCTAACATGAGCGCACAACTTTCCTGCTAGTGAAAAGTCACCTTCAAGAGCTGAAGGTTCAATATTCATTAATGTTCACGGCAAAGTTACGGATTATACATGAACAACATACTCGTTTCTTCCTGGATCCGGAATCAGCTTGGGACTGGGTTGAAGCTCACTTTGAGGGGAGTTGTCATCCCAGGAGCAACGGTAATCAGGCATTGAGCGATAATCGGGTGTCACCGCCTGTTCGCTGGCGGGGACGGCTAAACAGAAGGTGTAATAGGCCCAGGGATACCACCAGAGAACCCTTCGCAAATGAACTGCGACAGAGTCCAAAATCTGTCATAGAGGCTGCTCATGCCTTGCTTCAACCCTCATCCCCACACTGCACAGACTCAAGTTTAGCACCAAGTGATGACTATATAACCTCAATGGGATCGGGGCACGGAGGACTTCTGATCAGCCCAATTGTCATGCCACAAACAGCAGAGGATTTGCTTTAAAAGTGCGGTTCCTCTGGTACTCACGGGCCTTAGAAAATATCCTGTTGGGAATCATACTGCACCAGCTCATTCATATGTAACATGATAAAATTGTGAGATGTGCTGGCTATCACCCCTACTTTGACTTTCGCCACTACACGGTGCATCGTCACTTCCCTCATTTCAAGAGTAAGCTTTTGGTGTATATGTTTGGGCATGCAGCTGTTAAGTGCAGGCTCTGGTTTCTGTTTGAGCATTATTGGTGTTACCCCACTGTTAATGCCCATAAGGCATGAGAAATGCAGATTTACACTGATGAATATACAAAGGGGTGGATGGGGTGGTGGCTGGGACAGGGAGCAGTCTACCCTATATATAATACACATGACAGCATGGCTCGTCACCATAATACAATATGGACCGTCACGTAATACTAGATTTTTGACCCTAAATGTATGGGTGCTACACTCGGCGCACCGTCGATAATCTATATATGCATATCTCAAAAGACAGCAGGCACATATCTGTTTCCTGCAAGAAACTCATCTCATTGAGAGTGAATTAGAATGGCTCAGTAAGCGCTGGACGGGTCAGATCTATGGTACAACATACTCTTATGAGCGAGGAGCCTTACTACGGATTCGCCCAGGGATGCCTTTTCAGATCCTCAACACAGTGATTGATAAGGAAAGTAGATATGTGTTCGCAGAGGGACAACTAGATAGTAACCTAGCCCTTCTGGGATGTATATAGGCACCAAACACAGAGTAAGTGGCCTTTTGGACTGCCCTATCTGGGGTCCTCGGCCAATGGGTGGGCATCCCGTGGATATTGGGGGGACTATAATAATGTCCTGGATCTTTCCCTGGATTGCTCACACCCTCTTCTTCTATGCGCACCAGCCCATCAGCATTCACGACAATTCGCACAGTGGATCCAGCAATGGTCCCTATTAGATGCCTGGAGAACACATAACCCAGACTTGCTTTTATATTCACATTACTCGGCCCGACATGACATGTATGTTCGATGAAACCGTTTTTTCTTTTCCCCATACCTTATTCCACGACTAATGCATTCTTACTATCTAGGGTGGGTGATTTCAGATCATGCGGCCCACATCAAAGACATTAGGTGGAGTGCTCCACATCCCCCGGTCCCCACCTGGCCTCTTTCAAAGAAAACGTTAGATGATGCAGCCTTTCATGAAGCGCAACGTATCCATATTACTCATTATTTCACAGATAATCATGCCACCGAAACTACACTTGCCATGTAATGGGACTCTTTTAATGTGGTAACCAGGGGCTTCTGCATGCACAATATAGCTGGGGTTCGCAGAGAGTTGAACCAGGACTTGAAGGCCACTGAAGAGGTGGTACAAAGCATAGACAATCAGCAACCCCCAGACGAGACAATACATGACGCCATGACTGACAAGAAAATAATTTCCCAAACAGTGATTCTTTGTTGATTTAGACCAGGCACTAGGTAATCTGCTCTGGAATAATGGTAGACTTAGGGTTGACTTAATCAAGTTATAATTACCTGTGGGGGTTGGTGGGTTGGGGGTGCCGAATTTTGAGGCTTACTATCTAGCTGATCAACTTCAAGGCGTTGATAGATAGATGGCTGTTGGGAAATAATCTTTATGAAACAAGTACGGGAGATGGTCCTCTCCCATTGTTTGTAATCCAACAATTTGTTCATCCCACCGTCAGGCTACACCAATCGTGGACGCTTCATGTGTGAATAGCTCCAAGAATGCTCTAGCTCACAAAGCGTAAACTTCCCTATTCCCCGGCCATGCCACTCCAGGGTTTACCTGGCCCCTAGGGGTACTTTACTCCTGATCAGTTAGCAACCTGGCATGAGCACTCCATTGACACGATAGGGAATTTGTTCCAGGATGGCAATTTACTACAGTTTCACCAGTTGTGTCAGGATTACTACATTCCACCGAATCAATTACTTTTACATGGACAGTTACTGGGAGTCCATAGGTTACTGTGGGGCGTGATTAATGTAGAGCCGCCCACACATGCAGTAATGCATACACTGCACACCATGGAAGAAGGACAGCACCTTATCACATGGTTTTATAGAGCAGTTGGAGAACATTCTAGGGTGTCATTAACTTGACTCTGACAGGATTGGGAGGAAGATCTGGGTTGCCCCTTAAACGATGCGGAATGGATATGGGCACTTGAATCTCCTCACATCATTTCTAGAAATGCACGATTTAAAAATATTCTGCTTATGCTACTTCATAGGGCTTACCTCACACCATGCCGATTGAACTGTATGTTCCCAACAGCCAATCTTATCTGTCCCAGATGCCTTGCCCATTTAGCAAACTTTAAACATATGCTTTGGTTATGCCCTAATATTGCCGGATTTTGGCATTCTATACACACAATAACAGCTACTGTCACAGAGCTCACAGCATTCGAATTATGGGAAGCAACAACATTAGGCGTATTTCCCGGGAGGAAAAGCCATAGGGTGAGGGTGCGCTTTGCGAATCTGGCTCTTCTTCTGGGAAAAGTCTGCTGACCATGCATTGGCGGGCGCAGCAGTCCCCATCTTTTGCACAGTGGTGTAGGGATTTGCGCAGTTGGGGTGATGCAGAGAGTTCTGCGTTACACAGGGAAGAAGCCAATAGAATCCGGAAACGCCCCATGTCAGCAGCTTGGGACACCATGCTGATTCAATTTAAAGAAATAACAGCTAAGAGGCCCCCTGCTCATGATACATTCTAGGAGGCGCTTCCCAGTGAGTGGTTAGATATTGACTCCCCCTGCCCAGGTATCCCTCCTGTCTACTCAGCTGCCTACTCATGTGAAATGCTTGTGTACTCCCCTTTGTTTTCTCACTCTAAGTTTTAACTCCCTAAGTTTACAAATCTAGGGCCTGATTCACAAAGGCAATCTGAGGCAAAAGTCTAACTTTACAACTTTTGGTATTCACAGAGGTAATTTACGAGTCGTACCTTTACATCAGCAGTTGGGCCAAAATCTCTGGCTCAAGCCGTACTCTCTGGCTCAAGCCGTACTCTCCGTCTCTGGCCAGAATCTCCGGCTCAGGCCGGATGAAGTGTAATCAATGGGCCAGAAGGCAATTTCTACAAAAAGGAACATTAGGAACGTGAACTAAATGGTAGAGGAGGTCATAAAAATCAGTTTGGGCAGGGAAAAGGGTGAGGCCAGACACTGCATCACATCCCAGAAAAGTCTGCTCTTTTGCATCATGGTACATGCAGTCATGCCATTAAAATTAATTTGTGAGTAAAGGTACAACATGAGTTAACTATAGAAGATTGTCTGTTACTTACCTGTATTGCACCTAAAAGCATACCATCTTGAATAAACCACTAGACAAACCCGTCTTCTCTCCTTGTTTGTGTAGCCTTTTTCACCTTAACAGCGGATAAGTTACCACTGTCCTTGCTCTCTTTTAAAGTGCAGGTGCCTTGTGCAGTCCTAGAGTCTTGTATAGGTAAATATAAGTGTAAATATAAAGTATGTCCTCTGTCAGCCTATATTACCCCTGTAACATATGATCTTGAATGAGTCAATAAACCCAACCCATCATCTCGCCCTTCTAATTCATTTTTCCCTTTAGCAGCAAACAATTTACCCCTGTCTTTTGTTCACTTCAAAGTGCTGGTGCCTTGTGCAAACCTAGAGAGTAGCAATACGTCATTAAACGGATAAACAGCTCAATGACAAATAAAGTGCAGATGCTTTGTAAAATTCTGCTGTCTAGAGTAAGACAACCTTACTAAATTATTTCCCCTGGTGGCAAATTATTCTTTCACTTTTTCCATTTCTTTAAAAATCGACTTTACATTTTTTACCCCATACATGTCAGAGGAATTGAGGTGCCGCTTATCCAAGTGATTACCACTTGCCCACAAGAGCAGATTTCAAGTTTATAAAAGTTGGTTTCAAGTGTTTTTCCTGCCCTGCAAGGGCCCCAGGCACACACAAAAAATATGTACCAGTAATTCTTGCTTGTATCTGCAGAGTCGACAATCTTGATTTTGCAACTGGTATTTACAAGCAGGGATAAAGTATTTGGACTCCATAATGCCAAAATTAAATAACATAAAATGTTGCTTTAGGGCCTGTGAAAAGTGCACTGAAAGATACTCCTGAGGCTGCAATTTTTTATTTGAGTTGATCACTGTCCAGGCGTGTCATCTTCGTGCAAAAGCATTATTATCTGTTGTATAAGACAAAAGCTGAATTGATGCGTTTATTGCTTGATAAAATGCTTATTTTCCCATACTCGCACCCCAGGCTTCTTTCATGCCTAGAGCCGTAATGTCCTGATTTAGTTTGAATCCCCAGGAGCCTTTTACATTGCTTTGCTGTTGTTCCTCAATTTCCTGCCAGCATAGGTTATTGATGGAGCCGCTCTCAGAGGCACGCAGTCTCCAGCACAATTTGATGTGGGCACTCTTGCATTGAAATATTAAATTTTTCAAACCAAACTCTAGGCGTACCTGGGCTGATGAGGCTGATTTTGGGATGTGAAACACAGTTTGTTACTGTCACAAGACCTCATGGTCATTGTAGTCAGTTTAATGTCACTTTAACTATACTTGAGAAATGGTAAGCTGCATGATTGGGAAGATAGTAGTAATATGGGATACAGGTGAGATGGGGCAATCGGAGTGTAGCACCTTGGTTATAGTTGGAGTGATAAGGCCTCATGGTAGTTGTAGTTACTTCAATCTCACTTTAGCAATACTTGAGTAATGATAACCTGCATGAGTAGTGAACTTCAGTAGTGACATGGCAAACAAGTGAGAAGGGGCAAAAGGAGTGTAGCATCTTGGTCAGAGTTGCAGTCACAAGGCCTCATGGTCGTTGTAGTCAGTTCAATATCACTTTAGCAACACTTGGGAAATGGTAAGCTGCATGACTAGTGTAGGTGAGTGGTGACATGGCAAACATGTGAGAAAGGGCAAAAAGAGTGTAGCATCTTGGTCAAAGTATCAATCAGAAGGCCTCATGGTCGTTGTAGTCAGTTCAATGTTACTTTAGCAACACTTGAGAAATGGTCAGCTGCATGACTAGGGAAGATCAGTGGTGACATGGGAGACAAGTGAGAAAGGACAAAAGTTATGTGTGACAGAGATTAATAGGTGTGATATTGATGAGGAGGTGGTGTTGGGGACACATATTAATGCACACATCACTATTGCTTTAAATAATTTGCAAACACATATCCATTTGTGTACAGTGTGCCTGTGCAGTACCAATGTTTTTGCATAGGAGGGCACCCTACAGATGTGTTTCGGTTGATTGTTAAGAAACAATCTCAGCCAGGGTCCCTGGGTACGTGCAATATACTTAGGGACCCCAACTCCCTTGCCTGGTCCATGGCGAGAAATCCATTTGCTGAGGAGTCAATGGCAACAGGAAGTTGTATGACTTACAGCCGATTTCATCCATGATGGACGGGGTTTTGAAGGGAGTTGAGGAGGTAGAGCAGCGGCAGGATGTGCACAATGGGCTCCATGCCACTAGAAGAGGAGTGGAGGTGAGTAGAGGTGAGTTTTGGCCTTTTATCCCTCTCTTTCCGCCGTCTCAGATGTGGGGGTTGGTCCACCATGGTCACGCTGGCTGTAAGGCAACTCGTAATTGTGAGCGCAGTTTCACTGGGGGTACGAGCCTCCCACAGCCTCCTAGGCCCGCTCCGTGGCCACCGCGCTCGGAGAGGGCTGGCGGTGCAATTGGTTCAGCAGCGAGCTTCGGAAAGTCAATGAGCCCAACTAATAATACGCCGGTCGGACCATCAAGCTCACAGCGGTCAGACCGCCACTGCCGGTACGGTGGTCCATGGGACCGCCAAACTCGTAATAAGCCCCTTAGTATTTAGTATGTAGAATCTTTGTCCTGCTGGAACCTTTTTCTGCAGTTACAAAAAACTTGTGTGGAACATAATATACACAAGTCAACTATCACCTGCGCACAGAGTTACTCTTCAATACAAAGATTTGTAACGTATTCAATACCTCTACACACTTATGGTGCTTAAGGAGCACATGCGTTTTGTAAACACTTTTACTGATTATCTGGACACATGCTGTACAAAATTACGTAGAAATGTAATTTGGTAGTTACCCACCACTATGTAAACTGTAAAACAAACTGGTACACTCATTGGATGATGTCATCAGTGATGTTATCAATTATGTAATTTGGGATGTCATCAGTGATGTCATAGAAGATGTCATAAGTGATGTCATATGCGAGGTAATATGCAGTGCAGGGGTCCAAGTTATGGTTAGTGCTGCTAACTATAACTGGTGAATTTCTGTAGTTTTGTTTACTTCAAAATGTTAATGTTGTCACTGAGAAATTCACCTAACTATAACATTACTCTAACCTTTGTTTTTTTCAGTGTATGCATATATATTACCCAACTGGCAATAGCCAGTAGGTAGTTATAGTTAGGACCAAAGTTTCCAAAGGAAAAGCGTTTTTTGTTTTGCCCATAACTTTGGCGCCCCTTGGCGAATCTTCACGAACTTTTCACAAAACGTCCCCTTTATAGGTCGAGCCTAGAGTCAGCATGCAAGCGCAGCTCTAGGGAAGATCTGGGGTAGTTCAGTACGTGAGGGAAGCCCCGCCCACTCCCCCGCCCATATTTTTCATTGGCTTGTGTCTTTGTCCTTCCTAAATGCTGCCTTCCGATTGGTTTATAGGCTTGTTAGTCCCTCCTTATGACGGCCATGTCGTCATTTGTATCCTTCCATGGCTACTGGCCCCTTTACTTATAGTGTTAAATGGTAGGTGTTATTTAGACTTGTGAGCACTATTTTCTTTAATGAGGTTCTCCGACTGCCTTCTCTATTCCCCTCTCCCTCACATTGTCCGTGCCTTCTTGCCCCCTTCCCCACTCCCCCGCCCGCACTCCCGTTGTCCGTGACTTCTCTCCCTCCACCCACCCGCACTCCCGTTGTCCATGCCTTCCCCCCCTTACTCTCGTCATCTTGGACAGTAATGCCCAAAAATCATGATGTAAACAAGGCATGAATTACCAAAATGTAAGTTTGTGTGAACACCACTCGACCCAACACAAATTGCACAATGGGTAGTTTATCTGTGCATTAAAACACTTATACAGAATACGATCTTGATATGTGTGAAAGTGTGGTTCACTCTCGCTGTGGAGCCTCTGATGAAAAAACACAAGAAAAGGTTTCAGTTCAAAATGGCGTTGCTCGTTGCTATCCACTGGCTAAGTCTGCAAAGATCAGCTTGTGGCATACATTGAGTTCTATTTCTGTGTCCACTGCCCGTGTTACTTAACAAAGATGGCATATAATAGCATTTCCGCATAGATGTCGCTGTGCAACTTCCTGTTTGAAGATTCACTTCACACTTGTGTGTTTTCGGGTGTTGGAGATGTCGCTAGAGATGGTTCCAAAGGATCTTCGGCACCTACGTGCCTGCCTGCTCTGCTCGTTGGTAAAGGTAAAGCCTGGGCCCAGCAACTACCACCAGTTGGAAGTGGTCTCCTCCAGTATCAATTGTGCCCCAAAGTACAGCACGTGAATCATTTAATGCACCCCGCCTGTAAGTTCAGTCAAAGCTCTTAAGGGCTTTTTTACTTGAAACCTCAAATTATTCATATCCAAAGTGTCACTCATTGTATCTTCATTATATAAATGCTCCTAACCATATAATATAGTTTATTTTAACATAACGTAGAAGTGAATGCCCCAATATGTGGCTGTTCTGTTAAGCCATTAACTCACTAATTACACTTTATCCCGTGTGGACAGAGATAGCAATTTTTCCTTTAATGATGTGATGTTTTATACAGTGCTTCTCTTTGTGTTTAGTTCAGGGCGCTCTATTAAATTGGCAAAACAGGTGAGAGTGTGAATTAAGGTGTGCGTCATCCAGTTATGTGTGAGTAGGATCCAGTATATACTGTGCTTTACATGCTTTTTCTGGAGAGTCTCATGGAAAAATGATCTTTTAAACAGTTTGGGTTTGAGAACTTTCTTCAACGTATGCAGTTTAATTGATACTGTCCATAATTATTAGTCAGGACTGTCCCAGAATTCTGGTCCTTGCACTCTAATTGGCACTGTGCTTTAGCCATTTGAAGGATTGTTGATGGATCAGGTGAGCTGCAGTTGGGTCGAGTATGCTGGGAGCTTTGTCATGGGATGTCATATTTTGAGTGCATCTGGGTCCCCTATCCCAGTATTGCTTGTGAAAAATGCATAGAGTATTAAACCTAATTTCTGCCTGCACCTATATCCAGTGGAATTGTTTCATGGTTAGTTTAATAAGATTCTGTTTTCCGGGGTCAGGGTACAACTGGGCAGACTGATTCTTAAGTTTGTCTTAGGAAGACTTGTGTAAATGATGTTGCAGTAATCTAGGTGTGCAATCTCCAGGGTTCTTGTCAGATTTATTTGTTGTGCAGTTCGTAGGACTGTGATTTTACTCAAAAGCAGTAATGTTGCAGATTGATGGCCAGTGTTAACTACGGGTATGAGTGAGCGGTTTCCATCCAAGATTGCTCCCAGGTTCTTAATTTTCTGGGTTATTTCAGTTGCAGATCCCATGCTTGCGAGAAGGCTAATGGGAGTTAATTGAGGTTTGTGTTCCTGTATAAGGATCTTGGCATTGGATCCATTTAGGAAATGGAAACCTTATTTTAGCCAGTAATACATGTGGCCCTGGTAGCTTCTGAAGTTTGTATGATACAGCTGACTGCTCTCCAATCGGATGTCAGGTTGGGTTTCATTAGTACACATTTGGATGTTAGCTTGGTATGAATTAGCACACATTTAACTTGCAAAGCGTCATTTTTTAATGATTGTTTATGTGCAGGAAGGGATACCTTCCTGCAAATAAACAATCATCAGAGGTGATTTCCTCGTTCTATGTGTGCTGCAGAATGCAGCATGCATAGAAAGAGGAAAAAACAAGGAGAAATTTCTCCTCGTTGCACCTCCCTGCGCCTCCCTTGGGGAGGAGTAGCATGCAGACGCATTTCCAGGTTTACGATTTCTCGTAATTCTGGAAATGTGTCAGGTTCCATGGGTGTTGCGTGGGAACACCCACAGCAACACCCATGGAACGCCCCTTTCATGCAAAGTGCTGCGTGTAAAGGGGCCGTATTTACAACGACAGAAAAAGCCACGCAGGGTGGCTTTTCCTGTCCTTGTAAATATCGGGCAGCAAAATGCGCTGCCAGTGCGTCACAAAAAGTGATGCACCGGCAGCACAAGGGGCTTGTAAATAAGTTAGTAAAGTAGTTATTAGAGGGCTCTCTCAAGTGGTTGAAATGTCAGGCACAAACAGAGTTTCAGGAGCAGTATGGGTATGGCATATAGTTGAGCTATATGTGGATCAATTGGTAACCATACCCAGTGCTGTACAGACAGAAACACCATCCTGGAAACTAAATCTCGAAAACAATAAGGCTGAAAGAGAGTTCAAACCACACCAGCAGGTAGTCCAGTTGGACATAGAGTACCTTTACGAGGTGGAGAATCAACTAGACACAGGGAGACTAACTAATCCCAGGAAGGTAGAAAAAATACTAAAACAACTGAAATCAGATGGAGCACCCGGCCCGAATGGTCTTCCAGCTGGTCTATTCAAGGAAGCATCTTTAACCTGGGCCAGGGTGCTGTCAGTGCTGTATAACCATTCTTTTCAAAACGCTATTATTCCGGAGTGCTGGAGAGGATCTATCCCATGCCTCATATTTAAAAATGGAGATCGGCTGTTAGCTGCAAACTATAGGCTGGTTGCTTTATTGGATATTGAGGCAAAAGTTTATGCCAAAGTCCTTCTAGAACATCTTGAAGGTTGGGCAGCCAAGGATGGGATCTTACCTTTTTTTCAATCAGGCTTTAGGGCCGAATCATCAACTATAGACAATATCCAAGCACTATCGATCCTAAGGCATCAAGCGCTCCAGAAGAACAGCCTACCTCTACTGTTGTTTTATTGACTACAGGTCGGCCTTCGATAGGGTGGGTGGACAGGGCCACCCTCTGGAGGAAGCTGGATGCATGGGGAATACCCTCAAATCTTTTACGTGCACTAATTTCCTTACACTATGAGACGTGGGTACGGGTGAAAACAGGCCCTGCCACGGTCACACGGAACGTTGATACTAACAGGGGCTTAAAACAAGGAGGTGCTTTAGCCCCCATGCTTTTTAACTTGTATATGACATGTCTAGGGAAAGCACTAGAGGCAAGTTGCTTGGTTCCTCCCAAATTAAGTTCAGCAATTTTGCAAACCATTCAATATGCCAATGACATAGTAGTTATGGATCATACTAACACTGTGCTACAAAGGGCTTTGGATGCATTGAGCAGATTCAACAAGGACAATTACCTATTGGTGAATCAGGCCAAAACCAAGGTTTTAATATTTGGCAGTTATAAGATGACGGCGACGTGGCATCTGGGAAAAGAGAGTATCTCCACAGCCAGGCATTACAAGTACCTAGGGGTATGATTCAGTGAAAATGGCTCAGCCGCAGCCCATAACAAGGAACTTAAAAAGAAGGTTGCTGCCATAACATATGGGATTGGTCAACTAAACCGAGTACTAAGCAGTGCCTCTGCGGTCCCAATTCTGAGAGTAATGAAGGCAAATCTAACTCCAGCCTTACAGTATGGTCAAAAAGCTTATCCCGGGTCCCTTGACGCTACCCTGGAACTATGCTGTAGTAGAGCATACAAGAAAATATTACAGCAGCCCTATTACATCCGTCGTTTGAGATTGAGATTGGAGCTAGGATTATCAAATCAATCTCTTGAATGCAAGGCATCCCTGCTAAAATACTATATCAAGTCTAGGAAGGCGCCCAAGAATTCTATAAAAAGCCTTTTAAAAAACATCTGTGAAAGTCCTGATAATCCGTGGTCTGGGCAACTAAACAAAGTGATCCACTTACTTAACATCGAAGAAGCTGCCATGGGGTTGGACGATATTCCATTCTTCGTTTGGAAGTGAAACTGAAATCAATGGAGCAAGATGTATTAGCGGCAAAATGTTCTGTGATGGCTTGGCCTTTACAGGATTCCTATAAAGTGGGGAAACCTCAGCCCTATTTCTGGGACTCAATTAATGCAGCGACATGGGTGCATATTCTTTATAAGAGATTACTTGCCCTTCCTATCCAGGACTTTAATCCTCGGTGGCCTGGCCTGAGCACTAATAAAGTCTGTAGGTTATGCCACAAAAGCCAAGAAACTTGGGCTCATTTGTTCTGTTGCTGCCCTGCCTTAGATCTGCAATGGAGACTTTTTTTAAAAAACAGTTTTTAGGTCGCGCCTAGTGGCAGCGCGCACGCGCTGCTTGTTCTGCGAGACTGCTGTAGTAGAGCATTGAATTCAATTAAAGTCAACAGGGTGACCCAGTGTCCCTCGGAACCTGGGTATTGACGTTATAGTCTACAAGAATGGTTCCGTCGGGTAGCGCCTAATTCCTTTAGACATGCAAGCGTCATATAGTAATTTCCTAGATAACGTTTAAGCAAAAACACACACAACACCGATTTTTGTATCAATATATATATATATATATATATTATTCTTTTTTATATATATGTAAACTTCTTTTCGTGAAAAAAGGCTGTCATACAATACACAAGATAGTGGTTCAGTAGTGACTGTAGTGACATGAGGTGATAAAGGTGCAAAAACTGGAAACAGTTTGAAAATGAAAAACAACAATACATAAATAACACAGATTAGCGGACAGTAAATTTTAAATCTCTGCCCAAATGTATGACTGCAGTAGTAACCTGAACATTCAATTTATTACGGTTACACTGTATTAGGACATGAGAGAGCAGTACGTCGATGTTTCGACCCAAAATGTCTGTTTTATAAGGACATCATGGTGGGTCTTCTTCAGGACAAAAGAAAACGTGGCAGCCTAATAAAAGAGAAGGACGAATTGTTTAGATGTGTGTGTTTTTAAAAAAACAGAATAAAAGACTAGCGGGGTCATGCAAGGACTCACCAGGTCATGGACAGGTGTACTCCTCCAATCCTGGATGGAGTGCAAATAGAAAGTCTGGTCACGGTATCTATAAATGAAGGAGGTGCCTTAGTAATTGCACAACCAAGTCATGGTTACAATCAAGAGGGGCGGGAAAGGAACACTCACCCTCAACAGGTTGAAATGACGAAATGTGGGGTTACTTCTCATCGACAGAAGTGGCGTTGCTCACAAGAGGTAATCAGATGGAGCAAACACAGGTTACTCTGTGGTTAATCTGCCGGTGTAAAAGGTGTCATCAAGGCACGCTCATATCACAAGGCATCGAGGGATGTATCCCATAATGGACTTGTACTTACCCCCCAGAAGGTCGGATCACAAATCGGGGGTCTATATTGTGCAGCACAGTGCCTCAAAGGTATAATGAATGTACCTGTGGAGAAAGGGGACGAGTCGCATTAAAAAGCTGCGGTGGGGAAAGAGGTTTCCCATGCATCCGTATGTTCCTATGGAGGACTCACCCGTGTGGGGATGTGGCATCGAAATGTAGTATGGGGTCTCCTTCCGGTGTGGCCTCGGCCGACTAACACCGGAACATGTAGATGTGCGTCGCTCATACGTCGGAAGTGACGTATTGCGGTGGTGTGGGGCACCTGCGTAACGTGTCAGGTTACGCCTGTCGGAACCACCAAGGGATAGTACATGCGTGGTTACAGGGCGGGGAGATGTTGCTTATGTCAGTGGGTATCTAGACCGCAAGACAGATCACTGTCAATTCGTGTAGGACATAAATACAACAAAAAATTTAATAAAAAATGAATTAAGTTGAATGCTCAGGTTACTACTGCAGTCATACATTTGGACAGAGATTTAAAATTTACTGCCCACTAATCTGTGTTATTTATGTATTGTTGTTTTTCATTTTCAAACTCTGTTTCCAGTTCTTGCACCTTTATCACCTCACGTCACTACAGTCACTACTGAACCATTATCTTCTGTATTGTATGAGAGCCTTTTTTTACGAAAAGAAGTGTACATATATATAAAAAAATTAAAAAGAATAATATATATATATATTGATACAATAATTGGTGTTGTGTGTGTTTTTGCTTAAACTTTATATAGGAAATTACTATATGACGCTTGCATGTCTAAAGGAATTAGGCGCTACCCGACGGAACCATTCTTGTAGACTATAACGTAGTAGAGTATGGGAGAGAAGCCGCGCCCACTCTCCTCCCATATTTTTCATTGGCTTGTGTCATTGTCTTTCGTAAATGCTGCGTTTGGATTCGTTAATAGGCTTGTTAGTCCCTCCTTAGTACGGCCTTGTCTTCATTTGTACTCTCCCATGGCGACTGGCCCCTTTACTTCGATTGTTTCATGGGACCTGTTATTTAGTCTGTAAGCACTATTTACTTTATTGAGTTTCTCTTACTGCTGGCTAGACATGCGCTGCTTCAGCTGAAACCGCTTGTGTTTTTCTAAGCAGCATGGCTGCCCCCGTAACACGGGTGCCTGCTTTCAATCACTTTAACCCGGCATTAGCTCGTGTCTGTTTCAACCCCCCTCCAAGTAAAATGGATTTAGAAATGATTAGCGAATTAAGGGCATATTCACAAAGAGCTATCGCCGAATTAACGGCACTTTATCGCAGCCAAAGTCGTGATAAATTTACCCCCCCATTTACAAGCCGGTGTTAACAGCCCACAGCACCAGTTTACCCACGATAGCAGCCGCAAAAAACATCGCAACAGAGGACCCTCGCAAATATCGCTAATGAGATGCAGAGTAGGCGTTCCCGTGACTAAAGCCGAGACAACAGCACACCTCAACATTCACAATGACCAGCCACATCCGCGATAAAAACACAAAACAGGCAATAAGGCGCGTTAGCACCAGGAAATCTACACCTGCTCTGACCTGGTGTAAACTCGGACGGCAGCCAGCACCACAAAAGGGAGCACAGCCCAGGGCCACATCCGAAGGGCAACAGATGCCATGGAGCCACCCATCATGCAGCCTGGACACTCAAGAGGGCCACAACACCCACCGCCACCACCCCAGGACCACCCCTCCCTGTCACCCCCTGACCAAAGACATGCCACATCAGCCACACCTAAACATGTACAAAATATTCCGCTTGATGCCGCACAATCACAACTGGTGACATGGATGTGTCGTCACAGAAATGACCAGCACACATTCACTTTCGAAGCAACAAATAAAACTTTATTAAAATGAACAACAAAATGAAATGAAGACACATGGCCGCTCCCTCCGGACAATACGTAGGTCACAGCCTGTAAGACAAAAAACATGATGAGAAGGTGTGTCCTGCGCACATCAGAGGACAGAAAGAGAGCGAAGGAGAGAGAGAGGAGAGAGGGAGAGAGAGAGAGAGAGAGAGAGAGAGAGAGAGAGAGAGAGAGAAGAGGAGAGAGAGAGGAAGAGAGGGAGGGAGAGAGAGAGAGGAAGAGAGGGATAGAGAGAGAGAAGAGGAGAGAGAGAGAGGAAGAGAGGGAGGGAGAGAGAGAGAGAGAGGAGAGAGAGAGGAAGAGAGAGAGAGAGAGAGAGTGCCGCCCTGCGCACCCAGGCCACACTGCTCACCTGCTGCCACCGGTGAGTCTCCAACCACGTGCCGGTATGTAGGGCAGTTCACCAGGTCACACATCTGATTCAGAGCCGTCAGCTGAAACAGAGCCCAGATACATGACTGGCACAGTAGACACACTTGCACAAGACAACATCACCTGCCCGCCCATGCACACCCAGACAGAGGCACCCCAACCTCTCCCGCCGCCCATCGGAGCATGCCCGCCCATGCACACCCAGGCCTCAATGCTCACCTTCCACCACTGGCGCGTAGACAGGAGGTCCCACCACGTGCCACTGCAAGCCACAAGACCGGGGCCCACGGACATGGCACCCTCCACATCATGCAGCCCAGCTCCGCAGGCCACCAGGTCTCACGTTTGGTGCTGGGTCTTGATTACTCCATGGCAGAAGACATACCAGTGCACCCGGCACCATCGCAGGCTGCACACCCGTTCAACCCAATGGGTGCCACCAACTTTGGCATCAGGGAAGCAACGCCACTGGGCGGTAGGCTCGCGCTGCCCGCTGGCTCTGGTCTACACTGCGGTCCAGCAGGGCACACAAAACCTGAGCTGTCCGGACCGCCGGGACGGGGCATCATCGCAGGCTGCACACGCGCTCAGCAGCTCATGGTGCCACTGACTCAGTGTACCCAAAGTCACCGTCCCGTGGCGGGGTGCCTGTGCTGTCCGCAAGGCCTCTGGTGCCACTAACCCTGTGCAACCCCAGTCTGCGCCACGTGAAGGTAGGCCCGTGCCGTACTCAAGGCCTCGGATGCCACTAACCCTGTGCGCAGCAACTCATGGGCCCAATATGAGTGCGAACCGTGGGGTGTCCATCATCCAGTCACCACCGGAAGAGGGGAATGTGACGTCGTCGGACCCTTATGTTGGCGGAGTCACATGGCCTGTGACGCCTGTGCCGGATGGGTGTGGTGTGTGTGAAAACCTGCCCTCAGGGAGTGGCTGTGACATGCTGACGACTAGACCAGTGACCTGCACACCACCAGCGAATACGGCTGCGACGGGTAGCAATGAGGGCCCCCCCTCGGGGCGTAAGCGGAGTGGACTGGCCTGCCGTACACCCGACCAGCGCAGGGCTTGCAACAATGACTCGTGGGCTCTGGGCGTGGTCCAGTCCATGTCCGGACAAGGAAGTGACTGATGCGTGTGTCCCTGCTGCAGTGTTCACGGAACCCGCTACACAAGATGCAATGTCGCACCCCCTTACTGGCATCCCACAGGATGAACATCATTGACGCAAGGGAAGGCACAGTCCCCACATTCATCCACACATCCACACAGGAATGACGTAAGACATTACACAGCAGTGCGTCACTGGATGTTTATTTGCATATCCAGTGCAGTCATGCAGCTGGAGCGGTACAGGGCAATGCCGAGCACACCACACAATATGGGCCATGGAGGGCCAGCCTGTGTCCATCCCGGGATGACCTGTACTGCGGAAGAGGAAGGGTACAGACCGCAGTCTGTCCGCCGTGTCATTGGTCGTCAAACAGCATGTGGCAGTCCATGTCGCTGTCCAAGGTGAGTGCCTCGGAGTGTATCGGGGGTCAGTGGTCCTCCGTATGCGGACGGAACCTAATCTTCTGTCCTTCCGCAAACTCCTAAAAACCTTTCTTTTCAACAACCGCTGAGTCCTCCTTTTGTCTGCGTTTCGTCCACAGCGCTGGGATGCCTCAGGGTAGCTATCGCGCTATATACATTTTTTTTTCATTTCAGTGGTAGGTCTTGAGGCCATGTGCGGCACCATGCAGAAACAGGCAAGGTGGCGGTAATGGATGCTAGTGCCTGGTCCTCCTGACCACAGTCCCATCCACGTCCTCGTCCCCGGGTGTGTGCCCTGCCCCACCTGTGGGTGTTGCAGTGCCGGCTGCGACACTGTGTGCCACTGACTCACCAGGGGCCGGAGGAGGATTGTTGGCCGCACTGTGTGGCAGTGACACATCAGGTGCCAGAGTGGATACGCCTGCCGCACTGGGAGGCACTGACACACCAGGGGGCGGAGATGTGGATGGTGTGGGGGCAGCAGCATTCATCATCGCCACGCCTTGTGGCAGCAATGCCATGACGAGGACATGCAGGGCACGGTAGATCCCAGCTACATTTTGCTGATGTGCAGCGGCGGCTGCCATCCTTTCCCCCTCCATCCGCACCATGTCCTCCATGAGCCTCCGCATGTGTGCCAGCTCAAGGCTGGCATCGCTGGGGCCACTGTGAGAGGACAGGTATTCTTCCCTCCGTGTCATGACTCCAGAGATGTCAGTCAGGGCTCGCTGGAGACCATGGGGTGGACATAGACACCCAAGGATGGCGTCCAGTTTGTTAGCCATGAGCTGGAACCCCACCCGCACCTGCTCGGCCATGTCCCTCTGGCCCTCCAGCACACGGTGTTGGAAGGCCATTTGTTGTTCCTGGGGGTCTTGGGAGGGTGCCGGGGCTGTGGGTGCCTCCTGCTGGGTGGTTTGGGTGGTGGGTGGGGTCTCATGGATGTAGCTGGGCTGCCCTGATCCTGGAGGTGAGTTGCGGAGGTGGTCAATGAGGTCTTGGATGGTTTGGATGTCGATGCTGGTGTTGTCCTCCTCCTCGTCATCAGTGAAGAGTGGCTGTGACTGCTCTGCAGGAGGTGTTGAAGATGCCCCTGTGATGTGAAGGGGAGATGGTGTATTACAATGTGTCCACATGTATGTAGCTGCATGGTACAGGTTGACATTCAGACAGCATGGCATTGTACATTGTGACAGTGTGTGGGTCTGGGCGAGGACCCAGAGTGATTGTGGGTGTGCACTGTGCCCTGCTTGCTTGTGCATGTGTGCCATTGTGGCCATCTCCCCCCATCCCCCAGTACCTGGTGGTCACTCACCCTGTTGCGTCTGTGTTGTGTCCTGTCAAGCAGTGTCCGGTCCGCCGACTCCGGCCACAGTCTCCACACTGATGACTGTCGACACCAGCTCCTCCATGTCATCCAGCTCCAGCTGTGGCGCTGGGCCCCCACCTCCGGTCTGCGTTGCTGCCTTCAGGTTGGCGGAGAGTTTATCCTTGGTCTTCCGCTTGATGTCATTCCATCGCTTCTTGACCTCGTCCATTGTCCGCTTGTGCTCTCCGACGGCATTCACCTTGTCGACGATGTCCCGCCATATTCCATTCTTGGTGCCCAATGACACGTTGGAGGTGACGAAGAGTTGTTGATGGTGTTCCATCACCTCCTTGACTATGATCCTGTTCGCCTGCGGACTGAACTTGGTCTTCCTGGTCTTCTTGTCCTTGCCCTTCCCTGTCCCTGAGGTCCCAGGCTGGTCGTCCGGGGTGCTTGTGGGGTTGCGCTGGTCCTCTGCGCCTGCTCCGGCTGCCTCCATGGTGTTTGTGTGTTGGTCAGTTTGTGTGTGTTTTTTTTTTCTGCTTTTATGGAGGTTTCTGACGCCTGCCAGGTGTGTGTTGCAGGCCTCGTGCTGCTTGTCGCTGGTTTCCTCATTGTGCTTTGGCCCATCACGTGTTTTTTGGTGTTGTGGTTTGTATTTTTATCTCCATCGTGGTGGTTGTATCGCAGACTTTGTCCGCGGTTTCGGCAGACTATCGCATGATACCGCCTTGTTGTGAATTCCACGTTGACACGGGGTTATTTTCCCGTGATAGGCTGCGTTATTGAAAGTTGCGTTACGCTACTCTTGCAGTAGTTATCCCAACGTTCTTGTGAATATACCCCTAAGTCATTTGAATTCCAGGTAGCACATAATCCTGTGCTAATGGGCTGAAGCTTACAACAGCAGATCTGTGTTACATGTCATCTATACTAAAGCCACCTGACGGGTTGTTCTCAAAAGCCTGTTTTATTAACAACACCACCACCAATACCACCACCACCACCAATACCACCACCATTAATACCGTCCCCTCCACCAATACCAACAATACCACCACCACCAATACCCCCACCACCAATACCACCCCCACCAATAACACCACCAATACCACCACCACCGCCAATACCACCACCAATACCACCACCACTGCCAATACCACCACCACCACCAATAAGACCACCACCAATACCACCACCACCAAAACCACTACCACCAATAACACCACCAATATCACCACCCCCAATACCACCAATACCACCACCACCAATACCACCACCACCAGCAATACCGTCTCCACCACCACCAATACCACCACCACCAACACCACCATCAATACTACCACCACCACCACCAATACCACCACCACCAATACCATTACCACTACCAATACCATCAATATCACCACCAATACCACCAATATCACCCACTACTAATACCACCAATACCACCACCACCACCAATACCACCACCACCATCAAAACCACCACCAATACCACCACCAATACCAACACCACCAATACCACCACCACCACAAATAACACCACAAATTCCAATACCACCACTAATACCACCACCACCAATACCACCAACACCACCAATACCACCACCACCAATACCACCGCCAATGTCAATACCACCACCACCAATACCACCACCACCAATACCACCACCATCAATACCACTACCATCAATACCACCACCATCAATACCACCACCAATGCCAATACCACCAATACCACCACCACCATCAAAACCACCACCAATACCACCACCAATACCAACACCACCAATACCACCACCACCACAAATAACACCACAAATTCCAATACCACCACTAATACCACCACCACCAATACCACCAACACCACCAATACCACCACCACCAAAACCACCACCACCTTTAATACCACCACCACCAAAACCACCACCACCTTTAATACCACTACCACCAATACAACCACCACCAATACCACCACCATCAATACCACTACCATCAATACCACCACCATCAATACCACCACCAATGCCAATACCACCAATACCACCACCACCAATACCACCACCACCAATACAAATACCACCACCTCCAATACCACCACCACCACTAATACCACAACCACCAATGCCACCACAAATATCATCACCACCAATACCACCACCAATACCACCACCACCACCAATACCACTACCACCAATAACACCACTAATACCACCACCCCCAATACCACCACCACCATCAATACCACCACCTCCACCACTACCAATACCCCCACCAATACCGTCACCACCACCACCAATAACACCACCACCAACACCACCATCAATACTACCACCACCACCAATACCACCACCACCAATACCACCACCACCACCAATACCACCAATACCACCAATACCACCAATACCACCACCACCACTACCACCATCAATACCACCACCACCACCAATACCACCAAAACCAATCCCCCTACCATAACCACCACCGATACCACCACCACCACCGATACCACCACCGATACCACCACCAATACCACCACCACCAATAAAACCACCACCACTAATACCACCACCACCATCAATACCATCACCTCCACCACCAAAAATACCACCACCACCAATACCACCACCAATACCATCACCAATACCACCTCCACCACCAATACCATCACCACCAATACCACCACCAATACCAACACCACCAATACGACCACCAATACCACCACCATCAATACCACCACCACCAATACAATCACCACCAATATCACCACCACCAATACTACCACCACTAATCCAATACCACCAACACCAATACCAATACCACCGCCAATACCAATACCACCACCAATACCCCCAATACCACCACCACCACTAATACCACCACTAAAACCACCACCAATAGCACCACCAATACCACCACCACCAATACTACCACCACCAATACCACCACCACTAATACCACCACCAATTCCACCACCACCACCAATACCAGCACCACCAATACCACCACCAATACCACCACTAATACCACCACCATCAATACCACCACCACGAATACCACGAATACCACCACCACCAATATCACCACCACCAATACCACCACCACCAATATCACCACCACCACCATAACCAATACCACTACCACCAATAACACCACCAATACCAACACCCACAATACCACCAATACCACCACCACCAATACCACCACCACCATTAATACCACCACCTCCACCACTACCAATACCACCACCAATACCTTCACCACCACCACCAATACCACCACCACCAACACCACCACCACCAATACCATTACCACTACCAATACCATCAAAATCACCACCAATACCACCAATACCACACACTACCAATACCACCAATATCACCACCACCACCTATACCACACCCAATACCACCAGCACGAATACCAATACCACCACCACCATCAATACCACCACCAATCCCACCACCAATACCAACCCCACCAATACCACCACCAATACCGCCGCCAATGCCAATACCACCACCAATACCACCACCACCAATACCACCAACACCACCAATACCACCACCACCAATACCACCGCCACTGTCAATACCACCACCAATACCACCAATACCAGCACCAAAACCACCACCACCTTTAATAACATCACCACCAATACCACCCCCAATACCACCACCCCCAATACCACCACCAATACCACTATCACCAATACCACCACCAATACCACCAATACCACCACCACCACCAATACTACCACCACCAATACCACCACCACCAATACCACCACCAATTCCACCACCACCACCAATACCACCACCAATACCACCACCACCACCACCAATACCACCACCATAAATACCACCACAAAATACCACCACCACCAATATCACCACCACCAATACCACCACCACCAATACCACCACCACCACCACCACCACCACCAATACCACTACCACCAATAACACCACCAATACCACCACCCCCAAAACCACCACCAACAATACCACCACCACCATCAATACCACCACCTCCACCACTACCAATACCACCACCAATACCATCACCACCACTACCAATACCACCAACACCAACACCACTACCAATACTAACACCCCCAATACCATTACCACTACCAATACCATCAAAATCACCATCAACACCACCAATACCACCCACTACCAATTCCACCAATACCACCACCACCAATACCAATACCACCACCACCACCAATACCACCACAAATCCCACCACCAATACCAACACCACAAATTCCACCACCAATACCGCCGCCAATGCTAATACCACCACCAATACCACCACCACCAATACCACCAATACCACCACCACCAGTACCACCGCCAATGTCAATACCACCACCAATACCACCACCAGTACCACCAATACCAGCAACAAAACCACCACCACCTTTAATACCACCACCACCAATACCACCCCCAGTACCACCA
Organism: Calotriton arnoldi; assembly: GCA_963921515.1. Lineage (NCBI taxonomy): Eukaryota > Metazoa > Chordata > Amphibia > Caudata > Salamandridae > Calotriton > Calotriton arnoldi. Next base: position 970,244 of record CAWUFW010004763.1, read on the forward strand.
CCACCAATACCACCACCACCACCACCACCAATACCACCACCACCACCACCACCACCAATACCACCAATACCTTCACCACCACCAATACCATCACCAATAAGACCACCACCATCAATACCACCACCTCCATCAATACCACCACCACCAACACCACCACCACCGCCAATACCATCACCAATACCACCACCACCACCAATACCACCCCACCACCAAGACCAACACCACCAATATGACCACCAATACCACCACCACCAATACCGCCACCAATACCACCACCACCAATACCACCACCACCAATACCATCACCACCAATATCACCACCACCAATACCACCACCACCAATCCAATACCACCACCACCAATACCAATACCACCGCCAATACCACCACCAATACCCCCAATACCACCACCACCACTAATACCACCACTAATACCACCACCAATACCACCACCACCAATACAACCACCAATACCACCACCACCACCAATACCACCACCAATACCACCACTAATACCACCACCATCAATACCACCACAAATACTACCACCAATACCACCAATACCACCACCACCACCAATATCACCACCAATACCACCACCCCCAATACCACCAATACCACCACCACCAATACGACCACCACTAATACCACCACCACCAATACCACTACCACCAATAACACCACCAATACCACCACCCCCAATACCACCAATACCACCACCACCAATACCACCACCACCATCAATACCACCACCTCCACCACTACCAATACCACCACCAATACTGTCACCACCACCAATACCACCACCACCAACACCACCACCACCAACACCACCACCAACACTACCACCACCAATACCATCAATATCACCACCAATACCACCAATACCACCCACTACCAATACCACCAATACCACCACAACCACCAATACCACCACCACCAATACCACCACCACCAATACCACCACCACCAATACCACCACCAATACCAATACCACCACCACCACCAATACCACCAACACCACCAATACCACCACCAATACCACCACCAATACCAGCACCAAAACCACCACCACCTTGAATACCACCACCACAAATACCACCCCCAATACTACTCCCAATACCACCACCACCACCAATACCACCACCACCACTATCACCAATTTCACCACCACCACCAATACTACCACCACCAATTTCACCACCACCACCAATACTACCACTACCAATACCACCACCACCACCAATACCACCACCAATTCCACCACCACCAATACCACCACCAATACCACCACCAATATGACCACCACCAATACCACCACCACCACCAATACCACTACCACCAATAACACCACCAATACCACCCCTCCCAATACCAATACCTTACCCACTACCAAGTCTACCAATACCACCACCACCAATACCAATACCACCACCACCACCAATACCACCACAAATCCCACCACCAATACCAACACCACAAATTCCACCACCAATACCGCTGCCAATGCTAATACCACCACCAATACCACCACCACCAATACCACCAACACCACCAATACCACCATCACCAGTACCACCGCCAATGTCAATACCACCACCAATACCACCACCACCACCACCACCACCAATACCTTCACCACCAGCAATACCACCACCAATACCACCACCAATAAGACCACCACCATCAATACCACCACCTCCATCAATACCACCACCACCAACACCACCACCACCGCCAATACCACCACCAATACCACCACCAATACCACCACCACCAATACCACCCCACCACCAAGACCAACACCACCAATATGACCACCAATACCACCACCACCAATACCGCCACCAATACCACCACCACCACCATCACCACCACTACCAATACCACCAACACCAACACCACTACCAATACTAACACCCCCAATACCATTACCACTACCAATACCATCAAAATCACCACCAATACCACCCACTACCAATTCCACCAATACCACCACCACCAATACCAATACCACCACCACCACCAATACCACCACAAATCCCACCACCAATACCAACACCACAAATTCCACCACCAATACCGCCGCCAATGCTAATACCACCACCAATACCACCACCACCAATACCACCAACACCACCAATACCACCACCACCAGTACCACCGCCAATGTCAATACCACCACCAATACCACCACCAGTACCACCAATACCAGCAACAAAACCACCACCACCTTTAATACCACCACCACCAATACTACCCCCAATACCACCCCCAGTACCACCACCACCAATACCACCACCACCACCACCACCAAAACCACCACCACCACCACCACCACCACCACCACCACCACCAATACCACCAATACCTTCACCACCACCAATACCACCACCAATAAGACCACCACCATCAATACCACCACCTCCATCAATACCACCACCACCAACACCACCACCACCGCCAATACCACCACCAATACCACCACCACCAATACCACCCCACCACCAAGACCAACACCACCAATATGACCACCAATACCACCACCACCAATACCGCCACCAATACCACCACCACCAATACCACCACCACCAATACCATCACCACCAATACCACCACCACCAATACCACCACCACCAATACCACCACCACCACCACCACCAATACCACCAACACCACCAATACCACCACCAATACCACCACCAATACCAGCACCAAAACCACCACCACCTTGAATACCACCACCACAAATACCACCCCCAATACTACTCCCAATACCACCACCACCACCAATACCACCACCACCACTACCACCAATTTCACCACCACCACCAATACTACCACCACCAATTTCACCACCACCACCAATACTACCAATACCACCACCACCACCAATACCACCACCAATTCCACCACCACCACCACCAATACCACCACCAATTCCACCACCACCACCAATACCACCACCAATATGACCACCACCAATACCACCACCACCACCAATACCACTACCACCAATAACACCACCAATACCACCCCTCCCAATACCAATACCATACCCACTACCAATTCTACCAATACCACCACCACCAATACCAATACCACCACCACCACCAATACCACCACAAATCCCACCACCAATACCAACACCACAAATTCCACCACCAATACCGCTGCCTATGCTAATACCACCACCAATACCACCACCACCAATACCACCAACACCACCAATACCACCACCACCAGTACCACCGCCAATGTCAATAGCACCACCAATACTACCACCAGTACCACCAATACCAGCAACAAAACCACCACCACCTTTAATACCACCACCACCAATACTACCCCCAATACCACCCCCAGTACCACCACCACCAATACCACCACCACCACCACCAATACCACCAATACCTTCACCACCACCAATACCACCACCAATACCACCACCAATAAGACCACCACCATCAATACCACCACCTCCATCAATACCACCACCACCAACACCACCACCACCGCCAATACCACCACCAATACCACCACCAATACCACCACCAATACCACCACCACCAATACCACCCCACCACCAAGACCAACACCACCAATATGACCACCAATACCACCACCACCAATACCGCCACCAATACCACCACCACCAATACCACCACCACCAATACCATCACCACCAATATCACCACCACCAATACCACCACCACCAATCCAATACCACCAATACCAATACCACCACCAATACTACCACCACCAATACATTAACACTACCAATACCATCAATATCACCACCAATACCACCAATACCGCCACCAATAAGACCACCACCATCAATACCACCACCTCCATCAATACCACCACCACCGCCAATACCACCACCAATACCACCACCACCAATACCACCAACACCACCAATACCACCACCACCAGTACCACCGCCAATGTCAATACCACCACCAATACCACCACCACCACCACCACCAATACCACCAATACCTTCACCACCAGCAATACCACCACCAATACCATCACCACCAAGATCACCACCACCAATACCATCACCACCAATCCAATACCACCACCACCAACACCACCACCACCAACACCACCACCACCCCCAATACCACCACCAATACCACTACCAATACCACCACCACCAATACCACCACCAATACCACCACCAACACCACCAATATGACCACCAATACCACCACCACCACCAATACCGCCACCAATACCACCACCACCACCACCACCACCACTACCAATACCACCAACACCAACACCACCACCAATACCACCACCACCAATACCATTACCACTACCAATACCATCAAGACCACCACCAATACCACCCACCACCAATTCCACCAATACCACCACCACCAATACCAATACCACCACCACCACCAATACCACCACCAATACCACCACCAATACCACCACCACCAATACCACCACCAATACCAGCCAATGACCAATACCACCACCAATACTGACCACCAATACCACCACACCACCAATACCGCCACCAATACCACCACCAATGCCAATACCACCACCAATACCACCACCAGTCACCACCAATACCAGCAACAAAACCACCAATACCTTTAATACCACCACCACCAATACCACCACCAATACCCCCAATACCACCACCACCACTAATACCACCACTAATACCACCACCAATACCACCACCACCAATACCACCACCAATACCACCACCACCACCAATACCACCACCAATACCACCACTAATACCACCACCATCAATACCAACACAAATACCACCACCAATACCACCAATACCACCACCACCAATATCACCACCACCAATATGACCACCACTAATACCACCACCACCACCACCAATACCACTACCACCAATAACACCACCAATACCACCACCCCCAATACCACCAATACCACCACCACCAATACCACCACCACAATCAATACCACCACCTCTACCACTACCAATACCACCACCAATACTGTCACCACCACCACCACCAATACCACCACCACCAACACCACCACCAATACTACCACCACCAATACCATTAACACTACCAATACCATCAATATCACCACCAATACCACCAATACCACCCACTACCAATACCACCAATACCACCACCAATACCACCACCACCAATACCACCACCAATACCACCACCACCAATAGCACCACCACCAATACCACCACCAATGCCACCACCAATACCAATACCACCACCACCACCAATACCACCAACACCACCAATACCACCACCACCAATACCACCACCAATACCACCACCAATACCAGCACCAAAACTACCACCACCTGAATACCACCACCACCAATACCACCACCACCCAATACCATCACCACCAATACCACCACCAATACCACCAATTTCACCACCACCACCAATACTACCAATACCACCACCACCAATACCACCAACAATTCCACCACCACCACCAATACCACCACCAATACCACCACCACCAATACCACCACCAATATCCACCACCACCAATACGACCACCACCAATACCACCACCACCACCATCCACTACCACCAATAACACCACCAATACCACCACCAATACCACCTACCACCACCATCAATACCACACACCACCAATACCACCACCAATACCACCAATACCACCACCACCAATATCACCACCACCAATACTACCACCACCAATACCATTAACACTACCAATACCATCAATATCACCACCAATACCACCAATACCACCCACTACCAATACCACCAATACCACCACCACCACCACCAATACCACCACCAATACCACCACCACCAATACCACCACCACCAATACCAATACCACCACCAATACCACCACCAATCCCACCACCAATACCACCACCACCACCAATACCACCAATACCACCAACACCACCAATACCACCACCAATACCAGCACCAAAACCACCACCACCTTGAATACCACCACCACAAATACCACCCCCAATACTACTCCCAATACCAACACCAATACCACCAATTTCACCACCATCACCAATACTACCACTACCAATACCACCACCACCACCAATACCACCACCAATTCCACCACCACCACCAATACCACCACCAATTCCACCACCACCACCAATACCACCGCCAATATGACCACCACCAATACCACCACCACCACCAATACCACTACCACCAATAACACCACCAATACCACCCCTCCCAATACCAATACCATTACCACTACCACCACCATCAATACCACCACCAATACCGTCACCACCACCAATACCACCACCACCAACATCACCACCAATACTACCACCAATACCAATACCATTACCACTACCAATACCATCAATATCACCACCAATACCACCAATACCACCAATACCACCAATACCAATACCACCACCACCAACACCACCACCAATCCCACCACCAATACCAACACCACCAATACCACCACCAATACTGCCACCAATGCCAATACCACCACCAATACCACCACCACCAATACCACCAACACCACCATCACCACCACCACCAATACCACCGCCAATGTCAATACCACCACCAATACCACCACCAAACCACCAATACCAGCACCAAAACCACCACCACCAAGTCCACCCCTAATACCACCCCCACCAATACCACCACCACCACCACCAATACCACCACCACCGCCATTACCACCACCAATACCACCGCCAATACCACCACCACCACCAATACCACCACTACCAAGCACAACACCACCAATACCACCACCACCACCAACACCACCAATAGCAGTACCACCACCACCAATATCACCCCCACCAATACTACCAATACCACCAACACCAATACCACCAACACCAATACCGCCAATACCACCAACACCACCAATACCACGGTCACCATAAATACCACCACCTCCACCACCACCAATACCACCTCCAATACCACCACCAATACCACCACCAATCCCACCACCAATACCAACCCCACCAATACCACCATCAATACCGCCGCCAATGCCAATACAACCACCAATACCACCACCACCAATACAACCGCCACTGTAAATACCACCACCAATACCACCAAAACCAGCACCAAAACCACCACCACCTTTAATAACACCACCACCAATACCACCCCCAATACCACCACCACCAATACCACCACCACCACCAATACCACTATCACCAATACCACCACCACCACCAATACCACCACCACCACCAATACTACCACCACCAATACCACCACCACCAATACCACCACCAATTCCACCACCACCACCAATACCACCACCAATACCACCACCACCACCACCACCACCAATACCACCACCAATACCACCACTAATACCACCACCATCAATACCACCACCACCACAAATACCACCACAAAATACCACCACCACCACCAAATACCACCACCAATACCACCACCACCACCACCAATACCACTACCACCAATAACACCACCAATACCACCACCCCCAAAACCACCAATACCACCACCAACAATACCACCACCACCATCAATACCACCACCTCCACCACTACCAATACCACCACCAATACTGTCACCACCACCACCACCAATACCACCACCACCAACACCACTACCAATACTACCACCCCCAATACCATTACCACTACCAATACCATCAAAATCACCACCAATACCACTCCACCAATACCACCACCACTACCACCATCTCTACCAATACCACCACCACCACCAATACCACCACCACCAATCCCACCACCAATACCAACACCACAAATTCCACCACCAATACCGCCGCCACATCGCCAATACCACCAATTGACCACCAATACCACCACCACCAATACCGACCAACACCACCAATACCACCACCACCAGTACCACACCGCCAATGTCAATACCACCACCAATACCACCACCAGTACCACCACAATACCAGCAACAAAACCACCACCACCTTTAATACCACCACCACCAATACTACCCCCAATACCACCCCCAGTACCACCACCACCAATACCACCACCACCACCACCACCACCAATACCACCAATACCTTCACCACCACCAATACCACCACCAATACCACCACCGATAAGACCACCACCATCAATACCACCACCTCCATCAATACCACCACCACCAACACCACCACCACCGCCAATACCACCACGAATACCACCACCAATACCACCACCACCAATAGCACCCCACCACCAAGACCAACACCACCAATATGACCACCAATACCACCACCACCAATACAGCCACCAATACCACCACCACCAATACCACCACCACCAATACCATCACCACCAATACCACCACCACCAATACCGCCACCAATACCACCACCACCAAGTCCACCACCACCAATACCATCACCACCAATATCACCACCACCAATATCACCACCACCAATCGAATACCACCACCACCAATACCAATACCACCGCCAATACCACCACCAATACCCCCAATACCACCACCACCACTAATACCACCACTAATACCACCACCAATACCACCACCACCAATACAACCACCAATACCATACCACCACCACCAATACCACCACCAATACCACCACTAATACCACCACCATCAATACCACCATAAATACCACCACCAATACCACCACCACCAATATCACCACCACCAATACGACCACCACTAATACCACCACCACCACCACCAATACCACTACCACCAATAACACCACCAATACCACCACACCACCAATACCACCAATACCACCACCACCAATACCACCACCACCATCAATACCACCACCTCCACCACTACCAATACCACCACCAATACTGTCACCACCACCACCACCAATACCACCACCACCAACACCACCCACCACCATACTACCACCACCAATACCATTATACCACTACCAATACCATCAATATCACCACCAATACCCACCAATACCACCCACTACCAATACCACCAATACCACCACCACCACCAATACCACCACCACCAATACCACCACCACCAATACCAATCCCACCACCAATACCACCACCAATACCAATACCACCACCACCACCAATACCACCAACACCACCAATACCACCACCACCAATACCACCACCAATACCACCACCAATTCCACCACCAATACCACCACCAATACCACCACCACCACCAATACCACTACCACCAATAACACCACCAATACCACCCTCCCAATACCAATACCATTACCACTACCACCACCATCAATCACCACCACCAATACCGCCACCACCACCAATACCACCACCACCAACCACCACCACCAATACTACCACCAATCCACCACCACTACCATTACCACTACCAATACCATCAATATCACCACCAATACCACCAATACCAATACCACCACCAACACCACCACCAATCCCACCACCAATACCAACACCACCAATACCACCACCACATACCACCACCACCAATACCCACCAACACCACCATCACCACCACCACCAATACCACCGCCAATGTCAATACCACCACCAATACCACCACCAAACCACCAATACCAGCACCAAAACCACCACTACCAATTCCACCTCCAATACCACCCCCAATACCACCACCACCAATACCACCACCACCAATACCACCACCACCACCACCAATATCACCACCACCAATACCACCAACACCACCACCAATACCACCACCAATAAGACCACCACCTCCATCAATACCACCACCACCGCCATTACAACCACCAATACCACCGCCAATACCACCACCACCACCAATACCACCACCACCACCACCAAGCACAACACCACCAATACCACCACCACCACCAATAGCAGTACCACCACCACCAATACCACCCCCACCAATACTACCAATACCACCAACACCAATACCACCAACACCAATACCACCAATACCACCAACACCACCAATACCACGGTCACCATAAATACCACCACCTCCACCACCACCAATACCACCTCCAATACCACCACCACCAATACCACCACCAATACCACCAATATTCTCACCAATTCCACCAATACCACCACCACCAACACCACCGCCAATACCACCACCAATACCACCACCAATACCACCACCACCAATACCACCCCACCCCACCACCAAGACCAACACCACCAATATGACCACCAATACCACCACCACCAATACCACCGCCACCAATACCACCACCACCAATACCACCACCACCAATACCACCATCACCACCAATATCACCACCACCAATACCACCACCACCAATCCAATACCACCACCACCAATACCAATACCACCGCCAATACTACCACCAATACCACCAATACCACACCCACCACTAATACCACCACCAATACCACCACCAATACCACCACCACCAATACAACCACCAATACCACCACCAATACCACCAATACCACCACCACCAATATCACCACCACCAATACGACCACCACTAATACCACCACCACCACCAATACCACTACCACCAATAACACCACCAATACCACCACCCCCAATACCACCAATAACACCACCACCAATACCACCACCACCATCAATACCACCACCTCCACCACTACCAATACCACCACCAATACTGTCACCACCACCACCACCAATACCACCACCACCAACACCACCACCAATACTACCACCACCAATACCATTAACACTACCAATACCATCAATATCACCACCAATACCACCAATACCACCCACTACCAATACCACCACCACCACCAATACCACCACCACCAATACCAATCCCACCACGAACCCCACCACCAATACCACCACCAATACCAATACCAATACCAATACCACCACCACCACCAATACCACCAACACCACCAATACCACCACCACCACCAATACCACCACCAATACCACCACCAATACCAGCACCAAAACCACCACCACCTTGAATACTACCACCACAAATACCACCCCCAATACCACTCCCAATACCACCACCACCACCAATACCACCACCACCAATACCACCAATTTCACCACCACCACCAATACTACCACTACCAATACCACCACCACCAATACCACCACCAATTCCACCACCACCACCAATACCACCAATACCACCACCACCAATACCACCACCAATTCCACCACCACCACCAATACCACCACCAATATGACCACCACCAATACCACCACCACCACCAATACCACTACCACCAATAACACCACCAATACCACCCCTCCCAATACCAATACCATTACCACTACCACCACCATCAATACCACCACCAATATCGTCACCACCACCAATACCACCACCACCAACACCACCACCAATACTACCACCAATACCAATACCATTACCACTACCAATACCATCAATATCACCACCAATACCACCAATACCACCAATACCAATACCACCACCAACACCACCACCAATCCCACCACCAATACCAACACCACCAATACCACCACCAATACCACCACCACCAATACCACCAACACCACCATCACCACCACCACCAATACCACCGCCAATGTCAATACCACCACCAATACCACCACCAAACCACCAATACCAGCACCAAAACCACCACTACCAATTCCACCCCCAATACCACCCCCAATATCACCACCACCAATACCACCACCACCAATACCACCACCACCACCACCAATACCACCACCACCACCACCAATATCACCACCACCAATACCACCACCACCACCACCAATACCACCACCAATAAGACCACCACCTCTATCAATACCACCACCAATACCACCACCACCACCACCATTACCACCGCCAATACCACCACCAAGCACAACACCACCAATACCACCACCACCACCAATAGCAGTACCACCACCACCAATACCACCCCCACCAATACTACCAATACCACCAACACCAATACCACCAACACCAATACCGCCAATACCACCAACACCACCAATACCACGGTCACCATAAATACCACCACCTCCACCACCACCAATACCACCTCCAATACCACCACCACCAATACCACCACCAATACCACCAATATTCTCACCAATTCCACCAATACCACCACCACCACCACCAATACCACCACCACCTATACCAATACCGCCACCACCAATACCACCACCACCAATACGAATTCCACCACCACCAACAATACCACCACCACCAATACCTCCACCAATACCAAGACCACAAATACCACCACCACCACCAATACCACTGCCAATGCCAATACCACCACTAATACCACCACTACCAATACCACCACTACCAATTCCACCACCACCAAAACCACCACCACCACCAATACCACCACTAATACCAACACCACCAATACCACCAACACCACCAATACCACCGCCAATGCCAATACTACCACCAATAACACCATCACCAATGCCACCACCACCAATACCAATACCACCACCACCAACACCACCAATACCACCACCAATACCACTGCCAATGCCAATACCACTCCCACCAATACCACCACCACCACCAATACCACCACCATCACTAATACCAGCACCACCAATACCACCACCAATACCACCACCACCAATACCACCACCACCAATACCACCAACACCAATACCAGCACCACCACCAATACCACCAATACCATGACCACCACCAATACCACCACAAATACCATAACCACCACCACTAATACCACCACCACCACCACCAATATCACCACCACCACCACCACCAATACCACCACCACCACCACTACCACCACCAATGCCATCACCACCACCAAAACCACCACCACCAATACCACCACCACAAATACCACCACCAATACTACCACAACCAATACCACCACCAATACCACCAATACCACCACCATCAATACCAATACCGCCACCACCAATACCACCACCACCAATACGAATACCACCACCACCACCAATACCACCACCACCAATACCAACACCACTAATCTAATACCACCACCACCAATACCAATACCACCGCCAATACCAATACCACCACCACTACTACCACCAATACCACCACCCCCAATACCACCACCACCAATACCACCACCACCACCAATACCACCACCACCAACACTAATCCTACCACCACCAACACCAGTACCACCACCAATACCCCCAATACCACCACCACCACTAATTCCATCACCACCAATACCACCACCACCAATAACACCACCACCACCAATACCACCACCACCAATAACAATAACACCAATACCACCACCACCACCACCATGTTCATGTTTACTAAATCAATTGTTTTTAGGTCGAGCCGACGGAACCATTCTTGTAGACTATAATGTAGTAGAGTATGGGAGAGTAGCAGCGCCCACTCTCCTCCCATATTTTTCATTAGCTTGTGTCATTGTCTTTCGTAAATGCTGTGTTTGGATTCATTAATAGGCTTGTTAGTCCCTCCTTAGTACGGACTTGTCTTCATTTGTACCCTCCCATGGCGACTGGCCCCTTCACTTCGGCTGTTTCACGGGACCTGTTATTTAGTCTGTAAGCACTATTTGCTTTATTGAGTTTCTCTTACTGCAGGCCAGACATGCGCTGCTTCAGCTGAAACCGCTTGTGTTTTTTAAGCAGCACAGCCTCCCCAGTAACACAGGCACCTGCTTTCAATCACTTTTACCCAGCATTATCTTGTGTCTGTTTCAACCCCACCCAAGTAAAATGGATTTAGAAATGATTAGCGAATTAAGTCATGTGAATTCCAGGTAGCACATAATCCTGTGCTAATGGGCTGAAGCTAACAACAGCACATCTTTGTAACATGTCATCTACACTAAAGCCACTTGACGGGTTCTTTTCAAAAGCCTGTTTTATTAACAACACCACCACCACCAATACCACCACCACCAATACCACCACCATCAATAGCACCACCAATACCACCACCATCAATACTATCACCTCCACCAATAGCACCACCACCAACACCACCACCAATACCACCACCACAAATACCACCACCACCAACACCACCAATACCACCACCACCACCAATACCACCAATACCACCACCAATACCACCACCAATAACACCACCACCACCAATACCACCACCATCAATACCACCACCATCAATACCACTACCTCCACCACCACCAAAACCACCACCAATACCATCACCACCTTCACCACCACCAATACCACCACCACCAACACCAACACCAATACCACCACCAATACCACCACCAATACCATCAATACCAATACCACCACCAATACCACCACCACCAATACACCACCACCAATACCACCATCAATACCACCACCACCAATACCACCATGACCAATACCACCACCACCAACACCACCACCAATACCAACACCATCAATACCACCACCAATACCACTGCCAATGCCAATACCACCAAATCCACCAATACCACCACCACCAATACCACCACCTCCAATACCACCACCAATACCACCACCACCACCAATATCATCACCACCAATACCACCACCAATACCACCACCACCACCACCACCAATAATACCACCACCAATACAATCACTACCATCAATATCACCACCACCAATGCCACCACCACAATACCACCACCACCACCAATACCACTACCACCACCACCAATCCCACTCCCACCACTACCAATACCACCACCAATACCACCACCACCACCACCACCAATACCACCACCAAAACTACCACCACTAATCCAATACCACCACCACCACCAATACCAATACCACCGCCAATACTACCACCAATACCATCACCAATACCACCAATATCACCACCACCAATACCGCCACCACCAACACCAATACCACCACCACCAACACCAATACCACCACCAATGACCCCAATACCACCACCACCCCTAATTCCACCACCACCAATACCACCATCAATAACACCACCACCAATACCACCACCACCAATACCAATAACACCAATACCACCACCACCAATACCACCACCAATTCCTTTACCACCACCAATACCACCACCAATACCACCATCACCACCAATACCACCACCAATACCACCAATAAAACCACCAATACCACCACTACCAATACCACCACCACCAATATCACAACCACCAATACCACCACCACCAATACCACCACCGCCAATACCACCACCACCACCACCACCAATACCACTAACACCAATACCACCACTACCACCATATTCATGTTTACTAAATCAATTGTTTTTAGGTCGAGCCTAGCGGGAGAGCGCATGCACTGCTCGCTCTGCGAGACTGCTGTAGTCGAGTATGGGAGAGAAGCCGCGCCCACTCTCCTCCCTTATTTTTCATTGGCTCGTGTCATTGTCTTTCGTAAATGCTGCCATCGGATTCGTTAATAGGCTTGTTAGTCCCTCCTTAGTACGGCCTTGTCTTCATTTGTACCCTCCCATGGCGACTGGCCCCTTCACTTCGGCTGTTTTACAGGACCTGTTATTTAATCTGTAAGCACTATGTGCTTTATTGAGCGTCTCTTACTGCAGGCCGGACATGCGCTGCTTCAGCTGAAACCGCTTGTGTTTTTTAAGCAGCACGGCCACCTCAATAACACAGGCGTCTGCTTTCAATCACTTTTTCCAGGCATTATCTCATGTCTGTTTCAACCCCACCCAAGTAAAATGGATTTTGAGATGATTAGCAAATTAAGTCATGTGAATTCCAGGTAGCACATAATCCTGTGCTAATGGGCTGAAGCTAACAACAGCACATCTGTGTTTCATGTCATCTATACTAAAGCCACCTGACAGGTTCTTTTCAAAAGCCTGTTTTATTAACAACACCATCACCACCAATACCACCACCACCAATACCACCACCATCAATACCAGCACCACCACCAATACCACCACCATCAATACCATCACCTCCACCAATACCACCACCACCAACACAATCACCAATACCACCACCACCAATACCACCACCACCAACACCATCAATACCACCACCACCACCAATACCACCAATAACACCACCATCAATACCACCACCAATACCACCACCACCACCTCCACCACCACCACCACCAATACCACCAATACCACCACCAATACCACCACCACCAATACCAATACCACCGCCAATACCACCACCAATACCCCCAATACCACCACCACCACTAATACCACCACTAATACCACCACCAATACCACAACCAATACCACCACCACCAATACAACCACCAATACCACCACCACCACCAATACCACCACCAATACCACCACTAATACCACCACCATCAATACCACCACAAATACCACCACCAATATCACCACCACCAATACGACCACCACTAATACCACCACCACCACCACCAATACCACTACCACCAATAACACCACCAATACCACCACCCCCAATACCACCAATACCACCACCACCAATACCACCACCACCATCAATACCACCACCTCCACCACTACCAATACCACCACCAATACTGTCACCACCACCAATACCACCACCACCAACACCACCACCAATACTACCACCACCAATACCATTAACACTACCAATACCATCAATATCACCACCAATACCACCCACTACCAATACCACCAATACCACCACCACCACCAATACCACCACCAATACCACCACCACCAATACCACCACCACCAATACCACCACCACCAATACCAATACCACCACCAATACCAATACCACCACCACCACCAATAGCACCAACACCACCAATACCACCACCACCAATACCACCACCAATACCACCACCAATACCAGCACCAAAACCACCACCACCTTGAATACCACCACCACAAATACCACCCCCAATACCACTCCCAATACCACCACCACCACCAATACCACCACCACCACCACCACCAATACCACCAATTTCACCACCACCACCAATACTACCACTACCAATACCACCACCACCAATACCACCACCAATTCCACCACCACCACCAATACCACCACCAATATGACCACCACCAATACCACCACCACCACCAATACCACTATCACCAATAACACCACCAATACCACCCCTCCCAATACCAATACCATTACCATTACCACCACCATCAATACCACCACCAATACCGTTACCACCACCAATACCACCACCACCAACACCAACACCACCACCAATACTACCACCAATACCAATACCATTACCACTACCAATACCATCAATATCACCACCAATACCACCAATACCAATACCAATACCACCACCAACACCACCACCAATCCCACCACCAATACCAACACCACCAATACCACCACCAATACTGCCGCCAATGCCAATACCACCACCAATACCACCACCACCAATACCACCAACACCACCATCACCACCACCACCAATACCACCACCAATGTTAATACCACCACCAATACCACCACCAAACCACCAATACCAGCACCAAAGCCGCCACCACCAATTCCACCCCCAATACCACCCCCAATACCACCAATACCACCACCACCACCACCACCAATATCGCCACCACCAATACAACCACCACCACCAATACCACCAATACCACCACCACCACCAATACCACCACCAATAAGACCACCACCATCAATACCACCACCTCCATCAATACCACCACCACCAATACCACCATCACCGCCATTACCACCACCAAAACCACCGCCAATACCACCACCACCACCAATACCACCACTGCCAAGCACAACACCACCAATACAACCACCACCACCAACACCACCAATAGCAGTACCACCACCACCAATACCACCCCTACCAATACTACCAATACCAATACCACCAACACCAATACCGCCAATACCACCAACACCACCAATACCACGGTCACCATAAATACCACCACCTCCACCACCACCAATACCACCACCACCACCAATACCACCACCAATCCAACCACCAATACCAACCCCACCAATACCACCACCAATACCGCCACCAATGCCAATACCACCACCAATACCACCAATACCACCAATACCACCAACACCACCAATACCACAACCACCAATACCACCGCCACTGTCAATACCACCACCAATACCACCAATACCAGCACCAAAACCACCACCACCTTTAATAACACCACCACCAATACCACCCCCAATACCACCACAACCAATACCACCACCACCACCAATACCACTATCACCAATACCACCACCACCACCAATAACACCAATACCACCACCACCACCAATACTACCACCACCAATACCACCACCACCAATACCACCACCAATTCCACCACCAATACCACCACCAATACCACCACCACCACCAATACCACCACCAATACCACCACTAATACCACCACCATCAATACCACCACCACCACAAATACCACCACAAAATACCACCACCACCACCAATATCACCACCACCAATACCACCACCACCACCACCAATACCACTACCACCAATAACACCACCAATACCACCACCCCCAAAACCACCAATACCACCACCTACAATACCACCACCACCATCAATACCACCACCTCCACCACTACCAATACCACCACCAATACCATCACCACCACCACCAATACCACCACCACCAACACCACTACCAATACTAACACCCCCAATACCATTACCACTACCAATACCATCAAAATCACCACCAACACCACCAATACCACCCACTACCAATTCCACCAATACCACCACCACCAATACCAATACCACCACCACCACCAATACCACCACAAATCCCACCACCAATACCAACACCACAAATTCCACCACCAAAACCGCCGCCAATGCTAATACCACCACCAATACCACCACCACCAATACCACCATCACCACCAATACCACCACCACCAGTACCACCGCCAATGTCAATACCACCACCAATACCACCACCAGTACCACCAATACCAGCAACAAAACCACCACCACCATTAATACCACTACCACCACTACCCCCAATACCACCATCACCAATACCAGCACCACCAATACCACCACCACCACCACCACCAATACCACCAATACCTTCACCACAACCAATATCACCACCAATAAGACCACCACCATCAATACCACCACCTCCATCAATACCACCACCACCAACACCACCACCAATACCACCGCCAATACCACCACCAATACCACCACCACAAATACCACCCCACCACCAAGACCAACACCACCAATATGACCACCAATACCACCACCACCAATACCGCCACCAATACCACCACCACCAATACCACCACCACCAATACCATCACCACCAATCCAATACCACCAATACCAATACCACCACCAATACCACCACCAATACCCCCAATATCACCACCACCACTAATACCACCACTAATACCACCACCAATACCACCACCAATACCACCACCACCAATATAACCACCAATACCACCAC
The DNA here is from genome assembly GCA_963921515.1 of Calotriton arnoldi. Classification (NCBI taxonomy): domain Eukaryota; kingdom Metazoa; phylum Chordata; class Amphibia; order Caudata; family Salamandridae; genus Calotriton; species Calotriton arnoldi. The sequence goes on from CAWUFW010004763.1 coordinate 989,653, forward strand.
CACCAATACCACCACCAATACCACCACAAATACCACCACCAATACCACCAATACCACCACCACCAATATCACCACCACCAATACGACCACCACTAATACCACCACCACCACCACCAATACCACTACCACCAATAACACCACCAATACCACCACCCCCAATACCACCAATACCACCACCACCAATACCACCACCACCATCAATACCACCACCTCCACCACTACCAATACCACCACCAATACTGTCACCACCACCACCACCAATACCACCACCACCAACACCACCACCAATACTACCACCACCAATACCATTAACACTACCAATACCATCAATATCACCACCAATACCACCCACTAACAATACCACCAATACCACCACCACCACCAATACCACCACCAATACCACCACCACCAATAACACCACCACCAATACCAATACCACCACCAATACCACCACCAATCCCACCACCAATACCAATACCACCACCACCACCAATACCACCAACACAACCAATACCACCACCACCAATACCACCACCAATACCACCACCAATACCAGCACCAAAACCACCACCACCTTGAATACCACCACCACAAATACCACCCCCAATACCACTCCCAATACCACCACCACCACCAATACCACCACCACCACCACCACCAATACCACCAATTTCACCACCACCACCAATACCACCACCAATTCCACCACCACCACCAATACCACCACCACCAATACCACCACCAATTCCACCACCACCACCAATACCACCACCAATACCACCACCACCACCAATACCACTACCACCAATAACACCACCAATACCACCCTTCCCAATACCAATACCATTACCACTACCACCACCATCAATACCACCACCAATACCGTCACCACCACCAATACCACCACCACCAACACCACCACCAATACTACCACCAATACCAATACCATTACCACTACCAATACCATCAATATCACCACCAATACCACCAATACCACCAATACCAATACCACCACCACCACCAACACAACCACCAATCCCACCACCAATACCAACACCACCAATACCACCACCAATACTGCCGCCAATGCCAATACCACCACCAATACCACCACCACCAATACCACCAACACCACCATCACCACCACCAATACTGCCGCCAATGTCAATACCACCACCAATACCACCACCAAACCACCAATACCATCACCAACTGTTGTTTTTGCATTTGTCACCCCGAGTGGGACGGGTTTGCCCAGACGTGGGTCCCGTGCTCTCCATGCCACTGGAATCAAGCTATCCTGGCTGAAGAGGGTGAAACCCCGAAACCGGTCCTAGGATGCTTGTTTCCAGTCCAGGGAGGACCTGGCTTGGCAGTTCGGGCTGGACTGTTCCCATGAGGCACAGGGTCAAGACTGATTTGCATATGGCTGGGTTCAAACTGGAATGGCATGGTGAGCAAAAACGATGGATTTAGGCCCAGATCTCTGTACTGGGGTGAATGTATGACATTGTTCTGCATTCTGTCCATCAACTGTTGTTTTTGCATTTGTCACCCCGAGTGGGACGGGTATGCCCAGACGTGGGTCCCGTGCTCTCCATGCCACTGGAATCAAGCTATCCTGGCTGAAGAGGGGTGAAACCCCGAAACCGGTCCTAGGATGCTTGTTTCCAGTCCAGGGAGGACCTGGCTTGGCAGTTCGGGCTGGACTGTTCCCATGAGGCACAGGGTCAAGACTGATTTGCATATGGCTGGGTTCAAACTGGAATGGCATGTTGAGCAAAAAAACGATGGATTTAGGCCCAGATCTCTGTACTGGGGTGAATGTATGACATTGTTCTGCATTCTGTCCATCAACTGTTGTTTTTGCATTTGTGTTTTTTAAGCAGCACGGCCGCCCCAGTAACACAGGTGCCTGCTTTCAATCACTTTTACCCGGCATTATTTCGTATCTGTTTCAACCCCACCCAAGTAAAATGGATTTAGAAATGATTAGCGAATTAAGTCATGTGAATTCCAGGTAGCGCATAATCCTGTGCTAATGTGCTGAAGCTAACAACAGCACATCTGTGTTACATGTCATCTATACTAAAGCCACCTGACGGGTTCTTTTCAAAAGCCTGTTTTATTAACAACACCACCACCACCAATACCACCACCACCAATACCACCACCACCAATACCACCACCATCAATACCACCACCATCAATACCATCACCTCCACCAATACCACCAACACCAACACCACCAACACCACCAATACCAATACCACCACCAATACCACCACCAATACCACCACCACCACCAATACCACCACCATCAATACCACCACCTCCACCACCACCAATACCACCACCAATACCACCAACACCATCACCAATACCACCACCAATACCAATACCACCACCAATACCACCACCACCACCAATACCACCACCACCAATACACCACCACCAATACACCACCACCAATACCACCACCACCATCAATACAACCACCTCTAATACCACCACCAATACCACTGCCACCACTAATACCACCACCACCAATGCCATCACCAATATCATCACCACCAATACCACCACCAATACCACCACCACTAATACCACCATCACCAATACCACCACCACCACCACCAATACCATCACCACCACCAATATCACCACCACCATTACCACCACCACCAATACCACCACCAATACCACCACCACCAATACCACCACCACCACCACCACCAATACCAATACCACCAATACAACCACCACCACCAATACCACCACCATCAATACCACCACCAATACCACCACCACCTCCACCACCATCAATACCACCACCAATACCACCACCACCAACACCATCACCAATACCACCACCAATACAACCACCAATACAACCACCAATACCAATACCACCACCAATACCACCACCAATACCACCTCCACCAATACACCGCCACCAATACCACCACCACCAATTCCACCACCACCAATACCACCAGCATGAATACCACCACCATCAATACCACCACCAATACCAACACCATCAATACCACCACCAATACCACTGCCAATGCCAATACCACCAATACCACCACCACCAATACCACCACCACCAATACCACCACCACCAATACCACCACCAATACCACCACCACCAATACCACCACCACCACTAACACCACCACCAATATCATCATCACCAATACCACAAATACCACCACCACCACCAATACCACCACCGCCACCACCAATACAATCACCACCACCAATATCACCACCACCAATGCCACCACTAATTCCACCACCACCAATACCATCACCACCAATACCACTACCACCAATAACACCACCACCAATACCACCACCACCAATACCACCACCAATTCCACCATGACCACCAATACCACCACCAATACCACCACCATTACCACCACCAATACCACCATCACCACCAATACCACCACCAATACCACCACTAAAACCACCAATACCACCACCGCCACCAATACCACCACCACCAATATCACCACCACCAATAGCACCACCACCAATACCACCACCGCCAATACCACCACCACCACCAATACCACCACCAATACCAATACCACCAACACCAACACCATCACCAATACCACCACCAATACCACCACCACCAATACCAACACCACCAATACCAACACCATCAATACCACCACCACCACCACCAATACCACCAATACCACCACCAATGCCAATACCACCAATACCACCACCACCAATACCACCACCACCAATACCAATACCACCACCACCAATACCACCAATACCACCACCAATACCACCACCACCACCACCACTAATACCACCACCAATACCACCACCACCAATATCATCACCACCAATACCACCACCAATACCACCACCACCACCAATAATACCACCACCACCACCAATACAATCACTACCACCAATATCACCACCACCAATGCCACCACCACCACAATACCACCACCACCACCACCACCAATACCACTACCACCACCACCAATCCCACTACCACCACTACCAATACCACCACCAATACCACCACCACCAATACCACCACCACCAATACCACTACCACCACCACCACCACCAATACCACCACCACCAACACTACCACCACTAATCCAATACCACCACCACCACCTATACCAATACCACCACCAATACTACCACCAATACCATCACCAATACCACCAATACCACCACCACCAATACCGCCACCACCAACACCAATACCACCACCACCAACACCAACACCAATACCACCACCAATAACCCCAATACCACCACCACCACTAATTCCACCACCACCAATACCACCATCAATAACACCACCACCAATACCACCACCACCAATACCAATAACACCAATACCACCACCACCAATACCACCACCAATTCCTCCACCAATACCACCATCACCACCAATACCACCACCAATACCACCAATACCACCACTACCAATACCACCACCACCAATATCACAACCACCAATACCACCACCACCAATACCACCACCGCCAATACCACCACCAAACACCACCACCACCACCAATACCACCAATACCACTAACACCAATACCACCACTACCACCATATTCATGTTTACTAAATCAATTGTTTTTAGGTCGAGCCTAGCGGGAGAGCGCATGCACTGCTCGCTCTGCGAGACTGCTGTAGTTGAGTATGGGAGAGAAGCCGCGCCCACTCTCCTCCCTTATTTTTCATTGGCTCGTGTCATTGTCTTTCATAAAGGCTGCCATCGGATTCGTTAATAGGCTTGTTAGTCCCTCCTTAGTACGGCCTTGTCTTCATTTGTACCCTCCCATGGCGACTGGCCCCTTCACTTCGGCTGTTTTACAGGACCTGTTATTTAATCTGTAAGCACTATGTGCTTTATTGAGTGTCTCTTACTGCAGGCCGGACATGCGCTGCTTCAGCTGAAACCGCTTGTGTTTTTTAAGTCCCGTGCTCTCCATGCCACTGGAATCAAGCTATCCTGGCTGAAGAGGGGTGAAACCCCGAAACCGGTCCTAGGATGCTTGTTTCCAGTCCAGGGAGGACCTGGCTTGGCAGTTCGGGCTGGACTGTTCCCATGAGGCACAGGGTCAAGACTGATTTGCATATGGCTGGGTTCAAACTGGAATGGCATGGTGAGCAAAAAACGATGGATTTAGGCCCAGATCTCTGTACTGGGGTGAATGTATGACATTGTTCTGCATTCTGTCCATCAACTGTTGTTTTTGCATTTGTCACCCCGAGTGGGACGGGTATGCCCAGACGTGGGTCCCGTGCTCTCCATGCCACTGGAATCAAGCTATCCTGGCTGAAGAGGGGTGAAACCCCGAAACCGGTCCTAGGATGCTTGTTTCCAGTCCAGGGAGGACCTGGCTTGGCAGTTCGGGCTGGACTGTTCCCATGAGGCACAGGGTCAAGACTGATTTGCATATGGCTGGGTTCAAACTGGAATGGCATGGTGAGCAAAAAAACGATGGATTTAGGCCCAGATCTCTGTACTGGGGTGAATGTATGACATTGTTCTGCATTCTGTCCATAAACTGTTGTTTTTGCATTTGTCACCCCGAGTGGGACGGGTATGCCCAGACGTGGGTCCCGTGCTCTCCATGCCACTGGAATCAAGCTATCCTGGCTGAAGAGGGTGAAACCCCGAAACCGGTCCTAGGATGCTTGTTTCCAGTCCAGGGAAGACCTGGCTTGGCAGTTCGGGCTGGACTGTTCCCATGAGGCACAGGGTCAAGACTGATTTGCATATGGCTGGGTTCAAACTGGAATGGCATGGTGAGCAAAAAACGATGGATTTCGGCACAGATCTCTGTACTGGGGTGAATGTATGACATTGTTCTGCATTCTGTCCATCAACTGTTGTTTTTGCATTTGTGTTTTTTAAGCAGCACGGCCGCCCCAGTAACACAGGTGCCTGCTTTCAATTACTTTTACCCGGCATTATTTCGTATCTGTTTCAACCCCACCCAAGTAAAATGGATTTAGAAATGATTAGCGAATTAAGTCATGTGAATTCCAGGTAGCACATAATCCTGTGCTAATGTGCTGAAGCTAACAACAGCACATCTGTGTTACATGTCATCTATACTAAAGCCACCTGACGGGTTCTTTTCAAAAGCCTGTTTTATTAACAACACCACCACCACCAATACCACCACCACCAATACCACCACCACCAATACCACCACCATCAATACCACCACCATCAATACCATCACCTCCACCAATACCACCAACACCAACACCACCAACACCACCAATACCAATACCACCACCACCACCAATACCACCACCAATACCACCACCAATACCACCACCACCACCAATACCACCACCATCAATACCACCACCTCCACCACCACCAATACCACCACCAATACCACCAACACCAAGACCAATACCACCACCAATACCACCACCAATACCAATACCACCACCAATACCACCACCACCACCACCAATACCACCACCACCAATACACCACCACCAATACACCACCACCAATACCACCACCACCATCAATACCAATACCACCACCTCCAATACCACCACCAATACCACTGCCACCACTAATACCACCACCACCAATGCCATCACCAATATCATCACCACCAATACCACCACCAATACCACCACCACTAATACCACCACCACCAATACCATCACCACCACCAATACCATCACCACCACCAATGCCACCACCACCAATGCCACCACCACCAATACCACTGCTACCACCACCAATACCACCACCACCAATACCACCACCACCAATCCCATTACCACCACCACCAATACCACCACCACCAATACCACCACCACCAATCCCACTACCACCACCACCACCAATACCACCACCACCAATACCACCACCACCAATATCACCACCACCAACACCACCAATACCACCACCACCACCACCAATACCACCACCAATACAACCACCACCACCAATACCACCACCATCAATACCACCACCAATACCACCACCACCTCCACCACCATCAATACCACCACCAATACCACCACCACCAACACCATCACCAATACCACCACCAATACAACCACCAATACAACCACCAATACCAATACCACCACCAATACCACCACCAATACCACCCTCACCAATACACCACCACCAATACCACCACCACCAATTCCACCACCACCAATACCACCAGCATGAATACCACCACCATCAATACCACCACCAATACCAACACCATCAATACCACCACCAATACCACTGCCAATGCCAATACCACCAATACCACCACCACCAATACTACCACCACCACCAATACCAATACCACCACCAATACCACCACCACCAATACCACCACCACCACCACTAACACCACCACCAATGCCACCACCAATATCATCATCACCAATACCACAAATACCACCACCACCACCAATACCACCACTGCCACCGCCAATACAATCACCACCACCAATATCATCACCACCAATGCCACCACTAATTCCACCACCACCAATACCATCACCACCAATACCACCACCACCAATAACACCACCACCAATACCACCACCACCAATACCACCACCAATTCCACCATGACCACCAATACCACCACCAATACCACCATCACCACCAATACCACCACCAATACCACCACTAAAACCACCAATACCACCACCGCCACCAATACCACCACCACCAATATCACCGCCACCAATAGCACCACCACCAATACCACCACCGCCAATACCACCACCACCACCAATACCACCAATACCAATACACCACCACCAATACCAACACCAGCAATACCAACACCATCAATACCACCAACACCATCACCAATACCACCACCAATACCACCACCACCAATACACCACCACCAATACCAACACCACCAATACCAACACCATCAATACCACCACCACCACCACCAATACAACCACCACCAATGCCAATACCACCAATACCACCACCAATGCCAATACCACCAATACCACCACCACCAATACCACCACCACCAATACCAATACCACCACCACCAATACCACCAATACCACCACCACCACTAATACCACCACCAATGCCAATACCACCACCACCAATACCGCCACCACCACCACCAATACCACCACCAATACCACCACCACCAATACCACCAATATCACTACAACCAATACCACCACCACTACTAATAACACCACCACCACTAATACCACCACCATCAATACCACCAACAATATCACCACCACCAATACCACCACCACCAATACCACCACTAATACCACCACCAATTCTACTGCCACCACCAATACCACCACCATCAATACCACCACCACCACCACCAATCCCACTACCACCACCACCACCAATACCACGAATACCACCACCACCAATACCAACACCACCATCAATACCACCACCACCACCATCAATACCACCACCAATACCACCACCAATACAACCATGACCAATACCACCACCACCACTAATACCACCACCAATACCACAACCAATACCACCACCACCAATACTACCACCACCAATAACACCACCAATACCACCACCACCAATACCACCACCACCAATCCAATACCACCACCACCAATACAAATACCACTGCCAAAACCAATACCACCACCAATATCACCACCAACACCAATACCACCATCACCAATACCATCACCACCAATATCAATACCACCACCACCAATACCCCCAAGACCACCACCACCACCAATATCACCACCAACACCAATACCACCATCACCAATACCATCACCACCAATATCAATACCACCACCACCAATATCACCATGACCAATACCACCACCACCACCACCAATAACACCAATACCAATACCACCACCACCAAAACCACCAATACCACCACCACCAATACCACCACCAATTCCACCACCACCAATACCACCATCACCACCAATTCCACCACCAATACCACCACCACCAATATTACCACCACCACCAATATCACCACCACCAATATCATCACCACCACCAATATCACCACCAATATCACCACCACCAATACCACTACCACCAATACCACTAACACCAATACCACCACCACCACTACCACCACCAATACTACCACCACCACCAATACCTCCAATACCACCACCACCAATATCACCACCAATACCACCATACATACCACCACCACCAATGCCACCACCACCAATACCACCACCACCAGTACCAATACCACCACCAATACCACCAAGACCAATACCACCAATACCACCACCAATACCACCTCCACCAATACTACCACCAATACCACCAACACCCCACCACCTACCACCACCACCACTAATACCCCCACCAATACCACCAATAGCACCACCGGTACCACCACCGATACCAATACCAAACAAGTCAAGTTTAAAGCTCTGACCTTGGCCCACCTTGCTCTGTATGCCTGCGGCCCCACCTACTTGTGGAAGCGCTTCTTGTTCTACACCCCCACCAGATCTCTCCGCTCATCTTCCCAGCTTTTGGCCCACACCCCCTGCTTCCGACTGGGGGACAGTTCACTTACAGTCAGAGCTACCACTGCTTGGAACTCACTTCCTCTGGCCCTTCACAGCATCCAAGACTTTCGTCTCTTCAAAAAAAAAAATCATCTATTCGTCTAACCTGGGCACACTTTTCCCTCTCTAGGCTCGCGCCGGGACACTCCCTGGAGTATCTGTGTGCGTTATAAGCTCAAATAACATAATATAACAATATCAGTACCACCAATACCAATACCACCACCAATACCTCTACCACCAATACCTCTACCACCTATACCAATACCACCACCACCAATACCAGTACCACTACCACCAATACCAATACCACCACCAATACCAATACCACCAATACCAATACCACCAATACCAATACCGCCACCACCAATACCACTACCTCCACCAATACCACCAATACCACCACCAATGCCACCAATGCTGCCACCACCACCAATACCACCACCACCAATACCAATACCACCACCACCACCACCAAAACGAATACCATCACCATCACCACCTACACCAATACCACCACCTCAGCGCCTCTCGCTCACTAGTAATAGCAGGGGCACTGTATGAGACCAAAGCTGCAGCCGAGACCATCCCTCCCTCCCTCCATGCCTGCCATAAAGCACAGTCCGCCCTGCACCAGGAGGTGAAGCCAGGGTCCTACTACAGCTGGAGTGTTTTTTATTAGGCCAAAGATAGCACTGACATTACGCAATGCCACACTGCACACCCATTTCACAAGGAGGGCAGGAAATAGCCCCCCTCCCGCTCTTCCTCCTGAGCCGCAGCAGAGTAATTACAGAGCAAAAGGTGTTGGCGAGCTTTGTTAGTGTTTATAGCTCGGATCATATGTAACTCTCACTTCAGACTTTTTGTCTGTGTAATTTACAACACTTACACATCTTCTTCACTGCACTATTTATCACTACTTTGAAGACGTCGCAGGCCGGTCTCTTCCTCTGATATTTACAATCTAACAAGCGGTTGAGAAGGTCCTTTATTGCAATGCAATAGGTCTCACATTTGCGAGAATTTAAGCTATTAGTATTGTAAATGACAATGCCTTTTATTTATGTTTTAAAACCCAAAACATAAATAATAGGCATTGTCATTTACAATGCCAATAGCTCAAACTCGCGTGAATGCAAGACTTATTGCATTGCAAATGCTTGTTCTGACTGAGGGAGTATGGACGTGCAAACAAGCATCGCTCATTTGCTTTAATAGCAGGTCACCTAGGGTACTGGGGAGTTGTGTGAAATATGTGAATATTGTTAGATACCAGCTTCGTCAAGCAAGATCTACAGCACTTCAGTGGGAACAAAGACAGTCTTTAATTTTATCTTTTGATTTCCCCCCATGTTAGAAGTAGGTGGGCACTACGTCTTGTACTGTAATCTTTCCCTGTTCAACCAACTGAGCATTTTCATCACGTTCTTCTAGGGGCTGGAAATAATACAATTAAGAGCAATAGAATAGCAGATTAGCTATTCAAAAGACAAGGCATTTTAGCTCAATGTCACAACTTCACTGTAGCCTTAGTTTTGGTTTTATACAATAGCTAGGTGATCGCCATGTTTGTTAATAAATTTACAGGTTTTACAATTGACTGCGAAGTTTTAATCGAGCTGGTAGGGATTAGTAACCAAATAAGTACATAAGGCATAAAGGCACTTTAGACACCTCAGGAGTCAAACAAAATGATGCACTTTTATGAATGCTATATGAAAGGACTGATTTACTTTGAGTTAGGTCCATTTATAAGAACGCACTTTGCAATCACTGTTAACTAGGTTACCCTTGCTCCTTTTGCATGAAAAATCTTTAGACTTTTATTTATTGAGTTTAAGCCTTACACAGAGGGTGAATTAGGATATAAATATGGTTGAAGTTCACAATCTATCGTTGTAAGTTTTATGCTTCAGCGTTTTATAAGATACCTGGATAGGTCTATTTCCCTCATAATGAATTATTGCTGACTGTGAAGCTATGTTATTAGTCTTATTTGTGAAATTTACGGGTGAATTGTTTGATTTTATGTCATATTTATTAAAGGTTTTAATTAACTAAACAATACATGTATACATACATACATACAAACCTGTGTAGGGTTAGAAATCTGCACATACTCTTATGATGTGCGCATTTTAAGGAGGATAAATAAATATACCAAATCTGGGTTATAGTGAGAAATGAACATTGTAATTTACAATAAATGGCTTGAGAGTTATGAAAATAGTTTAGTTGGTGTAACCCTACTATACATAGGGACTATCAGTCATTGGGAAGTGCAAGTGCCTAACAATTTCTATTTTGAAGAACTGTTATTTTAGGTATATGTGCAAGGGCAAAATGTGGTCACTCAAAGTGAAGGCATCCAATGGCTGGAGTGGGATGGTCTGTCGAACTATACCTTCTGCTGGAGCGAGAGGGAGCAACATTTGAATGATGTTAACAGAACAATGGTAAAATAGTGTTGATTGGGAACCCCTTAATATGTATGTATTTTTTTTTTTACGATGTTTTTGGGAAAACATGAGGCTTGCTGGACAGCTATAGCTGTCTTTAGACCAGACCTAAAAAGGCACTAGTGTATTATAGGTTACGGGAGCTAGGTCAGTTGTGTAGCTTGGAAACGTACTTAACATACAAAAGAGGTGCTTACAGATGTTAATTTTGTGAAAGTGTTTTTAGTCAGCAGTGGCATACTTCCATGATAAACTTACTACTAACCTATGCACCTTGGAAATGATGCACTTAACATACTGTAATGGTGCTTATAAAATAGTCATTTGGTAAAAGAATTTTTCAGTCAGAGATGACAGAGTGCCTCAATGAATATTCATCATACTAAGTTACAGAGCTTGCTTGCTTCATTTAGACCATTATCAAAGGTCCTCAGTCATACTCTTGCCTCGTTTTGTAATATTAGTTTTTTCATAGCGCCGCCTCTATTGTCAGGTTTGATTACATCTAATTCTCTCCATGTGACATATGCTTTACTGTGAGTTTTGGTCATGAAAGGCTCAACCATTTGTGCTTTCTTATTTTTGCATCTATTTTTTGACTTATGTTGAATAATCCTTTTCTTTATCCCCTGCTACATTTTCCCAATGTATACTAATCCACAGAGGAAGATGACGCTTTGTGTTCCAACTGTTAAAGTTATCATGAACTATTTTCGTGTTGCCTCTGAATTCATGTCCTTTTATACAGTGCCCACATATTGAACAATATTGAACAGTTCAACAGCAGTGGTGTCCTTGAATGGGTCATGGTACCAATGTACTCTTTAAAACTTTATTGGAATTCTGTTTGTTTTTATGCATCCATACTAAGGTGCTTTCAATGCTCTTTGGCTTTCTAGTGCAAAGATTGGTTGGGGCAATGGTGTGAATTGTAAATACTTTAGTTGTAAAGCAGTTATTGAGTATATTTTTTGACTAAAGCAGTTGTTTTCAATGTAACAAGGCATCCACCATGTATTAGACTTTAAAACAAGCACTGGTAAAGCCAATAGGCCTGGGATAGGCTGCCAGCCTTTGGGCTTTGGCAATTCTTGTTTAGTTCTGCCATCCTTTGTGCAAAATCTTATTGTTAGGGAGACAGCCAGGTCATCATCAATCTAAATAAAAGCATTAGCTAATGCCAAAAATATTGTCTTGGCTTAAAATAAAAACACACATTACCATAGTGGATGTTGACGTAGAAGGGGCTACTTTGTGTGTAGATGTGCTGCTTGTGAAAGGGCAGTGAGCTGTAACTCGAAATGAAATCAGCTAGTTGCAGAAGTGTGCTAACCCACTCCCCCATGATGCATGCTGCAGTGGCTGTAAGTGAAATGTGAATGACACACCAACAGTCTAATGGATGAAGTTTGGCAGATAATTCCTTTAAGTAACTATGGTATACACATAATTGTAGTAAAATCAAAAGGTCTTAGCTAACACCAGTCCTAAACAAGAATTGCCAAAGCTGAGAGGTCTGGCGTTGGTCTCCAGCCTTTTGACTTTAGCAATTCTTGTTTTATTCTGCCATAGTTTTTGCAAAACGCTATTGTTGGGAAAACTGCTGGGCACTCATCAATCCAAAAACATTAAGTAAAGGAAAAAAAGATTATTTTGGTCCAAAAATGCACATATTACCAAAGTAGTCCCTAGCACTAACTGTGACTACTATGTATGTGGATGTACTCCTTGTGAAAGGGAAGCATGTTGTAACTCACAGTGAAATTAGAAATTGGCTGAAGTGAGATGTGGGTGGAAGATAACTGTGAATGACACAACAACAGACGTATGAATGAAGTCTGGCTAAAAAAAACTAAAAGTAACTATGTCACACACATAAGTTTAGTAAATACAAAAGATAAAACTAACATCCAACCTTAAATAGCCAATCAATCAGGTGTTGGCTGCCCGCCTTTGTCGATGGTTTTTGTAATGTTTTTGTAAATCCTTATTACGAATAGTTAGAGACTTGAAAAAATAAACAGGCTTGAAAAACAGATAGAGAGACTCACAAAGACAGACAGAGAGGACAGACAGACAGACAGACAGACAGATAGATAGATAGATAGATAGATAGATAGATATCCTTGCAAAGGTAGACTGATAACTTTGCCGAGAAAAATCGATAACCTTGCCAAGAGAGATATATAACCTTGTCAAGATAGGTAGTTATAAATGCAGATAGATAGATAGATAGATAGTTAGACAGACAGACAAACAGACAGACAGACAGATAGGCAGGCAGGCAGGCTAGATAGATAGACTTGCAACGAAAAAAAGCAGTACACTCTGAAAAACATGCTAACCATTATATCTCACAGCTTTTTCACTAATATACACCAATTAATAATATACACCAATCAAAGCACTTAAATCAGCATCTGCGCTGCTGGTCAAAGTCCCAAAGTTAAAAACAAATCAGAATGGGAGGCCGAGATTTTTCAGTGATCACTGTAAAGGGCTTGAATGCTCTTCTCTTCTTCCTAAGAGCAGAAACCAGGTTGCTTTTCTCCCGAAAGGCTTTCAAGACCTATCTTTTTTAAAGACACTCTACCGCTGTTTCCACCTTTAGTATTAGCGCAAGAAAACCCCCAGATATATCCCCCGGATATAAAACTCAAATCAAATCAGAGAGAGATAGAGGGACAGACAGCGTAGATAGACAGGTTGTTAGATAGACAGATAGGTAGACAGACATGTACATAGATACAAAGACACATAGGTATATAGGCACACAGAGTGGTAGATAGACACTAGAAAAACATACAAGCAGGATGTACAGACAAAATTGGTTTAAAAATATAACGACATGCAAGAGCACTGAAAGCAAACTAGAAAGCCATACAAGCAGGAGATACAGATTACATTGGTTTACAAATATAACTGTAGCCCTCAATTAAAATACATACCAGCATGACATACAGGAGTGCAGTTAGAAATGCAATTTATTGTGTGCATACTAAAAGAATTACAACTTCATGAAGAACAGTTTTTAAATGGACCCAATTTGGTATGCTGTGAAACAGCAGCAGTCAGATAAGCATTGGCCACTCCGAAAGGAATTTACAACACCATTAGCAAGAGACAGGAACTGATAAAGCTGGAATATGCCCTGTGCTGAATATGGAAGAGCTCGCAGAACATCAGACTATAGATTAAAGGAAACACCAAAGTAATAAGGTGAAAACAAAATCACCGGCACTGGAAAGTACTACCCTGTGAGTGGATGTGCTCCTTGTGAAACAGCATAATGCATTCACTCAAAGTGATGTTATCCAGTGGCTGGAGTGGCAGGGGCGGCTCCTCCACTAGGGCGGAGGAGCGTCGCCCCTGTGCTTTCTCGCAGTGTGAGAAGCAGAATCATAAAATGGTAATAACTACCATTTTATGTTTCTGCTTCTAGCACTGCGAGAAAGCAGAACAGAAGGGTTTGGTTGTGGGTGGGCAGGGCTGCTCTGCGAGCAGGGGAGGAGTGGTGTGCCCACTCCTGAGGGCGCGATGACTGTTTGGTCAGCCCTCTGGGGCAGCCCAAACCAGTCATGCACACTCTGCCCTTTCTCCATGCAGGCTGCAATGCAGCCTACATGGAGAAAATGGCCTCCTCGCAAGCCCTTGGCTGGGCGGCGTACCCACCAATTACAACGCTGCCTGCAGCGTTGTGATTGGCTATGGGGAGGGGTGGGAGGCTGCCTGCTTCCTGCTGGAGGCAGGAGAGCAGGAGCAGGCACTGAGCAGGACTGGCACCGAGAAAACAAGGGACCCGGCCGGTGGACAGGTATGTTTTATCTTAATTATATTATTAACTCCCCCTCTCCCTCCTCCCCGCGCAACCTCCCGCCCCCCACCCGCGATTAATGCCAGCCGCGACTGTGAAGTGGGCTGATTCACTGACCCATGCAGTAGTAGTGGTCGGAAGCAAAATGTGAATGACACACAAATAGACCAATGGATGAAAACAGCTGGCTGAAAGCCCCTTTAACTAAGTATATTACACTTATATTATTTTCAAATCAAAATGTCTTGGCTAACACCAGACCGAAAATGTTCAAAGGCATGTCACATGCAGAGGATAAAAAAAAGTGGAGTGGATCCCAAAACTTTCCCAACCAGCATCTTAGCAGTAGGGAGCAGATTCCAGGAGCAGCTGTGGCATTACATTTGGGATATGACAACCACTTTATGCGAATGGGACCCCTTCTTTCGCCAATAGGATTACCTTTTGACCCATGTAGAAATTTAGCGCTCATCTCTATGCTGATCTCCAGAGGCTCTCAGTGTGACATGGGCATGGTGTGTGAGGCATCACAGGCAGGGGGTGACTGGAAAGCAAAGAATAGGGTTGTACGACTCAGATGGTGCCACATGCAGAAGGGGGTCGTATTTTCGGTAGCTTCCATTGTAGTACAAAGACTCTTTATTATCTATACATTGCAATGGAAGTTCTCCATATTTAATAGTTTTATAGAGTACACTTGCACCCAAGGGATATTATGGCACTTTTAATAAACGCACTAACAACTGGGAAAAAGTTAGCTTCAAAAACACACAAGGTAGGCAGAGCAAGAACTCACAGTAGAAGGATAGCAAGAATGAGTAGAGTACAACAAAGGCATGGCATGGAACAGGGCATCTCTTTGGTAATCGGCAGTGGAAAATGGAATCTGGGAGAAATACGCATCAATTTAGGTAAATATGGTTAGATTTGAGATATTTCAAGAATGATAAAGCTGCATTTGAAAAGGACGGTTTCTATGCATGGACAGTTTAGAAAAAGGACCTTCCAGCTGACTTATGCCATTCCTTTGTACTCCTGGCATTCTTTTGCTGTCGATTCCTTTTCTGTGACTTTTCTTTTCCCTCCTGACATAGTAAAGAACTTGGAGAGGTAATTAGGTTATTTTTAGGTGCAAGGTTTTATTAGTGCGAGAGCTAAATGTGAAACCAATTCTTGCAAGATTAGGAAGCTAGTGTAAATCTTGTTGGTGAACTCACACACGTAATACACCAATAAAAGTGGGCAGAGGGCAATGAAACTGAAGTAGTCCTCCGACCAGAGCCAAACTTTGAATGCCACCTTATTCAAGTAAATTGCTGGATGGAGCTGATGCAACAAATCAATGGCTCGATGAGGTTTACCCATTACTACTCTGTATTTTTCATATTCAGAAGAAAAGCTCGGGCTAACCACACGAAAATAGGGAGACACCTACAAGAATTCCAATGCCGAAGCCAAAAAAACAAAACATCACCAATACAACAAGGCGTCCACGTCAAAGAAGTAGCCTTGGGTGCTCTTGGTGGTGTCCTCGGTGACATAGTAACCCGTTACCGGTGTCTGTGTTGGAGGGAGGACAAGGAGGGGGGTGGAGGAGAATGATTTGAGGACACATCCAACTTATACTTCAGAGTCCATTTGACCAACTGGGATTTATGCTGGGTATAATGATTGGCTAAAATGGCAGTACACTTTAGGTAACAATTGCATGCTTGTAGGGGTGCAGTGGCCTGTATCATGGAAACAGCTATTCGATGTCAAGATTTTCCTATGACATTGTGGAAGTAGAGAAAAATGTACTAGGGCAGGAACCAGATTGTGCACTCTGTTCCAAGAATAATGTATGTGTAAGTTTAAAAGAAAGCAAGGATGGGGAGAGAAGGACCTATTGCGAAGAAGATCTAGTCCAGACCTTTGCAAGCGTTTCAAGGCATGCATTGTTTGTTTTACTGATAATCAAGTGCTAGGCTCTGAGAAATGCATAGACACCTCTTCAACCTTGTATTTTTTACCTCTAATTTGTGTGTACTTTGACAGATTACTAACTGGTCATAAACCTCTCTATATATACGTGTAGTGTCATCAGCCAACTTCCTTGCAAGCTGTCCTTCTGTGGACAGTCGACCCCATGCAATTGCTCAAAAATAAAAGTGTCTCCTGGCAAATCTGCTGTCTACTGCAACAGGACAGCCCCTCCCTGACTTTGACATTCCACATTAAAGGTAAGAGACCTGATAAATCTCTATGTCAATAATCTAAGGTATGGTGCCCTGCTGTATTGGCTCTCTTTTTGAGCTAACACTACTCGAACAGTGTAGTGACAGGCTTGCCAGAATGCACTGGGAAGATATGGGACATATGAATAATGTTTATTACACGGCGGTCAGCATGAATTGTGGGCCTCATTTACAAAATTTTGCCATAAGCAGTAGCAGCTGGGTGGAAACGTGGGTGGCGGGGCTGGGGGGGGGGAGGCGGGGAGACAAAAAATAAAATAAAAAACCACTTACCTTTTGCCGGCCACCGTCTCTCCCCTTCGGTCCCTTCACACGCGCCTTCTCCTCTGCTTCGGTAGCGGAAGGAAGCAGGAAGCACACAGACCCCCTACCCCAAGACAATCACAATGCTGCAATGCAGTGGTTCGTCGCTCAGACTGGGAATGGGAGGCTGGGCGTGTTTCTCACCAGGCTGTGAATTACAGCCTGGTGGTAAACATGCAAAGTGAGCATGACTGTTTGGCTGGCCCAAGAGGGCTGGCCAAGCCGTCATGCGCACTTGGAGTGTGCAAACCACTCCTCCCCCTGTAACCCCAGTGGCGCCCTGCCCTAATACAGCCTGTAGTGAAAAATAAAATGATAATAACAAGGTTATTATCATATTAATTTTCTGCTGCACTGCTCTGAAAGCAGTGGGTCAAAGCTCCTCTGCTTTAGCGGAGAAACCGCCACTGGCCGTAGGGCAGTAATACAAGCCTTTCTGCTGCGCTGCCCTTTGGCAAAAGGCCGGAATGCGCTGCATCTATCAGATAAAAAAAAAATATGATATCAATTCCTCCTTACCAATCTTTGTTTATATAGATACTGTCTCATACCCAGGTAAGAGGAGGGTCATTTGGGTATACCCCATATATATATACTTGCATCTATCAGATACGGCACATTCCTGTCCTCTTTCCCTGCGCTGGCACTCAATTGGCTGCCATGCACATATGCAGGCATACTTGCACCATGGTTCAAGGGTGTCTGCGTTGTGGTTCCTTCCTGCACAAAAACAATTAATGGAGGTGATATCCTCCTTCTGTGTGTGATGCTGAATACAGCACGCATAGAGGAAAAAATGAGGAGAAATAAAGTTATTTCTCCTCGTTGCGCCTCCCCTGGGGAGGCGTAGACTTTTGACGCGTTCCCAGGTTTACATAACGTTGTAAATCTGGGAATGTGTCAAATGCCATGGGTGTTACATGGGGATACCCACAGTAACTCGCATGGCACGCCTCTCCATGACAGTGTGAGGCAACCAGCAACTTGCGCTGCATTGCCTTTGCAAACACCATATCTACAAGGCCATGAAAAGTCACACAGGGTGGCTTTGCCTTGCCTTGTAGATATGGCACTGCAATGTGCGCTGCCGGAGCGTCAAATAAGTGACGTTCCAGTGGTACAGGGGCCTTGTAAATGAGGGCCTGTGTGTTTTGCACGGGAAGGGTGTGTGTGTGTGTCATGAACATCGAGTCACCAAAGTGCCATGGGTAGTGGAAATGTCATCATATTGCCTTTGATATCTTCCAGGCAGTGATGCCATGTGACCTTTGACGCTGGTGATGTCACAGGAGGTACATCACTAAAGGTATAAATTCTACAATTAGTGCAACATTAATAAAATAGATATACCATTCATACCTTTATCATTTCATCCCATTTGTCTTCCATTCCCCATCTCTACCTCTCACAGCTCAGCTTCAGGATCCCTCTCACCTCCATAGCTGCTATCTTCTTATCGCATTCCTTCCCCATCTTCCAATACCCTTCAACTTTTCATGTCATACTCATCACTTTAACAGTTTTTCTATATCACCTGTGAAGTGTTCTCTTCTCCCAGTTCACCTCTTAACCACAATTTTAGAACCAACTATCTCTCTTATTCTTACAGTTTTATTACCTGTTCCCTCCCACTACCAATTCTCATTACTATTGTTCATATATTTCCCATCATATCTCACTCTTATTCTCTCACCTCTGAATCAGACAGGTTCTCTCTTTTCTTTCTCCGCACACCCTTCGCTCTAATTTGGGTTCAGAATTTGTATCCTACTTCCAACTTCATTCCTCTAATCTGCTCTAATTTCTCACTTCATATTTCACTTTCACCTAGGTTTTTCCCTTTTCCCCTCCCAACTCCACCTCTCTCATTATCGTCTCCTGCTCTGTTGGACCATCTGTCTTTAGTTCTCTCCATTCGCTCCTATATAATCTTCACCCTTATCTTCGACAACTAATTGTAGCTATCTCTTGATTCGCCCTCTCTCTAATCATCTGCTATTCCTCCCCCACCATCCCACCTCCCTCAAACATTCTCTGTCAGATGTATGACTAACCAACTCATACATTTACGACACATGCCTTCACCATGCATCCATTACCATGCATTGCCTTTACAACACAAGCCTTTACCATACATATGCCTTTACCATACATGCCTTTACAATTCAAGGTAAGCATATACAAGGTAAGTGAAATCCCTATATACATGTGTGTATGTGTATGTGTATGTGTGTATATGTATATATGTATGTATGTATATATATATATATATATATATATCAAATAACTGCAACAGTTCAACGCGCTCTCAGGAAAGCAGAACTCCGAAACAATGAGGTTCCACAGTGTTTATTCCACAACGCGTTTCGATTTCCACCGAAATCTTGATCACGTGAAACGTGCAACATAAACCAAGGACTTAAATAGCCTGAAAGTAAACGTGGAGAACGCAATAGAAAAGGGGACGACACTATAGATAATGGCGGACATGTTGGAGTGGTGGCTTGAACAAACACAAAATGTTAAGTATTGCGACACAAATGCACTGGGATACCATTTTTGCAGCTCATACATGACACAAAATAAATGCAAAATACACATTAATAATACGAAATCATACATAAATCTTGTTGCCGGCAGTGTGTTCGATAGGCAATGAAACTTTATCAAAATCCTAAGACTCACGCTCTTGGCAAAAACACAGAAATTATATTGTACATGAGCAATGAGCAAATAGATACTCACTGTATCCTGTATGGGGCACTACAAGGTCGCATCAGGTACAGTGTATGCAGAAGCATTCGAGAAAAACATACTGATACTCGGCAAGTGCCTACAAGTATATTGTCACAAAACTAAAAGAGACACTGCAAAAGGACATCATGACGACTGAATGTCTCACTGTATAAACAAGAGTCAGAGGTGTGAGATAACATTGTATCATGTTGATATGTTAAATAAGTAACCTCATCTTCAGTAAACTCCCCTCGTGATGTAGAAAATAATACTGTCCCACATCATTATCCTGTACCCTGTCGTTGGTAAACTCTACCGTACCATGGGCAAGTGCCCCTAGCCCTACAGGTGCAGGTACAGGCCACATGATAGTAAAAATTGAATAAAAATAAAAAAAGTAAATGCCCCACAGAAAAATAGAATCAGAGTCCAATGTCGAGCAAGTGTCACTAAGCCAATCAATAAGAAATGTCCATGCCACACAGAGGTCCCATGTTGAGTACATGAGGAGACAGAGCCCTGTCTCTCTAGATTCCACTTACTTGTATACAGGTCATAGCCAATGATACGTGCCGATGTGCAAATGGGGAAAAGGGTAGGCGGCCCGTGCAGGTGAATACAGGTGAGTGGGCCCCTTCCTTTCCTCCTAAAAAAGAAACAAAAGAACAGGAAAGTGGTTTACAAAAGAGAGAACACTTGCTACCTACACCAACTGAAAGGAAATATATATATTACATGAAATAAACTAATATCATGAACTGCTGTTCTAATGCATAGAAGGAGGAGGAAATACAAACATGTATATAAAAGAATGTATAAAAAGAGAGAAAAGAGAGATTAACTATTGTGGTATAATCCCTCCTACATCGAAAAGCACAAGCAATGTATATTTAAAAACAAAAGAAACAGATATGAGATAAAGGGTACACCGAGAGCAAGTAATGAAAATATATCAGACATACACATCATCGAGATCCAAGATAGAGGAACTAAGGATAAAAACTAATGATCCTTGAGATGTATGGCAAGCTCCTCATCCTGGTTCAATCCCCCAGGAGTCTTGGTCTGAAAGTTTATAATGTGTTTGGACTCCCTCTGTCTAAGAGTGAGAACCCTGTTACCACCCCGGGAGTGCCTATCAACCTGTTCGAGGATAAAGAAACTCAAACTAGATGAATTGGAAAAATGCTTGTCTTGAAAATGGCGTGCTACAGGATATATTTGGTCTAGGTTTGTAATAGCTCTGCTGTGTTCCAATATGCGTTTTTTTTCCATGAGTGTAGTACTGCCAATATACCATAGTTTGCATGTGCATTCTATGGCATATATGACGAAGGTCGAGCTGCAGGTAAGGAATTGCGATATCTCCTTCTTAACCCCATTATAATCTACATGATTACAAAATTTACTGTTTTTACAGGCCTTACAGTGACCACAGGGGAAGAAACCTATGAGGCCGTGCATGTTTCTATTAGAGTAGATGGTAATGTCACTGTGTACTAACAGGTCCCTGACACTCCTGCCTCTCCTATAGGTTATGTTGGGTCTGTTGTGTTTTCAGTATATCCCAGTTTTTAGTCAGGATCCGCTTGATATCTTTGGAGTCCGAGCTGTAAGTCATGATAACCCTAGTATTCTCAACATCAGTGTCAATAGGTGAAATGGGTGCATCCGCGATAGTCTGTGTTCTGTCAATGACATCAGCTCTCTCCCTGGCCTTCTTGAGGACCCAAAATGGGTATCCTCTTTCCTTGAAGCGCTCAATAATGACATCCCTTTCTAGTTGATAGGCCTCTTCAGTGTTACAGTTTCTTTTTGCCCTCAGTAGCTCGCCATAGGGGATGCTCCATTTCAGAGCCTCCGGGTGACTACTGAGGGCATGAAGGACACTGTTGCCTGCTGTCGATTTCCTAAACAGGGCAGTATGGACCTGGTTGTGTTTGATTTCCAGACTAACATCCAAATATTCAGTTCTGTTCTTACTGATGTTACCACTAAGTAAAATGTTGCGGTCATTATCATTGAGTTTGTCAATGAACAGTCTCCAAGAGGATACCCATTTTGGGTGGTCACTGTAAGGCCTGTAAAAACAGTAAATTTTGCAATCATGTAGATTATAATGGGGTTAAGAAGGAGATATCGCAATTCCTTACCTGCAGCTCGACCTTCGTCAGATATGCCATAGAATGCACATGCAAACTATGGTATATTGGCAGTACTACACTCATGGCAAAAACGCATATTGGAACACAGCAGAGCTATTACAAACCTAGACCAAAAATATCCTGTAGCACGCCATTTTCAAGACAAGCATTTTTCCAATTCATCTAGTTTGAGTTTCTTTATCCTCGAACAGGTTGATAGGCACTCCGGGGTGGTAACAGGGTTCTCACTCTTAGACAGAGGGAGTCCAAACACATTATAAACTTTCAGACCAAGACTCCTGGGGATTGAACCAGGATGAGGAGCTTGCCATACATCTCAAGGATCATTAGTTTTTATCCTTAGTTCCTCTATCTTGGATCTCGATGATGTGTATGTCTGATATATTTTCATTACTTGCTCTCGGTGTACCCTTTATCTCATATCTGTTTCTTTCGTTTTTAAATATACATTGCTTGTGCTTTTCGATGTAATAGGGATTATACCACAATAGTTAATCTCTCTTTTCTCTCTTTTTATACATTCTTTTATATACATGTTTGTATTTCCTCCTCCTTCTGTGCATTAGAACAGCAGTTCATGATATTAGTTTATTTCATGTAATATATATATTTCCTTTCAGTTGGTGTAGGTAGCAAGTGTTCTCTCTTTTGTAAACCACTTTCCTGTTCTTTTGTTTCTTTTTTAGGAGGAAAGGAAGGGGCCCACTCACCTGTATTCACCTGCACGGGCCGCCTACCCTTTTCCCCATTTGCACATCGGCACGTATCATTGGCTATGACCTGTATACAAGTACGTGGAATCTAGAGAGACAGGGCTCTGTCTCCTCATGTACTCAACATGGGACCTCTGTGTGGTATGGACATTTCTTATTGATTGGCTTAGTGACACTTGCTCGACATTGGACTCTGATTCTATTTTTCTGTGGGGCATTTACTTTTTTATTTTTATTCAATTTTTACTATCATGTGGCCTGTACCTGCACCTGTAGGGCTAGGGGCACTTGCCCATGGTAGGGTAGAGTTTACCAACGACAGGGTACAGGATAATGATGTGGGACAGTATTATTTTCTACATCACGAGGGGAGTTTACTCAAGATGAGGTTACTTATTTAACATATCAACATGATACAATGTTATCTCACACCTCTGACTCTTGTTTATACAGTGAGACATTCAGTCGTCATGATGTCCTTTTGCAGTGTCTCTTTTAGTTTTGTGACAATATACTTGTAGGCACTTGCCGAGTATCAGTATGTTTTTCTCGGATGCTTTTGCATACACTGTACCTGATGCGACCTTGTAGTGCCCCATACAGGATACAGTGAGTATCTATTTGCTCATTGCTCATGTACAATATAATTTCTGTGTTTTTGACAAGAGCGTGAGTCTTAGGATTTCGATAAAGTTTCATTGCCTATCGAACACACTGCCGGCAACAAGATTTATGTATGATTTCGTATTATTAATGTGTATTTTGCATTTATTTTGTGTCATGTATGAGCTGCAAAAATGGTATCCCAGTGCATTTGTGTCGCAATACTTAACATTTTGTGTTTGTTCAAGCCACCACTCCAACATGTCCGCCATTATCTATAGTGTGGTCCCCTTTTCTATTGCGTTCTCCACGTTTACTTTCAGGCTATTTAAGTCCTTGGTTTATGTTGCACGTTTCACGTGATCAAGATTTCGGTGGAAATCGAAACGCGTTGTGGAATAAACACTGTGGAACCTCATTGTTTCGGAGTTCTGCTTTCCTGAGAGCGCGTTGAACTGTTGCAGTTATTTGGTATTATATGACCGGTGTGCTCCGCCGGCGTACGCACCACTCTCCAGGGGTCCCCGACAGTCCGGAAGGAGCTCTTTTTGTGTGTGTATATATATATATATATATATATATATATATATATATATATATATATATATTACCTACTGGCGGTCGTCAGTAGGTAGTTAAAGTTAGGACCTAGTTTCCATAGGAAAAGCATTTTTGATTTGCCTATAACTTTGCCATTGTTTCACCAATCTTCATGAAATTTTCCCAAAAAAGTGTCAAAGTAGGTTCTGTGTGTCATGGAAAGATTGGGGGTGATCCGTGCAGTGAGAACCAAGAAATTGGGGCACAAAATAAGGGTGCGCTCGTAATGATGTTAATTCCCATAGGAACGCATTGTCGAACCTACAGCCTGAACTGCTGGATGAAATTACACCACATTTGACAGAAAGGTAGATTTTGTATCACCAACAACCCCTCCTGTTACCTCCAGTAAGTCCCACACAGCGGCATTGCTAAGAAGTCTTTGGAGGCCACACCCCTTTCTCCAGCACTCTGCATTCGCGGCTCTTGGTGCACTAATGGTTGGGGGATGAAGTCCAATTTACTCCTGATGGGCCTTGAGGGCCAAGAAGCCCTCCTGGTACTACACAGCGGAATTCCTGAGAGCTGGTCGGAGTCCCCGCCCCCTTTCTCCACCACTTTGCAAACGTGACAACTACTTTAAAAATCATAGAAATTCACTGAGAACACCAAAGGTTACAGGGACGTTATAGTTAGGAATTAGCATTTAAAAACCTTAGAAATTCACTGAGAAAACCAAAGGTTACAGGGACGTTATAGCTAGGAAATATTTTTTTTTTTTTAAAACCTTAGAAATTCACTGACAAAAAACCAAAGGTTACAGGGGCGTTATAGTTAAGCTGACATTTCACTCGTACAATACCAGAGAAATTCAGCAGTTATAGTTATTTGAGCTAACTATAACTCGCACCCCCGCAATGCACTGCTTATGACCTCACATATTACATCACTCATAACATGGTCAGTGACATCACTGATGACATCTCAAATTACATCACTGATGACATCTCAAATTACATCACTGATGACATCATCCACAAAATCTCTGACGCACCCACTCACGCCCCATATAAACTTTCATACATCCACTCTAACTTCCACACTACCCTTCTCAAAACCATTGACACACCCATATCTGTACTTACACACCCACTCACTGATTCATAGGACTACACACACATCCACTCAGTCACCCATACAGCCACACACCAAATCACTCACTAATACAGCCACTGATACATACACTCATATACCCATACAGCCACTCACACACTGTCAGTCACCCATAGAGCTATTTACACACCTACTCACTCACCCATAAAGTCAATCAAACAGCCACTTACTCACCTATACAGTTATACACACACCCACTCACTTATTCATACAGATACTAACACACACTCACATATACAGTCACTGACACAAGCACACACTCACCCATATGGCCACTCTTGCAATCACTCAGTCACACATACAGTCACTCATATTCTCAAACACTCACCTATACTGCTTTTCACATATGCAGTTACTCACCCATATACCACTGACACATCCATTCACTCACTGTCACATCCATAAACACACTCAGTCACCCATACAGCCCCTCACAGATGCACTTACTAACCCATACAGCCACTGACTCACCCACTCACTCATCCATGCAGGCAGTCACACATCTCCTCACCCACCCACACAGACACTCACACAGGTACTCAGACAACCAATCAATCACCCATACAGCCACTCACATACCCAATCACCAACCCATACAGTCACTTAGACCCACTCACTCATCCATGCAGGCAGTCACATACTTCCTCACCCACCCACACAGACACTCATACAGGTACTCAGACAACCAATCAATCACCCATACAGCCACTCACATACCCAATCACCAACCCATACAGCCAATTAGACACCAACTGACAGACTGATACAGACATTCTCACAACCTAGTCACTCCCCC
This sequence comes from Calotriton arnoldi, assembly GCA_963921515.1. Classification (NCBI taxonomy): domain Eukaryota; kingdom Metazoa; phylum Chordata; class Amphibia; order Caudata; family Salamandridae; genus Calotriton; species Calotriton arnoldi. The sequence goes on from CAWUFW010004763.1 coordinate 1,016,783, forward strand.
ATCCATTCACTGAGACATTTAATCCCTCACTTATACAGTCAGTCACGCACCCACTGAATCATCCATACAGGCACTTACACACCCTCTGATTCACCAATTCACCTTGGTATATATATTTAACATAATACACACAAAAGAAGGGGTGAGGGTACGGACTCACCTACCCCGAACCCCCTGTAAACACTTTATGCACCAAAAGGAGTAGGGAGTAATAAAATATGTAACGTAATGGCACATACAATCTGTTCTAATACTGCCCTCACTCACACAAATGTGTGACATGCTTCATCATTGGGCTGCTACAAAAAACACCCCGGCGTAGCCACGCCTGGGGTGGAGCAATAGGGTAGGGGAAGACAATACAACACAAAGAAAGACACAAATAAATTCTAAAGTGACTGGGAACGACGGTAGTGAAAGTGCAGTCAAGTGAATTAAAACTAGCTCGGAAGTGTCGCTGTGCCTAAAGTTTTAATCCTGGATCTTCCGGCCAGAATAAAAAGTGCAAAGGATGGTGGTGAATGGGAGATTCTATGTGCTCCTAACACCCCTCCTTAACTGCGAAGTGGTCAACATGTTTCGGCCGTCAGTGTATGCCCCTCGTATCGGGTCACGCCGGCCTTCCTCAGGACTCTACCTTTCCCAGTAAGTTCTCCCTCACCTCCAATTGAGATGAGAGAAAATTAAAAGTCAGTTACTTACGTATTGAGGAATTTTCACCAAAGGTTCATGTAGTTACTAGGGAACCGACAAAAGAAACAAAACAAGAACAGATAGCCCATCAGGAATAGTAATCTCCTAAGGGTCAACACTATATCGTATTAAAAATCAATACAATCCACAGTACCAACCATAGTGTCATTCATACTGCAAGGAATGACTATTATGTCTATCCCATCTTTACTTGTGCCAACGTAAATAGATAAAATCAGTGATCATATCCATAATTAGAAATATCTATATGACCATAAACATAATTAATTATATGTATGTATATAATTTTTCATTTTTACATGTTTATTTGTTTTACCAGCATTATAAACCAACAGGCATCCAACCACAAAATCAATATCGCTGACCAGAAGGGGTCCGGTGTGTATCTTTACTCACCGAGTTTACCCTACAGTCAAATTTGAAATGGCGGCTGGCAAGGGGAGACCCCCTGTGGTCACACTCTCCAAGAAGGAAATAAAAACATTTGAAATCATTACAATCAAAATAGGACTTATATCGCAAGACTTATCTCTATATCTAATACTTCCTGGCAATTTAACGGAATCAAGATTACGTCAGTCGGGGTAATTTCAATTGTACAATTGGTGTATAATAGTGGATGGTGATAAATACTAATCCCCAGGTAGCCAAACGCTGGTGATATTATGGGACAGCTTCCATCTGCATATCATCAGTATGAAAAGCGGGGAGGAAGAACAAGAACCAACCCAGGATCCATCGTATCATACTTTCCTCCTTCCTCACATTCAGCCATGTTATAGTGAAATGTCAGTGAAGTGCCTCTCCCCTTTTAGTCTTAAATAGACACTGTATTCACCCGTCAATCACCACCTGAGGTAGATGAAATTCGCCCCACATGTATCAGCCCGTTGGACTCATACATACACACACAAACATAACCGGATCCCTCCTTACTACATCAAGGGTGGTTCTCCGCCAACATTGCTCGTCCCCGTCCGCCGTGTAGAGTGGCAGCGGAGTTGAACGTACATTGTTTTATCCCTCTCGAGCGGAAGTTACCAATTCCGGTCACATGATGTACGTCATCTACGTACTCCCACGTCCCTTACGACCCTGTCTCAGCGTATCATCTAGACCGCTCACCTGCCATTTTAATTTATTCCGTGTATGGTGCTCGTCATCCCCCGCGCAACGTGCGCGTGGTGACGTCGCCCATCACAGTATCTATGCGTGTAGGGGATGTTTCCACAGAATTATCATACGGAACGGGTAATCATCCTCAAATTGAATATTTTCTAAGGATTAACTAATTAGCTAATATTTGGGAGCAAATCAATCCCATAATTCAAAAGGACAAGAAGACAGGATACTGCCTCAGGGTTAAGGACTTGATTGAATTTAAAAACACACCTCGATTAGAATCAAAATCGACCATAATACGGGGCCATTAGGTGGATAGATCCTTGGATACCAGGATATAGTTCTTCTAGAAGGATATTGTGAATAACCACAGGACAGAGAAAGTTGACATATTAAAAATTGGCACTGATTATTAGCGATTAAGAGCATTCCAAGGAATATCGTCGTTAAGCCCTACTTCATGGCTCCGCAAGCGGTACACCCATTTTTGTTCCCTCAGAAGCAAGGCTCTAGTCTTATCCCCTGTATAGCCAACAACTCTCAATTTCTCTATAATAGTCCATGTTAGCTCTTCAACAGTATGATTTTGTTCCAAGTAATGTGCCGTAAGTTTAGTGTTAGACTTCATACACCTTATAGTACTCCGATGTTCCATGATGCGTGTCTTAACCTTCCGGTTGGTCATACCTACATACCGCATCTGACATGGACAGGTAATCAAGTATATAACACCCTCTGAGTTGCAATTCGTCTGCGTCCTTTGTTCCCAGGGATAAGTGAGGCCAACATCAATAGATTTCGTATTATTCGTGAGATGGCAAACACTGCAACTTCCACACCTAGAATGACCCCGTACTGGAGGCAACTGACCTGTAGTTGATAATTTACTTGATGGAGAAGGAGTAGGTCTGGTGTGTACTAACATGTCTTTCAGATTGGCACTCCGTTTATAAGAGAATAGAGGTTTCTCAATTTTCATTCCATTAGTGTTAAGTATTCTCCAGTGTTTCAGTATTACTCGTCTGATTTGATGAGACGCCGTATTAAAGGTAGTAACACATACTGGTTTGTCCACATTGGGTCTCGTTGCTATCTCCAGGAGATTCTCTCTGTTAGTATTAGTAGCTCTCTTCCTAGCTTTCTTAATTGTGCGTTCTGGATACCCCCTCTGGGAAAGTTTCTTAGAGAGGGCAGTGGCTTCTTCTTTGAAGCAAGATTTCTCTGTGCAATTCCGTCTCAGACGAAAGAATTGGCCCACTGGCAGGTTTTCTCTAAGAGACTTCGGATGGAAACTTGAAAAAGAAAGTAAGGCATTCTTATCGGTGGGTTTATGATAGACTTTTGTATGTAGTTTTCCTCCCTTCGGTACAATCATTAGATCCAGGAAAGGTAATCCTGTCTTCGTAACCATGGATGTGAAATGAAGTAAAGGGTTTCTCTGATTCAACCAATCCAGGAATAGGGTTACTGATGGTTCATCACCCTTCCATATAAGAAGCACATCATCGATATACCTCCGCCATACCTTGATATTCTCTCTCTACGGGCAGGCCGGGTCAAAGATCACTGTTTTCTCAAAGTCACCCACATACAGACCCGCTAGGCTTGGGGCGAAGGTACTGCCCATCGAAGTCCCATGGGTCTGTAGAAAGAGGGTACCCTCGAACTCAAAAAAATTCCTGGTTAGTGCTATCTCAGCTAGGTTTAGTATAAAGGCCTGTGGTGTTTGATACTGCCAATTTTCTGCAAATAAAATATCCTCCAGAACCCTGAGGGTTTCTCTCTGTGGTATGTTGGTATACAATGCCTCTATATCAAGACCTATGAGAAATTCGCTGCGAGGGTCGAAATCCAAATCTTTCAGATGATTCAAAATGTCCAAAGTATCCTGCAGATATGCTGGCAACTTCTGGACCAAAGGTTTGAGAAAAAAATCGCAAAATTGCGACAGCGGCTCCAATAGGGATCCAATACCCGACACAATTGGCCTTCCCGGAGGTGGCCGGGCAGATTTATGTATTTTGGGAAGAACATAAAAGTATGGTACTCTCGGTTGGTTCTTGATAAGATATTCTGCCTCATGTTTGGAAATCCAATTATTCACTGCTCCCTCCTCCACCAGGGTGGTAATTTCTTTAGTAATGTCGGGCGTGGGATCTGCTCCAAGTCTTTGGTAGTTTCTGTCATCCGATAGTAAACGTAGACATTCATTGTCATACGTGGTCTTATCCAAAACCACTATCGCTCCTCCCTTGTCCGCTGGTTTCAGAATAATGGTCGGATTGTCCTGAAGTTCCTTCATAGCCGCCTTCTCAATATTAGTCATATTGGAAAAAGAGCGTCCATCCTTGGTCCGTAAGTTCTCCAAATCATGAACCACAGCATGTTCAAAAGTGCCTATCTCCTGTGGGAGGTTAGACAGCTGTGGTGTAAAGGTAGATTTAGGACGCAGGGTTGTGTCCCCTCTTGCCAAATTCCCATCCTCCCTGTTCTCAAAGAAAACTCTGAGGCGGATACTTCTGAAAAAGGTTGCCAGCTCTTGACGTAATTGGAAATGGTCTAGGTAGTTCGTGGGGACAAAACCCAGGCCTTTGTTTAGAAGATTCTCCTGAGTCTTAGTGAGGGTTATTGATGAGAGGTTAACCACTAGAGATGTTCCCTGCTTGTTCCCGGTTGTATGCTCTGGGCCATGCTCCTGGTCACCCGTTGGTTCAATTCCTGGTCCTGGTCGTCCCAGGTCACCCTCTGTTGCCCTCTCTGTTTGCCTCTGCCCGTGTTCCTGCCTCTCCCTAAAAAAGGCATTTGTGGTTGTTGAAATTGACCTGTTTGAAAATGGGGGTTCTGAAAACCTGGATGTTGCGGGAAACCCATCATTGGCCAGTTATAGCCCTGATTAGGATAGTTCTGAAAGGGATTAGGAAAGAAAGGTTTCGGTCCCCTTTGATATCCCCGACCTCTCCCTCTCCTACGTTGTGGAAAATCATAGTAGTATATATTTAACACTCATAAACTTTTTGAAAACACTGAGAGTCACTGGATGATGGCATCAATGATGCCATCAGTGATGTCATTTGAGATGTCATCAGTGATGTCACTGACCATGTCATGAGTGATGTAATATGTGAGGTCATAAGCAGTGCATTGTGTGGGCACAAGTTATAGTTAGTTCAGATATATATATATATATATATATATACATATATATATATATATTTATATATATATATTCACTGAAAAAAACCATAGGTTTCAGAGACGTTATAGTTAGAAATTAGCATTTAAAAAACCTTTGAAATTCACTGAAAAAACCATAGGTTTCAGGGACGTTATAGTTAGAAATTAGCATTTAAAAAACCATAGAAATTCACTGAAAAAACCACAGGTTTCAGGGACGTTATAGTTAGTTGGACATTTCACTCGTATAAAACCAGAGAAATTCGGCCGTTATAGTTAGTTGAGGTAACTATAATTTGCGCCCCCGCAATGCACTGCTGATGACGTCACATATTACATCACTCATGACATGGTCAGTGGCATCACTGATGACATCACTGATGACATCTCAAATGACATCACTGATGACATCACTGATGACATCATCCAGTGTCTATGTGTTTCTGTAAAGTTTAAATATGTTTTATATATATATGCCAAGGTGTATTGAAGAATGAGTGGGTGTATGAGTGTCTCTATGGATGATTTAGTAGGTGCGTGACTGACTGTATAAGTGAGTGATTAAACGTGTCTTACTGAATGCATGAGTTAGTGACTAAACTGTGTGAATGTCTGTATTAGCCTGTCAGTTGGTGTGTAAGTGGCTGCATGGGTTGGTGAGTAGCTACATGAGTGTCTATATGGGTTATTGATTGGTTGTCTGCTTATCTGTATGGGTGCCTGAGTGTCTGTGTGGGTGGGTGGGGGTGTGTGACTTTGTGCATAGATGTGTGAGTGGGTGATTCACTGGGTGTATGGGTTCAAGAGTACGTCTGAGAAGGGCTGTATGGGTGGGTGAGTGTGTGTATGGGTGTGTTGGTGAGTGTTTAGATGTCTCAGTGGTACATGTGTGAGTAACTACATATGTGAAAGGCAGTATATGTGAGTGTTGGACTATATAAATGACTATATGTGAGAGCGAGTGATTGTGAGAGTGGCTGTATGGATGAGTGTGTGTATCAGTGATTGTATCAGAGAGTAAGTATGTGTTAGTATCTGTATGAATAAGTGAGGTGGTGTGTGTATAACTGTATAGGTGAGGAAATGGGAGTGTGATTGATTCTTTGGGTGACTGACTAGGTGTGTGAGTAATACTATGGATGAGTGGAGGTGTGTGAGTGTCTGTATAGGTGTATGAATGCATATGATAGTGTTGTATTGATGAGTGACTGCATGTATGCGTTACTGTATGGGTGAATGAGTAGATGTGTGTGTAGACCTAGGAATCAGTGAGTGGGTATGTAGTAACTAGTATTGGTGTGTCTTTGGTTTCAAAAATGGTAGTCTGCATTTTAGAGTGGGTATATCAAAGGTTATATTAGGGTGTGAGGAGATGCATCATATTATCATGTGGATGATGTCATCAGTGATGTCATCAGTGATGTCATTTGAGATGTCATCAGTGATGTCATCAGTGATGTCACTGACCATGTCATGAGTGATGTAATATGTGACGTCATCAGCAGTGCATTGCGGGGGTGCAAGTTATAGTTACCTCAACTAACTATAACGGCTGAATTTCTCTGGTTTTGTACGAGTGAAATGTCCAACTAACTATAACGTCCCTGAAACCTGTGTTTTTTTCAGTGAATTTCTATGGTTTTTTTAATGCTAATTTCTAACTATAACGTCCCTGAAACCTATGGTTTTTTCAGTGAATTTCGAAGGTTTTTTGAAATGCTAATTTCTAACTATAACGTCCCTGAAACCTATGGTTTTTTCAGTGAATTTCAAAGGTTTTTTAAATGCTAATTTCTAACAATAACGTCCCTGAAACCTATGGTTTTTTCAGTGAATTTCAAAGGTTTTTTTAAATTATAATTTCTAACTATGCCTACATAGGTAGGACATATGCAGAAAGAGGAAGAAAGGCGCAGAAAGAAGCAAGAGAAATGCAGAAAGAGGCAACAGAAGTCCAGAAAGACAAAGAAAGGTGCAGAAAGAAGCAAGAGATATGCAGAAAGAACCAACAGAGGTGCACAAAGAGGCATTGTTGCAAAGTCATCCTGTGCCCCCAACTTTTTGCTGACGGGTACTGATGGTAACTGACTCTGACTAACCAGGCCTGGAGCCAGTGCTATGCTAAAAGACACTTATAATACAGTGAAAACACCTACATACACTAGGGTACACAATGGGTTGGGGTACCCCTGTGATTGGCATGACCTCCCCTGTAAGGCCCTAGTACTCAATAGGGCATGGGGATTAAAACTACCTCTAAGTCAGAGGTTTAGAAAGAAGCATGAGAAGTGCAGAAAGAAGCAACAGAGGTGCTTAAAGAGGCAAAGGGGTGCAGAAAGAGCAAAGAGAAGTACAGAAAGAAGCAACAGAGGTGCCGAACGAGGCAAGAGAGGTACAGAAACAGGCAAGAAAGGTACAGAAAGAGGGAACAGGGGTACAGAAAGAGGTAAGAGGGATACAGAAATTTGTAAGAGAGGTACAGAAAGAAGCAAGAGAAGTGCAGAAAGAAGCAAGAGAAGTACAGAAAGAAGCAAGAGAGGTGGAGAAATAGGGAAGAGGGGTGCAGAAAGAGGCATGAGGGATGCAGAAATTTGCAAAAGAGGTGCAGAAAGAAGCAAGAACAGTGCATAAAGAACTAACAGAGGTGCAAAAAGAGGCAAGAGGGGTGCAGAAAGAGGTAGGAGAGATGCACAAATTGGCAAGAGAGATACAGAAAGAGGCAGGAGGGGTGCAGAAAGAAGGAAGAGAAGTGCAGAAAGAAGCAACAGAGGTGCTGAGAGAGGCGCGAAGGGTGCAGAAAGAGGCAAGAGAAGTGCAGAAAGAAGCAACAGAGGTACAGAAAGAAGCAAGAGAGGTGCAGAAACAGGCAGGAAAGGTGCAGAAAGAGGGAACAAGGGTGCAAAAAGAGGCAAGAGAGGTGCAGAAAGAGGGAACGGGGTGCAGAAAGAGGCAAGAGGGGTGCAGAAAGAAGCAAGTGAGGTGCAGAAAGAGGCAACAGAGGTGCAGAAAGATGCAAGAGAAGTGCAGAAACAGGCAAGAGAAGTGCAGAAAGAGGCAAGTGAGGTGCAGAAAGAAGCAAGAGCAGTGCAGAAAGAACCAACAGAGGTGCAAAAAGAGGCAAGAGGGGTGCAGAAAGAGGTAGGAGAGGTGCACAAAGAGGCAGGAAAGGTACAGAAAGAGGCAGGAGGGGTACAGAAAGAAGGATGAGAAGTGCAGAAAGAGGCAAGAGAATTCCTGAAAGAAGCAACAGAGGTATAGAAAGAAGCAAGAGAAGTGCAGAAAGAACCAACAGAGGTGCAAAAAGAGGCAAGAGGGGTGCAGAAAAAGGTAGGAGAGGTGCACAAAGAAGCAAGACAAGTACAGAAAGAGGCAAGAGGGGTGCAGAAAGAAGGAAGAGAAGTGCAGAAAGAAGCAACAGGTGCTGAAAGAGGCACGAAGGGTGCAGAAAGAGCAAGAGAAGTACAGAAAGAAGCAACAGAGGTACAGAAAGAGGCAATAGAGGTGCAGAAACAAGCAGGAAAGGTGCAGAAAGAGGGAACAGGGGTGCAGAAAGACGCAAGAGAGGTGCAGAAAGAGAAAAAAGGGGTGCAAAAATAGGCAAGACGGGTGCAGAAAGAAGCAAGTGAGGTGCAGAAAGAGGCAACAGAGGTGCAGAAAGACGCAAGAGAGGTGCAGAAACAAGCAAGAGAAGTACAGAAAGAGGCATGAGAATTGCTGAAAGAAGCAACAGAGGTGTGGAAAGAAGCAAGAGAAGTGCAGAAGAAGCAAGAGAGGTGCAGAAAGAGGGAAGACGAGTGCAGAAAGAGACAACAGGGGTGCAGAAAGAGACAACAGGAGTGCAGAAAGAAGCAAGAGAGGTGCAGAAAGAGGCAATAGAAGTACAGAAAGAGGCAAGTGAGGTGCAGAAAATGGCAAGAGAACTGCAGAAAGAGGCAAGAGAGTTGCAAAAACAGGCAAAAGGGGTGCAGAAAAAAGTAACAGGTGTGCAGACAGAGACAAGAGAGGTGCAAAAAGAGGGAAGAGGGGTACAGAAAGAAGAGAGTGAGGTTCAGAAACAGGCAAGAGCGGTGCAGAAAGAGGCAATAGAAGTGAAGAAAGAGGCAAGTGAGGTGCAGAAGGAGGCAAGAGAACTGCAGAAAGAGGCAAGAGAGTTGCAGACACAGGCAAAAGGGGTGCAGAAAGAACCAACAGAGGTGCAAAAAGAGGCAAGAGGGGTGCAGAAAGAGGTAGGAGAGGTGCACAAAGAGGCAAGAAAAGTACAGAAAGAGGCAGGAGGGGTACAGAAAGAAGGAAGAGAAGTGCAGAAAGAGGCAAGTAAGTTGCAGAAAGAAGCAAGAGCAGTGCATAAAGAACCAACAGAGGTGCAAAAAGAGGCACCAGGGGTACAGAAAAAGGTAGGAGAGGTGTACAAACAGGCAAGACAAGTACAGAAAGAGGCAAGAGGGGTGCAGAAAGAAGGAAGAGAAGTGCAGAAAGAAGCAACAGAGGTGCTGAAAGAGACAAGAAGGGTGCAGAAAGAGGCAAGAGGGGTGCAGAAAGAAGCAAGTAACACCACCACGCTGTAACACGTGAAGCTACATTTTTGGGAACAATTGAGCCGTTTGAGCTAGAAACAAGGCTTTTTTTGTTCAAATCTGCAGATTAGGCAGCAGATGATGGAATATTTGGCAAATGCGGACAATGTTTAATTATGTGAAAATTGGTGCAGCCGAACAGTCACATAATTCCAGTGGCCCTGCTCATACCTCCGACTAGGTCCAGAAGTGCTCCTCAGTGGTTCCTTCTTTTTTGTGTCTCATTGAGTTTATAGTTTAGCTTCTATGGAAACGAGGAAGACTAAACCTGAGGTTACCACTCCACAACACAGACTACAATACCACATAATTACTCTCCAAAACACATAATCCCACTCCACATAATTCCTATACACTAAATACCATATACTTTCTATTCACATATTTCACTGCACAACATACCACATAATTCTACTACACACAACGTACATCCACTCTACACCAAAAAACATTAGTAAAAAACTTTTACATTTACAACGCCAATAACTCTAACTCTCGCGAATGCGAAACCTATTACATTGCAAATGCTTCTTTAACTAGTAGTCGCGTTTGCAGAGTGGTGGAGAAAGGGTGCTGGGCCTCCGACCAGCACTCAGGAATTCCGCTGTGTAGGACTTACAGGAGGTACCAGAAGGGCTTCTTGGCCCCCAAAGCCCCTCAGGCACATTTGCAGAGTGGTGGTGAAAGGGGGCATGGCCTCCGAAGACGTCTTAGCAATCCTACTGTGTGGGACTTACTGGAGGTAACAAGAGGGGTAGGTGGCCCCAAGGACATTCTTGTGGGCCAACTACCCCTCCTATTACCTCCAGTAAGTACCACACAGCAGGATTGCTAAGTTCTCATAACAGGCCATGCCCCCTTTGCCCACCACTCCGCAAACGCGCTCCCTGGCGTGCTCTTGGAGGGGAATTGAAGTCCCCTTCGCTGCTGGGGGTCCTTAGGGGCCAACTAGCCTACCTCTTACCTCCAGTAAGCCCCACACAGTGGGATTGCTGAGAGGTGGACACAGGCCACGCCCCCTTTCTCCACCACTCTGCAAACACACCTCCTGGCCTGCTCTTGGTTGGGGGATGAAGTCCCCTTTCCTCATGAGGGTCCCTGGGGGCCAACTAGCCCTCCTGTTACCTCCAGTAAGCCCCATACAGCTGGTTTGCTGAGAGTGCTCAAAGGCCACACCCCCTTTTTACACCACTCTGCAAACGTGTCTCCTGGTGCACTCCTGCTCGGGGGATGAAGTCCACTTGTGTCCTGAGGTCCTCAGCATACAAGAGGACCTCATTGCCCTACCAGCAGTGCGCCAAGAGGCGCGTTTGCAGAGTGGTGTAAAAAGGGGCATGGCCTCGGACCACCTCTCAGCAATCCCACTGTGTGGGGCTTACTGGAGGTACCTGGTGGGCTAGTTGTCCCCCAGGGACCCTCAGGAATGAAGGGGACTTAATCCCGCAACTTAGAACGAGCCAGGGGGCGCGTTTGCAGAGTAGTGCAGGGAGGGGGCGGGGCCTCCGGCGAGATGCCGGCTTTTCTTTTTTTTAAATATTTTTAGAAGGGGGGCTGTGTGGCCCCCCTTCTTTTAGTATTTTTTGGGCCCTGGGGACCCCAACCCCAGGGCCTGAGCATTTGTTTGTTTGTTTTTTAAACAGGAAGGGGGCCGCCTGGCCTCCCTTCCCTGGGCCACTATTGGCCCCGGGGACCCTATCTCCCGGGGCCTGGCCAGCATTTATTTTTTTTCATTTTGGAGGGAGGCCGCGTGGCCCTCCTCCTGAGGCCAATAATGACCCCGGAGACCCCATCCCCCATGGCATTGCCTCTTTTTTTTTAAATAATGAGTACAGGAGGGGGCTGCGTGGCCCTCCTTCCCTTGGCCACTTCTGGCCCCGGGCCCCCTCCCCTCCAGGGCCTGGCCAGCCTGGATTTTTTGGGGGGAGGGGGGCCATGTAGCCCCCCTCCTAAGGCCAATTATTGCCCCGGGACCCCATCCCCCGGGGCTGGACTTCCTTTTAAAAAATTTTTTTTTATTATTCTTCCTGGGAGGAGGGCCGCGTGGCCCATGGAGGGAGCCCCAATGCCCCCATGGTCCCTGCCGGCTCCCCGCCTCCTGCCGGAGCCGGCATTGCTTTTGGGCAAGGGGAGCTGCTAACATCCATTTCCCCCTGCCCAAAAGCAATTCTGCTTTGCTTCTTGGAAGCGAGAGCAGGTTTCCTGCTCTTGCTTCCAAGAAGCAAAGCAGTTTTTTCTATGGCAGGGCGGGAGCTGTGCTCCCGCCCTGCCATAGCAAACAGCAATGTCCCGGGGGTGGGCACCCCAGGACATTGCAGGAGCTGGACCTGGGGGGTGGTGGTCCTCAGGGCCATCAAGGCTCCAGGAGGGAGCCACGCGGCCCCCCTCCCTTCATGAAAATAGCCCCGGGGAGGTGGTGGTCCCCGGGGGTTTGCAATGGACACCCGTATTTACATATTCAATGCCCCGGGGAGGTGGTGGTCCCCGGGGCAGTGTGGGTGGGCTCGAGCCCCCCCACACTAATTATTTGTCAAAGCCCCGGGGAGGTGGCAGTCCCCGGAGCTTGGATCCAGAAATCTTTTAGCAGTACCTCTGTGCACCCGAGGATGGCACCGTATGGCCGTACGACTCCGTGATGATGTCGACTCCGGTTGTGATGTCAATGAAGTCATATAAGTCCCCTCCGGCACGTGGATGTCAGTTTCTTCTGTGAAACCTTCTGCGCTAGAACGCCGAGCCACTATAGAAACTGGCTGTGGAAACAGTTTGCCAAAAAAAATACAATATCTGTAAAAACATAGAGAGAAAATGGAAATAAATGGTATGCCAATACCCAGACCAGGCCCATAAGGAAAGACCAAAAGGAAAGACGAAGCAACCATAAACAAAAGGTATGGCAATACCTAGTCAAGATAAAGGAGAAAGGTCCAATGGTCCATTTAATCACACAATTACGTGAAACAGTGATCACTAGTATATAAAACTAGTACTGAAAAGGGGTATAACCCTTACACTACAGATTGTTCGCAGAGCGGGGAGGATGGGCAGGGCTTTAAGGAATCTGCGGCTAGAGTGTGTCTCTACCAGACAATACGTTACCGAAGGTAAGTAACTTGTTCATCTGAGAGAGACATCTAGCCGCAGATTCCTTAACTTGTGAATTAAATACCACCCGGAGGAGAGTCTGGAAACTAATCCTACAAAAGTTCTCAGAGAGAACCAGCTGGTCGAAATTAACCATAGACCAGACATATTGAGGAATTAGATGAAAAAGAGGGTGAGCTCCTTATACAAACTGTGGCAAGGACCACAGGCAATGTAAATTAAAAAAAACAAAACAACAACCCTATAGGCACGAAAAACCATGCCCCAAGGGCAGCTGAATAACATAGAGTCTAAAGACAACAGACAACAGTAGGACGGTGGTACATGATCCCTAAAGGGTGAAATGAGCCTATGGACTAGAAGGCAAAAGGCAATAACGAATACCCTGTAAATTACAGGTCCCTACACCCAGGGGCATAACACAGGCCCCCGCAGCCCCCGCGGTGCGGGGGGCTTCCAACATCCAGGGGGCCCCCTCAGCACCGCACTTTGGCTGGAGAGCTCCAGATTGAGTTCGGAGGGGGCCCCTCCACATACCCTGCAGGGGGGCCCCCTCAAATTTTGTTACACCACTGCATACACCAGTAAGGAAGTCTTCAAAAGAACCTGTCCTAAGAATCCATAAAAGGGAGCTTACAGGACAATAGCATTAATCCCCAAAAGGTAAGTGAGCCCTTGAACTAGAATGACCAGGGCCAAGCGAATGCCATGTAACCAAGATGAATAACTCATTCATTGCAAGGTTGGAACGGCCAATCCCAAGCATCAAGGTAGATGAATAACACAGTCAGTCCTTGAAACAGGAACATGTTTTAGCCAAATTGACCACCCGAACGTTCCCCGTAGAAACAGAAAAATGACAATTAAAAGATATGAATCTGTCATAAAAATTTAACAATTATGTCCAGATCTATATCACCGTGTTCCATGCATGCATATTGACCCTAATCCAAACTTACAGAGAAAAGAAATGCAAATCACATCTCAAATAAAAACAAACAAAAAAAATATATATATTTATATATATATTTTTTTTAAATGAATATACTTTTTATTACACATAGCAGAATAATAACTCAGCATGTATAAACCCATATGCAACACCCTTAAATATACTCTCTATACACACATGGATAAACAGAACTGAAAAACCAGTCCGCCAGAGTACCATAAAATATAGTATCAAGAGAGATACTGCACTCTCAACGAAACACCTCGAATAGCTTAGCATTAAGATAATGTTGCCTGCCAAAAGTATCCTAACAGGCTGGTATTACGTAATGAAAATCGATACACCTAGAAGGTCAAGATAAACAAAATAAGCAGAGTCCCTGAAAATTACCCAAAAAGGGAACCCAGTTGCAATAATTGTCCACAAGATATAGGAACCAAATCTAATCTGACTGAAAGGCAGACAAAGCCCATGTAGACATATTAAGTTCTCTAGGAACAATGAAGCACCAGATCATAATCTCACACTATGATCCCATTAAAGACTATAAGGTACAGGAATTAACAACTGCGTAGTAGAGAAAGGGAATTGTCCCCAAGGAAATAGAGACATCCATCCTCCAGACCGGGAATGTATGACTATCAAAGATATGGAAAAATCCAGAGGGTCCTTAAAGCGAAGAAGGATCAAAAAATTAACCTTCCCTTCTGAAAAAACAGCAATTTTTCCAACCATGTTAGGCATGGCCGTAAACTATTTAGACACTGCATCTCTGATAATCTTAGAAGCAGAGCTCACGGGACAATCCTGTTCCAAAAGTGAACATAAGAATAAACCTCACCTCCAAAATGGAGGAAACAAAGATTATAAGTATTCAGAAGAATACACATCAGACACCCTGAGCTTGCCAGGCATAGGTCCTCCAGCAAAGAGGAGCACACTTCCATGGAACAAATTCCTATGTGCAGGTAAAGAACTGAACACATATCGAAACTGGCATGATCCCCCCACCAGTAACCATGACCTAAAAATTATCCAACGCAAAAGTAATCCATGCACCACTTGAAATATATGAAAAATGCACTCCGCTAAAGTTGGGAAAAGGTCTGCGTTGGCCAAATCAGAGACCAAAATTACCCTGAAGTGGAAATTCAGAGTATTTGCAAAAAACAAGTGTACACTCCGAATACGAGGTCCCACATGTGGAATAAGTAATATGTCTCCAACAGAAATACTGCAAGTCAACAGTAATGCATGCCTGCATACCAAACTGCTTCAAAAGAAGCATGTGAAAAGGTAAATATCCTAATCGGAAGGCACACTCTTGAGCATGAATACCATTATCAGAGAAAAAAAGAAAGAGAATATACCTCAGGTATTCTTATACCACTAAAACTGTTACAGACAGTATTGGAACAATAACATCTAAACCCTGCAGAAACACCAACCAGGTGTAATCAAAAGAGGGACATGTTAATGCCCTAACAAGTTAAGCACTTTGAGAAAATAAATATCCAGTATCATTTATACAACCTAAGTATAGGGACAAAATTAAAGAACAAATAACAGAGAAAGAGTAATTAAGACTCTGTATCACTTCTCCTATCACTGAAGCATCTCAATGCTAAATCAGCCTGAGCCCCAAAAAGATGGGTGCTATCAAAGTGCATATCGACTAAAGTCGCCTGCACAGCCTCTGAAAAACCTGAAGGTCTTAACCATGCATGACACCTTAGCGCCCCCGAAGATGCCATGGTCCACTCTACTGAATTAGTACTATCCATGCCACATCTGATTATCAGCTTAGCTGCCTGCTGGCCATCTCTAATCAAGTTTTCAACATCAGAACGGAGACAATCCGGAAACGATGGCACCATAATCTGAAAGGTATCCCACAAAGCATGGGAAAAACGTCACTGAACACAAGACGTGTTGGTAGACCTTAACGCAGAACTAGCAGAAGCAAAGAAGTGTTTGCCACATGCATCTTGACTCAGAGAGTCCCTATTTAATGGAGTCTTAGGTGAAGAATCCAAATCTTGAGAGGCTGTAGCCGCCTGAACTACCAGGCTACGCGTGGTAGGATGTCTGAGATGACAAATTGGATCTCCTGGAGCAGGCAGATGCCTATGAGATATAGCACGGTCCACAGAGACCCCTGGATCAGGTTTGGTCCAAGTTCCTAACAATATGTCGAACAGGGCTTCACTGCATAGAAGAACAGGCTCTTCCCCCAACAGACCTTGGTAAAGGACATCAATTAGAGGGTCGGTGGACTTCTCCACTGAAGGTAGCGACAACTCCAACACTGCCGTCACTCTCCTCAACCTATCCGCAAAGGAGGAACTTGCCTCAGTAGCAAGACTAGGAGGGGAAAGAAGCCCCAAGGCTGGAGAGGACTCCAGCCCACTAGCCTTACCAAGAGCAGATATCCATCTCTCCTCCACCTGAGAGTCGTGGTGTTCTCCCAAACACCGCTACAAATGGAATGCGGATCTGTAACCAACATTTGCATAGTACAGGACAAACTAAGCTTAAAGCCCGACGACATTGGAGAAAGGCACACTTCCAAATGACAAAAAGTGTTGAAATATGCCAGAAAAAACAGCCGGAGGAACCACTTCTTCGGATCCGCATTGCAGTGCGGAAAAGAAGAAACTGACGTCCGCGTGCCGGAGGGCACTTATATGATTCCATTGACATCACAACCAGAGTTGACATCATCACGGAGTCGTACGGCGCCGTCCTCCGGCACGCAGAGGTACTGCTAAAGAATTTCCGGAGAATTCACAAGTTAGGGAATCTGTGGCTAGACTGTGTCTCTACCAGATTATAAATTACCAAAGGTAAGTAACTTGTATATGAATATATATATATATATATAATATATATGTATATATATATGTATATACGTATATATATAAAAACAACAGTTCCTGTAATTCTGGATGTCACCCAGAACAAAAACAGCACAGGTACGGACCTCCAACTCAGTAGAAAAAGATTCCAGAGACGTGGGGTTACTGCTCCATAGTTTTATTCATTAGACACCATAGTAATACAGACAAGTGTCCACCCCAGACGCGTTTCGATCGCCGCAGCGATCTTGATCATATATATATATGGGTTAGGGGTGGGTGGGGGTAAAGGTGGTAAGGGGGGGGTCTTTTTGGGTGGTATGGGGGTTTTAGGGTTTAGGAGTGGGTAGGGGTGTAGGGGTGTAGGGTGGTAAGCTAAGGATGTTTTTAAGGTTTAGGGGTGGGTAAGGGTATAGGGTGGTAAGGGTGTTTTTAGGGTTTGGTGGTGGGTAAGGGTATTGGGTGGTTATATATAACTATAGCTACCTACTGCCGACCGCCAGTAGGTAGTTATAGTTAGGACCTTGTTTCTATTCAAAAAGCATTTTTTCTTTTGCCAATATCTTTGGCGCCCTTTGACGAATCTTCATGAAATTTTCAAAACTAATGGTTCACTTAGGTCAGCTCCTGTCTTGAAAGGTTCGGGGTGATTCGTCAAATGGGGGCCGAGAAAAAAGGGGTGTCCCAAAACGCGTTTTCCCCATGTTAATTTCCATAGGAACTTTAGACACGGCTACAGCCCGAACTGCTGAACGGAATTACACCAAATTTGGCAAAAAGGTAGCTCTCGGTTCAGAAAGCGACCTTTTTTTTAAATGGTGTAAATTCTTTCAGTAGTTCCTGAGAAATTAAAAAAATAAAATATCGATATCTGAGAGCTGAGGAGGTTTCGCGACTCCCGAGCACGAGCTTCATTCTGATTGGCTGCCAACACTCCAAACCAGAATGTGTTGGTGGCCATTTTGTGACTCGGTAACCGAGTTACAAGGAAAAAGTGAAAGAAATGTTTTAAAAGAAGGAAAGGGGGCAGGGTAGAAACACCCTGACCCCCTATGTGTGGTCAGGGGGTCCCACAGGGTCCCCCAGGGCCAAAAAAAGCGTTTTTGGAAAAGAAATTCAGAGAAGGTCGCGCTGGGTGCGTGAATCCCGCAGAGAAAATTAAAAAAGCAAAGCGCGGTCTCCCGTGCATCGTTGAAATGAGCTCCCGGGTGGGCCAGGTCCCGGGGTTATGTGTCTATATTTATGGGGGCACCCTTTTGAGGCCCCCACAGCCCTGGGGACCACCACCTCCCTGGGGCTTTTTTTATTTGTGCGGTGGTAGGTGGGGCACGGGGCCCGTTTGGAGCCCCGGGGACCGCCACCTCCCGGGACTATGTAAATGTTGGGTGGGGGCCATGCGGCCCCCCTCCTGGAGCCCTAGATGGTCCTGGGGACCACCACCCCCCAGGGCCGGCTCCAGCAATGTCCCGGGGTGCCCACCCCCGGGACATTGCAGTTTGCAATGACAGGGCGGGAGCAGTGCTCCCGCCCTGTCATTGCAAACTTGTGCTTCGCTTCATGGAAGAGAGAGCAGAAAACCTGCTCTCGCTTCCATGAAGCGAAGCAGATGGCTTTTGGAGAAGGGGAGCTGCATGTTAGCAGCTCCCCTTGTCCAAAAGCAATGCTGGCTCCCGGAGGAGGCGGGGAGCCGGCTGGGACCGCAGGGGCATTGGGGCTCCCCCCGTGGTCCCCAGCATTGAGGGCCGGCCCCGGGGGATGGGGACCCCGGGGCAAGAATTGGCCCAGGGAAGGGGGGCCACGCGGACCCTCCCGTATTTTTGTATTTTTAAAAACAGAGGCAAAGTCCCGGGGGATGGGGTCCCCGGGGCTAATTATGGCCTCAGGAGGGGGGCCATGCAGTCCCCCTCTTTATGATTATTATTATTTTTTTTTAAATTAGATGGCATGCCCCGGGGGATGGGGTCCCCGGGGCCGAAAGTGGCCAAGGGAAGGAGGGCCACGCGGCCCTTCTTCCTTTTTTTTTTAAGAAGAAAGAGGTAATGTCTCGGGGGATGGGGTCCCCGGGGCAATTTTTGAATATTGGAAGTGGGGTGTTTTTTTTTTTCCTTTCGAGTTTGGAGTTGTGACCCCAACGCGGCTCTCAGCATGGCCCCCCGTGTAACGTCACGTCGGATTCGCGGTTCCTCCTTAAATAAATAATTTTGTAGTATAAAATTTAGATGGTAGTGTTGCATTTGTAAAGTTGTTTTAAAAAGGGAGTGTGGTTGAAGTTAATGAGAAGATTAAAATTGATAGAGTTAGTAAAAATATATAAAATTTAAAATTAAAAGTTAAACTTGTAAAGTGTATTGTGTTGTAGTACATTGAATTCATGCTTTTGCAAATTCGCGACGGTTGCGCGAATCCACAAAAAAATAAAAAAAGAGTATGTATGTGTTAAAAACATAGATTTACTATTGTGTTATAGGGTGGCTCTAAAAAGAGCCCTTGTTTTTATTATGACTTTTTTGTAGTTACATGTAAGTGCGGATGCAGAGCTTTAGGTTGTTGAGAAAGACTCTGATTCCTTGATCTGTGAAGTGTACGCCATCACTTCTGTAGATGTCTTCCATATCAAAACGTATATTGTTGTTATAGATGGAGCCCATCCTATGGTCTCTGAGGTAAGCAGAAACAGCTTTATTGACATTCTTCCTAGCTTTCTCGATCTTTGGACAGAATTGATTTGACCACTTCCATTTCTGTCTTTAGCATATATTAGAGAATAGAAAGACAGTTTGAGGGAAAAGTAACATCAATTGTCCAAAGGTGTCCTTCATTAGCATTTCCATACCTACCCCAGTCAATGTGCCTAGGTCATTGCCACCACAGTGCACAATCATGAGGTCAGGGGGTTGGAGATGCAAAAAGGTTTTAACCAAAGGCATAAATTGGTGCCACTTTAATCCTCTCTGTGCAATCCATTTAATGTCTACATTCTGTAAAGCTAGGTCTTTGTCAATACCTCCGCGTTCAGCATACCCTTTGCACCAGAAAACATAGCTGTGTCCAACAATCCCCACTGTAAGCATCTTGAAGGGATGTCTGGAAGTAATGAAAAGATGTCTGTAGCTGAGGTAGTCAGTTGGTAGAATGAGAGGTAGCTAAAATGGTGAACAAGATGCTGTTTTTTAAAAAGTAGATAAATGATTGGCTGTTTCTGAACATTGTGCACTCAAAAATAGGGTGCATGTTATTTTGTTTAAAAAGCATGTTTCGTATTGGTTATTTATTTATTTTTTTCGTTTTTCGCTTATTCAAACAATCAACATTACAGGATACAATAGTACATTGGCATTTTGCGCACGGTCCCAGAGGCAAACAGGGCAACGTTTCATATCAAGCTACATTATAATCGACAATGAGATCACATTATGAACATCACATTAGTGCGTTGTAATTACCAGGGGTATTCATTACACTCAGACCCCCAAGTCCGCTCCCTCCCGGTTTCGTATTGGTTATTTAAAAATGTTTGAAAGGTACAGTAGATAGGATAAGGTTATTTTTTGCAAAAGTCAACCACACCTGCTGTTTGCATTTGTAACCTTGTGTGCTGAAGTTGAAAATATGGTGAACTTGTGACCTGCCTGTTCAGTTGAATGTTGCAAAAACTGTTACTATGGAAACTGGGATTAAGCAGTATGGGGGAAGGGTTGAATCTTTACTATGGTTTTAAAATATGGAATTGTAATTTATATATAAGTAATATGTTATTAAAGTAAGATTTCCCAAGTCAGTATTGTGTTTAGAAGTGGTGTGTTCTTAAAATACAGTGCTATTATTATTAGTAATATATTTTTGAACTCCCGTGTGGATTCGTGGCTCCATCGCGATGGTGCACGGTGGAGTCGCGACTCAAGAAAATTCCAGAATCAGTTTCGGCACTTTTAGAAGTCAGTTGGTAAGGGTTAATATGTCCAACCAATAGAAATGTGTTTTACAATTTGAAATAATGTAGGAAGCAATGTGATTTGTTACTTACATTTATTTCTGTTGAGAAAGAGAGGGAAAGTTTGCCATTACTGGTTTTACCTTGTTGAGAGTGGTGCATTACATTTATTGTGTGCATAAGAAAATCTTTTATGAGTTTCTGATATTTCATATTCTACAGATCAATTTGGAAGGTGAGTTATATATTTGTGAGGTGTATTATGTATTTGTTTTATTTTTAAACTTTACAAATTCTTCAAGAACTGTGATGTTTGAAATATATTATTAAATGTAGAGATGTGTGTTGTAGTTTGTTTTATTGTACTTAAATGATGTTTGAAATAGATTCTGTATAGTAATATGTGTATATTGAAAGATGGATTAGTGATTATGGTAGTTTGTTTTAGTGTGTAGAAATGTACATTTGAAGTATACCACATAATTTTAGGTGTCGCTTTCAATTTGGAAGTGCAGTCTGTGGAGTTTTAAGGTGTGCATGGACTTGTGTCTGAAGTATGTCTCTACTTGTATATCTATTTTCATATGTCTTACACATTTGAAGGTGTATGATGTATAACAAAGAGGTGTTGTTGCTTTTTATGTGGTAGGCTCAAGACTGTGGGTAGTAGTAGAATGGTGAAGATGCAGCACAAAAGTGTGGTTTAAAAGATCTTGACATAAGGTATTAGTGATTAGGGTACTTTTTATAAGTCTCTAGAAAGGTACAGTTGAAATATGCCGCATAACTTTTGGTGTTTGCTTGAAATTGGAAGTTTGTTCCGTGAAGTTTTGAGGTGTGCATAGTGTTGTGATAGAAGAAAGTCTGTACTAGGAGATATATTCTATAGATGCTAGATGTATAAAACACATGTATGCATCTATTTGTATATTTCTTTTATATATGATGGTGCTAGAAAAAGGTACAGAAATCTGCATGTATGCTTTCAGGAATATGGTGAGACTTATAGCAGAAACATGTGAAGGGTTCCTGGTTTGTATTTGGCTAGGTGTAACATTATAATTAGTTGTAGAATGGTAAAGCAGCAGCACAAAAGTGAGGTTTGAGATATGTTTGTAGAGATATTATTTATTAGAGTGATTTGTATGAGTAAATGTAAAGTGCAGTCTGTCAAGTTTTAAGTTTAAGGTCTGCATGGTCTTGTGATTGCTGTATGTCTGTACTTGCACATGTGTTCTCATGTCTGCTATGCATGTGAAGATACAGGTATACATCTATTTGTATATTTAGATATGAAGATGATTTGAAAAGGTAGAGACATATGCATGCATGCTTTTAACAATATGGAGAGTTACAGTTGAGTCATGTAATAGACTGCTGTTTTATATTTGGCTAGTTCCAACATTCATGCAGTTAAAAAAAAACACCCAAGCACTACCCATGCAGTCTTCTAATCATCCAGGTACTACCAATGCACTGCTGCAATCACCCAGGCACTACCCTTGCACTCAAGCAATCACGCAGGTACTACTTTTGCACTCATGCAATCACCCAGGTATTACCCATGCTCTCCTTCTATCACCCAGGCACTACCCATGCACTTATATAATCACTCAGGCACTATCCTTGCACTCCTCCAATCATGCAGGCACAACCCTTGTACTTATGTAATCACTCAGCCAGTACTCATGCACTTATAAAATCACCCAGGCACTACCTTTCCACTCCTTCAATCACTCAGCCACTACCTCAGTACTCCTGCCATCACTCAGGCAGTACCCATGCACTTATAAAATCACCCAGGCACTTCCTATGTACTCCTGTAATCCCCCATATATTACCTCGGAAGCCATGCAATCACCCAGGCATTACCCATGTACTCCTTTAATCCCCCAGACGTTACCCCTGTACTCATGCAATCACCAATGCATTAGCTTTACACTGCTTCAATCACCCAGGCACTACCCTTGCACTCTTCCAATCACTCTGTCAGTATCTATGCACTCCTCCAATCACTCAGCCAGTACCCATGCTCTTATGCAATCAGTTAGGCACTACCCTAGCACTCCTCCAATCACCCAGGCACTACCCTTCTTCTCATGTAGTTATAAAAACACCCTAGTACTATCCATGCAGTCTTCCAATGATCCAGGCACTACATATGCACTGCTGCAATCACCCAGGCATTACCCCTGCACTCATACAATCACCCAGGCACTACCTATGCACTCATGCAATCACCTAGGTAATACCCATGCACTATTTCAATCACCTAGCCACTACCCATGCACTTATATAATCTCTCAGGCACTACCCTTGCACTCCTCCAATCACCCAGGCACTACCACTGCACTCATACAACCACCCAGACATTACCCTTGCACTCATGCACTCATCCAGACATTACTCATGCACTCCTCTAATCACTTACACATTACCTCTGCACTCATGCAATCACCTAGGCATTACCCAAGCACTTCTTTAATCACTGAGCCATTACCCATACACTTATATAATGACCCAGGCACTACCCTTGCAGTTCTCCAATCACCCAGGCACTATTCCTGTACTCATGCAATTACCCAGGCAGTACCCATACACTTATAAAATCACCCAGACACTACTTATGTATTACCCCTGCAGTCATGCAATCATGCAGGCTCTACCTATGCACTCATGTAGGAACCCAGGCACTATCTTTCCAGTCGTAGAATCACCCAGGCCCTACTGTTGCACTCATCTATTCTCCCAGGCACTACTCAATGACTCATCTATGCCTTCAGGTGCTATTCATACACTTATCCATGCATTGAACCTCTATCTGTGCACTCATGCAATTAGCCACTCACTATCCATCCTCTCCTCCAATTACCCAGCAACTACCCTTGGACTCATACAATCACCCAAGGACTACCCATGGAGTTATGTAATCACTCAGGCAGATCTATTACATGTCTCAGTTGTAGGTTTCACTATATTCCTGAAATATTGTATACATATGTCTGTACCTTTTCCTAACAAATTCATATATAAAAGTAATATACAAATAGATGTATACCTGTGTTTTATATGTCTATCAACTTCACATGTATGATATGTATCAAAATGGATATGCAAGTAGAGCTATACCTGAGTTACAAGACTATAAAGGGTTTAAAATTTGATAGATTGCACTTTACATTTTAAACAGACACGTAGATTTATGTGGCATACTTCAAGTGAACTTTTCCACAGATTCTTACAAAGTACCATAATCAGTACTTAGTCACCGAACTTATCTTAAAGATCACTTTTCTACTGCTACTGCTTCACTATTCCACTACTAGTTAGGTTTTGAGCATAGCTAAGGGCAAAGCAGCAATCTTTGACATGTCTCTGCTGTTAGTCTCACCATCTTCCTCAAACTGTGCATGCATATGTCTGTACTTCTGGTAGTGTACCATATATAAAAGAAGGAGAGAAATAGATGTATACTTGTGTTTTACACATGAAGCATCTTCAGATGGATAACACATATCAGAGTATATGTGTAAGTAGAGACATATGTTCATAGACACCTACATTTATGTGGCGTACAAACATATGCATGGATGCTTTCAGGAAGATGGTGACACTTACAGCATACATATGTGATAGTTTGCTGCTTTATATTTGTCTGTGAAAGGTTTGCATGAAATACACCACATGATTTTAGGTCTCTACTTGAAATGAGAAGTGCAGCTTCTTTAGTTTTAATGTGTGCAGAAAGAAGGAACAGAGGTGCAGAAAGAGGCAAGAGGGGTGCAGAAAGAGGAAAGAGGGGTGTGAAAAAGGCATGAGGGGTGCAGAAAAAAGCAAGAGGAGTGCAAAAAAGCATGAGAGGTTGAGAAAGAAGCAACAGAGGTGCAGAAAGAAGCAAGAGGGGGGAGAAAGAGGGAAGAGGGGTGCAGAAAGAGACATAAGGGTTGCAGAAAGAAGGGACAGAGGTGTAGAAAGAGGCAAGTGAAGTGTAAAAAGAAGAAACAGAGATGCAGAAAGGGGGAGGTGGGGTGGAGAAAGAGGCAAGAGGATGCAGAAAGAAGCAAGAGAGGTATAGAAAGGAATAAAAGAAGTGCCGAAAGAAGCAACAGAGGTGGAGAAAGAGGGAAGAGTAGTGCAGAAAGAGGGAAGAGGGGTACAGAAAGAAGCATGAGGGGTGTAGAAAGAAGCAAGAGAGGTGCAGAAAGAAGCAAGAGAAGTGAACAAAGAAGCAATAGAGATGCAGAAAGGGGGAAGTGGGGTGGAGAAAGAGGCAAGAGAGGTACAGAAAGAAACAAAAGAAGTGCAGAAAGAAGGAACAGAGGTGTAAGAGATGCAAGAGGGGTACAGAAAGAGGGAAGAGGGGTGTGAAAGAGGCACAAGGGGTACATGAAGAAGCAACAGGGGTGCAGAAAGAAGCAAGAGAGGTGTAGAAAGAAACAAAAGAAGTGCAGAAAGAATGAACAGAGGAGGAGAAAAAGGCAAGAGGGGTGCAGAAAAAAACAAAAGAAGCCACAGAGGTGCACAAAGAGGCAAGAGGAGTGCAGAAAGAGGGAAGAGGGGTGCAGAAAGAGGCACAATGGGTGCAAAAAGAAGCAAGAGAGGTGCAGAAAGAAGTAAGAGAAGTGCATAAAGAAGCAAAAGAGATGCAAAAAGGGGAAAGTGGGGTGGAGAAAGAGGCAAGAGGGATACAGAAAGAAACAAGAGAGGTGCAGAAAGAAACAAAAGAAGTACTGAAAGAAGGAACAGAGGTGCAAAAGGAGGTAAGAGGGATGCAGAAAGCGGGAAGAGGGGCGTGAAAGAGTCATGATGTTTTAGAAAGAAGCAAGAGATGTACAGAAAGAAGTAAGAGAAGTGCATAAAGAAGCAACAGAGATGTAGTAAGGGGGAAGTGGGGTGAAGAAAGAGGCACGAGGAATACAGAAAGAAACAAGAGAGGTGCAGAAAGAGGGAAGAGGGGTGCAGAAAGAGGAAAGAGTGGTGTGAAAGAGGCATGAGGGTTGCAGAAAGAAGCAAGAGAGGTTTAGAAAGTATTTACATTTCAAACACACACCTATATTTATGTGCATACTGCAAGTGAACTTTTGTACAGACTCCTACAAAGTAGTGTAATAACTAATCCATCTGCTAACATGCTTAAACCTCACTTTTGTGCTGCTGCTTCACCATTCTAGTAATGCTGAGGGTGTTGGGCCGAGGCAAATATAAAGCAAAAACCTATGACATGTGTCAGCTGTAAGTCTCACTATATTCTGAAAATCATATATGCATATGGCTGTACCTTTTAAATTGAATGTATTTCTTTATTTATAGATGGGAATATTTGTATATAATTATTTTAATAATATTAAATAATTTTTAGAAAGTTTTTTAACTTTTCTTTTTTTCCAGATATTCTCCATAATTATTAAGAAGGATTCAGTATGACAAGAAAAGTGCAAAAGAAAAGACAACAAAAAAAACAGTACTACTTAAAGGAGAGAGAAAAGCAGAAATTAGATGAAGTACAACATGTGACGTTGAAGAAAAAGTCTTCTGGTAAGAGAACTAAAGAATTTGTTAAAAGACTTTTAAAGAATGTAATGAATTTTCAAAATGGGGAAAAGAGAAAGAAAAGTTGTACAACCAATCAGAAGGAAACGAAAAAAGGACAAATTAATGGAAAATCAGGTTATGGGAAAACAATCTATGTTGAAAGAAGGATGAAAGAATATAAAGACATTAGGAAGAGAATGTATAAAAGTAGAGTACAACAAAATTTAATTAAAGATTGCAAAAAATATAAAAGAAGATCAGCATTTTAAAAGAAAAAACAACGTATTGCAACTGTAGTCGAAGAGAATGAAAACATTGAATAAAACAATGCACTTTATGAAGGAGAAAAGTAAAAGAAAAAGACTGGTTAATAGAACTAACTTTTGCAAAACAAATTCGGGAGCATGGAAGCACACTTCTAGTACTGAACCTTTTTTTAATGAAGAAAGCTATTTTCAACAAAATACATTAGTTCATGCAGTTGATACCTGTGGTCGTTGTTATGAGGTTAAAGATAGTTGTCCAATTGAAAAAGAAAAGATTGTTCCTAGAAATGTGGAAGAAGTAATAGCGGAAGAAGTTCAAGGGAGACGTACACAAGCTCCAGTGTATAAGTGGGATTGTAGTAGTTTTTGTAGTATACGACAAGAATCTATTGATATATTACGAAATTTCTTACGAGATTATGGTAAAAAAAGTGTTAAACAGAAGATTAAGATGTTGCAATGACTAGATCCTTGTAAAGTGAGAAAATATACTAACTTGCAGGGTCATTCTCCGGCTTGTCTTTCAAGAAAAGTGTGTCAAAGTACTTTTCATCATTTAAGAATGTTAGCAGTACATCACTCAGAAATGCGGAAGTTAGTAAGAAGATTGTACTATGTGAAAAGTCCTGCATTATCTTTAAGTGAAATAAACACAGCTCTTTTGCATGGTTCAGTATTGGATGTAAAAAAAGTTTCTGATGATATACAGTTTCATTTCTTTGGTCCTCAAGAGGAGTGTACAGAAAGTGAGAGTTTGATAAGTGTAGGTGTTGAAGAAGAGGTGGAAGATAGTACTACTGAGAAGTTTGTAGAAGAAATTACAAAGTTTAAGGTACTTTCTTTTGAAAAACCAAACTATGTTTGCATTTGTTGTCAACGTACTCACTATAGAAGTCAAAATAGGAATGTTGATGTGTATTTGAAAAGGAAAACAATGATAAGTGGGAGCAATTTGGTGCTTATTTGTTGGTGGAAGGTCTTTTGAGTTGGGTAGTGATCAACGTATTAGTAAATATTGTTACAACAAATTAGGAGAGACAAAATGCCAGCTAGAGCTGTACATAACAACCTAAAGTTGGTAGCTATTCCTCCGGAACTGGTAGATTTAAATACGTATGAGTCTATTCTTATTCAATCTGTGCATCCGTTTCAGGCTATAGTTCGTATGGAGCCTAAAGCAGGTAAGCTGCCTCCAACAGATTTACAAAGAGGTTTAAAAGGAAGAGTTTTGGGCGTGGCCAAGATGGCGGCGAGATAGGACGTGGAATCCTGTCCCTCTGGCGCCGCCAAGCTTTAGCATTGTTTAATCACCAGCCTCTGGTGCCATCCAATCGTCCGCAGGGGCTGAGTGACTCCGGCACCCGGTCCTGCGCTGGCGGACCGAATCTCCCCAGCAGAAGCCTACTATCTGCGGGCCTCCGCGGCGGTGTGGGGCAGCGGCCTACCGGACCTGCGGGTGTGCGCGGCTCCGCCGAAGGTCCCTTAGCCTACGACGCAACCTGGGGGTGCCGCTCTGTGGTGGCGAACGAGGACGGTGTCGAGAAAGGTACCCATCCGCAAGCTGACTGGTGAGGTGTGGCAGCGACGCGGCCCGTACTGCCATCGTGGTGAAGCCGACTGAGACGGCGCCATTTTGTGGCTCTCCTGACGCCGGCCCCGCCCAGTGGTTGGGGAGGGCTGCGGCGGTGGAGCTCCGGGGCCCGTGCAGTGTGAGGGGACTGGACTCTCTGGCTTACCCCCGCTGCGGAGCGCTGTGGTGACCCCCTCCGGCCTGGGAGCAACTGACGCGCCGCACCCCGGCCTGGGCTGACTATGCGAGAGTGGTGAGCGGGCGTTGGATGCTGCACAGCACGGCCTTGTGGGGGCACTCCCGGTCCGTGGGTCGGCGGGCGGAGGACGCTGTTGGGGCAGTGCTACCGGCTCGATTGAGCGCCAACTGGTCTGGGACTCCTGGACGAGTGAGACTGGGGGTCGTTACTAGAGGCCCCCCCTGCTGTGTGTGTGCCGCCGTGCCCTTGCGGACCGCTTGGGGGCTGCCTGCATAGAGTGCCTGGTCAGCGGTGTGGAACAGGGGCTCCCCCCCCTGTTTGGATTCCATGTGCACCGGAGTCCGGCGACTTTGCCTGTTCTAGGGCCTCGGGGCCACAAGAACGGCATGTACACTGTCCCGCGGCACAGCGCATACTTCAGGGCTCACGGGCCTAGCACCTCCTTGGGCTCCCGCAGCACACCTGGAGCTGTTGAAGTGTTTGTGGGGACAGGAGTCTCAAGATCTGGGCGGTGGCCCTGTCGGACGCTGACTCCTGGAGCTCTGCATGGTACGTGATCAGCTCCAGAGTGTCGAGAAGTGAGGCAGCAAGACATCGCACTATCGGCCAGGTCCCTGGTGGGTTTGCTATACTGGCGCCAGCAAGGGAGAGTGGCGGCTGACCCCCGGGCAGAGAGCAGAGTGGGCAGTGAGTGGACACTGTGGCCACGTGTGCCCTAGCCCACCTAGCAGTGGAGGAAGTGGGCCTGAGGTGAGGCCCTAGCGGTCCGTGCATATAGTGTGGAGTGGGCTGTGGGGGCGTGGCAGTCCGCAGATCGGTGGATGGGAACTACCTGGAGTGTGGCAGCTGACAAGCTGCAGGGACACGGCGTGGTTGAGTGACGAGACGGCAGAGGAGCAGTGCTACCACCCCTGTCCTTGGTGGGCCTGAGCTGACGGCACTAGCACGGCGGTCTGCGGGGGGATCGAAGGGGGCAACACATGAGTAGTGGACCGAACGGGCGGGACGTGATGCCCGAGTGAAAGCCTGAAGGTTCGGGCCCGGTGTGAGGCCTTAACGGTCCGCAATTCGGCGGACGGCCTGTATTGGAGAGGTACTGCGCGGAGGGCCACGCAGGGCTTCACGGTCAGAAAGGCACGCAAGCCAGTGCAGGTTGTACCAACGTTGAGAATTCGTGTGGCCGCTGGGACCTGTTGTGCCTGGGAAGGGAGGTGCGAGCCATGGCAGCAGCACGAGCTCGTAAAGAAAAATCGCTAAAGGAGCTCCTCCTGATACAGTCCGGTCACTCCATGACCCAAGGGGACAAGGGGGCCAGTACAATGGAGGGCGACGAATCCCCAGCGACCAAAGCCTTTATGGTGGAGCTCTTCGCGGCCATAAAAGAAGATATTCAAGACCTTAGGTCCCAGCTGGCCTCGGATCTAAAAGAGGTGCACCGCGAGGTGGATGAAATTGGGGAGCGGGTGGCGACCCTCGAGGAGCACGACGTTAACAGGGATGAAGAGCTCCACCACTTACAGCAAGACATGCTGCGCCTCAGAGAGCAGAACATCGATCTCCAGGCCCATGCAGAGGACCTGGAGAACCGCTCCAGGCGGAACAATGTAAGAATCAGGGCCATTCCATGGAAGGAGGAAGGAGACGATCTCAGGGCATATGTCAGTGCGCTATTCCAGCAACTCCTAGGGGATGAGGAGATCTCGGACATTCAAATGGACCGAGTCCATTGTGTGGGCCTCCCTCGCGGAAATAAAGCGCCTCCTCCTGATATACTAGTGTGCGTGCACGACTTTCAATTGAAAGAGCGCATTATTCGGAAAGCGCGTGAGGCCCAACCCATTCACTTCCGCGGACACCAACCAGCTATATTCCAGGACTTGACGGCCTCCACCCTTATTAAGAGACGGGCGTTCAAACCTGTGACCACGCACCTACGCGAGAACAATGTTCCTTACTCATGGGGCCACCCATTCCGCCTGGTATTCAAACATCAGGGCAAGTTGCTGCAGATCAGATCGCTTGAGGAAGCGCTGAAGATCCTCGGTCTCGAACATACCATTTCCACGGAGGGCGCTGAACGACCCAATTCTCAACGTGCACGTCGCGCCTCGGGATGGCAGCGAGTGGGCAGACCGTCACCAGTTAAGAAACCTGATCAGGCCACGAGAGACAGAGAGAGAGAGGCGGTACTTTCCTCCCTATCGCAGGCTATGGAGCGCCCTCCTACCCCGTGAAGTTAACAGCTGATGGTTCTGGGGTAGGCTCACAGAGGGGCGGACGGCACTGTCCAGTTCATCGTACAGACCGATCTTCAATGTCGAGGTGGACACTTGTCAAACTCTCCACGGGCTGGACGTTAGTCGCAGCCACGATCCCCTGGAGTTTATCTACTGTGACGAACTTTGGTCATGATTTTCTTGTTGACATTTTTTCTTTTAGGTGCTGTATTGCTTTCTTTTTTGGGGGGTTGGGGTTTGTTAGGGTTGCAGTTGGGGATCTCCGCATCAGTTCTCGCACCAGGGCGCCCTGACGAGGGGTGAGTCAGGGTCTATGCTAGGATTCACATGATGGTCCGACGCCGGCGGCCGCCATACATGGCATATTCTTGGTTGATACATGGGCAGGGATCTTAAGGTGGTAAGCCTAAATGTTCGTGGGCTAAATAATACGGTAAAACGCGCTGCAGTGCTCTCCCTCCTTGAAAATGCCGATAGTGATATTTGCCTACTCCAGGAGACGCATCTGCTCTCCAAAGATGTCATGCGCATGCGTGATAGGCGGTTACCGCAACAAGTATGGTCAGCAGGGCCTTCCAAGAAAAATGGGGTGGCTATCTTATTGGGAGCCCGTTGCCCATGCAAGATAATATCGACTCTGGCAGAAATAAAGGGACGGTTGTTGGTCATAAGGGTACAATGGGGGAGACACACCTTACTATTGGGTCACTATATGCCCCAAATGAGAAACAGGAACCCTTCCTTCTCTCAGCCTTGACGGAGGTTCTCACTTCCCCGGATGCTGCGATTCTGGTGGGAGGAGATTTGAATCTTTTGATGGATGCAGGGTTGGGCAGGTCAGGGCAGCGGACGCACCAAGCTGGGGCTCTTTCACCGGCGGGAAGGGAATGGCTGGCAGATAGTGGACTGCATGATGTGTGGTGAGTTCAGCACCCCACTGACCGAGACTATACATATTACTCCGCCGCGCATAAAACATATGCGCGCCTCGACCATTTTTTGGCCTCTACCTCGCTCATGTCTGGCCTGCATTCCTCTGCAATTACTCCCCGCTCTCTTTCTGATCACGCCCTCATTTCTGTCCTTTTGCCCGTGCAGCGTACACGCGCATTCCCTCCTGGCTGGCGGCTTAGAGAGAATCTGTTGCACTCTGAGGAAGTGGTTAAGCGCATGCGAAACACTATAGTACACTACTTCCAGGTTAATGATGTAGGGTCCACTTCACTGTCATTGGTATGGGAGGCCCTGAAGCTGGTGGCGTGAGGGGAGTTCATCGCCATTGCGGCAACTTAAAACACCATACGCAGGGAAAAACGCGCTGAGTTAGAGCGGGAGGTAGGCGAGCTAGAGGCGATTCATAAGCGCACGGGGGCTCTGCGAGTGTGGCAGGAGCTGGAGAATTGTAGGCACGTGCTGAAGCACTTAGACCTGGACAGAGCGGAACATGCCCTCCTAAGGCTGCAACACAAATTTTATCTTAGCAGTGATAAGTGCGGGAAGATGTTGGCCCATAGGCTGCGAGCTAAGACGCAGGCGTCCTTGATTCAGGCGGTCCGGGATCACTCGGGGGTAGACCAATCTGCAGACGAGCAGATTGTGGACGGCTTTCGCAGTTTTTATCAACTTCTATTTTCAGAACAGGACCCGTCACCGCAAGACCCAAATGCATATCTGAGCTCCTGCGGCATAACGCCCCTTCCTAGACATGTGACAGAGGAACTTGACTCTGCAATCCGCATCGAAGAGGTGATATCAGCCATCTCTAGACTAAAACTGGCCAAATCACCGGGGCCGGACGGATTCCCGGCGTCCTTTTACAAAACGTTTTGTGTGGAGCTGGCTCCCTTTTTAACCCGGTTGTTTAATTCTTTTCTCGAAACAGGGGTGGTGACGCCCTCTATGTCTGAAGCGGCAATCTCTGTCATTTTGAAACCTGGTAAGGACGCACGGGCATGCGGGTCCTACAGACCAATTTCGCTTCTTAACATTGATGCGAAGCTCTTTGTGGGAATTTTAGCGGCGCGCCTTAACCCCCTTGTGGCTGATATTATTGACCCAGATCAATCGGGTTTTATTCCTTCCAGGCAGGGGGGGGACAAGGCCAAACGATTGTTGCGCCTCATCGATAGCACACAGCGGTCACGAAAACAGGCCTTTCTCTTATCCATAGACGCCGAAAAGGCCTTCGATCGCGTAGGTTGGGGCTATTTATTCGCAGTGTTGCGTAGCTATGGGCTCGGTGATAACTTCCTGAAATGGATCAGGTGCATATATTGTACACCCAAGGCGTTTGTGCGGGTCAATGGGTGCAGGTCGGCCTTCTTTTCCATCGCCCGGGGGACGCGACAGGGCTGCCCCCTGTCCCCGCTTTTATTTGCGCTCTATATGGAGCCTTTCGCTCAACGGATCCGGGCAAACCATAGTGTTGTTGGACTTAAGTTCGGGGCAGACGTCCATAAAATGAGTCTGTACACAGACGATGTGATTCTATCGCTAACACAGCCTCAGACGACACTACCCGCTTTGCTCGACGAACTCGCTGCTTTCGGGGAAGTTTCGGGTCTGAAAGTTAACTTAGGGAAATCTCTGATCCTGAACCTTTCAATTCCTCCTGAGGAAGTAGAGGCCCTGCAAAGGGATTTCACATTCCACTGGACGCACACGGACATAACATACCTAGGGGTTAAGTTGACGCCGACCATCGCGGGGACGGTCTCGCTAAATTATGCCCTGCTGCTGGAACACACGACCAAGGCGCTGGATGCCTGGTCGCGTCTTCGGTTGGCTTGGTTCGGGAGGATAGCTGCGGTGAAAATGACGGTTCTCCCGCGTATCTTATACATTTTTCAGATGCTACCGATGACCCCAACGCCTGGAACGCTCAAGAAACTGCAGTCCCATATTAATAGATTTGTATGGGAGGGAAAGAAGCCACGTCTCTCTCTCTCGCTCAAATGACATGCACGAAAGCTCAGGGTGAACTGGGTCTCCCGCTCATAGGTGGCTATTTCCAAGCAGCGTGTCTACACTACCTAGTGGAATGGAATAGGCCTCTGTCCAGTAAACACTGGAATTTTATGGATCAGTGAGTCGCTGGGGTGAATATTTGGAGGGAACTATGGTTACCCCGCAAACATAGAGCATGGGGGCTATATTCCTCTCCTGTCACTTCGCCTACCCTCAAGGTCTGGGATAGATTAGCCTTGAAGAAAGGGTGGACATTGTTCCCATCACCCATGTCCCCCATTGTCGACAACCCTGATTTTCCGCCGGGACAGACGTCGCCAGTGTTTCAGAGGTGGCGAGAGGAGGGCTGCAAGCGGGTGTGGTCCCTTTTTGACACGGAGGGGCTGATACCCTTTGCACAACTTCGAAAGGCCTATGATCTTTTAGCAACAGATGCATTTCCTTATAGTCAGGTTTGTCACTGGGTGACTAGGCCCGCCAATTGTGCCCTGTCCAGACCCCTTACTTCGTTTGAAAAGTGGTTAGTGCGAAAGACAGATGACCGCCGGCTTATCTCTGAATTGTACTCCATGCTTATGATACATCCCTCTGGTCACCGTACGAGGGCGCAGGTGCGCTGGGAAACTGAATTGGGCAGGCCCTTAACACCTAAGGAATGGGAGCACGTTCTATACAGGGCACATCATACTGCACACAACACCGCTGGGGCGGAATCCGCTTTTAAAGTAATCACGTATTGGTATTACACCCCTGCTCACGTGCACTGCTGGGATAAGAACAAAACCGATCTCTGCTGGAGGGGTTGTGGATCAACTGGAACCATAGCTCACCTACTATGGCACTGTCCGAAACTGACACGCTATTGGACAATGGTGCTTGATGATATTGATGCTGCGTTTCAGATTGCACTACCCCGCTCCCCAGAATACACACTACTAGGCCTCCCCCACCCCAAGGCCTTCCCGTTGAGATCTCTCAGAGGTAGGCAGATTGCCCTGGCGCTGCTGGCAGCCCGGCAGGTTATCCTAGCTCTGTGGGGAACAACAACGTCACCTGATGTACTAGCATGGGTACATCGCCTGTGGCAACTCCTAGCTATGGAGCGCATGTCGCTCAGTGTAGAGGGGAAGGGTAAAGATTTTGCGAAATTGTGGGCCCCCTTTTTGCACCTACTCACAAAAGATCTGAGAGAGGTGACATGCCCGAAATACTTACAGATCCGCAAGCTCTTGCCACTAGAGCCCCTGGGTTACATTCATAAGTCGGCAGGATGAGCATATACCCTGTAGCGAGTGATGCCTTGGAGTAAGGGTCTACAACATATGATGGAACTGGTGCGGAGAGGGGTGGGGGGTGGGTCAGGGGGTTGGGGGGATGTTTGTTTCGGTTGTTCTCTATTTGTCTTATTTTTGTTATAGTCCGGATGTCCTTAAATTGGAAGTCAACGCAGAAGTCCTACACGTCTGCTTTTTGCGCGGCCGGCTTCCGGGTTGTGTGCCTGCAAGCTATGTACTTAAGCTCATGTCTCGCTCTGCCGGCCTTGAGATGTAGGCAGAAAGCTGTGTTCATAGATCCTGATTTCCGCATAATAAAAATGATTGATTCTAAAAGGAAGAGTTTTGTATTTACCTTTAGAATTTAAGAAAAATATTGAAACTGTTGGTATAGAGAGAGAGGAAAGTGAACCTGTAGTTATTCTAGTTAATAGTGTACCAACAAAGAGTCGGAAAATATGGCAAGAGTTAGTAGATGTCACCAAACTTCAAAAGGCTACATTATATCTTGTACAAAACAATATTTATTATAAAAATGTATATGTGGAAGAACAAGAAATATCTTTAGAAGATGATAGAGAAATTTCAACTGGCCAAATAGAAAAAGTGGACAACTCCAGGAGTGAAGAAATTTATGAACATTACAGTATACATCCTCTACATTCAAAAGAAGTGATAGGAAACACTATTGAATTATTCCAAATGAAGAAAGCGAAGGGAACTCCCATGAGTGTATGAGAAAAAGTTTAGAAGCTCGTTGTTTTCCACAGCTCTTCCCCACTGGAAAAGGTGGACGATATGATGAACGACCAGTACAGATTCCAGCTTCAGAATATCGTACAACAAGATTGTACTCAGAAGATCCAAGATTTCGACAGTGTATTCCATATTTATTTCATCTTCTGTTTGAAAGTGACTTGTCTGGACTTTCATATGCAGTGAACCACATATTAAAAATGTGAGTTCATCTTACACATGTTTCTGCAATGGAATTTTTGGACAAAGTTCAACAAAGAGACGAACATTTAGAATCTCAGTTAATTAATTTGATGGCGTGTCAACGTGGTACTAATGAGTATTGGTATCGTCGTCACGGGGAACTTAAATGTATGTTAAAAAACGTAGGAACCCCTACGTGGTTTGTTACGCTTAGCTGTGCTGAATACGCATGGGACGATTTACTTGAATTTCTACGACGAGCAAATTCAAATGTAAAAAACATTGAATTGAAGACAGCTGGAGAACTGTGTTCCTTGGATCCTGTAAATGTGTGCAGATATTTTAATCATAGGTTTCAAGCTATGATGTCTTTTATCTGCAATAAAAATAATCCACCTCTTGGAGAAGTTATTTATTGATTTCTTTTATAGAAAGGAGTACCAAGTCAGAGGTGCTCCTCATATACACATACTATTATGGATCAAGAATGCACCTAAATTTGGAAGCGATTCTGATGAAACAGTTTTGTCTTTCATTGAAGACTATGTTACCTGTGCCATTCCAAAAAACGGAGGAGAAAACAGCTTAAGACAACAAGTTTTACGGTTTCAAAGTCATGGTTGTGGAAAATATTGTCGACGAAAATACACGTCAAAGGGAAAATTTTATACAAAATGTCGTTTTGGATTCCCACGTCCAGTAATTTCAAAAGGAAGAGTCAATAGTTTCATGTCAGCAGTAAGGCATACTATAACTCGAAAATCTCCAAAGAATACTTACAATATAAAAAGAACTGTAGATTCAAAGTATATTAATGACTACAATCCAGTGATTTTGACAATGTGGAATGCAAATATGGATATCCAGTATGTTGCAGATAATTTGATTGCTGTTGCTCGCTATGTTACATCATATATAACGAAATCTGGAAAGACGGAGTTGAAAGAAATGTGGGAAGAAATTTCACAAGAGAAGACTCTTAGTAACAAATTGTACAGCTTTAGTTTGAAGATGCTTTCTCGTCGAGAGATTGGATTCTATGAATGTTCGGATTGGTTGACCTCTGCAAGTTTATATTCAAAGTCAAGAGGAATCATTTGGGCAAGTCTAGGTCTTGCTGCAACACGAAATCGAGTATTGAAATCTCTACAAGAAATTGAATACTTAGCATTGAATGAACCAGAAAGTACAGATATTGTTAAAACTAATATGTTGGATACATACTATCCCAAAAGGAGTCCACATCTGGAAAACATATGTCTCTATGAAGTACTGCAACATTACAGTTTTAAGAGAAATGTTACATAAAATATAAATGAAGAAAAATATGCAGTAATTGGATGTAATGGATGTTTGGTAAAACATTCCAAAGGAAATCTTATTAACCACAGGATACTCAATTGTGGAACTCCAGATAAAAGGGAATTTTTCTATTTAACACTTCTGCAACTCTTCAAGACTTGGCGTAGTGAAATGGAATTACTTGGAGATTGTGAGTGCTATGAAGATTGTTTTAATGCATGTAAAGATAGCATTCAATGCACAATTTTTCCAACTTATCTACAAATGTTAAATGAAGAGATTGAACAAGAAACTACTATTGCAGGTGAAGTAGCTGGAGACAGTTCTCAAGATAGTCAAAGTTCTGCTCCACTAAGTCAAGATCCACTAGGATAACCAATTGTTGAAAATGAAGCAGCAATAGCCATGAATGAAGTAGAAACGGCAATGCAACAAGCACAACAGGTTATTATTGAGTTGGGAAACTTAGAAGAAAAACTAAATATTGAACAAAAAGAAATATATCAGCAAGTGACACACAGATACAGCATGGTTTACTGCATGAAAAAAAAGAATGCCAATGCACATCATTTAAACCTATTCGAATGTACATCAGTGGGCAAGCTGGAACAGGAAAAAGTTTCTTAATTAAAGTTTTGACCAGTTATCTACACAAAACCACTGAATCACATTTATCTTGTGTTGTAACTGCTCCAACTGGGTTAGCAGCACACAACATTAAAGGGATTACATTACATTGATTACTGATGCTACCAGTTGAACATGAAAATAAATTGGAATATCACAAGCTATCTGGAGAAGCTTGTTATGAAGTTTCAAGAGTACTGAATAAAATTAAACTTCTAATCATTGATGAGGTGAGCATGGTCCCAAACCTAATGCTTGCCTTTGTACATTTAAGAAAGCAACAGATTTTAAAAACAGATTATGATGTTCTATTTGGAGGAAAACATGTAATTGTATTCGGTGATCTACTACAACTTACTCCTGTGAAAGGACAACCAGTTTTTAAAACACTTGTCCATGAAGACACTAGGGAATCTTTGGAAAGTATTGGAAATGTGAACATTTGGTCTCATTTTGAATATAAAGAACTTATTAAGAATATGCGACAAGCAAGTGATGAACATTATGGAAACATTCTTCAAGATATTAGAATTGGTGTTTTGACAAAACATGGTAAAGAAGCTTTACAAAGTCGGCTACTAACGAACTTGTTTGCAAATGAAAACATAGCACCTGAAATAATGTAAAAGAAAATTGGATAAAAGAAGTCTATAGTTTGCCTAATGCCAACACTGCAAGAGTGTTCTACATTCAATCAAGAACTTTTGAAATTGGAAAAACAACCAATAGTGAAAATGGAAGCCATTGATAAAATGGAACACGAAGGAGTTACTATTCTTCTCTCAGAGAAATTACAGTCAAAATTGGATTCTTTGGAAAACTCTATCTAAGACTGCTGGTTTAGAAAAGACTTTATATGTATGTGTAAACTGTTGGGTAATTTTACGGCGTAATTTGGATGTAGAAAAAGGTTTAGTAAATGGAGCAATGGGAAAAGTTGTTGATTTTGTTAATTATCAGAACAGAGATGGAATTTAATTTTTGAAGATTAAATTTGATCAGATTAAAGAAGTAAAACAGATTGGGCGTTGTGCTGTTTGTTTTTTGCTTGTAAAAGACTTGTATGTTCGTAGAAAACAGTTTCCTCTTTCTTTAGCATATTGTATTGTATTGTAATTGCATTTGTATAGCGCTTACTACCCCTGACGAGGCGTCGAAGCGCTTTTTCGGCGAGTAGCACGCTACTCCGGGACCCATAGAGGATTAGTGTTGAATTAGTATAGTGAAACATGCAAGTAAATTTTAAGTGGTGGATATGTTAGTCAGTTATTTGGATTCGGAAGGATAGCAGAAGGATAGAAGAGGAAAGAAGGTTTGTATTTATATAGCGCTTCTAACCCCTGATGGGGTGGTGAATCGCTTTTTTTTGGGCGAGTAGCACGCTACTCCGGAAACCCATAAAGGACTAGTGGTGAAAATTAGTATAGTGAAATATGAAGTAACTTGAGTGGTGGATATGTTAGTCAGTTATTTGGATTGAGAAGGGTTAGGGAGGGGTAAAAAATAAAAAAGGTTTGCATTTATATAGCGCTTGTAACCCTGATGAGGTGTTGAAACGCTTTGTTGGCGAGTAGCACGCTACTCTGGAACCCATAAAGGATTAGTGGTGAATTAGTATAGTGGAATTAGAGAAGTGAACATGCTAGTCTGTTATTTTGATTGAAAAGGATAGTGGAGGGATAGAAGAGTGAAGGATTTCTTTTTTTAGGTCATAGCAGTAGGAGGAGGCTTTTGGATGAGTAAAAAGGGTTTTTGGAGGAGAAGAGTCAGAGGGAAGAGTTTAGAAAGGTTTGTTTTGGGGGATCGGTACAGTAAAGGAGGTGTCAGAAGATGCAAGATGGGGTAGAGTAGGAGAGAGTCAAGAAACGGTTATTTTGGGGAACATAGTAGTGGTATGGCGTTTGGGATAAATGAGAGAGTGGGTGTAGAGGATATAATGATAGATGTATAGGGTGAGATAGGGTAGTGAATTGGAAAGAGTAGTAGAAAGAAGTTTGAGATGAGTCAGACAGTTGGGCTAGAAGATATATTGAGGGAAGTATAGGCTGAGAAATAGGGTAGTGCATTGGAAATGCTAAATTAGAAGAAAGTGATAAATATATAGATCCATAAGTACATTGAGAGTATATAGATGCATAAAGGAGGTAAGTATATGCAGATTAAAGATATTGATAGAGGGAGCGGATGAGAAATAGGGTAGTGCATTGGATATGCTTTTTCAGGAGAAAAGTAACAGACACACAGATCCAAGTACATGGAGGTACATAGATGCCAAATGGAAGACCAAAGAAGAACATGTAGACCAAAGAAGAATTTTTATTTTTTTATTTTGTTTTTGTAACAACATAATTATTGTACATGTTTATACAAAGCAATACACGAAGATAGGCACATATCTATAGTGAATATCAATGCTTATGTACAGAGGGACAAATACATAGGGTGGGTATTAATGAATGGAGAAATGGACAGCATTCCTGGCCCTGGTACCGACCAGTTTCGAACAGGCTCAAACAGGCACTCACCCTTGTCCTCTCCGCCCTTAGCTGAGACGCCCAGGCTTAGACGCCCTAACCCTGGCCTTTTATAGCCCTAGTAATCAGGTGACCCCGTCAGCCAATGGGAACCCTAACCCTAACACTATCCAATCACAACACTAGCCCTAAAAATCTAGAACCAATAGGAGACCAGGACCTTACAGCCAATCTTAGCCCTAGTCCAAGCACCCAATCAGTTCAAAAGCCCTGATCTCTACATCCAATAGAGGCCCTAGCCCTACCAGTAGTCCCAACCCAAGTCCAAGCAACCAATGGGACAGGAAGCCCTACTCCCTACTACCAATAGAAAGCCTAACCCTACTCTTAGTCCCACACCTAGTCCAGCAACCAATCACACCAGAAGCCCTAATCGCTACTTCCAATTAAAGGCCTAACCCTAGCCCTAGTTCCACCCTAGTCCCAACAACCAATAACACACGAAGCCCTAGTCCCTACTTCCAATAGAAATCATAACCCTAGCCCTAGTCCCAACCCTACATTGATTGAATCACAGACCCAGAAACCAATCAGAACACTCAAATACCCAACCAATGAGGACACTAACCCAATCCAATAGAAACATCAGATACAACCACCAATCAGTGTATACATGTACCAACCACTAACAGACTATATAAGGTCCCAGCAACCTCAGACAAGGTTTGCTGGCCAGGGAGTTGGAAGCTGCTTCTCCTGTTCAGAATCTCCTAGGAGACAGACAGGCTCAATCCACACTTTGGACTTCTGCAGGTAAAGGCCTCACAAACTTGAAATCTAACACTACTGTTTGAATAAAACTTTACTCCCTCTCCTGGCCAAAAAACACAGTAACCATTCATAAATCTGAAGGTTTAAGTGTAGACAGTGCTTTGGTAAATATTGGAAGTACAGTGATTAAAGAAGGCCTGGGATACGTTGCATTGTCTCAAGTAAGAACATTATCTGGTTTGTATTTGATTGATTTTGATGAGAAAAAGATTAGTGCTGATGCAAATTGTGTAAGAGAGTACAATCGGTTAAGAAGACTTTATGCTCCTAACTTAGGTGAATATCCTGTATATGAGAACGTGTAGTGTGTCCAAAACGGAAATATGACAAACATTCTACTGCGATTCAAAAAAAGAAAACAATTGAAGAGAATCATGAAGGTGCAAAGAAGATGAAAATGGACACTGTTGATGATGTTGTAGGATAACAGTTAGAAAATAGTTCAGGTATCAACTGCTATGCTAATGTAATTGTGAATGTTGTCTTTTATCTAGCCGATCTTCATCATGAAATTATGGAAAATCGAGAAAAAGATTCTGTTCTCTATTACATTATATTTTTCAAAAGTTGGTAACTGATTGAACTAAAATCCATACTGCTTCTGGTATTCTGCATCTTTTGGATATATGTACTGGTTCTTCGCAATTTTCACTTAATATACAACAAGATGCACAAGAATTTCTTATGTTTATGCTTGCAGTATTGGAAGATGAAGGAATAGAAATTGAAAATGTGTTTGGACTAAGTTACAGATGGGATCATAAATGTGAAGAGCGTTCATTTTTTTCTACCACTGAAATAGACACTGGACGATTCATATATTTGACAATACCAGATTGCAAATCAGTGTCTTTTAACAAGTTACTAAAAACAGTTAATCAAGATATGAAATGTTCTCATGGTAAATCAGAAATGTTGTCAATATTATTTATAGAAAGATTAGGACAATATGTAATTTTAATGCTACAATGTTGTAGAACAGATGGAAGAAAATTGGAAACCAAAATTAAAAATTTTGTGGCAAGTCAAGTATCAATTTCAGGAAGAACTTTTAAAGCAGTGGCTATTATTTTTCATGATGGACCTACTACAACATCTGGACACTATACTGTGTATTTAAAGTGCAATAAACGATGGACACATTGTAATGATGCCCATTTGGAATTCAAATGTAGATTGCCTTACTGAATTACCAAATTCATATCTGATATTTTTGATGCCAAAGTTTTGAAAACATCATTCGGCCTATTGGGAAGATGTGAACACGAATTAACGAGTTTATTTTGGATATTTTCAATGCAAATGGATTTGGAAACATTATTCAGCCTACTGAGAAGATGTGAACAATTACTGTTTGGATTATTGTTTGTGCTAATTCTTATTGCATTTGCAAAATTTGGTTTGAAAGAAGTAGTTTATATATTTGATCTTTATATTATACGCGATGTAAATGAGTGTATATCTTACAAAATGTACTTGAGAAAAATAAAAGATTTAATGTAGTTGAAGAATGTAATTTAGAAACTGTAGATAGGTAAACAGATAGTTGCACTTGTAAATATTTTCAACACAGATTTGTTTGTTTTTTTGCAATTTCATTGATTTTTTTTTCCCCCAGCGGTTGTATGATGATCTACATTGAAATCACTGTGTATGGTGAAATTCAGTACAATCTGAGAACAGCAAAAAGGGAAACTGAATATGTTATGTAATTCTAAAATTATGTTGTGTTCTTAAAACTATAATATTATATGCAATAACAGTTTTTCTTCTTTTTTTTTACAGAAGGTAATAGTAAAGTTTGAAAAGATTTTAAATTCAGTTTTCAACAAAACTACTGTAAAATAGTTCTACTGAGTTTTGTATCTTCTTTAATAAACAAGCATTGGTATAGCCAATAGGTCTCGCCTTTGGGACCTTAGTTATGCAGCACATTATAAACAGGCTATGCACCATGGGTGGGACAAAGAGATGCTAGATGCAGGACAGCCTAAAATAAATAAAGCCAGCAAACAGAAAGCAAGCAACTGTGAATTACAAAACATGACCTTGTTTTTTTCCACCGACACATGGATCTTTGAGTCCTAAACGCCTTCTGGTATTACAGTTGTAACACCACGAGTGTGTCTGCAGTAGGAAATTAAAAAACAAAGGGGCCCGAGCTGGTGTTAGAGCCTTTTACTCAAAAGCAATAAGCAGTGTTGACAGGGGCGGTAGTTAGGGAAGATGGCCTGCATATTGTGTGGGTCATTTTGGGTAGCTTGGTGTGAAAGGTTGTGTGTGCGCCTACTCTAGTGCTGAGACAGGCATCAGTAATGTGGGGTGGCTTCTCTAAGGAGATGGTGTGTTGAAGGAGTGGGTCAGTTGGCAGCTGTGGGGAAGGAACTCTGGGGGAGGGCTGCGTGTTGAGGTGATCTTGACAGAATGTGTAAAGCTCGGGGCACTCCCCGTTAGAGCCATGTCTATGTTACTGTTGGGAGGGAGTCTCTTACAGAGGTACAACACGGTGATATCAGGAGCTGTATGTGGAGGGGGTCTGGGTGATACCAAGAGCTGTGTGTGGAGGTGGTCTGAAGACAGGATTTCAGGGATGGGCACTTCTTGTTGTCTAACTATTTATGTTTACGAGGAAGCCTTTTAAAGAGAGGTACAACACGGCGGTATTAGGGGGGCCATGTGGGGAGGTGGTATGGAGGCAGACTATGGTGCCAGCCTAGTTCTCGAGGTCCCTATTCTTACGTTGGTTGGGAGCCTCTTCTAGATGAAGAATAGGGTGATACCTGGGGCTGTGGAGGTGGTCTGTAGAGGGGGGAGAGGCGGCACTTCTAGTTTAGATGTCTTGCTTGTGTCTGTAGTGAGCATCTTATACATGTAGAACGGGGTGGTGAGGGGCGCTTAGCGATGTGGGTCATATGTACGGCAGGGGTTATGTGTGTATGAGGGGGCGACAGAAGACTCTTACCTATGTGAGATATTGACACGGTGGTGTTGCCCGCCTTGGGCTCGATGTAAATTACCACAGCGGCGGCGTTCCTGTGGGCGGCGTTGAAGACCTTTTCCTTAAAAGTGCAGCCCCCTCGGGCCACCAGCGCGATCCACGACCTGGCGACGCCCTCCTCTCCTTCGCCGGGGGGGTGAGGCCAGGCAGCGGCCCCTGGCACATAGTACTCCGTGTCTGCAGCGCAGCCCTCCAGGGCATCGGGGGGCGGCTCGAGGGCCAGCGCAGCCCTCAGGACTCCTACCAGGCCCTGCACGCTCTCCTTGGGCGAGCTGTCCCCGTAGCAGCTGCTTTCTGTGCTCCCTAGCACCGTCAGGTT
The DNA here is from genome assembly GCA_963921515.1 of Calotriton arnoldi. Classification (NCBI taxonomy): domain Eukaryota; kingdom Metazoa; phylum Chordata; class Amphibia; order Caudata; family Salamandridae; genus Calotriton; species Calotriton arnoldi. The sequence continues at coordinate 1,060,745 of CAWUFW010004763.1, forward strand.
ACTAACCGGGTCTGTGTAGGCCGTGTTCACCAGCGCCTTGTACCACTCCAGGGAGTGGCCCAGACAGGGCGCCGAGCAGCCCAGCACAATCAGCACGGCGGCCAGGGGAGTCCGCACCCCCACCATGGCCCTCGGTGAAAGGCAGGGCTCGACCAGGTTCGGGGTGAAGGGAAGCAGCGAGCCGGGTACAAGGCAGACGATGGTGGGAGGAAACCACCGGGCCCGGAAATGTGAGGCAAGGGAAGGGGATAGCAGACCAGGTCAAACAGGAGAAGGGGTACAGGAGACTCAAGCAAACACCGCAGGAGTCGGGCACCGGCAGCCAAATCTGAAAGCCTGAACAGGAAGCTTCCTGCTGTTAGAACAAACACCCAGCACGCAGGGGGAGGAGACGTGAAAAGGGGGAGGCAGTTGTACAGGCCTGGGAGCAGGGAGGGAGAGCACAGGGGGAGGGGAGGAGACATGCAAGGGGGCCTGAACGGTTCCAGTGATAAGTAGAACGAGGAATGCAGCTGCCACCCTGCGCTAAGCAACAAAAAAAAAACAAGCGCGGCCACGAAAGTGAAAGCGACCGTGCTGTGTTTAATTAGTAACATGATCCCACAAGGGAGGAATGCAGCTGCCACCCTGCACGCCGCTGCTCGCTCCCGAGAGCAAAACGCCGTGGGAGTGAACCTTTAGAGAAGAGGTGGGACATGCACCCGCCTTTGGCCACTTGCGTGCTTTCATTATTGAAAGCCACACGCAAAGGCCAATCGAATGTGTGGGAGTTGTCAGACCCACACAGAGAAGGTTTGGGGAAGTTTGGAGTGCTCACAAGAAGCCTCCCATAGAGCAGCGCATGCGCGCGGCACTAGGCTCGACCTAAAAAGGTAAGATGAAATAATGGAATTAGCATGATAATGTGAACTAATGTTTGCAGTCGCTTTTACTGCACTCATCCATTTTTTCAAACACTACCCATGCACTCATCTATACTGTTAGGCACTATTTCCACACTCCTCCATGCACTTCTCCAATCACCTAGCCAGTACCCATACACTTATAATATCACCGAGACACTACCTATGCACTCCTCCAATCACCCAGGCACTATCTGTACACTCATGCAATCAGCTAGACCTTACCCGTACACTCTTCCAATCACCCAGGTATGACCTATACACTTCTCCAATCCCCTAAACATTACCCCTGCACTCATGTAATCCCCAAGACACTACCCTTGCACTCTTTCAATCATCCAGGCAGTATCTATGCACTCCTCTATTCACTCAGGCAGTACACATGCACTTCTAAAATCACCCAGGCACTATCTATGCACTCCTCAAATCACCCAGGCACTACTCCTTTACTCCTCCAATCACCCAGCCAGAACCCTTCAAGTTATAAAATCACCCAGGCACTACCTATGCACTCCTTCAATCACCCAGGAACTACCACTACACTCATGCAACCACCCAGACATTACTCTTGCACTCATGCAATCACCCAGGCACTAGCTATGCAATCATAGAATAACCTAGGCACTACTCTTGCATTGCTGCAATCATGCAGGCACTATCCATGCACTCCTCCAATCATCCAGCCAGTACCCATGCAGTTAAAAAATCACCCAGGCACTACTTATACACTTTTCCAATCACCCAGGCACTACCACTAAAGTCATGCAACGACCCAGACATTACTCTTGCACTCATGCAATCAGCCAGACATTACACATGCACTCCTCCAATTACCTACACATTACCCCTGCACTCATGCAATCACCTAGCTATTACCCATGCAGTTTTTCAATCACTCAGGCAGTACCTAAGCACTTATAAAATCATCCAGGCACTACCTATGCAGTCATGCAATCACACAGGCACTACTGATGCACTCCTCGATGCACCTAGGCATTACCCATGCACTCCTTCAATCAGCCATGCACTATCCATGTACTCCTTCAATCACCCAGGCACTACCCTTGCACTCCTCCAATAACCCAGGCACTACTTATGCACTCCTGCAATCACCCAGGAACTACGACTACACTCATGCAACCACCCAGACATTACTCTTGCACTCATGCAATCACCCAGGCACTAGCTATGCAATCATAGAATAACCCAGGCACTACTCTTGCACTGCTGCAATCATCCAGGCACTATCCATGCACTCCTCCAATCATCCAGCCAGTACCCATGCACTTAAAAAATCACCCAGGCACTACTTATACAGTTTTCCAATCACCCAGGCACTACCACTACAGTCATGGAACGACCCAGACATTAATGTTGCACTCATGCAATCAACCAGGCACTAGCTATGCACTCATAGAATAACCCAGGCAGTACTCTTGCACTGCTGCAATCACCCAGGCACTATCCATGCACTCCTCCAATCATTCAGCCAGTACCCATGCACTTAAAAAATCACCCAGGCACTACTTATACACTTTTCCTATCACCCAGGCACTACCACTACAGTCATGCAAAGACCCAGACATTACTCTTGCACTGATGCAATCAGCCAGACATTACTCATGCACTCCTCCAATTACCTTCACATTACCCCTGCACTCATGCAATAACATAGGCATTACACATGCACTCCTCCAATGACCCTGGCATTACCCCTGCACTCATGCAATCACCTAGCTATTACCCATGCAGTCTTTCAATCACTCATGCAGTACCCATGCACTTATAAAATCATCCAGGCACTACCTATACACTCATGCAATCACACAGGCACTACTGATGCACTCCTCGATGCACCTAGGCATTACCCATGCACTCCTCCAATCAGCCATGCACTATCCATGTACTCCTTCAATCACCCAGGCACTACTCTTGCACTCCTCCAATAACTCAGGCACTACACCTGTACTCATATAATTACCCAGGCAATACCCATGCACTTATAAAATCACCCAGGCAGTATATCTACACTCATGCAATGAGCTAGACATTACCCCTACACTTATGCAATTACCCAGGCATTACATATGTACTCCTCTAATCCCCCAGACATTACCCCTGTACACATGGAATCACCAATGCATTAGCTATGCACTGCTCCAATCACCCAGGCGCTACCCTTGCACTCCTCCATTCACCCAGGCACTACTTATGCACTCCTGCAATCACCCAGGAACTACCACTACACTCATGCAACCACTCAGACATTACTCTTGCACTCATGCAATTACCCAGGCACTAGCTATGTACTCATAGAATAACCCAGGCACTACTCTTGCACTGTTGCAATCACCCAGGCACTATCAATGTATTCCTCCAATCACCCAGTCAGTACCCATGCACTCATGCAATCACCCAGGTATTACCCATGCACTCCTTCAATCACTTAGTCAGTACCCATGCACTCCTCCAATCACCTACACATTACCCCTGGACTCATGTAATCACTTAGGCATTACCCATGCACTCCTCCAATAACCCAGACATTACCCCTGCACTCATGCAATCACCTAGGTATTACCCATGCAGTCCTTTAATCACTCAGGCAGTACCCATGCACTTATAAAATCATCCAGGCACTACCTATGCACTTATGCATTAACCCAGTCATGACTGATGCACTCCTCGATTCACCTAGGCATTACCCATGCACTCCTCCAATCAGCCATGCACTATCCATGTACTCCTTCAAACACCCAGGCACTACCCTTGCACTCCTCCAATAACCCAGGCACTACCCCTGTACTCGTACAATTACCCAGGCAATACCCATGCACTTATAAAATCACCCAGGCACTACCTCTACACTCATGCAATCAGCTAGACATTACCCCTACACTCATGCAATTACCCAGGCATAGGTAATGCACTCCTCTAATCCCCCAGACATTACCCCTGCACTCATGCAATCAGCAATGCATTAGGTATGCACTACTCCAATCATCCAGACACTACCCTTGCATTCCTCCATTCACCCAGGCACTATCAATGTATTCCTCCAATCATGCAGTCAGTACCCATGCACTCATGCAATCACCCAGGCATTACCCATGCACTCCTTCAATCACTTAGCCAGTACCCTTGCACTCCTCCAATCACCTACACATTACCCCTGCACTCATGCAATCACTTAGGCATTACCCATGCACTCCTCCAATGACCCAGACATTACCCCTGCACTCATGCAATCACCTAGGTATTACCCATTCAGTCCTTCAATTTCTCAGGCAGTACCCATGCACTTATAAAATCATCCAGGCACTACCTATGCACTCATGCATTAACCCAGGCAAACTGATGCACTCCTCGATGCACCTAGGCATTACACATGCACTCCTCCAATCAGCCATGCACTATCCATGTACTCCTTCAATCACCCAGGCACTGCCCTTGCACTCCTCCAATAACCCAGGCACTGCCCCTGTACTCGTACAATTACCCAGGCAATACCCATGCACTTATAAAATCACCCAGGCACTACCTCTACACTCATGCAATCAGCTAGACATTACCCCTACACTCATGCAATTACCCAGGCATAGGTAATGCACTCCTCTAATCCCCCAGACATTACCCCTGCACTCATGCAATCAGCAATGCATTAGGTATGCACTACTCAAATCATCCAGACACTACCCTTGCACTCCTCCATTCACCCAGGCACTATCAATGTATTCCTCCAATCACCCAGTCATTACCTATGCACTCATGCAATCACCCAGGCATTACCCATGCACTCCTTCAATCACTTAGCCAGTACCCATGCACGTCTCCAATCACCTACACATTACCCCTGCACTCATGCAATCACTTAGGCATTACCCATGCACTCCTCCAATGACCCAGACATTACCCCTGCACTCATACAATCACCTAGGCACTACCTATGCACTCCTCCAATCACGCAGGCACTACTCATGCACTCATCCATGCAGTCTGGCTCTACCCATGCACTCATCCAATCACCCAGACACTACCCATGCACTCAGCCAATCACCCAAACACTACTCATGCACTCATCCATGCACTTAGGCTCTACCCATGCACTCATCCAATCACTCAGGCACTACTATTGCACACATCTATTCTTTTAAACACTACCCATGGCATCATGCAATCACTCAAGTTCTACTCATGCAGTCCTTCAATCACTCAGGCACTACTATTGCACTCATCCATTCCCTCAGACACTACCCATGCACTCATCCAATCACTCAGGCCCTACCCATGCACTCCTCCAATCACGCAGGCACTTCCCATGCACTCATGCATGCAGTCAGGTACTGCCCATGTACTCCTCCAATCACCCAGACACTACCCCTGCAGTTGTGCAATCAGCCAGTCACAACCCATGCACTCCTCCAATTACCCAGGCACTACGCCTGCAATCATCCAATCACTCAGGCAGTCTTTTTGCACTCATCCATTCCCTCAAGCAAAACCCATGCACTCTTCTATGCACTCAGACTCTACCCATGCACTCATTTATTCACTCTGACACTACTTTTGCACTCATGCAATCCGCCAGGCACTACCCATGCATTTATCCATTCACTCAGGCACTATCCATGCATTCATCTAATGACCCACACATTACTGCTGTACTCATTCATTCACTCAGGCAGTACTCATGCACTCATACAATGATTCACATATTACACTTGCAGCAATTCATACAACACATACAAGTTTGTCTATTTTCAACCAAATAGGCGGTTCTTCTTTTTACATTTTTTGGGTGTTTTTTAACAAAAAAATTAAAAAATCAACAGGATGAACTGAAAAACTTTTCAAAGCATTTTGCAATTATAAAGCCATTGCAAAAACAATAAAAACAAAAATTAACAGCGCTGGTTCTTTGCAGCAACCACAACAGCTTCAACAGATTGCTCTCCAGCACAAAGTAGTTTTTTGCACTTTATGCAGTGCTGCTCAAGTCCAGCGAACTCTGGAATAATTTGTCCAGTGAGGGTGGATGCGGAAGAACCTGCCAAAGTTCTAGGCCCTGCAGCCTGATCATCTTGCTGACTTTGTTGGAGCTGGCGATGACGTTGTTCTCATGCAAGACGATTCGGTGTGTGGTCTGTAGGTGCTTCATCATTGATGAAGTTCCACATGAATATTTTTTCTCGGATCCCCAAGATAGGATGTTTCCACAAATACTGCAGGTCACCTTCCGTGCATTGACCTTCTTCCCTCCAGGTGGTATAGAAAAGAAAGCCCACACAACACTCTCCTTCCGTCGCTTGACAGGTTCTTCCACTTCCTCTTCTTCTGCAGGAATGTTCTGTGGTGGATTAGGAGAAGCCATTTTCTTAGTGAATAAAAAAAACATGAAAAAAATGAAATAAAGAGGAGCAGAAAACACAAGAGCTGTGTCTTCTAAAGATGCTGCTGGAAGAATGAAAAAATTGGGTGGGGTCCTGCAAGTACTAGAATAGAAAGCTTCTTAACCAATGAAATACTTTCTTTTGAAGTCACATGGGATTCGCGCACCCGACGCGCAACCGACACGCACCCGACGCGATTCCCCAAAAATATATTTAACAATAATATATCTTTATTCCAGTTACAAATATACGATATTTACAATTGTGTATATTAATCTCTTGGTATAATATATATAATAAGGTTATATACATATACTTTTAAAACAAAATAATTTAAGGCGGATTCGTGTACCTGACACGACCACCGGAAATACATACATGACGTGGTGCGGGTCCGTCGCGGCTCCCGTAACTTGGATTCGCGCACCCACCGTGATTTGAACGCGATCGGTACGTGAATCCACTTTAAAAAAAAAAAAAAATGTAAATGTATATTTTAGAAAGGATAAAACATCACATTATTTTTATAAAAGTTTAAAAATTAAGAAAAAGTATTTTTGGACATTATAGTTAGAAATTAGCATTTAAAAAACCTTTGAAATTCACTGAAAAAAGTTTCAGGGGCATTCTAGTTAGAAATTAGCATTTAAAAAACTTTAGAAATTCACTGAAAAAAACCACAGGTTTTAGGGATGTTATAGTTAGAAATTAACATTTAAAAAACCTTAGAAATGTACTAATAAAAAACGCAGGTTTCAGGGATGTTATAGTTAGGAATTAGCATTTAAAAAACCTTAGAAATTCACAGAAAAAAACACAGGTTGCAGGAACGTTATAGTTAGTCTGACATTTCACTCCTACAAAACCAGAGAAATTCAGCCGTTATAGTTAGCTGAGCCAACTATAACTCGCGCCCCGCAATGCACTGCTGATGACATCACATATTACATCACTCATGACATGGTCAGTGACATCACTGATGACATCATCACTGATGACATCTCAAATGACATCACTCATGACATCACTGATGACATCTTCCAGTGACTGTGAGTGTCTCTAAAAGTTTTAGAATGTTATATATATATATATATATATATATATATTATGGCTGTCTGAGAAATAAACAAGAATACTTGCACTAATATCGTGGTCCGTGCCCGTCTTTATGGAGGTGATTTACGAGTATGACGGAATCCAAGGTGTATATATATATATATATATCATTCCATCCTGACAGCGTCAAAACAAACAGGCACTGACTCCGTGAAAAGTTTGGCACAGATGGCGATTTATTCCAAACAAAGGTCAGACGCGATTCGGCGGCAGGACCGCCTTGTTCACTGCATAAAGAGCTCTGCCATTTTACAACCTATATACATGTTGAGCATTTTCCCATGGTTGCCGTAGCAACCGGAACCAACCATAGACATAAAAGCTAATCTACGGCTGTGTACCATGACAATGCAGAATGATGCAAAAAAAAATTTTTATATACACATGTTTATACAAATAACGAAAATACAAATAAATGTAACACACACATTCTAATTTGAGTTTAAATATAGCACTCTGAAGTATCTCATAGTGTGAGAGTGAAAGGTGTGTTCTGTCACTAAATCCCGACCTGCACACATAATTAGATCTTGCTTTGAAATTGCACTTAAAGTAAAGTGTCATGGACATGGAAATGACAAATTGAATTATAATGCACCTCCATTTAATCTGTAATTTCAGTAAAAGTTTTTATCTCCCATACTGTGATAAATAGAAATAACACTAAAATAAAAGAAAATACATCCCTCACTACTATTGCCAACTGGGGGTGAAAGTAAACATTTCCCAGTACAAAAAGTGGCTATGTCTCCCTGAACTTACTTGTAAACTCTGACCTATGTCTAAGGCACAGCCTGTGCTGATGCCCATAAACTACCCAAGTGGTGGGAAGGTGGCAGCGGGAGAATAAAAATTACTCATGTGGCTATAATGTGAGGCGGCTGATGGAAAGAGGGAGGTGTGTCAGATAAGTGCTGCCCCAGTGGGCCTGCGTATCGTACAGAAAAGTCCAAATGAAAGTGCAACAATAAACATAGGTCAAAATGTAATAGTGTGTCGGGAATTTAAAGAAGAAAAATACCAAAATAATAATATTAAAAGGAAGAACTTTACGCTAGGAGGAATGGATCTCTATGATATACATAAGCGCGCAGTCTTATTACAGGTGGACACTTAACGCTTCATCAGCATTCATCCCTTGTGGGATTTTGGAGTTGAGGAGAATGATGTATCTCGATTCCAATCTCCTCAATGCCAATTGTCTATTGCCTCCCCTTGGGTTCTTAGGGTTATTGATTTCTTGTTGGTGCCATTACCCATGCACTCCTTCAATCACTTAGCCAGTACCCATGCACGTCTCCAATCACCTACACATTACCCCTGCACTCATGCAATCACTTAGGCATTACCCATGCACTCCTCCAATGACCCAGACATTACCCCTGCACTCATACAATCACCTAGGCACTACCTATGCACTCCTCCAATCACGCAGGCACTACTCATGCACTCATCCATGCAGTCTGGCTCTACCCATGCACTCATCCAATCACCCAGACACTACCCATGCACTCAACCAATCACCCAAACACTACTCATGCACTCATCCATGCACTTAGGCTCTACCCATGCACTCATCCAATCACTCAGGCAATACTATTGCACACATCTATTCTTTTAAACACTACCCATGGCATCATGCAATCACTCAAGTTCTACTCATGCAGTCCTTCAATCACTCAGGCACTACTATTACACTCATCCATTCCCTCAGACACTACCCATGCACTCATCCAATCACTCAGGCCCTACCCATGCACTCCTCCAATCACGCAGGCACTTCCCATGCACTCATGCATGCAGTCAGGTACTGCCCATGTACTCCTCCAATCACCCAGACACTACCCCTGCAGTTGTGCAATCAGCCAGTCACAACCCATGCACTCCTCCAATTACCCAGGCACTACACCTGCAATCATCCAATCACTCAGGCAGTCTTTTTGCACTCATCCATTCCCTCAAGCAAAACCCATGCACTCTTCTATGCACTCAGACTCTACCCATGCACTCATTTAATCACTCTGACACTACTTTTGCACTCATGCAATCCGCCAGGCACTACCCATGCATTTATCCATTCACTCAGGCACTATCCATGCATTCATCCAATGACCCACACATTACTGCTGTACTCATTCATTCACTCAGGCAGTACTCATGCACTCATACAATGATTCACATATTACACTTGCAGCAATTCATACAACACATACAAGTTTGTCTATTTTCAACCAAATAGGCGGTTCTTCTTTTTACATTTTTTGGGTGTTTTTTTAACAAAAAAATTAAAAAATCAACAGGATGAACTAAAAATCTTTTCAAAACATTTTGCAATTATAAAGCCATTGCAAAAACAATAAAAACAAAAATTAACAGCGCTGGTTCTTTGCAGCAACCACAACAGCTTCAACAGATTGCTCTCCAGCACAAAGTAGTTTTTGCACTTTATGCAGTGCTGCTCAAGTCCAGCGAACTCTGGAATAATTTGTCCAGTGAGGGTGGATGCGGAAGAACCTGCCAAAGTTCTAGGCCCTGCAGCCTGATCATCTTGCTGACTTTGTTGGAGCTGGCGACGACGTTGTTCTCATGCAAGACGATTCAGTGTGTGGTCTGTAGGTGCTTCATCATTGATGAAGTTCCACATGAATATTTTTCTCGGATCCCCAAGATAGGATGTTTCCACAAATACTGCAGGTCACCTTCCGTGCATTGACCTTCTTCCCTCCAGGTGGTATAGAAAAGAAAGCCCACACAACACTCTCCTTCCGTCGCTTGACAGGTTCTTCCACTTCCTCTTCTTCTGCAGGAATGTTCTGTGGTGGATTAGGAGAAGCCATTTTCTTAGTGAATAAAAAAAACACGAAAAAAATGAAATAAAGAGGAGCAGAAAACACAAGAGCTGTGTCTTCTAAAGATGCTGCTGGAAGAATGAAAAAATTGGGTGGGGTCCTGCAAGTACTAGAATAGAAAGCTTCTTAACCAATGAAATACTTTCTTTTGAAGTCACATGGGATTCGCGCACCCTACGCGCAACCGACACGCACCCGACGCGATTCCCCAAAAATATATTTAACAATAATATATCTTTATTCCAGTTACAAATATACGATATTTACAATTGTGTATATTAATCTCTTGGTATAATATATATAATAAGGTTATATACATATACTTTTAAAACAAAATAATTTAAGGCGGATTCGTGTACCTGACACGACCACCGGAAATACATACATGACGTGGTGCGGGTCCGTCGCGGCTCCCGTAACTTGGATTCGCGCACCCACTGTGATTTGAACGCGATCGGTACGTGAATCCACTTTAAAAAAAAATGTAAATGTATATTTTAGAAAGGATAAAACATCACATTATTTTTATAAAAGTTTAAAAATTAAGAAAAAGTATTTTTGGACATTATAGTTAGAAATTAGCATTTAAAAAACCTTTGAAATTCACTGAAAAAAGTTTCAGGGGCATTCTAGTTAGAAATTAGCATTTAAAAAACTTTAGAAATTCACTGAAAAAAACCACAGGTTTTAGGGATGTTATAGTTAGAAATTAACATTTAAAAAACCTTAGAAATGTACTAATAAAAAACGCAGGTTTCAGGGATGTTATAGTTAGGAATTAGCATTTAAAAAACCTTAGAAATTCACAGAAAAAAACACAGGTTGCAGGAACGTTATAGTTAGTCTGACATTTCACTCCTACAAAACCAGAGAAATTCAGCCGTTATAGTTAGCTGAGCCAACTATAACTCGCGCCCCCGCAATGCACTGCTGATGACATCACATATTACATCACTCATGACATGGTCAGTGACATCACTGATGACATCATCACTGATGACATCTCAAATGACATCACTCATGACATCACTGATGACATCTTCCAGTGACTGTGAGTGTCTCTAAAAAGTTTTAGAATGTTATATATATATATATATATATATATATATTATGGCTGTCTGAGAAATAAACAAGAATACTTGCACTAATATCGTGGTCCGTGCCCGTCTTTATGGAGGTGATTTACGAGTATGACGGAATCCAAGGTGTATATATATATATATATATCATTCCATCCTGACAGCGTCAAAACAAACAGGCACTGACTCCGTGAAAAGTTTGGCACAGATGGCGATTTATTCCAAACAAAGGTCAGACGCGATTCGGCGGCAGGACCGCCTTGTTCACTGCATAAAGAGCTCTGCCATTTTACAACCTATATACATGTTGAGCATTTTCCCATGGTTGCCGTAGCAACCGGAACCAACCATAGACATAAAAGCTAATCTACGGCTGTGTACCATGACAATGCAGAATGATGCAAAAAAAAAAATTTTTTATATACACATGTTTATACAAATAACGAAAATACAAATAAATGTAACACACACATTCTAATTTGAGTTTAAATATAGCACTCTGAAGTATCTCATAGTGTGAGAGTGAAAGGTGTGTTCTGTCACTAAATCCCGACCTGCACACATAATTAGATCTTGCTTTGAAATTGCACTTAAAGTAAAGTGTCATGGACATGGAAATGACAAATTGAATTATAATGCACCTCCATTTAATCTGTAATTTCAGTAAAAAGTTTTTATCTCCCATACTGTGATAAATAGAAATAACACTAAAATAAAAGAAAATACATCCCTCACTACTATTGCCAACTGGGGGTGAAAGTAAACATTTCCCAGTACAAAAAGTGGCTATGTCTCCCTGAACTTACTTGTAAACTCTGACCTATGTCTAAGGCACAGCCTGTGCTGATGCCCATAAACTACCCAAGTGGTGGGAAGGTGGCAGCGGGAGAATAAAAATTACTCATGTGGCTATAATGTGAGGCGGCTGATGGAAAGAGGGAGGTGTGTCAGATAAGTGCTGCCCCAGTGGGCCTGCGTATCGTACAGAAAAGTCCAAATGAAAGTGCAACAATAAACATAGGTCAAAATGTAATAGTGTGTCGGGAATTTAAAGAAGAAAAATACCAAAATAATAATATTAAAAGGAAGAACTTTACGCTAGGAGGAATGGATCTCTATGATATACATAAGCGCGCAGTCTTATTACAGGTGGACACTTAACGCTTCATCAGCATTCATCCCTTGTGGGATTTTGGAGTTGAGGAGAATGATGTATCTCGATTCCAATCTCCTCAATGCCAATTGTCTATTGCCTCCCCTTGGGTTCTTAGGGTTATTGATTTCTTGTTGGTGCCATTACCCATGCACTCCTTCAATCACTTAGCCAGTACCCATGCACGTCTCCAATCACCTACACATTACCCCTGCACTCATGCAATCACTTAGGCATTACCCATGCACTCCTCCAATGACCCAGACATTACCCCTGCACTCATACAATCACCTAGGCACTACCTATGCACTCCTCCAATCACGCAGGCACTACTCATGCACTCATCCATGCAGTCTGGCTCTACCCATGCACTCATCCAATCACCCAGACACTACCCATGCACTCAACCAATCACCCAAACACTACTCATGCACTCATCCATGCACTTAGGCTCTACCCATGCACTCATCCAATCACTCAGGCAATACTATTGCACACATCTATTCTTTTAAACACTACCCATGGCATCATGCAATCACTCAAGTTCTACTCATGCAGTCCTTCAATCACTCAGGCACTACTATTACACTCATCCATTCCCTCAGACACTACCCATGCACTCATCCAATCACTCAGGCCCTACCCATGCACTCCTCCAATCACGCAGGCACTTCCCATGCACTCATGCATGCAGTCAGGTACTGCCCATGTACTCCTCCAATCACCCAGACACTACCCCTGCAGTTGTGCAATCAGCCAGTCACAACCCATGCACTCCTCCAATTACCCAGGCACTACACCTGCAATCATCCAATCACTCAGGCAGTCTTTTTGCACTCATCCATTCCCTCAAGCAAAACCCATGCACTCTTCTATGCACTCAGACTCTACCCATGCACTCATTTAATCACTCTGACACTACTTTTGCACTCATGCAATCCGCCAGGCACTACCCATGCATTTATCCATTCACTCAGGCACTATCCATGCATTCATCCAATGACCCACACATTACTGCTGTACTCATTCATTCACTCAGGCAGTACTCATGCACTCATACAATGATTCACATATTACACTTGCAGCAATTCATACAACACATACAAGTTTGTCTATTTTCAACCAAATAGGCGGTTCTTCTTTTTACATTTTTTGGGTGTTTTTTTAACAAAAAAATTAAAAAATCAACAGGATGAACTAAAAATCTTTTCAAAACATTTTGCAATTATAAAGCCATTGCAAAAACAATAAAAACAAAAATTAACAGCGCTGGTTCTTTGCAGCAACCACAACAGCTTCAACAGATTGCTCTCCAGCACAAAGTAGTTTTTGCACTTTATGCAGTGCTGCTCAAGTCCAGCGAACTCTGGAATAATTTGTCCAGTGAGGGTGGATGCGGAAGAACCTGCCAAAGTTCTAGGCCCTGCAGCCTGATCATCTTGCTGACTTTGTTGGAGCTGGCGACGACGTTGTTCTCATGCAAGACGATTCAGTGTGTGGTCTGTAGGTGCTTCATCATTGATGAAGTTCCACATGAATATTTTTTCTCGGATCCCCAAGATAGGATGTTTCCACAAATACTGCAGGTCACCTTCCGTGCATTGACCTTCTTCCCTCCAGGTGGTATAGAAAAGAAAGCCCACACAACACTCTCCTTCCGTCGCTTGACAGGTTCTTCCACTTCCTCTTCTTCTGCAGGAATGTTCTGTGGTGGATTAGGAGAAGCCATTTTCTTAGTGAATAAAAAAAACACGAAAAAAATGAAATAAAGAGGAGCAGAAAACACAAGAGCTGTGTCTTCTAAAGATGCTGCTGGAAGAATGAAAAAATTGGGTGGGGTCCTGCAAGTACTAGAATAGAAAGCTTCTTAACCAATGAAATACTTTCTTTTGAAGTCACATGGGATTCGCGCACCCTACGCGCAACCGACACGCACCCGACGCGATTCCCCAAAAATATATTTAACAATAATATATCTTTATTCCAGTTACAAATATACGATATTTACAATTGTGTATATTAATCTCTTGGTATAATATATATAATAAGGTTATATACATATACTTTTAAAACAAAATAATTTAAGGCGGATTCGTGTACCTGACACGACCACCGGAAATACATACATGACGTGGTGCGGGTCCGTCGCGGCTCCCGTAACTTGGATTCGCGCACCCACTGTGATTTGAACGCGATCGGTACGTGAATCCACTTTAAAAAAAAAATGTAAATGTATATTTTAGAAAGGATAAAACATCACATTATTTTTATAAAAGTTTAAAAATTAAGAAAAAGTATTTTTTGGACATTATAGTTAGAAATTAGCATTTAAAAAACCTTTGAAATTCACTGAAAAAAGTTTCAGGGGCATTCTAGTTAGAAATTAGCATTTAAAAAACTTTAGAAATTCACTGAAAAAAACCACAGGTTTTAGGGACGTTATAGTTAGAAATTAACATTTAAAAAACCTTAGAAATGTACTAAAAAAACGCAGGTTTCAGGGATGTTATAGTTAGGAATTAGCATTTAAAAAACCTTAGAAATTCACAGAAAAAAACACAGGTTGCAGGAACGTTATAGTTAGTCTGACATTTCACTCCTACAAAACCAGAGAAATTCAGCCGTTATAGTTAGCTGAGCCAACTATAACTCGCGCCCCCACAATGCACTGCTGATGACATCACATATTACATCACTCATGACATGGTCAGTGACATCACTGATGACATCATCACTGATGACATCTCAAATGACATCACTCATGACATCACTGATGACATCTTCCAGTGAATGTGAGTGTCTCTAAAAAGTTTTAGAATGTTATATATATATATATATATATATATATATATATATATATTATGGCTGTCTGAGAAATAAACAAGAATACTTGCACTAATATCGTGGTCCGTGCCCGTCTTTATGGAGGTGATTTACGAGTGTGACGGAATCCAAGGTGTATATATATATATATATATATATATATATATATATATATACACACCAAGGTGTATTGAAGAATGAATGGGTTAATGAGTGTCTGTATGGATGATTCAGTGGTTGCGTGACTGACTGTGTGAGTGATTATATGTGTCTCAGTGAATGTATGGGTGAGTGACTAATCTGTATGAATGTCTGTATCAGTCTGTCATTCATTATTTAAAAGTGCCTTGGGGAGGAGGCGTTCCCCGGGGCTGCAGGCCTGCCCGCATTCATAATTAAAAATGCCCCAGGGAGGTGGCAGTCCCCGGCTTTGATTAGTCCAAGGAGGGGGCCTTGTGCGCACCCCTCCTATATTGATCACTGGCCCACTCGGGGGTTATTCTAAAGCAAGTGTGGGAGCCGGCGCTTGCTGTTTTAAACAAAATTGCCACAGATTTTCAGATCCACCCACAAGTTTGTGGTGAAATAAAAAAGAAAATGTGTATTACCCCCGGCGGGGTCCTTGTGGGGACCTCCCACCATAACTGGAGGATCAAGTTATTCCTACCTTGCCCCTTTTTCTTTATTTTTTACTTTTTTTGTGGGACTCGGCTTCAACTTGAGTCCCAAGATGGCTGCCAACAAATCCTGGTTGAACTGTTGGCAGCCAATATAATTTCAGTGGGATTCACGAGTCCACTGCGAGGACTCGGGTCCCCAGCTATACATATTTCTTAAACTTGAATATCTCGAATACTACTGAAATGATTTGCACAAAATCACAAAAAGCATGCTTTCTGGACCAACATCTAGCTTTCTTCCAAATTTGCTGCAATTTCATTCAGCGGTTCAGGCTGTAGTCGTGTTCAAAATCCCTATGGGAAAATGGATGGGGAAAATGCATTTTGGGACCCCCCCTTTCTTCTCAGCCTGCGCTTGACGGATCACCCTGAAACTTTCAACACAGCAACTGAACCAAAAAGGGGAAACTTTTGAAAAGTTTGTGAAGATTTTGTACGAGTGAAATGTCAGGCTAACTATAATGTTCCTGCAACCTGTGTTTTTTTCCGTGAATTTCTAAGGTTTTTTAAATGCTAATTCCTAACTATAACATCCCTGAAACCTGTGGTTTTTTTTCAGTGCATTTCTAAGGTTTTTAAGTGCTAATTTCTAACTATAACGTCCCTGAAACCTGTGGTTTTTTTCAGTGAATTTCTAAAGTTTTTTAAATACTAATTTCTAACTAGAAAGCCCCTGGAACTTTTTTCAATAAATAAATATATATATTTATACATATACATATATAATTTATATATTTAAATATTTTTGTATAAAAATATTTTTTATATATTTATATAAAAATGTATACATACTTTCCATATTAACTATGAATGATATTCCACCACTAATATCCTTACATAGTTTGGAAATTGAAAACAATGATAACGAACAACTAACTACAATAGATGCTATGTCCAATATACAATTGTGTGAAGAAATGATGATTGAAACAAACATGTCCATCAGCAGCAGATGCAGAGCACAGTCTAAATTTTGCCCACAACTACCAGCAGGGAACAGGGTGGACATCTTCCAAGAACTAATGACGGAGGAACTCCGGGCAATATATATAAAGGACAGAAAAGGAAAACAACAAATACGGAACAACATGACTAGAGATGACAACTGGGCATTAAAAGATCTCCGGATGGATGACAATATTGTCATAAAACCCTCAGACAAGGGTGGAAACATCGTCGTGATGGATTCCCAAAAATATTATCTGGAAATTAAAAAATAACTACATGATGTGAGCAGCTACGAGAAGCTTAAAGAGGATCAATCTGCAGCAATCATGACCAAATTGCATAGCATGTTATGCAGTTGGCACATGGATGGTTTGCTAGATGACGATGAATTGGAGTATCTTCTTATAACTCTACCTATTACCCCAACCACCCCAACCATCTATGGACGCCCAATTGTAAGCTCAAGTGGCTCGCTCTTGAAAAACACCTCCAGATTCTTAGACATTTTTCTCTTTCCTTATGTAGAACATTTACCATCATATATTCTTGATTTAATGGATTCTTTAAACCGACCCAGAGGGATTCCCTGGAAAGAGAACTATACAATGGTTACCATCAATGTAGTCTCATTATATACATCAATCAGACATGATGATGGTATAAAGGCCTGTGAATTTTACATGGGATCACGATCACTAAGTGTACTTGGTCAGACTCAAATGATCCTAGACATGATGCGCGTCTGTCTCACAAATAATGTGTTTGTTTTTGACAAGAAATTCTACAGACAAAGCAAAGGAACCACAATGGGTACATCATTCGCACCCACATATGCTAACCTGACGATGGGTCTCTGGGAAGCGGAACATATCTGGTCTGAGAACAAAAACAAACTAACGGACAATGTAATACTGTGGGTACGTTACATTGACCACCTGTTTTTAATTAATTGAATTCCTTTTTAAAGTCTCTTAACAACAACGCTTTCCAGCTACAATTCACCTATATTACTAGCACACATGAAATAGACTACTTGGATATACACATTTATATCAAGGATCAAAAAAGTTGTACGACTCTCTTTCGCAAGCCAACAGCCTGCAACAGCATTCTCTCAGCCAACAGTGCCCACCCCAAATGTCTTAAACGGAGCATCCCCTATAGGGAATTTCTACGGGCACGTAGAAATTGCTCAGAAGACAAAGAATTCCATTCACAGGTTGACAAAATGTATGGGAGGTTCCTAAGAAGCGGATATCCAACTGTAGTCCTGGACAATGCGAAGATAAGGGCAATGAAAAAGAAAATGTAGCCCTTATTACAACCAAAGAGTCTCATGGGAAAACAAAAGGGAAATCTTGAAGAAGATAAAATCAGATTCATCACACAGTATAACTCTTCAAGTAATATGGTAAGAGATGCACTACAAAATCATTGGAAGTTACTTAGCAAGGATGAAGAGCTAAGAACCTTTGCTTCAGACCATCTCAGCATCACCTACAGAAAGGCGTCATCTCTGGGAGATCTATTAACACACAGCTATTTTCAGAGACCTGCAAAAGGAGGGAGCAGCATACAGTGGTTGTGAGCAAATGGCTTCTTTAAATGCCCAAAATGTAAGGCATGTAAACATGGTCAAAACCATCAAGAAGTAATTACTTTAACATGAGAAAAAATCAAAATCAAGGAAAGAATAACATGTGAGACAACACATGTGGTGTACGCTCTAAGGTGTCACTGTGGCAAACAATACATTGGAAGCACGGTGAATAAACTCAAATTACGAATTTTACAGCACCTCAGAGCGATCAACAACAAGGATTTTTCGTATGCCATATCAAAGCATATATGGAAAGATCATGAAGGCAATCGTGAGAATCTGTCCTTCTATGGCATTGAACATATTTCTTGGAACTTGAGAGGTGGGGACCGAGAGCTCACATTAGGAAAAGCAGAGTCCAAATGGATAATCATAATGGGAATTGGGATCCCATTGGGACTCAATATTGATGCAGAGCTCCACACCTTTCTGTAAAATTGCCCACAACAATTGATGATGAGGAGATCATGTACTTACGAGTGACTGTGCTTTTTATGACATTGATGTGTGTTTTACGACATGTTCGTTTTACCTTTATGACAGATCCTTGGTGTGTTCTTTTAAACTTTACACTTTCGGCATGTGCATTTTATGTGGAGGAGAAGGGACAATGAGTGCTACCCCGTATGACTCGGATGAACTTCTAGGGAGAGGCAGGACTAATACAGTTATTATTGTACTTCACAATTATTTTTCCTTCCCCGTGTATACTATTTTTGATACTTTCCATATTCACTGTAAGTGCATTTTACATTGAATCACAATAGTGGATCATGACCAATTTTATGCGTATAATATCTAGGTGTTTTTACAGCTTGTGAGTGTAGACCAGCCCTTTTATCTCTCCATAATCTGACTGTCAGATAAAACATATATAGGAGCTTCCAAGAGCAAAATAATTTGCACTTTATAAAAATTGGAACGAAGACCTCTAATAAAATCATATATTCTTAGAGAGGAAAAGCACGTGCACTTTTGCACTTTGAATGTGATTCATATATAAAAGTAATTATTTTATGTTTCCCTCCTATCCCTATATAATATGATAATGATTCCACTTGCACTTTACTCTGACTGATAGATATATGGAAGTAGAAGCTTCACAGAGCGAAGTCATTTGCACCTTACCAGGTTTTGTATGGAGTTTAACAACATAATAATGTAATCTTAAAAGGAGTAAGCACACACACTTTAGATTAAGAATGTGATTCATGTATTTATATGAATATTTAATATGTTTTGTTCATCTCTAATATCATTTATTTATTTGCATCTGCACTTTACTCATAGTGTTAGATAGATGAACATAGAAACCTCTAAGAGTGATCTCATTTGTACTTCAAAAGTCTTTGCTTAAAAATCTCTGCTTACAAATCTCTGTGTAGATCACTAACAAAAAATTGTCAAAATTATGATGAAGAAGGGACATATATGTAAATAAAAGAAATATGTATGTGTCCCATATTCAAATTGATGGATATGGATTTACAATGGGTACTTCACCTTGTATAAATCTGACAATTCAATACTTAGCAACCTCACGTCCAAATTCTAACTCTCTCCTCACCCGGACATTTGTGTTGGAATCTTTGTCTGTAAAGCCGAAACTGTGGTGTACATAAAGAAGTCATGTGACATTAGGTACTGTTCCTTTAACAATCAAAAAGGTTTTTTTCTATGGTGGAGGGAGTGGTCATCCTACCTCTTTAAATGCACTTTACACTTAACACTCTATGACCCGGACGAAGGCCTCTGGCCGAAACGCTTAGGTCGTCTTTTCCCTGATGGACTGATTGCACTTTGCACTTCATATTCAAGAAAATAATGCATAAATAAGTAAATAAAGATTTCAAAGGAGCTACAACCTGGTGTGGTCTTACTTTGTGGAGTGCTGACTTTCTGTGCCCCTTGTCCAAGCGGTGGAGTGAAGAAGTGAAGACAAGGGTAACACAGGATACCAGTTTCCCATATATATATATATATATATATATATATATATATATATATATATATATATATATAACCCCAAGGTTGTACCTAATTGAAATTAATTTTAAGCTGGCTGGTACTGCGCTGAATTGACATTTGCCTTTGCCTTGGAGTGAATTATCTTTGACTCTGACCCTGCATTACATGACTTTAAGCCGCTTTCTTTTTTTTCCTGTTTATTGCTCTATCGTGCAGCAGCATTATGGGATCTGGAGTCTTGATGGGGGTTTGAGCATGCGCTCGAGTGGCTTTGAGGTGATAGTATACTCATCGTCCAAATCAGTAACCCCGCTATTAGACTCTATTTGTCCGGTCCTGGTGCTTTGAGAACTTTAGAATTGGGACATTTAAATCATGGAAAGAAACATTTTTCACTTTGCAATTGAGGTCGGAGGTCATGTTTGTGCAGATTTGACATTAGTCCGGGCGAACTCTCCACAGCTTGGGAGGTTACTGTGGGACATGAATTTTAATGCAGACAGCTTTTTAACTGTTTATTTTTTGTGACGTTAATAATGACAACACAGGATTATAAGTTTGGTGATATAGTTTAATGCTACAAGTGAATCCCATCATGACAAATGCTTTATGTGATGTCCATCAATAATTATCTATGCTGTCCACATTTTCAGTGTTTCGAGCGAATTCAATTGCAAATATTATACGTAAATATTCATTTTTTTTACGCCTTACCAGTATTTGGGCTGTTGCTTGATAGTGGACAGCATATACATGGCGCTTTGGGCCGTTGGTTGATTACATATATCATAGTATGTTTTCTTTGTCTACAGATTAGTCAGGTGGGAAGGGCTTTATAAATGAGATGTGAAAATATCCCAAACTAGATTGACAAAGGCCTCTTGAAGGCTGAAACGCGTCTCTCCTGATGCTTGGGATCGAGGGTGACAACTTCCAATAAAGTGATGCCGAATCCTGAACCACTTCGCGTCCGTGCTTCCTTCCATGGTTTCACTGTGGGAGGTGGATTGTTTGGTTCATATATATATAGATATATATATTCTGCTCCAAAGGTTGTCCACCAGGTGAGTAGCACTCGATCAGCAGCTTTGTTTATGAAAGGCAGGGACGAGGATCCGCTTGTAGAAGCTGCTCCGTAATGGAAATGCCTGATGCTTTTCGAAGCTCCATATGCTTCTCTTCAGAGGCTTGAACGGAGACAGTGTGTGCTAACGCTAAACCCACTTCGCCATTTTCATATTGCACACCCACCAATGGGAAGCTCGAATGAGACTGTGCATTGTGGGAAATGTGGTCCGGATAGCACACAAATCTTGTCCTGTATGGACCCTGCAAGTGGACTCATCCTCAATCCTGTTTGCAGCTGCTGACCCACGTAGCCCCCAAGACATTACGGGGTGGTGCACACTCCGCGGCACGACGGCTGCGTATTACATTCTGCTCCAAAGGTTGTCCACCAGGTGAGTAGCACTCGATCAGCAGCTTTGTTTATGAAAGGCAGGGACGAGGATCCGCTTGTAGAAGCTGCTCCGTAATGGAAATGCCTGACGCGTTTCGAAGCTCCATATGCTTCTCTTCAGAGGCTTGAACGGAGACAGTGTGTGCTAACGCTGAACCCACTTCGCCATTTTCATATTGCACACCCACCAATGGGAAGCTCGAATGAGACTGTGCATTGTGGGAAATGTGGTCCGGATAGCACACAAATCTTGTCCTGTATGGACCCTGCAAGTGGACTCATCCTCAATCCTGTTTGCGGCTGCTGACCCACGTAGCCCCCAAGACATTACGGGGTGGTGCACACTCCGCGGCAGGACCGGCCGCGTATTACATTCTGCTCCAAAGGTTGTCCACCAGGTGAGTAGCACTCGATCAGCAGCTTTGTTTATGAAAGGCAGGGACGAGGATCTGCTTGTAGAAGCTGCTCCATAATGAAAATGCCTGACACGTTTTGAAGCTCCATATGCTTCTCTTCAGAGGCTTGAACGGGGACAGTGCGTGCTAACGCTGAACCCACTTCGCCATTTTCATATTGCACACCCACCAATGGGAAGCTCGAATGAGACTGTGCATTGTGGGAAATGTGGTCCGGATAGCACACAAATCTTGTCCTGTATGGACCCTGCAAGTGGACTCATCCTCAATCCTGTTTGCGGCTGCTGACCCACGTAGCCCCCAAGACAATATGGGGTGGTGCACACTCCGCGGCAGGACGGCCGAGTATTACATTCTGCTCCAAAGGTTGTCCACCAGGTGAGTAGCACTCGATCAGCAGCTTTGTTTATGAAAGGCAGGGACGAGGATCCGCTTGTAGAAGCTGCTCCATAATGGAAATGCCTGACGCATTTCGAAGCTCCATATGCTTCTCTTCAGAGGCTTGAACGGAGACAGTGTGTGCTAACGCTGAACCCACTTCGCCATTTTCATATTGCACACCCACCAATGGGAAGCTCGAATGAGACTGTGCATTGTGGGAAATGTGGTCCAGATAGCACACAAATCTTGTCCTGTATGGACTCTGCAAGTGGACTCATCCTCAATCCTGTTTGAGGCTGCTGACCCACGTAGCCCCCAAGACATTACGGGGTGGTGCACACTCCGCGGCAGGACGGCCGCGTATTACAATCTGCTCCAAAGGTTGTCCACCAGGTGAGTAGCACTCGATCAGCAGCTTTGTTTATGAAAGGCAGGGACGAGGATCCACTTGTAGAAGCTGCTCCATAATGGAAATGCCGGACGCGTTTCGAAGCTCCATATGCTTCTCTTCAGAGGCTTGAACGGAGACAGTGTGTGATAACGCTGAACCCACTTCGCCATTTTCATATTGCACACCCACCAATGGGAAGCTCGAATGAGACTGTGCATTGTGGGAAATGTGGTCCGGATAGCACACAAATCTTGTCCTGTATGGACCCTGCAAGTGGACTCATCCTCAATCCTGTTTGCGGCTGCTGACCCAGGTAGCCCCCAAGACATTACGGGGTGGTGCACACTCCGCGGCAGGACGGCCGTGTATTACATTCTGCTCCAAAGGTTGTCCACCAGGTGAGTAGCACTCGATCAGCAGCTTTGTTTATGAAAGGCAGGGACGAGGATCCGCTTGTAGAAGCTGCTCCGTAATGAAAATGCCTGACGCGTTTCTCAGCTCCATATGCTTCTCTTCAGAGGCTTGAACGGAGACAGTGTGTGCTAACGCTGAACCCACTCCGACCATTTGCATATTGCACACCCACCAATGGGAAGCTCGAATGAGACTGTGCATTGTGGGAAATGTGGTCCGGATAGCACACAAATCTTGTCCTGTATGGACCCTGCAAGTGGACTCATCCTCAATCCTGTTTGCGGCTGCTGACCCACGTAGCCCCGAAGACATTACGGGGTGGTGCACACTCCGCGGCAGGACGGCCGCGTATTACATTCTGCTCCAAAGGTGGTCCACCAGGTGAGTAGCACTCGATCAGCAGCTTTGTTTATGAAAGGCAGGGACGAGGATCCGCTTGTAGAAGCTGCTCCGTAATGAAAATGCCTGACGCGTTTTGAAGCTCCATATGCTTCTCTTCAGAGGCTTGAACGGAGACAGTGTGTGCTAACGCTGAACCCACTTCGCCATTTTCATATTGCACACCCACCAATGGGAAGCTCGAATGAGACTGTGCATTGTGGAAAATGTGGTCCGGATAGCACACAAATCTTGTCCTGTATGGACCCTGCAAGTGGACTCATCCTCAATCTTGTTTGCGGCTGCTGACCCACGTAGCCCCAAGACATTACGGGGTGGTGCACACTCCGCGGCAGGACGGCCGCGTATTACATTCTGCTCCAAAGGTTGTCCACCAGGTGAGTAGCACTCGATCAGCAGCTTTGTTTATGAAAGGCAGGGACGAGGATCTGCTTGTAGAAGCTGCTCCGTAATGGAAATGCCTGACGCATTTCGAAGCTCCATATGCTTCTCTTCAGAGGCTTGAATGGAGACAGTGTGTGCTAACGCTGAACCCACTTCGCCATTTTCATATTGCACACCCACCAATGGGAAGCTCGAATGAGACTGTGCATTGTGGGAAATGTGGTCCGGATAGCACACAAATCTTGTCCTGTATGGACCCTGCAAGTGGACTCATCCTCAATCCTGTTTGCGGCTGCTGACCCACGTAGCCCCCAAGACATTACGAGGTGGTGCACACTCCGCGGCAGGACGGCCGCGTATTACATTCTGCTCCAAAGGTTGTCCACCAGGTGAGTAGCACTCGATCAGCAGCTTTGTTTATGAAAGGCAGGGACGAGGATCCGCTTGTAGAAGCTGCTCCGTAATGGAAATGCCTGACGTGTTTCAAAGCTCCATATGCTTCTCTTCAGAGGCTTGAACGGAGACAGTGTGTGATAACGCTGAACCCACTTCGCCATTTTCATATTGCACACCCACCAATGGGAAGCTCGAATGAGACTGTGCATTGTGGGAAATGTGGTCCGGATAGCACACAAACCTTGTCCTGTATGGACCCTGCAAGTGGACTCATCCTCAATTCTGTTTGCGGCTGCTGACCCACGTAGCCCCCAAGATATTACGGGGTGGTGCACACTCCGCGGCAGGACGGCCGCGTATTACATTCTGCTCCAAAGGTTGTCCACCAGGTGAGTAGCACTCGATCAGCAGCTTTGTTTATGAAAGGCAGGGACGAGGATCCGCTTGTAGAAGCTGCTCCGTAATGGAAATGCCAGACGCGTTTCAAGCTCCATATGCTTCTCTTCAGAGGCTTGAACGGAGACAGTGTGTGCTAACGCTGAACCCACTTCGCCATTTTCATATTGCACACCCACCAATGGGAAGCTCGAATGAGACTGTGCATTGTGGGAAATGTGGTCCGGATAGCACACAAATCTTGTCCTGTATGGACCCTGCAAGTGGACTCATCCTCAATCCTGTTTGCGGCTGCTGACCCACGTAGCCCCCAAGACAATATGGGGTGGTGCACACTCCGCGGCAGGACGGCCGAGTATTACATTCTGCTCCAAAGGTTGTCCACCAGGTGAGTAGCACTCGATCAGCAGCTTTGTTTATGAAAGGCAGGGACGAGGATCCGCTTGTAGAAGCTGCTCCGTAATGGAAATGCCAGACGCGTTTCGAAGCTCCATATGCTTCTCTTCAGAGGCTTGAACGGAGACAGTGTGTGCTAACGCTGAACCCACTTCGCCATTTTCATATTGCACACCCACCAATGGGAAGCTCGAATGAGACTGTGCATTGTGGGAAATGTGGTCCGGATAGCACACAAATCTTGTCCTGTATGGACCCTGCAAGTGGACTCATCCTCAATCCTGTTTGCGGCTGCTGACCCACGTAGCCCCCAAGACAATATGGGGTGGTGCACACTCCGCGGCAGGACGGCTGAGTATTACATTCTGCTCCAAAGGTTGTCCACCAGGTGAGTAGCACTCGATCAGCAGCTTTGTTTATGAAAGGCAGGGACGAGGATCCGCTTGTAGAAGCTGCTCCATAATGGAAATGCCTGACGCATTTCGAAGCTCCATATGCTTCTCTTCAGAGGCTTGAACGGAGACAGTGTGTGCTAACGCTGAACCCACTTCGCCATTTTCATATTGCACACCCACCAATGGGAAGCTCGAATGAGACTGTGCATTGTGGGAAATGTGGTCCAGATAGCACACAAATCTTGTCCTGTATGGACTCTGCAAGTGGACTCATCCTCAATCCTGTTTGAGGCTGCTGACCCACGTAGCCCCCAAGACATCACGGGGTGGTGCACACTCCGCGGCAGGACGGCCGCGTATTACAATCTGCTCCAAAGGTTGTCCACCAGGTGAGTAGCACTCGATCAGCAGCTTTGTTTATGAAAGGCAGGGACGAGGATCCACTTGTAGAAGCTGCTCCATAATGGAAATGCCGGACGCGTTTCGAAGCTCCATATGCTTCTCTTCAGAGGCTTGAACGGAGACAGTGTGTGATAACGCTGAACCCACTTCGCCATTTTCATATTGCACACCCACCAATGGGAAGCTCGAATGAGACTGTGCAATGTGGGAAATGTGGTCCGGATAGCACACAAATCTTGTCCTGTATGGACCCTGCAAGTAGACTCATCCTCAATCCTGTTTGAGGCTGCTGACCCACGTAGCCCCCAAGACATTACGGGGTGGTGCACACTCCGCGGCAGGACGGCCGCGTATTACATTCTGCTCCAAAGGTTGTCCACCAGGTGAGTAGCACTCGATCAGCAGCTTTGTTTATGAAAGGCAGGGACGAGGATCTGCTTGTAGAAGCTGCTCCATAATGAAAATGCCTGACACGTTTTGAAGCTCCATATGCTTCTCTTCAGAGGCTTGAACGGGGACAGTGCGTGCTAACGCTGAACCCACTTCGCCATTTTCATATTGCACACCCACCAATGGGAAGCTCGAATGAGACTGTGCATTGTGGGAAATGTGGTCCGGATAGCACACAAATCTTGTCCTGTATGGACCCTGCAAGTGGACTCATCCTCAATCCTGTTTGCAGCTGCTGACCCACGTAGCCCCCAAGACAATATGGGGTGGTGCACACTCCGCGGCAGGACGGCCGAGTATTACATTCTGCTCCAAAGGTTGTCCACCAGGTGAGTAGCACTCGATCAGCAGCTTTGTTTATGAAAGGCAGGGACGAGGATCCGCTTGTAGAAGCTGCTCCATAATGGAAATGCCTGACGCATTTCGAAGCTCCATATGCTTCTCTTCAGAGGCTTGAACGGAGACAGTGTGTGCTAACGCTGAACCCACTTCGCCATTTTCATATTGCACACCCACCAATGGGAAGCTCGAATGAGACTGTGCATTGTGGGAAATGTGGTCCAGATAGCACACAAATCTTGTCCTGTATGGACTCTGCAAGTGGACTCATCCTCAATCCTGTTTGAGGCTGCTGACCCACGTAGCCCCCAAGACATTACGGGGTGGTGCACACTCCGCGGCAGGACGGCCGCGTATTACAATCTGCTCCAAAGGTTGTCCACCAGGTGAGTAGCACTCGATCAGCAGCTTTGTTTATGAAAGGCAGGGACGAGGATCCACTTGTAGAAGCTGCTCCATAATGGAAATGCCGGACGCGTTTCGAAGCTCCATATGCTTCTCTTCAGAGGCTTGAACGGAGACAGTGTGTGATAACGCTGAACCCACTTCGCCATTTTCATATTGCAGACCCACCAATGGGAAGCTCGAATGAGACTGTGCATTGTGGGAAATGTGGTCCGGATAGCACACAAATCTTATCCTGTATGGACCCTGCAAGTGGACTCATCCTCAATCCTGTTTGCGGCTGCTGACCCACATAGCCCCCAAGACATTACGGGGTGGTGCACACTCCGCGGCAGGACGGCCGTGTATTACATTCTGCTCCAAAGGTTGTCCACCAGGTGAGTAGCACTCGATCAGCAGCTTTGTTTATGAAAGGCAGGGACGAGGATCCGCTTGTAGAAGCTGCTCCGTAATGAAAATGCCTGACGCGTTTCTCAGCTCCATATGCTTCTCTTCAGAGGCTTGAACGGAGACAGTGTGTGCTAACGCTGAACCCACTCCGACTATTTGCATATTGCACACCCACCAATGGGAAGCTCGAATGAGACTGTGCATTGTGGGAAATGTGGTCCGGATAGCACACAAATCTTGTCCTGTATGGACCCTGCAAGTGGACTCATCCTCAATCCTGTTTGCGGCTGCTGACCCACGTAGCCCCGAAGACATTACGGGGTGGTGCACACTCCGCGGCAGGACGGCCGCGTATTACATTCTGCTCCAAAGGTGGTCCACCAGGTGAGTAGCACTCGATCAGCAGCTTTGTTTATGAAAGGCAGGGACGAGGATCCGCTTGTAGAAGCTGCTCCGTAATGAAAATGCCTGACGCGTTTTGAAGCTCCATATGCTTCTCTTCAGAGGCTTGAACGGAGACAGTGTGTGCTAACGCTGAACCCACTTCGCCATTTTCATATTGCACACCCACCAATGGGAAGCTCGAATGAGACTGTGCATTGTGGAAAATGTGGTCCGGATAGCACACAAATCTTGTCCTGTATGGACCCTGCAAGTGGACTCATCCTCAATCTTGTTTGCGGCTGCTGACCCACGTAGCCCCAAGACATTACGGGTGGTGCACACTCCGCGGCAGGACGGCCGCGTATTACATTCTGCTCCAAAGGTTGTCCACCAGGTGAGTAGCACTCGATCAGCAGCTTTGTTTATGAAAGGCAGGGACGAGGATCTGCTTGTAGAAGCTGCTCCGTAATGGAAATGCCTGACGCATTTCGAAGCTCCATATGCTTCTCTTCAGAGGCTTGAATGGAGACAGTGTGTGCTAACGCTGAACCCACTTCGCCATTTTCATATTGCACACCCACCAATGGGAAGCTCGAATGAGACTGTGCATTGTGGGAAATGTGGTCCGGATAGCACACAAATCTTGTCCTGTATGGACCCTGCAAGTGGACTCATCCTCAATCCTGTTTGCGGCTGCTGACCCACGTAGCCCCCAAGACATTACGAGGTGGTGCACACTCCGCGGCAGGACGGCCGCGTATTACATTCTTGCTCCAAAGGTTGTCCACCAGGTGAGTAGCACTCGATCAGCAGCTTTGTTTATGAAAGGCAGGGACGAGGATCCGCTTGTAGAAGCTGCTCCGTAATGGAAATGCCTGACGTGTTTCAAAGCTCCATATGCTTCTCTTCAGAGGCTTGAACGGAGACAGTGTGTGATAACGCTGAACCCACTTCGCCATTTTCATATTGCACACCCACCAATGGGAAGCTCGAATGAGACTGTGCATTGTGGGAAATGTGGTCCGGATAGCACACAAACCTTGTCCTGTATGGACCCTGCAAGTGGACTCATCCTCAATTCTGTTTGCGGCTGCTGACCCACGTAGCCCCCAAGATATTACGGGGTGGTGCACACTCCGCGGCAGGACGGCCGCGTATTACATTCTGCTCCAAAGGTTGTCCACCAGGTGAGTAGCACTCGATCAGCAGCTTTGTTTATGAAAGGCAGGGACGAGGATCCGCTTGTAGAAGCTGCTCCGTAATGGAAATGCCAGACGCGTTTCGAAGCTCCATATGCTTCTCTTCAGAGGCTTGAACGGAGACAGTGTGTGATAACGCTGAACCCACTTCGCCATTTTCATATTGCACACCCACCAATGGGAAGCTCGAATGAGACTGTGCATTGTGGGAAATGTGGTCCGGATAGCACACAAACCTTGTCCTGTATGGACCCTGCAAGTGGACTCATCCTCAATTCTGTTTGCGGCTGCTGACCCACGTAGCCCCCAAGATATTACGGGGTGGTGCACACTCCGCGGCAGGACGGCCGCGTATTACATTCTGCTCCAAAGGTTGTCCACCAGGTGAGTAGCACTCGATCAGCAGCTTTGTTTATGAAAGGCAGGGACGAGGATCCGCTTGTAGAAGCTGCTCCGTAATGGAAATGCCAGACGCGTTTCGAAGCTCCATATGCTTCTCTTCAGAGGCTTGAACGGAGACAGTGTGTGCTAACGCTGAACCCACTTCGCCATTTTCATATTGCACACCCACCAATGGGAAGCTCGAATGAGACTGTGCATTGTGGGAAATGTGGTCCGGATAGCACACAAATCTTGTCCTGTATGGACCCTGCAAGTGGACTCATCCTCAATCCTGTTTGCGGCTGCTGACCCACATAGCCCCCAATATATATATATATATGCAAAAACAGAAGCAGAGAACTCTGGGTAGTTCCCAAGTTTAGGTGGAAAGCAGGTCCAGTAAGAGCACTCTCAACACCAGCGACACTCTAAATTTGCTCACCTCAAATGTCTGCTTTTCTATCAAAGTCTTTAAGCATAGGATTAGCGCAGTGCTAACCACGCCGAGATAGAAAAGGAAAAGTCTTTTGCCGTTTTTACAGCAAAGTCTTTAAGCATAGGATTAGCACAGTGCTATCCCTGCCGAGCTGTAAAATGGCCAAAGCCTTTTACCACTCCAGGCACAGTATTAGAGCTTTGGATTGGTAAAATACCATCCAAGCCAACCTGAAATGAATAAAAGCAACCCCTGACACGTGTTTCGCTCTCGTTAGATCTCTTCAGAGAGGTATAGCTTTGTCCAGACACAAGGGAGCACCCAGTATAAGTCAAAACAAAACCCTTTCAGGCATAGAGTGACGATTAAATTATGCAAAAACAGAAGCAGAGAACTCTGGGTAGTTCTCAAGTTTAGGTGGAAAGCAGCTCCAGTAAGAGCACTCTCAACACCAGCGACACTCTAAATTTGCTCACCTCAAATGTCTGCTTTTCTATCAAAGTCTTTAAGCATAGGATTAGCGCAGTGCTAACCACGCCGAGATAGAAAAGGACAAAGTCTTTTGCCATTTTTACAGCAAAGTCTTTAAGCATAGGATTAGCACAGTGCTATCCCTGCCGAGCTGTAAAATGGCCAAAGCCTTTTACCACTCCAGACACAGTATTACAGCTTTGGATTGGTAAAATACCATCCAAGCCAACCTGAAATGAATAAAAGCAACCCCTGACACGTGTATCGCTCTCGTTAGAGCTCTTCAGAGAGGTATAGCTTTGTCCAGACACAAGGGAGCACCCAGTATAAGTCAAAACAAAACCCTTTCAGGCATAGAGTGACAAATAAATTATGCAAAAACAGAAGCAGAGAACTCTGGGTAGTTCTCAAGTGTAGGTGGAAAGCAGCTCCAGTAAGAGCACTCTCAACACCAGCGACACTCTAAATTTGCTCACCTCAAATGTCTGCTTTTCTATCAAAGTCTTTAAGCATAGGATTAGCGCAGTGCTAACCACGCCGAGATAGAAAAGGACAAAGTCTTTTGCCATTTATACAGCAAAGTCTTTAAACATAGGATTAGCACAGTGCTATCCCTGCCGAGCTGTAAAATGGCCAAAGCCTTTTACCACTCCAGGCACAGTATTACAGCTTTGGAATGGTAAAATACCATCCAAGCCAATCTGAAATTAATAAAAGCAACCCCTGACACGTGTTTTGCTCTCGTTAGAGCTCTTCAGAGAGGTATAGCTTTGTCCAGACACAAGGGAGCACCCAGTATAAGTCAAAACAAAACCCTTTCAGGCATAGAGTGATGAATAAATTATGCAAAAAAAGAAGCAGAGAACTCCACATCGGGAAGGAACGGGAGCAGTCGCCTAGGAAACACATGGGAAATTTCCCTTGAAGCAGGTTTGACAACAGGGGTTTCCCCTCCCCTCCTTCCATGGGGCAAGTAGCTTTGGTATTTAGGGCTTGAATTTAGAAGCCATCAAACTGTGGAGAGTGACATTGATCACGCCCACACAGTGGTCTACTCTTGCCACCAGCTGGTAAGAACGGAGCCCTTCGTGTTCTAATTAGGTCCTGATGAATGCCCTGGACCCAACCGGGCCAACAAGGCAGAAACATGTTGACCTTTCACATAACGGTTAGGGGACATTAATTCCCCCATATACCGTCATTTGATTTTAATATCATATAGTTACCTTTCACATTAAAAACACGATAAAGATAACTATAATGATTTTTAACCACATTCACTTATTTATGGGCCCCCACTTAGTTTAGAAGTGCATCCCTGTCGTCAGGTGTATGCCCGCCCTCTATCAAACCAAGGTTTTAGAGGGCGAGGACTGGTCAATGATGAAGCATGACACCAGGTGGTGTGTGAGACCAGTCCGTTACATTTTGTGAGATGTCTTCACTCACAACATATCCCAAACCTCACAGTGGTCACTAAGTTAGGAGCAGCTCTTTATGGTTAACAACTCTGGGTAGTTCTCAATTTTAAAAATGGCAAAAGACTTTGTCCTTTTCTATCTCGGCGTGGTTAGCACTGCGCTAATCCTATGCTTAAAGACTTTGATAGAAAAGCAGACGTTTGAGGTGAGCAAATTTAGAGTGTCGCTGGTGTTGAGAGTGCTCTTACTGGAGCTGCTTTCCACCTAAACTTGAGAACTACCCAGAGTTCTCTGCTTCTGTTTTTGCATAATTTATTTGTCACTCTATGCCTGAAAGGGTTTTGTTTTGATATATATATATATATATATATATATTTATATATATATATATTTATTTATATATATATATATATTTCACCAATCCTGGCATCCATAAAGAACAGGCGCTGACTCCGTGGGAAGTTAATCAAAGAAAGGTTTTATTCCAAGAGGTTGACCTAGACGCGTTTCGGCGGCAGACCGCCTTGCTCACTACATCAGGTATCACTAAATTCACTCTTTATATATACACATCTGTAAAGCACAAACAGTTGGTTGTCACAGCAACCGTCTGAGGCAAAAGACATAGAAGAGTTGATATGTTAACAGTGACAGTGCAAAAATAAATTAAAAAACACATTGCCTACTACTGTTGTTTAAGTCAATAATGCTCACGCCACAACAGTTATTTGTAAATAAAGAAAATTGTAAGATTTGTGACATGACTTAACCACATATTCCTATGTACTGAAATATAGTGATTATACCAGTGTCGGTTACGGGTATGTTTGCTTCCTCAGTTCAAAGGAGAAAGTGAAGAGTTACATCTGCATTAGCAATGTTTCATCCCCTCAATAAAAAAATATAAATGTATGTATAAAAATATGTAAATATGTAGAGAAGTCTCTATTCACCCTATCCTATCAGCTACTATGGGATGCGGTTAAATTTAGAGATGTGTATGGAGGAAATGTCTAAATGTATATACATAGTATATCGATATACAAATCTCTAAATGGTGGGTGAGTATTTATGATAGTAGTGGGGAGGAGGAAAACCAGACGATGTATCATGCCCCAGTGGGCAGTAATTCCCAGATCTCTTTCACCTAAAGATTGGTGATCTGAGTGCAGTTATCGACCCGTGCAACAGCTGTGAAAAATAAAAAAAAGAAGTAAAAAAAGTGTGAATTGTGTGCCAACAGAAACTTTAACAAAAATGACTATGGAGTGAGAACCTAACGCTGCGGAAAGGGATCAGGAACAGGACAAGCGGCTAGCATATCAAAGATGTACATTAAGTGCCTCATCTGCATTCATCCCATTTGGGATTTTGGAATCAAGAAAAATTATATACCTCGATTCTAATCTCCTGAGTGATAGTTGTCTGTTCCCTCCTCTGATGCTTTTGGAGACACTGTCAATCACAAAGAAGAAAAGTTCATGAGCTTTACCACCATGGCATGTGTTTATGTGCCTCGCTACCGGATAGGTAGGGTCATCGTGGATGATGGCCCTAAGATGTTGTAATATCCTCACGTCTATGGGGTGTATGGTGCTCCCCCCGTACTGTTTGGCACATGTACATTGGAGAACGTACACTGCGAAGTCTGTTTTGCATGTGTAGCTACCTCGGATTTCAAAGGGCGTCTGTCTGAGTGGCAGGGGGACTGTTTTGGTGTTGATACCATGTTTGCACGCTTTACATTTGAAGCATTTGTGAAACCCTCTCTGAGGTTTGAGCCAGCCTGCTCCCTTATCTATTGTTGATGCATTGCAGACAAGTTCCTGGCGCAATGATTTCGCTCTTCTAAATGTAATCTGGGGAAGTTTAGCGCAGGTGGGACTTATAACCGGATCGCTACGTACTAGTTGCCAATGCCTGTGCAATATTTTGCGGAGGTTTGTATGGTAAGCATTGAAACCTGTAGTCAATCTAGGGGTTGTCTCCTTGTGTGTTTTTATGTTATTATTGCTCTTTTTGGTGATTAACAGGTCTTCCCTTTTAGCATTGGCACTTTTCTGTTCTGCGCGGGACAGTGTTCTAGAGCTGTATCCTCTATTTTGTAATCTCTCAAACAGGCCCTTGGTGGATTGTCTCAATCCCTCCTGTGTGCTGCAATTACGCTACATCCGAAGGCATTCCGCATATGGTATGCTCTCCTTGAGGCATGTAGGGTGGAAGCTACTGGCATGGAGGATTGTGTTGCCTGAGGTTGGTTTTCTGTATGTCCTAGATTGTATTTTGTTATTTTCTACATATATTTCTAAATCTAGAAATTTGATGGATTCTTTACTGGTGGTACAGGTGAATGCTAGATTAAGGCTGTTGTTATTGATTTCTTTGGCAAAGCTTTTAGCGCTTTCTTCTGAGCCTTGCCACAAAATAAATATGTCGTCTATGTACCTATGTACAGAATGACCTGTTCAGTCATAGATGTGCTTTGTGTTTTCATGAGTACTTGCTCCTCCCATCAGCCCATATGCAAATTAGCATAGCTGGGGGCGAAGCAAGTACCCATGGCTGTGCCTTGTGTTTGTTTGTAGAAAAGTCTGTCAAAGATAAATATGTTGTTGTCTAAACACCATTCTGCCATTTGTAGCAGCATCATGGTGTGTTGGTGTAAACAAATTGGCCGTTTCCCCAGAAAATAGCTTAATGCAGTCAAGCCATCTCGGTGTCTTATGCTTGTGTACAAAGTATGAACATCCAATGTCATAAATACAAAATTGTCATTCCATGTACGATCATAAATTTTTGTTAAAAAATCTCCCGTGTCCCTGATGTAAGCTGGGAGTTCATGGACGTAGGGCTGGAGAAAGAAGTCTATATATCTCGATGTATTCTCAAACAATCCTCCGATCGCGGATATGATTGGTCTTCCTAGGGGGCACTGGGCATCTTTATGTATCTTAGGTATAAGATAGAGTTGGGGCGTTACGGGATAGTAATTTTTTAGGTAGTCCAGTTCTTGTTTGGAGATAAGCCCAACACCTCTCCATTCGTATAGTGCCTTATGAAACTTTTCTTTGACTCCCATGATACTGGTGGTACTGATGCGGCTGTAGCATTCTCTATCTTGCAGTTGTGTGTGCGCTTCCAAATTGTATTTGTCTAGAGGCCACAACACTACATTGCCGCCCTTGTCGGACCATCGGACCACAATATCTTGTTGTAGTTTGATTTTTTGTACAAGGTTGTTATATTGTACCCTTTGATTGTGATTTGTCTTAATGAAATCCTTGCTACTCATATATATATATATATACACATCCACACACTCCTTCCAAAAGGATGACGATGCCTTGTGCAGTTTTTAGAGGCAACCAACACAGATGCAAAACCCGCAAAGAGGAAGAGGCAGAGGAGCAAGAGGCAGAAAGGCGCAGCCCGCCGAAAACGTGTCAGTGAAAAAGAGAGGGAACAAGAAGTAGAAGGAGATAACGAAGCTTCTATAATAAATTTAACAAAAATTGTTCTTACTGACCAGGAGAAAAAAACTTTGCAATTGGGACTATCATTTTGCCCAGAAGTTGATTTGGACTATGTCCAAACTAGAATAGATTTTCTCAAATTTATAAGGATGCTGAAACTTAAGAAACATTTCTTCATAACCCCATCAGCAAGGCAGGTGGGGACACCCAGCACACTGACAGCACAATACGGGGAGTTGGCAGTAAACAATATGAATTTAATGCTGGATCTTAGAGAGATGGATACTGAAAGTTCTGCTGGAGGAATTAGTAGAGATGTAGAGACACTGACATATGAACAAGGCATCAATATTCATGAAGAAGCACCGACGAGCTTTAGACCGACTTCTCGATTCATCCCTGTTACAGCAAGAGATGTGACTGATGTCTTCAATGATTTGGTAACCAATGAGTTGAAAAATTTTAGTGTACAAATGAGTAAGAACAAAGATAAAAATAAACAAAGAATAAGCATGGAAAAACAAAGAGCTTACCAGGCGTTGATTAAAAAATTGATTGACAATGATGATTGCATTGTGCGAAATGCCGATAAGGGGGCAATATTGTCCTCTGGGACAGGCAGAAATATTTGACAGAGGCATATAAACAATTGAACAACAAAACATGTTATGTTAAAATTGCTGTTAAAGATATGGAGTTAAGTCATCAACAATATAATGTAGAGTTACAACAATGGTATGACCAATGCCTCTTAAGCCATGACGAATATATGTGCTTGAAAATTGATCAACCGGTTACACCAGTGTTTTATCTAATTCCCAAAATTCATAAAGATGCAGTTACCCGCCTGGGTGCCCCATTATTTCAGCAATAGGGAGCGCATTAGAACACACATCAAAATATGTAGATTCATTTTTGGGTAACTTGGTTACGGCACTGCCCTCCTATATACAAGATACAGGAGACTTTCTCAGAAGGATCTACGATCTTCCTTGGGAAGACGATTTTTTATTGGTCAGCATTGATGTGTCGACGCTATATACTAGCATCAGACACAATGATGGTTTGAAAGCAATAAAACATTTTTTGGTAACAAGACCAATAAGACTGTGGTCTCATACACAGATGATTCTAAGGATGATTGAGAAGTGCTTAACAAGCAACTTTTTCTGTTCAATGGAGAACTTTTTCACCAAATATGTGGTACTGCAATGGGCACCTGCTTCGCCCCCAGCTATGCGAATTTGCATATGGGCTGGTGGGAGGAGCAGGTGATCCGGATGCAGTACCAAGATGAATAGGAAAACCACATTATGCACTGGAGTCGTTTTATTGATGATCTATTTCTAGTGTGGAAGGGCACTGTAGAAGAGGTAAAAAGTTTCATCAATAAAATTCAGAAAAACGACTTAAATTTAAGCTTTACAAGCTAAATCAGTAAGACCAGTGCCAATTTCCTCGACCTTACGGTATATATTAAAGGAGGAAAGGTGGAAACCAGATTGTACAGAAAGCCATCTTCAGGAAACACGTTGCTTCATGCGACAAGTTTTCATCCAAACAATCTAATAAGAAGCATTCCGTATGGAGAGTGTGTGCGAACCAAGTGGAATTGCAGTGAAGAGGCAGAGACTAACAAAGAACTCAATCACCTGAAGAGTAGGTTCAAAATGAGGGATATCCTGAGGAATGGATTGATGCTGCAATGGGCAGGGCCTCCAAGAGGAAAAGGGAAGAAATCCTGTTTGACAAAGACAGTAAACCAAGGAAAGATGCAAAAAATCAGTGCAGGCTAATAACAACGTTTAGCAAACAGCAAGATAAATTAAAAAGCATGCTAAATAAACACTGGCATATTATCAAGAATGATCCAGTTCTGGGAAAGGCTGTGCCACGAAGACCACAGATAACCTTTAGAAGGGCCAGATCTTTTAAGCAAGCACTGGTCAGGAATAATTTGAGAAAAATCCAACCAAAAACAACCTGGTTGAGCAGGCGGCAAGGATTCCTAAAATGCTCAAAATGTAAAGCCTGCTTGCATGGAATAAATACAGAGCAATATTAACCAGGTTTGTCGAAGGTAATGAGAAAGATCAAAGGAAAGTATACCTGTAAGACAGATTTTGCTGTCTATGTGCTGCAGTGCCCATGTGGCCTGCGGTACGTGGGCAGCACAATCTTGGAGGTCCATAAAAGGGTTTTACAACATCTGAGGGATATAAAAAATGGCGATCGAACATATCCAGTCGCTCGCCATTTTGAAAAGTTTCATAACAAAGATAGTAAAGGATTAACATATTTTGTGGTAGGTGCAGTGGCAGCAGATATTAGGGGCGGGAATAGAGAAAGAAAGTTAAGAAGACTTGAGTCCCGGAATATTGTTGTGCTGGATTCAAAGCAGCCAGCAGGTCTGAATGTAGAAGAAGATTTGTACACGCATTTGTAGATAAAGAGTAAACAAAGAGAAAAATATTGCCTTGAAGATCGGTATAGACGATCAAAAGGAGATGGTTTTAATAGTAAAATAAGTAGATTTTAATTGATTGGATATTAGACAGACAAGATATGTAAGAAAGAATATGAAAAGTTATACATATATATGTATTCTCTTTTACGTGGTAATGAAATGTGCCCACTGTGGCTTAATTCACTAGCAATTCGTTTAGAAAATGTTTGAAAAATATTTGAACAAAAAACTGTTGAAAAATATTTGAACAGCATGTTAGAATTAATGATTGGTTATATAAATTTGCATGCCCACTAGGGTTAGATTATGCAAATATGCAGAAAATAGTGCGAAGTGTGTTTTAAAAATCACATTTAAAAAATCAGATTTAAAAAACCAGATTTAAAAAACCAGAATTGAATATTGATTTTTAACTGAAACAAATAATGGAATATTGTACATCACTGATGGTGTTTTAGTGTGTGAATTTGATGAATTGTAATGAATTGTGACAAAGAGGTCACAAGGAAGACACAATTTGTGAACATTAATTGCAAACGTGATGGTGTATATACCACGTAGTGAGTTGGCATTGAAAAACTTAAAAACTACTTGTCTAGCTTCACTAGCACTTTAATTGTAGTTCTGCATGTGACACGGTTTTCACGTAATTCAAAGTTTAAAAATGGCAGCGTTCAAGTCTCGTCATCGGTGAGCAAGACTGCTGTGCAGTCGAAACGTGTTCGATGGTGGCTGAATAAAAATCTAAAAACTGCACAAGGCGTCATCATCCTTTTGGAAGGAGTGTGTGGATTTGTACCGGCCCGCTCTCATGGGGTCCTTCAGGGCGACGCAACTTTCGGTTTGGTGGTGGCGACAAATGCAAGAGGGATAGTGCGAAGGATATATATACACATATATATGTTTCAAAACCTTTTTTTTTTTTTAAATATAAAAATGAAGTCGAGTACCAGACGCTGTTCTTCACGTTTTGTATGTGAACCCATTTATATATTTAAAAGTGTAAAATATAGTGAAATTAATACTTTATGTATATCTTAGAGGGTAGTAGTTTAGTTGTAGAGTAATATAATGAAGATGTAGTTATGCGAAACGATAATTAAACATTAAATTTATGTATTTCGCAGGTTCGCGATACCATCGCACACACTACCGGGCCTTACTTCCGGATCCGCGTACAAATCGCAGCTCCAGCGTGATTTTTAACAGTTATATGTCACATAATGCATAATTTACAATTGATTATTATTATTATTGAATATTTTGGTTTAAATTATATTAAATCTCCTTGTTTCTTTCGAAAATGTAAATGCGGAATCGCTACCCGGAGGTGACTCTTTGTTTTTTATTTGTAATATTAATACATATATATAGACAATAATAATCTTAAGTTCAAGGTTACAGTTTTGCTAAGATAGTAAATAAACTTGTATATTAATAAAAGAAAGTTATTAAAACGTTTTTTAATAATAATTTCAGGAATCGCGGAACATCCCTGTAGATCGCAACTTCCGGATTCGCGTACGGGACGCAAATCTAATGTTTTTTTAAACAATATTATAGATTCATTTGCTTTATTTTAAATAAAGAGGTACAGTTATTTGTAAATAAAAATTATAAGATATAACCAAATATTGTTGAAATGTAAATTTAAAAGAAGTTGCGAAATCGCGTCCGGTACGCAGTGGCACCGCGTAGGACTCGCAGACCCCGTGTGACACAAAAAAAGAGATTTGATTGGTTACACATCTTGTCATCCTTAAGTTTGCTAGATCCCACCCTCTTTCTTCTAATTTTGGGTGTGGTTGGCAACAGTCAAATTCAATCCAGAAGAACCTATTTTGCAGGTCTTTTGGTGGTTTTTGGATTGCAATTTTGAAAATTTAAAATGGCAACATCCCAAGACTTGCATGAGGAGGAGGAGCAGACCCTTTTGGAGGAGGAAGAGGAGCCACCGCGCAAGAAGAAGGAGAGTGTGGTATGGGAATTTTTTACCATTCCAGAGGGCCAGAAGAAAGTAAACGTGCAGAAGGTGAACTGCAACATATGCAAAAAGGTGCTCTCTTGGGGATCTGACAAAAAATATTCTTGCGGGACGTCTTCTATGTACAAGCACCTGAAAACTAGCCGGTAACAAGCTGAAGATACCTGCTCAGGAGCGCCGACTTACCTGCGTGGACTTCTGGTGCGGAGGGCGCTGAGCGAATCCGGGAGGACGACCCCATCGACTGCTGCCGGGTGCCTGAGCGGAGTCCTCCGGGGTTGACTGCCAGCGCGGACTGTGCGGGCGTGACTGGATTCCCCCTGCTGACGGCCCTGGGGCGTGACGACTTCCCCCCCTCTCATGTGTGCGACAGCGGTGCACTGTTGGGCCCTGCTGCCGGTGTAGATTGCTGCTGTATGAGAGTGGCTGCCTGAAATCTGCACAGGGACGCGCCCGGGCCAGAGGCCCCGATCAGGAGCGGGGAGTGGTGTTGCGGGGCGCCTGATCTGCACGGTGGGTCCGTAACCCGTGGCGTGCCTGAGAACACAGTGTGGTCAACTTGAACTACCGTGCACAACGATTGCACTGTCACCGGTGGCTGGGAGCAGTGAGCCCCGGTAAATAAAGACACTATACCGTGCAACTCTGGGACCATACCGAGGGGCCTGCTTGTTGGCTGAGCGCAGTGAGCCCCGGTACATACAGACACTGCGCCGTAAACCCTGAGACCATACCAAGGGGCCTGCCTGCTGAGGTTGCAGTATCAATGAACTGTGAGTACTCTGCCTGACCGGGCGTCCCCAATGCCAGTCTTCTAGATTGAATCAAAGAGAGCCCCCGGCTGTACAATTGGCTTCTTTTGAGCTCTTTGCATTGCTCAACACGCATTGAGGCAGTAAACAGTATATGGCCACATGACTAAGAAAGATTAAGGCCCCAAGTAATAACCTGTACCGGAACATTAATAGTCTCTGTGACGCACTAGCAACAGCGCAGTGTCCACGCACGAATTCAGGCACTGCAGCACAGGAGGAAAGTTCACACAATACACCCCATATCCTGTGCAGACTTCATGCCGCAAGATGGGACGAACCAGGGGAAAGCAGCAGCATGAAATTATGGCCTCTGGTCCAGCCGAACACGTAGACCATGATGACACAAACAGCACATCGGATCATGAAGGTATTCCACCGACCTCGATGAGTGATCAAGACAATAAGCTAGATCTGATACTGAAAGAGGTATGTGATTCTAGGAAAGCGATTGAGCAACAAGTAAATGCATTAGCTACTGGTTTTACACTTTTAAACGCCGATCACAGCAAACTAGCAGATACGGTCCGTACCAACAAACTGCAACTAGAAGAAATAACACCTCAACACAAAATATACTCAGAACAAATTGAGCATCTGCGGCGGCAGCTTACAGATCTACAAGACAGAGTGGATGATGCGGAAGGGAGGGCCCGCCGTAATAACATACGAATAGTAGGTCTGCCGGAATGAAGGGAAGGGTTCAACCCTACCCAATTTGTGGAACAATGGCTCAAAAACGAGATGGCACCCGAGGGCCTGACCGAACTCTTTAGTGTCGAGAGAGCGCACCGGATCCCGACTGGGCTTCCACCTCCGGGCGTCCGCCCTAGACCACTGATAGCACGCATTCTTAATTTCAAGGATCAGGACACGTTGCTCCGCGTGGCCCGCGAAAAAGGCCCAAAACAATTTGAATACAGGACAATATCTCTGTATCCAGATTTTACCCTGGCAGTACAGAAACGCAGGGCATCGTTTCAAGAAGTTAAATTGCAGCTTCGAAAACGAAATCTCAAATATGCTCTTCTTTTTCCGGCCAGACTGAAAGTCATTCACAACCAAAAATCCCATTTCTTCGAGTTTCCACTGGAAGCCGCAGAATGGCTAGAGGTCACACTATCACCGAGTTCCCCACAGGGCTCTTCTCCCTCTTTGAATACGACTAAACTTCAGAAGGTGGGACACAGTAAAATAGACCGGAGCAGAGCGCCGCGAATGGAGGCCACTGTAAGCCCATCACAAGAACAAATACATGCAGGCCAGAAATCTGCGATACAGGCAGTGGAGGCGCTAGAAGATCTAGATGCACAATCGACGGTGGACTCACAGGGTTCCTCGGAGGACCTCACACTTTATTCAGACTCTGAAAACAGCTTGACTCTCTTTCCTTCTATAACCCCGCAAACAGTGAACGATCTCTTGGGCTGATGGAGCTGGTTGTAGCAGTTCGAGGCCTCTAGGAAGAGGGCAGCAATTGTGGGCAGTTAATGCTATTATAGTTTGTATTAAGTATGGTGGCAAAGCAAATTTGGAAACAATCCCGGCCTGGTCTGGGCCTGACGTGAGACTGCTCCGGAGGAAAGTTCCCTCTTGACTTCATGTTGGCAATGGTTTCCTCTCCCCCCGATGCAAATGTAATCTTGTCTTTCTTGTTAGGTTTAATGATTGTTCTCTTTATCAAAGTTTGGTCCTCCACTGTTCTGTTGGGGAACCTAGTATTGGGGGTTGTTTTAAGTTTAAACAGGCTCACACACAGCATATATAATACCTGCCACCAAGACTATGCTGAAATGGGTACAATGCAGCAGCATAATCTAACTCATGGCTACGACAGGGAAATACAAGATCCTAACCTGGAATGTTAGAGGGATGGGGTCTGTCCACAAGAGACATAGAATCCATGCACAACTGAATAGAAGGAAGGCTCACATTGTGCTGATACAGGAAACACACCTTACACATTCCGAAACACTTAAACGTAGGAAAAAATGGCGGGGCAACTCATTGGTACATCATACTCGGTCTTCGCAAGGGGAGCGGCCATTTGGATTAGAAGTGGTTTCCCGTTTGTGGTGCTGGAGCAAAAGATAGACATAAATGGCAGATATGTGTTCATCCGTGGTACACTAGATAGGGACCCACTGATCCTTGGAAGCATTTACGCCCCTAATACAGAACAGGATAAATTTCTGATGTCGCTAAACACAGTATTGGCAGGCTGGGAGGCCTATCCCTGGGTAATAGGTGGAGATTTTAATACGGTACTGAAAATAGATATTGA
The DNA here is from genome assembly GCA_963921515.1 of Calotriton arnoldi. Taxonomy (NCBI): domain Eukaryota; kingdom Metazoa; phylum Chordata; class Amphibia; order Caudata; family Salamandridae; genus Calotriton; species Calotriton arnoldi. Next base: position 1,103,978 of record CAWUFW010004763.1, read on the forward strand.
CCGTTCCCATCCTCCCCTTGCGGAAGCTACTTGTAGGAAACAGGCTGAAGCACTGGCTAGTTGGGCAACAGGGTGGACACTCGGAGATGCCTGGTGGGTGCATAACCCATCCAGCCGCGAAAACTCATATTACTTCCACACACACGTTACATACACGCATTGACAGGATATTCTGTTCTATGTCTTTAGTCTGTAATATTTCACTGTCAACATATCTTGGAAAAACACTCTCAGACCACAAACCATTGGAAGTGACGTTAGAATGGGGTAAGGTCCCCACCCCAGTTCCGACGTGGAGACTGCAACCAGTTGCTCTGGAAGACCCGGTATTTCGCACTACCCTATCCACTGCCATAACAAACTACTTCTCAGAAAATGCAAACACTGCCAGTACACGACAGATAGAATGGGAGGCATTCAAGACTGTCATCCGTAGAGTAGCCATTAGTACCAAAGTAGGGGTTCACGCTATGGTAGACACAGAGTTACGGGACTTAGAGGACCGACTAGGTAAGCTGGAAACAGAGGCGGCATTAGATGATGCCAATGCTGAAGTTTTACAGGAAGCACATATTAAACATGCTGAATTACTCGAGCAATTGTGGACCATAGATCATCGCACATACACCCAAAAACAACAAGCAGAGGCAGATAAAGCGGGTACATTACTAGCGAGAATTATTCGAGACAACCCTACTAATATCCCAATACATGAAATTACTACTCTTGAGGGAACCAACGTCAATACGCAATTTGATATTAACATGGCATTCCAGAAATATTATCAAATGTTATATGCGGCTCCTGCGGAACTAGAAGTAGTGGAGCTCAATGATTTCCTCACAGACTTAGAATTCCCCCAGCTTACAAATACACAGATAAAGGAATTATCAGCAGCTATCACAAAAGCTGAAATCCGTGCAGCAATAAAAGACCTTCCACGCAACAAAACCCTAGGCCTTGATGGCCTCCCCGTGGAATTTTACGAGACCTTCTTGTCACAACTGGCCCCCCAACTAGAAAAGTTATATCATGCCGCATTAGAAATAGGCTCCCTGCCCCTCTCTACAAGGCAGGCGTTAGTAACGTCACCACAAAAGCCTGGCAGAGACCCTACAGATATGACGGGATACCGACCCCTTTCCTTACTGAATACGGATTATAAAATCCTCAGTAAACTATTGGCCAGCAGATTACAACAGTACCTACTGCGATTGATCCACATTGTTCAGTGCGGCTTTGTTCCAGGGAGAAGCACTTCTCTAAACACAAGGCGCCTACACCAGATAATAACATCAATACCCACTGATAATACTATGGCAGGCTGTATTTCGTTGGACCTGCGACAGGCTTTTGATACCCTCCATTGGGATTACATGCTCCGTGCCCTCTCTCTATTTGGCATTCCACTGAAATACATTGAATGGATCCGCCTGCTATACACGGACCCCACAGCCCGGGCCCGGACGGGTGCTCATATTTTTCGACCCTACCCAGTGGCCAGAGGAACAAGACAGGGATGCCCATTATCGCCCCTACTGTTTGCGCTGGTGTTAGAACCACTTGCCATTAAGATCAGAGCAGTTGCGGGTAACAGGGGTATCAAACTAGGGACCACCACCCATATTCTCTCTGCCTATGCAGATGACATCATACTTTATCTCAACAATCTCCGGGGCCCCAACGACCCCCTTCCTGCGGTGTTTCGGCAATTCCAAACACTATCTGGCCTGGCTATTAACGAATCTAAATCTAATGCCTATTACTTTCAGAACGCCGCATATACTGAACCAGTCGACTTTGGACACTGGTTGTTTGCTGTCGCACCTCTTACTTTTAAATATCTGGGTATACATATTTATAGGCAACCACAGGATTTGCTGGAGGGTAATTTGAGCCGAGCCATTAAATCGCTCAGATCTCAGATTTCCTTTTGGGTTTCGCTACCGCTCTCAGTGGCAGGGAGAGTTGCCATATCTAAGATGGTAGTGTTCCCTAGACTGCTCTATTTTTTCACTAATCTGCCGATCATAGTCCTGTCACATATATTCAAAACACTTAAGACACTATTAATCGAATTACTATGGGGTAACGGGCGAATAGGGCTTTCAAAACTACAGCTAGGTACTGACAGGGGAGGCCTGGGAGTTCCTGACTTTCAGGCATACGGTTACGCTAGTCAGCTGCAATGGCTATCCTACTGGATAGCTGGCCGTCACCTGCAGGAAATAGGCATGTCACAAGCAACATGGGAAAAGGGAGTGCTGCATACATTGTTGTTGCCCAGAAGTAGACCCCTTCGAACTGCACCCCCACTACTAAAGATAGCTTTGGCCTACTGGAGGAAGGCTATTCAATATACTAAAGGACTACGCCCATATGCTCCAAACATCCCTCTGATGGGGATCCCTACGCCGACTGGGAAAATTTCCTCTAGGCAATTGCACAAATGGACTGAGGAAGGAGTAACCACGGTGGGAATGCTATATGCAGACAAAATGCTTATGGACCACAACACATTTGTCAACGAGCAAGGTGTCCCGAGTTCGCTCTATTTGTTACATGCTAAAATCAGTAAATATATGAGAGGGGTCTGGTCGCCAGATAACACGGAGCCCCAAACACATGACCTAGTTCATATGACATATCTTATGGGGAACGGGAGACACTTAACGAGATGGATATACAGAAGTATTCGAACGCATGCAGCAGTCCCACTCCAAGAGCTTAGAGAAAAATGGTCGGCTGACCTGGGGCACGAACTAACAGATAAGGAATGGGAGAAATTGTTAGAATACCCCAAGAAAGTGTCACATAACCCTAAATTTAAGCTGATCCAATTTATGCTATTACACCGGGCATACTTGACCCCGCATAGGCTGAGCAAAATGTTCCCAGATTCGGTGGACGTATGCCCCAGATGCAACAATCAGCCGGCGGGGCTACTACACATGATTTGGGCATGCACAAAGTTGATACCCTTCTGGGAGACGGTCTACACACTCCTTAATGAAGTGACACCAGGTATAGGCAACAACACAGTGGAATTTGGTATACTGGGGCTTTGTAAAATACGCAAATCTCAGAAGACACAGTATAGATTTGCTAACCTGGTACTTATATTGGCGAAACGTTCAATCACCATGAGATGGAAATCCGCACAATCACCGGCAGTGTTGACATGGCACAATGAAGTGGCGAGATGGGGGTGGGCGGAAGGCATGGCGATACGCAGAGAAGAAAACCTAGGTTTAAGGAAAGTCCCGATATCATGGGAGTGGAATGCGCTGGTAGAACAATTTGTGACTCTTGAATCTTCCTTACACTGAATAAACAAAATGACATGACTAACTGCACATAATATGGGCATACTGTGGAGCAGACCCCTCTGTTGCTCCCTGAGGATATAGTGTAACTAAAAATCAGATACTCAATCTAGGATGCTATACTTGGAGTCTTGGAAGGCGTAAACCCGAACGGTGAAACTTGATGTGAGTCTGGGAGGGGCGGGTGTTCAGTTCTTATTAACAAATTAATGTTTAGCTATGGGAGGGATGTGCTACATGGCCGTGTATAATTTGTATATGTAATCTCCGAGGCTTTACCTTTGTTCAGAAACTATTGTAACAGATGGAGTATCCAGCCTTTGCAATACCTTATGTTGTACTTCCTATGCTTTAAACCAATAAAATGTGTTAAACAAAATACAAGCACCTGAAGACGATGCATCAAAACCGTCTTGCAAGAGCAGAACTTGCAAGACTTAATGCAAGTAAAGGTGACCAAGATGTGCAGCCTTCTACATCAAGAGCTGGCGACAGACTGCAGACCATTCCACCGTCTCTGCCTCATTTTGCGAAAGCTGGACTTTTCTGTCCAAAATGTATTATTGTTTTAAGTGTGGGGGAACAAGTTGCCCAAACCATGTTGGACACCATTAACAACCATTGTTGTTAATTCCCCTCCCCCCAATTAAGCACGCTATTATGTGCTTGTTTTTTTGTTAAAATTTACATTTTTAAAATATAAAAAACATTGTTGTTGCCCACAAAAAAAACACAAAATAGAAAAAAACAAAAAAATATATAAAATAGCTTTTGAAAAAGGAAAAAAAAGCGGTTCTTGCGGAACCACCTATTCTGGTTTAAAAAAGAAAAAGTATATGTTGTGTGAATAGATGAGTCAATGGGTAGTGTCTGTGTGATTGGATGAGTGCATACGTAGTGTCTGAGTGATTTGATGAGTTAATGGGTAGTGCTTGAGTTAATGGATGAGTACAAGGGTAGTACCTGGGTAACTGGATGAGTGCATTGGGACTGCCTGAATAGTGCTTAAGTGAATAATTGAGTGCAAAAATAGTACCTGAGTGTTTGGATGAGTGTATGGATAGTGCCTGAGTGAATGGATGAGTGCAAGGATAGTGAATGAGTGATTGGATGTGTGCATGAGTAATGCCAGGGTCATTGAATGAGTTCAAGGGTAGTGCCTGGGTCATTGGATGAGGGCATGGGTAGTGCCTGGGTAAATGGATGAGTGCAAGACTAGTGCCTGGGTGATTGGATGAGTACATGGGTAGTGCCTGAGTGAATGGTTGACTGTAATAGTAAAGCCTGGGTGATTAGATGACTGCACAATTAGTGCGTCTGTGATTGCATGACTGCATGCGTAGTGCCTGGTTGATTGGATGAGTGCATGGGTAGTGCCTCACGGAATGCATGAGTGCAAAGGTACTGCCTGGGTGATTGAATGAGTGCATGGGGCATGCCTGAGTGAGTGGATTAGTGCAAGGGTAGTGCCTGGCTCATTGGATGAGTGCATGGGTAGTGCCCAGGTGATTGGATGAATGCATGGGTAGTGCGTGAGTGAATGGATGAGTGCAAGGCTAGTGCCTGGGTGATTGGATGAGTGCATGGGTAGTGCCTGAGTGAATGGTTGGCTGTAATAGTAGTGCCTGGGTGATTGGATGACTTCATGACTAGTGCATCTGTGATTGCATGACTACATGTGTAATGCCTGGTTGATTGGATGAGTGCATGGGTAGTGCCTCAATGAATTCATGAGTGGAACGGTAGTGCCTGGGTGATTGAATGAGTGCATGGGTAGTGCCTGAATGAATGGATTAGTGCAAGTCTAGTGCCTGGGTGGTTGGATCAGTGCATGGGTAGTGCCTGAGTGAATGGATTAGTGCAAGGGTAGTGCCTGGCTCATTGGATGAGTGCATGAGTAGTGTCTAGGTGATTGGAAGAATGCATGGGTAGTGCCTTGACGATTGCATAACTACATGGGCAGTGCCTGAGTGAATGGATGAGTGCATGGGTAGTGCCTGGATGAATGGTTGAGTGCAAGAGCAGTGCCGGGGTGATTCCATGAGTGCATGGATAGTGGCTGGGTGATTGAATGAGTGCATGAGTAGTGCCTGAGTAAATGGATGAGTGCATGGATAGTGCATGAACAAATAGAGAAGTGCAATGATTAGTGTATGATTGTTGAGATGAGTGCAAAGGTACTCGTTCGGTGAATGCGTGAGTGCACGGATAGTGTTTGAGTCAATGAATGAGTGCATAGGTACTGCCTGAGTAAATGGATGAGTGCAAAGCTAGTCACTATGTGATTCATAAGTGTACAGGTAGTGTGTGGATGAATGTATGAGTGCATGGGTTGTGCCATATACAGTAGATTCTATCGTTTAAAACTTAGGCCTATTAGCTCTATGATATATGATAAAATTCTTGTTCAAATGAGAAGATACGTCAAACTTCAAAACTGTAAAATTTTCAAAATAAAAAAAGCACTTTCAATACCCACCTGTCCTGTATAAGGAGGAGAAAGTAATACATACACTTTCTTGTACACAAATTTAGAGAGCATGTGGTGTGAAACAGAGGTATTCTGGTATGTGTAGGCTTCTTTTGATATATCATGTCACCACAAAGAGGCACAGATACACACATTGACAGCTTGAGAAACATGGTGAGACTTACAACAGTGACATGAGAAGAGTTGGCCTTTCATATTTGCATAGGCCTAAGTTTGTGAGCTGACAGGGAATAATGAAGCTGCAAGAGAAAAGTGAAGTTTTAAAACATGATGGCAGATGGATTTGTGTATATGCTAGTTCATATGAGTGTCTGGAAAGGTACACTTAAATTAGACCACATTAATTTAGGTGTCTGCTTTAAATGGAAAATGAACTCTGTTAAGTTTGAATATCTGCGTGCTATCATGACTGGGGAATGTGTCTACTTCTACATGTATTCTGACACGTGTTGTGCATCTGATGAATCTAACTTAAAAACTATGTAGCTTATCAGACAGTTGCACAAATCTTATCAGTTTTACTAGAGCATTCAGTCGCAGAAGCAGAATCTGTTACCTATGTATACATCACAGAAATCCTCGAATGGAGAGTTCAATACACACCTGCCCTGTATAATGAGAAAGTAACTCAAAATAAAAGGCCAACTATTATTATGAACAAGTAAGTGTGCCTTCAAGGGATTTATTAAGGTACTCAGTTATATTATTCTTATTCACAGTCAGGTGCAAGATTTATTATTTACTTGCTAATTCATTTCTTTTGACAATCTATTTTCTAACAGCACAATTTTTTATACTTTTGAACTAATCACATAGAGATATATCTCGAAAGAATATATATCATAAAGCAAGAAACAGCAAAAGACAGCAAAAAACACAGTTGATGCGCTAACGAGTGCTCCCGAGCCTCAACTTACAAAGGAGACTACAGATTGAAAAGCTGGTACGTCTGTATACTCTCCTGGCAACAAATAAAGACGCCTAATCAGACTGAATTTTAAAATAATCGGAGCGAAACACGCTGTTTTTTCCCTATGTTTGCGCCTCTGAAAGAACAAGATTGACTCATGCAGGGTCCTACATTATCCCCGAAGTGAATACGGTCGTTATCCACGAATCTGTTGAATTTCTTTAAACAACAGAACTCAGATTGAAAAGCTGGTACGTCTGTATACTCTCCTGGCAACAAATAAAGACGCCTAATCAGACTGAATTTTAAAATAATCAGAGCGAAACACGCTGTTTTTTCCCTATGTTTGCGCTTCTGAAAGAACAAGATTGTCTCACTCAGGGTCCTACATTATCCCCGAAGTGAATACGGTCGTTATCCACGAATCTGTTGAATTTCTTTAAACAACAGAACTCAGGGGGTCAACAACTCTAAACATTTTAGTCCTGAAGATGGTCTCATCGATGAAAGCTTAGAGACCGAAACGTCGACTCGTACACTTTTTTCCTAACATTCTTCAACTGTGATTATGAAAAAGTGTATACAATTGTAACAGTGAATGTTGAAATAATAGAATGTTTCCTTCTTGGTTCATTGTATTTGTTTCATATGAGTACCCTTTATGAAATTTGAAGATAAAATTCATTATTTTTATACACACCCGTGTTTTTTGCTGTCTTTTGCTGTTTCTTGCTTTATGATATATATTCTTTCGAGATATATCTCTATGTGATTAGTTCAAAAGTATAAAAAATTGTGCTGTTAGAAAATAGATTGTCAAAAGAAATTAATTAGCACGTAAATAATAAATCTTGCACCTGACTGTGAATGAGAATAATATAACTGAGTACCTTAATAAATCCCTTGAAGGCACACTTACTTGTTCATTAACCTTGCCCGAGCCCTCAAGGGTAGATTGGGTTGTCCATTATACCTACCAACTATTATTATAGCACTTTTATTGGTGTATGCACTTTTTCAGAAAATAAGTGTGAAACTGCTGCTCACGAATAGGATGATACTTTTCAAATAGTCTAAAACTTGTAGATTATTTATGTTAGAAACGAATAACATATAAATACATTTTAAACATTTCTCCAGTTTATCATGAATATTGTATTATGTACTCTTACCTTTCAAGTAATTTAGATACATCATTCAGTGAACCTGTTTTTGAGTACTATTATCCTAAACAGCTTTCAAATTGTTTTCAATATTGAACAGTACCAAATATAAAGAAGAAAAAGAAGAAAGAAAAAGAAAAATTGTTATTTAATGATAATATTTTAGAGAAATTATAGCATTATATTTTTGAGAACACAATAATTTACAATTACATAACATTCACAGTTTCCCTTTTTTATTGTTCTCAGATTGTACATAACATCACCATACAGAGTGATTTGAATGTAGCATCATCATTGAACAGCAGGGAAAAAAACAATCATATTGAGTGTACAAAAAAACACAAATCAGCATGGTACATCATTATCAATATGTGTAACTATGCGTTTTTCCTGTCTACACTTTGTTAATCAATTCTTTCAGCTACATTAACTCTATTATTTATCTCATTTACTTCTGGTACAATATTGATAACAAATATATAAACGATTTACTTTAAACACATATTTCAAAATGTAATATCAATTAGGCCAAATGATAATCAAAACACTAATTATAAACACTAATAGATTGCAGTGCTTTCTAATTTCTGTTGACATCTTCCCCAATAGGCCAAATGATGTACTCAAAACTTTGGCTAGAGAAATAACATATAAGAATTTATTTGCTAATTGAAAAGGCAATCTAGCTTTGAATTCCAGGTGGGCATCATTGCAATGTGTCCATCCTTTGTTACACTTTAAATAAACAGTATAGTGCCCAGATGTTGTAGTAGGTCCATCATGGAAAATAATAGGCACTGTTATATAAGTTTTTCCTGAAATAGATATTTGACTTCCTTTACAATCTGATATTTTTGTTTCCAATTTTCTTCCATTTGCTCTGCAACGTTGTAACATTAATATGACATATTTTCCCAATCTTTCTATATGTAATGTAGACAACATCTCCAATCTACAATGTGAACATGTCATATCCTGATTTGCTTTTTTAATCAATTTGTTAAAAGGTACTGATTTGCAGTCTGGTATTGTTAAGAATAGGAATCGTTCTGATTATATTTGAGTGGTAGAACTAAATGAACACTCCTCACAGTTATGGTCCCATTTGTAACTTAGTCCAAATAAGTTATCAATGTGTATTCCTTAATGTTCTAATACTCCAAGCATGAACATTAGAAATTCTTGTGCATCTTGTTGTATGTTTAGAGTAAATGTCAATGAACCAGTACATATATCTAAAAGATGTCGAATGCCAGAAGCAGTATGAATTTTACTTCTATCACTTACCAACTTTTGAAATAAATGATGTAGTGCAGAACAGAGTCTTTTTTCAATTTTTTCCATGATTTCATGATGTAGCTGTGGTAAATGAAACACAACATTCAGAATCACATTAGCATAACAGCTGATACCTGAACTGTTTTCCAACTAGTATCCTAAAATCTCTTCATCCGTTTCCACTTTTTTTCTTTACACCTTCAACTTTGTCTTGAATTGTTTTCTTATTTTCAACCTCACTTGAATGTTTGATGTATTTCCGTTATGGACAAAGTATACGTCTCTCATATATTGGATATTCACCTAAACGAGGAGCATAAACTCTTCTTAAATGATTGTACTCTTAAACAATTTGCATGAAAAATTAACAAAATCAACAACTTTTCCCATTGCTCCATTTACTAATCCTTCTTCAACATTCAAATTACGCCACAAAATTACTCGACAGGTTTTACATACATGTAAACACTTTTCTAATCCTGCAGTTTTAGATACAGACTTTTCCAAAGAATCTAATTTAGCCTGTAGTTTCTCAGTAAGAAGAATTGTTACTCCCTTGTGTTCAATTTTGTCAATAGCTTTAATTTCCAGAATTTGTTGTTTTTCCAGTTTTAGAAGTTGTTCATTGAATATAGAACACTCTTGCAGTGTAGGCATTAGGCAAACTATAGACTTGTTTTCTACAAGCATATTGTATATTACTTCTGCTGCTGATTTTTCAGATGTATACAAGTTCCTTAGTAGCCGACTTTCTAAAGCTTGTTTACCATGTTCCGTCAACATACCAATTCATATGTCTTTAAGAATATTTCCATAATCTTCATCACTTGCTTGTTGCTTATTCTTAACAAATTCTTTATATTCAAAGTGTAACCAAATATTTACATTTCCAATACTTCCAAAAGATTTCCTTGTTTCATCATGGAGAAGAGTTTTAAAAACAGGTTGTCCTTTAACAGGAGTAAGTTGTAGTAGGTCTCCAAATACAAATAAATGTTTTCCTCTGAACAGAACATCGTAATCTGTTTTTAAAATCTGTTGCATTCGCAAGTGTACAAACGCAAGCATTAAGTTTGACACCATGCTCACCTCATCAATGATTAAAAGTTTTAGTTTCTTCAGTACCCTTGAGACTTCATAACAAGCTTCTCTCAATAGCTTTTGATATTCCAATTTATTATCATATTCAACAGGAAGCATAAGTAATTGATGTAAAGTGATACCTTTAATGTTATGAGCTGTTAATCCAGTTGGAGCTGTTACGAAACAAGATAAATGTGGTTCTGTAGACTTGTGAAGATAACTGGTCAAAACTTTAATTAAGAAACTTTTTCCTGTTCCAGCTTGACCACTAATGTACAATAGAATAGGTTTAAATGATGAACATTGGCATTACTTTATTTCATGAAGCATTGTACCTGTTGTTTGACTTGTACATATATTTCTTTTTGTTCAATATTTAGTTGTTCCTCTAACTTTTCAAACTGAATAATATCCTGCTGTGCTTGCTGCGTTGCAGTTTCTACCTCATTCATGGCTATTGCTACTTCATTTTCAATAATTGTTTGTCCCAGTGGATTATGAGTCAGAGGACCAGAACTTTGACTGCTTTGTGAACTTTCTCTCGCTATTTCAGCTGCAATAGTACCTTCTTGTTCAATCTCATCATTTAACATTTGTAAGTAAGTTGGAAAAATTGTGCACTGAATGCTGTCTTTAGTTGCATTAAAAGAATCTTCATAGCAGTAAAAATCTCCAAGTAATTCTGTTTCACTACGCCAAGGATTGAACAGTTGCAGAAGTGCTAAATAAAAAGATTCTCTCTTATCTGCAATTTCACAACTCAGTTTTCTGTGGATATTAAGATTCCCTTTGAAATGTTTCACTAAACATCCATCACATCCAATTACTGCATATTTTTCTTCTTTTATATTTTCGCTAACATTCTTTTAAACCTATAATTTTGAAGTATTTCATAAAGACATAGGTTTTCAAGATGTGGACTCCTTTTGGGATAGAATGTATCCAACATATTAGTTTTAACAATATCAGTACTTTCTGGCTCATACTGTGCTAAGTATTCAATTTCTTGTAAAGATTTCAATACTCTATTTCGTGTGGAGGCAAGACCTAGGCTTATCCAAATGATTCCTCTTGACTTTGAATATAAACTGGCTGAGCTCAAGCGATCCGAACATTCATAGGATCCAATCTCTCTTGAAAAATCATTTTCAAGCTGAAACTGTACAATTTCTTGCTAAGACTCCTTTCTGCCGAAATTTCTTCCCACATTTCTTTCATCTCAGACTTTTCAGATTTTGTAATATATGATGTAACATAACAAGCAACAGCAATTGTATTATCTGCAACATACTGAATATCCATGTTTGCATTCCACATTTTCAAAATAACTGCATTGTAGTCATTAATGTACTTTGAAGCTTCTGTTCTTCTTAAGTTGTATGTATTCTTGGGAGATTTTTGAGTTATTGTATGTCTTACTGCTGAGAAAAAACTATTTACTCTTCCTTTAGAAATTATAGGACGTGGGAATTCAAAACGACATTTTGTATAAAATTCTCCTTTATATTTATATTTCCGTCTGCAGTATTTCCCACACTGATGACTTTGAAAGCGTAAAACTCTCCTTCTCTTGGAATGGCAAATGTAACATACTGTTTGATGAAAGACAAAACAGTCTTCACTATCTGTTCATCACTATCTGTTCCAAATTTTGGTGCATTCTTTATCCATAATAGCATGTGTATATGAGGAGCAGCTCTAGCTTGGCACTCTTTTCTCCGAAAGAAATCAGTTACCACGCCAAGCGGTGGAACACTTTTATTGCAGATAAATGACATCATAGCTTGAAACCTATGGTTAAAATATCTGCAGACATTTACAGGATCCAAACAACAGAGTTCTCCAGCTGTCTTCAGTTCAATGTTTTTCACATTTGAATTTGCTTCTCGAAGGAATTCAAGTAAATCATACCATGCATATTCAGCACAGCTAAGTGTTACAAGCCATGTAGGTGTACCTAAGTTTCTTAACATGCATTTAAATTCACCATGACGACGATACCAATATTCATTGGTACCACGTTGGCACGCAATCAAATTAATTAACTGAGATTCTAAATTTTTATCTCTTTGTTGAACTTTGTCCATGAACTCTTTTGCAAAAACATGTTGAAGATGAACTCCTGATTTTAATATATGGTTCACTGCATATGAAGGTCCAGACAAATCACTTTCAAACAGAAGATGAAATATATATGGAATGCACTGCTGAAATCTTGGATCTTCACAATTCTTGTTGATCGGTATTCTGAAGCTAGAATCTGTACAGCTCGACCATCAAATCAACCACCTTCTCCAGTGGGGAGTAGCTGTGGAAAACAACGAGCTTCTAAACTTTTTTCCCATACACTCATGGGAGTTCCCTGTGCTTCTTTCATTTGAAATAATTCAATACTATTCCCTATGATTTCTTTCGAATGCAGAGGATGTATTGTATAATGTTCATAAATCTCTTCACTCCTGGACTTGTCCACTTTTTCTATTTGACCACTTGACATTACTGTTTCATCTTCTAAGCATATTACTTTTTCATCAACATTTACATTATAATAATAAATATTATTCTGTACCAGGTATAATGTAGCCTTTTGAAGTTTATTTACATATACAAACTCTTGCCAGATGTTTCTACTCTTTGTTGGTACACCATTTACTAGAATAACTACTGTCTCATTTTCCTCTCTCTCTACGCACACAGTTTCAATATTGTTCTTAAAATCTAAAGTGTAAGTACACAACTCTTCCTTTGAGACCTTTTTGTAAATCTGTTGGTGGCAGCTTACCTGTTCTAGGCTCCATACGAACTATGTCCTGAAATGGGTGTACAGATTGAATAAGAATAGACTCGTATACATTTAAATCTGTCAGTTCCTGAAGAATAGGTACCAACTTTAAGTTGTTATGTACTGTTCTAGCTGGCATTTTGTTTTCTTCTAATTTGTTGTAACAGTACTTACAAATAACTTGATTACTAGCCAAGTGCAACTGACTTTCTACATAGAAATAAACACAAAATTGCTGCCACTTATCATCATTTTCTTTTTCACTTTTTAAATATAAATCAACATTCCTAGTTTGACTTCTATAGTGAGTACGTCGACAACAAATACAAACATAGTTTAGTTTTTCAGACAAAACTGTGTTAAACTTTGTAATTTCTTCTGCAAATTCATGAAAACTAATTTCTTTCTTGTGTTCTTCAACACCTACACTTATCAAACTCTCACTTTGTCTACACTCCTCTTCTGAACCAAAAAAAACGAAATTGTATATCATCACAAACTTTCTGTACATCTAATACCGAACTGTGCAAAAGAGCTGTGTTCATTTCACTTAAACATAATGCAGGAGTTTTTACTTAGTAGAGACTCCTTACTAACTTCCCCATTTCAGAGTGGTGTACAGCTAACATTCTTAAATGATGAAAAGTACTTTGACACACTTTCCTTGAAAGACAAGCCATAGAATGGCCTTGCAACTTAGTATATTTTCTTATTTTACATGGATCTAGTCCTTGTAACATATTAATCTTCTGTTTAACACTTGGTTTTGCATATTGTCGTAAAAAAATTAGTGCTATATAAATAGACTCCTGTCGAATACTACAAATACTGCTACAATCCCACTTATATACAGTAGCTTGTGTACGCTTTCCTTGAACCTCTTCAGCTATTACTTCTTCAACATTCCTAGGAACCATTTTTTCCTTTGGAATGGGAGAACCATCTTTCACCTCATAACATCGACGACTAGTATCAACTGCATGCACTAGTGTGTTCTCTTGAAAATAACTTTCTTCATTAAAGAAAGGCTCAATACTGGAAGTGTGCTTCCATTCACCTGTAAAAGATTTACAAAAGTTACTTCTATTAACGAGTCTTTTTCTTTTGCTTTTCTCCTTCATAAACACCATTGTTTTATCCAATGTTCTCATTCTCTTCAATATTATTATAAATAATTTTCGTTTCAATTCAAAAGCACTGTCTACTGCACTTTCAATCTGTTGATTTTTCTTATATGCTGCTGATCTTTTATTTTTACATTTTTTATTAAATTTTGAATTACTCTACTTCTAAACATTCTTCTAAGTATATCCTTATGCTCTTTTTGCCTTCTTGTAATATGCATTGTTTTCCAATAAAATAATGTTCTTTTACCATGACAATTCTTCTTTTCCTTCTGATTTGTTATAAAACTTTTCTTTTTCTTTTCAACATTTTTGTTTTTTATATCTCTGTAAAACGGTTTTAAGAAACTGTTTAGTCCTCTTAACAGAAGAGTTTTTATCCTGTATAACCTTTTGTGCTTTTTCTAATTTCCTCTTTTCACTTTTCTTTAAGTAGTACTGTTTTTTTGTTCTCTTCTCGTGTTTTTTTGCCATCGTCAATTTGTGTTCCAAACGAAATAAGTATCTAAAAAGCAAAGAACAGTTTCAATAGTTTCTTACATCAATATTATATAATAATCAATAAGCAGTTGCTTACAATTACATTGCTATTCTCTTCATAACAAATAAATATGTAGGATACCTAAGTATGCACATTGGCAAAGCTCTAAATGATTGAGAATCTAGGGAAAAACATTTATAAATTACTGTACACTTTCATTTTCTAAATTTCTGTACAAGAAGATGTATGCATTACTTTTTGCTCATTATATATGGTATTCAGATTTTTAACTCTATATTATAGTGGTTCTATACTTGCTACCTAGGTAAATGATCTGACTTTAGCAACTAAATGCTATAGTTGGACTTCTGTGATACCTACATAGGTAACAGATCTCTGCTTCTGTGACTGAATGGTGTAGTATGACTGACACAATTTGTGCACCTGTATAAGAAGCTACATAGTTTTTAACTTAGGGTCATCAGCTGCACAACACGTGTTATAATACATGTACAAGTAGACATACCTCACTCACAAGAGCACGCACACCTTTAAAGTTGACAGACTTCACTTCCCATTTCAACCAGACACCTAAATTTATACGGTCTACTTCATCTGCACCTTTCCAAGGACATATACGAAGTAGCCTAATCACTAATCCTTCTGCCAACATGTGTTAAACATCACTTTTCTCCTGCAGCTTCAATATTCATCAACTCCTCAGAATGTTGAGCCTAGCCAAATATAAAACAGCAACCTTTCCCATGTCACTATTCTAAGTCTCACCATGTTTCTGAAGGCATCAATGTGTGTGGCTGTGCCTTTTTCTAGTGACATAATACATAAAAAGAACCCTAGAAATAGTAGAATACTTGTGTTTCACACTGCATGCTCCCTAAATTTATGTAGGAGAACGAGTATGTATTCCTTTCTGGTCAGAATGCAGGGCATGTGGGTATTGAACAGTCTGTTTGAGGGGTTCTGTGGCACCTACTTAGGTAAGACATGTCTGCCTCTGCGACCAAATGACGAAGCAGAACTGAGAAGATTTGTGCAACAGTATGAGAAACTACCAGGTTTTTAAGCTAGCATCCTCAGATGCACAGCACGTGTCAGAATACATGTACAAGTAGACACATACCTCACTCACAAGAGCACGCAGATCTTTAAACTTGGACATCCTGCACTTCACATTTCAAGCAGACCCCTACATTTATATGGACTACTTCAAGTATACCCTTCCAGATACTCCTACAAAGTAGCCTAATCACTAATACCTCTACCAACATGTGTTAAACCTCACTTTTCTCTTGCAGCTTCACTATTCACCGACTCCTCAGAATTTTGGGCATAGCCAAATATAAACCAGTAACCCTTCCCATGTCCCTATTTTAAGTCTCACCATGTTTCTGAAGGCATCAATGCATGTGTCTGTGCCTTTTCCTAGTGACATAAAACATAGAAAGAAACCTAGAAATAGTAGAATACCTGTGTTTCATACTTCATGCTCTCTAAATTTGTGTAGAAGAAAGTGTATGTATTCCTTTCTGGTCATAATACAGGGCACATGGGTATTGAACAGTCTATTTGAGGGGTTCTGTGACACCTACATAGGTAAGACATGTCTGCCTCTGCGACCAAATGACAGAGCAAAACTGAGAAGATTTGTGCACATGTATGAGAAGCTACTAGGTTTTTAAGCTAGCATCCTCAGATGCACCGGACGTGTCAGAATACATCAACAAGTACACACGTATCTCACTCACAATAGCTCGCAGACCTTTAAACTTGACAGAGTGTACTTCCCATTTCAAGCAGACACCTAAATTTATACGGCCTACTTCAAGTATACCCTTCCAGAGACTCGTACAAAGTAGCTTAATCACTAATCCCTCTACCAACATGTCTTAAACCTCACTTTTCTCTTGCAGCTTCGCTATTCACCTACTCCTCAGAATTTTTTAGCCTAGCCAAATATAAAACAGCAACCCTTCCCATGTACCTGTTTTAAGTCTCACCACGTTTCTAAGGACAACAATGCGTGTGTCTGTGCCTTTCCCTAGTGACATAAAACATCAAAAGAAACCTAGAAATAGTTGAATGCCTGTGTTTCACACCGCATGCTCACTAAATTTGTGTAGAAGAAAGTGTATGTATTCTATTCTGGTCATAATACAGGGCACGTGGGTATTGAACAGTCTATTTGAGGGGTTCTGTGACACCTACATAGGTAAGACATGTCTGCCTCTATGACCAAATGACGGAGCAGAACTAAGAAGATTTGTGCACCTGTATGAGAAGCTACCAGGTTTTTAAGCGAGCATCCTCAGATGCACAGGACGTGTAAGAATATA
Organism: Calotriton arnoldi; assembly: GCA_963921515.1. NCBI lineage: Eukaryota > Metazoa > Chordata > Amphibia > Caudata > Salamandridae > Calotriton > Calotriton arnoldi. Next base: position 1,120,973 of record CAWUFW010004763.1, read on the forward strand.
TGTACAAATACACACGTACCTCACTCACAATAGCACGCAGACCTTTAAACTTAACAGACTGCACTTCCCATTTCAAGCAGACACCTACATTTATACGGCCTACTTCAAGTATACCCTTCCAGAGACTCATACGATGTAGCTTAATCACTAATCCCTCTACCAACATGTCTTAAACCTCACTTTTCTCTTGCAGCTTCACTATTCACCGACTCCTCAGAATGTTAGGCCTAGCCAAATAAAAAACAGCAACCCTTCCCATGTCCCTGTTCTAAATCTCACCATGTTTCTGAAGGCATCAATGCGTATATCTGTGCCTTTTTCTAGTGACATAATACATAAAAACAAACTTAGAAATAGTACAATACCTGTGTTTCAGACGGCATGCTCTCTAAATTTGTGTAGAAGAAGGTGTATGTATTCCTTTCTGGTCATAATACAGGGCACGTGGGTATTGAACAGTCTATTTAAGGGTTTCTGTGATACCTACACAGGTAAAACATATCTGCCTCTGCGACCAAATGACGGAGCAGAAGTGAGAAGATTTGTGCATCTGTATAAGAAGCTACCTGGCTTTTAAGCTAGCATCCTCAGATGCACCGTACGTGTCAGAATACATGTGCAAGTACACACATACCTCACTCACAAGAGCACGCAGATCTTTAAACTTGACATACCGCACTTCACATTTCAAGCAGACACCTACATTTATACGGCCTAGTTCAAGTGTACCTTTCTAGAGACTCATACGAAGTAGTCTAATCACTAATCCCTCTGCCAACATGTGTTAAACCTCACTTTTCTCTTGCAGCTTCACTGTTCACCGACTCCTCAGAATGTTGGGCCTATCCAAATATAAAACAGCAACGCTTCACATGTCCCTGTTTTAAGTCTCACCATGGTTCTGAAGGCATCAATGCTTGTGTCTGTGCCTTTTCCTAGTGACATAAAACATAAAAACAAACCTAGAAATGGTAGAATACCTGTGTTTCAGACTGCCTGCTCTCTAAATCTGTGTAGAAGAAGGTGTATGTATTCCTATCTGGTCATAATACAGGGCACGTGGGTACTGAACAGTCTATTTGACGATTTCCGTGACACCTACATAGGTAAGACATGTCTGCCTTTGCGACCAAATGACGGAGCACAACTGAGAAGATTTGTGCACCTGTGTTCGAAGTTACCAGGTTTTTAAGCTAGCTTTCTCAGATGCACAGGATGTGCACCTTCACTATTCACCGACATCTCACAAGCTAAGGCTTAGGCAAATTTGAAAGACCAACTCTTCTCGTGTCACTATTGTAAGTCTTATTCTTTTAAACTTATTTCAAGTATATATGATGTTACTACGCAAACTATTACAACGGATACTTTTACAATGTGATTTTTACTATGCAGCTTCCATTACAATGAATACTGCTACAATACAAGCCATTACAACACATGTACCATTGTAATGCCTGCGTGGTAATGGATATTTCGCACACACAGACTTATATAGACTGGGATACAGTTTAATACATCTGCCAATATGTTTTAAACATCAGTTTTCTCTACTACTTTCATCACAGACTCTGGAAGCACACATATTAGTATGCACAACCTATTTCAAACTTCATTTCAGTACAATAAAACAGACTACAATACACGTTCGAATCATTTGGTAACATATTTCAGACATCACATTTTGCATAATGCTTCGCAAGCTTTACAAATAATGCATTACAAAGTTAAAAATATTTAATAAAACGAAAGCACTCCTACACAATACATAACACACCTTACACATAAGGAACTCACCTCTTTTATACTATTGCAGAATACAAAAATATGTGAAACTCCTAAAATATTTTCTTTCCCACACAATAAATGTGATGCACCACTCTTAACAAGGTAAAACCAGTAATGGCAAACCCTCTTTTGCTGCACACAAATGAATTTAAGTAACAAATCAAAATGCTCCCTTCTGTTTTTCAAATTCTAAAACCCATTTCTATTGGTTACACATAGTAACCCTTTATTACTCTCTTCTAAAAGTACCCAATCTGGTTCTGTAATTTATTGGAGTCGCGACTCCACCTCGGTGCCTCAGTGTAGCATCGTGATGGAGCCGCGAACCCTTAGGGAAGTTCAAAAACCTATTTCCAATAATCGTAGTATTATTTTTTAAGAACACACCACTTCTAAACATAGTACTAATTTGGGGAAACTTACATTAGTAGCATATCACCTATATATAACTTACCATTTCATATTTTAAAACCAGAGCTAACTTTCAAGCCTTCCGCTATTATGCTTAATCCTAGTTTCCATAGTAACAGTTTCTGCATCATTCAACTGTACCAGCAGGTCACAAGTTCACCATATTTTCAAATTCAGCAGACTAGCTTACAAATGCAAATAGCAGGTGCGGTTGACTTTTGCAAAATATTAGCTTATCCTATCTACTGTACCTTTCAAACTTTTTTCCATAACCAATCAGAAAGATGCTTGTTCAGCAAAGTGACATGCATCTTATTTTTTGAGTACACAATGTTTATTAACAACCAATCAGTTATCTGCTTTTTCTAAAACAGCACCTTCTCCACCATTTAAGATACCTCTCATTCTACCAACTGACTTATTTAGCTACAGACGTCTTTTGATTCCTTCCACACATCACTTCAAAATGCTTACAGTATGGATTGTAGGGCACAGCTATGTTTTCTGGAGCAAAAGGTATGCTGAACACAGAGGTATTGACAAAGACCTAGGTTTGCAAAATGTGGATATTAAATGGTTTGCCCAAAGAGGATTAAAGTGGCACCAATTGATTCCTTTGGTTAAAACTTTCTTGCATCTCCAACCCACTGACCTCATGATTGTACACTGTGGTGGCAAAGACCTCTAGGCACATTGACTGGGGTATGATTGGAAATCCTAATGAAGGATACCTTTGCACAACTGATGTTGCTTTTCGCTCACACTGTCTTGTATACTCTAATATATGCCAAAGACAGAAATGGAAGTGGTCAAATCAATTCTGTCCACAGATCGACAAAGCTAGGAAGCATGTTAATAAAGCTGTTTCTGCTTACCTCAGAGACCATAACATGGGATCTATCTATAACAACAATCTACGTTTTGATGTGCATGAAATCTACAGAAGTGATGGAGTTCACTTCACAGATGAAAGAAACAATGGGGCATATTTACAAGCCCCTTGCGCCACTTTTGCGCCGCCGTTGCGTCACGCATGTGACGCAGCGGCGACGCAAACCATGCGCCGCGTTGCGCTATATTTACAACGTGACGCATCTAGGGAGATGCGTCACGTAGTAAACCCCTGCGCCACATGAAACCTGCGTCAGGTTTCATGTGGGCGTACCGGCGCAGGGGGGGGCGTTCCGGCGCAGGAACGCCTCGGAAAAGTGACATAGTGAAATCTACAAGATTTCACGCAGTCACTTTTCCGACGCTGGTGCGTCAAATCCTTACGCCTGCTTCAAGCAGGCATAAGCATTGACGCACCATGTTAGGGATAGGGAAGGTTGGAACAGTGCTGGAGTTGCGTCGCGCTTGCGACACAACTTCAGCACTGCGCCAACCTTCCGCCGGCAGATGCGTCACGCATCTGCTTATCCTTGCGCCACGATGCGCCGCATTGTAAATGCGGCGCATCGGACCTGGCGCAAGGGTAAACTTGCGTGACGCATTTTCCCAGGGAACGTAAATATGCCCCAGAGTGTTTCTCAAATACCTTAAGCTGTGCATCCGGACTTACATTAAGCTGGAACAAAGTGATAATGAACACAACGGCTCTTCTTGGAGCCCACCTATAACCCAACAGTGAAACATATATTTTTTTATAAACATATATACTCTTTCTAAATATTTCCCGTACTCGCGAACCCATCGCGAATCTGCAAAACAAAAGCACAAATTCAATGTACTACAACACATTTCACTTTTCAACTTTAACTTTTAATTTATATTTTTTTATATTATTTCTAACTTTCAATTTTAATGTGATTATGAACTGCAATCTCACTAGCTCTATAAAAAAGTTCACAACTGCAACACTACCTTCTGAATTGTATACTATTTAATTATTTATTTAAGGTGGATCTGCAAATCCACCTCGACGTTACACTGGGGGGCCGCGCTGAGAGCCACGATAGGGTCGCAACTCAAATATTTAATGCCCACCACTTCCATAGGCCCATTTCAGCCCCAGGGACCCCTACCCCGGGGCCCTGCCATTTTAATTGTATTTATTTTTATTGAAGGGGGGGCCGTGTGGCCCCCTTCCCTGGGCCACTTTTGCCCCGGTGACCCCATCCCCCAGGGCATGCCCTGTTTTTTTTTTACTATATTTTTGGAGGGGGGGCCACGTGGTCCCCCTCCTGAGGCCAATTTAAGACCCGGGGACCCCGTCCCTCCAGGGAGGAGGAGGTCCCTTGGACTGTGTGGGGGGACTTAAGCCCTCCCACAATTAATTTTTAAAGATAGCCCCAGTGAGGTGCAGTCCCTGGAGCTGCGGGGGGGCCGCATGACCCCCCGCATTCAATGACTATAGCCTTGGGGAGGTGGTGGTCCCTGGGGCTGCGTGGGGAGGGCAGGAGCCCTCCCATGCATTTTTTAACAAAAAAAGCCCCGGGGAGGTGGTGGTCCCCGGGGCAGTGGGGGAGTGTGTGCCCCCCCTGCATATTAAAGTATTAGTCTAGGGGACGTGGCGGTTCTCGGGCTGTGTGGGGGGGCTGGCCACTCCCCTTTTTCTACCACTCTGCAAACGCGCCTCTTGGTGCACTGCTGGTGGGATGATGAGATCCCCTTGTGTCCTGAGGACTTTAGGACTAAAGTGGACTTCATCCCTCAAGCAGCAGTGCACCAGGAGGTGTGTTTGCTGAGTGGTGTAGAAAGGGAGCGTAGCCTTGGACCACCTCTCAGCAATCCAGCTTTGTGGGGCTTACTGGAGGTAACAGGAGGGCTTGTTGGCCCCCAGGGACCCTCAAGAGGCAAGGGGACTTCCTCCCCCAACCAAGAGCATGCCAGGAGGTACGCTTGCAGAGTGGTGGAGAAAGGGGGCATGGCCTGCGACCACCTCTCAGCAGTCCCAATGTGTGGTGCTTACTGGAGGTAACAGGTAGGCTAGTTGGACCCTTATGACCCCCAGGGGCAAAGGGGACTTCATCCTCCAACCAAGAGCGTGCCAGGAGGCCTGTTTGCAGAGTGGTGGACAAAGGGGGTGGCCTGGTATCAGAACTCAGCAATCCTGCTGTGTGGGACTTAATGGAGGTAATAGGAGGGGTAGTTTGCACCTGAGGACGTCCTTGGGGGCCAACTACCCCTCCTGTTACCCCCAGTAAGTCCCACACAGTGGGATTGTTAAGAGGTTTTCAGAGGCCATGCCCCCCTTTCTCCACCACTCTGCAAATGCGCCTCCTGGTTCACTACTGGTTGGGGGATGAAGTCCACTTTACTCCTGCGGGACCTTGGGGGCCAAGAGGCCCTTGTGGTACCTCCTGTAAGTCCTACGAAGCAGAATTCCTGAGTGCTGGTTGGAGGCCCAGCCCCCTTTCTCAACCACTCTGCAAAAGTGACTGCTAGTTAAAAAACCATAGAAATTCACTGAAAAAAGTACAGGTTTCAGGGACGTTATAGTTAGAAATTAGCATTTTAAAAACTTTAGAAATTCACTGAAAAAACCACAGTTTTCAAGGACATTATAGTTAGAAATTAGCATTTAAAAAACCTTAGCAATTCACTGAAAAAAACACAGGTTTCAGAGACATTATAGTTAGAAATTAGCATTTAAAAAACCTTAGATATTCACTGAAAAAACCACAAGTTACAGGAATGTTATAGTTAGGGTGACATTTCACTCATACAAAACCAGAGAAATTCAGCCGTTATAGTTAGCTGAGCTAACTATAACTCGCGCCCCTGCAATGCACTTCTGATGACATCACATATTACATAACTCATGACATGGTCATTGACGTCACTGATGACATCACTGATGACATCTCAAATTACATCACTGATGACATCATCCACATAATCTCTGATGCACCTACTCACACACCAATATAACCGTTCATACACCCACTCCAAATTTCAGACTACCATTCTTGAAACCATTGACACACCAATGCCAGTACATACATACCCACTCACTGATTCATAGGTCTACATACACATCCACACGCTCACCCATACAGGCACTCATACAACCATTCACTCATCAATACAGCTGCTGATATATCCACTCATACACCCATACAGCCATTCATACATCAGTCACCCATAGAGCTACTCATACACCTACTCACCCACCCAAACACTCAATCACACAGCCACTTACCCATACAGAAACACACACACACTCACTACTAATACAGATACTAACAAATAGTTACTCCCCTATACAGTCGCTGACACAAGCACACACTCACCCATACAGCTACTCTCACAATCACTCACTGACACATACAGCCACTTATATACTCCAACACTCACATATACTGCCTTTCACATATGCAGTTACTCACCCATATACCACTGAGACATCCATTCACTCAGCGATATAGCCATACGCACACTCACTCACCCATACAGTCCCTCACAGAAGCACTCATGAACCCATGTAAGAAGGGATTCACCCACTCTAACATCCATGGAGGGAGTCACACACCCCCTCACCCACCCACACAGACACTCAGGCACCCATACAGGTACTCAGACAACTAATCAATAACCCATATAGACACTCATGTACCTACTCACCAACCCATGCAGCCACTTACACACCAACTGACAGACTGATACACACATTCACACAGATTAGTCACTCACCCATACATTCACTAAGACACGTTTAATCACTCACTTATACAGTCAGTCACGCACCCACTAAATCATCCATACAGACACTCATTCTTCTTCGGATACACCTTGGCGTATATATATATATATATATATATATATATATATAACATTCTTGAACTTTTTAGAAACACTCAGTCACTGGATGATGTCATCAGTGATGTCATCAGTGATGTCATTTGAGATGTCATCAGTGATGTCACTGACCATGTCATGAGTGATGTAATATGTGACGTCATCAGCAGTGCATTGCAGGGGCACGAGTTATAGTTAGCTCAGCTAACTATAACGGCTGAATTTCCCTGGTTTTGTATGAGTGAAATGTCAGCCTAACTATAATGTTCCTGTAACCTGTGTTTTTATTCAGTGAGTGGGTATGTGAATGGCTGTATGAGTAAGTGACTTGTTGTGTAAGTGGCTGTGTGGGTGAGTGAGTGGCTGTTTGAGTGGGTGTTTGGTTAAGTGAGTTGGTGGGTGAGTGGCTGTATTGGAGATTAAGTGTCTGTGTGAATGGCTGTATTGTTGAATGAGCAGATGTGAGTGTTTGTATGGATGTGTTAATGGGTATATAAGTGATTGTGTGAGTATGTGAGTGTTTGTATGGGTAAGTGAGTAGCTGTGTTAAGAGGCTGTATGGGTGAGTGTGTGTGTGAGTGACTGTAGGTAAATGAGTGGGTGTGTCAGTAGATGTATTGGTGAGTGTGTGGCTATGTGAGTGGCTGTACGGGTAAGTGACTGGTTGTGTGAGTGGCTGTACAAGTGAGTGAGTGGGAGTGTGAGTACCTCTATGGAGGAGTGAGTGGGTATATGAGTACTGATATGAGTACTGGTATGGGTCTGTGAATGGGTATGTGAGTGGTTGTGTGTGTCAGTGGGTACACGAGAGTGTGAGCGGTTTCGTGGATGATTTCATCAGTGATGTCATTTGAGATGTCATTGACCATGTCATGAGTATATATATATATATATATATATATATATATATATATATATATATATATATCTCCAACAAGAGTTGCCTGCAGTAAGAGAGCCACACCAAAGGTGAGTAAATTTAGCTCATATCTGGCATTTTGCTTACCGCTACCTACTATGGATTTCATTTTGTTCACTGGTTACAAGTATGGTGACTCACTGAAGGGAAACAAAGGCACTACAAAGACCAATAGGCCACACGGGTGGCCGCGCCCAATGGGGCGGGACTTGATATTTTTAAAGTTTTGCCGCGAAACTGCCGTATCTTGCATCCACATTAGCCCAGAGCCCATGAGGAAGTGCTCCAGGCACGAAACGTGTCGGGCTGGACTTACAATTTTTGCGAGGCATCATGAGGCTTGTCTTGACCTTCCTTCAATAAATATTAGCTAAATTTACTCACCTTTGGTGTGGCTCTCTTACTGCAGGCAACTCTTGTTGGATGTATAGCGGCACAGCCTGAGCCGCGAGAGAAACCCCGCTGCACCGTTGTGCAGACCCTCTGTGACGCCAATTGACGTTGCGGCATTGGGAGCAGGTGATTGCATTGGAGGATGTAAGCGTCAAATTCAAGTGGCATTTTGCTTACCGCTACCTACTATGGATTTCATTTTGTTCACTGGTTACAAGTATGGCGACTCACTGAAGGGAAACAAAGGCACTACAAAGACCAATAGGCCACACAGGTGGCCGCGCCCAGTGGGGCAGGACTTGATATTTTTAAAGTTTTGCCACGAAACTGCCGTATCTTGCATCCACATTAGCCCAGAGCCCATGAGGAAGTGCTCCAGGCATGAAACGCGTCGGGCTGGACTTACAATTTTTGTGAGGCATCATGAGGCTTGTCTTGACCTTCCTTCAATAGATATGAGCTAAATTTACTCACCTTTGGTGTGGCTCTCTTACTGCAGGCAACTCTTGTTGGATATATATATATATTTTTTTTTTTTTTCATTGAAAAAACCAAAGGTTACAAGGACGTTATAGTTAGGCTCAGATTTCACATGCACAAAACCAGTGAAATTCAGCAGTTATAGTTACCTGAGTTACCTATAATTCGTGCCCCCACAATGCACTGCTTATGACCTCACATATTACATCACTCATGCAATGTAAGATGTGAGGTCATAAGCAGTGCATTGTGGGGGTGTGAGTTATAGTTAGCTCAGCTAACTATAACTGCTAAATTTCTCTGGTTTTGTGCGTGTGAAATATGAGCTTAACTATAACATCCCTGTAACCTTTTGTTTTTTCAGTGAATTTCTAAAACATTTTAAATGCTAATTCCTAACTACAACTTACCTGTAACCTTTGTTTTTTTCTGTGAATTTCTATGGGTTTTTTAAGTAGCAATGGTGTTTGCAGAATGGTGTGGAAAGTGGGTGGGGCCTCTAACCAGCTCTCAGGAATCCCACTGTGTAGGACCAGGAGTGCTTCTTGGTCCCCACGGTGCTTTAGCATCCAAGAGAACTTCATTCCCCAACCAGTATTGTGCCAGGAGACACGATTGCAGAGAGGTGCAGAAAGGAGGCGTGGCCTCAGAAGACCTCTTAGCAAACTGACTGTGTGGGACTTGCTGGAGGGACCAAGAGGGGTAGTTTGCCCCCAACAATCCTCAATAGCCAAGGGGACTTCATCCCCCAACTAGTACTGTGCCAGGAGGCGCGTTTGCAGAGTGCCTGTATAATTCTATAAGTGCCATTGCCAAGGACACACTGTGAATACCGGGTGTTTTTGACAAAGTGTAAAACACATATATAGACATATCTTACATAAAGTTTCACTGTAGCTATTTAGTAAGATACTAATTTAACTTTCCGCTTTGTATATATTTTTCAAAATAACTACATCAAAAATGCAATTTCATCCTTCTTCACAGCAACATCGAAGGTCACAATGACATCAGTAGTCACAAATACAAATGACAAATGTAAAACAGATATTTAAACATATTTTACACAAAGTTTGAGTCTAGCTGTTTAGTAACATAATTGTTTAACATTATTTTAACAACACATTTAACAAAAACAACAATTTCAAAAAATAACTTTCAACATCTGAACTCATGAATAGAATATAACTACAAAACACCCATAAAACTACTCATTCTTACCCAAACTCAACTGGAATCAAAAACCGCTTCAAAACGAGTGCAATGCACACTCTGTGAAAAGATCCACTCTGGAGAGACAAATAAAAAATATTCATGTGGAAGACGTCCATGCTCGCGACCGCTCACGTTGAGAAACTGCCCGTTCGCGTTGAGAAAGCTGCCGCTAGAGTAAAAATCTACTCGAGCGGCAGAAAAGGAAAACTTGCGCTGTGCATGGTGCCGTTCGCAATGATTGCACAGTGCGGACAAGCATCCAGCACTGTGCAATCACCATGAACGGCATTTTTCTATTATACTCCGCCGCTCGCGGAGCTCTGCGTAGTGCGACAGAGTTTTTTTTGCACTTCGCGGTGTTCCGCGTAGTGCAACTCCGCGAACTCCGCCCAGGGTTAATTCAGAGGTCCAATCTCAACTTCAAGATTTGGCTTCACAGTTTTCCCGGATAGCATCATACTGCATGAATTGTGGAGTTGTAGTAAGTGCTGGAGAGCAGTCCATAACGGCCCTTCACAATGCTGCAAAGAATCATAAATGTTGATTTTTTTTTAAATTTGCCCCTTCATAGCTTTTCTACATTAGCAGGCATTTTGTTATCTTACAAAATGGATATCTAATATCTATGTGTTGTTAATTTTATTATCTTCTAATTTATTGTAACACTACTTACAAATAACTTGCCGTACAGACAAGTCAAAGCGTTCCTCTACAAATAAAAACACAGCTGACTTTTGCCAGTTATCATTATTTACTTTTTAAATACAAGTCAACAGTCTGTGTTTAAATCTTCTAGTAAGTGCATCCACAACATATACAAACATACTCTGTTTTTTTAGACCACACTGTGTTACATTTTGTAATCTCTTCTTTAAAACTATCAACTGTAATATATGTGCCATGTTCTGCAACTCCTCCTCTTAGCAACTCTTCATTTTTGCTAGAATCTTGCTCAGGATCAAAGAAACGAAACTGCACATAACCACAAACCTTTTCTACGTCTGCCACAGTACCATGCAAGAGTGCTCTATTTATAAACCAGGAGTTTTCACATAGTACAGCCTCCTAACTAAAGTTCGTATTGTTGAGTGGTGTGCAGCTAACATCTTGAAATGATGAAAGGTGCTTTGGCACACTTTGTTTGATAAACAAGCTAGTGAGTGTCCCTGCAAATGTGTATGCTTTCTAATCTTGCAAGGATCCAATCCTTGTAAAGTACTTATTTTCTGTTTTAATCTTCACCTTGGAAAGATTTGTAGAAATATATCAATGGATTGCTGTTGAATACTATAAACACTACTACAATTCCATTTCTATACAGGCGCCTGACTCCGCCTTCCTTGGACATGTACTCCAATAACTTGTTCTACATTTGTAGGTACCATCACCTCTTTAGCTATAGGAGTGCCATTCTTAATGTCATAACATCGCCCTCCGTAATCAATAGCATGAACTAATCTATTATCCTGGACATAGCTTTCTTCATTAAAGAAAGACTCTGTACTAGAAGTATGTATGCATTCTCTACTAAAAACTGTACAAAAGTTACTTCTATTCACTAATCTTTTTTCTGATTTTGTCTCCTCGTGCACAATACCATTTTGTCAAGAGTCTTCATTCTATTTATAATAAAAATGAAAAGCTAAGCAAAGGCCTTATCAACTACTCTCTCAATTTGTTCTTTCTGTTTCAGTGCCTCTCTCGTTTTTCTATACTTTTTCATAGTTCTCAGTAGATTTATAACTACTCTACTATTAAATTTCCTTAAACTGCTTCAGTCTCTTGTTTAAGCTGTGCCCATCTTTGTTACATTCTTTCCTGTTCTTGTTATATAGATTTTGTCCACTGTTATTCTTTCTCATAGTCTAAATTTTATTTTTTATTATTTTGTGATCTTTAGAAATGTCCACATATATTTTTAAGAAATGACTTTGTCCTCTTAACAGTAGCTCTTTTTTCTTTCACCACTTTTTCTTCATTTTGCCCCTTTTGTGTATCAGTTCTGCATAGATACTGTAGTTGCTTGTGTTCCTTTTTTCTACGAGCTTTTGTAGGCATTCTGTCTGTAGATATTGTTCTGTAAAAAAAAAAAAACTATATTGAATTTTTATTCTAGCCAATGTACCAACTACTTCACTACTGGCTTACACATAATACAAAATGTTATGTTGTAGTTTTAAATCTACAGATGAACCTAGCTACATAACTACAAGCACTTACTTCAATCTACCAAACCCAAACCAAAACATAAAACTTAATTTATTAGTTATCTTTTACTATTATAGCACCCTCTCCTACAACACAGCTGCACAATATCTCAGCTCTCACTTGTACACAGTAAAAGACCACTCTATGCCTTCTGTAGTAAATTTTAAAATAAACATCAACTAAAGTGTAAAAGTACATACAGTGTCTCAATACTCTAAATCCGAAAACACAACATAAGAGCTATTTCTGTGCCTCTCTACCACTGTGTCACTGGTAGATTTTCAGTACTTTTCTACTTAGATGTGTCAGATATATATTTTGAGAAACACTGCATATAAAAATCTACACATTAATCTAAAACATGTAAATACATGTGTTTGTGGTTGAGTACAACAATACTCCCTGGATGATTGGATGAGTGCATAGATAGTGCGTATGTAATTCCCTCAGAATATAGGTAGTGCCTGCATAATTCCCTGAGTATGTATGAACTACATTGGTGGTCCCATATCTGCATAGTTAGTGCCAGTGTACTCACATGACTATTTTGCTACTATCTGGGTGACTGGATGAGTGCATGGATGTTGCCTGTGTAATGCAATGAGTACATAATTAATGCCTGCATGATCGTAAGACTGCATGTGTAAGGCCTGGGTGATTGAATAAGTCTAGATACCACACTTGATATATAATTGCAATCATGGTTCTCTAAGAGTATACATTGCTCTGTTACTCAGCGTCCACATGCATCAATAAGTTTCTAAAACTGAAAACAACAATTCTCACCTTTTGAAAGCACAAAACCTATTCCTAATGGCATACCTACATCATTTCACAAATATGTCTTCTGTCTTTAAAACATATATTCAAGATTTTTCAAAGAAAAGTTACATGCCAAGTGAAGCTAGCACACAAACTCTCAAAAGACATTCTTTAATATTACCCCTCCCCAATTTGAAACATAGCATGCTGGAAGAAATGCACCACCCTCTATATATACATGAAATTTTCAACAGCCTTGAAGAACATAGATCACCAAGTAAACATATATGTGATTTCATAAAAGATATACACCTTCAGGCCATCTTTCCAAAAATTATAGTTCTCTGCATCTTAAAGTAAACTCAACAGTCTCAGCGTACATATAACTATCTGCAACCAGAAAAACATATCTCACCATCTAAACATATGCAAACCAATCATATAAGTTAAAAACCACATTGAGAAATACTTCCTAATACATACCTAACAAGTATTACAATTTATATACAGGCACAGCACATTTTCTTATGTTTTATTCATGACTACTGTACTCTTGTTTAATAATGTGACTAACACTACCACAACTCCCAGAAAGCAAATAATATAGATGTATCTATTCTGAACATAATGCTTAGACATTTAAAACATTGTCATTGTTAAAGGCATAGTAATTTTCAACCTTACTAACATCTTAAACACATACCCTCTGCCAGATACAGTTCATCTGATATATATTTTTTCACATCACTGTGATACTCATGTTAATCAAACTCCCATATACATCTTCATTTCTAATGTACATTTCTTTATATAATTAAAAAGTTATATACATACCAGTGAATTGAGTTTGTTGATTATATTGTTGTTTTATCTTTTTCTGGATAGTTTTGACACTGTTAAGACTTTTAAAAACTAAGCACAAGAATGGTACACCACTCTCATAGAAAGCAACTCTAAAATGTCAACCTCTTCAACTTTCCACTCTATCATCATGAGAAAGGCAGCAAATGAAACCATGTCTTTTATTTCAGACTACTGCATCTCCACTTGTGAATGGTTAGCATCTGTTAACCCTTTCCCTCTCTTTCAAAACGAGGTTCCTGTCGGCTGGTTTTCACGAAGTATTCACGATGATCGCGGATAAATCGCAAAACAAAGATGTTCAGACCTAGAGCTAACTCCATTTCTTTTAAATTTAAATACTGAACAACAGTTTATTACACAGTCCTGAGTTGGAAATGAAAGCTTGCCATTACTTAAATTGTGTCATCACTCCTCAACTTTAAAAAAAATGTTCTGTCTCTTTAACACCCTTCCCCCCATTACACTCTTAGCTCAGTGTACCTAGCAACCCAGTGGAACCAGTAGGTCACAAGTTCACATCACATTCTAGGCGGAACATGCTACTACCAAATAAGATACAGCAGGTGTGCTTTACTCCACAGATTCAAAGCACATCCATGTCTCTATTACATTTCTTTTTTTAAACAACAACCAGTAATAAGACTTCTTGCTAAGGCATCCAACACACTACCTAATTTTATTCACTTTCATGCTGACAGCATCCAATGAAATATATCTTTTTTTTTTTTTTTTTTTAAATAAAAAAAACCTCCTCCATTTTAACTGCTTTTCCTTTGGAAAACTACCTCATTGAGCTCCAGCCGTCTCCTGACTACTATTGCTTCTTCACTTCAAATTGCTTTAAGTATGGATTGTGGACCACAGCTATATCTATTGGGCTAAAGAGGCTGCAAAAAAGAGAGATATTGACAGGGACTTAGGTTTGCCTAATGTGCAGATTACTTTGTTTGGCCCGAGATGGTTACATTTTCATCAGTTGCTGGCTTTGGTTAAATCCATTGTGGATTCCCAAACTCCTCACCTCATCATTGTACACTGTGGTGGCAATGACCTAGGCACATTGAGCGGGGTAGGGCTGGAAATCCTAATGAAAGAAACCTTTGCAAAACTGATGTCGCTTTTCCCTCACACTGTCTTGGTGTACTCTATTATATGCCAAAGACAAAAATGGAAGTGGTCAAATCAATTCTAGTCACAGATTGACAAAGCCAGGAAACGAAACATGTTAATAAAACTGTTTCTGCATTCCTCAGAGACCATCGCATGGGCTGTATCTATAACAACAATCTGCGTTTTGACATGCATGGAATTTATAGAAATGATGGAGTGCACTTTACAGATGAAGGCAACAGGGTGTTTCGAAGTAACCTGAAACTCTGCATCCGGTCTTATGTGTAGCAGCCATATACACACAACCAACACAACGGCTCTTGTCAGACCCTATTACCCAAAATATTGTGAAGCTTTTTTCTAAAAAAATTTTTTTTTTTTTTTTTACAATCTTCGCGATGATGTTGCGATCCCCGCGGACATGTCGCAAAAGCGGAAACAAAAGCATTCAATGACCACCAACACATCCAAAAATAATATGTAAAAAAATCCATTCTGAACATTGCACTACACATATTACTATATACATACTTCTTTCAAAGCATGTTTAAACTCATAGTTTTGTACTAACTTTCTTTAAAAACCATCTTGCAGACCTATTTTCCGTTTTCGTAGTTATTCAGGACGTCACGATAAAGTCGTTAAATGCGACAATCGCCTCTTTTCCATAAAGTCTAAAACACATATAGCCATACATATTACAGTATTTTACACATTACGGGTTTCTTATAGTATTCTCTAAAATCATGATTTTCTAGTGTATTTCCAGAACAACCATCTCTAAAACCTATTTTCCGTTTTCGCGGTGAGGCCGGAGATCGCGATGATGTTGGTCATCGCGATCCCCGCGGTTACGTCGCGAATGTGGAAAGCAAAAGCAGGAATTCAATAGCCACCACCACATTCAAAAATTATAACTATATAATTAATTCGAACCATCACAGTAAATAACTCACAATATAAATAACTCTATAAAAATCAGAATCTCAATACCTCTATAACGATGCGTATTAATGATTCACTGATATATTTTTTATATTCCCACCAATATTTGCAGTGTCGTCATGAAATTTGCAATGTCCCCGCAACGGAACTTGGGGGCCGCACTGGTGGTCGCGGTGTCATCGTGAATATCGCGCATGATTAAAAAGATCAATTTTGGATACATAACTTGGGTCACTAACACGCCCATTTCTCAAACATGGGTTCAGAGTACATCTACTATGACCCATTATGTTAGCTTTTTCAGAAATTTTCAGCCTCGGGAAGCGTTCCAGATCAATAAAATGGCGGCCGCAACTTTCTGTTCAGGTTCTGTCCAGCCAATCAGAGAATTCCCGTTGGCGCATGAATTCGCGATTACTCGCGAAACAGTTGCAAAATATCCACAAGCAGAGATATCACTATAATTTTAGGCTTACATTTTGCAAAAACTACTGAATGGATTTACACCAAATAGGCAAAAGGCACTTCCTTGAACCAACATCTACCTCACTGCCAAATTTGGTGTAAGTCTGTTCAGCGGTTCGGGCTGTCGATATGACTAAAGGTTCCTATGGGAATTAACATTACAAACGCACCCTTATTTCATGCCCCAAATTCTGGGTCCCCACTGCACGGATAAGCCCCAAACTTACCATGACAACCAGAACCTACCTTGACGCTTTTTTGGGAAAATTTCATGAAGATTGGTGAAATGACGCCAAAGTTATAGCCACGTCAAAAAATGCTTTTCCTATTGAAACTAGGTCCTAACTATAACTACCTACCGGTGACCGCCAGTAGCTAATGTGTCTACAGTAGCTGCTAGTATAGAGAGGAACAGAAAATGCCTGTTTCTCGATTCCTGTTGCTTCCTTTGCATCCTCTAAGGCAAGGGGTCACAAAGGAAGCGCCAGAGGTGGCAGGGGGCAATCCAGGGGAAGCAGCTGTGATCCCTGGTGACCCCTAAATGACGTTCATAGTGTGTGTGTGTAGGGTGTGAATTGAGGGTATAAGTGTTGACCAAGTCTGAGCCCTAAACTAGGAACAGCTACAGCAAAAGTCCCACAAGTTGGGATTTTGTTAAAGCAAAGTGGTGCGGTGGAATCTTATGACTCAGAGTTCATTGTTTTTCTTCATGTTTTTGTGTTGTTCTTTCTTTTTTAATGAACCACAACTGTGACTTGATTCAAATGATACCTACCGTATTGCTCTGCAGTGAGAGAACAGAATGGAAGAAATGCAATCACTACATACTTCCAGCCTTCCAGGGGAATTTTATTGAGTATGTGCATAGTGGGAATTAAGGAAATGATGGGTGGAGCATCAAAAGACATCAATATTCCACCCCAAAATACCCAGATTTCTTGCATGTATATAAAGTATGATAAAGAATTCTGTGACTATTTTGATAAATGGCATGGGTATACCAAGAATGATCCCTCAAAGCAATTCCTTTCATAAAGGACCCTTGTCTTGGAGAAAATAGTGCAGTTAAGGAAGGGTCTAGAGCAGCGGTTGCTAACCTATGGTCCAGGGACCCCTAGGATAAAATAATCAAACAAAAAAAGAAAATCATTCTGCCTGATAGCTTAAAGTGGAATATCTCGCTCTTTATCTGGGACAAATGTTCCCAAAAGGACCAAACCACATACACAAGAATAATATGCATGAACTAATACATACATTTATAAATGTTTAATACAAAACTTTCTGAATACATTAGAATTCCTTATATCATTCCTTTCAATAAATACAACATAACAAAAACTAATACTCAATTAATAATATAGAAAACAAGGTTTTGTCCCCCAACAAAAACACATTCACTCATCCTCATCCATACCTGTCTCATATCACTCAAACCATACACAAACAACTCTCACCTGTCACGCACTGTACTATGTTCTATTTGGTGTCCACAATACACGTAAAGAAAGGAAAAATTTCAAGTACCAGGAGCAAAGTACAATGTATCCAAATACAGAAGGGCAAATTAATGTTTCATGTATTTTTCAATGTTGGCTAAGCACATTATTATTACTACTTGCAATCCAATGAATCTAGTCCCAATAATGCAAGAGCCTTGATAAATCACTGCTTAGTCCGTACATAGCATATGCTTCTTAATACAACGTTGACATCCTGGTGCTCCTGTTGCAACCTGCGCCGATGCGTGTTTCGGTGACCACCACTGTAGGGGTTACATCTTCATCAGGGCGCTCATACAAGCTGTTCCAAAATTGATCGTGTGATGAAGAGTGGGGAACAAAATTGGAAGAAAACCTACAAATAGACAAGTGGCTTGGTCACTAAATGTGAATAAAGACATAAGCTCACTCAAATAACTAGGTGGAGATCATACTCAACCACACCCCAGAGTGACTTGGTTAATTTATTTGGGTTTAGTGCATATCCAAATCTATAAAATGTATCCGAAATTAGTGATCAGCACAGAGTCCCATTTCCCATATTAGTTCTACGTCACAAGATGTGACCACCGAAAAAGTACCAAGCAAGTATAGACCAAAGTGAAAAGAA
Source organism: Calotriton arnoldi (assembly GCA_963921515.1). Classification (NCBI taxonomy): domain Eukaryota; kingdom Metazoa; phylum Chordata; class Amphibia; order Caudata; family Salamandridae; genus Calotriton; species Calotriton arnoldi. Next base: position 1,139,385 of record CAWUFW010004763.1, read on the forward strand.
GTAAAGAGCGAGAATTCAGCCAGGTAGATATGTCAGGCAATCTATTGGCTAGTGAGTCCCATCTCCAAGTGGGTAAAGCTAATGGGTTAACATGAGCATACTCACGTATCTATTTGACACCTAGAGAAACGATACATTAGCAATTTGCTGGAAGGATGCTAAAACCTGGGTCCATCTAGATAGGGACGACCAACCTCTAAGGAAAACACAAACAACGAAAGGATACTCAAACTTATTGGGGAGGGCTTCACAATATAAGTTGCCCTTTGGTAATCATGGCTCAATAAGGCAGTCCTATCTCAGGACAGAATCGTCTGTTCCTGGTCCAGTGGGAAAATAGGTTCTCTCACATAGTCAAGTAATTCTTGCCAACACTAAAATAGATAGAAAAGGTCCAGGGTTTAAACGGATCAAGATCGGGAAGACCTCACAAACATCACTAAGAAATGAAAGAAAGAAAATAGGACATGAGTAGCAAATATGTTTATGCGGAGGTCCAAATAAACTCTCGCGTGGCAGCCATATAAAAAAGGAAAAGAAAAATCTTTTATTGACCAACGTATCATACGTCTAAGCTGCAGATGAGGCCGCTAAAAGCAGTAAATCAACCGCGCAAAGTGTAAGCTCTTTTCATAAGTAGACCGATGGCAAAAGGACTCCCATTGCTATAGAGAGTGAAACAAATAATGGGTCCGCCCTGGGCATCAGTGGTCAACAAGAGTATCTTTTCCCTCGCAGCGCAGAATAGGCAGCCGTAGAATCAGAATAAAATAATGCTCTCCAAAGAGAGAAGCCCCCCTGGGCTTACCGACAAAGAATGTCTAATTCGGTCGATACTGAATCCGGGGTATAACATCCACGGTCTGTGTTTAAGCGCTCTAATTTGAAGGGGCCGACCACATGTATATGCCTACATATCCTGTGAAGTATGTCACGTAGCTATCTATTCTATCGTATCCGCCAACTTGCAATGGGGCATCCTTCATACAAAGAATATAGTAGAACACACCACAGATATAAAAAAAAAAAAGGAAGAAAAAGCCGCTAATTGGAAAGGGCCAGTCCATAGATAGAGCAACAAAGAAATAGATCCTAGAAAGACAGACAAGAATATCACCTGTCGTACTCCCCCTAGGAGCCCACAAGGACTACTCAGGGGGTCCGTGACTGCTTAGAAAATAAAACAATATTAAAAGAATAATAACGTGTATATCAATAAAGATAAAATTTGAAAATTGAAAATTTGAAAACATTCTGTAAATGTGAAGAATTTGAAATTGCAGGCTAAAAATTAAGGTGGTATCCTGAAATTGAATTGTGGGAGCAGTGCAAGTGCATCAAACAGAATATACGGTGGATGATGGGTGGCCTCAATTGAATTTAGAAAAGCTCCTACCTTTCCATTATTTATATCTGTTTGTGAATTAAATTAAATATTTCATCATTTGTGTATTTTGAAGAAGGCTTGTTTCTGAACTTTTTGCATTGTTTTGCGGTTCAAATCATCAAAATGGCTTAGGCCGTGGTCCCTGGCTTCCAGCAATGACTCAGTGAGGGTACCTGAATTCTAATAATGATCTATGGGAGTCCCCAGATTCCAGTAAAGATTAAGTGGGGGTGCACAGAAGTCAAAAGGTTGAGAATTGCTCCTCCAGCGGCTAGGAAAGGAGGAGCCACAAAAGGTCAAAGGAAAGTTTTTCTTGATTTTTATAATGAAGCCTGTAAAATGACTGCATGACTCTCGTACGAAAGATTTGAAAGACTCATATGACAAGTTAGAGAACCAATTAAAAGGAATTAAAGAAATGTGTGAACCAATATTCCCAACCCCACACAGTCACCAATCCTCCCACAGGTGAGTGATTTGCCAAAACATGAAAGCGCAGTGGTAGCAGCATTGGCCCTGATAGAATGAGCATGCAGTCCTTCTAGAGCAGAGGTCTTCAAACTTTTGTCGGCTGAGCCCCCCCATCTAAACCTTTTTACACGTCGAGCCTCCACCCCCCCACCACCCCTGACAAAAAAGTTCTGGAAGCTGGTACTCTGCATCATTGATGGCCATCCCCTCCTGCAGAGCCCAGGTCGTAAGGGCAAATAATATTAATAAAGTAAGAGTGTTTAGTATACTGAAGTTTTTGTAGTGCTTGTGCTTATTATAAAGTTCAAATGAAAAGTCTCCAAGAAAACATTAGCCCAAAAAAATTACATTGGTGCTTTATTTTTCACATAAAACACAAAATTTAGGATAGATTAGTAAAAACACTCCCAAAACACAGGTGAGGGGTGTGCCTGTTTTTCTCCACAGAGACAGTCAATGTGTGGATGGATACTTGCTTCTGCCATCCTTAGGTTGTGCTCCACTTCCAATCTTGAGCAGTACCCGGAAACGGGAGTGCTCACAAAATTTTGTAATATATTTTTTGCTGTTTTATATAGCGCGAACATGACCCAAAGGTATTGGAGCGCCTTACAGGAGCATCTTTTACATTACACAAACACACATTCATTTTTTGTAAGCACAGGGAGATTAAGTGATTTTGCCCAGGATCACATGATGTTGAGCCGATGCCAGGACTCGAACCTGGGTCCCCAGAACCAAAGTCAGCACCTATGGCATTATCTCCAAATGTGCTCCTCCTTGAAGCCTCCAACGTTACCACTAGTAGTGGGACGAAGGGGAAAGGAGTGAAGCTTTAAAAAATAAAACAAAAAGCTCTTCACTCTTACCTGCCAGAGAATGGAATCTTGAGGAAAGATACAACCGTTGTAAATTCCTTGCTGTAAAATGCAGTAGCTGCCAGGGTACAAAGGTATGTAAATATTGTAATTGCTTTTATCTAGTGCTTACTACCCCTGATGAGGCGTCAAAGCGCTTTTTCGGCGAGTAGCACGCTATTCCGGAACCCATAAAGGATTAGTGTTGAATTAGTATAGTGAAATATGAAAGTGATTTAAGTGGTGGATAGGTTAGTCAATTATTTGGATTCAGAAGGATAGCTGAAGGATAGAAGAGGTTTGTATTTATATAGCGCTTGTTACCCTTGATGGGGTGTTGAAGCGCTTTTTTTGGGGGGGGCGAGTAAAGGATTAGTGGTGAATTAGTATGGTGAGATATGAAAGTAATTTTAGTGGTGGATATATGTAACCCACCCAAAAAAATTGATCAAGTTTAGCAGTGCTCAACTCGTGTCTGGCAGGTCAATTACACAAGGTGTATAGCTGGCTACACATAGGAACATGGGTGAAATATGGACACAAATGTTCAGAGTTCATTTAAGGAAGCACCAGGCTCACCTCAGCTTTGAAGCTGGGTCAAGTCCATTCACTGCGGTAGTGGAGCCTGGGTAAAGCGCTAAACACGTAGCCCTGCCCCTTTACCTTCGACATCGAAACAGTAGTAAAGGTCAAACAAAAGCCCGAACAAAAAACACTACATAAAAAGATATCGTCTAGGGTCAGGTGTTTTATTTTAGATGATGCAAGTTCTTTTAGTGTGACCTTAACCTGTGTACGATTTGAAATAGTTTTTGAAGCAAACGAAAATCGGAGTGTCAGCATTGGCTGCATTTGACAGACGGTGCAGGGATCCTACTAAGTTCGGAACGGGATGAAATTTGCATCGGGTGCCAAATGGAATATCTTACTCTCAAGCAGCTGCAGCGACCGTTTATATCCACAAGATTTCAGTAATGCGACTAGTAACGGTACATGTAGCCCTTGAGAAAATCAAAAATATGCACTTATGGCGCAGGTAACTCTTGAATGTAATATACAATCCCGTTATAAACAACCTCGGCACTCTTCTCCAAATTGACATTTTATTCTTGTAAAGTTAAAATTGTCTTGTTATTAAACGCTGCTGACTGTCGTTTAACATGAACGTGTTAATTTGAGAGCTATAACCAGGGCGACTGGAATTATGCCCCAGGGGAGGCCCTAGATATACATGGGTTGCACATGGTCTTTAAAGACCTGTGAAAAACTCGGGCGTGCCGGAGATAAGACTCCAGACACTGCCCAGACAAGCCCCCAGCAGCTCGAGCAGCAGCAGCAGCCCGGGCTGAGACACACGAAGCATAATGGGCCTGGAAGGAACAATGGAAGGTAAAGTGATGGGGTGGAGTGCGCGCCCCCCCTGAGGGGATGCTGCGCCCCCCCAGGGGGGCGCCCCCCACAGTTTGAAGACCTATGTTCTAGAGGCTGCTTTTTAGCCACTGCATAGCAGATCTTAATGCAGTGTACGATCCAGCAGGACTTCATTCTCTTCTACTCAGCCTTGCCTTTTTTCCCTGCAGAGTACCCCATAAAGAGCTGATCGTCTGTCTGGTGTTCTTTTGTACGAACTATGTAAAAGCTCAGTACCCTCTTGGGGTCCAAACAATGGAGCCTCTCCTCCTCCTCCTTAGAGGGGTGAAGCTGAGCATAGAATGCCAGTAAGGTGATGGTTTGACTGACGTGGAATGGTGTCACAAGTTTTGGTAAGAAGAATGTTTGTGTCTGCAGAACCAGTTTGTCTGGGAAAAAAGTTGTGTATGACGGATTAACACAAAACTTGTACCTCACAAACCCGCCTTGCTGATGTAATGGCGACGAGGAACACTTTCTTGAGGGTTGGAACCCATAAAGGGCAGATGTGAAGAGGCTCGAAAGGAGTGCACATCAGAAACCTAAGAACCAAGTTAAGGTCCCACTGTGGCATGACAAAGGGAGAGGGAGGAAACAAGTGTTGTAACCCTTTTAAGAAACGCATAACAACTGGAAACAAACAATGTAGGCTGATCTGGTAACCACAAATCCATGCCCAATCCAGAACCACAAGGATGACTTGGGCTCGATCTGTCAAGATCTTCTTGAGAACTCGGGGCAGGAGTGATATTGGTGGAAAGGCATTCAGTAGTCCTGAGTCCCACTCTAGGGGAAATGCCTCTCCGAACTAGAGACGCCTTGGAAACTCCAATGCGCAGAAGTGCTGACACTGGTCGTTCTCAGCCTTGACGAAGAGATCAGCCAACATTCTCCCCGTTTTCAGAAGAGACCTTGCTTCACCTCCAGATGTAACTGCCACTCATGATCCACTAGGCGTCGACGGCTGGCTTTGCTTGCCCTGGCATCCAGAGAGGCTGCCAGGTGGTTCACCAACAGGAAGATCTCTTGGTGGTCTAGCCATTCCCAGAGATACAGAGCCTCCTGTCACAGAGTCCGTGACCCCACACCTCCCTGTTTGTTGAGGTACCGCATGGCAGTTGTGTTGTCCGTGAGCACCTGAACCAGCCTCCTTTTGATGGATGAATGGAAAGCATTCAACGCCAAGCAGATGGCCCTCAGTTCCAGAAGGTTTATAGGTCTCCGATCTCCACCTCTCCCAGATGGCTGCCCCAACCTAGAAGCAATATATCGGTCACCACTTTCAGCTCTGGGTGGTGAAGTGAGTGCTGCAGAACCAATCACGGTCCAGTAACCAACACTCTTACGAAATCTGAAAGTGGTTGGAGAGGTCCCCTTGATGTTGGGCCCACTGAGACTTCTGATCCCACTGCAGAGCTCGCATATGCCACCTGACATGCTTGACTAGCAGGATACAGAAGGCCATCAGTCCCAGCAGCCTCAGATTAGACCTCACTGAAATCCCGGGTCGAGGCTGAAAGAACAGGATCATAGCCTGAATATCCTGGATTTGCTTTCCCCTTGGGAAAGGCACGAAACAGAAACATGTCCAGAATGACTGCGATGAAGGTGCACGCCTGAGAAGGAGTCATATGGGACTTTGGCACATTGAAATTATTTTGGCCCCTTTTCTATTTTTAATTTATATTAACAAGTTGGAGAGTTATTTATTGTCACACGCAAAGTACTTCCTAAAAGCAGGAAGCCGTCCCATCCCTATCTTATTAAACGCAGACAAGGTAGTTCTTATTTGTGGGACTGCAAACGGTCTGCAAATCTTGATGGTTGCTTTCATGAATAATTTAGATCTGATAGTTAATCGCTCTAAGTCTTTCACCCAGATTAGTGGCCCTAAACATATAAAAACCAAGGCTCCTGCCATAGACAGGGTTTCAGTAGCTATAGTTGAAAATGTTAATTAATTAGGAATCCCCTTTGATTCGGCACATTATGTTTTTATTTTATTGACACTGAAAGCTCAGCAGTTCTCTAGAGTTGTTGAAGCTCTTTTTTGTTTTGCTGCTAAATTGGATAACAAGCCTGTCAGGGAGCTGCTACTTCTTCATAAGGCCAAATGTATTGCGATGGGGGTTTATGGAGTATGGGGTTATTCTGACTCTGAATTCATTCAAAAGGTCGAAAATTGTTTCCTGCAGAGACTCCTTGGCGTTTTCCCATGCATTTATCATGCTGAGGTTGGGATGAATTATGTAGAGGACACTATAAGCCTGCCCCTCCCCTGATATTATAGCTTATGATCTGGCAAACATCAGAGGTAGGCTTTTCAAGATCGATTTTAAAAGACTGTTTTGCCCTGGATAACATGATTAGAGTACCCTGGCTTGCCTATGCTAAAGACTCCTTTGTGAAAATGGGAAACCCAGAGCTTTTCTCTCACCCGGAGCTTGGGGAGGGTTTTGGTAAAGCCCGACTCAAGTCTCATTTTCTAGATTACCGTTTTAACGAACGTCATGGTAAAGCCCAGCGATTGCAATCTGTAGTAATTTAATTTTCTTTGGTCCCAGCATACAATTTAGAATTGTATTTAACATTTACCCAAAATTTGCAATATAGATCCTATTCTATCTAACTCGTTTGCATCTTGCCACTTTAAATTTTTTTGCAGCATTCCCTCAGCAAGCAGCATGATTTCCATCTCCTCCAATTTGTCCTTGTGACAATCAGTCTCATCAAAGCACCGCTCACTTTATGCTATTGTGCACATTATATTCTACATGGCGATTACGCTTTTTAGTGCCTATCCTTGGAACTACTAACATTAGAACATTTAAGATGGGATTGATCTATTTGCAAAAACTAAGGTTCCCTAAAGTTTGTAGCGCTGAGATAAGTTTCATTAGATGTTCTTTAAAAGTGAGAAAAATGTATGGAGTTTCTACTTAGGAACTTGTAGTCTTAATGTATAAGAACATAGTTTTAAGTTGTATTGTTACAAGGTTTTTAAATTTTAGAGAATGTTTTTAGGATGTGCTATGCTTCTTTGTTGACCACTCTATCAGAGTGAGTTTGAGGATGGATTCTAAATGTTGCAATAGGAATTTTTAACTAATAGTTATTGAATTCTTAATGTTTTGTTTAATGCAATGAACTGTTATATTATATATCATGTAATTTTGAACTTTGTTAGACCTGTCAGCCTTAGAGTGGTCTTCCCCCAAACATTTTGCCTGCTTACCTCCTCTTTTTGCCGATCCTTTTTGTTGGCCTTAGGACTCCGAGCACTTTACTACTACTGTCCATTGCTAAAGTGCATGTGCTTCTCCCCTAAAACATGGTAACATTGGTTTATCCACAATTGGGATATTTAATTTATCTGTAAATAATGTATCTGTAAGTCCCTAGTAGAGTGTACAACCTGTGCACAGGGCCTGTAAATTAAATGCTACTAGTGCATCTTTCATGTTACTTTGGTGTTGGATTGTGGTCAAGTGATGCATACGGTGATGCGATGCTGGTTTGTTTTGTTTTATTGAAGTGTTCCTTTTAGGATTCGCCTGCATAGCACTCGCGCTGTGCTTGCAAAATCTTCTGTATTAAATATATCTTAAAAGGGGCTTACATCCTGCTCCTTGCTTTCATTGTTTTTCATTGGTTCATGTGCTTGCCACTTACTTTTCCTCCGTTTTTATTGGCTGTAGCACACTGTTTCCTGTGTCTTCCTGTTGTTCCTCTCGTGTGCTTCTCTTAGTTTCCCGTGGCCAAGGTACTGTTTCCATGAGATTTTCAGGAACTATTTTTTAAAGGTTTTTACCTGTACAGCACGCATTTAGAGCGTCCATTTACAGCATCTGGCTGCACACATTTCAAGTTCTCAATGCACCTCCCTCTCATGTGCCTCATCAGTTTCTTCTCTTATTATTATTAGCTTTGTCGTGCCGACAGCCTGACTTTAAAATGGCCGCCTCTCAGGACGTTACCTTTGTACTTTGTTCCTAGAACCTTATCCAAGTGCACCTCTTTGCAGTTGCCTCCCATCTCAGTGTCATTGTTTGCCTCACCCCTTCTCACCCTCCATTTTTTTGCTGCCCACTCCCCTGTTGTTTCCCGTTTCTGCCAGAAAGAGACATCACTGTGTTTGGTTAAGTTTTAGATCTCAACAAAAGCGCTTCATATGCTTGCTGTGCCGCCGTCTGTCCCAGGCAATCTATTTAGCTGCGCTCCGGGCTCACCACTGCTGGCCGTAGGGGAATCACGAAATCATTGCTATGGTGACTTATGCAACTCTGTCTCAGATACAGCACCAAACAGTGCGGTAAAATTGGTTTGCGGCTCTGAACGTGCCACTGCACTGCTGCCTCACAAATTCAGGCAGCTGTGAAAGTGTCATGATTATTTATATTTATTTAAATACCGCACTCAGGAGTCCATTTGTTGAGTTAAAAAAAAACACTAATATGGCCACGGGCCTGAGAACGTCAAATGAATCATGAGGCTGAACCCCGCCTGCCCTGCCTGTGAATAAAAAATGTTCTAGCTATCGCGACAAAGAATTTTCAATTCTATTAAGGACACGGAGGCGAGGATTATGCTTCTCTTTGCTTTACTGCAAACACAGCAGCCAATAAACAACTTTAAACTTGGCATACCCCAGAAGTACAACCCCCAACATAGTATGCACCAATCACCATCAGTCCAATATTGTATATAGTCCGTAAAGAGCACATCACTTCCTCTTTCTTTGCATCAAACTTTTAACTCAGTCCACAAACTTGACTGCCGAACACTGGATCTCCGATTCCTTCATCGACGAGAGTCCAAACTTGAACACAGAATTTTCCTCCCCAGAAACAGAGTCGATGTCACCTATGCCTTATGCCGGCTTGTTCTGTTCTCCTGAAACGAGAATATATGTTGTAATATACCATTCACCAAATGTATGTCCATAACAAAACGGGCGGGATGAAACCCTATATAAATAAGTACTATCAGCATCATTATCAACAGTATGACAAAGTTCAACAACATAGTGAAAACACAGTTTCATGGGTGGGATAATCCTCGCCTCTGTGTCCTTAATAGAATTGAAAATTCTTTGTCGCGATAGCTAGAATTTTTTTTATTCTATGGCAGTCCACGGAGGCTCCGATTATGCTAGTTTAAAGTTGACCCACCACATTAGTAGCAACATCTACAATTGGTTTATGATAAAACGTTTTGAATGTAGAATCAGAAGACCAATCCGCAGCAGTCATGATATCCTCTAAACGAGAACCTGTAGCCAAAGCCTTGGAAGCCATAGCCCCTCTCACTGAATGAGCGCCAAAGGCTGAAGTGTCAATACCTGCCAACTGCAACAACCAGGAGACCCACCTGGCTAGAGTCGCGGCAGTGACTGGGCGGAATGGTTTCTGTAAAGAAATCAACAACTGTCCTGCAACATCTGTCCTAAATTCTCGAGTGCAATCCTCATAACACTTCAAACACTGAACAACACATAACTTATTCTGATGAGGGAATGCAGGATAAGAAATACATTTAGAATTGGTTTTAGTGCGCTTAGAAATAGTAAACGACACCCCCGAAGGGGTGAAAACTCTACCTGCTATGTCCAGGGCACGAACGTCAGAGACGCGTCTACATGATATCAGACATAACAAAAGCGTCAATTTGGCCGATAATTGCTTACATGACAGGCCATCATTCGCCGGCCAATTCCGAAGGAAACGTAATACCACATTCACATCCCACAACTGAGAATACCGGGGTGCGGGAGGATTGACCAACCTGATACCACGCACTACTTTACAGACCAGTGGATACAGACCTTGACCTTGCCAGGTAGGTCGCTCCCCCACCACACAGATCCGCCTGTGCTGGCCGCCCGCTGCTGCTGCTGGTAAGATCGCCCTTCCGTTTGTGGCCTCGGTGCCCGTATTTCTTGCTTGTCTCCCCTTTTCCCTTTTGTGCCCCCGCTGCCCCCATTTGAATTGTGCCCGCATTTGTGTCCGCTTTCTCTCCCCTTTTCCTTCTGTAGCCCTCGCTGCCCCATTTGAATTGTGCCCGCATTTGTGTCCGCTTTCTCTCCCCTTTTCCTTCTGTACCCCTCGCTGCCCCATTTGAATTGTGCCCGTATTTGTGTCCGCTTTCTCTCCACTTTTCCTTCTGTACCCCTCGCTGCCCCATTTTGAATTGTGCCCGTATTTGTGTCCGCTTTCTCTCCACTTTTCCTTCTGTACCCCTCGCTGCCCCATTTTGAATTGTGCCCGTATTTGTGTCCGCTTTCTCTCCACTTTTCCTTCTGTACCCCCCGCTGCCCCATTTTGAATTGTGCCCGTATTTGTGTCCGCTTTCTCTCCACTTTTCCTTCTGTACCCCTCGCTGCCCCATTTTGAATTGTGCCCGTATTTGTGTCCGCTTTCTCTCCCCTTTTCCTTCTGTACCCCTCGCTGCCCCATTTTGAATTGTGCCCGTATTTGTGTCCGCTTTCTCTCCACTTTTCCTTCTGTACCCCCCGCTGCCCCATTTTGAATTGTGCCCGTATTTGTGTCCGCTTTCTCTCCACTTTTCCTTCTGTACCCCTCGCTGCCCCATTTTGAATTGTGCCCGTATTTGTGTCCGCTTTCTCTCCACTTTTCCTTCTGTACCCCTCGCTGCCCCATTTTGAATTGCGCCCGTATTTGTGTCCGCTTTCTCTCCCCTTTTCCTTCTGTACCCCTCGCTGCCTCTCGCCATTCCCGCCGCTGCGTCCCCTGCGGCCCCGCCCCCCTGACTGCCCATTTGCTGCCCCTGCCTCCCGCCTCCCAGCTGCTCCTCCCTCCCACCTCCCCATAAATGGCAAGCCCGTCTGCGCCCGTCCGCGCCTGGACCGCGCCCAGCGCCAAACCCCCTGGCCCCCGCAGCAGCCAACCCACCCACCGGACTTACGACACCGCCACCCTCAACGCACTCAACACCGGCCGCATCCCCGGCTGCCACCGTGCCACCCCAGGACGCACCCACGGACCCTTCGCCTGCCAATCCTGCAAGTTCTCCTGCCTCCGGACCTGCACCGCACCCGCCAAGCCGAGCACCAGCAGCAACCACCTGAAGTGCTTCCTGCTCAACACCCGCTCCGTCCACAGACACGCCGTGGAACTTTGGAACCTGCTCGACTCCACATCACCAGACGTCGCTTTCCTCACGGAAACATGGATGAACGCCTCCTCAGCGCCCGACATCGCCATCGCCATCCCGGACGGATACAAGATCACCCAAAGGGACCGCGCAAACCAGACAGGAGGAGGCATCGCCATCGTCCACAAGAACACCATCCGCATCACGACCAACTCCGACGACACCTTCACAGCCGGCGAACACCTGCACTTCCAGATACACACCGACCCCAAGACCACCCTCAGAGGCACCCTCATCTACAGACCCCCAGGACCACGCACACAATTCAGCGAAGACATCGCCGACCTCATCAGCCCGCACGCCCTCCCCTCGGCTGACTACATCCTCCTTGGGGACCTCAACTTCCACCTAGAGAACAACAACGATCGCAACACCACCACCCTGCTGGACAACCTCGCCAACCTCGGACTCAAGCAACTGGTGACCACCCCCACACACCTCGCCGGCCACACGCTTGACCCCGTCTTCTCCTCCAGCAAGGACATCTCCTTCAGCCACACCACCGGACTCCACTGGACAGACCACAGCTGCGTCCACTTCAGCTTCAGCAGGATCACCACGCACCACCACCCGCAACAGTTTCCGCGCAGAAGCTGGAACAAGATCACCACCGACCAACTCACCACATCCCTGAGCCAGAACCCTCCAACGAACCCCAACCAAGCCGCCAGCAACCTCACAAGATGGATCACCAACTGCGCAGACGACCTCGCCCCATTGAAGACCCCCCCAGTCAGACCCGGCAACAAGAAAGCATCCTGGTTCACCGACGAACTCAAGAAATCCAAGAAGAACTGCCGGGCCCTCGAGAAAGCATGGCGCAGAGACCCGACTGCAGACAACATGACCACCCTCAAGCACGCCACCCGAAAACACCACCAGCTGATCCACACCACCAAGAAAACCGCATTCAAGGAACGACTGGACAACAACGCCCACAACAGCAAGGAACTCTTCATCATCGTCAAAGAACTCTCGAACCCCAGCGCCGGAAACAACGACATCACTCCCTCGCAAGACCTCTGCAACTCGCTCGCCTCGTTCTTCCACAGCAAGATCGTAGACATACACTACAGTTTCAGCACACAGCCGACGTACCCTACGACCGTTCCAACGCCCCCACCTCCACCCTCCGAGCCTGGACCCCTATCAACACCGAAGACACTATCCGCACGATGAACTCCATCCACTCCGGATCACCAACCGACCCCTGCCCTCACCACGTCTTCAACAAGGCCGACGCCGTCATCGCACCCCACCTCCGGGACATCATCAACACCTCCTTCGACACCGCCACCTTCCCAGAGAGCTGGAAGCACGCCGAACTCAGCGCCCTACTGAAGAAACCGTCAGCAGACCCCACCGACCTCAAAAACTACCGCCCCATCTCGCTCCTTCCTTTTCCTGCCAAAGTCATCGAGAAGACCGTCAACAGACAACTGGCCGCCTTCCTCGAGACGAATGGATCCCTCGACCACTCGCAGTCCGGCTTCCGGGCCAACCACAGCACCGAGACCGCCCTCATCGCAGCCACCGACGACATCCGAGCCCTGCTCGACAACGGGGAAACAGCGGCCCTCATCCTCCTGGACCTCTCCGCAGCGTTCGACACAGTCTGCCACCGCACCCTAGTGCAACGCCTGAACAACGGCGGAATCCAAGAGAAGGCACTGGAGTGGATCATCTCCTTCCTCGCCGGAAGAACCCAGAGAGTCCGCCTCCCCCCGTTCAGTTCCGAGGCCACCGAAGTCATCTGCGGCGTACCACAAGGATCATCACTCAGCCCCACCCTCTTCAACGTCTACATGAGCCCCCTCGCAGCCATCGCACGCCAACACAACCTCAACATCATCTCCTAAGTCGACGACACCCATCTGATCCTCTCCCTCACCAACGACCCCACAACCGCCAGAACCAACCTACATGAAGGGATGAAGGACGTAGCCGAGTGGATGAGGAACAGCCGCCTGAAACTGAACTCAGATAAAACGGAAGTCCTCATCCTAGGATCATCACCCTCCGCCTGGGACGACTCCTGATGGCCCCCTGCCCTGGGCAACGCACCCAAACCAACGGACCACGCACGCAACCTGGGCTTCATCCTGGACTCCTCCCTCTCAATGACCCGACAAGTCAACGCCGTCTCCTCGTCTTGCTTCAACATCCTACGCATGCTGCGCAAGATCTTCCGGTGGATCCCCACCGAAACCAGGAAGACGGTCACCCAGGCCCTCGTCACCAGCCGACTGGACTACGGCAACTCCCTCTATGCCGGAACCACAGCCAAACTTCAAAAAAGACTCCAACGCATCCAGAACGCCTCAGCTCGACTCATCCTGGACATCCCCCGACACAGCCACATCGCCGGACACCTGAGAGACCTGCACTGGCTCCCCGTCAGCAAGAGAATAACGTTCCGACTCCTCACCCACGCACACAAAGCTCTCCACAACCAAGGCCCCAGATACCTCAACGACCGTCTGACCTTCTACACTCCCACCCGCCAGCTACGATCGACCAACCACGCCCTCGCCGCCGTCCCCCGCATCCGAAGAGCCACAACGGGAGGAAGATCCTTCTCCTACCTGGCTGCCAAGACGTGGAACTCCCTACCCATCCACCTCCGCCTTACCCAAGACCACCTCTCCTTCAGGAAGCAACTCAAGACCTGGCTGTTCGAACAGTAGCGGACCCCCCTCCCCCAAGCGCCTTGAGACCCTCCGGGTGAGTAGCGCGCTATACAAATGCTTGATTGATTGATTGATTGATTGATTGATGCTCTCCCACTGGTTTGCCATCCACATGAGGATGACCCGCCGAAATTGCTGATCTGAAATTGTTAATCGTCCTATATGCCAAACCTGTACTTGCCATCTCTGATAGGAAATTAACAATCATATGGATACCGGATCCCAAGGAATCCCCCTGTCGTGCAGTACACCAATCAACCTATTTACGCCAAGCAGACTCATATCGCTTATGTGTAGAAGGCGCCCATGATTGAGACAGGAAGTACAAAGTGTCCTCCGAAACTCCTGGCATTTGCCAGCGTCTCCGGAAAGTCTCCACGCCATGAGGGACAACAGACCCTGTAGAATTAGTGGATGAGGTTGACCCAGCGGGTCTGTTAGAAGCTCGGGAAAGGACTGCAGACGAACTGGGAAGGCACACGACAGGGCCAGTGCTGCTGGGAACCACGCTTGTGCTCTCCAAAACGGGGATACTAGAATCACCTCCGCACTCTGTCTGCGGACCTGTGCCAACGTTCTCTGAATCATGGCCAACAGGGGAAATGCATAAAGCATACCCGTCGTCCAAGACTGAAGGAAGGCGTCTGAGTTGCTCGCTAGAGGGTCCGGCCGCCAACTGTAAAACTGGGGCAGTTGAGTATTGAGCCTGGAGGCAAAAAGATCTATTGTACAAGGGCCCCACTTGGCGTTGAGTTGATGAAAAACCCTGGGATGAAGACGCCAATCGCTGGAGTCCCGCAGGAAGTGGGAGTTCCAGTCCGCTACCACATTGGTGCAGCCCGGAATGTATTCCGCTGTCACCGATATGTGATTCTGTAGACAATAGTGCCAGAAGTCCTTGGCTATCTCCACTAGTAAGCATGACCTTGTGCCACCCAGACGATTGATATATCGTACTGCTGAGACATTGTCCATTCGGAGCAGTATACAACAACTCGCTTTGTGTGGTGACAGTGTTCGAATCGCAAACGAACCCGCCAAGAGTTCCAGGCAGTTTATGTGGAGTTTCAGCTCCTCCCGGGACCAACGGCCCCCGGTCTCCACCGTCCCACACCGGGCTCCCCAGCCCCATCTGCTGGCATCCGATTCGATCACTATCTCCGGGACTGACGCAAATATGGCCTTGCCATTCCAGGCGTCCATGTGATCTAGCCACCACGAAATCTCTGTCCTTGCCTCCTGCGATATCAGAATCTGTTCTGTATAACTGAGCCCCTTGCGTAAGTGTAGAATTTTCAACCTCTGGAGTGCCCTGTAATGAAGGGGACCCGGGAAAATAGCTTGAATGGCGAGGCTAGCAGACCTACTAGTCTGGCTAATGTCCTCAATGATATGGTCGGAGCAGACAACGCTTTCCTCAATTCTTTCTTGATGGCAATTTGTTTCTTGAGAGGCAACAAGAGTTGAGCAGAGACTGAGTCCACCTGGAACCCCAGGAACTCCATCGACTGTGACGGTGTCATGACAGATTTGTCTACATTGATGACGAACCCCAACTCCTGAAGGAGTTGCGTCGTCCAGGCTAGATGACGAAGCACTGTAGTGATAGTCTGAGCCATTATCAGGATATCGTCCAAGTAGATGATAAGCCTGACCCCCGGCTCTCTCAAAAATTGTACTACCGGCTTGAGGAGCTTGGTGAAACACCACGGGGCGGACGAGTGTCCGAATGGCAGAGCGGCGTACTCGTACCAAACGCCTCTCCACTGAAACTGCAGGAACCTCCTGTGGGGTGGAAATATAGGAACTGCCAAGTAGGCGTCTTTTAAATCGAGGCGCACCATCCAATCGCCCTCTAAGAGTAGATCCCGAAGTAAGTGTATGCCCTCCATCTTGAAGTGGCGAAACACTACCCAAGAATTTAACTCTTTTAGATTTAGCACCAACGATAACCCTGATCTTTTTTGGGTACGAGGAAAACCGTGCTGGTGAACCCGTGGTCGTGCGGCGTAGCTCGCACAATAGCCCCTTTCTGCATCAGCGATGCTACCTCGTCGTCTATGAAAGACATCTCTACATGGGTAAAATGCAGTGGTTGTGGTATGCGTGTCTGTCTGGGAGTGTGGTAAAAGTCTATCCGAAAACCTTGAACCGTCTGTAATATCCAAGGGTCGCTTGTCAGGGTTCTCCACATGTGAACAAACCCGGCAATCCGACCCCCCACTTTGACATCCCTCCCTTGAAGTAAATTTACCTGAGTAAGAGGTGTCTCTGTCATTGTTGTGACCTCTGTATCCTCCTTTCTGGCCTCTGCCTCTACCCCCACGATTTCTGGTGGGGTAAAAGTTGGAGCGGTGGGAGCCCCCACGTCCGCGCTGCTCCGTGCCTCTTGAGGTCTGATGGAAACCACGGCCGGACGCCCGACCCCTGGAGCGTCCGGCCCTGTTAAAAAGGCCAGCGTTGAAGACCTTCTTGATGTTACTCTGGACTTTGTCGAGAGCGGAAAAGGTGGAGACGTATTTCCCTAGCTCTTTCACAAACTTATCTCCAAAGAGTAAACCGTTCGCCATAATACCCGCCTCCGTAGAGGCCATGTCTGCCAACTGCGGATCGATCTGCATAAGAAAAGAGCGCCGCCGTTCCGTAGACATGGCACAATTGGCATTGCCTAGAAAGCAGAGAGCCCTCTGCGCCCATTCCAGGATCTCCGTCGCATCCAACGGCGTGTTGGATTCTTTGGCCTGCACAGCCGCGTCCAAGATTTTTGTGAGGGGCCCACACACGTCGAGGAGTTTATCCTGACAGCCCCTCCATGCCCTGTCCAATCCTTTTTTGGGGTCTTTGGAAAATTTCTTGAGGAATGTGGCCATGTTGGGATCCAGCTCTGGAGTTTCAGTCACCTTGCCTAAGAGGGCTGGCCTGGGGCATTCGGACCTAAGAACGGCGCGAACTTCGCGCTCGAAACCCTGCCGCAGATTGCCTTGGACATAGTGTGCCACTTCAACACAGGGCGCCCATTCGGTGGACCTCGGGTGTACAATATTATTCGGGTTAAAAAGCAAGTTCTTGCTGGGAGGGAGGGTGCTCTCTGGTTGCGTCTTGCGCTTCTTCTTTGGTGCCTTCCTAGGCGCCTCCGATTGGTCGGAGTCAGAAGTGTCTGGGAGTGAAGAGGAGGAGTCATCATCGTCGCCCTGATACTTCAGGGACGCGCTAGATGACGGAAAAGAACTCCCATAGCCCCATGGTCATTAAGGACATTAGCTGCCATCTTGGCCAGAACTTCGGCCGATTTATGATGATGTGACGGTCCGCCATGGGAAGCTTTAAATTTTCGTTTGCCATAGCTTTGCAGGGGCTGCGTAAATGGCTTTAATTAATGCCTTATTCACTGAACCCTGGATGTGGGAATTGAGGGCTTCCACCAAGTGTTCCTCCAGCTGGTGCTCATTGGGCACCTCCTCATACTCCACATCATCCGCATATTCAGCCCACTGCTCTGCCTCCTCAGCATAGTACGCCATCTGCTTAAATTAGGAGGTAGGAGGAACTTCAGGGGGGGGGGAACAACCCAGGGGCGTCACTGACAGGCAAGCAATCACCACCAAAACAACCTGAGTCAGTGAGGAAACAGTTAAAAGTGGAGGGAGCCACCCCTATTCCCCCTAAGGCAGTGCCTTTGAACGTTTTTGCGCCCCGTCGGGCGTTCCAGGGACTGAGGGTAGAGGCAGAAGCGGTCCGCGGCGCGTGAAAACCCGATCGGTATTGAAAACTCTGATGCGGGCGTTCGCGCATGCGCGGACCGCGTGGCAACAGAAAGCGGACTGCCCCCTCAAGCGCGCAGCGCGCGTCTGTCCCGCTCCCGCTCCACGGAACAAAAGTTGCCCGCAAGCGCTGAAGCGCGATAAAATCAAGTTGACAAGCGTCTATGAAGCGCGATACAGGTACGATCAAACAATTTGACAAGCGCGCGACACACGCGCCGCTAAACATCGCGCTAAACAAACAAGCACGATAGAATGCAAAATCACTTAACTCGCTGCTGCAGCAGCAAAGAAAGAGGAAGTGATGTCCTCTTTACGGACTATATACAATATTGGACTGATGGTGATTGGTGCATACTATGTTGGGGTTGTACTTCCGGGGTATGCCAAGTTTAAAGTTGTTTATTGGCTGCTGTGTTTGCAGTAAAGCAAAGAGAAGCATAATCGGAGCCTCCGTGGACTGCCATAGAATTAACTCTGGATAGACCACTCGTCCACGTGGTCTTTCTCAGTGAGCGACGTGATCATGATGCAGCCAAGCATGTGCTCGATCTACGGTAGGGTGCCATGCCTGTTGTTTTCTGGCAAAAGCACCCCCCCCTTTGGTGACCGGCAGCACACCTCAAGCACAGAATTGGCCCAGGAGCAGCACACTAATGGGCTGCAACTTTAACTGATTCCTTGCCGCGCCGGCTGGCCATCTGCAGTGGTAACTTCTGCGCTGCCCATCCCCTCACAATGCTTTATTTACTGTGGGGAGGGTCGGGTAGTGTTTGAGGACTCGTTACTTATATAGAAAACATTCTGTTTTTGGCAAAGGGCTCCATCGGTCGCATTATAAGCAGTCAATTTCATCTTGGATGTTATTGCTTTCATTTGAATGGTGCAACGCATTTTATGTTTTTGCTATGTGTGTCCTCCTGAACCACAAACACTGAAAGGTCTGTACCTCGCTTTTTGTTCGTACCTACACGTGCACCCTGCTCTTTGTTTCCTCTGCCTGTCTGCGCACATCTGGAAGCGCATAGCACACAATATCCATTCCCAAGGTCATGGTTGTCTGTTGCTCCAGACAGTGTCAGGTGGAGCCCAACAGCGGTCTGCCCACATTCCTTTAAAGCTCTGCAGATGTGCACTTTAAGCAAACTGCTTAAAAATTAAAATAATACCCCATGGAAAACACTAGACAAACTGGGACTAAAGGCAAACTAGAGCACCCTGAACCGAACTTGGCTCACACACATTCACATGCACATAATGGAGCTATGAAACAGTGCATTATTGCATCCTTCCTGGATCTGCACTGGGAGATGGTGGCTGCACACTTTACTATCACACTGCACGCCTCCCTCACACACTGGACCCCTGCCTCTATGCTGCACTATTTACTCTCATACTGCACACCTGCCTCACACACTGCACTCCTGCCTTTAGTGCTGCACACTCCGCTATCACACTGCACAACTGCTCACCAAGCTAAATCATACAACAAAAATGTATATTAATGAGATAGGCTAAACCTAATGTATTTACCAATGCTTGTTTTGATTTCTATGGCAGTACCAATAGGCTTCATTCCCTCACAACACTGTGTCCTGAGGATGGTCTTGTGGACCTGACGTGCTTTAGAAGACCAAAAAGTCGACATTTTGTCCTCTCTAACAATATTAACAACATTGTTTTGAGTCCTTCATCCAAAATTGAAACGTGATGATTTATATCTCATGGACTGGTGTTTCTTGGAACTATATAGTTAGGAGGATTGTTGCACTTCCTTAGATCCTCTAATTCTAAATGAAAGTGTTTATAAGGATCATAAAATGGCATCAGTGTGGATTTCTTGATGTACTGCTGTTGTATAAAGAAATGTTATTTGGACTATAATGATGTATAAAGGATATGATGCTATAGAGATGAATTTAAATGATATATTAGTGTTTTCGTCAGTTTTATACATGAATGTTGCATTGATGTTATTGGATAATTTGTCTGACCAACCAAAAAAACGAAGTTGAGCGGAAATAAATCCTCCAGGAACATATTTTGTTTTGTAGATTAAAGTACCCAGTTCCTTGGGGGTATACTGGGTTGCCCTGTCCTAATAGATACTGTAGCACAGATACGTCATCTGCAAGGGCCCGTTTCTTTATAAGTGGCTGTACCTTTTGGTAAAGTAAGGGTTATTGTTCATGCATTTATAGCATGCTTGTACTTCACTTGTATGTGGTTCTATCTACTTGTATTCTTTAGTACAATACCCGTGTAATATTTGTTGGTGTAATTTTGTTTTTGATAGAAGTTTAAATGTCTGAACAAGAAACTTTATCGTATAGCGATTAATATATTGCCACAATAGAAAGTGGCCCCTCACTATTAGGCCAACAAATAACAACTAATATTAACACAGAACAAAATTCTATTGAGCTAATCTTGAAAGATTGCATACAAAATTTATAAGGACTGAACTTCCTGCAAAATTCCTCACTGATTGTCTTAATGCAAACATTATCCCTGTAGGCCTACAGGTACACAACATTCCCATTATCTTTGTGGATGATGAAAATTTCAAAACAGGTTTCAGTTTTGTTTCAAACAAATGCTCCCGCAGTTGGATGGTCCTGAGCATTGAGACTGCTCTGAAACATATTGAAAAAAATAAAGAAAGAAATTGCAGAATTGGAAGAAAAAAAAGCTCCTGGAAAATCAAACTATCACTGATGCTTGATTTGGAGGCCAGTGTAGCAGAATTTTCCAAAACCTGCCCCTAAAACTGATAAACTCCAAAATTATATTAAGAAATATAGCAGGGAACGTACATACCCATATTTGAGAAAAGATTTCTACCAACAAGAGCCCAACAATCCAGCAGGGTTTCACAAGAGAATCACTTTTTCAAATACTTCTTCATTGGGGTCTAATAGTGATAGCACTTTAGGTGGTGCAACCAATTTAGGATTTGGACCTGATCCGTTGACCTCCAACCAGTCTTTTTTACAGCAAGGCCAAAGACCCCAACGGTGAGAAATGCCAAACGGGGATGGTTCAGGAACCAATATACACCATGGTTTCGGCAAACACGGAACCAGTACTGCGAGTGGTAGTTCCCAATATGACTGATAAAAATCTTGAAGTGGTTCCCATTTTTATTTTATCATCACATGAGCTTGACTGTATGGGAATTGAAGTACTTAGTGCAGACTTATCATTCGTGACAACACAAAGGGATGATCAATTTTTCACCCAGATAGAACTGTATAGGTTCTTTAGAACTTTGACTGAAATATTTCTTTTCTATTAATTTATCTGTCTGTGGTACTGGGACTACGGGCCTACATTATCCAGCTACTTTTTAGCTGCCCAATAATCTAATGCCCAAAGATCTATTATCTTTCGAGAATGTAGTATTGACAGAAGTTGAGCAGGTACTCAAACAACACAAATATGTGAAGTACAATTTTTCTAAATCCCAGAATGATGCCCTGACTGCTTTATCCAATCGTAGGGATATTATAATAAAACCGGCGGATAATGCGGAAGTATTACCATCAAAATAAAACTGATTATGATGCTGAGGTTATGAGACAGTTACAGAATCCACGCCATTATTTAAAACTTACAAGAATCCCACTGCATCCATTAGGAAAGAAATTGCCACTCTCACTGCAGTTGGTCCTAATGGCCTGTGGCTAAGTCAAAAAGAATTTGACTATCTGAATAATAAGGATTACAGTATACCAGCATTTTATATGCTACCAAAAATCCATAAAGAGGAAAGGAAACCTCCAGGGAGAAACCATCTTGCAACCTTTAGCTGAATATGTCGACTAAGCCATTTGTTCCCCTTACTAGGTCTTATACTAGAGACAGCCTTGCACCGATCACACAAATAGAAGGTTTGGAATTTGATAGTGAAGTGACATTTTAGTTACAATGGACATCAAATGCTTCTACACTAACATCCCATAATCTGAGGCATTAATAGTCATTGAAAAAACTGTAGATTTGAGACCAAGACCACACAGTTTTATCAAAGACTGTGCTAAGCTTGCGTTGGAACACAATTACTTTATTTTCAATGGTGAATTCTATGCATAGATAAAGGGAGTGGCAATGGGGGCAATTTTCACCCCAGTTATAGCGAATTTCTGTGTTGCTGCATTTGAGAACAGAGTCATTCACAATAACAATAATCCACTTGGTGTCCATATTAAGAAATGGATACGATATATAGATGACGTCGTATCGATTTGGCATGTTTCTACGACCACCTTACTGGAGTTCCATGACTGCCTCAATGACCAAGATAGTAATCTACAGTTTACTGTGGAATATAACAACCATTCTACTAGTTTTTTAGATCTGCAGATTATCAACGATGACGGGATTTTATTTCTGAGTTTATATACTAAGCCTACAGCTTGAAACACACTGCTTAAATACACAAGCCATCGCCCCAGAAATCTCAGGGATAATCTCCCATTCGGGCAGTTTTTAAGAATTAAACGGAACTGCTCAAGAAGGAATGATTATTTTACTGAAGCCAAAATTCTGTTTCAGAAACTTGTGACAAGAGAACACCGTATTGCTTAGTTAAACGGTCACTTAAGTGAGCAGAGACTCCCTGTTACAGGTTAAAGAGAGACCTGTACAGACACGGCCTAATTGTGTTACTACATTTGGCACAGGAGTCCAACAGGATCAAAAAGATTACAGAAAAATTGGCACCTACTCAAGCTTATTGTGAGAAACCTATGTTTGCCTTTAAGAGAGGCAGAAACTTGAGGCATCGGTTGGTTAGGGCCTATAATGATACAGTGTCACTCAACCAGATGTGGGAGGTAAGACCAATTTGTGGACATAACCCATGTGGAAACTGTTCAGCATGTGCCACCACGTCAGTGGTCAAGAATTGTGTACTGAATGATAGATCCTGTAATTTGAGACATCATTTCAATTGTGGTTTTAAAAATGTTATGTATTGTATCGAATGGCTATGTTTTACATTGGAAAGACGATTCAGGAAGTGAGAAAACGTATTACCCAACATCCACCACGCACTCGCTACAAAGTGTCAAATGCCCCACTTGTTGCACATTATGTAAATATGTCACATGCACCAACTGAGATGAAATGGTGTGTTCTAGGATTGGTGAAGAGTACCAAATGTAAACATGATGTGGATCCCTTGTTCACAATCAAAGAAAATAGATGGATCTGGGTGGCTAACACAGCGAATAGGGGGTTTGAACCAAAATGCAGAATGACAAACTCTGGCAACACTCTTATTTATTTACCTTTTTAGAATATTTTTTTGACCAGGCATGCGTTCCATGTAATAATTTCTATGGTTAGGGACTTTTTAATGACCTTTGAACTTGTTCACTTGTGGATAAATATGCCTTTTTATTAGATTGTCTTCTGGTGATTATCTAATGACTGCTCCCTGATGGTGTAGTTGGGCATTGTGGGATGCTCCTAAGTATTCGCTACACTTACATCGGTCTATTGGATAGTTCACGAATGGACATTACCTCCAGGGTCCGATATTTGGCGACCTACAGCAGATTGAATGAATGGTTCCATTACTATTATTTCTAGATACTGTGAACAGATAGATATTTGTGTTTGTTAAATGCATCTATCGATGAAGTCCTTGTGGGGTACACATTGAGGATGTGCTATGGTACAAAATTTATAATCTCCGTATTTGTTTGAGGCATCTAAGATTTGACATGTATTTGCACACCACGTTTTATGGATGACTTAGTCATATATATGGCTCCTGTGGCCCTTACAAGATGGCCACTACATTGTGGAGTAGTTTCATTTGTGATCACGTCGCGATCACGTGACTGGGTTTCAACATTCAAATGTACCCAGTCCCTTCTAGAAGGTGTTTGCATCACGGGATCAGCTGTGTTTGACTCGTGTAGCCAGAGATACCAATAAGTAAGCTTTTAGACTGTGGGACATATGTCGTCTTATATACGTTCGTAACATCCATAAAGTTGGTTGGTTGGTTGGTTTTCTGATGTTTTCTTGTTACGCTCATAGATTTGAATACCCGAACCACGTACTGGTACACTTTTTGTTTCCACCATATGGTGTGATTTTCAGGTAATTTTAAATGGCGCATTGGTTCTAATTGAATTATGTCCGTCTTCAGCTTTAATGTTGTAATGCATATAGCATCTGTGGAGCCCTTTGCTCATATGCAGACCTGACTTGTCAGCAAGGTATTGTTTGGGGCATTATCTGATTGTATGTATAGATCCTTTTACAGGCATGACAGAGTTTGGAACCTCTTGAGTTATGAATATTTGCACATATGTTTTTATGTCTTTTTAATGTCTTTCAAAAGTGGTTTGATGCTGGTTTGCACCAGGGTTTCAGGTGGAGATTTTCTATTACACAGGGTCAGTAGTTTGCGGCCTCTGAATCATGTTACTTTGGTGTTGGATTGTGGGCAAGCGATGCATACTGTGACGTAATGTTGTTGTTTTGTTTTTTTTTGCTTTATTGAAATGTCCTTTTTTTTTTATTTCTGTGGCAGTACCGATAGGCTTTATTCCCTCACAATGTGTTGTGAGGATGGTCTCAGCGACCTGACATGCCTTAGGAGACCAAAACATCGACATTTTGTCCTCTCTAACAACATTTACAACACTGTTCTGAGTCCTTCATACAAAATTGAAACGCAATAATTTATATCTCATGGACTAGTGTGTCTAGGACCTATATAGTTAGGAGGATTGTTGCGCTTCCATAGATCCTCAAATTCTAAATGAAAGTGTGTATAAGGATCATAAGGTGGCGTCAGTGTGGATTTCTTTATGTACTGCTGTTACATCAAGAAATGTTATTTGGACTATAATGGTGTGTAATGGATATGATGCAATAGTGATGTAATTTAAAATAAAAAATGAAAGAATTTTCACAAAAAATTATGTATTCGTGTTTTCATCAATATGTCATATTTTATACATGAATGTTGCATTGAGGTTATTGGATCATTTGTCTGACCAAAAAAAAAAAAAAAAACTAAGTTGAGTGGAAATAAATCCTCCAGGAACATATTTTGTTTTGTTGATTACAGTACCCAGTTCCTTGAGGGTATACTGGGTTGCCCTGTCCCAATAGATATTAGTGGGCCTGCAGCACTGAGAGTGCCACCCACACAAGTAGCCCTTTAAACATGTCCCAGGCCTGCCAGTGCAGAGCCTGTGTGTGAAGTTTTGCTACCACTTTGACTTGGTATTTAAAACCCTCTGCCGAGCTTTAAACTCCCCTTGGATCACACAAAAGCCACCCTTAAGGTAGCCCTTGGTAGCCCATAGGGCAGAGTGCTGTGTAAGTAAAAGTTAGGACATGTACTTTTAAGTTTTGTATGTCCAAGTAGTGAAAAACACTTTCCGCTTTTCACTACTGTGAGGCCTACTCCTCTCATAGGCTAGCATTGGGAATTCATTATTACACTTTTAAGCTGTGATTACTGATAGAGAAGCAGTAACTGTCAGGTTTCATATAATTTAAATGGTAATGATAAATCCTCTTTGCTGGCAAAGTTGGATTTACCATTACTATTTTGGAAATGCCACTTTTAGAAAGTTGGCATTTCTTTGCCTTTAAGCTCTGTGTGCCTGTAACCTGTCTCCAATGCAAGTATGGGGTGAGTGACAGCTTGACATTGTGCATTCCCTCTAGACAGCCACACACAAAGGAAGGTTAGGTGTGTCTGAGTGCCCAACTGCATACTGATGGCTCATCCTGGGCAGGGATGGGAGGGAGGAACTTACACCTGAATGGGCAGTGTCCTGTCCCCACACAAAGGGCTGATTACCCCTTGTAGTGAGTCTGGAGCCAGGGCTAGGAAGATAGCACCTCTTTACACTTCAAAGACCCTGCTTTGAAGTCCCCCCCCACTTCAAAGGCACAACTGGGTACAAGTACTGTGTGTCTGACCCCACCAAATCAGACACTTCTGGACCTGTAAAGAACCCCTGTCAAGTGGTGCCAATTCAGCCCTGGGCCCTCGGAAGTGAGTTTCAAGTACTGAATCTGTGAAAATCCATGCAGACGACGTTGCGCCGATCGGAACCAGTGCATCTCCCTCTATGCTGATGCATTGCTGCTGCTGCTGCATGGACCGCAACGCTTGCATCACCGAGGCTTCACCATACCTTCGATGTTGCATGTGCCAGCGCGGACACATCACTTTCAACCCATCAGTTCAAATTCGACGCCTCGCTTTGGTGCTTCTCGACGTCGACGCTGCGCAGCTCAGAACAGATACCTTGGATTTAGACCGGCCAAACACAACCAGAAAGCCCAGTTGGCACTATTTGTTTCAAAGCACTACAGTTTATTCTTTGAAAATTCATAACTCGACTTCTACTAATTGGATTTTTCTCGTTTTGGTCTATTTTTCTAAACTGACATGGAGTCTTTTGTGGTGTTCTCATTGTGCTGCTGTGTGTTGTGCTGCACAAATACTTTACACATTGCCAAATACTTTACACGTTGCCAAGCTACCAGAGGGTGAGCACAGGTTAATTTAAAGTGTGTATCTGACTTACCCCAAATAGGATTGTGGTTCCTGTTGGGGCAGGGTGCATACCTCTGTCAATGAGAAATCCCAATTCCTAACAAGCTTTTATGGCGAATTTGCCAAATAAAGGCAGTCAGTATGAGTAGACAATCCTGCATGGCAGGGGCCTCTTCCTCAGCGCATGGCCACTCGCCATTTAGCCAAAAGCAGCACCATGCACCCTACTCTATGACTCGCGGCTGGAATCAAACACATATTCAAGGATTATACCCAGTGGCATGGCAGGTATGGTGAGGGCAGGTATGTCTATTACTATTTTCAGCACTTCACACCAATAGGCCATTACCTCCAGGGACAAGCTTGCAAAGTTAAGGAAGCCGGCACTTGTGCTTCAACATCTAGAACACAATATCCTCCCTAAGCCCCCCATCTATACACACTTTCTGGAGTATAATATGATCTATGTAAGAATTTCACAAGGATCAGTTGGACGACAGGTATCTTGTTTGAGCATAGCAGAACTTCCTTTTGTCAGCAGTGAGGTCAGCATACCATTTGGACTTGGCAGTCGAAACATATATAGGCGAACGGTTTCGCATCGTCACATAGAGTCTCGATACCTGGCGTCTAAGGGTCAGAGACTCCAGCAGCAGGGTCAGGGCAGGCAGTGTGGCCGGTGAGTTGGGAGAGTACTTGTTAATGGTCTTGCAAGTTTCTCGTAGGCAAAAGTACAAGAAGATGTTAAGGGGAGTGTGACTTGCCATATCCTGAATGCTAATAGGGAGGAATTGACCCTCTGAGTACAGGTCAGCTAGTTTGTTCAGTTATACATGCACACTTGACTCAGAAGGAAGTGGGAGCACGGTAAGTAGTGCCTTAGTTCAAAATCTATTCCAAGCTCAGACTATGCAGTGCACTTTGTATATTTCCTTGGCGGGACTAGGGCGCACCATATCGGCCTCCACTGATGTGTGCAGCTGTACTGGGCTGGAGTGGCACAGAGAGTGGGTGTAGTGTGCCTGGGGGCATAATACTACAGTTCAAAGTCAGGAGCCATCAAGATCCCCCACCCCCCAACCAAAAAAGCAGCATGTGTCTCCCAATCCCAGCCCTGGCTGCCTCCAAGCCAGCCCCACAATGCATAATCTCAATGTACCAGGAAAGTGTTAAACATTTCCTGGCTATCGAAACAAACGTTCTAATTCTATTAAGGACACAAAGGGGATAATTACGCTGCCTTTCTTCATTTTTATTGCCACAGCAGCCATTTAAAAAAACTGTAAACTTTATTTCCCATGAACCATTGGGAAAATGAAAAAACATTAATCCAGCCAGTCAGCAAACAGGATCTCTTCTCATAGCCCCTTGTTGACTCTCCTGTCCCCTCTTTCTTCCTGCCACAGGAGCCGGTAATCATCCTCCCTATTCTTGTTTAGACTACGCAGCCCCTATAGAAAAAAGGAGATTTACATTTACAGTTGAGAATCCCTTAAAGGACTAGGCCAGTAAAACACCATCTCTTATGATGAACAATAGTTTATCCATTTAATCATCAGATTTTCAGATAACCTGTACACAATAGACTATAAATGTATAAGGATTGAATACCTATGTGAAACATTCGGAAGCCATAGCCTCTGCCAGGGTGGGATAACTAATCATCGAGCATTTGGTGGGCTAATCCTTAATTGAATTGAAACCTTCCGTTACTATAGCTATGAACTTTTTTCATTCTATGTCAGGACCGGAGGCATGGATTAAGCTAGTTTAAAGCTTGTTGACTACTAGAGCCGCTATGCTGGGGAAAGGTTTTAAATAAAATCTTTTAAAGGTTAAGACCAAAGACCAGCATTCAAGATGTCCTGCAGACGTGCCCCCAATGCAAACGCCTTTGACACCATAGCTCCTCTTACAGAATGTATGACAAACATCTTTGTGTCTATGCCAACCTCCTGCATTTGCCCATAGAACCCATCTAACAATAGCAGGGGAAGAGACCGCCTTGTGGGTCTTCCTAATGGCAATGAGTAACTGTCATTCCCTGCGGGGGGGGGGGGGAAATCTCTTCCTTTATAGCTTTGTACACCATAATACTCTGGACCACGCATAACTTGGGGGTTTCCTGAAATGCGGGATATGAAACCATGCAGGAATAACATTTTGTGTGTCTAGATATATGAAAAGTAACCCCGTTCAGGGTGAATACTTTATCTGTTATGTCCAGGGCTCTGACGTCTGACAACCGTCTACAGAACACCAGGCATAATAGTGTAGCCAGTTTTGCAGACATTTCCTTTCTGGAAATTTGTTGCTGGGCCAGAAAAGAAATCGATGTAAGACCTTGTTAACGTCCCACAGGGTTGAATACCTTTATTCCAGAGGTAAGGACACTCAAATGCCCCGAAGAAGTTTATGGATCAGAGGGTTTTCGCCCACAGGGTGGTCTCCAATGTGGGAACGACCCACTGAGATTACCGATCTGAAGGTATTGATTGACCAATAAGCCATGCTGTCTGAGGCTAGGGAAGCGGGGAAATTCAAGATATGAACGTCTGTCCCCGCGGGATCAAGATGTCTCTGGTGACAACAACCCATCCATCGAGACCAAGCAGATCTGTAATGCTTGACCGTACTATCAGCCCACGCCATGGGCAGTAATGACGCAGCCGGTCTCGAAAGGCCTGGGAACTTCCAGCATTCCCTATGATCCTCCTCACCATAGGCTCTAGAATGCCGTTAAGCACCAGACAGTGAGGGTTCCTCGCAGAAACCTTGATGAGACCTGGAAACAGGTGTAAACTAATTGGAGAATTCTAGGAAAGTTAAATCAGAACCGGATACCACTCCTGAGATCTTCAGGATGGGGTCACCACTACCAGGTATGCCTGCTGTCTCTGAACTTGTGCCGAGAGCCTCATTATCATCGAGAACGGGAAACTGCATATCCCACCCCCCCCAATCTTGTAGGAAGGTATCCATAGCTACTGCATTGGGATCCAGTCTCCAGCTAAAATACCTAGCTAGTTGATGGTGCAGGCAAGGGGCAAAGAGATTCACCGTGAATGATCCCCATCTGGTCACGCGTACTTGGAACACCGATGGATCCAGTTTCCAAAGACTTACATCCTGCAAATATTGTTGCTGCCTGATTGGCCTTCCCACCCGGAGGTGTTCCACCCAACTGAGATTTGATTCTAAAGGCAATAGTCCAAGAAGCTCAGAGTCAGATCTGAGGGTCTTGGATCTCATTCCACTCAGGTGAATGATATATCGGCCCTCCGCTACGTTGTCCATCTTCAGAAGAATGCAGCATTGCACTTTGTCTTTGGAACAGCGTTTCACCGAAAATGAGCCAGACATCAGTTCGAGGCAATTGATGTGTAATGTTTCTTCAAGAGTGGGCCATTTTCTGCATGTGGAGAATTCCTCACATTTTGCCTCACCCACCCCCACCCCCAGCCCCAGCCTGTGCTGCTGGTGTCGGACTCTATTACTGGGTCCGGTTGCAGTCTGAAGATTGTTCCCAGTTCAAGGCCTCCATGTGAGCATTCCACCACCGTATCTACTCCCAGGCTTTGTCCGATAGAGGGATCTTTAGAGAGTATGTGAGTCCCTATCAAAGGAGAAAGGCCTTTAGGTGCTGGAGTGCCTGGCAGTGCAGGGGTCCCAGAAAGATGGCCTGTATCAAAGATGATAAAAGTCCCACTACCCTAACAATTTGCCGCAGAGAGGTGGTCAGCTTGGCCTCCGTTTTTAGTAATTCGTGTCTGAATTTGGTTATCTTCAAACAGGGAAGACTCAAGGTGGCTCGAACCAAGTCCACCACGAACCCCAAGAATACGAGGGTCTGTGTCAGGGACAATACAGACTTCACCCCACTGATGATAAATCCCAGTGATTTCAGTAGGTCGACCGTTGTCTGCAATTGTTCTGACAGCTTCCTCTGGCACTGATCCATAAGGAGGATGACGTCCAAGTACACAATGTGGTGTATGCCCCCCTGGCCCTGAGGTATTTGCTACCGGTTTCATGACCTTGGTAAAGCACCAAGGTGCGGAGGGTAAACCGAAGGGGAGAGTTGTGAACTTGAAGGTTTGAAGGCCCCACTGGAACTGTAGGAACCGAAGATGTGGCAAGTAGATTAAGATAGTTAGGTAAGCATCCTTGAGACCCTTTGAGAAGAAGGGGGAGGTTGGACCAGGGAACCGTAAAATTCGATTTGGAATACTTGAATCATTTGAATGACCAGGGAGTTTGCTATGACTGTCTTCCAATTGTGAACAAAAACTCCCAATCTACAACCCCCCCACCAATCTTTCGTAGGGAAAAAAGTGTACACTCGCCATGAGAGGTACCTTGGTTGCTGCCTCCTCTGGAGCCTAGTTGGCGAGGGTAGCCTCTAAAGGGATAAAAGCCTATGAATCTGGAGTCATGCCATTGTCCTTGCCTGGATCCATGGCCTGTAGGGGGAGGGGGAGAGGGGGGGCTACATAATGGAAGCGGCCGGCCAAGCGTCACCTGCCACGAACAGTCCCGGTGAAAACCCGGGGTGTAAAGATTCTTTTTATAGAGGCCTGGGCTTTGTCAAGCGATTTAAAGGTGGCACAATCTTGCTCAATTCCATCATAAAAGGGTCGCCAAAAAGTCCCCCTCCCTCCCCCCCCCTTGCCATTTGGCCCGCTTCTGAAGGCGCTAAGTCCCCCAGCTTTGGGTCTAGTTTAATTAGTAGAGATCTGCACCTCTCCATGGAGAGGGCGTAGTTGGCATTCCCCAGAAATGTAATGGCTCATTGGGCCCACCCAGATAGGACTTGCAGGGATATGAGGGATCCTCGATGATCTTGGTCAGAGGGCCGGATATATCTAGGAGTTTATACTGACATGACCACCAGGAACAATCTAACCCTGTCTTAGGGTCTTGGATGTACTTGGCCAGGAGGGTGGCCAGCCTGCCATCAATCTCAGGCGTTAGTGCCATCCAGTGACAGACAGGGGTACTCCGCCCAGAAGGAGGTGCAGATTTCATTGTGCTGGGGCTTTCGAAGCCTCCCTACCACGTATGCTGCAACTTTTTTCGCCAGAGTACATTCTCCTGAGTGGGTATATTAAGTCCTCTGGTTCAAGCATTCTGACCCCACTTCTTGAGGCCTATTCCCCCGTTGCGGATTTCCCGTCTGGCAATTTCATGTCAGCGGACGAGCACCAGGGACTGTTTCAGTGTCACCATCGAAGAGGGGGTGGTGACTAGTCACCATCCGGGGTGTCTGGGGAGGAGGATTGACAGTTGGGTCCACATTATGCCCGCCAGAGCCCTAGTTGCAGGAATGACAGCTGTTCAGAACCCAGAGGGTGAGCATGGCCTATAAAACGCTCTTTTGAGCCTGTTGAAAGCGTTGTGGTCAACCCCAGGGTCATGCATGTGCTTTCTCTTTATGTGTGGGTCTTCCCTCGGAAAGAGGAGTTTAAAGTACTTTTCTGCCATCTGCAAGGGTTTCTGCTCTATGGGCGTCACCACATCTGAGACTGCTTTATGTATCGATGCGTCAATCACCTCACAGAAATTATCATCAATGGGGAAGTAGGAGACGCTCTCCTCTTCCAAGTAAACATTTTCAGATTCTTGCATTATGTATGGGTGGGATAAAGCAGAGGGTCACCCAGGAAAGTATATGAAGCCCAGCAGGCCAATCAAATGGTCCAGGGACACCAAAGGTCCACTTGGTTTATAGGGAGCAAGTCCTGTAATGGAGGTAGAAGCACCAACCTGGGTCGGTGCCCCAACAGTAGCACTGAAGCGTTGTGCTTGTGTGCCGCTTGCATTAAATACAGACCCAACTTACTGAGGCGTTTAGACTCCAGGCAGCAAGGGCTTCTCACTCACACACCCTGTGGCCAGTCGTTCTTCTCTTTGCCCCTGGGGTTGCGAGAGTGAGTGCACCAGCCACGGGGAAGAGAGATACGTGCTGCAGCCTGAGGCATGAATGGTGTGGCGCTCTCTGGGGGTGGGATCACCGCACCACCCAATTGGCCCCTGATGCCTATAATGGCAGTGAGATCAGACTCAGGAGCAGCTGTGGAGGAGCATTCCTGCGGCCATGCTGAATTAAGACAATTGGTTCATTGAGGTGAAATTCTGTAGGTACCTTAGGTATGAATAAAGAATCAAGTAAGTAGGATGACTGTCATTCTTGAACTGCAGGTATGGCTCCTGCACTGTAAAGACTATGTTATGTTATAAAAAAATATATACAGCGCACGTACACCAAAAGGTTTCATGGCGCTACTCTAGAATATGCCGGGACCGATGGGGATAGTTATTCATAAGCCTGCACAAACAGCCATGTCTTAAGCATTTTTCTGAAACTCAGAAGATCAGTACATGACCGAATCTCCAGTGGAAAAGAATTCCACAGTCTTGGGGCCAGGGATGCAAACCTACATCCTCCCTGACGTTTTAACTTGAAGGCGGGGATGGTCAGTAGCTGGAGGTGGACTGAGCGCAGGTTACGAGAGGGAGTATACCTTGATAAGAGGCAGTTAATAAATTTGGGACTCCGACTATGAAGAGACTTAAAGATTAGGCATCCCGTCTTAAAGGCTGTGCGTTGGGCAATAGGGAGCCAGTGTAGTTTTTTTAAAAGAGGTCTGGCTGATTGCCATCTTGGTTGCTGGTGGATCAGTCTGGCTGCTTGGTTCTGAACCATCTGAAGCCGCTTGATTAGGAAAAGTGGCATGCCTAGGTAGATTGAGTTGGCGTAGTCTAAGTGTGATAATACCATGGCTATTACGACCTGTATCAACGCTGCGTGAGTGAGCAGACGGCTGATCTTTCTGATTTTACGTAACTGAAAGAAACAGGTTGAGACCACAGCACCAACTTGGGATCTTAACGACAGGTCGTTGTTTATGATGACACCTAGGCTCTTGACGGAGGTAGAGGGTTCGGGTGGAAACCCAAGTTCCGCCGGCCAATAGTGTGGGCCCCAGAAGATCTTACTGCCCCGTCAGAACTAGTTCGGTCTTGCCTGGATTGAGTTTTAAATGATTTTGTTCCATCCAATGGCGAATGTGGAGCATAGTGGCCTGGAATTCCAGGACTGAGTTAGGGGAGTTATCTATTGTGAAAGTTAACTGTAGGTCATCGGCATAGTTGAAGGTAGTTACCTTCCGTACCTACAGGGACTGAATCAAGGGTAAAAGGTATAGATTAAACAAGTGGGGGGATAGTGATGATCCCTGTGGGACCCCACATGCAGTTGATAGCTTGGGAGCAGTGAATGAGGCCAAGCGAACCGCTTGAGTACGGCCTTCTAAAAAGGAGCTAATCCAGCTGACGGCTGGGCCCTAGATGCCGGCCAGCCTGACACGGTCCATCAAAATTTCGTGATCGACCGTGTCAAATGCGGCCGAAAGATCTAAAAGCACCAGGGCCTGAGGAGTGCCTCTTTCAGCTTTATCTCGTAAGTCGTCCAGTACTGCTAAAATCACTGTCTCCGTAGAGTGAGCGGGACGGAATCCTGCTTGGTGAGGGTCTAGATATTCAGAATGTTCCATAAAGTTGGACAAACACTTTGCTACGTGGGCTTCCAGGACTTTAGCCAAGTAGGGGAGCAAGGAGATGGGGCGATAATTTGATAGATTCTGGGGATCTGCTCCCGGTTTCTTTAAAAGGAGGACCACAATTGCGTCCTTAAATGCTTTAGGGACACGGCCCTGCAAGAGGGACTCATTCAAGAAGGTCATGATGGTACACGGCAGGGCAGAGAGGATATCTTTTAAGATATGAGGTGGACAGCAGTCCCTGGGGGAGCCAGATTTGACTCTAGACAACAAGTCCAGGAAGGACTGGGTATTAATGGCTGGAAAGTGATCCAAGGTGAGTGTGTGTGAAGGTGTGTGTGAAGGTGTGTGTGTGAAGGTGTGTGTGTGAAGGTGTGTGTGTGAAGGTGTGTGTGTGAAGGTGTGAGTGTGAAGGTGTGAGTGTGAAGGTGTGAGTGTGAAGGTGTGAGTGTGAAGGTGTGAGTGTGAAGGTGTGAGTGTGAAGGTGTGAGTGTGAAGGTGTGAGTGTGAAGGTGTGAAGGTGTGTGTGTGAGTGTGAGTGTGAGTGTGAGTGTGAGTGTGTGTGTGTGTGTGTGTGTGTGTGTGTGTGTGTGTGTGTGTGTGTGTCAAAGTGCTGGGTAAAATTGAGGTTGGTTAATAGATCAGTCAGTTCGGCAGAATGAGGCCCACCGTGTACATCGTTAGACCAGTAATTTAGGTCGCCTATTAATAATATTTTAGCATAATTCGTTGGCTATTTGTTCACTCAACGAAAGAGGGACCAGGGGCATGTGCTTCGAGGGCCTATAAACCAGGACACAGATAAGCGGGCCGAGCTAGACTCTAGTTTGATGACCATGTTGTCCACTGCGGGGAGACTTAAGGGAGTAATGGCAGTGAATTTGTGGTCTCGATGGATGATCACGGCTACTCCACCACCCATTTTTCCTGGTGGTCGATCCACATGGAGGATATAGTAGTCATGAGGTAGTGCTGCCAATATATCAGTAGTAGAATCGGAATTCAACCATGTTTCTGTTACAAGAAAAATTTCTGGTTTTTCAGATATTAAAAGCAGGAAAACATCCAACTGATGCTTGACTAGGGAACGGGTGTTTAGATAATAAAAGCGTAGTGCTGTGCATTTAACTTGGGCAGTCCTCAGTGCCCGGGGTGTATGGAAGATGTGTTCTGAGATTTCTGGAAAGGATCTGCGTGCCTGAAGGATTTCGAAGAGGCTTAAACGCATGCGAATAGCAGGGTTAAGTGGGAGCGACGATTGATGAAATTTCCTAAGTTCCTCTGAGGTATACGTGACAATTTGGGAATAGATTAAGGCCCCATGGCCCGTCAGGGCGCAGACGGGCGCGCCTTCGGCACTCCCGCGCTACAGCGGACATAAGTACCGGTTTAATCTCATTAACACGTCTCACAGATGTTAGTGCTAATAGAACGCCTGTTGTCCACGTAAGATGCTTAATGTCAGCTTTATGGATAGGTTCAAAAGGTCTTTACATCAGTTGAGTTAAGACCGTATTTAGCTGCCAACTAATCGGTGGTTTTCTTATTGGTGGATAAGCTCGAAATAGACCTTTTAGGAATTCTTTTATTAACAACCTGTCAGAGAGCGTTTGTATCTTGAAATTGCAGCTAAATTTACTCAAATCGAGCTATGAGACTGGATTGAGCTAATGATAGAAGGTATGGAAGCAGTTGCACAGGCTCCGATGAGAAAGGATGCCACTGATTAGACGCACACCAATTGTAAAATCTCAGCCATTTCGCCTTGTATGACTTGTTCGTGGACTCCGCTCTAGCTTTTACCAAAATGTCTCTACATTGTTGTGAAATATTTAGCTGGTGAAATTAGTTGTAATCGGGATCCAGATGGCTAAGCTGAGAGTTACAGGTTCATTTCTGTAGAGTAATCCTGGGACTGGTCTCAGCTACACTGGAGTTATCAGAATAATCCTGCACAGCTCTTGTTTCATCAAGTTCAGTGTTCGTGGGATTAAAGGTATTGGCGGAAAGGCGTGCACAAATATACCTGCCCAACACATCTGAGGCAAGTTTCCCCATGATCCCTTGTGTGGGAACCTGCTGGCATAGTGTCAACACTTTTTGTTCACCAGAGTAGCAAACAGATTCAGAGAAGGTGTCCCCATGTGCTCAAGATTTTTCCGAGGTGAATGTGCGAGAATTCCCACTCGTGACAGTCTTTCATGGACCTGCTTAATTCGTCCACCTACTGGTTTTCCTTGCCCTGAACATGTTCTGCTTTCATGTAAAATTTGTGTTGGAGACACCAGCTCCATAAGTCCTGCACTTCACTGGATAGAGGATGTGATCTTGTTCCTCCTGCTTGTGTTGTCTGTTTGAATCAAGACCTCCAAGCCCTGTACTCTCGGTAGGAAAGCTCTGAACCCTAACGCTGCTGCCTGCAGTTCTAGGAAACTTATATGTTTCTTCTTTCGACCATCTTCAGCTCACTTCCAGATCTTGGAGGTGTGTTCCCTACCCTACCCCCCTCAATCCTTCCATCAAGGCGTCCATTGTCATGACGCAACCTGGAGTCCTGACTAAGAATGTTGACTCCGCTGCAATGTTTTCTTTCTTCATTCACCATTGCATCACGCTCACTATTTCTGCTGTTATAAGGACGACATCGTTGAACGAGCCAGTGTTGTGTGCCCATTGCTTGTAGAGTTGTTCCTGTAGTGGTCTCATGTACAAAAGGCTTTTCGGGATGAGAGGAATGCATGATGATATTCCCAGACACGATCTGAATTGCCTTACTGAAGTGTACCTTTTTCTTGATAGGATAGACCTCAAAGTCATTATTTTTGCAACCCTTTCTTTTGTAGGGTATACTTTGCAGACCTTTGTGTTCATCACTGTCCCCAGAAAGTAATTGTTGTGTCTAGCGTTATACAAGATTTCTCCTTGTTTACGTGGAGGCACAGGTCTTCAAAGAGATGAAGGCATGCCATTGTAGAGTCCATTGCAGCCTTTCGAGAATGAGCTTTTATCAGCCAATTGTCCATGTAAGGAATTACCTGGTGGCTGTTTCTTCTGTGGTAGACTGATACTGGTGCCATGTAATTGATACAAATTCTCAGGGAGGACTTTAGGCCAAATGGTAGAACCCTGAATTGGCACAGACTTCCAGCCACGTCAAATCCAAGACATCTCCTGTGCATGTATGGGGATGTGGAAATAGGTGTTTAGAAGATCCAACACTGTCAGATGGTCTTTGTTAAGCAACTGAAAGATGTGCAGCGTAATCATTCTGAAAGATTGCTTTATGAGGTACTTGTTGAGCTGCCTCAAGTCCAACACATGTCTCCATTTCCCAACACCTCAGTGTCTGCAGTTTTGTGGGACTTCTTCTATTGCTCCTTTCAAAATCAGAGATCGGATTTCCTCTTAACAGCTGAAGATGGTGGTGTGACTTTCTGACGGCGGATGGCATGGATGCTTCTCGATAAAATATAGGTTGTGTCCATACTTTATGATGTCGAAGACACCTGTCGGAAGAGATGAATTTCCAATTTCAAAGCAACTGTAGAGTGTGTCTACATCCAAGGGAGGCGAAGGTACTGAGGTGATCGGCGTCATTTTCCTGTCACAGTCTTCTGGAAGACTTCGGACCTTTGCCTGCCGCTCTTCTTGTCCCTGGCTGTCTGGAGAAAGTTGTGGTTTGTGAAGGTCTATACTGCTGCAGACAATATCCCTGTGGCTGCTGACGAAACAGCTGGTATCTATATGGTTGTTATCCTCCACGAAATGGATACTGTCCACTTCGAAAAAGATGGAATCCTTTGTTATAGGACTCTTAAGGAACTCAAAGTCTCCATGTCAGCCTTGATGGATTGCAAGGCGTCAATGTGTTTTTCGAATAAGGCTTCACAGTTGTAGGGCATGTCCAGAATTTTTGATCGCACTTCCGGCCTGAATGATGTTGCCTTAAGCCATCCTTGCAGTCTCAAGACCGCTACTCCAGCCATCTGCCTGATGGCCCGTAAGGGCTACATCCGTTGCTGTGTCTATTATCTCAGAGGATGTCTGTTCCCCTTCTTGAAGGATAGCTCTAGCTTCCTGTCTTTAATCTTCTGGTAGGGACTCTAGAACTTGAGCTAGGTCTGATCACATCTGGCGGTCGTACCTGCCCTGTAAGGCAAGGGCATTGGACGCTCTTATAGTGATCGCCGCCATGGCAGAGAAACTCTTACCTATATTCTCAATCTCCTACCCTCCTTATCCAGAAGAGCTGAACAGGGAGTGGTCAGAATCTTGGCTCTTTTTTGAGTTGCCTGCGTAACCACTGAGTCAGGTTTTGGATGACTGACTAAGCAGGCTGGAGAGCTCTGAGAAGCCTTGTATGTGTTCTTTAAAACATTTTTTTATAATCAAGCCTTGGTATTACTGCGGCCACTGTAGCTGGACTTTTCATGACCTTAAGTTCAAATGTATTCAACAATTGGTATAGATCTTATTGATTTCTTTGACTCTAAAATCATACAAGAGGCACTCAGCTTGTTGAAATGCGATCGGGAAATCAAAGCGCTTGGCAGCTCTCTCCAGAAGCACATGGAATCCTCCAATATAGTCAGGCAGCGAGCTAGCACCTGGGGGTGTTGGGAGTGCTGATATAGGGGTTACGTAATTGTCCTATTCACAACCAGTGATAGCTGCCTGATCCTGTTGAATTTCGACTCCTTCAGGCTTGATAAACGCAGTCATCGCTTATGGCGACAGACTACAATTGTCTTGGTTGGGGAATGTTTTTATGCTGAAATAGCAGGGTTGCCTGATGTGGTAACGGTTCCGTTTGTGGCACCCCAGCTTTCACATGTTTTGAGGGCGTTACTTCGTTATCAGGAAACCTCTTACAATAGTCCTGCAACATTATGTGTAGATCAGTCGCTTAAGTTACAGGGACTTTCATCATTGGTTCATGTGATGATTGTACATCTATGGTGTCATCATAGGGATCAAATTCGAGGAATTCCTCGTATGTTCTCTCTCCGCCTTGCTGTCCGTCCTTAAAATAAAGGCCCACCTTGCAGATATTTATTCTGCTGTTCACTCTCATCATCCAAGTCTCTGTATTTGACATGCAGTTGCAATTGACTTGTGGCATCTCCAAAAAGTGCTTAATCTTTTCCTGTGTCCCCCATTTCCAGAAAGAGCACTGGTGGCAATGGTGAAGCCTTGCTAGGAGAGGTTAGCTCTGGCCTTAGAACAGAGTATGCAATGACCGTCGACGGTCCCGTTAACTGTGCCGTAGATGAGGAAAGAGGCTTATTTTGTGGAAGTGGCGTAGACGGAGCTGCCATCAGTGAGTCCATCAAGTGCGTTGGCGTGCTTATGTTCTGCACCGACAAGGTGGCGGACGTCGAGAATCTTGCCACTGCCAAAGACTTTGTTGATAGTACGCTTACTGTCAACGCAGACGTAGACACTGCAGCTGTTGTTGGCGTAACCATCTTTGCCATAGACGGTGCTGTCGAAGGTTCAGTCAGTGACTGGCCTGGTTTTTTAGGTCTCGCTGAGCCAGCGCATGCGTTGCTCTGCGAGACAGTAAGGGGCTTTTCAAAGTGCTACCAAAGGCTTTTTCCGGCCACCAGCGTGCGGTTACGCGCGCGTGCACGCGCTCAGCCGCCATTTGCCTCCCTTCCAGCGCGATCACTGCTGCGGGTGCACCACTCGCGATCACTGCTGCGCGCGCACCACTCGCGTGCTTACCACAGAGCGCGTCATCGCGATCACTTTCACCGCAATCACTTTCGCTTTCACGGCCGCGCGGCCAATGCTTGTTTCTGTCGTTCTTTCCCCTCCAGCATCAGATTTCCTTGAGCTCCTTTTTTTTTCCACCTGTTCTCCTTTTCGCCGCTTCCCCTTCCACCTTCTCACCATTTCACCCACTCACTTAGCCCCCCTCTCTTTCGCCTCCTCGCCCCTCTGATCTCCCCTTCTCTCATGCTAGTCGGCCTCCCCTTGTCCACCTCTATATATTCCTGTTCCCCTTCGCCCCCACCTGTTTCCCCGCTGCTGACCCACTCTCATCTGACCATGCACCCCCTTCTCGCGGCCTCTCTGCACACCCGGCCTCTTCCTTCCAGTCACATAGGCTCCCTCTGGCCTCTCTTTTTCCTCGTTCCTCTATATCTCTCCCAGGCCTTTCGCTCACCCACTTCCTTCTTCCCCCATACCTCATTTACCCACCTGCTCACGGTCTCACTCCCTGTCTGCATCGGTTTCATCCTCAGTCACTTTCTCTCGCGTCTCCCCTTTTCACAAGCCCCATCCCTGTCTCGCTCCCTAATGCCTTCTTTTTCTAATATATTTACATCTCTCTTA
The DNA here is from genome assembly GCA_963921515.1 of Calotriton arnoldi. Classification (NCBI taxonomy): domain Eukaryota; kingdom Metazoa; phylum Chordata; class Amphibia; order Caudata; family Salamandridae; genus Calotriton; species Calotriton arnoldi. Next base: position 1,179,583 of record CAWUFW010004763.1, read on the forward strand.
CTCACCTGGCTCCTCTCTTTACTTCGTTTTGCTACCTCCTCTCCCCACTCCTTTACACCCTGCTCACCTGTATCCCTCCCTGTGCCGCATTCCCCCTGTCACACCTGTCTCCTGTTTCTCTTCCTCTCTGCTACTTTCTCTTCCTCTCTGCTACATTCACCCCTCCCCACCTTGAAACCCTCCTGCTCGCCCCTTTTCACCAGAGCCCCCTTTTGAATCTCTCTGCGCCCTCCATCCTTTCGCGCCCACTCTCACCCCCTTCTCACCTTCTGTCCCTTCTATCCCTCCACACTCTTCCCCCCTCTCACCTGTATCCCTCGCTGTGCACCCCCCCGCCCCCCTCCTCTCGCTACCAGCAGAAGTTGCTGCCCTCATAAGGGCCCCTCTGACTTTAGCCGTGTGCAGCCGCCCCTCGGGCCCCCGCCACCTCGGGATCGGCTACTTCCCTAGTGAGACCTGCTTTTGGAATCTTGGTGGCGGAGACTGGAGCTACTGTGTTTTCTCTTTCCAAAAATAACACTTTATTTTTAAGCTTCGAAACAGGCGCTTGTGACTTGGGGCCCTGCATAGTTGTTTGTATAGGGGTCCGTAAAAACTGCTGACAGGCCTGGTGCTGCTAGACGCTCCTCATGCTCTGCCTTGCACCCTTCTCCACGTCTGCCTTGCACCCTTCTCCACGTCTGCCTTGCACCCTGCTCCCCTTCCGCCTTGCACCCTTCTCCCCCTCCGCCTTGCACCCTTCTCCACATCCGCCTTGCACCCTTCTCCACATCTGCCTTGCACCCTTCTCCCCTTCCGCCTTGTACCCTTCTCCACCTCCGCCTTGCACCCTTCTCTGCCTTGCACCCTTCTCCCCTCTGCCTTGCACCCTTCTCCCCTCTGCCTTGAACCCTTCTCCGCTCCGCCATGCACCCTTCTCCCCTCCGCCATGCATCCAAGCATTGGCATAGCCAAAAGGTCTCGCTTTTGGGACCTTATAAGTATTTAGTTAAGCAGCACAATATCCTTGGTGCAACAACACCAACTGTTGCATGGCTAAACACTTAGAAGGTCCCAAAAGCGAGACCTATTGGCTATGCCAATGCTGGTCTTCGGCATATTTCCAGTTGTCAGCGGAGGCCAATGCCCTCTCAAAAGGTGATGAAGGATCAGATGTTACCTTTTGACCTGTTAATTCCTGAGGTACTAGGAAAGTTACATTTTCTAATGCTGGATTCTGTTTATTAACCGTTTTGTGTGTCTTTTTAGGTGTTTCATGTAAGTCCTTACCAGATCTCCCTCTTTTTAATGACTTCTTCGGCTTAGGGCAGGACCTTCGTCTACAGAGTCTGGAGTTTGATGCCTTTCTCTTTTGAAGCCATAAGTTTGCCTTTTGATCTTTGAGTTTTTGCTGAAACTGTTCTGCAATATTTGCAGGCCTTTGGTTAGTGGTGTGGGTGCAGGCACTTCTTAGGAGGGCCTTTAAAGTAGAGACTCATCTTTCCACAGGTCTTACATGGGCGGAACAAACACTTTTTTGAGCTCTGACATGCTGACAAAATCTGTAGGAGCAACTAATATAGTTCTGAATAAAATAAAATTTACGAGGAAGGGGGGCGTGGCCGGGCAAAATGGCCAGACGGACGTCGCTCATCTCGGCTCCCGGTCCGCGCTACATTCCCGAGCTACAATTGGCGGCTGAGCGAAACAGAACACCCCGCCAAACATCTCCCCGGTGCACTGAACAGCAGGGGCATGCAGGGAGCCCCTAATCTCAAAGTAGCCCAGAGGAACAGATGAGAACAGTGCTGATACGAGCTGGTCCCCGCACTCCACAAAATGGCGGCGTACACGCGCCGAGGACTGTGGAGCCGGCAGCGCGGAGACCCCTCCGGGGACTGACACCACCGAGGGGCTGTCGACGGAGGCGATCGCTGGAGATAGTTATCTCCTTTGATGCAGGACACTCCACAGGCATCACAGAGCGGCTACCCCGAGACCACCACCGCAGCCTAGCTCCATCGAGGAGTGCCGCGAAATTCAACGCTCAGCGGTGCGCGCACACGACAGCACCATACGAGACTTTCGGATTCCATAAAAGCAGAGCTGCGGGACTGATGAACGCCTGAGATTTGGGGATCCAATTGACGCCCCGAGTAGAGGGACTCTTTCGAGCTAATTTTCCATCCGCCCTCAACCATATCCAAGCTGACCTCGCGAGATGGAAACCTCTTCATATCATGGCTGGGCCGCATGCACGCCATTAAAATGACACTCCTCCCCAAGCTCATACTTATTTCAGGCCCTACCAATAGAACTAGAGAGAGACTTCATCCCTAAAGTCAAGTCCCTAATACTGCAATACATCTGGCAGGGGGGAAGAGCGCGTTTCTCCTTTTCAATCTTACGTCGGCCACACACAGAGGGCGGAGTGGGTCTACCTGACATTGGCCTTTATTACAAAGCTGCCCAACTGCGGGTGATGACAGAGTGGTCCAAACGAGAGTCGGGGAAACACTGGCTCCACATGGATCGCTCCGTGGCGGGTCGAACCATATGGGACCTTATGTGGCGCCCCAAGAGAGACAGACCCCAAAACACCATTAGTACTCCCACTCGCACCACTTTGAAAATATGGGACTCCGTTTCAGGAAACGAACAATGGACCTCATTTCCCTCACCCTACACGCCCCTCCACTTCAATCCGGCTTTCCCTCCGGCTCAACGAGAAGGCCCCTTCGATGCCTGGAAGGAAGGGGGATGCCTCACACTGACACCTCTTCCATAATACTGACCCCCTCACTTTTGACAACTGCAGACGCGATTACGGCCTAGAGAACACTGAACACTTTCACTACCTCCAGCTGAGACATTGGGCCCTTACCCCACACATACGTGAGGCTGCTACGCGTCCCCTTACAAAATTTGAGTCCTTTGTCACAAACACTGCTTCTATGAAAGGGGTGATATCTTTCCTATACAACCATCTACTTACCACCACACACTCCCCCCGGCCACGATATTTGGCCATGTGGGAAGAAATACTCCAACGTGACATATCGGACAAGGAGTGGATGGAGCTGTGGTCCGATATTAAGAAATGTAACCACTCCATAGACCTACGTGAAGCCCACCTTAAAACCATGATGGACTGGTACTTATACCCCTCTAAGCTTAAGATCTTCCCAACCGCCTCTGACAGATGCTGGAGGGGATGTGCACTTTTAGGCGATTTCCGACACATATGGTGGGATTGCCCTACTATACGCCCCTTTTGGGAAGAAATTTTAGCACATATCAAAGACATGCTAGGCTACCCCATCCCGACCACTATGGCAGAGTGCCTTTTGGGCATCAGAGATCCAACCCTCGAACACCAAACAAGAGCTGACAAAGCCATCATGTGGATGTGTATAGGAGCAGCCAAAGTGGCGATAGCGGCAGCCTGGAAGAGGAGGGAGGCCCCTGCTGTCTCCCTTTGGCATTCTCGACTGTGGAGATTGCTCAGCCTCGAAAGACTGTCTGACATCTTCAGAGACGATTACAAAAACTTTGTGTATAGATGGGGGGCCATTGGTTGCCTTTCTCTCCCGAGGGTTACCCCTGGCTGTCTGCCCTCCATCTGTTAGAGAGATGCACCTTTTCCAATTCTAATTCACCATAGACTACCCGGCCCTGAGAGCGATAGGAACCCCAGGCCGCCGCCACCATCGTTCTATGGGAGGGGGGAGGGTCTTGCTTGATCATTTATTCGGGGTTTTTGTTAGGGGAGTTTCACTTTTCATATTTACTCCTCCCCGTTGGGAGGACATAAATGCCAACCGTCGCAAAAGAAAGACGGACTGAGCTAGTGGGCTTTGACTTTCTTCCGTAAAGTGATCTGCTCCAGGCCTCATTACTGTTAGAAACTGTACTTCCTTTTTTACTGTACCATATGAGATGTTGGCTAGGACATGTATTTTGTATCATACCGCTGCTCAGATTCTTCACCAATCCTTTGCAGTAGAAGCTCACTGCGATGAGCGACATGTCGCAACATACTATGGCATAACGCAAAATATCAATAAAAAGAAGTTTGATTAAAAAAATAAATAAAGTTTACCTGGAGGTCACAAGTTGACAAAGACAAGTTCTGAAGAGAAAAAAACTGAGCAGAGCTCTGGGAGACTCCCTAATCATGACATGCGGTAAGAAATCTGAGGTGTGGGGCGACTGAGCAGAATGAATGGGGTGCAAGCTCCTCTCAGATTGGCTGAGCTTTGGTTGTGCTCAAAACGATGTGGATTGCTACAAAATCCTATGGGAAATGCAATTACAGTCTAAGTCAATGGAATTTCTTACTACTAGTTTAATTACCGTGGGACTCCCACCTCGACGATGGGGAAGATTCAAGCAAGTGAATCTATTAAAGAACAAGTTACTTGCCTTCGGTAACGATATATCTGTAAGAAACATAGGTTAGTTATAGATTCCTTACCTTAGAATCTCCCCCAGGCGTCAGACTGGATCCGGAAAGTTTTTCGTCAGCAGTACCCCAGCGCATCTGAAGGTGGCACCGGTCGACTCGGAGTCTGTCATCGGCGTCGTGGTCGCCAGGATGACGTCGCGGAAGTTACTTAGACGCCGCCCTCACGCGCTGACATCAGTTCTGTACACGACTTTCCACACCAGAAGCGCAGAGCCATGCAAGACACGGACCACTGGTGCACAAAACTAGGGCCCTGAAAGGATGTCCTTAACCCTAGAAGTCAGTTCGCAGAACGGGGAGGATGGGTGGGGCAGTAAGGAATCTATAACTAACCTATGTTTCTTACAGATATATCGTTACCAAAGGTAAGTAACTTGTTCATCTAAAAGAAACAGTTAGTTATAGATTACTTACCTTAGAATAGATACCCCAGCAATACCAACCCCGGAGGTGGGTCTGCGAACCAAGTTCACACCAGAAAGCCCTAGATAACAGAACGGCCAAAGAAGCCGTTTCTCCCGACTTGGCTGTCCAGGCAGTAGTGTTTCGTAAACATGTGCAGCGATGCCCACGTAGCTGCCTGACAGATGTCATGTAGGGGGACTCCTCGTCCCAAAGCAGTAGTAGCTGCTGTCGCCCTGGTGGAATGGGCGCACAGCCCCACTGGGGGCTCCTTCTTAGCCAAAGAATAGCAGGCTTTGATGCACAGAACGACCCACCTGGAGATGGTCCGTTTGCGCACGGCCCGACCTTTCTTAGCGCCCACGTACCCAACAAAGAGCTGGTCACCCACCCGGAATTGTTTTGTGCGATCCAAGTAGAAGAAAAGCACACATTTTGGATCCAGACGGTGGAGCCTCTCTTCCTCTTTTGAAGGATGCAGAAAGAAGGTGGGCAAAGTGATGGTTTGGCCAATGTGGAAAGAAGTAACCACCTTAGGAAGGAAGGTCTAGTTCTCAGGACGACCTTGTCCGGATGGATAGCCAGAAAAGGAGGCTTAGAAGAAAGAGCTTGTAGCTCACTCACCCTGCGAGCAGAGGTGATGGCCACCAGAAAGGCAGTTTTCAGAGTTAGAAGCCTGAGAGGGCAATTATGAAGCGGCTCAAAGGGAGCACACATAAGGTGATGGCCACCAGAAGGGCAGTTTTCAGAGTTAGAAGCCTGAGAGGGCAATTATGAAGCGGCTCAAAGGGAGCACACATAAGAAATGTAAGAACCAAATTCAAGTCCCACTGGGGCATTACGAAGGGAACACGAGGAAAAAGACGAGTAATGCCCTTAAGAAACCTATTTACAACAGGGGACTTGGAAAGAGAAGGCTGATCAGGAAGCCTAAGAAAGGCTGAAATGGCCGAGAGGTAGCCCATAATAGTGCCCAGAGCAGAGCCCTGCTGGGCCAAAGAGAGGAGGAACAAGAGAACCTCCGAAAGAGGGGCAGAAAGGTGATCCACAGCCTTTGCTGTGCACCATGCCACAAATTTGTTCCATCTGCAGGCGTATACCGTCTTAGTGGAGGGACGCCTGGCTGCCAAGATTACATCACAGACTTCAGGAGGCATGTCAAACGACGTCAACTGATGCCGCTCAATCTCCACGCAAGGAGGTGGAGGCTGGACAGGTTCGGGTGGAGGACCGTCCCCTGCTGCTGCGACAGAAGATCCTCCCGAAGAGGCAGTCTGATCGGAGGATCAATGGCCATGTTGAGCAGCTCGGGATACCAGACTCTTCGTGCCCAATCCGGAGCCACAAGAATGACTTGGGGCCGGTCTTGCTTGATCTTCAGCACTCTGGGCAGAAGTGGTATAGGCAAAAAGGCGTATAGAAGACCGCAACTCCACTCGCGACAAAAAGCGTCGCTTAGCGAGTGCCGCCTTGGAAATTCCAACAGGCAGAACTGCTGACATTGCGCGTTCTCTTCTGTGGCGACTAGATCTAACCAAGGCTCTCCCCACTGCTGAAAGAGACCTTGCACCACCTCCGAGTGAAGACGCCATTCGTGATCCATCATGCACCTGCGGCTGAGTTTGTCCACCCTGGCGTTCAGTGAACCTGCCAGGTGTTGAACCACCAGGGATATGCCCTGATGTTCCAGCCATGCCCAGAGGCGGAGGGCCTCCTGACATATGGTCCACGGCCCCACCCGCCTTGTTTGTTGCAGTACCACATGGCGGTGGTGTTGTCCGTGAACACCTGCACTACTCTTCCACGTACAGAGGGAAGGAATGCCTTGAGTGCAAGACGGATCGCCCGAAGCTCCAGAAGGTTGATGTGGAGCCCGGACTCCGCCGGAGACCAGAGGCCTCTGATCTCCACCTCTCCCATGTGGCCGCCCCATCCCAGAAGGGATGCATATGTCACCACTGTATGATCTGGTTGGGGAAGGGAGCGGTATCTGCCGTTGACCCAATCCTGGTTCGTGAGCCACCACTGCAATTGTCGTGCAGTGCCCTCAAAGATTTGGACATAATCGGACAGATTTCCCTGATGATGCGCCCACTGGAACTTCAGGCCCCACTGCAGAGCCCGCATATGCCACCTGGCATGATCGACCAGCAGGCGGCCATGAGGCCCAGCAGCCTCAGGGTCATCCTGACCGAAACCCGGGATAGGGGCTGAAAGATCGGAATCATAGTCCGAATATCCCGGACTCACTGTTCGGGAGGATAAACCCGAAACTGCTTCGAGTCCAGAACCGATTCGATGCCTTCGGCACGTTGATGGAGAACCCCAGCGAATGCAGGTCGGCCGTAGTCTGGAGGTGGGAGAAGACAGCCTGGGGCGAGCCCGCCTTCAACAGCCAGTCAGAGATAGGGGAAGACTGGAACCCCTGATCTGCGCAGATGAGCTGCGACTACCGCCATCACCTTCGTGAACACCCGAGGGGCACTGGTAAGGCCAGAGGGGAGCACGGTTAACTGAAAGTGCTCGTGGCCTACCATGAACCGCAGGTGACGCCGGTGGGCCGGCAGGACGGGGATGTGACAGTAAGCGTCCTGCAAGTCCAACGCTACCAACCAGTCTCCAGGGTCGAGGGCAGACAAGACCTGAGCGAGCGTCAACATCTTGAACTTCTCCTTCCGGAGGAAGCGGTTGACGTTCCTGAGATGCAAGATAGAACGCAGGCCTTTGTCCTTGGGCACCAGAAAGTAGTGGGAATAGCAACCACGACCTACTTCTGGGGCAGGAACGCGCTCAATGGCACCTTTGGCCAAGAGTGCCGAAACTTCCTGTTGGAGAAGGGCCAGGTGATCTTCCGACATTCGATGGTACTGAGGTGGCATGGAGGGAGGGGTAGTCTCGAAGGGGAGGGAGTAGTCCCTTCAAACTATTTGCAAAACCCACCTGTCCGACGTGATGGTGCGCCAGTGTGGGAGCTGATGCCGGATCCTGTCGCCCACTGGCGTTTGGTGGCCCTGAAAGGTCGGACTAGGAGTGTTTGGAGGCTGCTGCAGAGGGATGGTGGGCTGGCCCGCTCGCTGGCCCCCAGAACCACGCCAGTGGTTCCCATGTCCCCGGCCGCGCTGAGACTGTACAGCTTGCACCGGCCTGTGGCTCTGGGCGGGACATAGTGGGGCAACCCTTCCGTAGCCACGAAAGGGGCGAAAAGCAGACTGCGCAGGGCGGGTGGTGGAGAAGCCCAAGGACCTGGCCGTAGCACGTGAGTCCTTAAAGCGCTCCAGCACGTTGTCTGCCTTGTCGTCGAAAAGGCGATGGCCATCAAAAGGCATGTCCATAAGGGTGTATTGGACATCCCCTGAAAAACCAGTCGAACGCAACCAGATGTAGCATTGAAGGGCTACTGACGTTGAAATCGTCCTGCCAAGTGCGTCGGCGGTATCCAGCCCACAGCGGATGGTAAACTTCGCTGCGTCTCTCCCCTCGGCAACGCTTGCTGGCGCGGAAAAAGAAAGGACGTCAGCGCGCGAGGGCGGCGTCTAAGTAACTTCCGCTACGTCATCCCGGCGACCACGACGCCGGACGGGGAGTCGACCGACGCCACCTTCAGACGCACAGGGGCACTGCTGACGAAAAACTTTCCAGATCCAGTCCGATGCCTGGGGGAGATTCTAAGGTAAGGAATTTATAACTAACTGTTTCTTTCAGATGATTCAATACTGGACAAGTACAGCGTAATCCTCACCTCTGGTCCGGACACAGAATTTTGAGGAACAAGTACAGAAATGAGGGAATAACTATCCTTTTCACCACTGCAATCCAGATGTTAATGCCGACAGCAGCTTGATCCAAGAGAATACATGATCCTTAATTTTGGGGATGACTGCACCTCACCATAATTATCCTGCATAGGGTCCATATCAGGGGTCTCCAACCTTTTCTGTAATAAGAGCTATTTATGTCCAATGAAAATCACCTGAGCTTTTAAGAGAATTAGTTTAGTAATAGTGACCACATCAGCGAAGATTCAATTATTGGTCACCACCTGCAAGACTACCAACACTGATCACCTATGGTACATCAGGTAGGGTGCCAGCAGTAATGTAAATAAAAAAAAAAAAAAAAAGCTTTGCCAATTTGGACTGCTTTTGCACAGTTATACATAACAGCCATAGCTGCAAAACCCCTGGTAGAAAGTAGTGGTAGTGATTATATGTCTCCCCAATGCTATGCAATTCACCCACATCAGTTTTAATTATTATATATTTCTTAAATTCAACCATTTTCTAAAAACATCAGCTTTGGAGTTTTGAAAATACACACGTTTTCCTCTCAAATACATACTTTTCAATATTGGGAGACAGATTACTTCAGCCAAGCAAAAGCTTCTAATTTTGTAGGTTGGAGAAGCATGGTCTATATGTGCATGCTCACCCATACCCCCAGATGTAATACAGAGGGGGTGCACAATTTGAGAAGGTAGTTGAGTTCGCATTCTAACTCTGCACCAGTGAGAGGGGAAATGACAGATTTCGACCTGTTAATAGTAATGCCAAATAGCTGCTGAACCCAATGAATTCCCCTATGATTGGTTGACCTCTGGTTCTCAGATATATAGGATGACTTTGTCAGTGTACAAAGATATCAGAAGTCAGCAAGCGTTTAAGTTGAGCCATCTTTCAGAGTGATGTTTGCAGAGCCTCGTCAATCTGAATTTGAGCTGTTAGGAGTTTACTTAATCTAATGCAAGATACCGGCTTTTAGTAGAGAAAGGTTGCAGTTAAGTCCATACAGGCCAATATCCCGAACAGGTACTGCTATTAAAGCGAGTTAAAGGCTTTATAGCATCCAGTAGTACCGCTACAAGTTTAATTCCGGGTTTATTCAAATGCAGGACAACAAAGATAGAGGGAAGGCTATGTAAAATCGCATATGCAGGGATATAACCCCTACTCTTCTGGTCGCCAACGTTTGGGGAGAAGTGGGAGCAATCTAGTGGCCATCACTTAGGCCAAAACTTTATTATCTATGTTGATTAGTGACAGTTTATCATGCATGAAGATTCTAACTATTGTAGCTTTGCGGGGGGGGAATAGTGGCAAAATTCATAGGTTCCTCGTATACTGCCAGACATAAGTGGGACAGCCACCGGGCATACTCTTTATAGAATTGCACTGTGTGACCATCAGCTCTAGCGTATCCAACTGTGAAGGGAGGTTTGGGATCAACTGAACTATTTCTTCCATTCATAGTGGCACAAAGATACTGGTGATATGACTCATCCAGCAATGCTAGCCCCACTGTGTCCAGAAACAAGGGCATGTCAGCCTGGGGAGGATCCCTCTGGCCTGGCCCATGGACCACATAAGGGCTCACTAACATCCAGGTCGAGCATCTTAGCCACTTCAGTCTTGATGCACTCTTGGACAGAGTCCGACATCCTCATCCTATATGTCTTGCTCTCAACAGGTATAGTGTGCTCTGTGTCCAAGTCATGGACAAAAGCACACGTCAACCCTGGGGTAAATGAGAATAGATGGAAAAATCATACCAGTATGCTTGCTGTTCAGGTATCCGTTCTGAGGTGAGCTTAATTCCCTCCACTGAACAATCCTTATCACTTTGCAGTAAGTCAGGGAGCAGCTCTTTCCTACTCTACTTCCTCAGCCATTGCAAGTACAGAAACCTTGTACTCAGTGCAGAGACAGTCTGAGCCATTTAACATGGAATACTCTGGGACTCCAATGAGGCACCTGAGTCAACTAAACAGTGGACATTGGAGACCTTCCTGGCAACTTGGTATGGGCCACAACTTGTCCTCCCGCACCCAGGGACAGATGTTTCCTGGTACCTAGTCAGCATAACCTTCTGGCCATCCCACTCTGTTATCAGGTCCTGGCAGGATTAAAGATTGTCCTTCACTTTACTCTTGAGCATGGTCATAGTCTCCTGGAGCCCAGGACAAAGTTCAACAAACCAATCTTCAGGGAACTTCAGGTTGCTTTCTTTAACCGGTCAAGGGACCTCTGACATGGTGCCCCAAAAGTAGTTCAAAGGGACTGAACCCCAACTCCTTTTAGGGTTTTGCCTGTAAGCAAACAAAAGGCATAGCAAGAGGAGATCTCACTTCCTCTTGAGGGAATCAGTCCAAATCATGCTCTTTAGGGTCTTACTGAAGCGTTCCACCAACTTGTGGAGCAGTGGCAAGTCACACCAACTTCTTCCAACACTGCCATCATATAAATACAACACTGGAAAAGATCCATAGGATTGCCATAGTTACATTCAAGGTACCTGGTGGCATGATCCACCACAAGAAAGTACTTACTGTCAAGATTATAGACGGTCAAAGAGGATATCAATTCCAAACGCTCAAAGGGTACCCCCCACCACAGACAGGGGCTCCTTTAGTCTCTTTGATGCGGAGGTGACTCACTACTGGTAATTCATGGGCTAACTGCAACAGGAAATTTCTGTACACCAGAAGAACAAACCAGCCTTTTGATAAGTCATGGCTCGGGGTCACTGGCCTCACTGTGCAGGAGTCAATCTCCTGAAGCCGCCTGGTGCTTTATGCCTACACTAGCGGAGACATGTTCCTAGGCAATCTTCCAGAGACAAACGTGTAGGGCACTTAACCTGTACCTTACAAACCTCCTTCTGGAATGGTCCTCCTGCAGCAAGCAGCTCCTGCAACTCTGGCAGGGACTCTGCCTCCAATACCTTATCCACTTATGGATACTTACCCTCCACTCCAAGTGGAGCAAGTTGTACAGGTACCAACACAGATGCAGTCTCAGAATCCACCCTTGGTTCTGATCTACTTCCCTCTGGTCTCCCTTCCTCTAGAGTGGTCCCCATCTAACTCAGAATCTGCTTTACAATCTTTGCCCTTGTGAGCACAGCTAATGAAATCCAGGCCATAAACATCTTAGGCCCTGGTGAAAACCCAGGCTCAACAAGATCACTCCGTGTGGAGCAACCAGCGTCCTTCTCTTGCATTTCCATGTTTACCATGGCCACCATCCTACTCACCTCTATCTCCACTCTGGCAAGAGCGTACTCTGTATTGTTGCTGGTAGACCAGAGGGGATCATCCTTCATTTCAAGGGTTATGAGGTAGCAAAGATATTTCTGCTCAATCAGTCTTGTGGGTGCCAGTATCTCACATGTAGGAACCTTCCTCCCAATGATACCCGTCGCTCTTATATGCCCAGTCGAGTTTGGTTGAACGTCATGAGGGATATTTAGGAACTAGATCCAGAAGCCCTTGAGCATAAAGTTAAACTCTGTTGAACCTCCCTTTATGCCTGCCTCCAATGAAAGCACACTGGTTATCATGGGTGCCACTGGCACCGTACCCTTCACTGTGCAGTCGTTTATGTGGCGGTGACAGCTAAAGCATTCTACTACTTCCCTCCATTTTCTTGCTGGTGCTTACTAGGAACCTCATTCCCTTTCACTTCAGTCTTGGCTGAGAGCCTTGGAAACTATTCTGGCACTTCCCCTCTGGTTTAAGGGCAGGCTGCTGGGAGTTAGTTTCCCCCTTAGGCTTGGAACTGTGATGCTCCTGCTCTTTGCTCACTCACTTGGCAAGTGGCTTATCAATCAACACTGCAAGTTCAGACAAGTGTAGAGAACTGGGTTTTTGTTGCAGTTACTCCCTCCACACTTTTTACCCTATTTTTAGCAATTAGATGCTGATTTTTGACTCTGACAGAGCATTGAGGCCTGCTAACCAGACCTCAGTGCCAGTGCTCCTTCCCTAAGACAAAGTTAAAATATAATTGTGCTACAATTGGCTAAGGACTTTAGCACCCCTGTAAGTCCCTAGTAAATGGTACTCCAGGTCCCTAGGGCAGGGGTAATGAAGAGGGTCCCTAAGGGCTGCAGCATATCTTATGCCACCCTAAGAGACCCACATACAAATTCCACACAGACTGCCAGTGCAGGCGGCGTGACATGGTGCAAAGCATGAGTGAAAACACAACATGACACTCCTGTGTGTCATGCCAAAGTCACTGCAGCTAATATATGCAAGTCACCCCTACAGCAGGCCTTTGAGCTCAACTTCAGGGTGCACTGTATTTTGTGTGAGGACATCTGCATGAGCAGATATACCCCTGTGATGTCTAGTTCTATTGCTAGATATCACAAGTGAGCAGGGAAGTCATCCTAAGGTATGTACTGGGCAATGGTCAAAACGAGTTCCTCAGATACATCATGGCTTCACTGAAGCATATAGTGCTTGGTATCAAACACCTCGTATTAATAAACCCACACCGATTCCAGTGATAGATTTATTAATACATTCACCCAGAAGGTACCTTAGAGGTAACCCCTGAAACTAACCATCCCTCTAGTGTGCTAGCGGACTGGCTCAGTTCAGCCTGCAGCCACAGACGCGTTTCTGAGCCCCAGGGATGAGAGCCTTCACCCTCAGGAGGTCAGGAACAATGCCTGCTCTGGGGAGAGGTGTTACCACAACCTCCCCCAGGAAAGGCTGGTACATTAGCATTCCAAGCAGGGGGGGGGGGGGGGTCAAAGAGCCCATCGCCTTTGAAATGCGAATCTGGCTTCTTTCACAGGAGAGGCCGCCGACACCCTTTGTCCAGAGCTCTCCATTACCTGGACAGGCGGGAAAATTAGCTATGCAAGAGGCGTGTTGCACTTCCAGGTTAGGGCACACCTCTAGGCTGACCCAGTCTTACGTGAACACAACTTTGGAACTTTAACCATATTGTGTGTGGTGGAATTAGGAATTCTGGGACAGGGTGATGCCCACTCCCGACAGAAAGTGGTCATCTAGGGGGTGTAGTGACCCCAGGGGTAAGTAGCCCTTTGGCTACTACCCCTCCCTTTAATGCCCCTAAATTGAGTATTTAAGGGACCCCCTGATACCGAGACTTCAGATTCCGACAGATCAAGAGGAGTGGACAAACAGTCCTGTCTTGAGAACAGAGGAGCAACAACTGACTTGGTGCCAACCATGCCAGCCTGACTGCTGCCCCCAACAATCGTAGAAGCAGACTCGACCTGCTGCTGTGTAGTCTCCAAGAAACCCAGAAGGCTACCAGTGCTTTGCCAATTGCCTGAAGAAGCTCTTGGAGTAGAGGAGCTACTCTTCTGCAGCCGCAGCCACCAAAGACGCAAGGTGTGGCCCACCAAGTTGCCGCTCCACCGGCCAGTCCGTTGCAGCAGCTCCCCAGGAAGAGAATCCTGTGCTCTTGAAGGTCAGATCTGTCTTTCCACCGAGTGGGAGGACACCAGGACCAACCAAAGCCACACAGGACCAATACCCCGTAACGGACCCCTAGCAGCAGCAAAGGCTTGTTGTGTCCAGTTCGGACACCAATGCCAAGGAAGACCAACCTGCATGTCGAGGTACTTCAGGGACAGTGAGACCCACATCATGAGTGGCCCAGCTGTCCTGTTTGCCCCTCTGCAGAAGAAACATAGACCAAGAGTGAGTCTGTGATTGCTGCCACCCGATGTCTCAAAGCACCTATGCACCCACACTCCCCAGCCCGAGTCCAAGGGAGTTGACGGTGCCAACTGGGTCCCCAAACCCACAAGAGCTAAGCACACGCTCGGGTTTGCTTCCATTCGCCACCTGCAGCCTCTTTCTGTAGGTCCCCTCCAACTGTGAGGCTCCTGCACTGGAATATGAACCTCAAGGAGAGACGGAAAGCATTATGCCTGAGGATCGTTACTACAGAACATTTTCATTATATTAATACTTTACGAAGAACGGACTAGGATCAACGATCCGGGTTTCCTCGTAAGCCTCTCTTTTTTATTTGAGATTTGTGACTGGAGGGACAACGCTTCTATACCCTTTTTGTATCATCGTAGTCTGCTGGCAATAAATAAGTGAAGAGGTTTTGCCTTTATTATGACCACATCTAACAGGGTTGGAAGACAGACATAGCTAACACGCTCAACCCGTACAGAGACACACGTGACGCTAATTCCAAAGGCGTACACTCCGGCTGGAGTGTAGTACTATAGTACCACAAGACAGAGTTTTAGTAATTACAGATTCCCCATTTGGCCGCCCATTTGAACAAATGAAATTTAAAGGTCGTGATGAAGATGGAGTTAAATTGTTAAAATCCATCGAAACGTACGTCGACAGTGTGAGGCCCCAATCACCAGCATAACATTAGAGGGTTGATGTTTTCACCCCATACACGTTTTTTCATCTGTGTTTGCTGGGTTGTATTGGGGAGGGTATGTTTGTGAGTAGTATGTGTCAGTGATATGATTGTTGGTTGTATATATGAGGTGTATATCTGGGGTCATGTTTTTTGATAATTTAATTTAAGTTCTTTGTAGTTGTTTTAATTGTAAATAGTGCTATATATATCGTATTTCTGTATTTTTGTATCAAATGACTGATCAAAGAAGAAGAATAATGGATATACAGTGTTACAGTGTAAATTATGAATTTGATATTTGTGTTTTTGTATGAGATGAATAATAAAATGATGGAAAAATAATAAACAGATTTTGAAGTGGAGAACTGTTAAGGATTGATCAATGACCCGCATGAAAGCTACAGGTTAGCTAATAACAAAGAAATTTAGGTCACGTGGGAGGTCTTTTTGCTATATCTGTCCCCAAGACACCACTGCACCTGAGCCTCACAGCCCGAGAAGTGGACCAAGCGTGTCCCTGAAGATCTCAAGGGTCTTGCCTCCCCTGTGGGTTCCCCCGGACCGCTACCCCAGTCCCAGCGTGCAGCCCCTTTGTAACCGGACCGTTCTCCCATTTAAGTGAATGGGACACCTCTGCTCCCGGACGCCCGAGCTCCCCGAGGTGACATGTTGGTGTGGCCTTGGACCTTGCCCCATACTCCCCTCAAGTCCCAAAGAACAGTCCTGTAATTTGTTGACAAGTGCCTCAATGCAATCCATGTTTTTCCTCCATAGGATAACATTGGCGGTCCAGAAAATGCATGAAGTGTCCATTTCTGAAAACTGTAATTCATAACTCGAAAAGTACTTACCCGATTCCGATCTTATCTAAATTTATATAAAAGTAGGTCTTAATTTTATAAATTGGTGTCTTATTTCTAGGAGTGTGAGTCGCATTTACGGCCTTTGTGTTTATTAAATGCTTAGCACTACCGTCTGATATGCTTCATGCTCACCCACACAACCACAAAAGAGCATTTAGGGTGTCATTTGTACCTCTAATTCCTCTGAGGTTTGCTTGGACTCTTTACACACTGTACCTATTTTTGGTTTGCTATATTAAGAGCCAGCTTCCTATAAGAAGTATTTCTGAAAGAGTTAGAGCACTCTTTCTGAGTCGCTCTGCTATCATTAAATGATATACGGACAGGTAATCATTCGCTTCCATCCATCACTCACTCTTGTCATGCACTAGGTCACTAATCCAGTTCTCAACTGGAACTCAATACCCCTTGTTCTCAAGAAACCTGGGTAAGTACAGGGCTGGCCTTCAAGCACCCATATGTCAGACTGTCCTTCTCAGGCATCGTTTCAATCACTTCAGCCCCTTCCTGAGGGAGGAAACACGTGAATCACTGCCCTGGACGGAACATTTAGCCTTTGAGCCTTACATGCTATTTTCAAAACTATGGATTTAGCTGAGAATATCAGTGCCTAGGACATACATGTGCATCAATTCCTTTAGTATCTTGGGGGTCTGGAGGGGGATAACTATCACAAGGCTAAGCTCTTTCCATTGTCTCCTCTGGGTCTTTTACGCCTCCTCACCCTTCACTGCTATGGCCTCTCACTCACAGCATTTCCTTATGTGGCTAATCAAGTATTTCCTGTCATTAAACCGTGGGAGCTTCCACCCAGTCATTACACGCTTGCTTACATCATCTATGGTCAGGTCCTGCGATTCAGATTCCTCAATGTGTCTGCTATTTTATGAATAGCTTATGGCTATCTACAGAACTTCAGTTGGTATCAGCGTCCACCAAGTCTTAAATTCTAGTGGTTCAACACTAGAATTGCCCACGAATGTGACAACTGGTTTCTGGGGGCACCAGGGCAGTCAAGTGTAACTGGGCTCCAGCTGCATAATTTTTAATTATTCACCACTGGTGTCGTCAGGCCACAGTTCTAATGCACTCAAAACTAGATAACCAAACACTCTTCTCCAGTACGTTACTCTTTCAAGGTAGTGAGACAGAGCAGTTCAAGCCTTACTGAAGGAAGTGAGGTGGGTTACACATTTAGATAACAGTTTGCACCATACCAGCTAATGAGATAAATTAACAGTTAACACTGTAATATACACACTACGTAGCAAAGGGTCACTGTATTGCAGTGATGGGACTTAGGCAGTTGATATGAATTCAAATGTTCCCAGTCCACCCACAGCAACAGGAGTACTCACACTTCCTTGGAAAGGATACCATTCCGGTGGTGTCAGGCTGGGTTAGGGGGTGCCGGATGTTTGGCACCAGTCCAGTAGCAACTGGGCAACTGTCAGAGGATACTGGTTTCAGTCTAATGTTTCTAACAGCAGTGCATACACTGGGATGATGCTGCTTGCTTCTAGAGCAGGACAAGCAAGGACAATGCTGGAGACTATGCAAGCCCTGCAACCAAGGGTTCAAATGGCAAGTTCTTTAACAGGGCACTCTTCCCAAACTAAAGATGGCTAACTGGAATCACCCAAAACACAGGAGAGGGAATCAGGGGTGAAGCAGTCTCACCTTCATTTATAGTTTGCCGCTTCCAGTGTCTCTCGATGTTGACATGCAGCACATTTCCTTATCTTTAGCAGCTGCCTGGAGTCTCTGTGCTTCAAAGCATCAACCGCCCCCACAAGCCTCTCAGATAGCTCGTTGTCTGCTGAGATCTACGTGATGAGCTAAAGCCCATCTCCTATCAGACTGGCAAAATCTTTTCACATGTTATCTGTCACAGAGACAGACCCTATTCTTTGGTTTGGCAGGGGCAATAGCAATCCAATTCCTGTATTCCAATCCTTGATCGCCTATTACTCCCACCACTGTAGACATACTGACAAAAAGAGCGCAGCATTGAACAAACAACTGTCTGATGAGGCCAGACTTGGCAATCCCAGATGAACAGGTGATCCAATCAAGGGAGTCTGCTACTTTTGAATCCTGGATGCACCTCTAATATGGAGACATATTTCCTGCATGTTCGGCGCATGGATAGTGCAGGAGGACAGCATAATGTACTCCTTCCCAGTCTCTTGGTCCCTGTCCCAGGTATAGCCAGAGAGGAGTGTAGTGAACCCCAGACCAGGAGTCCTGGACCATCACACAGCAGAAAGGAAGGAGATATGAGCTAGGCACAGATAGAAGCTGGTACCTTGCCCACCTCACCAAGTTTCTACATGGACTAGGGAGGTATATGGGGAGCTGACATGTCCAGCAGAACAGATACCAACTCAGCTCACATTAAACACCGACTCACCATCTCCACCTAGTGAACCTGTTGGCTTTCAAAATTCACATCCCAGACATGAGACAAAAAGAACCCAGATAATGGAGACCGCATAGACATTACCAAGAGGGAGCTGTAAGGCAAACCCACATGTGGAGTACATGTGCCCCATGACTATAGAATAATGCTGCCAACACCATCAGTCTACCACAGCCTGAGTATAGAAGGCAGCAGCCGCTCTCTATAAAAGAGGGGTGCACTGTGTATGCCCCTTCGACCTCTGAGCCAAGCTCAGGGGGTCTTTAATCATGTAAACAGCAAGATGCTCAGTGTACACGATGTCATGTTGTTCACGGAGGTAGAAGTTAGGAAAGCTTACAGCAGCTTTCCAGTGACTTACCAGAAGATCAGGGTAGGGAAGTACTCTCTTGCCATCCCCAAACCTATCATATTGATTAGGCATGACCACCCAGGACAGGACACAATTGTATGACAACAAGATCAGTTTCAAGATAAAGGTGTTGGATTCAGAATATATTATAAAAATATAAGGTGTAAAAATGTTTCAATAGTTCTACAGAGTTGAAATCCAGCTATAATCTTTTTTCCTTAGTCTTTTCAATTCTCTCTCTTGATATTTTGAAAGTTGGGGAGAGGCTTCATCCATACAAGATGCTGTCACTTCCTGGTTTCTCTCTGTAGAATCCATTTCTTCATCAGAATCCTCCATTCCTTTTTCACTTTCCATTTCCACTTCATCTGGAACTTCTTTAGTGCTGAAATGGGAATCACAGGAAAAGCAGTGAAATAGGCGTTGAGATTTGCTGAAAATATGCTCTGAATGTGTGCAACGAGCATAGACCAGCTATCAGGACAGACTATGGTGATTTGGACAAATAACATTGTGTTGCACTATAGATAATGTGTACAACCTAAGAATATTATATACATAAAATTAACAATGTGTGTGGCTTGTAGGAGTAAGTACTGTCTCAAGAACAAGTTAGACAAAACAGAAGGATTATTCAAGGCTTTTGTCAAACCACATTTTCTTCTGTCAGCCCAGGATTAAAAAATTAGATCAATCAGATTTTTTTCAGGTGATTCAACACAGAGTGTCAAGCTCAGGAATAACAGGCAACTCTGTACACATTCCCTTTTTTCCCCATTACTATATTGTATTATGATTAGGATGTCCTGTTTTCAGTGTTTATTTTGTGCGAATTTCATTTGTGTTTTCCAAACATTTTGAAATCAGTGCTGATCAATATTTATTTATTGAAAATAGACAACACGGGGTTTTTCAAGCATTTATAAAACTTTTTTGCAGTGATTGTTATAAAGTATATAATTAATTTAAAGGTGACGTAATGCAGGGTATGTATTGTCTCCCGATTGGCTGTGCGCCCAATGGACTTATGCTAGATTGTTTTAAGCACAGAAAGTCTGTGAATTGCACTCTCGCTCATACCTCATCTTTAACACTCACTGTCCGAACTCTGCCTGGTTCACAGGACTATTAATAGATTGAAAAAGTAATAGTGCTATATTCAAACCATTTAATGAACAATTTGTGGGCACAGTTTTCTTTCATTCACCTTATTCAGCATGACAACATTGTAGGTATGGGCAACCCAGTCAACAGCGTAGTAACGTGAGAAACCTTTACAATTTTGAATTCACCTGATTAATTTGCAGCGATGCATTCTAAGACAAACTTTATGCTTTAAGCATGTTTGCCAATGCTTTTCTACACTCTTTGCCGGATGATGGTGGCGTTGCTGTGTGGACATTTGCAGCCGATAAGTATCTCTCCATGACAAATGTCTCACTTTAATTTTAATAGCCCTCACTTTTTATTTTGGCACTTGAAATTTTGCTGTTAACATTGGAACTATGGGCTCACAAACCGCAGTAGCAAAGTGCATTTGGCTAAAAAGCCAGGATTAACTGCTGGTATCACATAATGGGACACCCTGAAGCTATGATATTACTATTCCATGGCGGCAGTACTCTTTTCACGGGTACACCAGCACCACAGCCTTGGGTGCATGGCAGTTGATCTGCTATCAATGCTCACTTGTTAAGAAGGGGGCTGATAAAAAAAAAAAAATAATAATAATAATTTTACCCATTTGGGTCTGTGGGTAAATTTGATAGTAATTGAACACTGCCAAAATATCAAATATCATTTTAATATTCCCAGATTCTCGAGATTATAAAATAATTAGATCAGACCTAAAACATTCTTTTAAACCCCGCACCTTTAATCCAAGCTCGCACAACTGGATGAAACAAACAGTATTTTAGTGACATCTCATAACAACAAAACTGAGATTAATGTTAGATCAGTCTTTCTTGCTGCTATCTTGAATTACAAGGTACACTGCGTTGCCCCTTCTGAAAGAAACACAAATTATTCTGATGAAGGCTATTTCCCTTTCCGTGGAGTGTTATCAGTTATTATAGGTTTAAACCAAATACAGGAGAGCTTAATTATGATTTTGTTTGGAAACTCAAATAACATAACAGTTACATTGCTTTCTCTGTATTTTCTCCTGTTTCTGTAATTGATGACTTCTTAGAGGCAGACAAGTTTGATTGGCCCCCTTAAACTAGTCACATACTTTGTGCAGGTGTCGGGGCATCCACACCTCAGAGGATAAAACCGTTAATAATGCTCTTGTACTGGCTGCTACCCATTGCCCACAGTTACCTTTCTTTTGCCTAATTTTATATATTAATTGAGTCATCTGTCATTTCTACATTTATTTCCCTGTAGACACATGACTTGCTTCTGCTTACAATGTATTAGTCAAATTAACTTTTAATATTTTTCACAGGCTGAATATTTTGATGGTTTAGTATGCCTCTAAGATTACTGAAGTTATTTTTGTTGCTTTCTCCCTTTTTTGTCCCATCCCATTCTTGTCCTGGACGTCCCAATTCTAATGGGAGTCCCACCTGCCTGTCATCTCAGCCCATTTACTCCCCATCCTATTTTAGACCATCTATGGTGGATTAAGGCTTTCCAGCTGTAAAAAATGTGTCTGTTCTGCAGGGTTAGCCCAGATTTGCCTTTTGCTAGTCCCTGTATTTTTGCTAGCTTTATAACTCTGTGCATATTACCCCTGCTAACCAAAGGGCTCCACTTTAAGCATGGTGAAATTGGCATTCCGCTGACTGGCATGTTCAACTTACATAAATCCCTAGTATAAAAGGTACAAAGTGTAACCAGGGTATGTCAGCTAAATGTCCCTTGTGGGCTTCAGCACCTCTTGTGCCACCCACTACAGTGACAGTGCCCATATGACTGCAGGCTTACCATTTGTAGCCTGGTTGTTGCAATTTTAAAGTTCAAATTTAAACTGTCAAAATAACACGTTCTGACATGTCAAAATCTTCATTTTAAATATTTATAAGTCAGCCCCTATATAGGCCTTATTGCACGTAAAGCAGAGTGCAAGGAATTAAAAAGTTGGACAAGGAGAAATGTAATGATAAATATGTCTTTACAGTGAAAAAGATCCAAAAGCCATTTTCACTGAAGCTACATTGGCTGCTCCATAAGAGAACATGGTTACATTACTACGTTTAATAATATTAATTTCGGTTAGGAAACAGCTAGACAAATAATTTAACAACTATGTTTAATAGTTATTAAAAACCCAATTTAATGGTGAAGTCGAACTGTTGATAAATGGGAAGGAAAAGGTACTTTTAGCTAGATACTTTTCCCTGCTTAAAGCCTCTGCAGCGCATTTGCACTACCGCCTCTGCCAGCCAGTAATCAAGATGTGAATAGATTTGAATGGGTGTGAATGCCTCCCAGGAGAAAAACAATAGCTTGACCTGAATGGGCAGACATGACATCTCTAAACCCAATAGGGTGTTCAAAGCCCCTCTCTGCATATTCTACCTAAAATCAGTGTCAAATCCTGCTTGATAGGTCTGCCTAGGTTGTACATGTAATACTTGGGAACATTTCAAAGAAGCCTCCCCTATCACAAGTAACGTTTAGTTTCTTACCTGTCGGTGTAGTTTTGCAGCTTGAAGACTTTCTGGATTCACTATGCTGTGCATTATTCCGCCATCTAGTGGTTGGGTCCAGAATTGTAGTCTTTTCGTGGCCCAGGTGGGCGTCGACATACCACCATTTGGTGTCCTTCGTGACGTCGACACGCTTCCTCCGGAAGCTCCCACCTTTGGGCGCCATCTTCGGACTCTTTTTTCTTGTCTTGTGCTACTTCTTCTCTTCTTTTAACTTAAAGTCTTTCTATTGTTTTAATCCTCTTCCTCCTGTCTCATCTTTCTGGCGGAGGAGGGTGGGATCGCTAGTGAATCCAGAAAGTCTTCAAGCTGCAAAACTACACCGACAGATAAGAAACTATACTTTTTGCAGCGTGAATCTTTCTGGATTCACTATGCTGTGCATAGACTTTGTAGCGGTTTCTCATTATTGTGGTGGCTGGGTGGAAGATGAGCTCTGGTTACTGAATATGTGTTGTAAGACCTTCTGTCCCACTTGCGCTTCCTTGTTCATTTGAATATCTACACATTAGTGCTTAGTGAATGTGTGCACTGAAGACCATGTTGCGTCTTGGCAAATGTCTTGAATAGGTGTGTTTGCTAGAAACGCAATTGTTGCTCCTTTCTTCCTTGTTGAGTGAGCATGAGCTGCTCCTTGTAACTGTTGCCCTGCTTGAGTGTGGCAGAGTTGTATGGTTTGTGCAATCCACCGTGCAATAGTATTTTTGGTAACTGGTCGTCCCAAAAAACTGCTGGCAAAGGATACAAAGAACTGCTTTGTTTTCCTGCACTCCTTTGTCCTTTCTATATAGTGCATTGCTGCCCTGCAGGTGTCTAGTGTGTGTAGCGCCCTTTCTGTGCTTGTGGTTGGTTTTTGGAAAAAACGTGGTATTTGTATTTTGTCTGATTGATGTGGAACAGTGACACCACCTTTGGCATGAAGTGTGGGTCTGTTCTCATTACAATCCTATCGTGTATTTGTAGGTAGGGCTCTTGAAGTGTTAGCGCTTGTAGTTCACTCACTCTTCGTAGCGATGTGATAGCTACTAAGAAGGCTGTCTTTAGCGTGAGCATGTGCAGTGAAACCTTGTGAATAGGTTCAAAAGGTGCCTTCATTAATTGAGTTAGCACCACGTTGAGATTCCATGCTGGTGCTGGCATTCTGTTTGGAGGTGCAATTCTCTTTGCCCCTTCTAGAAATCTTTTAACTACTTGGGAGGTGAAGAAACTCTTTCCTGTTTCTCCTCTTGTGTAAGCCACTATCGCCGCTAAGTTCACCCTTAGGGATGTGTAGCTTAGTTTATTTTGTATAAGATGCGTTAAGTATCTCAGTACTGTTGACTCTTATAATTTTCCTCTGTAGTTTCTCCCTAATGCACCATTCGGAGAATCTTTTCCACTTTGCTCCGTAGCACTTTCTTGTGGTAGGCCTCCTTGCCTCCCTGAGCACCACCATTGTGCTTGCTGGTAGTCTGAGGGGTGCAAATTCTAGGTCTTCAGGAGCCATGCTGCTAGGCTGAGGCTTTCTGGCTCTGGGTGCAGTACCCTTCCGTTCTGCATTGTTAACAGATCCCTTCTTCTGGGGAATCTGTGTGCTGGTGCTTGCACCATTTCTACTATTTGTGAGAACCAGGACTGTCTGGCCCACTGAGGTGCTATTAGTATTAGCGTCATGTTGCTGATCCTGCATTTGTTGAGTACCCTGTGTATCAGTGGTATCGGGGGAAAAGCGTAGGAAAATGTCTTTGACCAACTGATCCATAGCGCATTCCCTTGGGACCGATGGTCTGGTTGTCTGGATGCGAAGTGTTGGCATTTTGGTGTGTTGCAAATAGGTCTATTTGCGGTGTACCCCATTTCCTGAATAGTTTCTCTATTTCCTGTTGGTTGATCTCCCATTCGTGGGATGCCGACGTCTGCCTGCTGAGTCTGTCTGCTTCCACATTGTCCTTCCCTGGGAGATGTATTGCTAGTAGGTCTATTTTCAGTGGAATGGCCCATCTCCATATTTCCTGTGCTAGCCCCGATAGTGCCACCGAGTGTGTTCCTCCTTGCTTGTTGATGTAGAACATGGTGGTTGTTTGTCTGTTTGGATCAACATCCTGTTTCCGTACAGCTCCTTCTGAAAGGCTTTTAAGGCTAGGAACACTGTCTTTAGCGCTAGATAGTTGATGTGTTCGACCGCATCCTGCTGCGACCATAACCCCCTCACCTTGAGTCTGTTCATGTGCGCGCCCCACCCCAGTTGGGAGGCGTCCGTTGTGATGGTCACTGCTGGAGTTGGTTGTGTGAATGTTTTCCCTTGTGATAGGTTTTCCTTGTTCCACCACGCTATTTCCTGATGCACTGCGTGTGTGACAACCACTAGATCTTCCCAACTCCCTATTGCCTGGGACCATTGCTGCTGTATCCATTCCTGGAACGGTCTCATGTGGAGACGAATGTTTGGGATCAGGTGTATGCATGAGGCCATCATCCCCATTAGTTTGCTCACTGTCCTCACTGTCAGAGCTTGCCCCTCGCGGTAAAGACGTGTCTCCTTCAGCATTGCCAAGGTTCTCGTTGTGCTGGGGAACACCTTGCCTTGTACGGTGTTGATTTCTGCCCCTAAGAATATCTTCACCTGTTCCGGTTCTATTGAAGACTTTCCCCAATGGATTGAGAAACCCAGTTGGATTAGTGTTTGTATGACTTCCTGGATGTGTTGTCTGCATTGGTTGTAAGAGCTTGCTTTTACGAGCCAGTCGTCGAGGTAGGGGTATACATGTATTCCTTGCCTCCTTAGGTGCGCTGCTACCGCTGCTAGGCATTTTGTAAACACCCTTGGTGTGGATTTGAGTACGAATGCGAGCACTGTGAACTGGTAGTGAGTTTTGTTGATCACAAACCTTAGTAGGCGTTTGTGTTTTTTGTTGATGGGGATGTGTAAGTACGCGTCCTTTAAGTCTATAGTTGCCATGTAATCCCCCTCCTGTATCTGGGGTATTACTTCTTGCAGAGATGTCATTTTGAATCTTTGTGTCCATATGAACTTGTTTAAGAACCTTAGATCCAGAATAGGCCTTAGCGTTTCGTCCACCTTTGGTACGAGGAAGTCGTTGGAGTAAACCCCCTTGTTTCTTTCCTTGTACGGCACTATCTCTATTGCCTTCTTGTTGAGCAATTCCTGTGCCTCTAGTGGCAAGAGTGAAAGTTCCTTTGCCGAATGCACCTTGCCCTCTTGTTTGGAGGTTGTTTTTCCAGCTCTATGCAGTAGCCGTATTGTATGAGGTTTAGTATCCATTTGTCCGTTGTGACCTTCCTCCAGTCTTGGAAGAAGTCCCTTATCCTGCCTCCTACTGGTGTTATATGTTCGGGGCACTGTTTGTCGAATAATTTTTTGGCTTTGTCTTTTGTTTTGTTGCCCCCCTAGAGGTGTTGTCTGGGTGGGCGTTTGCCTTACGGCCAAGTCACTTGGAGGTGGATTGTTGCCCTCCTCTCCGTGTTCGTCCCCGTCCGTTTGAGCGCCCTCGAAAGGACTGGCCTCGTGGCCGGTACTGCCAGTTTTGTTGCTGCTGTCCCTGCTGCTGCTGCGTTTGGCTGTTTCCTTGATAACCTTGTTGGAAGGTTTGGTGCGATGTACTAGGTTGGTTGCCTCCCCTACCTGCTGGCCTTCTTGAGGGCGTACCCCTTCTCATCCCTCTGAACTCCAGTGCTCCCATGGACCTTGCTGTCTCGTTGTCCTTTTTGAGCTGAGTTAACTTGTCGTCAACTGGCGTTCCAAACAGTTGTTCTCCGTTGAAGGGTGTGTTCAGGATGTTGTTCAGTACCTCAGGCTTGAAGCCTGAAATCCTAAGCCATGTGTGCCTTCTCTCTGTCACCCCAATCACCATTTGCCTGCTGGATGTTTCCGCAGCATCCAAGGCCGACTTCAAACATGTTAGCCATGTTTTTTCCTTACTCTACCAGATGGGCTGCCCTTTGCTGGTACTGGTCGGGTAGATGCTTCAGGAGTTGTCCTACCTCCTCCCAGTGCTGGTATGCGTGCCTATTGATTAGGGCGTTAGAGTTTGCGATGCGCCATTGAATCGCCGCACTCCGTTCTACTTTCCTCCCCATGAGGTCCATTCTTCTACTCTCCTTGTCTGGAGGTGGTCCGGCATTTGTGGGCACATTGGCCCTTTTCCTAGCCGTTGCGGTTATTATTGAATCAGCTGGCACTGATCCCTGAATGTATGCAGGGTCCTTTGAGGAGTGTTTGTACTTCTTTTCTGTCCTCGGGGTCACTGATCTACATACAGCTGGCTCCCTGAAGGCCTCCCTGCCCTGGTCCAGCACACTAGGGAGCATGGGCAGGAACTGACTTCTTGTTTGTGTGGGTAGCAGAGTTTCCAGGAGAAAACAGGCCTTGGGCTTCTCCTCCTCCAATTTCACTCCATATGTCTCTGCAGCCTTTTTAACCACCATATTATAGATCCCTATATCGTCCGGCGGTGAAGGGTATGTGTCTACTCCTTCCGGTATTTCAGCGTCGAGGTCATGCCACTCCAAGTCTTGCGCCTCCGAGGACGTCGAGTCCTGGTAGAGCTGCTGATCTTCCTCGCCCTCGAAGTAATACAGTGCCTCTTCCTCCTGTTCCTCGACCTGTTGAGGCGTTTTCGGCGGCTCAGGGTCTTCGTCGCCCCCTTCGACCTCTGTCGCGGGCTTCGGCGGGATGGTGTACTGGCTCATCCTTTCGAAGTCCTTTTTCCGCTGCAGGATGCTCGCCATTTCGGCCTCCTCTTCTTCCTCTCCATCTCAGCAGCTTGTTCGGCGTCGAGAGTTTGAGCGCTTCGAGGTCGAAGTCGTTGTTGACCCTTCTTTTCTCGGCGTCGAGGTGTCCTTTGAGGGCAGCCTTCGACGACCTTGATTTTTCCTGGGTTTTCGCACTCTGGGAGTCCTTTTCGAAGGATCCGCTGGGCTGCTTGTCCTTGGGTGCCGTTGCTTTCGCCGAGTGTTTCGACGGCAATGCTCCCTTCGAGGACTTTGCTTCACTCCTATGAGTGTCGGTCGAGTGTCTAGGGGTCGACGACTCTTACTTCCTTCGGCGTTTTCTTTTGGACTTAGACGACTGTGCAGTCCTCCGGCGATGTCGTCCTCTTCTCCGCTGGAGAGGCCCAAGTCTCGGAGCGATGGAGGTGGCCCCTGCATGGTGTAGTTCGCCCTTCTCTGCCTCGCTCTTACTCTGAGGGTCTTCGGGGTGAACGCTGAGCACGCGTTGCAGTCCTTGCTGTTGTGGTCGAGCGGCAGGCCGAGGTTGCAGACTGGATGCTGGTCCTTCTGGGCGTATTTGTGGTGGCAGTTGCCGCAAAATTTGAATGGCGTTTTGTCCATCCCCGCGCTCAGGGAGCCCCTTGTGTGCGCATTTTCCGTTGGACGTCGAGATCTCGGGTGAAATCCTTCTCCGTCGTCGTCCCGGTTACCTGACCTGTAGTCGGGTGCGTTGAAATCTGATTTTGTAGATTTTTCTGTGATTTTCGTCGATTCTCTCTCCAAATCTCTGGGAACTCTTCGGTAACGATCCAGACCCAACGGCGGAAAAAAGAATCTGAAGATAGCGCCCAAAGGTGGGAACTTCCGGAGGAAGCGCGTCGACGTCACAAAGGACACCAAATGGTGGTATGTCGACACCTACCTGAGACACGAAAAAAAAAAAAAAAAAAGACAATTCCGGACCCAACCACTAGATGGCTGAATAATGCACAGCATAGTGAATCCAGAAAGATTCACGCTGCAAAAAATGTTGGCTATCTCCTGTGCCGAGCCCTTCCTTTGTCGCCTCCCCCCACACCAAACAGCCTCCCCGCCCCAAGCCAGGCAGGCTACAATCACAGTGGGTCCCTTTTCGACATTACAGTGCCAAATCCTGCTTGACAGGTCTGCTGTGGTTTTAAATACAAAATGTGGGGTGCACTTCAAGGGGTGGAGGGGGGGAGGAGGGGAAGAGGATACAGGAACACTTCTTGTATATCATGGATGCTACAAAGTCCTTTATTCTACCAGACTTCTATCTCTGGGTTTGAGGGTTCAGTGGCTGCCCTAACCTGGATTTTAGTGCTACAGGTGGGAGAACACCGGGATTCTATAGTACACTTCTGCCACACAGTACCAGCCCTCAAAGCCAAGGTTTAGTGTGGCCAAAGACTTCTGCATCTTGAAAATGCTCAAAGTGGGTAGGGACAGCCCTGGTACCTTTTACCCCACTGGCTAGGGCTTGCCGAGTTGGCATTACAACCCACTAGCTAGTGCTAGGCATAAATGTTGTATCTCTAAACACTCACTTCAGAACACTCCTGGACCTGAAAGATCAGGGGGGAGGACTGAAACTGTGTCCGAAACCTGAGAAGGGCCTATAAGACTGAACTTCCTCTCCCCCTTTCCTACCTAGGACAAAGAAGTGGATTCCAAGGGTCATACAGCTGACTTCCTGTTAAATCTACAAGGATACAAAAAGCTACAACAGGCCTTTTCTTGCAACTGCCCAGCTGCAGAGTGGTAACTAGACCTGGACTGGACACTGCTTACAGCCTCTGCCTGACACGCTGTGAGTCTCCAAGTGCCTCCCCAGAGGTCCTGGGGGGCTTTAGGAGTTTACTCCTGTGGTGGGTTGAGACTTAAAGGACTAAAATCAGAAGGTAAACTCTTTGACCAGGGAAAACCTAGTTAGTGTATTTGACTGGTGCTCCATTGCGGTCAGCATCAAATTGCGCCTAGTCCCAGTCTACCATGGGCACTATCATTTGCACTTTGTGCTTCTTGGCGCTATTCCTACTTAAAACTTTAAAAATTCATATTTCTATTTTTGCAATTGTGTTTGGAATTTTTATTGTTTGCCATTTTGACTATATTACTGTTGTGATACTGCGTAAATACTATACTCATTGCCTTTAAGCCTGTCAGCTCTACGCCACAGCTACCAGGGGGTGTGGCTCAGGTTTACTTAGTGACTTTAAAGGTTTCCTGACAAGTGTTGTGGTTGTTCCTTGAGGTGGGTAGACACCGCCCCAATTAATAGCCCAATTTCCTACAGAGGCGCACCAATGTTGCATTAAAGTCAACTCAAACTGGGCAAGTCTAGAGCAGGCAGGGACCAGCCAGCAGCCATACTGGATAAATTCCTTTCACTAAACCTACAATATACAGCCAGTAGGACCTTCTAGATTTGGAGCAAATAGTCTACCTACTTTAATACAACACTTAATACTGAATGATAATTCAAAACGTTCCACACATTTAATAACCCTGAATCTTGCCTGAACTCCGTGTTGTGGCTAAAGATTTCAGAATCCAACTGACTCATACTGCAAGGGCCTAAGGTTAATACATGTTTCTCTTAATCCTCCATTCAGCCTGAATCCTTTTAGAATTTCTTCCTCTGGGATAGCACAAAGAATTTTCTTTGAGCATACTGGTTACCATGTTAGTATTCTCCAGCAATAAATTAGCTATTATTGAATGACTGTGGATAAAGTGGAAGATCAAATCCTCTAAACGTGAAGCAATGGCTTGTTAGCTCCACTCATATTAAGGTTTATACCAGTGATTGGTCAGACAGGTCACTAATTGAAGTAATTTCCTTTTATCCCTTTCTCTGGTCTGACCACTTTCAATTCTGCTTTAGGGTTGGTAACAAACGCACAGGGTACAATACTATCAAAGGATGAGGAAAAGATATTCTAGAAGGGATTGGTGAGGATAAGAAGCCACGAGTGCCACATCGGAAGTAGAGCAGTGGCAATGCAAAAGAGGTTTGTCAAATGGCAGAAAGGGAGCACAGGAAGTTCGGAAAGAAAGGAGAGAATATATGTTAACACTGCACAAAAATCATCCAAGTACTTCTAAATCATGATTCGTTTTCACAGAAATAGAAAGGAGAACAAAAATGTACATGGACGGAAGAGGCTTATACAAGATTACATTCTGATGTGGTTAATAATACAGGCTGTATGGCTTACTGGAGAACTCCTTCAAGGCAAACAACTAGATCTTGGGTGGTGGCCAATTCAAAACATTCATCTAAATAATTTACACTAATGTGGCAAAACGTTTTTATTATGACCACTGAAAGTATAATATATAAATATATATGTATTTATTTATAGAGCTACCTACTAACATGCATCTTACCTCTTGTGTTTGGATATCAGCAATGAATTGATGAACATAGAACACAAAACAGAGGCTGCGGGTAGGACATGGGCTGGAGTACTTAGGAGCTGAATGGGAAATAAATGTTATTTGTGAGCAATTGGCTTTGCTTTTTTGAGCAGTCTTTAGGTTGTTACTAAGCCACAGGTTAAGGACATATTATAGTTCTCCTATACGTAATACTTCTCAATGTGAATGAAGAAAGTGATTAAAAAGATTTGATTAACCACTAAGAACTGTTCCTTGAGTAGCAACCTAACAGATTCATCATAAAAAGTTAGGTAACACTAATATCTGAGCCACAGTCCTAAACAAGGTTCAGCATGATGGAGAGTGCCTTTTTACATGCATTAATCCTTGCTTCTCCCAACAAGCATGCTGTAACTGGGGGTATCTGAACAGCATTTTGAGGATCACACTTTCAAAAGTGGATGGATTTTCTCATCAAATAATACCAATAACCCCTTTTTTCCCCCAAAACATCGACATGTAAGTGCTCAACAAGACCTAGGTTTAGGATTAATTACTTAATGGAAAAACAATGGTGGCACCAATATAAATCGTGCAAAAATGAATGTAGTGGTCCAATGCAATATAATCATCTCTTCCCAACAAGTATAGTAAAGATGGTGATTAGGATCTAGCAAAGAAAATAGGAAGGTGAAAACAAGATTACTGATTAACAGAAGGTCACCCTGCCAAAAAGATATGATTTAAACTATGTATTACATAGATGCTGCCCACTGGTTCAACATCCTTCCACTCTCCTTTAATCAGGATCAGTACATTTATCGTGTTCCTCAAAAGGAAGATTCATGCCCCCAAATATGCATTTTTGCTTCACCAAGTTATTCACTTTACATTTCCGTTCACCTAATAGAAGCAGCTGCTAAGAAGGACTCAATAATACCTCTTTAATTGCGACCGAGCCTTGTGCCTTTAGTGAGGAAGCCCTTCCCAAGTCTAAATCCATTTTCTCTTGCCGGTGCTGTTTCCCTAAAAGCTGCTGAAAAGGAGTAACTGGGACACTTTCTTCCACAGCCAACTGAAAAGAAAAGAAAATATGCAGTTTTAAATATGCTTGAGAATAGACTCTGTACCATACCTAGAGGGCGACTTGCTGAAAAAGTCCAGGTCACCGTAGTGTTTCTCATTCTTACTGTATTCCTCTAGGTTTACAGGATAAGTATCTGTAGGAAGCTGGCTCTGTACATACTATACCAAAGTAAGGTATCGTGTGCACAGAATCCAGTGGATCCCAAGAGGTATAGCAGAGGATAAAGTAGATAATTCCTTAATCTCAAGTTAGTGGTAGCTTGGCTGAACAGTTCGGCTTATCAGAGGGTAGTGTTAAGCATTTGTTGTAGACACTCAGGCAAGAGACGATAGTACACTGACTGAATCCAGGCCAGTTGTTTGAATAAAAAGTTGTTACTTTGTTATTTTATTACTAGAACCAAGAATCACTTGGTACATTTTCAAACTGTACAACTTACCTGCACTAATACTTCTCAATAATGCAGTAATGTTTTATAAATGCAGTTGTATATTGTACAGTTTTAAGAATAGATTCTGTTAATGTCAATCAAGTACAGTTGTATACTTTTGCAATGTTACAGTTAGACAGTTCAATGGAATGGATAGAACTACAATCCAATCCTATGGAGGAAAACAATGTTAAGCAGTTCACAGTTAAGTACTCTACTTCCTTCCCCAGGCTTCAGGGGTTTGGGACAACACAGGGCAAGGTTCAAGACCAGGTAGGTACTGCACCACCAGCGGCACAGGGGCGGCTGGGTGCAGGGTGCAAAATCAGCGTCAGACGTCCAATGCTTCTCAATGGAGGTCGTCTGTTTTGGAAAGAGGTTGCAGGCTTGGACCAGGAGGCTGGACGAAGACGACCAACGGCTGGGCAGGTAAGTTGAATAGCTGTGGCACCGTCGGCTGGGCTTTCCAGAGTCAGAGGCAGGTGTCTGTTTCTTTAGCTGGTTCCGGTCAGGGGGACCCTTTGAACAGAGGCTGCAGGAGTCGGGGGGGGGGTTAGGGGTCCTGAAGATGTCAGCCACCGATACCAACGAGGTCAGAATCGCAAGGGAGACTTCACAGGATAGGCAAGTTGCTCAACTCGAGCCGGGGGCGTCGGCTGCAGAGTGGTGCAGTGTCGCGGATCCATCTGGATCTGAAGACTAGTGCTGGCTTCTTTTGCTGGACAAATCCGATATCTACAGGAGACAGGAGTCATTGTCGAAGTCAGCACAGGTCCTCAGGGCTTCTTGAGGTTGCTGGCGATTTCAGGAAGCAGGGTCGCTGGGGCTAAGTCAGTCTTCTCCACGACTCTTCGGTCCTCCTTCTTAGGTTGTCGTATCTAAGGAGCAAGGTTCAGGGGAGCCCCTAAATACTAGATTTAGGGGCGTTACAGGGGTGTGCAGGTTGGGAGAATTGGGTCCCGTCCTTGGGGTGTCTACACCTCCCCTTATACCACCCTCTTGTGGGAGGGGGTATATGCCTTGTCCTGATTGGGGCAGTCCCCTCATCTTCAAGATGGAGGGGACCTGAGATGTGTGCTTCACTTTGCCTCCCCCACCTGAGGGGTGGGGTTGGCAAAGGTGGGCACACATCCCTTGCTCACTAGGTTTTCCCGCTGATTCTCCTGCACAAAGTGGGGGTCAGAACCAATGGGAGCCAGCTGCTGATAGAGGCAGAGGCTGGGGGTAGCCAACAAAGGCAGCTAGCATTTGAAGCTTCCCCTTCGTGGACTCTGCCCATCCTAGGGGAGGAGGCATGACATCTCTGCCCAGGATGTGCTTTGTTTCAGGACCCAGAGAGCAAGGGGCTCTCAACACAGGGGTCCAGAAACCTGGCTGGTAGCCAGTCAGGAACCACACCAGGGTTGGTCGATTTTCGGGAAGCATCTCTAAGATGCCCTCTGAGTGCATTTTACATTAAATCCAACACTGGCATCGGTGTAGGTTTAATATGCTGAGAAGTTTGGTACCAAACTTCTCAGTCTTCAGTAAAGACATCATGGAACTGTGGAGTTTGTGCTGATAAACTCCCAGCCCATGTACTCAAAATGACTTCACTGCACCTACAAGATCTGTGAATGGCACAGACATTGTAGGGGCATATTGCTTGTGCAGCTATGCCCTCACCTGTGGTATTTAGGGCTGTGAGGCCTGCTAGAGGGGTGACATACCCATACCACAGGAAGTGTTGATGGGCATGGCATACAGGGGTGTGTGCCATGTCGACTCTTCAGTTTAGTCTGCACCAAAACACGCAGCCTGCAATGGCAGTGTGCGAGTGTTAAGGTGAGGGGTCTCAGACGGTGGCATAATACATGCTACAGCCCTCAGAGGCCCTCTCTGGTCACAGGGCCCAGAGGTGTGACAATTGTGGAGACAGATTCAGTTTTGGGAAAGAACACAGGCCCTGGGAACCTGATTGGCAGGGACCCAGGGCACACTCAGTCAAGCTGGCATTGTGTATTTGGCAAAATGTTAGGGGACAACAATGCCAAAAGGGGTACTCTCCTACATTATCCTAATCAGGTTGTACATAGCTTCCTGAAAAAAGTCTCCTGGTTATGGAGTCTTTCGGAATCTGGCGGGGGGGGGGGGTGGTATTCAGGGTGTTGAATACTTGCTCTGAGACAGTGGCTGTTCTCTTGCCTTTTTCTACTTGTACATCCCAAAGATACACCTCAGTGAGTGTCTGTACCCTTTAAGAAATTAGGTTAATCTAAAAGTTGGCCCCTATTATCCACACAGAACCGTTCCTTTGCTATTGCTCCTCACCTCTTCTTGTGTTTCTCCTTTGGAGTCCAACTTTCAGACCTTTGCCCTCACTTTCATCTTCTTCCTACCTTTCACTTTGTGTACAAAGAAGTCATCAATGCTTGTAGCTATCCTTCAAGGTGGAGCTGTGTAAGGAAGTGGGTTTCTGTTGCAGTAACACCCCCACTTTTTGCCAGACCACTGATGCACTTTGACTTGATGTGCCCTGGGTCCCTGCCAATCAGCTTCCCAGGGCCTGTGTTCT
The DNA here is from genome assembly GCA_963921515.1 of Calotriton arnoldi. Lineage (NCBI taxonomy): Eukaryota > Metazoa > Chordata > Amphibia > Caudata > Salamandridae > Calotriton > Calotriton arnoldi. The sequence goes on from CAWUFW010004763.1 coordinate 1,214,068, forward strand.
TTCCCCAAAACTGTACCCAATTGGCATCTCTGGCCACAGGTCAGCCCCTGGTAAATGTTACCACAGGTACCCAGGGCACTGTGACCAGGGAAGACCTGGAAGGGCTGCCGCACTTATTGTGCCACCCTTAGAGGCCCTGTACCTTTACACACACACTGCCTTTGCAGGCTGCGTGTTTTGGTGCAGAACAAAGTGAAGAGTCGACATGGCACACACCTCTGTGTGCCATGCCTACAACCCAGTGCCCTGGCATAGGTCAGCCACCCCTCTAGCTGGGTGCACTATACCAGTGGTGAGGGTACAGGTGCATGAGCCCTATACCCCTAAAGTGTCTAAGTCCATTCTTAGACATTGTAAGTGCAGTGCTGCCATTAAGAGTATATGGTGCTGGGAGTTTGTCATTACAAACTCCACAGCACCATAATGGCTGCACTAAAAACTGGGAAGTTTGGTATCAAACATCTCGGCACATTAAACCCACACTGATGCCAGTTTGGGATTTAATGAAAAATGCACACAGAGGGCATCTTAGAAGATGCCCCCTGAAACCTAACCCACCTCTAGTGTCCAGGCTGAGTGGCTGCTTCAGCTGCCACCACCAGACATGTTTCTGGACCCCTGGGTCGAGAGCCTGCTGCTCTCGGGGCCTGAAACAATGCACATACTGGGACGAGGTGCCAAGCCTCCTCCCCAGGATGGGCAGGGCTCACGAAGGAGAAGCTTCAAAGGCAGGCCGCCTTTGTGAGCCTCTCCAGACCATTTGCTGCTTTCAGCAACTGGTCCCCACTGGTTCTACCCCCCACTTTGGGCGGGAGAACCGGCGGGAAAAACAAGTGAGGAAGGGAGGTGTGCCCACCTCTGCCAACTCCACCCCTCAGGTGGGGGAGGCGAGGTGAAGCACAACCGAGTCCCCGCCATCTTGAGGATGGGGGGACCCAGCCAACCAGGGACAGGCTCCTGCCCCCCCTCCCAATGGAGAGTGGCAGAATAGGGGGTGTACCCACCCCAGGGAAGGGACCCATTGGTCCCTGCCCTTTACCTACCTGTAATGCCCCTAAATCTAGTATTGAGGGGGCACCCTGAACCTTACTTCCTCAGATCCACCTTACCTACAAGAAGAAAAGAAGGACGAAGAGCCGTGCAGAGCTAACAAGAGGACGACGCCCACTGACTTGGCCCCAGCCCTACAGGCCTGTCTCCCCTCGAACCTGCTCCTGCGAAATCACGGCGTGTCCAGCAGCCAGCAACCTCACAAACCCCGGAGGACCTGCCTGCCTTCACTTCCAAGACTCTTTCTCCCGTGAACACCGGACGTGTTTAAACTGCAGCTTCTGGCTCCGGCCGGACACCGCGAATCCAGCCCACTCTGCACCCGCCGAACCCGGCCCGAGCGGAAAAACACAACGAGGAGGTCACCCCGGCGATTCTGACCCGAGGTCCGGCGACTCCTGACCTGCCTCACGCCTCCAGACGACGCCTGCAGCCTCAATCCAGAGGATCCCCTCTACCGCGACCAGAGTGGGTAAGAAAATCAGACCCTAAAAGGCACCCCTGCACCCGGCGCCCCACGGCCTTGTGTGCCCAAACCAACGGTGCCTAGCCAACCCAAGACATCCCAACTTACCCCTCGAAGTGGTGGTCGCACCCAGAAGATCCTCGTCCCAGAGCCTCCAGTGCTTCTTCAAACCGGAGGTTCTCCATAGAAAACAACAGGGTGTCTGACGCCGAAACAGCACTCTGCACCCGGCCGCCCCAGTGCCGCTGAGGGTGCAACAGTGCATCACTGACCCTGGGGGAACCCTTGTTCTAACCCCAGAACCTTAACTCCCACAGTCGTTTACTTACCTGCAAACCGATAACCTGTTTTTCCTCCATAGGATAACATTGACAATTTTTCTTCCAAAAAACGACTAAGTGTGGAGTTTTGAAAACTAAAGATTCTTTAAAAATCGTACAATTAACCAAAACGTGTTTTCTCACCTGTTTGCAGGAAATGTCCCAGTGCTGAATCTAGGCATCCAGCACGGAGTTAGAAAAAGTAACGTAAAAGTAACTTACCTGCAATTTACTGAAAAAGCCTATTCATTTCAATGTACTGCTCCAAAAGTTTCTAAGTGTGGAGTTTTGAAATCTGAAAATATTCTTTAAAAAACGCACGAATAACAAAAATGCATTTACTCCCCTGTTTTCTGGAAATGTCCCAGTGCTGACTCCAGGCATCCAGCACAGAGTTAGAAAAAGTAACGTAAAAGTAACTTACCTGCAATTTATTGAAAAAGCCTATTCATTCCAATGTACTGTATTTGCTAAGTGTTGCATACTACTGCTCCCCTGTAAATCAAACAAAAGTACAATTTCTATTGCATTTTTCAACTGTTCTATATCCAGTAACTTATTACTGAAAAGTATTTAATGCTTACCTGTGCCAGGCTTGCTTGGTTCTAAAAATAAACAGTATATTTTTATACAAAAACAGTTGGCCTAGAGTTCAGTTCTTGAGTGTGTGAATTCATTTGCTGACTGAGTGTGTACATCAAATGCTTAACACCGTCCTCTGATACTGCCTTACTGCTCGACAAAGCTACCACTATTAGAGAGTAAGGTTCTATCCAACTTTAACCTCTGCCTACCTTTGGGGACTCTTGGACTCTATACACACTGTACCTCACTTTGGTGCAGTATATATAGAGCTAGACATCAGATCATGTGAAAGGGGCAGACATCTAGAACAGCGAAGGCAAGGGTATTAGCAAAGAAAAAGTGTACAAGAGATGAGGTCAAAGATTTTAGTGTTGGGACAGAAGTTGACCTTGGGGCAGCTGTCAAGGTCAGTGCAGAGTATAGTTAAGCCATCAGAGTCCCACTCGTGAAGCATGGCGACAGCCTATGCCAGAGTGGAGTCTGTAGATTCGGAGGGTAAACACAAGGAACTCAACATCAGACATTGCTCAAAGAAGTGTTGAATGCAGAGGAAGGGAAGAGAAGGCAATTCACTTCACCTGAGGTACAAGCTGAATTGGGTTGGCTTCAGAAGTAACCCTTTCCAGAGCGAGAGAGTTTGCTACCTGGAGCATTCACAGAGGAGAGTCTTACAAGATTCCTTGTAACAGTCCAAAAGATTTCTATTCTCTTCTGTAATTCTTGTACAGCGCATGGCTACCTGGAGGCCTCCCATCGCTACAACTAACACCGCACTAGCCACTGCTACAGGAGGGGAGGGATTAGTTCCTAAGCCAGGTTTTCAAGGTCCTAAGGAAAGAGTTCATGGTCCAGTCAGTCAGTGTAAATATCGGTAGGGTGTCCCAAAGGTTAGGGGTCGTATAGGGTAAACCTCCCCATCTGGATTTGTTGTGAAGTGTTCTATGCACAACGCATTGGGCCTTAAATGCACACGCTGCTCCACCGGAAGCGAGTGCCAAAGCCTTTTCAGTAGACTGGTGCCTCGGATGATCACGAGGAGGCGAGCAGCGGCATTTTGGACCACCTGTAACCTCTAACACATCGGGGAAAGCCATAATACAAGGCGTTGTCATAATCGAGGCATGAGATTACAAGGCCCTGGACAATCCGTCTTCTGGATGGGAAAGGGAGGAGGTAGAGGACCTTCCTCAGTATCCTGAGGAAGCAAAAGCAGCTGGCAGCAAGCTTTTTAGCATGGCAAGGTTGGACTCCAGCCACATCCAAAGGCTCTTTATCAGGCTTTTTGGGCTTAAGAAGGCTCCCCAGACCGTCAGGCCAGGAAGTTGAAGCCTGATTTCAGCTGTTGTCCAGTAAAGTAAATTACCATACCGGCTCTCTCGCTTCAGTTCTGGCGAGAGGCAATGGAAGAGACCATGTCTGGGCACATGATTATGGTAAAGAAATAAGCCAAATGAGCATCATGTTAAAATGTTGCTTTGCAAAATGATTACATTCTCTGAAGAAAGATTTCTTCCATAAGCTGAAATTTCCTGAACCAAGGAGAGCTTAAACCTATTGTTATCAAAGATGAAAATATCATCTTGAACTTATCTGTCAGGGGACTGTTAAGGAATCTCACTACTTTTGGGTCAGGGAGTGTTTGGTGACAGGTGCCAGGGCACGTTTCAGATCAATCTAGGATGGGGTGACCGAAAGTAAGCACAACTAAATATGAAAATCGCCCTTTTGAATCGATCTGTTTATAGCCATGTTATATTGTCTACATTTTTACATTTTGGCACAGTAGGATACTCAAGCAGCACACATATATGCAACATCCAATGCTTTTAAAATACGTACCCCAATAAAAGCAATTACAGTAAGGATACAAATTAAACTTCAAAACTACTGGTATGTAATGGCACATGAAAGGACAATGGCGTCTACTGAATGGTTGTTGACACTATTAGCCTGCTATACCTACATGTGAATGACATGCCATACTTGAATGCATAAAACATCTATTTAATAATTTAAAAGGCATCTGGTGTAGTTGTGTGATCATACATCGAATAAGCATTCGGTCCCAAAAAGATGGGAACTTCCTCGTGAAGATCAAATCACACAACTTCTGAAGTGGTTAGAGTAAAAAACACAAAAATACCTGTTTGCTTAATGGTGTGAGCCTATCTTCTGGGGACTCTGTGCTGAATGTCATCAGATCCTAGAAGGCAAAACCGTACATATCAATACAAAATTTGGTTGAGCTCATTTTCAGTCATGCTTTTCCACTCATAAAATAAAAATCAGGGCATGAATGAATCACACTATGTGCCAAATAACACATTCTTTTAAGAATGTCCAAAGGGCATTAAGGATCAGCACAGCTGAGTACCATGACCCCGGGCTATAGTAGTATCTGGGACCACATAATGGATGAGTATTGGGAGGAAAAGTAGGCGATTGGGCTAGTTTTACAGAAGTGTGTACTAACACCAGTGGAGCATTTTCTGTGATGCTCACTGCTATGGTGCACATTTCTTGCCAGCATAATATGCAGGTGGCATGGTGCCCTGCAATGAACAGATGCCTTTACCTAAGGCACATTATATACTCAGGTGAGGGAACAACTAAGCGCTTTAACTGTGCGCCACCTAGCAAGTGTGGCACTGTTAGTGCACTCTATAACCCCCCCAACCAAGTTGCTTTGCTCACCTCAAAAGACAGATCAAGTGTGTCTGCAGTGAAAGACTAGGCAGGAGTTTGAGCTGAATCTTTCACCACTGTGTACTCTCCCGATTATGTCTTTTTTGTGTGACTGAATACAGAGTCCCAAATCTGCACCTGGCGCACATGGCGAGAGTAAGCAACAGTGCAAACTGGCACTGTGTAAAAGATTCGTAATTTGGTCATTTGCTTACAGAGCTACAAAATGGCAAAACAGTGGCAGCAGGAGCTTAATAAAACAATTTTGTTAGCCAGGAATGTATGTGACCAGACCAAATAATAGTTTGTTACTATTGCCAAGAACAGAGGCCCCCAGACATATGCAAAGAAGTTGTGAGGCTTGTGTCGCAGAGGTATTTTACTACAGTGGGTTTTACTAAAAGTTATAATTATTTCCCAATTCTTACCTATGGACTTCGATTCACAAGAGGCTACTGCGAACACTTTTATACAGAGGTTTTGGGATCTTAGTTTAGAGTGTATGGGGTACTTAAATATCAAACTCCTGGCAAAAGATTTCGAAAGTACAACACAGGATGCGGGGCAGCAAATTTGTTGAAAGAATGCATACAGAGTTTACAGGATGCATGCGTACAGTTCTCTGTCTTTAGATTACATTGACAGTTCTCACATCACCAACAAGAGTTGTTGGAGAGGGAAAAGCCTGATCAAATACTTCATACCAGATTATCAACATTCACCTTAGAATTTGTATGTGGCTACTCTTTCAAATGGTCAGATTTAGCTTCTGGTGAGACTGGTTTAGAACAAAGTTGACTGAGTTAGTTTAGAGCCAACCTCTGCTATATTTATTAATTCATTCATATTGTGGTTTTAGATCATGCAGACAAGACTCGAAGGGGGGAGAAGTAACTTTACACAGGACCCAATTACAAAAGACAACCAACACATCAAAACAAAATGCTGAATCAACAATTTGTATAAGACCATTTCTATGTCTCTATGTAGACTTACTTATCATAGGTGGATGATATGAAGAATAAATCTACATTTCAATCCTCTTTAGAAGGTTTTGAAAAAATACTTTTGGCATACTCTCAGACAAGGGTTGTTATAGTGTTCTTTTCATTCTGAAGGCTAAAGCTCAGATTACAGTGGATATAAAGCACTCAGTTTACCCAAGGCTAATGTACAGGATAATAACATTCTGGGAAAAAGATTTAGTCACACTGGCTGGTGTGAAAATGTAAGAGGTGGAACGAGCCAGCCCATTTAAACTTCTATGAGCTGGTTAGATAACCTCTGTTACTGTTGGACACTTGTGTACAGTTATCACCATGAATAGGAGAAACTGTTAATACCCAAGTATCCATTAATATGAAGCAGTAATTGGATAATTTTCAATGACCCTTAACCGGTAAAACATCTGTACTTAACTGAAGTTTCAAGTGCTATAGAAAAAACAGACTTCATGAAGACTAGCTCAGACCTCATTTGAATAAATACAACTGAATGCAAACATTTTCAGCCTAAGTTCCCTTAAAACTAAATAAAATGGGGAGAGGGCTGCAGTCTCCCATCTTTTCATTGGAGAGAAAGGGGGAAGTGCTTGGCCTGTAACATCATGTGGCAGACAGATGATCGACGAGAATGGTACAGTATGTCAGAGAATGGAGCACATAGACTGAGGAGCAGCAGGCTTGCAGTTTTGTTATGATCTGTTGTGTGGCAAGGGTTGTCAATAGTGGTATTCAAACTCTAAAACCTCAAGTGTCAAACTGCTAGGTTAATTTCCCTGAGCTTTGGAGCCAGAGCTAACCCTAATCCTCAGTCAAGAAGTCTGGTTTAATCGGACAAGTGGAATGGGCGCGTAGCCCCACTGGAGGCTCCTTTTTAGCCAAAGAAAAGCAGCGTTTAATACACAAAACGACCCATCTAGAGATGGTCCGCTTGTGTACGGCCCGACCTTTCTTGGCGCCTACGTAGCCAACAAAGTTGGTCATCCACCCGGAACTGTTTTGTGCGATCCAGGTAGAAGGAAAGCGCACGTTTTGGGTCCAGACAGTGGAGCCTCTCTTCCTCTTTAGAACGATGCGGAAAGAAGAAGGTGGGCAAAGTGATGGTTTGCCCGATGTGAAAAGCAGTGACCACCTTGGGAAGAAAGGATGGACGAGTTCGTAGGACAACTTTGTCCGGATGTACAGCCAGAAAAGGAGGTTTAGATGAAAGAGCCTGGAGCTCACTCACTCTTCTGGCAGATGTGATGGCTACCAGGAAAGCAGTTTTAAGAGTTAAAAGTCTTAAAGGACAGTTGTGAAGTGGCTCAAAGAGAGCACACATCAAATATGTTAAGACCAGATTCAAGTCCCACTGAGGCATAACGAAGGGAATAGGAGGAAAGAGAGGAGTTATGCCTTTTAAGAAACGATTTACAACCGGGGACTTGAAGAGAGAAGGCTGATCAGGAAGCCTTAGAAAGGCAGAAATGGCCGAAAGATTGCCCTTGATAGTGCCCAGAGCAGAGCCCTGCTGGGCCAAAGAAAGGAGGAACAAGAGAACCTCAGACAGAGGGGCAGAAAGGGGGTCCACAGCCTTTGCTGTGCACCATGCCACAAATTTGTTCCATCGGCAGGCGTATACCGCCTTAGTGGAGGGACGCCTGGCTGCCAAGATTACATCACATACTTCAGGAGGCAAGTCAAATGATGTTAACTGCCGCAGCTCAACCTCCACGCAAGGAGGTGGAGGCTGGACAGATTCGGGTGGAGGACCGTCCCCTGCTGCTGCGACAGAAGATCCTCCCAAAGAGGCAGTCTGATCGGAGGATCGATGGCCATGTTGAGCAGCTCGGGATACCAGACTCTTCGTGCCCAATCTGGAGCCACAAGAATGACTTGGGCCCGGTCGCGTTTGATCTTCTTCAGCACTCTGGGCAGAAGTGGTATAGGCGGAAAGGCGTATAATAGACGCAACTCCACTTGCGACGAAAGGCGTCGCCTAGCGAGTGCCGCCCTGGAAATTCCAACGCACAGAATTGCTGACATTGCGCGTTCTCTTCGGTGGCGAATAGATCTAACCAAGGCTCTCCCCACTGCCGAAAGAGACCTTGCACCACCTCCGAGTGAAGACGCCATTCGTGATCCATCATGCACCTGCGGCTGAGTTCGTCCGCCCTGGCGTTCAGTGAACCTGCCAGGTGTTGAACCACCAGGGATATGCCCTGATGTTCCAGCCATGTCCAGAGGCGGAGGGCCTCCTGACAGAGTCCACGACCCCACCCCGCCTTGTTTGTTGCAGTACCACATGGCGGTGGGGTTGTCCGTGAACACCTGCATTACTCTTCCCCGGACAGAGGGAAGGAATGCCTTGAGTGCAAGACGAATCGCCCGAAGCTCCAGAAGGTTGATGTGGAGCTCGGACTCCGCCGGAGACCAGAGGACTCTGATCTCCGCCTCTCCCATGTGGCCGCCCCATCCCAGAAGGGATGCGTCCGTCACCACTGTGTGGTCTGGTTGGGGAAGGGAGAGGGATCTGCCGTTGACCCAATCCAGGTTCGTGAGCCACCACTGCAATTGATGTGCAGTGCCCTCCGAGATCTGGACGCAATCGGACAAATTCCCCTGATGCTGCGCCCACTGGAACTTCAGGTCCCACTGCAGAGCCCGCATAGGCCACCGGGCATGATCGACCAGCAGGATGCAGGAGGCCGTGAGGCCCAGCAGCCTCAGGGTCATACTGACCGAAACCCGGGATAGAGGCTGAAAGATCGGAATCATAGCCCGAATATCCCGAACTCGCTGTTCAGGAGGATAAACCCGAAACCGCGCCGTGTCCAGAACCGCTCCGATGCAGAGGAGCTTCTGAGAGGGGATAAGGTGTGACTTTGGCACGTTGATGGAGAACCCCAGCGAATGCAGGAGGTCGGCTGTAGTGTGGAGGTGGGAAGACGACAGCCTGGGGCGAGCCCGCCTTCAACAGCCAGTCGTCGAGATGGGGGAAGACTGGAACCCCTGATCTGCACAGATGAGCTGCGACCACCGCCATCACTTTCGTGAACACCCGAGGAGCGCTGGTAAGGCCAAAGGGGAGCACGGTAAACTGAAAGTGCTCGAGGCCTACCGCACAAGTTACTAACTTGTGTAACGATATATCTGTAAGAGACAGTAGTTAGTGATAGATTCCTTACCTTAGAATATCCCCAGGCGTCAGGCTGGATCCGGAAAGTTTTGCGTAGCAGTACCCTTGCGCGTCGGTAGGCGGCGTCGTGCGGCTCCGCGTCCGTCGTCGGCGTCGTGATCGCCGGGATGACGTCGCGGGCAGTACTTAGACGCCGCCCCTGCGCGCTGACGTCAGTTCTGTACACGACTTTCCGCGCCAGGAACGCAGAGCCATGCAAGAAGCTGACACAGGTGTCTGAAAAATACTAGGGCCCTGAAAGGGATGTCCTTAACCCTAGAAATCAGTTTGCAGAACGGGAGGATGGGTGGGGCGGTAAGGAATCTATCACTAACTACTGTCTCTTACAGATATATCGTTACACAAGTTAGTAACTTGTGCATCTGAAAGAGACACGTTAGTGATAGATTCCTTACCTTAGAATAGATACCCCAGCAATACCAACCCCGGTGGTGGGTCTGCGAACAAAGATCAGACAAGGAAGTCCTGGAGGACAGAACGGCCAAAGAAGCCGTCCCTCCGGACCTGACTGTCAAGGCAGTAATGCTTAGTAAACGTGTGCAGCGAGGCCCACGTAGCTGCCTGACAGATAACCGGCAGCGGAACACCGCGGCCCAAGGCCGTGGTAGCAGCCGTTGCCCTGGTGGAATGGGCACGCAGCCCAACAGGAGGCTCCTTCTTAGCCAAAGAATAGCAGGTCTTGATGCACAGGGTAACCCAGCGGGAGATGGTCCTCTTGTGCACCGCCCGACCTTTTTGGCGCCCACGTAGCCAACAAAGAGCTGGTCATCCACCCGGAAGTGTTTCGTGCGGTCGATATAGAAGGAGAGCGCACGTTTTGGGTCCAGACGGTGGAGCCTCTCTTCCTCTCTGGAAGGATGCGGAGGCGGAAAGAAGGTGGGCAAAGTGATGGTCTGCCCAATGTGGAAAGCAGTAACCACCTTTGGCAAGAAGGACGGACGCGTCCGAAGAACAACCTTGTCTGGATGAACAGACAGAAAGGGAGGTTTGCAAGAAAGAGCCTGGAGCTCACTCACCCGCCGAGCGGAGGTGATGGCCACCAGAAAGGCTGCCTTTAGAGTCAGAAGACGAAGAGGACAGTTATGCAGAGGCTCAAAGGGAGCGCACATTAAAAAGGTAAGAACCAAGTTCAAGTCCCACTGAGGCATTACAAACGGAACAGGAGGGAAGAGGTGAGTAATGCCTTTTAAGAACCTGTTAACAACAGGGGACTTGAAAAGGAGGGCTGATCAGGGAGCCTGAGGAAGGCCGAGATAGCACAAAGATAACCCTTGATGGTACCCAGGGCAGAACCCTGTTGGGCCAGAGAGAGAAGGAACAGAAGGACCTCAGAAAGAGGGGCAGAAAGGGGATCCACAGCCTTTGCTGTGCACCATGCCACAAATTTGTTCCACCTGCAGGCGTATACCACCTTAGTGGAGGGACGCCTGGCTGCCAGAATCACATCACAAACTTCGGGAGGCAAGTCGAAAGGAATCAACTGCCGCCGCTCAATCTCCACGCAAGCAGGTGTAGACTGGACAGGTTCGGGTGGAGGACCGTCCCCTGGTGCTGCGACAGAAGATCCTCCCGAAGAGGCAGACGGATCGGGGGATCTATGCTCATATTGAGTAGCTCGGGATACCAAACTCTTCGAGCCCAGTCCGGAGCCACAAGAATGACTTGGGCCCGGTCGTGCCGAATCTTCTTCAACACTCTGGGTAGAAGTGGTATAGGCGGAAAGGCGTACAACAGACCGCAACTCCACTCGCGACGAAAAGCGTCGCCGAGCGAGTGCCGCCTTGGAAATTCCAACGCGCAGAACTGATGACATTGCGCGTTCTCTTCGGTGGCGAATAGATCTAACCAAGGCTCTCCCCACTGTAGAAAGAGTCCTTGCGCCACTTCCGAGTGAAGACGCCATTCGTGATCCATCATGCACCTGCGGCTGAGTTCGTCCGCCCTGGCGTTCAGAGAACCTGCCAGGTGTTGAACCATCAGGAACATGCCCTGATGTTCCAGCCATGTCCAGAGGCGCAGAGCCTCCTGACAAAGGGTCCAAGACCCCACCCCGCCCTGTTTGTTGCAGTACCACATGGCGGTGGTGTTGTCTGTGAACACCTGCACTACCTTCCCTTTGACAGAGGGAAGGAATGCCTTGAGTGCAAGCCGGATCGCCCGGAGCTCCAGAATGTTGATATGGAGCCGGGACTCCGCCGGAGACCAGAGGCCTCTGATCTCCGCCTCTCCCATGTGACCGCCCCATCCCAGAAGGGACGCGTCCGTCACAACTGTATGCTCTGGCTGGGGAAGGGAGAGGGATCTGCCCATGACCCATTGCCGGTTCGAGAGCCACCACTGCAACTGTTTTGCAGTCCCCTCCGAGATCTGGACGTGATCGGACAGGTTGCCCTGGTGCTGCGCCCACTGGAACTTCAGGTCCCACTGCAGAGCCCGCATATGCCATCTGGCATGATTGACCAGCAGGATGCAGGAGGCCATGAGGCCCAGCAGCCTCAGGGTCATCCGTACCGAAACCCAGGATAAAGGCCGAAAGATCGGAATCATAGCCTGAATATCCCGGACTCGCCGTTCGGGAGGATAGGCCCGAAACTGCGTCGTGTCCAGAACTGCTCCGATGAAAAGGAGCTGTGGAGAAGGAATTAGATGCGACTTCGGCACATTGATGGAGAACCCCAGCGAGTGCAGGAGTTCGGCCGTAGTCTGGAGGTGGGAGACGACTGCCTGGGACGAGCCCGCCTTCAGCAGCCAGTCGTCGAGGTAGGGGAAGACTGAAACCCCTGCCCGGCGCAGATGAGCTGCGACCACCGCCATCACTTTCGTGAACACCCGAGGGGCACTGGTAAGGCCAAAGGGGAGCACGGTGAACTGAAAATGCTCGGGGCCTACCGTGAACCGAAGGTAACGCCGGTGGGCCGGCAGGACGGGGATGTGGAAATACGCGTCCTGCAAGTCCAACGCTACCAACCAGTCTCCAGGGTCGAGGGCAGTCAAGACCTGAGCTAGGGTGAGCATCTTGAACTTCTCCTTCCGGAGGAAGCGATTGACGTTCCGGAGGTCCAAGATAGGACGCATGTCCTCCTTGTCCTTTTTGGGCACCAGAAAGTAGTGGGAGTAGCAACCACGCCCTACTTCTGGGGTCGGAACATGCTCGATGGCCCTCTTGGTCAAGAGGGCCGTGACTTCCTTCTGTAGAAGCACCAAGTGATCCCCTGACATGCGGTGGAATTGAGGTGGCATGGCTGGGGGGTGGTCTCGAAGGGGAGGGAGTAGCCCCTTCGGACAATGTCCAAGACCCACCTGTCCGAGGTGATGGTGCGCCAGTGGGGAAGGTGATGGCGGACCCTGCCCCCTACTGGCGTGCCGTGCACCTGAAAGGAGGGACTAGGAGGGCTTGGAGGCCGCGGACGGGTTGGAGGTGGTGGCCTGACCCGCACGCTGGTTGCCCGATCCGCCACGGCGGAATCCACGTCCTCGGCCACGCGAAGACGCCTGCTGCGCGGGCCGGTGGCTGGGCTGCTGACGTGAAGGGCGCCCCTACCGTGGCCACGATAGGGGCGAAAAGCAGAAGGCAGCGGAGGGCGTGTAGCAGAAAGGCCCAGGGACTTTGCAGTAGCCCGTGAGTCCTTAAAGCGCTCCAACGCATGGTCTGCTTTGGACCCAAAAAGACCGACTCCATCAAAGGGCATGTCCATGAGTATTCTGGACATCCCCTGAAAAACCAGTGGTTCTCAGCCAGGCGTGGCGCCGGAGCGCCACCGTCGTTGCAATCGACCTGCCCAGCGAGTCGGCGGTGTCAAGGCCACAACGGATAGTGTATTTGGCCGCATCCCTTCCTTCCGCAATGGCGCGGGAAAGCAGTGCCTGGACCTCCTCAGGGCACTGGGGCAAAACATCCGCCACCGAATCCCACAGGGAGTGGGTATATCGGCCCAAAAGACAAGCGGTGTTAACGGACCGCAAGCCAGCACTGGAGGAAGAAAAACCTTTCTTCCCAAACTGATCCAGGCGTTTGGATTCCCTATCCGGAGGAGCGGTAGGGAAGGCGGTTTGGGAAGCGGAGGCTTGGACAACCAAGCTCTCAGGAGTGGGGTGGACAGAAAGAAACAGGGGGTCGCCCGGAGCGGGGCGATGGCGTCGTGACACGTTCCGATCCACAGGAGCCCCTGTGTTGGGCTTGGACCAGGCGCCCAAAAGAACGTCCGTGAGGGCGTCGTTAAACGGCAGCACAGTCTCCGCAGAGGAGGCTGCCGGCTGAAGCACCTCTGTCAAGATGTTAGTCTTGACCGTCAAAGTAGGGAGCTGGAGACGTAAGGCCCCAGCAGCCCTACGCAACACCGTACCAAAATTGGCCCCCTCCTCCGTAGCCACGGGAGGAGACAGCATGCCAGTGTCAGGAGAAGTATCCAGACCACTGGCCTCCCTAGACTCTCTGTCCAGTCCTCATCATACTGACAGTTGCGTGTCAGAGGGTCATCAGACCCCTCCCAGTCCTCCTGGTCCTCCTCTGGTTCAAAATAAGGAGGAGGAGGGACATTTGGGACCCAAGGTCCCATCGGCGCCGGAGCCGGCGTCGAGCGACGTCGCTCCGGGTCCATGTCCGGAGCCGGAAGGAACTGGGGACGACGCCGCCCGGAGCCCAGGGCGGCGTCGAGAACGGCACCGGAGACATCGGCGCCGGCGGAGGTGTCGTGGAGGTCGACCGGCGTCGATGGGAGTTGTGGAGCCGGGATCGAGGCCGGGGCCGGAGCCGGGATCGAGGCTGGAGGCTCGGGCGACGCCGGGCCGGAGCCGCCGGCGACGCCGGATCAACCCCATCAGGGCCCGCGGGGCCCGAAGGCGCACCGGAGGGGCCTGAAGGCCCGAAGAGGCGGGCCATGGCCGACAGGAACTCCTGTACCTTGGCCGGATCCGCCCCGAACCCGGGAAGGGCGGGTATGACGGGGGCGACTCCACAGGCAAGTCCGGGGCCGCGGGGGCGGGGACGGTGCCGGGAGGGGCCTCAGCCGAGTCGCGAGACCGGCGAGGCGAAGTCCGAGAGCGACGATGCTTCTTGGACTTCTTGTGTCGAGACTTACCGGACGAAGAAGACTTCGACGCCGACGACCGGTGTGCACTCCGCGAGCGACCCCTGGACCTCTCACGCGACCGGGGCTTCCGCGGAGCCGAATGCCGGGCCTCGAGGAGCTTTCGAGACCGCTCTCGCAAAGCCTTCGGGTTGAGGGCCTGGCATTCGGGACAAGACTCGGTGTCGTGGCCTCGGCCGAGGCAGAAGAGACACTCCCAATGCGGGTCGGTGACGGACATCATCCGCGCACAGGCGCCGCATCGCTTGAAGCCGGGCATCCCTACGACACCTGAAGGTGGAAAAAGACAGTGAAAAAATCACCAAAAAGTATGGTCAAAAATTGACCAGGGCACTGCTCTTCCCGGATCTGCGCTTACTGGCGCGGAAAAAGAAGAACTGACGTCAGCGCGCAGGGGCGGCGTCTAAGTACTGCCCGCGACGTCATCCCGGCGATCACGACGCCGACGACGGACGCGGAGCCGCACGACGCCGCCTACCGACGCGCAAGGGTACTGCTACGCAAAACTTTTCCGGATCCAGCCTGACGCCTGGGGATATTCTAAGGTAAGGAATCTATCACTAACGTGTCTCTTTCAGATGTGAACCGCAGGTAACACTGGTGGGCCGGCAGGACGGGGGATGTGAAAGTAAGCGTCCTGCAAGTCCAACGCTACCAACCAGTCTCCAGGGTCGAGGGCAGACAAGACCTGAGCGAGCGTCAACATCTTGAACTTCTCCTTCCGGAGGAAGCGGTTGACGTCCCGGAGATCCAAGATAGGACGCAGGCCCTTGTCCTTCTTGGGTACCAGAAAGTAGTGGGAGTAACAACCACGACCTACTTCTGGGGCAGGAATGCACTCGATGGCTCCCTTGGCCAAGAGAGCCGTAACTTCCTGTTGGAGAAGGTCCAAATGGTCCTCCGACATACGATGGTACCGAGGTGGCATGGCTGGAGGGGTAGTCTCGAAGGGGAGGGAGTAGCCCCTTCGGACTATCTGCAAAGCCCACCTGTCCAACGGTGCGCCAGTGGGGGAGGTGATGGCGGATCCTGCTGCCCACTGGCGTTTGATGGGCCTGAAAATGTCAGACTAGGAAGGTTTGGAGGCTGCTGCAGATGGGGTTGGTGGACTGGCCCGCCCGCTGGCCCCCTGAACCATGACGGTGGTTGGGGAGCTTGCGCCGGCCTGTGGCTCTGGGCGGGACGTAGTGGGCCACCCCTTCCGTAACCACGAAAGGGGCGAAAAGCAGACTGCCTTGCTGGAGAGGCCCAAGGACTTGGTCATAGCCCGTGAGTCCTTGAAACGCTCTAGAGCGTTGTCTGCTTTGTCACCAAAAAGGCGACGGCCATCAAAAGGCATGTCCATGAGAGTATTCTGGACATCCCCCGAAAAGCCAGTCGATCGCATCCAGGCCTAGCGTCGAAGGGCTACCGACGTGGAAATCGTCCTGCCTAGAGTCAGCGGTATCCAGCCCACAACGGTTGGTAAACTTGGCCGCGTCCCTCCCGGCGGCAACAGCCTGGGAGAGTAGTGTCCGGGCCTCCTCCGGGCACTGAGGCAGCAATTGCGCAACCGTGTCTCACACAGAGTGGGAATAAAGGCCCAATAGACATGCGGTGATTACCGACCGCAGTCCTAAGCTGGCGGAAGAAAAAAATCTTTCCAAGATTGTGAGAAAGTGCCATCTTTCTTACATGGTATGCCCCCACTTTTTGCTGAATGGCTGATGTACTTTGACTGAGTGTGCCCTGGGCTCCTGCCAACCAGGTACCCAGGGCCTGTGTTCCTTCCCTAAAATTGCATTGATACCTACACCCAATTGACATCCCTGGCCACAGGTCAGCCCCTGGTAAATGGTACCATGGGTACCCAGGGCACTGTGACCAGGGAAGGCCCCTAAGGGCTGCAGCACTTGTTGTGCCACCCTTAGGGACCCTGCACCTTTACACACACACACTGCCTTTGCAGGCTGCGTGTCTTGGTGCAGAACAAAAGTGAAGAGTCGACATGGCTCACATCCCTGTGTGCCATGCCTACAAGCCACTGCCCTGGCCTAGGTCAGCCACCCCTCTAGCTGGGTGCACTATGCCAGTGGTGAGGGCATAGAGGCATGAGCCCTGTGCCCCTACAGTGCCCAAGTCCATTCTTGGGCATTGTAAGTGCAGTGCTGCCATTAAGAGTATATGGTGCTGGGAGTCTGTCATTACGAACTCCACAGCACCATAATGGCCCCACTGAAGACTAAGAAGTTTGGTATCAAACTTCTCAGCACATTAAACCCCCACTGATGCCAGTGTGGGATTTAATGTAAACGCACTCAGAGGGCATCTTAGAGATGCCCCCTGAAACCAACCCGACCTCCAGTGTCCGGACTGAGTGGCTGCCCAGGCTGCCACCACCAGACATGTTTCTGGACCCCTGGGTCGAGAGCCTCTGCTCTCAGGGGCCTGAAACAATGCACATCCCGGGACGAGGTGCCAAAGCCTCCTCCCCAGGATGGGCAGGGGGAGCTTCAAAGGCCTGCCGCCTTTGGAGTTTCCCCAGACCATTTGCTGCTTCCAGCAAACTGGTCCCCACTGGTTCTACCCCACTCCTGGCGGGAGAACCGGCGGGAAAACCAGAAGCAGGAAATGGGTTGTGCCCACCTCTGCCAACTCCACCCCTAAGGTGGGGGAGGCGAGGTGAAGCACAAACTCGAGTCCCCGCCATCTTGAGGATGGGGGACCTGGCCAACCAGGGACAGGCTCCTGCCCCCTCCCACTGGAGAGGAACAGAATAGGGGTGTACCCACCCCAGGGAAGGGACCCATTGGTCCCTGCCCTTACCTACCTGTATGCACCCCTAAATTTAGTATTTAGGGGCTCCCTGAACCTTCCTTCCGGAGTTCCCAAATCCGAAAACAAGAAGAGAAGACGAAGCAAGAAGACCAGCCGTGCAGCTGCTAAAAGGAGGCGACAACAACTGACTTGGCCCCAGCCCTACCGGCCTGTCGACCTCTGAACCTGCTCCTGCGGAATCCCGGCCTCAGCAACCTCACAAACCCCGGAGGACCTGACTTCTGTGCTACAGCCTTCGACCCAGGGACTCCCACGAGCAGTGGTACTGCTCAAAAGAAAACCTACCAAAGACCCGGCCCTGGCACGGAGCCGCGAAACCTGCACACTCTGCACCCGCCGAGTCCAGCCTGTGCCTGAGTGACCAAAGACCTCGAGGACGTCCCCCGGCGATTCTGACCTGGAATCCAGTGGCCAAGGACCCTCCTCGACGACCCAGACGACGCCTGCAGCCTCAGGACAAGGGACCCCTCCAACCGCGACCAGCAGGGGGTAAGATTTCCCGACCTCAAAGACACCCCTGCACCCGGCGCCCCACGGCCCCCTGTGCCCAACTCCTGGGTGTCTACCTATCCTCCAAGACCCCAACTTACCTCCTGAAGTGTTGGTCGTCCCTGAAGAATCACCGTCCCCGAGCCTGCAGCCTTTCTTCACCTTTCACGACCTCTATTGTTTAACATTGAGCGCCAGACGGCTCAAAGCACCCTGCACCCAGCCGCCCGAGTGCCCCTGGAAGTGCAACCTCTATCCTAACCTACTTCCCTACTTGCCCTGAGCAAGTGACCAGGAGCCCAGCTCCCACAGTCGCGTGGCCTGCTTGCCAGCAGCCACCAACCCGGGGCCCCCGCCTGCCATAGGATAACATTGGGCCTTCTCACTCTGCACCCGGCCGCCCCTGTGCCGCTGAGGGTGTAAAAACTGTACTTACCTGATCCTGGGGGACCCCTGAGTCTTACCCAGAACCTTAACCCTGCCAGTCAAGTACTTACCCGAAATCCGATAACTCACTTTTCTTCCATAGGGTTCCATTGACTGGTTTTCTGCGAAATTTCTTCTAAGTGTGGAGTTCTGAAACTTTAGAATATTCACCAAAAATCAACCGAGTCACGAAAACGAAAATACTCACCTAGTATTAGGAGGGGCCTCAGTGCTGGACCCGAGTGCCCAACACTGGCCCTAAAAAGTAATCGCAACGTTACTTACCGTTAACTCACTTTTCTTTCATAGGGATCCATTGACTGGTTTTCTGTGAAATTTCTTCTAAGTGTCGATTTCTGTCTTTTACAAATATTCTTTAAAAATCGAACAAACTACAAAAACGTAATTACTTACCTGTTTAAAGTAAATGTCCCAGTGCTGAACCTAGGAGTCCAGCACTGGATTACAAAAGTAACGTAAACATACTTTGCTTGCACACTGTATTTCCTTTCATAGGATAACATTGGTAATTTTACCCAGAAAAGTTTCTAAGTGTCAGCTTTTGAAATATAGTAATATTCTTCAAAAATCACTACAATAACCAAAACGCTTTTTCTTACCTGTTTACAGGAAGTGTCCCAGGACTGAATCCAGGATCCAGTCCTGTGGTTAGAAAAGTGCTCTGCAAAGTAATCAATTGTAATTAAGTATAATTTTCCATTGAGCTCAATGTTGCATTGAATTTGACCCTGTGTTGCCTCTTGCACCAACTGTGATAACCACTATCAAAAAGTCTATTGCCTATCTGTAAGGTGAATAACCAAAGCATCTCATACTGAGAAAGTATATTTTGATCCTATTGTTGGTTCTAAAATAAAACAAGCATATATTTTTTTATATACAAACCATTGGCCTAGAGTTCAGTTCTTGAGTGTGTGGCTTCATTTGCTGACTGAGTGTGTACAACAAATGCTTTACACTGTCCTCTGATACTGCCTTACTGCTCGACCAAGCTACCACTTTGGAGAGTAAGGTTATATCTAACTTTAGCCTCTGTCAACCCTCTGGGGACTGTGGACTCTGTACACCCTGAACCTTACTTGGGTACAGTATATACAGAGCCACTTTCCTACAAAGATGATCCAGCTTCTTGGATTCCCTATCTGGTGGAGCGATGGGGGAATGAGTCCTTGGAAGTAGAGGCTTGGACCACCAACCTCTCAGGGGTGGGGTGTTGGGAGAGGAAGGTGGGGTCGCCTGGGGCCGGGCGGTGGCGTCGGGCGATCATCCTATCCACGGGAGCCCCAGTGTTGGGCCTGAACCAGGTGCCCAAAAGGATGTTGGTGAGGGCCTCATTAAACGGTAGCTGGGGCTCCGAAGAGCTCGCTTGCGGTTGAAGCACCTCTGTCAGGAGGTTAGTCCCGACTGCCACGGTAGGAAGCTCGAGGCTGAGAGCCTCGGCCGCCCTACGCAACACCACTGCGTATGACGCTCCCTCCTCCGTAGCCACGGTAGGAGACAACATGCCAAGGTCCGGAGATGTATCAAGACCACTGACATCCCCAGGTCCTCTCTCCAGTCCGGGTCATACTCCAACTGGTCGGTCAGAGGGTCACCTGACCCCTCCCAGTCCTCCTCTTCCTCTGGGTGCCAATCTGGTCTAAAAAGGGACCCCAGGAGTGAACAGGGGCACAAAAACCCCGCTCGGCGCTGGATCCGGCGTCGCCCCGTGTCTACATCAGGATGGAGGCCGGGGACGACGCCGGCCGGGGGGGCCGACCGGCGTCGAATGCGGGCGCGGTGCCAGAGGAAGCGGCGCCGGTGGAGACGTAATAAGGTCAACCGGCGCCGATCCGGATCCAGGCCTGGACGACGGAGAAGGCCTAGGCCCCCCAACAGAGTCCACGGAGCCCGAAGGCATGCCGGCGGGTTCGGGCTTCCCAAAGATGGCATGCAGCGCCTCGTAGAACTTACGAAGCTGGGCAGGAGTCGCTCCGGGGCCCGGGAAGGGAGGGAAACACGGAGTCGGCTCTTCAGGCTCCACACGCGGAGCAGTCACCCCCGCATCCCTCATCACGTCAGCTGACTGACGGGGAGAAGTCGAAGAGCGACGATGCTTCTTCTTGTGCTTCGACTTACCTGACCCCGAGTGCGAAGACTTAGAAGAGTGGTGATGGCTCCGCGACCGGTCCCTCGACCTCCCTCGCGACCGGGACCTCGAACGGCGCGGAGCAGACTGCCGGCGCTCAAGAAGCTTTCGGGACCGCTCCCGCAAAGCCTTCGGAGCCATGGACCAGCAGTCGGAGCACGACTTGCCTGGAGCGCGACCACGACCCCAAAAGAGGCACACGCGGTGCGGATCAGTCACCGACATCAGTCGGGTACAGGAACCGCAAGCCTTGAAGCCGGGCATCCCTACGTGCACCAGGAGTCGTGAGGACCTAAGTAGATACCCCGACGTCATCCCGGCGACCAAGACGCCAACGACGAACGCGGAGCCGACCGACGCCACCTTTCGACGCGCAGAAGTACTGCTGACGAAAAATCTTTCCGGATCCAGTCTGACGCCTGGGGGTAATTCTAAGGTAAGGAATCTATAACTAACTGTTTCTTTCAGATAGTATCCTTTCCTAAGGATGGATTGACATTTCCAGTAGCACTCCCATGGCCATCTCGCCCAAGTTGGTGCGATCAGAATGACGGTAAGGGATATTTGCCTCATCTTTTCACTAAATATGGGATTGGAGGTAGTGGAGAAAAAGTGTAAGCAAAGATTCCCCCACAGGTCATTGCTCAGAGACTGCGGGTACCAGGAGGAGAAGCTTTGGCATGCTGTGTTTTTGAAGGTGGCAAACAGATCGATTGTGGGTGTGCCCCACCTTTTAAAGTACATTTGAAGTACTTGAGGATTCATTTCCCATTTGTTGACTTGTGGATGCGCCCTGCTTTAAGAGGTCTGCAAAGTTCTTGTCCACCTCATGCAGATGCTCCGCTGACAGAGGATTCGGTTTGTCTGCACCCCCCCCCTCCCACACACACACACTTCTAGATGTAATATGTGGCAGTCATGCTGTCTGTCTTTACTAGTACTGTTTTCCCCCAAATGAGGGAGAACAACTGAGCGCCAACTGGATTATTGGGAGCTACCGGTAGTTGATATGTCAATCCTGTTGTTCCTCATTCCAAGTCCAAGTATCTTCAACAGTAATGTGGCTGAGGTGTGCTCCCTAAACCACAAGTGACGAGTGTGTGGTAATGGTCACCTGTGGTTGAAGGTCCAGAAATCACATGCCCAGTGTAGAGAGCTGGGCTTTTGTTGCACCTACCTACCCACCCCCCACTTTTTGCCCCCTTTTTAGCTACTAGATGCTGATTTTTCGACTGGCAGTGCACTGAGGCCTGCTAACCAAATCTCTGTCAGTGCTCCTTCCCTAAAACAAAGGTAAAGTCTAATTGTGCTACAATTGGCTAAGGACTTTAGCACCCCTGTAAGTCCCAGTAAATGGTACTCTAGGTCCCTAGGCCAGGGGTACTAAAGAGGGCGGCAGCATATCTTATGCCACTTTAAGAGGCCCACATACAAATTCCAGACTGCCATTGCAGGTTGCGTGACATGGTGCAAACCAGGAGTGAAAACACGACATGACACTCCTGTGTGTCATGCCAAAGTCACTGCATTTAATATATGTAAATCACCCCTACAGCAGTCCTTTGAGCTCTAAGGCAGGGTGCATTATATTTTATGTGAGGACATATCTGCATGAGCAGATATGCCCCTGTGGTGTCTAGTTCTACTGCTAGATATTACAAGTGAGCAGGGAAGCCATCTCAAGGTATGCACTGGTCAAAACGAGTTCCCCAGCTACATCATGGCAACACTGAAACATATGGTGTTTGGTATCAAACACCTTGCATTAATAAACCCACACTGATTCCAGTGATGGATTTATTAATAAATGCAGCTGCCAGGATGATCACTGGAGTAAAGAAATACGACCACATTTCTCCCTTTCTAAGAGAGCTAAAATGGCTCCCAATCGAATTGCGTGCCAACTTCAGAACGGCTTGTCTCGCACATAAAGCTCTTCACACCGGTAAACCGGCCTACCTGGCTTCCAAACTCAAAAAGGCAGGACAAACGAGAAACCTCAGGAGCACCAACACTCTTCTCATTCCACCGAAAACTCGCAAACAAAAAACCCAGTCCCGCTCCTTCTCGGGAAATGCGCCCAAAATTTGGAACTCCATACCAGTCCACATCAGGACTAATCCCTCCTTCGTAAACTTCAAAAGCCAGCTCAAAGACCTTCTCCTCAACTGTCCTCTTCTGAATGGAGAGATGCCTCACAATGTGTCAAAGCTACACCACCAAAGAAATCCTGCACAGCTCAGAACATAGACACTTCAATAAGAAGGCTTTACATCGCCTGCTTTCTGACTCGCTCCCAAGACCGCCTGAAAAAGATTCGACACAAGTCAATGCTGTTTATTGTAATACTGTATAAGTGATTGCATCACTATATATGCTGTAAAGCGCTCTGATACCTTCGGGTCTGGCTAGCGCTATATAAAACTCTTAAATAAATAAATTAATACATGCACACAGAGGGTACCTTAGAGGTACCCCCAGAAACCTACCAGCACTCTAGAGTGCTAGCTGACTGGTTCAGTCCAGCCTGCTGCCACAGACTAGATTCTGGCCCCAGGGGTGAGAGCCTGTATGTGCTTGACTGCCGCCTCCTTTATTCAGCATGCTCAGGGTTTAGATTCACTGAGTGAGGTCTCCATCCTGAGCATTTTACGTCTGCTGTGATGGTCGGTGTTGGAGTGAAGTAGCTGAAGTCATGTCTTTTGTCATGTTTCGAACCGGTCATTTCAATTGCACCTTCAATTTCCTTAAGACATCACTAGAACATCCCAAATGTAACCCCTATTGTTTGATAGGTACTCCCATATGGCTCTCAATTGTAGATTGGCCAAGGTGAGGAGTGTAAAGCAAGACTCCATAACATTTTCATCAGTACTCTGTCAGAGATTGGGAAATCTGGCAAAGGCATACTTGCTCCTCCAGTGGCAACACCATCTTCTGCACTAATTGGCTTTCCCAAATCTCAATCTGCCCCCAAAATTTTCTGTTGGGCGCAGAGCCGATTGGGATTCTGTCAACTGGTAGAAATCGGAGTGAAAATTTTGAACACCATCTGCTTTGTTTTCTTGGACTATACAAACAAACCCGTCTTCACCAGCTATTGATCTAGTTAGGGGTAGACTACTATGCCCTGGCACCCTAAATATGCTGCAACAACTGCTGGGAATTTAGTGAACACTGTTGATGCAGACTTTATTCCGAAGGATAACAACTTTGAACTGGTTTTAACCTTCACCGATTACACCCCAGAAGTATTTTGTGTAATATGAATGTGGAAGAACTTGAAATCTGCAGTCGCCATGTAGTCTCCCTCTAACATTGTAATAATTTCTTGAAGTGTTGTCATTTTCATTATTCGAGCCTTTACAAACTTGTAACAGAAGTTTTAAAAGTGTGACTGATCTAGGATTCACAGATCCATAACCTGTTGAGTCAGGTATTTCTTTGGTATAAAGATATATATTGAATAAATCCCTTGTTTGTACAAGTTGACTTGTATGTCTGCCCTCGTCAGGTTTTGTGTGGTTTGTTTGGAAGTTAATGTATGTTTTGCTAAAGCCTCTTGAGCTTGCCTCTTCCATTCGCCCTGGCTTGAAAAGAATGTGCCTGCCATTTGGACGTTTGCCACTGGGTCAATGTTGCTTGCAAGCATGATGGTTGACTGCTTTGAACTGTTGCTGCTGTTGAAAGGATAGAAATCCAGTCCCCCCGATCATTTACTTGGTGTTCCTGCAAAATGACCCTCTCGCTTGTATGCCTTCCCCGCTCCCCATGGTTGCCGCCGTCCAATTGTCCTTTTTCATTTTCTGTTGTGATTTATCAACAGCAGAATCAAATAAATTGTCTCATGTAAAGGTAGTGTTTAGAATCATGGCCTGTACTTTGGGTATGAACCTAGAGATTCTAAGTCATGCATGCCATCTCAAGATTGTGCCTCTGCAAAACTGTCAGCTTGCCATGTCAGCAGCCTGTAGAGAAGACTTTAAGCAACTGCTAGTAATAGTTCTTTCCTCTTTGATAACTGGCTGCTCTTTTCTTAAAATGCATGAGGCAGATGCTCTAAGAGTTCTCCTATTTCCACCTATTGTTGTTCGCCATACTTGCCAAGTACAGCGTTTGAATTAGTTCTTGTGCTGCCTCTGCTCCTTCAATCTTTCTTCCCTCTCACCTTTTTTCTGTCTTTGTTGGGGGACATGGTTTGGAGAGGGCTGATGGATGTGTATGGGCCTTAGCCATTTTACGAGATGCGGTGGCTATTCGGGAATCCTCCGGCACATTAGTTTTAATGTATCGTGGGTCTTGCAAAGAGGCTTTATGCTAACAATGATTTGGAGGATGCTGGTTCCATGAAGGAATCCTGTACATTTTGAATAATGCTGGTCAGCATTTGAAGAAACTGACATTTTCTGCATTGGCAGAACTGTTTGCAAAAGGGAGCTGTATTTTGTCTCCTTGTTATCCAGTTGCCCACCGTAAGTGTTTGCTTGGTAAACGGTGGTATTACCCAATGGGCATAGTCTAGATGGATAAGAGTCAACCTCCTTTTGCTCTTCCTTCCCAGATTCTTTATATTTATCTGTCCTCTTATCTTGATCTCCCTTCAAAGCCAAGTCACACTATGGATTTTGACCACTGCTCTGGTGTCTTAAGACTGCGATTCAGAAACTCCTTGCACTTTTATGCAGATTTTACTAAGTAGTGTTCTTCCGTTGACGGCTGTTTACTAACCTTTGAGACCGTTTTAAGTTTGGAAACACTACGTGCCTAAGGCATTGGGGAGTATAAGCTTCTTTGGTGTCCCAAGAATTTTTCCAAACGTGTGCCTGTAATATCCTCGATGTTTGGATCAAATGATGCTTACTATTCAACATCAGAGCTTAGCTGATCCGCCCAAGCGTTTTCAGGCTCTTCGGTCCCTTCCTCATCTGAAAGCGCTTTCAATGAGAACTTAATGGTTTCCTACTTTAAGGAGTAATTTTGCAGCTTATAGAATTTTTGGATTCACATGCTGTGCATTATTCCGCCATCTAGTGGGTGAGCCTTCAGGTATGATCACAGTCCTTGGATTCTATTTCTCTGCTTGGGTGACTCTTGTTGGTATGGCTGCCTCTTCTCCTAGAATACTCCTGCATCCTTCTGTTGCAATTAATCTCATTCAATGTTGGCGAGAGAGTAACATATGAATCCAGAAAATTCTTCAAGCTGCAAAACTACTCCTACAGGTAAGTAACCATTTCATTTTGTAGTGTGCATCTTTTCTGGTTTTACATGTACAATAATGGATTTGTTTTTTACTCATGATTTTATTGTTTTTAATTGCCATGATTTTTGATTTTGTATCAGTAAGCTTGAAAGGCTGGGTTGAAATGAGTGTCTCAGTATGTTTTGTCCCAGCTGCACTTCCTTGTTAGCTTGGATGTCCAAAGAATGTTTTGAGAAGGTGTGCAAGGCAGACCATATGGCCTTCATGTAGATGTCATTTATGGAGACATTAGCAGTGAAAGTCACTCCTTGTTTTGTCCTGGATGTTTCCCCCAGTGCCACTACTGCATGTCTGAATTGACTGGACTGTCCATCTTGAGACAGTGCCCTTGATCACTGACAAACCCTTGTTTGCTGGGGTGAAAATAAAAAGCAAAAATTGGTTTCAGTTTCAAATTTGCTTTGTTTCCGGTAGGTAATACATTACTCCATGCATGTGCTTCCTCTCAATCGCTGGTAATTGTGGTGCCGCAGAAGCCTTAGAGTCCAAGGGCTTTGGCATGGCACCAATGACCCCCGCAATGTTAGCTGGCGCTTTCTTGTTGTGTCTCTCTATTCAATGCCCCCTTCAGTCTTTTCTCAAGCTCGACCTAGATAACCTCATACGCGTCAGAGTCTTCTTTGGGCCAGCACAGTTTATGGGTTTTTCTCGAAAGCCCAAGTAAATTGAGACAGGCTTGTTTGTGCTGAGGCTGCAGCATGGTGTATTGTGCCCACTTTAGCTTCTCCCTTGTCTTAAGGTCTTAGATTGACATTCAATGCATGTGTTGCATGCCTCAGAGCTGCGGTCCTTTGACAAAGACAAAGGTTATACACCTTGTGGTTGTCTCCGAGTACACTTTGTGACACTTTATTCTGAAAATGGTGCCCACGTACTGGAGCAAAAGTTGTCAACATGGTCAGCGCATACAAATATCTAGATAATGGAATAATGCATCGCATGTGAATCTAGAAATGATCCATGCCACAAACCTCACTTCTTTTTTGGATGGATACAACCTGGAAACAGACACTGAAATTCAGCAACGATGTGTTATACCATACAGTCAAACAGTTTCAAAATGGCGACAAAGCAGAGGTCGAGAGAAGAGTCCGGATTAAGATGGCACAGGGCTTGACCGACCTCCGCTGGTGAAATAAGCAGTTAACTGGAAACAGATATTTCTGGCCTAGATGATCTAACTTCTTTGAAGAGGTTGGGTGAACTTGTTAGTAAAAACAAAATGATGGCAGGTCATTACAGAGCAACTTGCAACATCTGGGGGGAGGCAAAGGAACAAACTATCCCATAGATGTCACAGGACTGACGCAGTGAAGTCAGGAGGCAAAAAACGAACGTTGGCTGCATGCAAGTACTATCCCGCTGATGCTCCATGCTAAATGAATCGGACCTTTAGCTCAAGTAGCTTTCACAATAACAAACTATTCCAGCATATCAGAGGTATCTCCCTGCACCCTTGCACTCTAACTTCATTTCCTTGGACCCTCCTGGTAAGGATAAGTTAAAGAAAGGTAAACAAAATTCCAAAGAAACGTTTCTCTGATAATGATACCACAGTCTATACATCCTTCTGAAACAATTTATACACTATGAAATTCTTGCATGACTTGTCAAACACACTCCACTTTAAACTCACAAACTATTAGAAATGACGAAAAGATTAAAATCACTGACAGGAACCAATACCGCACTAATCTCAAGACAAGTAGCTGCCAGTGAACTTCAGAAAAAGTGAAACCACCACACCCTTCTTACTATAGTGAACTAATTTAGTAAGCAGGGATGTGCAGTCAGCTGGATTATTTTTTTTTCTTTTGGATGAAACAAACTGCATACATTTGTCACACAGAAAGCAGTTCAGTAGTCCTTCAGGCACCTGGGCTCAACCTGGTCTCTCCCCTTCACCATTTAATATCTATATTATACACACAATCTTCCTAATCCACCGCATGAGCTGTTTCAATCATACTGTTGAGATGCAGATCAGAGTAACAAACCATCACACTCTGGTAGCAACTTATTACTAAAGTGCAATCATGAAGTCATAGTCATAGTCTTTATTCGACCACAATAAAAATGATCATAAAAGAACAAATACATTCATCATAATTAATAAACATTTATAAAATGTAATCATGAAGTCAATCTTTAAACAACCTGAAACGACCTAAAGCTCATAAAAAAAACCCTGGTAAGCAGTGACTTACTACGAGCACCCAAACATCAGGCCCCGTCAAAACTGAAAACTACTGTACTAGCATGAATGCACAAGTTACTAACTTGTGTAACGATATATCTGTAAGAGACAGTAGTTAGTGACAGATTCCTTACCTTAGAATATCCCCAGGCGTCAGGCTGGATCCGGAAAGTTTTTTGCGTAGCAGTACCCTTGCGCGTCGGTAGGCGGCGTCGTGCGGCTCCGCGTCCGTCGTCGGCGTCGTGATCGCCGGGATGACGTCGCGGGCAGTACTTAGGCGCCGCCCCTGCGCGCTGACGTCAGTTCTGTACACGACTTTCCGCGCCAGGAACGCAGAGCCATGCAAGAAGCTGACATAGGTGTCTGAAAAATACTAGGGCCCTGAAAGGGATGTCCTTAACCCTAGAAATCAGTTCGCAGAACGGGGAGGATGGGTGGGCGGTAGGAATCTGTCACTAACTACTGTCTCTTACAGATATATCGTTACACAAGTTAGTAACTTGTGCATCTGAAAGAGACACGTTAGTGACAGATTCCTTACCTTAGAATAGATACCCCAGCAATACCAACCCCGGTGGTGGGTCTGCGAACAAAGATCAGACAAGGAAGTCCTGGAGGACAGAACGGCCAAAGAAGCCGTCCCTCCGGACCTGACTGTCAAGGCAGTAATGCTTTGTAAACGTGTGCAGCGAGGCCCACGTAGCTGCCTGACAGATAACCGGCAGCGGAACACCGCGGCCCAAGGCCGTGGTAGCAGCCGTTGCCCTGGTGGAATGGGCACGCAGCCCAACAGGAGGCTCCTTTTAGCCAAAGAATAGCAGGTCTTGATGCACAAGGTAACCCAGCGGGAGATGGTCCTCTTGTGCACCGCCCGACCTTTTTGGCGCCCACGTAGCCAATAAAGAGCTGGTCATCCACCCGGAAGTGTTTTGTGCGGTCAATATAGAAGGAGAGCGCACGTTTTGGGTCCAGACGGTGGAGCCTCTCTTCCTCTCTGGAAGGATGCGGAGGCGGAAAGAAGGTGGGCAAGTGATGGTCTGCCCAATGTGGAAAGCAGTAACCACCTTTGGCAAGAAGGACGGACGCGTCCGAAGAACAACCTTGTCTGGATGAACAGACAGAAAGGGAGGTTTGCAAGATAGAGCCTGGAGCTCACTCACCCGCCGAGCGGAGGTGATGGCCACCAGAAAGGCTGTCTTCAGAGTCAGAAGACGAAGAGGACAGTTATGTAGAGGCTCAAAGGGAGCGCACATTAAAAGGTAAGAACCAAGTTTAAGTCCCACTGAGGCATCACAAACGGAACAGGAGGGAAGAGGTGAGTAATGCCTTTTAAGAACCTGTTAACAACAGGGGACTTGAAAAGGGAGGGCTGATCAGGGAGCCTGAGGAAGGCCGAGATAGCACAAAGATAACCCTTGATGGTACCCAGGGCAGAACCCTGTTGGGCCAGAGAGAGAAGGAACAGAAGGACCTCAGAAAGAGGGGCAGAAAGGGGATCCACAGCCTTTGCTGTGCACCATGCCACAAACTTGTTCCACCTGCAGGCGTATACCACCTTAGTGGAGGGACGCCTGGCTGCCAGAATCACATCACAAACTTCGGGAGGCAAGTCGAAAGGAATCAACTGCCGCCGCTCAATCTCCACGCAAGCAGGTGTAGACTGGACAGGTTCGGGTGGAGGACCGTCCCCTGCTGCTGCGACAGAAGATCCTCCCGAAGAGGCAGACGGATCGGGGGATCTACGCTCATATTGAGTAGCTCGGGATACCAAACTCTTCGAGCCCAGTCCGGAGCCACAAGAATGACTTGGGCCCGGTCGTGCCGAATCTTCTTCAACACTCTGGGTAGAAGTGGTATAGGCGGAAAGGCGTACAATAGACCGCAACTCCACTCGTGACGAAAAGCGTCGCCGAGCGAGTGCCGCCTGGAAATTCCAACGCGCAGAACTGATGACATTGCGCGTTCTCTTCGGTGGCGAATAGATCTAACCAAGGCTCTCCCCACTGTAGAAAGAGTCCTTGCGCCACTTCCGAGTGAAGACGCCATTCGTGATCCATCATGCACCTGCGGCTGAGTTCGTCCGCCCTGGCGTTCAGGGAACCTGCCAGGTGTTGAACCACCAGGAACATGCCCTGGTGTTCCAGCCATGTCCAGAGGCGCAGAGCCTCCTGACAAAGGGTCCACGACCCCACCCCGCCTTGTTTGTTGCAGTACCACATGGCAGTGGTGTTGTCTGTGAACACCTGCACTACCTTCCCTTTGACAGAGGGAAGGAATGCCTTGAGTGCAAGTCGGATCGCCCGGAGCTCCAGAATGTTGATATGGAGCCGGGACTCCGCCGGAGACCAGAGGCCTCTGATCTCCGCCTCTCCCATGTGACCGCCCCATCCCAGAAGGGACGCGTCCGTCACAACTGTGTGCTCTGGCTGGGGAAGGGAGAGGGATCTGCCCATGACCCATTGCCGGTTCGAGAGCCACCACTGCAACTGTTTTGCAGTCCCCTCCGAGATCTGGACGTGATCGGACAGGTCGCCCTGGTGCTGCGCCCACTGGAACTTCAGGTCCCACTGCAGAGCCCGCATATGCCATCTGGCATGAGTGACCAGCAGGATGCAGGAGGCCATGAGGCCCAGCAGCCTCAGGGTCATCCGTACCGAAACCCAGGATAAGGGCTGAAAGATCGGAATCATAGCCTGAATATCCCGGACTCGCCGTTCGGGAGGATAGGCCCGAAACTGCGTCGTGTCCAGAACTGCTCCGATGAAAAGGAGCTGTGGAGAAGGAATCAGATGCGACTTTGGCACATTGATGGAGAACCCCAGCGAGTGCAGGAGTTCGGCCGTAGTCTGGAGGTGGGAGACAACTGCCTGGGACGAGCCCGCCTTCAGCAGCCAGTCGTCGAGGTAGGGGAAGACTGAAACCCCTGCCCGGCGCAGATGAGCTGCGACCACCGCCATCACTTTCGTGAACACCCGAGGGGCACTGGTAAGGCCAAAGGGGAGCACGGTGAACTGAAAATGCTCGAGGCCTACCGTGAACCGAAGGTAACGCCGGTGGGCCGGCAGGACGGGGATGTGGAAATAGGCGTCCTGCAAGTCCAACGCTACCAACCAGTCTCCGGGGTCGAGGGCAGTCAAGACCTGAGCTAGGGTGAGCATCTTGAACTTCTCCTTCCGGAGGAAGCGATTGACGTTCCGGAGGTCCAAGATAGGACGCATGTCCTCCTTGTCCTTTTTGGGCACCAGAAAGTAGTGGGAGTAGCAACCACGCCCTACTTCTGGGGTCGGAACATGCTCGATGGCCCTCTTGGCCAAGAGGGCCGTGACTTCCTTCTGTAGAAGCACCAAGTGATCCCCTGACATGCGGTGGAATTGAGGTGGCATGGCTGGGGGTGGTCTCGAAGGGGAGGGAGTAGCCCCTTCGGACAATGTCCAAGACCCACTTGTCCGAGGTGATGGGACGCCAGTGGTGAAGGTGATGGCGGACCCTGCCCTCGACTGGCGTGCTGTGCACCTGAAAGGAGGGACTAGGAGGGCTTGGAGGCCGCGGACGGGTTGGAGGTGGTGGCCTGACCCGCACGCTGGTTGCCCGAACCGCCACGGCGGTATCCACGTCCTCGGCCACGCGAAGGCGCTTGCTGCGCGGGCCGTTGGCCGGGCTGTGGACGTGACTGGGCGCCCCTTCCGTGGCCACGAAAGGGGCGAAAAGCAGACGTTTGCGGAGGGCGCACAACAGCAAGG
This sequence comes from Calotriton arnoldi, assembly GCA_963921515.1. Lineage (NCBI taxonomy): Eukaryota > Metazoa > Chordata > Amphibia > Caudata > Salamandridae > Calotriton > Calotriton arnoldi. Next base: position 1,245,521 of record CAWUFW010004763.1, read on the forward strand.
CCCAGGGACTTAGCAGTAGCCCGTGAATCCTTGAAACGCTCCAGCGCATGGTCCGCCTTTGAACCAAAGAGACCGACTCCATCAAAGGGCATGTCCATGAGAGTATTCTGGACATCCCCTGAAAACCAGTGGTTCTCAGCCAGGCGTGGCGACGCAGCGCCACCGTCGTTGCAAGCGATCTGCCCAGCGAGTCGGCGGTATCAAGGCCACAGCGGATGGTATACTTAGCCGCATCACGCCCTTCCGCAATAGCGCGGGTAAGCAGTGTCTGGACCTCCTCAGAACACTGCGGCAAAACATCAGCCACCGAATCCCACAGGGAGTGGGTGTATCGGCCCAAGAGGCAAGCGGTATTAACAGACCGCAAGCCAGCACTGGAGGAAGAGAAAGCCTTCTTCCCAAAGTGATCCAGGCGCTTGGATTCCCTATCCGGAGGGGCGGTAGGGAAGGCTGTTTGGGAGGCAGAGGCTTGGACAACCAAGCTCTCAGGGGTGGGGTGTTGGGAGAGAAACAGGGGGTCGCCCGGAGCCGGGCGATGGCGTCGGGCCACGTTCCTATCCACAGGAGCCCCTGTGGTGGGTTTGGACCAGGCACCCAAAAGAACGTCAGTGAGTGCATCGTTGAACGGCAGCACAGGCTCCGAAGAGGAGGCCGCCGGCTGAAGCACTTCAGTCAGGAGGTTAGTCCTGACGGCCACTGTAGGCAACTGGAGATTTAAGGCTCCAGCAGCTCTACGCAACACCGTTGCAAAATTAGCCCCCTCCTCCGTTGCCACGGGAGGAGACAGCATGCCAGAGTCGGGGAGGTATCCAGCCCACTGGCATCCCCAAGTTCCTCAACCCAGTCCGGGTCAAACTCGCACTGTTGTGTGAGAGGGTCGTCAGACCCCTCCCAGCTCTCCTGGTCCTCCTCAGGTTGAAAAGATGGAGGAGGAGGGACATAAGGGACCCAAGGCCTCATCGGCGCCGGAACCGGCGTCGGGCGACGCCGGTCCGGCTCCATGTCCGGACCCGGGAGAACCGGGAACGACGCCGCCCGGAGCCTCGGACGGCGTCGGAAACGGCACCGGGGACATCGGCGTCGGCGGAGGCGTGGTTAGGTCAACCGGCGTCGATGGAGGTTGCGGCACCACCGGAACCGGGGTCGAGGCCGGGGCCGGAGCCGAGGCCGGGACGAAGGCTGGTGGGACAGGCGACGCCGGGACCGGAGTCGACGGCGACGCCGGAGCAACCCCATCTGGGCCCGCGGGGCCCGAAGGCGCACCGGAGGGACCTTGAGGCCCGAAGAGGCGGGCCATGGCCGACAGGAATTTCTGTAGCCGGCCGGAGTCGCCCCCGAACCCGGGAAGGACGGGTAATGCGGGGGCACCTCGACAGGCACGTCCGGGGCCGCGGGGCGGGGACGGTGCCGACAGGGACCTCAGCCGAGTCGCGCGACCGGCGAGGCGAAGTCTTAGAGCGATGACGCCGCTTAGACTTCTTGTGCTTCGACTTACCGGAGGAGCGCGAAGACTTGGATTCCGACGAACGGCGGGGACTCCGCGTCCGGCCCCTCGACCTCTCCCGGGACCGGGGCTTGCTGCGGCGCGGAGCCGACTGCCGGACTTCAAGGAGCTTTCGAGACCGCTCTCGCAAAGCCTTCGGATGAAGTTTCCGGCAGTCAGGGCACGACTTCGTGTCGTGGCCTCGGCCGAGGCAGAAGAGACACTCGAGGTGGGGGTCCGTGATGGACATCATACGACCACATACCTCGCAGGGCTTAAAGCCGGGCATCCCTACGACACCTTAGGAGTCGTGAAGACTCGTTGAAGAGAACAGTGAAAAATTTCACAAAAAGATAGTCAAAAAGTGACTAGGGCACTGCTCTTCCCGGATCTGCGCTTACTGGCGCGGAAAAGAAGAACTGACGTCAGCGCGCAGGGGCGGCGCCTAAGTACTGCCCGCGACGTCATCCCGGCGATCACGACGCCGACGACGGACGCGGAGCCGCACGACGCCGCCTACCGACGCGCAAGGGTACTGCTACGCAAAAAACTTTCCGGATCCAGCCTGACGCCTGGGGATATTCTAAGGTAAGGAATCTGTCACTAACGTGTCTCTTTCAGATTAAACAAATACTCCACATGTTCAAATTAAGACACTAACACCAAATATCTGTAACCACTTCATATTGTAGTTTGTTTTCTCACCTGTGTCTCTGTGAGGAAATAGAGCTGAGATCTATTTAACCATTGGTGTTTTTCTGAGCTGACTGATTCAGGAATATCCCTTGGTACAAACACAGCCCATTGTATTTTCCCACGACAGACACCCTTCTGAACATACAGTGGTCTAGGCTCATCAGGTTTGAAAACAAACACTGTCAAACAAAAAAGAATAATACATTTGAGCAAAACCTGCATCAAACATGGAAATAATCAAAATGCAGTACATTAAAATCCGCCACATTTCCATAACTTCCTAAACCCATACTAAGACCATGCACATCAAACCACAGTTTTCAGTAATGAAAGCTTTGAAGACAAAAAATGTCCAGCGACTACTTTTTTGTCTCGCTCAACAAATTTAGACCCAGGCCCGGTTTCAGGAATTTTTATCTGGGTGGTCCAAGGGAGTATTCAGGTGGGCGAATGCGGGCCCAATTTTGTGTCAATTCTGGAGACAGCCCTCGAGCCCTAGATTTAGATCATATCTTCTTCCAAACAGGTACACAGAGCAGGTATGAGTTATTTGAGGGCAAGAACAGAACTCTATTCTTGTAAACCCCAACCCTCAGTATTTCCAGCAGGACAGGTTTCAACACAAGCACCTAGACACCAAGCAGTTTTCAATAGTAGCTTACGTAGGTTTCCGTTACCACACCCAAGCTGTGACATCTTTGCACTTGGAAGGCTGGCAATTTACTCCATGCAATTTGCACAACACCTTTTTTTGCACACTAAACTTTGTTACTTTTTATTTTCTTGTCATTCTTTTTCAGAGTACTTTCATTGCTAACAAGTTTAAAAACAGCAACACATTTTGAAAAAAGAAAGCAGTAGTCTTGACAAGTGAGAGCAATTTTCATGCCTGACAAATGTAGAAACTGGTAATTGCAGCCAAAGAGGTAACCTTCTGGAGCTGTGTTACAGAATGCCCAGGCCCCGGCTGTGCACGCACTTGGAGCACTATGGTATCACAGAAGGGGCTGTAGACACTTGTGCAGCCCCTTTTATAATACTGATAGCACTAGGGCACATGTAGAGCCAGCGCTATCTTCAGAAGGTGTTCCCTCAAGTACTGGTGGTGGGCCCATGCAAATGAGTAATCACTGTGCCTCTGCACCTGCCCCGTAATTTAGATGGAGGGACTAAGGCAAACAGGCCCTTAGGATGCACACTGACAGTACGGCACAAAAAGTTGACGCACTGTCAGTGTGTCTCCTTAAGTCAGCCCTCTGGAAGGGGGCAAAGTGAGTCCCAGGGGCATGGCAGGTGCAGCCGCACACTGCACCTGCATGAAAGGGGGCTCTCTCTCCCCTTTTTAAAGTGCAGGCAGCATCTCAACTGCATTTTGAAACACATGATGTGTATACTTATAAACAGCGACTCCGTATTTCACTGAACGAGCTGCCCCCAGTGTAGACCCGGGTTTGAGGCTACCCTGAGGGCAGCACATTAATTGTATTTAGAAAAGGCGCCCCCCTAAAGGACAAAGCTATATAGGTCTGGGAGTAAGGGGGAAATAAACCAAAAATACTGAGCAACCTCCCACGTGGCCTTAATTTCTTTAGTACTGGCTAACCTGTAGCGTAGAAACGGGTCATTAACTCATGATTTCTCCACACCTAAATCAATATTTCTTTTATTTTTCACATCATTAAAAACAATTGAATACAGGTCATGATTCTCATTGTAACATTTCTTTTGCATTCTCTCATTCCCAATATAACAAAGAAGAAAGTTTTTTTTTAAAGTTATAAATGTTTTTGGGATAGTCATGATCCATGTGTTATATATCTATCTATCTATCTATCTATCTATATATATCTATATATATATATATCTATATACACAAAAAATTCATTAACATTTCACCCATTAGGCACTAAAATCATTTTCGAGTCAAGAAACAAAAAACAATATCCCCAGAGACACACCTCATTCCACTAATTCACTCGTATCACTGACACATACTGCACGCATTCATACCCCCCAGTACAACACTGCATGCACAGATGGAAATTGCTTGGGGTGAAAACATCAACCCTCAAATGCAGGAGCAGTGATAAGACGTTCTTAGATCCCCCCCACTTCTCACCTATATGAAAAATGAGAACTAAATGGTCCTGATGAAGATGGAAACAATTTATTTTGTCCATTGAAACGTACGTCGACCAGACCGTGAGAGGCCCCAGTTATCAGCACAGCATTTGAGGGTTGATGTAAAAAATTTATAACTTTTTTAAAAAAACTCTCTTTGTTATATTGGGAATGAGAAAGAATGCAAAAGAAATGTTACAATGAGAATCATGACCTGTATTCAATTGTTTTTAATGATGTGAAAAATAAAATAAAAGAAATATGAAATATTGATTTAGGTGTGGAGAAATCATGAGTTAATGACCAGTTTCTACGCTACAGGTTAGCCAGCACTAAAGAAATTAAGGTCACGTGGGAGGTTGCTCGGTATTTTTAGCACATTAATTGTAACAGGGTACACCGTTTGTGTCCAGCGCACCTGTTTAAAGGTGCGCCATGGCGCAAACAGGGACAGCACACCCTATCTGTAATACGGGCTCTGTAGTTCTTCGAAAACTCCCTTACAAGTTATCAATACATACCTGTTCTGTGAGCTCTTTCTCGTGTGCTAAATGACAATTTATTTCAGGGACGCAGACAACATGTATTCTCTGAATGTGTATGTAATGCAGGTTTGGGCCCTGAAGGTTGAGGGACCAGTTGCCCTACAGCTTCTGTGCATGGATCATTTATTTATGTTTTAATATAGCTCTGGCTGGACACAAGGGTATCAGAGCGCTTTACATATTTTGAGAAATAAGTTTACAAGAAGTTCAAGAACAAGTCAAGAGGGTTAGAAAAAATATAGGACAAAAGAGCAGTAATGTAGTCCACAGTATGGCTACAGTAAAACATAATCAAGCAATTGGGAAATCAGGATGAGGTAGATACGAGACCGTTTAGTCAGTAAGTCAGGGGACCTCACAAACAGATTTTGTCAAATAGGGTTGAATCATTGGGAGGAGTAAATCATTGATAAAGAACTTGTTGAGCAGAAGAGATTTGAGGTCCCGGTTGAAGCACGAAAAGGACGGGTTGCATCGAGGTCCTTAGGGAGCGAGTTCCAAATCTTAGGGGCGTTTCCAGAGAAGGAGCGTGCCAGTGAGGATTTATTTTTAAGTTTGGGAAGTATGATCAGAAGAGAGCTTTTTCCTGCTCTCGATAGTTTCGTTTCTAGATAATAGGGATTTTTTGTACGTAGGGCTTTGTGAGTGATCCAAGCTGTCTAGTAGATGCATCTTCAATGGGAAGCCATGAGAGACTTAAGGGCGGGTGAGATGTGGGTCAAACCATTTGATTCCTGTGACAAGCCTGGCAGCCACATTAGGTGAATTTTAGTGGTTCCTGTCAGGGTGGCACTGTCGTAGTTCAGTTTCAGGAGGGCTAGGGATTTTACTACCATCTTAAGATTGCAAGGGGGATGGGGAGGGAATAAACGGTTTGATTTTCTTAAGATGTTTTAGTGTGTAGAGTGCCGCTTTGGCAGTATTGTTTGTGAGTTCCTCATTGACGAGTTTGTGTCTAGTTTGATACCGAAAGACTTAACGGAGTTGCACAGTGTGGAAGGGCAGTTTAGTGCATCCATTTCATTATAGATCTGTTGGAGATCACTATTATGAAGAATGTTTTCTATTTTCAACTGGACTATTTCCTCCAGGTAAAGGGAGTTGCAATGGGGGCCAGCTTTGCACGGAACCTAGCGATTCTCTATATGGATCACTATGAGACTTTGGTTTTATCTTCAGTAATGTGAATCCATACCATGGAAATATCGCCCTATGGAGTGGTTATATTGACAGCGTCTTGTTGATTTGGACAGGCAATGAGACAGATCTCCACAAGTTCCACCATTGGTTGAATGAGAGATCATAAGACAGCAAATTAACTGTACAGTTCAACTACCTTTGACTTCCAGGATATAACAATTAAAGTTGATAATGGACAGCTATACACCACTTTGTTCAGAAAGAGTAGTGAAAGAAACCCTCTTCTTCGATATTCAAGTCACCATCCCAGAAACCTGAGGAACAACTTGCTCATATAAAACAAACTACTTCAAGAAATCGGAGGTTAGCAGAAAGGGGCTACCCAACGAGCCTACTAAATAAGGTCCGTAAAAGGGCTTGGTTCTGCCCGAGGGAGGTTTTACTCGAACCCAAACAGCGGGGTGAGAATGCACAGGTCAGGATGATCTGTGTGCCTATATACTGCACCCGCAGCAATGAAATAAGACATGTCATAAATAAACACTGGGCTTTAGTGGCAAATGAGACTGACATCACAGAACCACAAATGCATGCATTCAGAAGGGGCAGAAGCATAAAAGATCATGTAGTGAGTTCATATCTAGGATGCCCCCCCACAGAAAAAAAAACTCCTCTATACTCACACTGTGGAACTTACCTCAATTTCAGGCAACTTTAGATGTGGGAGCGGCAAGGCATGCAATAGGATTATAGAAACAAAGACAACACACCTTCACACTGAAGGGACATACGAACTGTAATAGTACGGATGCGATTTACGTGATCAGGTGGCCCTGTGGGTTTTTATATGTTGGCCAGACTCGCCAAAAAGTGAAAGTGCGAATACTTAAAAACCCTGTCGCAGAATTATATGCAAGGTACAGGGGCCACCACATGTGCATTTTGATATCTTCAACCACTCACAGTCTAAAACGGCTGGTAGTCGAAAAGATCAGTATGAACCCACGGGGTGGGAGTTTGAGGTCTTGAATTTACGCGAATGTAAATGGATCCACCTCCTGGATACGGTAGTCCATGGGCTTAACGAATAGGAGGAAATCTCACGACAGGTGGCTCTTTTGTGTAATGGTTATTATTACTATAACTCTTAATATTAATCCCACCACCAGTATCGGTAACAATTTCCCTGAGCCCTTGCACAGGCCTTGACTTCATTAGGATGTCACATGTACTGGGATTACGGGCTAACCAACGCGTGATACAGCCTGTCCCAGATATATTGTGTGACTATGAAAACCTCTGGAATGGCTCATGATCTTATTTAAATGTATGTATCGCACATCAGCAAATAATGTATAACGTTTCAATATATAACTGGATTCAGTCTTATTGGGCGAAATTGTTTGTGTAATATCTTGTCAATTATATAGAAATACGAGTGATAGATGTGAGACTATGGACGATGACCCCTTTGAGTGTTATGCAGAACACATTGTTGTATATTTTTTGTGATTTAGCTAGGACTACTGTTTGTATGTAAAAGATGGCGACCTACATCACCAAAAAATATTGAATATGTAAGGATAATGTTACTTACCCAGTAAACATCTGTTCTTGGCATGTACAGCTGTAGATTCACATGGTTTGCATACTCCTGCCATCTAGTGTTGGGTCTGGATATTTGCAAGTTTTTCTTCGAAGAAGTCTTTTCCAATCACGAGGTAGGTGACTCCTCCTTTCGGTGATAGTGCGAATGGGCATCGACTCCATTGTTAGATTGTTTTCCCGCAGAGGGTGAGAATGGAGTTAGTTAGTAAAGATAGAGATGTCCATGCGTATGTATGTAGAATAAGATAGAGAACTGCAACCGTTACAGGTACCCAGGGAGGCGGGTGGGCGCATGTGAATATACAGCTGTACATGCCAAGAACAGATGTTTACTGGGTAAGTAACATTATCCGTTTGAGGCATGTGAGCTGTAGATCACATGCTTTGCATAGATTATACAGCAGTATTCTCCCAAAGCGGTGGCTAACCTGTAGCTGTTGGAGTTGTGTTAAACAGTGTTCCAAGTACTGCCTGGCCCACATTAGCTTGTTGTCTCGCTAACACCTACACAATAGTGCTTGGTGAATGTGTGCATGTGTAGACCATGTTGCAGCTTTAGAAATGTCAACTATGGGGATGTTTCCTAAGAAAGCCATAGTAGCCCCTATTTTGCGAGTGGAATGCACTCTAGGGGGTATAGTTAAAGTTCTTTTTGCATAACAAGTTTGAATGCATTTAACAATCCACCTGGCAATACCAGACTTGGATATGGGATTGCCCTTGTGTGGTGGTGCAAAAGCAACAAAAAGTTGTTTGGTTTTCCGAAATGATTTTGTCCTTTCAATGTAATATAAAAGGGCTCTTCTGACATCTATGGTGTGTAGAGCTCGTTCTGCCACTGAATCAGGTTGAGGAAAGAATACTGGTAATTCAACCGACTGATTGATATGAAAGGCAGAAACTACCTTAGGTAGAGAGTTGGGGTTAGTACGAAGAACCACTTTGTCTCTGTGAAGTTGGGAAAAAAAAGTTCTTCTATGGTTAGTGCCTGTAGTTCACCCGCTCTCCTCAGTGAAGTGATTGCAATGAGGAAAGCAGTCTTTCAGGAGAGAAACTGTGGCTCACATTTATGCATGGGTTCAAAAGGTGGGCCCATTAATCTTGTGAGGACTATGTTAAGATTCCACAATGGGCCAGGTGGAAGTCTTGGTGGTATAACTCTTAAGACCTTCCACGAAACCTTTGATTACTGGCACTCTGAAAAGCGATAAATGTTGCCCATTTTGTAAATACGCAGCTATTGCAGCGAGATGTAGTCAGATAGAAGTGTAAGCTAATCCTGACTGCTGCAAGTGTAAGAGATAACAAATGATATTTTGTATTGAAGCATCAAGAGGATTGATGTTATTACAATAGATAACGAAACGTTTCCATTTAGCTGCACGGCAGGCTCTTGTAGTAGGCCTTCTGGCCTCTCCGATGATGTTCATGCCGTCTGGTGGGAGATTTAGATAACCAAACTATGATTTCAGGAGCCAGATCGCAAGGTTCAGTTGTTTGGGATCTGGGTGTTTGATTTCTCCATGGCTCTGTGTGAGGAGACTGGATGTGAGGTGTAGCTTTTGATGTGGAACTAGGGACAGCGCCAACAGGGTTGTGAACCACGTTTGACAGGCCCATGTGGGAGCTACTAGGATCAGTGTGAGGGATGTTTGTCCGAGTTTCCGAACCACTAATGGAATGAGTGGGACAGGCGGAAAAGCGTAGGCAAATATCCCTAACCAATTCATCCATAGTGCATTGCCTTTGAAGAGCGGGTGTGGACACCTGGAGGTGAAATTTGGGCATTTTGCGTTTGTGTGTGGCAAAAGATCTATTTGAGGGACTCCCCAACTTTGAAAGTATGGGAGGAGAACTTGAGGGTGAAGTTCCCATTCGTGTATTTGCTGTCTGTCTGCTGAGAAGATCGGCAATCTGATTGTTCACTCCTGGGAGGTGTTCTGCTAGGAGATAGATTTTGTGGTGAATGGCCCACCTCGAAATGTCTTGGGCCAAGTGTGACAGTTGGAGAGTGTCCTCCCCGGTTTTTGTATGCAATACATAGCCGTCATGTTGTCGGTACGAACTAGGACAGTTTTGCTGACCAGGTGAGTCTGAAATGCTTTGAGCGCTAGAAACACCGCTAGCAGCTCTAGATGGTTTATGTGGAGAGTTTTTTGCTGTCGACTCCACAGGCCTTGCACTGTGTGGTGTTGAAAAGGAGCACCCCCCCCCTCCCCCCAACCAGTGAGGGACGCGTCCGTTGTTAGAATGGTCTGTGGAACTGGGTCTATGAAGGGCCGTCATTTTGATACATTTTGTGTGTTCCACCACTGCAGAGAGCGAGGAGTACGGCCGCTTACCAACACTAGATCGGTTAACAGACCCTGCGATTGGTTCCACTGACTTGTTAAGCATTCCTGTAGGGGATGCATGTGAAGCCTGGTATGGGGAACGATCATGATGCAAGATGCCATCATTCCCAGTAGTTGCATATACACACTCGAGCTGGAAGCAAGTGATTGGACTGAAACTGGAGAACTAGAGTCTGAATGCTGCGAATTCTGGCTGCATTGGGAAAGGCCAGAGCCTTTTGAGTATCTAAAGTGGCTCCTAGGCAATTTTGAGTGTTGGAAGGTTGGAGATGCGATTTCAACACATTGACTATGAACCCCAGTTGGTGCAGTAACTGTATTGTCCTGTGAGTATGTTGGAGACACTTTGGATACGTACTGGCTTTGATGAGCCAGTCGTCTAAGTAGGGGGAAGACATGAATGTGTTGCCTTCTCAGATGAGCAGCGACTACTGCCAGACACTTTGTAGGGCCCGCTACCACAAATCTGAGAAATTTGCGATGAGCGGGATGTATTGGAATATGGAAGTAGGCGTCTAGAGTAGACAGAAAGTCGCCGTGTTGCAGGAGTGGGAGCACTTGTTGAAGTTTTACCATGTGAAAATGGTCTGACTGTATGTAAAGATTTAATTCTCTGAGGTCCAAGATTGGTCTGAGAGAACCGTCCTTTTTGGGTATGAGAAACTAAAGGGAGTATACGCCCGACCCGTGGTATTGTAGTGGTATGGGCTCTATAGCCCCTTTTAAAAGGAAAGACAACCTCTTGTTTGAGGAGGTGCAAGTGATCCAGTGACAGTTTGTGTGAACGTGGAGGAATGTTTGGAGGATTGTTGGTAAACTCCAGGCAAAAACCAGAACGGATAATTTCCAGTACCCATTTGTCTGTAGATATTGATTGCCAGACAGGTAGGAAATGTGAAAGACGCCCCCCCGACAGATGTTTTTAAATGGTCGGGGGGAGTGTACGCAAGTCACTGTTTGGTATTGGAGGGGGAGGCGCGTGTGTTGGAATCTCCAACTCTACCCGTGCCATTATTGCCTCTGTAACCCCCTCTGAAGAAACCCTTAGAGGCAGAGGGTGGATTGTTGCCTTTATAGGTGGTAGAGGCAGTGTCTGAGGAGGTATTTTTGGACCCTCAGTGATGGAAGGAGCGCCGAAAGGAACCACGTCCTGCAGTTAATTGAAGGGCTCCCATAGATTTGGCCAACTCTGTGTCCTTCTTCATTTTTTCTAATGATGAATCTACCACAGGGCCAAAGAGGTGTTTCCTTATCAAATGGTGTGATCAGGATAGAAGTTTGAACCTCTGGTTTAAAACCTGAAATGCGTAACCAGGCATGCCTTCTTAAAAGAATGCTGGTGTTGACCGCAGAATCTAGGGCGCACCCGATTGAATTATTGGATATGAGCTGTCCCTCCCGCACTAGGTCTTGCGCCTTGAACTTGTGCTCATCAAGTAGATTTTGGAGCAACTGCTCCATTTCATCCCAATGCGCCCTGTCGTACCTAGCTAAAAGTGCTTGTGTATTGGAGATGCGCCAAAAGTTTGCAGCCTGGGAGGCTACTCTTTTCCCCGAAGCATCTAGCAACTTAGATTCTTTGTCTGAGGGTGGAGCATCTCCTGTGGTTTGGGAATTGGCCCTTTTGCGTGTGTTGGAAACTACCAAGGAATCCAATGGTAACTGCCCCCTTATGTATGCTGGATCTGATGGTGCTGGCTTATACTTTTTGTCTACCCTAGGGGTGAGAATACGTGCCCCGACGGGATCATTAAAAATGTCATCCACGTGTCTGATCATACCCTTGAGCATGGGGAGTGTGTGTGAGGATTTTTGGATACTACTGAGCGTTTCGAAAAGGAAATCCTCTTCCAGGGATTCCTTATGCAACTGAACCCCATGGTAGTTAGCAGCTCTACCCAACAGTACGATGTATCCTACAGTGTCGTCTGGTGGAGAAGGCTTGGCAGGGTACAGATCAGGATAATTCCCTGTGGGCGAATTGGTGTTATCTGTCCAGGGGTCTGCAGGTGTTGGCTCTTTGTCCCCAGTCCCATCCCCATCCCCATCATCCTGATCATCAGGTATATGTGGTGGTGAGTTCTCAGGTGAAATTAGTAAGGGTTGAAACTGAGGAGAAGGAGGTGATGGAAGAGGAGGAGGAGGAGGAGAAGGGTTAGTACTGACATTTTTCCTTTTTAAAGGAATGTGGTAGGCCTCTTCAGTCTCAGGTTTGCGTTTTATTGTCACCTTGGTGGCAATATGTCCAGTTGTTGGATGAATATAGAGCTCCCGCTGTTTCGGATCCTGTTTGGAGGTCGGAACATCAAAATGGTGTTCTTTTGGTGGAATCGGCACATCTGTTTGTTTCGGTGCCGGTGTTTTGGATGCCGAGGATTTCGGATCCGAAGGCATTTTCGGCGTCGAAGGGGGTGGGGCGGAGCCTGACTGACTTCGATCCTGAAAGTTTCGGCTCGGTGCCTGATTTCGAATGGCTCTGTTCAGAGCCGAAGGCTTTAGGGTATGTTTCGGTGCCGACCGTGGCCCGGAGGCAGGGGTTGGACTGGAGCCTTCTTCTTGGGCGGAGGTGGACTTTGGGGCAAGGGAGGATCTGTACTCACAGTCCGCTGCCCTTACGGGATGTCTTTGTCCCCCTCGGAGCCGTAGTCAGAGATGGATATCGGGTCTTGTTCTTCCTCGGCTCCCATAGCGTCTGCGGTCTCTTGTTCCGAATCTTCTCCGAAGAGGTCCGGAATGGAACTGGTGTGTTGGCTCTGCAGGACGCGACGTCGAGCCAGACGGTCACGACGCGTTTTCTTTGATCGGAATGCCTTACACGCGTCACAGTCCTGTTCTCTGTGCTCCGGAGACAAGCACAGGTTGCACACTTCGTGTGAGTCGGTGCGCGTAAACTTCGCGTCACAGAGGGCAGAATTTAAACGGAGTCCGCTCCATCTACTGCGAGGCGGACCGACGCGGGGAGGCCCAACGGCCTTCCACGAGGTACCCGATCGAAAGAGGGATTTTTCAGTTAATACGAAACGCGGAGAATGGAATTACGCGATCAAAACAATACCGCAGAGGGTGAGTGTATTGCGCACTGAAGGGAACCGGAGAAACTGGGTTGAACCGGAGCACAGCAATTCACGTCCTAACCCGATGGCGGAAAAAAACCAATCTAACAATGGAGTCGGTGCCCATGCGCACTATCACCGAAACAAGGAGTCACCTACCTCGTGACTGGAAAAGACTTCTTTGAAAAAAAAATACTTGCGGACAACACTAGATGGCAGGAGTATGCAAAGCATGTGATCTACAGCGCACATGCCTCGAACATATAATTTTTCTTTTGTGATTTAACTATGAATACGGTTTGTATGTAAAAAGTGTCCACCTACATCAATTGTCTTTCTCTAATCATGAAATATAACATTTGTGACATGTTGTCACAATTCGCCGTAACGGAAATAGAAGGGCATTCTGTTGATACGAGATAACTTTAGGTCTGTAATTATACCGTGTGTTACAGCCCAGTTTTTAAATAACTTATGTAACATCTCTGTATTGGTATTACAGCACCCAGTTTCTACGGAAGCTGGAATCCATGGACATGCTTAAGCTGGAATGATTTACAACATTCAAGCCTTGTTGCCACAATTCGCCTGAACGTTAATAAAAGTGTATTCTGTTGATCCCACAGATAATGTCTGAAAAAATTCCAAGGGGTTGTGGGCCAGTTACTAAATCACACATGTAACATTACCGTAGAGAAATTAAAGCACTCAGTTGCCACGTAAGCTTGAATCCATGGCTGTGACGAGCTAAGGCTTAAATGCGGCCTGCGGCAGCAGTTTCTCTAATGCGAGGCCAACCGCATGCACGCTGACCTCGCGTAACCTATTTAATCCGGAGATCTGAATGCCCAAGTAGCCGCAAGACGTTTCAGTGATACTTTGTGACACCAAAGTAAAGAACCAGGCTATACTGCCAGCGCATTCCTTTTTTCCTTACAATAGTTTGTTTATTCAGTAACTTCACGTATTACGGTTTCTTTATTTAGAGCCCGATTAATTTGGATGGCTCGTTCTGATAAACAGATGGATATGTAAAGAAGCATCCCCCGTGGTAGGGTGAGTAAATCAAATTGGGGGCAGGCTTTAACACTGCTTATAAATATTTAGCAATTCCCATCAGCTACCTCAGTTCTTGTGCATTTTTCACAGCGCAAACGACTATTTGACCTTTTTAAGGCTGAAACCATTGGGCCAAGGACAATAATATTTCCTGAACATATGAAGAGCCGGTGGTCCTACATTGTGTAACAAGTTTATCTGCATCTACCACTCACAGGAATATGTGTGATTCCAGGTGAGCATGATCACCAAGTTTATCTTCATGTTACAAACACGTTCAATATCTCGGAGTGGTGTTCTCCCCCGTCTTTAGGTTGCTCCCAACTGTTCTGATGAAGAGCAGCTATTCCGGTTATAACTGGCCTTTCTATCTTGGGGCAAAACGTCAACAACTCCATTACTATAGCTTGGCATGACTAGATTATCCACGGAAGGACAGTACTGATTCAAACACTACCTGTACATTATGGATGGAATTTGGTTTATTCAAAAAGAAAGGGTGTCAGACAGGTCAAGACGCTACATAATTGTAGTTGCAATTTGTTAAATTTATGTGGTATTCTTTCAAATTTCTTTTTCACCTATGCATGAGCACTTTTTTCAAGCACCTGTATTTTGCACAATGGGGCAACCGCTATACGATAATGTATATACATGTAGTTAACTTCAATACAATTTTGAATTAACTTCAATTGATTTTTGGGTTTGTGTGTTGTAATGTTGACATACTCTTCTTTACTCAGAAATGGTACTTTCCCCTTTCTTGGATTGGGGTTGTAGGACTCTTTTTTTTAAAGGGCTGAGGAAAGGGTAAAACAAGGGAGGAGGAATGGATCTAGAGGACATAGTAAGACTTGAGCAGGCCAGAATTGATGCTTCACTCTAGAAAAGGTCTTTGTTTCCTATAGAGATACAAGGTTTTACACCCCTTTCCTTCTGTCAGTAACCCAGTCTTCTCTTTCCTTCCATCACACCTTTCATCCATTTTCTTTAACAGTGCTGAGGTTTTACACCTATGACCCCATTTGATTGTGATATCAGAAATTTGAACTGTTAATGAAAATAGGAGGGAGAATTTCCATCACTACTTTTAATATTCAGTTTTCGTCTGTTGTGCTGACTTTTAAATGTCTGCTTGCAGCCCGTGACTGCTGCTGTGCTTTAGCTTCAATGGACATCCTCACAAAAACCTGTATGGCTTCAGGCTGACAAGAAGCTGGATTCTAGTTATAACTGCTACATTCAGTCCATTGTTCTGTACAGCGATTTCACCCAATTTGGAAAGCTTTTGAGGTCATCAATAAACAATCCTCGTTTAAAAAGTGATGTAGCATTAACAAGCCATAAAACAGCAAAGGAGTACTTACAGTCAGATTTTTCAGACAGCCAGGATACAGCAGCAATATTTTCGGAAAGGGGGTCAGGCTGCAGTATGACAATGTTCAACTGAGCACTCCACTGCACTGTTAAAATAAAAAGGAGATAAATGTGAGCCAATCAAACTAATCAAAACAAGGTGTTTGATGAAAGTTGGCAGTTTGATCAAGGCAAGACCTGGAAATATATATTTAAGTAGTGGTCATTTTCATGCACTCGGAAAAAAACTTTTAAAAGGTGCTTTAACAGTAAAGAAAAGCTACTTAGCTAGAACAGTTTTCCATAATGGATATTTTTTTGTCATGCTATGAATGCATGTTTAGGAGTCTGGAGCCGTATGAAAAGAGAAATACGTCTCTTTTACTATCAAACTACATTGCCCATTTAAAAGTATTAATTTTTATTTCCTATACTTTTGGTAAAATGAAACTCATTTATATAGGAGCCCACCAGTACATAAAATAATGGAATCAAATGCACATGAATCAACAGTTACCCAAACCAGTTTGTCAATGTGTAACAAAGTGGTAGAATCCCCTGAAAATCAGGCTCTCATACCCATCACATGCTTCCTCATCATGCAACCTCCCTCTGCACCCAAGGCTCTCTGCTAATGCCCCCTGTTGGACCAGGCCCTTTGTGCAGGGTTATCCCCAAACGTTTTGCCTTCCTACGCCTATTTTTCTGACATTTTTTGTTGGCTTTAGGATTGTGGGCACTTTACCATTGCTAACCAGTGCTAAAGTGCATGTGCTCTCTCCTCTAAAACATGGAATGAATGGTTTACACCCGTTTGGCATTTCTGATTTACTATAAGCCCCTTGTACCACAGTGGTATACCATATAACCAGGGCCTGTAAATTAAATGCTACTAGTGGGCCTGCAGCACTGCTTGTGCCACCCACAGACGTAGCCTTTTAAACCTGTCTCAAGCCTGCCACTGCAGGGCCTGTGTGCGCGCAGTTAACTGCCACTTTGACTTGGCATTTAAAACTACTCGCAAAGCCCTAAACTCTCCTTTTATTACACATAGGTAATGCCTAAGGTAGGCCCTAGGTAGCTGTATGGGCAGGGTGCTGTGCAAGTAAAAGGAGGGACAGATGCGTTATGCGTGGCATGTCCTGGTAGTGACAAACAGCCTATTTTGTTTCTCCCTGCTGTGAGGCCTACTCCTCTCATAGGCTAGCTCCCGAATATGTACTGAAGTGGCAATTCCTGATCAGAAAGGAGTGGCGCCTCTTTGTTTGATATGTTTAGAAAAGAGGTGATACATCAGGTGTAGTTGGATATTACATTACTATTTTAGAAATGCCACTTTTAGAAAATGGACATTTCTCTGTGCTTATGACTCTTTATGCTTTTCAGCCTGATTCCAATACACGTCTAGGCCTGGGTGACAGCTACACTTGGGGCATACTTTCCAGACATCTACAACAAAGGAAGGGCTGAGTGTGACAGGGGTTACATCTGCATATTGATGATCTTCCTGGGCTGGGAGAGGGCGTTCACAATTTACATTTATATTGGCCGTGTCCTGCCCTGACACAAACGGCGGTATACCCCCTACTGACGTCTGGAGCCAAGGCTGGGTTGAAAGGGGAGCGTTATGCACTTGAAAGGGTGCATTTGAAGTCACCCCTTGATCAAAGGCAATTTTGGGTATAAGTACAGGGGCTCTGGCCCCATGTTTTTAAGACAATGCGCGAGACTTGTAACCAGACGCTGCTAGCACTACAAACTGCCAGAGGACTGCTGTGCTGCCAGGAGGGACCGCCATTGGGACTACTGCTTTGCTGTGTTGGCCTGCTGATCGCTGGGCAGCAGGAAGGACTACCATTTTGTACTCTGCCTTCGTGAGAGGCTGGCTCACCATGTACTATACCAAAAAGAGGCATAGTATGTAGTGAGTCCAGTGGATCTCCAGAGGTTGTACAGAGGCTTAATTGATAGCCCTAATGCTCTATTTTGTGGTAGTGTGGGCGAGCAATTAGGCGTATCAGAGGGATGTGTTAATGCATTTGCTGCACACAGTGGCAATAAATGAGACACACTCAATGAATAAATCCGAGACCAATTTACAAAAATAGTACGTTGGTATATTTAATTGACTAAGACTACAAAACTTTCATAGAGGCAAATATGTTTTTAAATAAAAATACTTTAGTTTCAAAAGTGGACACTTAGTGCAATTTTCAGTCTTTGCAATGTTAGCGTATGGGAGGAACACAATAATGGGGTTTTGCAGGTAAGAACACAACATACAGTTCCAGTCTTCGGGTGTAGGGTCAGCAGAGGGCAAGGTTCATGCAAGCACCAACACTGCACAGGGATGTGAAATTCCTATAGCCCGACGCCCAGGACATATTGTTTGGGGTCAAGGGCAACAAGTTTTCATGTGCATTTTGTCCTTGGGACAAGTAGGCCCAACCCCAACAGCACAAACCCTTTGGCTGCCAGTTTACAATAAGACATTATGGATCAGGGAAGGGCATTTTCTGCAGTTAAGGTAATATTTGTATCCATGTTTTAATGCTGTTCAGACTTGTATTTATGGTTCATTAATGCAAAGCTTTTATTATTAGGGTGACGGCTCTAAGTAAATGTTGCTAGCTCCGACTGCACTACTGACTGGTCCCAGTAAAACATTTTTACACACATTGTCAAAGTTTAGCAATATGAGGCTATGTATAATGCTACCAGAATACTCTCTAATAAGATGCAAATGTTTGCAGAAGCTTGAACGCAAGATGGAGGATTCTTTGCTTTCAAAATAAAGTGTTCACAAAAAATGCAAGTAGGAAAAAAACATTTAGCTAAAGTACTGTAAAAGTTTAGGTACCATTTCTTTGCAGCATCATTTAGTAAAATGTGTTGATGTATGCAAGTATTCCCCAAAATATTCATAATGGAAAATAAGTGTAACCAGTTCCAATAAGCTTATAGGAAACATAAAAATAAACAAGCATTGGCAAATCCATAGGCCTCAAATTGGTGGTCAGCTTTTTGGTTTTGCTAGTGCGCGACTTGTTTTGGCAAGGTTTTAGTAAAGCCCTATTGGTGTGGGAGCTGCTGGGCCCTCACCATTATAACAAACTTTGGCAAAAGCAAAAAATGTTTTTCGGTCTCAAAAAGCACACATTGCCACAGTAGTTCCTGGCACTGAACAAAACTACTTTGTTTGCCGATATGCTCCTTGTGAAAGAGCAGACGCTGTCACTCACAGTGAAGCCAGCTGATAGACCGAGAGAGACCGAATTTTGATAAACACAAACGGTCATGGTTAATGGCAGACCTAATTAGGGGCCCAATTATTAAAGAAAGTCTCAAAAGCGCACCCATGGTATATGTCCTTGCGTTAAGTGCATGCTTTCATGAATTCACAAGAATTTACAGAAGTATGCCAAGAAATTGTACTCCTAGAAAATATTTGTGAACTGCATTTTAGCATGAGGGAATATACACGTGCAGATTCGCTCATGCAAAAATCTGAGTGTTTGCAAGTTCACTTTCTCTCCAATCACTTTTTTCCCCAACCCTGGAAGAAGTTTTACGTCTGCCATTGTCCGGAGTACATTTCCAACCTTTCTCAGTATGGGAAAAGATTAGAGAAGAGTTGGTGAAAACCCTTAAAACATGCAAGTTAAAATGTTTGCACAGACTCAAAATGGCATTCCAACCTTGGAACTATTGCTTACCACTACCTTCAACCCCAGTATGTAGATCTGCAACACGCGGCAACATAGGGGAATTGCTAGTATTCAAACCCTACTATGATATGAACCCTGGCATAATCAGTGAGGATATATCAGAGCTCTTATATAATGAGATTGCTGCCATAATGTGTTGTTGCATTACATGGCAGCAAAGGGACAAGTGGATTTTGTTACAGGACAAGTAGATTTAAGAAGCAACTTGCCCCATGGACAAGTAGATTTTTATTAAATTCAACACCCCTGACTGCACCACCAGCGGCACAGGGGGAGCCAGTTGCAGGGTGCAAACATGGTGTCGGGAGCCCAATGCAAGTAAATGGAGGAACTTGGTTTTGAAAACAGGCTGCAGGAGTCGAACCGGAGGCTGCACGAAGAACACCAGCAACAGTAGAGGAAAGTTGGGATGCTGTGGGTCGCAGGGACACCATCGATCTAGCACCTCAAGGCTCAGGGGTGTCCTTTGACGTTAGGTTTCTCTTACCAGAGCCGGTCGTGGTTGGTGGTGTTTTGGGTGGCGGGGGTGCAGGGGCCTTCGGATTCACACTGTAGGCTTCGCCGTGGAGTCCAAGCGGGGCCAGCCAACGCAGGACTTGGACTCAGGATCGCTGGGGAACCTTTTCTGTACCTGGGGGTACCTGGACACAGTCCAGAGGCGTCGAGTGCACAGTGGTCAGGAATCGTGGTCCAGAGGGCACCAGAGTCCTTTGTTTTGGTTTCTTGTGGACAGACGCACTGTCCTCGGGTGTTTTGGTCTTTTTCAAAGGCAGGCAGTCCTCCCAGGGGGTTTGGAGGTCGCTGACTGATGGACAGGCATAATTGTCTGTGCAAGATCTTCGAAGCTGCAGAAAGGCCAGTAGGGCTGGGGCCAAGTCAGTGGTTGTCTTCAATCTTCTCTGCATGGAGTCTTCTTCGTCCTCTCTTCTTAGGTCGGCAGGAACTAGTTTCAGGATCTGGGGGAGCCACCTAAATACTAGATTTAGGGGTGTTAAAGGGGAGTAGCAGATAGAGACCAATGGGTTCCTTAACTGGGGTGACTACATCCACTATTGTGCCACCCTCCAGTGGGAGGGGGCACAGCCCTACCCCTGGCTAAGTCCCACCATCTTCAAGATGGTGGGCACTGAAAAATGCGCTTTACTACGCCTCCAGCACCTGAGGGGTGGAGTTGGCGAAGGGGGCACACCTATTTTTACAGAGTTTTCCTGCCGTTCTCCCGCCCAAAAGTGGGGTTTTGAACTCTGGGCTGCCACCTGCTGCTAGCAGCAGAGGCTGGGGTCACTTTACAAAGGTGACAGGCCTTAGAAGCTTCCCTCTCAAGCACTGTGCACATTATGGGGAAAGAGGTGTGACACCTCTGCCCAAGATGTGCCTTGTTTCTGGCTACAGAAAGCAGAGGCTCCAGGGGTCCAGAAACATGTCTGGTGGTGGCAGGCTGCTTAAAGCCAGTCAGAGACCATACCAGAGTTGGCAGGTTTTCAGGGGTCACCTCTGAGGTGCCCTCAGAGTACATGGTTTAATAAATCCCACACTGGCATCAGTGTGGGGTTAAGAGAAGTTGTTTAGTACCAAACACTCCTGGGTTCAGAGAAGCCGCCATGGGGCTGGGAAACAAGAGTTGTCAAGTTTCCAGCCCATGTACTCTCTATGGCTTCCCTGGCACTTACAATATCGAAGAAAAGACTCAAATACTGTTGGGCATATCTGCTCATGCAGATATGCCCACACCTGTGATATAGTGCACCCTGCCTTAAGGCTGTACGGCTTGCTAGAGGGGTAACTTACTTATACCTTCGGCAGTGCTGGTTGGCATGGAACATAGGTAGGGTGCCATGTCAACTGTTGTTTTTCACTGCACCAAGGCATTCAGGCTGCAGTGGCATGGCCTTGGAGAGGGGTCCCTAGGGGACACTCTTCAGTTCCCATGCCCTAGGGTACCATCTACTAAGGACTTACAGGGGGCTGAAGTTGCCATTTGGGGAACAGTTTTATGGAAGTAGCACTGGCACAGGGGACCTGGTTAGCAGGGACCATGTGCACTACAATTGAAACCAAATCATTTTCCAGGCAAAAGGTGGTGTCTAACCATGTCAAAAGAGGCCATTACCCATACCCACAGCCTTAATGTGCTGGCCTGCTGCTTGCCGCCTTTTGCCATGTCCTACTAGTGCTCTCCAGGGGTGCTTTGGCTTGCCCTTCCCTGTACCAAGAAGTCTCGGGGCCCCGAAAATTTTCCTCCGCAATACCAACTGCTGGATTTGCCACAACCCACCGTGGGTCCTTGCACCAAGTATCCAGAGCAATCTGTGCTGAGATGCAATACTGCAGCATGTGTCAACTAGAGAGCATCGCGGCTGCTTTGCGGATCACGGATTTCAGGGATCAGCTGTTCCCTGCAAAACCCACACCGAAGATCAGCGCCTGTTGTGCGGCCATATTGAGCGCTCAACTTCCTTCCTGAACCCTG
Source organism: Calotriton arnoldi (assembly GCA_963921515.1). Taxonomy (NCBI): domain Eukaryota; kingdom Metazoa; phylum Chordata; class Amphibia; order Caudata; family Salamandridae; genus Calotriton; species Calotriton arnoldi. The sequence continues at coordinate 1,267,134 of CAWUFW010004763.1, forward strand.
CACCAAGGAAATCCTTGCGAGCACAGCTCTACCTGCACCCCGTGACTACTGTAGCCATCTTCTGAGCGCCGGCCGTCCCCGTGGGCGGAGCCAACTCTGCATGCAAGCAGTGACTGCTTTCCTTTGTGCAACAGACAATCAAATCTGCTTAAAGTGCGGACCCGAGTGGTCCCTCATCTCCCCGCCTTCCCTCAGGAGAGCGGAAGGTAGGTGGGTGGGGTGTATGACCACCTCTCGAGGGAAAACTGCCTGGAGCTTTGTGAATATTGTTTCCCGCTCTACCCAATGTCAGTAGGTTTGACTTAACTTTTCATGTGCCCCTCTGGCAATTATGGCCAACCGGCAAGACATAGCGGTCAATTTGGTCTTTAATGACGTGTACCTTCTAGGATAGTGGTTTTTTTGTAAACTTTTATAGCGGTTAAGGATGCCACTTTTTTTGTTCACAGCAAGCTCGGCTTGATTGTTGTTTAAAATTCTGCACTTGGCGACCCGTACGCTGTGCATTTTGGGACTCTATTTGTGAACCCACACGGGCCGTACAAGCTGCAATCTATAGCACATAGTTTGGTCAGTCGGTTGGAATGGTTACCTCATGTATCGCTTAGCCGGACAGCCTGTGAACTCTAGTATCTTCCATGCAGATTTTAAATTTGTTGCCAAAAGGGTTTTACTATCTGAGCCCTTCAGGCACGATTGGTTTTCAGAATTTATAGCATGGAATAGGCCTACTTACATTTTTGAATCTTTTTTTTAGATGGTTGGACCTTGGCTCTCTTTTCTTGGGAGACGAGACTACCTTCCACTGTCCCAACTCCTGGGCTGTCAAGAGTTTGAGGCACTTTCTTCCAGGAAGTATGCTGGCACAGAATTGTTATTCTGGGGTTTAGCCAATGTGATTCTTTTCTTAAATGGTTTTTCTCCGCGGCCTTTAAAGCATGTTTTTATACACCAGCTCTCCTTCAATGCGACTTTATCCACCTCAGCGCAGGAAAATGTATGGTTACTTTTTTTTGTTGTGGGAACTTTAAAGACAACGTCAACGTGCACTCAGTGATATGATCTTTAATTACTTAAATCTTTGTCTCAGCGATGCGCAGCGCATGCTTTTTTATCATTACAAAAGGAACACCGTCACAGCTTTCGGTTCTATTCACAATTGATGGCTCTGCATGATTTTAAATACCTTTTGTTTTTGAAAAAACACAGGGTACAGTAATTTGACTAATGCGCCCACAGTAAGGCTTCAGCATTTACATATTGTTTTAATAGGTAATCCTGGTCTTCCATTGTCCTGAAGAGGCCCGTTTTCTAATGGGCCGAAACGCATAAACACTTCTTGTTGGAGGAGTCTTCTAAAAATAAAACATTTTGGGGAAGGCACTGCTGGGACACTGTAGGAAGCTGGCTCTTTATATGATATACCACTAAGTGGTTATATCGTGCAAAGAGTCCAGAGATTCCCCCAGAAGTGTACAGGGCTCAATGTAACCCCAAAGTGCTCTATATGTGGTAGTGTGGTCGAGCAGCCTTAGACCTAACAGAGGAGTGCAAGACATTTGCTATACACACATTGACTAATAAAAGACACTACTCAAAATGGAGCTCCACACCAATTTTAGAAAAATAAGCTCCTTTCAAGTTTAATTTCAAGACCAAGATGTACGCAAAAAGGTAAGTACCTTTTTCAGGAAAAATACTTTACACTTTAAAAAGTGGACACTTAGTGCAATCTTCAGGCTTTGCAATGTTAGCCTATGGGAGGAAAAGAATCCAGTCACCAAGACTGCACCACCAGAAGCACAGGGGCAGATGGGTGGGGAAGTCAAATTCAGGGTCAGGCGCCCAATGTTAACCAATAGAGACTGGGGGTAGTCGAAGTTGCGCTGCCCACAGGTGAGTAAAGCGGTGTCAGGGTCGATCTCTTGGGGTTAAGGTAAGTACAGGGGAGGGGGGGGGGGGGCACAAGGCAGCACCAAACCTACCCTCAGCAGCACAGGGGCAGCCGTGTGCAGAGTGCCAACACAGCGTCGGGCGCGCAATGCAACTCAATGGGAGAGATCGGTCTTGAAGAAAGCGTGCAGGTTCCGGCCAGGAGGCCGGACGAAGAAAGTCCACAGCTGCCCAAGTTAGTAGAGATGCTAGGGAACGTAGGGACACTGTTGGTCAAGTTCTCAAAGGCCCAGTGGCTTCAGGTGGAGGGGTGTCAGGAAACAACTTACCAAGCAGGTCGCGGTGAGGGGGAGTCTTCGAGCTGTGGCTGCAGGCGTTGAGGTGGAGTCTGGCAAGGGTTAACCCACGGTGGACTCTGGCTCGGAATCGCTGGGGAACCTTTGCAGGACTGGTGGGCCACTTGGACTCTGGCGTCTGGTGCAGAGGTGGATCCGGAGGCAGTTTCGCGGTTTCTCAGGGAAGAGTTCTTTTCTTCGGAGTTGGTTTCGTCTGGACAGGTCTGCTGTCCAAACTAGATTTAGAGTCTTTGTTGAAGGCATGCAGTCCTCCCAGGGCTTTGGAGGTCACTGGGCCTGCAGGACGAGTAATTTTGGAGCAAGGACGAAGTGCAGCAGACAGGTCGGCAGGGTTGGTGTCAAGTCAGTCACTGGTCCTCCTCCTTTCTTGCTGGGAAGGCTCTTCGGTGTCCAGGCTTCATAGGTCGTCAGGAATCTGATTTCAGGGTCTAGGGGAGCACTCTAAATACTAGATTTAGGGGTGTTACAGGGGAGTAACAGGTAAGGTCCAATGGGTCTCTTACCCGAGGTGTCTGCACCCACTATTATGCCAACCTCCTGGGGAAGGCAGCATAGCCCTAGCCATGATTAGGTAAGGCCCACCATCTTCAAGCTGGTGGGCACTGAAAAATGTGCTTTACTTCGCCTCCAGCACCTGAGGGGTGGAGTTGGCAAAGAGGGGCACACCTCTTCTTCTTAAGTTTCCCCACCCAAAGTGGGGGTTTGAACTGGGGAAGGCCAGCTGCTGCTAGCAGTATAGGCTGGGGTTGCATTACAAAGGCAGCAATGCCTTTGAAGCATCCTTCGAGCACTGTGCTCATCCTGGGGAAGGAGGTGTGACAGCTTCACCCAGGCTGCCTAAAGCCAGTCAGAGACCACACCAGGGTTGGTAGGTTTTCAGGGTGCCCCACAAGTACATGGTTTAATAAATCCAACACTGGCATCAGTGTGGGTTTATTAAAGGGAGCTGTTTGGTACCCAAACACTCCTGGATTCAGAATAGACAAATATTGTAGGGCTCATGCAGAAATGCTCACACGTGGTATAGTGCTCCCTGCCTTAGGGCAGTGTATCATATTGACTGTAGTTTTTCACTGCACCAAGGCATGCAAGCTGCGGTTCCCTCTTCAGTTCTCATGCCCTATGTACCAAGGGTACCATTTAATAGGGACTTACAGGGAGCTGAAGTTGCCAGGGGGGGGGGGGGTGTCTGTGTGTGTGTGTGTGTGTGTGTGTGTGTCACCAGAACTCCATTTTCTGGAGCTAGCTAGCCTGTCTGATGAGGGGTGAAACCCCGAAACCGGATGCAGGTTTCTGTTCCAGGGAGGGCCTGGCAGTTCGGGCTGGACTGTTCCCATGGACACTGATTTGCATATGGCGGGGTCTAAACTGGAATGGGGTGGTGTGTAAAAGAACGATGGATTTAACCCACAACTGTGACTGGGGCTGAATGTTTGACTGGCTCAGCATTCCGTCCATCACCTGTTCTTTTTACCTATGTGTTCCCTGCATTTTTATGTGATTTACTTTAAACATTATGCATTACCTACTAGGTATTTACTGATGTATGTCGTTTTGATTCTTGCATTGTCCAAGATAGCGAGCCTGTTTGGGGTGACAACTGATGCAGACATGAATGGCTACCAAAGGTTTGTGCAACAAAGTGGTAACTTTAAGTAGCACTACTATTAAAAGTTACATTAAATCAGATTTCAGAAGTGAGTCTGGTTCGATGCAATGTTTAACTTGAGTAATATCTTCAGTGTCCCAAATGCCTAACAAAAAAACAAAAAAAGATTGTGTCCGTCTGTAATGCAACTGGTGCTCATGTAAAGTGCTCCGATACCTTTGTGTCAAGTTTGCGCTATATAAACTACGGGGGGGAAAAACAATAAAAAAAAAATAGAAATCAGCATCAAGCGTGGTGGCTAGTAAAACTCCATGTGAGGCAATGGGACCACCAGCCTTGCTACAGTGAAAACAATTTTAGGTTTTCACTGTCAGGGCATGTTACACACAAAAGGAAGCTGCTCCACTTTTTAATATTAATCACCCTGCCTGCCTACCAAGGCCTTCCATAGGGGTGGCTCATTCAGATTATAAAGAAAGGTTTTGACAAGGGTTTATTTTTGCCATGTTGGATTGGCGGCTGTAACTGTAGGCTAGTCATGCTTTTACCTTGTCGCAGTAGTGGTGACTCCATCAAGTGCTGCAGTCCACTAGTGACATTTAACTTACCAGGTACCTCTTGTACCATATACTAGGGACTGATAACTTAAATGACTAGGTAGAGTTTCATATATAAAAAAATGTGAATTAAATATAAAACATACATTTTATGTCAGACTTTAAAACTGATTCACAGCATGGTGCAAGACCATTTAATCACAGTGTCTGATGTCAGAGATGGAACGAGCCAGCCCATTTCAACTTCTACAGACTGGACAGATAACCTCTGTTTCTGTTGGACACTTGTGTTCAGTTATCACCATGAAGTGGAGAAACTGATAAATGCGAAGCATCCAATAATATAAAGCAACCACTGCGCATGTTTGAAGGACCACAGGCTGGTGAAATGTTTCTAGCTGATCAGGGGTTCCATTGCTAAATTTAAACATTTCAATAAATAGAAAAACACTTGCTGAAAATAGGCTAAGACCACATTTAAATAAATAATAAATAAAACTGAACGCAAAACAGTTCTACATAAGTACCATTAACTATGAGGTAGCTAAACCTTGCTTGGTGTGTCCCCATTCCATTTGTATGTAAAGGAGTGAAATTTGACTTCCAGAGATTGGATCTCAATTTTCAGCTCAATGATCCTCCAAAGTAATGCTGAAGTTTTACCACCTGAAGTCATCCTCCAACCTCATGTTTAAATGGAGTTTAGCAGAAATATCAGATTAAACATACAGTCAAACCGCTGAATCAAGACAATACCACTAGCTGCCAGATTATGTGTTTGGTTATTATGGAGAGGGTAGCTGAACACAACACCATATTTATCTCAATTACTCTATATGGTTGCTTTTCCAATGTGGTAGACTTATATAGCTGAATTACAGATGGACAGTTTAGTGACTTTAGTATTGGCTTCAAACCCTAGCGATTAACTGTGGATTCTTCTTCTCTCTACTTGACCAATATATGGGTTCTGGCTAAATCATTACCTTGTGGCTCACTCCTATAATCTATGAAAAATATGGAATGGCCTTAAAACAGGCTTGCCCTAAAAATTAAGTACTGTGAGAGGCAGACACCTTTGGTGCCTAAAGGCCAGATTTACAGATTTGGGATGTGGAGTAAGAGTAGACCCTGCTTTGGTGTCACAATGTCTTATTAGCCATAGATTTTTGATAAAGATGGATTGACATTTCTAAAAGGGTTGAATACCAGGGTTGGTGTATCTATGGGGGAGCAATGAAGACATTGCAATGGAAACCGAATTCATACCCAGCACCACAAAAGGAATAATGGGAAAATGCCTATGCAATGATCAACTGGCTTGCTTTGCTTCCGTTTGTTGAATACTGATGCAGCTGTGGGGACCCTTACTTGCGAAAGTTTAAGTCACCTTGGTGCGGATCTCCCATTGGTGTTCCTCCTGAAGGTCTCTGCTTAGGCAGTCAGCAAAGTCATCAACTACCCCTGGCAGATTTTCCACCGATAAGTGAATTTGGAGATTGTCCCATACACAAATTTTTAGTGCCCATCTGCAACAGTTGGGGAAAATGTATGCCCACCCCCACCACTTTTGATTGTAATATAGGACTCGTATTGCCTGCGTGAATCAGAACAATCTTGTTGCAAAGATATTTTTCCATGCTTGAAACACCAGCTGTACAGCATTGAATTCACACCACTTGATGTGGCCTTATTTTCTTTGGAAGTCCGCCTTCCTTGGACTGTCATCCGTGGAGTATGCTCGCCCCACCCTGATAGGGAGGTGTCTAAATTGATAGTCACTTGTTCTTATGGGTCTAAGAATGGCTTGCAAGTTGTTAAGTGGATTCAGCCATGGTGGTGTAACTTTGGCCCCTTACTACAAAAAAAGTCCTCTCACTTCCTAATCGGGTGCGATTATCTATATTCTAAACGCTCTTTAGCAAGCACATTTGTAAACATTCATTTCGACCCAGTGCTATGCATAAAGCTATCATTCCTTTCAGTCTCTCTCTTTCTTACGGTCAGGGGATGCAAAAGATGGTAAAGAAGAAGTTATCTCCGAAACACAGAATTTGTTGGGGCTGTATGTGGGACTTCTTTATATTCAGTGTGAATCCCAGTCTGTGACGGTGGTGGATTAGCTGGCAAGTGATGACATGAAACTATTGCTGAGCTCCCCCCAGCCATTTAATCTAGACATGGATAAACATCTACTGATTGATGACATGGGTGTGTCGCCGCTACCCCCACCAGATATTTGATTAATAGTCTTGGTGCTAACTTCACTATAAACTAAAGAACCTTACCCAAAAACATTTTTTTCGTGTGCTGGATGCATGAAGATGTGGAAATATACATTCTTGATATCCAGGATGATCACATAATCCCCCTTTAACGGAATCACACCCACAGCAAAATCATTTTGAAGTAGATTGCCTTTGCATAATGAGTTAGCTTTTGTAAGTCCAGCATCCGTCTTAAAGTTCTAACCTTTTAGGAATGGAATATACAGAATATACTCAACACGAATTCCTTTTGGAAAAGATGTTTGCCATCAAAAAGAAGGAAAAGGAAAATATTTATATATATGAAGTTGTATTGTGCAAACATAGTAAAGTCGGCAGAATACTATACAGGGTCATAGCCTACAGTACAATCAAAGACTGGATGGGCGGCGTATTTCCGAGAGTAGAGTGGAAATGTAGTTGTGCCTCCATTTTTAAACCAGAGCTCATTAACCATGTCTGTCTCTTAATATTCTCTCTAGTATTGAACAGTCTGTGAATGCTGCATCCAAGTCACAACAGATAGAAGTGTTTGAAATAGTCCATTGCTCTTCAACACACTCCTTCATTTGAAACACGTTTATAGAGCTCTTCCATTTTTACCCACTGCTCCATGTCACAGCGGCTCAAAAGCATCAGAGTTTGATTTGTGGAATTGTGCAGTTGCATCTGTTGCTTTTTTCTTCCAGTTTGCTTTGAGCATTTTACTTTTTGTCAAAAAAGAAAGTAAATAGCTTGGAGGCTGGACATCACCCCTAGCCCAGACAAATTCTGTGCAAAGCATACTACACGAAAATCAGTGGCACATGGCTTCTGATGAAGATAGAATTATGTGGTGCTTGTTTAAGCTTCCGTTCAACTTTGGGGGTTATCTCCCTAGTATTGGCTAGGTCTTTGAACGAGTTACCTGTGAGCTTTACAGGACAGTTTTGAAAATGGGGAAAATACAGATTGGTGCTTTCCATGTGAAATAGAGATTTAGGAAGTTTTGCTTTGTTTTCTCAATTTGCATAGTAACACTATGATGGGGGCTACCTTCCGAATAACTGAATGTTACGATAATCTGCAGAGATGCTGTAACAAGTTAATTCCAAATTGATGCTCATCAGTGCAATTAGTAATCTATCTATTCCACTCACCTTCCTCCATGCACCTCATTGTGTTTCCTCAGGCTCCTTTTTGCACTCAGCCTGCATGAGTGTCCTTGTAGAGGGAATAGGCTGGCAGGCTGTCTGGTGTTCTTTCAGATGTTTTACTTTTATTTGTGAACTGTCTGATTTCTAATGAAATACCCTCATCAAGAGCTACAGAAGTAAAAGCTGGGTCAATCTCTGTGGTGATTTTGCATCTATAAGACAAGACTCTGGGTCAAAATCTGTCAGGAGAAATGTCCTGGTAATTTTAAGATTTCAAAGAGGGCTCGACTTCACCTTCTTTCAACATCTACACTTGTTGACATCTGATTTCAAGTTGCAGGTCCTCTGCAGCCTGAGTTTCTGTTCTTGAAGTCAATGTACTTTCGGAGCCAATTTTCTCAATTGGCTGCTAAAGGTTGCCTTTTGAGAATGTTCCCTCTCCTGGAACAGACCCTTCAGAGTTTGAGCTTAAATAGACTGAGCCGCGGTAGACTTGAGAGACTACCTATGCAAGTGTAGTCTTTGTCCTGAGTGTTGCGTTTTTTTGGGGAAGTTAAGAGTCCAGAGCTAGTATGGGCATCAGCTCTGCTCCTCCATCTAAGCACTGATAATGCAAGAAAGCTTAATGTCACACCTCTTGTTCCCAGAACACGGGTCTTTATATATCTTAGCAAAGGCCCTTCTGGGGACTTAAGAGCATCAACCCATTATAAAATGGTGCGCACACAGTCTTACATCTTTGGTGTTGAATTGAGTCTTGCTCCCTCGGTAAGCATAGGCTAAAGACCAGGGAAACATGGAATTGCAACTTGAGCACAACGCAAATGGAGTGAAAGCCCATTGCTCCAGCACTATAAAACTAGGATGCCAAAGCAAATGGTAAGCTCTGCATGGTGTAGAATTATGGGGCTTTATCTGAGAACAGTTTTTTGAGAAGCATAGCTCATCTCTCAGCCAGTACCCCGCTGATACCACTGATGCTTGACATGGGGAGAAAGCCTTTAGCTGATAAAGCCAGACTTCGCCCTTTGCTGTTCTAGAGAAAGCTATGGTCAGAACTAGTACAATGTAGAATGGCTCTAGTAGATGTGATGGATGCAGATACGTTCAATAAAATCACTTGGCTTCGGCAGATCAAGAAGCTATTATCTATAATTGGTCTGCGAACCCTTTGGGATAACCCATTGCTTAAACCGGTCCAGTCGGCAATGGTGCTGAAAAAACATTATTGGCTGTGGGTTAGGTAATCGGAGGCTGAACTATTTAACAGCTCCGTTCTGATGGCAGAATTCCTAGATTTTAAATGTAGTTCCTACCTGAACCCTTATTGGGATGCGATTACTGCTTCTCCAGATAGGAAGCTCTATTTCCAACTTAGGGCAGGCACGCACCCGCTAAAAACATGCACTAATAAATGGCCCCATGTGGCGACGTCTTATTACGGACTTGTAAGAGTTCTGCAAAATCTATTGGTCATATCTTTTTTGTCTGTCTGGGCTATGCAAGCCCTCGCAAGAGATGGATCAAACCATTATGCAGACTTTTGGGGACTTGTAGCAGTTGTACTGCCCTCAGAATTATCAGCTCGGACCCAAAACTAACCTATGCATGCACTATTGCTAAATTGTCGTGCTGTATTTGGGTTATTGGAGCAAGGAGCATAGCCGAGCATCCATGATCTTATTGAAATTGGAAGATCTGTATCGTAAAAGTTTACACTGTTGCCCGGTGTGTGTGCTAATAACCCAACATGAGAAGGATGCGAGTATGCTTTGCAATGAGTGCTGGGATATTGTGTTTAAACTGCATCTATTTGCAATGAATTGCTACTTTGTGTTTTACATGCTTTCGAGGTACTTTTGCTTCTGTAGTTAAGCTCGGCAAGCTCATATTTTGCATTTTAATCTCCTTTCCTGGTTCTTATATTCTTGCTTTATGACCCCGTAGCATTAAATTCTTACCGTGACATCTTTGATTATTTTATTAACAAGGGAATTATTTCGGGGAAAGTGCAATTGATATTAGTTTGAATATTTTGTGAACATCTCTTGTATGCTGCGATGCTACAGCTCTCATACTTGAACTTTGTCTAGTTTATTTTAATTTGTACTTTCTTTCATGACTTAACTGTCCAATAAAACTCAGCAAACGGAACGAACGCTTAACAATAACTCCTCCCACGTGAGTCATTGTCATATGACTGACCCATGTCATTAGAAGATGCTGGATGTGGAGAGTCGTTTGCAGCACCATATAGTGTTAGTTCTGCTCTAGTATTGTACCCATCTTCAACCTTTCCGGTGTTGAAATTATCTGTACAATGCAACTTCGACTAACATCCAAACCAAATAGTACATGTCCTGGTGCACTGTTGGTTTCAGGGACTTGACCACAAGTCATTCGAAGTATGGTCAAAAATCGAAAACTTTCAAATAAGAAACACAGCTTGGCATAATCTGAACCCAGCACAAGATGGCATGAGAGTACAGCATGCTGCAAACTGTTAATACAGAGAGATGACAAAGCAATAAATAAGGGTAGTCATGAAAACTATCCAAAACAGTTTGATTTGAGGAGCGGTCAGGAAAAGGGTGATTGACGTAAATGCTTTGAATAAATGATGCCTCCTACATGTCAGTAACTACATACATGTATGTATGCATGTAGTTACTTTCTTCCAGGTAACAGAAACCCCTGAAACCATTACTGTAAGCCACTGAAACCCCCTGTAACCATTACTACATTCAGAACAATGGAATGTAAGCAAGTTAAATGTGAATGAAGTTGTGTGCATTGTGGAAGTCACAGATTGGGGGGTTGCGGGCAACTAGTTCCACAGGTCGGGGGTAGCGGGTGACTATTTACACAGGTCAAAAGGTTTACATATCATGAAGGTAATGTTCAACTTTTAAGTGGTTGTTATGCTACAATGTTGAACCAAAGCAGGAACAAATGGGGTGGGGGGGGGGTGTGAGACTATCCCCCGCATGGGCCATATAATGCTTCATTAAATGGTGAATATATGTTAATGTTGCAGAGGTTGCCAAACATTACGCATTAACCACAGTCAAAATAAGAAAAAAGGCATGAAGGATTGTGAAAACTACTTGGACCGTTAAAGGTTTGCCATGAACTTAGAGGTGGTGGCATGCCACTTGATTAGAGGATACAGTCGTTAGAATATGGATGAGATATTTATCGAGTGAATAACCAACATCAGCAATAAACAAGTGCATGGGTACAAGGAATGAATGCTGGTGGTATCAAAAACACTGCTACACTGTACTGCAATGTACACAGGTAGAATAATGTGGCTCTCAACAGAAACTGAAATCCAGAGAACAGCCATTACGTAAAAGTAGATCTAGTATCTCAGTTGCCATGAAGAAATTATCTTGTTGACATGGAAATCTTTGCAATCAAAAAAAGGGCAGGCTGTGAATGATAACGACCATCAGACACTACACTGCTTGTTCAGCAGCCTACTCAGCTTCACACATGGTTCTCATTGACTGACGTAATTAACTTCCGCATTGTTAGCGAATGCTAACTGTACAAACAATATAAATGCACAACATGCATAAGAGAAACCGTTTTTAAATTTAAATATTCTTACATTCACAACTGAGCAGGTTCCAACAGCACAAAAACCCGTTGTCTGTGGCACCGACAAGAAACTTTGAACAGTTCAACCTCCCAAAGCATAGATTCCTGGAAGAAGAAACGGAGTAAACTTGTTACGCTACAATAGGTTTGAGGTTTGCTTTTTTGATGCACAGAAGTAAACATTGCAGCCTGCTAACTAAACATGTACAAAAGGTTCTCCGATACACATGAAAATATAGGAGTTAGTGAAAGGATTAACATGCTCCACAAACGGATGCTGGTGACACTGTACCGATATGTTAAGATTGTGTAAGAAGCCTATTTGAATGTATTGCACAGTGTGCTGTCGCAACACATCTCAAACTGGTAGGCTAAAATTTTGACCCAATATAAATTTGTAGTAGAAAGAATTCAATTATACATATTTTACCAATTGGTTTGCTTTACACAAAGCTCTTAAAAGCGGTTTCACATACTACTGGAAGAAAGATTCAGTTAAGGCAGCTGTTGTGGAAATGTCAGAGGTGGAACGAACCAGCCCACTTGAACTTGCATAGGCTAGACAGATATCCTCAGTTACTCTGGGACACTCATTTACAGTTATCACCATGAAGTGGAGACACTGATAAGAGCAAAGCGTCCATGAATATAAAGCATTCATTGGGTGTTTTGAACTACTGCAAGCAGATATATTATTATTTAGCGGGTTTCCACAAGCTGATTAACCCTTCCCTCTTTCCCCGCTCCACCACACACAGCATTTTGTAGATAAACACGCATGCAGATATTTTCAGTTTAATTAACCTTTGGTAAGGATTTGATGAGGAAGTAAAATCTTCAAATATCCATTTCATTCATTTCAGTCAGTAGCAAAAAATGGCTTCCAAACATCTGCTGAGATATTCATTTTAATTAGTAATCAAAGATCACATTTTTCAAATCTACAAACCTCCCTACCGAATGTCACAAGCCCCATTGGGTAAGGTCATCCTCCAATCCAATGTTTAAATGGTAATTTTAGTAACTACCAAATTGTATTTGTGGCTAAAAAAAGGACAGCTTAGCTCGGCACGTTATTCTGATCGACTTAAAAAACTCCATGATATGGTTTCTCTTCCAACAGTATGGAATGGGTAGCTGAATTACACAGCGAGCTGCAGCAGAGTAACTTAACTGACCACTTTTAAATAGGTAAAGGCTCAAAATTAATCTCTATAAAGTACTGACATGCATGCTTCAGCTTATATTTGTGTGTGAGATCGTGCTTCTGTTTATCAATGTTCACCCGTAAGGTCTTGGTTCTAGAAAACCCTTTATAGCCTATGTTCTTAAAAAATAGTGGGTGATGCATCAAATCCGAAAGAGCAGTAACAGAATTTAAACAGGACGTCTGACCAAATGCATTAATCATTGCTAGAAAATAAGGGGTACTCGCACAGTCCAAAGCAACAATTATTTAACTTGTTTGTAACAGAAGCCACTAGGTGATGTCTGTCAACAGAGCTTTGGTGTACAAAGACATACGAGATAAATGAGGTCTGAAATAGGGGCGATATAAAGCAGACCAATACATTTGTCTGCTTCGAATAAAAATGCATTTTCATCATACATCCACCTACACATATTACAGTAAAAAGGGAAAAAAACTTTACCAGGAAGGCTAGGAACTTTCAGAAAATAGATCAAATAAAATACAATTTACTCTACCAAATGCTACTCACCGTATTTTCCCCGGGGGTTGGCAAAAGGTGCACTTTAACTCCCAGGTGCAAGACTCCCACACTGTAACAATCTCCTCAAAGCTGACAGCCAGTAATGAGCCATCTTCGGAAAAGCAACAGTTTGTAGCTTCATAATTGTGATATGTGCCAACAAAATCACAGCTCCAGCCCATCGATTGTTCTATTAAACAATACACGGCATGTCATAATTAGTGGAAAACAGCATCACGTCAAACGAGAAAATTAACGTTTCAATTGTTCTCTACAAGTACTTGTACTCAATGGGAACAACTTGAGAAAAACATTGTGCACTAAATAAGGAATGTCTTGACCAAAGGTAAAAAATGAAGAAAAAAGGTAAATTGTTTTGCTAGTAATGTTATAAAATAAACTGTTGCAACAGACATGGTTTCTTAATATCGTTATTATAACTAATATTAACGACAATAATAACATAGAAAGGCCATAAAATTGCAGGGATGTGAAATTCCTATAGCCCGACGCCCAGAACATATTGTTTGGGGTCAATGGCAACAAGTTTGTGTATTTTGTCCTTGGGACAAATAGGCCCAAACCTCTGCAGCACAAACCCTTTGGCTGTCATTTAGCAGTACCACATTATGGATTAGGGAACGGCACGGTCTGCAATTAAGGTAATATTTTTGTCCATATGTTAATGCTGTTCAAACTTGTATTTATGGTTCATTTATTGAAAGCCTTTATTATTAGGGTGTGAGTTAAGTATCAATGGGGTAACCCGCAAATCCACTGGACTCTGGTACAAATTGGTACAAAAGAAATGTCCAGTGAAAGGTAATCCAACACAAAATACAGTAGTGTACACAAATGGTCTATGTTGCTAAAAACTTTTGACAAACACCACCTTCGGATTATACCATCAAATGGTTATGATTTAATCTCATCACCAATTAGAGTAATCAATTCATATACAGAGTACAATACATGTAAATCTTAAAGGTTTAAAATTGGTGCAACCTAAGAGAAAGGGAGGAAGGGTTGTGAAAAGTGCGTGATGTGAGGAAAGGAAAGGTAGTGTACATGTGAACATCAAAATTCAATATTTACTACCTATCCAGTCAGTTGACTGGCTTGTACATATATGAAAAATCAAAACATCAAAGGGATGCAGATAAACAATCTCTGTCATCCATGTTTGAAAGAGAGAAATGGTTAACGTTTCGACCCCTATATGTGGCAGGGAGCTTTATTCCTTGCGGACGGGGTCTTCATCAGGACTAGGGCACAGACGCGGAAGCACCAAAACAGCAAGAAGGATTCAGGCTGAAGTAGAGAAGAAAGGGCCTCGCAGGCTCTCATATGACTAGCTGGCGCGCGGTTGCTGGTGAAAAAAACAGTCTGACAGCTAACAGTCGTTTTTCACCAGCAACCTGCGAGGCCCTTTCTTCTCTACTTCAGCCTGAATCCTCCTTGCTGTTTTGGTGCTTCCGTGTCTATGTGCCCTAGTCCTGATGAAGACCCCGTCCGCAAGGAATAAAGCTCCCTGCCACATATAGGGGTCGAAACGTTGACCATTTCTCTCTTTCAAACATGGATGACAGATTGTTTATCTGCATCCCTTTGATGTTTTGATTTTTCATATATGTACAAGCCAGTCAACTGGCTGGATAGGTTGTAAATATTGAATTTTAATGTTCACATGTACACTACCTTTCCTTTCCTCACATCACGCAATTTTCACAACCCTTCCTCCCTTTCTCTTAGGTTGCACCAATTTTAAACCTTTAAGATTTACATGTATTGTACTCTGTATATGAAGTGATTACTCTAATTGGTGATGAGATTAAATCCTAACCATTTGATGGTATAATCCGAAGGTGGTGTTTGTCAAAAGTTTTTAGCAACATAGACCATTTGTGTACACTACTGTATTTTGTGTTGGATTACCTTCCACTGGGACATTTTATTATTAGGGTGAGCGCTCCAAGTAAATGTTGTAAGCTCTGACTGCACTACTGACAGTAGTTACAGTATAAAAATATGTACACACGTTCTCAAAAGTTTTGCAATATGATGCTATGTATGATGCTCCCAGAATGCTCTCCGATTTGATGGAAATATTTGCAGAAGCTTGAAATCAAGACTGATGATTCTTTGCTACCAGCAGGGGAAAAACATTCCGCTAAACTACTGTAAAATTTCAGGTACCATTTCTTGGCAGCATCATTTAGTAACATGTGTTGATGCATGCTAGTATTTCCCAAAAATATTCATAATGGAAAATCCGTGTAACCAGTTCCAATAAGATTATGGGAAACAAAAATAAACAAGCATTGGCAAAGCCAGGTGGTCTGAAATTGGTGGTCAGCTTTTTAGTTTTGTCAATGTGTGACTTGATTTGGCATGGTTTTTGTAAAACCTTATTGGTGTGGGAGCTGTCGGGCCTTCACCATTATAACAAACATTGGTAAAAGCAAAATTTGTTTTTTGGTCTCCAAAAGCACACACTGCCACATTAGTTACTGACACGGAAAAAAAACTACTTTGTGTGCCGATATGCTCCTTGTGAAAGAGCAGAATGCGGTCACTCACAGTGAAGTCAGCCGATACAGAGTGAGAATTTTATTAAATGCAAAAGGTCATGGTCAATGCCAGACCAAATTAGGGACCCAACTATTATAGAAAGTCTCAAAAGTGCATCCATGGTATATGTCCTTGCATAAAGTGCAGCTATATGGCTTTCGTGAATTCCCAAGAATTTACAGAAGTAGGACAAGAAATAGTACTTCTAGAAAATATTGTGAACTGCATTTTAGAATGAGCAAATATGCATGTGTAGATTTGCTCATGCGAAAATCTGAGTGTTTGCAAGTTCACTTTCCCGCCAACCACTTTTTTCTCAACTGTGGAAGAAGGTTTACGTCTGCGATTGTTAGGAGTAAATTTCCAACTTTTCTCAGTATGGGAAAAGATTAGAGAAGAGTTGTTGAAAACCCTTAAAACATGCAAGTTAGTAGGTTTGCACAGACTCAAAATGGCATTCCAACCCTGGAACTATTGCTCACCACTACCTTCAGCCCCAGTATGTAGGTTTGCGGAAACGTGACAACATAAGGGGATTGCAAGTATTCAAACACTACTATGGTATGAGCCCTGGCATTATCAGAGAGGCTATATCAGAGCTCTTATATAATGAGATTTCTGCCATAATTTGTCGCCACACTACATGGCACCAAAGGGAAAAGTGGATTTTGTTACAGGACAAGTAGATTTATGAAGCAACCTGCCCCATGGACAAACAGATATTTTATTAAATTCCACACCCCTGAATTGCCTATACAGTAAATTGTATATGACCAAAATATTTTCTTCCAAATTTGGGGCACAAAACCCCGAAGAATGTTTGGTGACAGACGCCAACTTTTAAGTGTATTAACACAGCTCTTTTTAAACTACCCCGTTAGATGGCAAGCACCACGGTTGGCGAAGGACAACCAAATTGGGAAAATCTTCAACTACTTAGTTTCCTTTT
This sequence comes from Calotriton arnoldi, assembly GCA_963921515.1. Lineage (NCBI taxonomy): Eukaryota > Metazoa > Chordata > Amphibia > Caudata > Salamandridae > Calotriton > Calotriton arnoldi. The sequence goes on from CAWUFW010004763.1 coordinate 1,283,790, forward strand.
AACAAACAAAATTCAAGATTTAGAAATAAATCGCATACTAATGCGGTATCAATCCAGTGTTTTTTTAGGTCACAATTTCAATGGCAGGCAAATGAATGTCAGAAGTGGAACGATTCAACCCTTTTGAACTTGCTAGGGCTGAACAGATAACATCTGTATTACTGTGGGACACTGGTTTTCAGTTATCACCATGCATGGAGAAACTGATAAGATTCAAGCGTCCGCTCGGTTACATGATTTCAGGAATTCTTTATGATCCCCACAGAGGATAACAAGTTAGTGCAGTAAGAGGTTACAGACCTTTCAAATTCATAGCTCAAATTGCATACAAACTGTCACTGTCGTTACCATCATACACTTATAAAATGAGGACTCAAATGTACACATGCAACAGATGAAAAACACACCATCCAGAGGAACACAAAACAGATAAAGAACATAACTTTCTACGTTTGTCACCAATATTCCCAAGTTTGAAGTACCTCTTTCTACCTTCTAATTCACGAACGTCACATCTCTGTTTAGTCAATATGCTTCAAAACATGGGAATAAGGTTTACCAGCAGAGGTAAAGCACAGATACGCATAATAAACATCTGGCGAAATCGGCTAATTTCACCAAACTTCCAACAGGCAGGCCTCCAGGACTGATGACAGAAACCCAAATTAACGCTTCTTTATGTGCTCAGTAGCTGCTAAATTTACAGCTGTCTTTATACATATGGTAATCTAGTCACTAGACATGGCACAATCAAACATTTCATAACCTCTTCATTAATGGGCTCTCAAACTAAAACTTGCACCCAAACCATTAGAAGGGCAATCAGTAGGAGATATGCACCCCATGTCCAGATCCACAAGGCTATAGCAAGCAGGGTTAGTGATGAAAGGGAAGTTTAAGTGACTGGGAGCTATTTAAGAGATTTGATGCATTTTCTGTGTTCTACCCGCCCCTAAACCGGTTCTTTAGTTGGAGGTCTTTTGTAGGAAGCTGGCTCTGTATATGGTATGCCATTAGGTGGTTATACTGTGCACAGAGTCCAGTGGTTCCCCAAAAGTGTACAGGGCTCAATGTAAACCACAAAGTGCTCTATTGGTGGTAGTGTGGGCGAGCAGCCTTAGGCCTAACAGAGGAGTGTAAGACAAGTATTGCACACAAATGACCAATAGCTGACAACACAAAAAGGGTGTCCACACAACACAAAAAGGGTGTCCACACAACACAAAAAGGGTGTCCACACAACACAAAAAGGGTGTCCACACCACTTTTACAAAAATAAGCTTTGGTTCTACTTTATTTTAAGACCAAGATCTTCGCAATAAGGTATGTTTTTAACTAAAAATACTTTTCACTTTCAAAAGTTCAATGTTATCCTATGGAGGAAAACAATAATGCGGCTAAACAGAACACATTTCCAACTCGCCGAAGCAAAGCTTAGCCGTATCTTCATGCCGGACATGGTGGGAAACAGGAGAACACTGCTTACCTGGCAGTAATGCCTCTCATAACGAGAGGGTTCGTTGCTTGGCCCATACGAAGGGGTAAAATAATTTAAGAATTTTATGGATGGACCGGGACGGAATTACAACTGGACACAAGATTGAAATTGATTTTGAAGAGACTGACAGCCCTGAAGAAGTTGCGGTTGTATCCCAAACAGCGACGAAACACGTTGGCTCTGTGGCTAAGAATAAAAGAACTGGAACCTAAGAAAACGGAAAATCGAAGGAAATTGTGACTTTCGCAAACGTTAAAAAAGAAGTTAGTTTATTTGTAAAATTGAATTGAGTGTTTGGGATACAGGATTTTCAATGCGGATAAACAGGTAAGTACGCAACTAACAGTTCCAGTCTTCGGGACCAAAGGTCAGCAAGGGGCAAAGGTCAGGTGACTACCAAAACTGCACCACCAGCGGCACAGTAGGGTGAAAATCGGAGTTCAGCCCAATACATTTCAATTCAGACGGAGGGCGCTCGAAGCCACACTGCTTGCATGTATGTAGATTAGTTGCAGGGGCCAAGCTTTGGGCTGCTAGCACCAGGACCGGTGGGGTGGGCTGCCACAAAGCAGCACCAAACATACTCCACCAGCGGCACCGGGGCGGCCGGGTGCAATTTCAGCGTCGGGCGTCCAATGCTTTTCAATGAGGATTCTGCTTTCGACAAACAGGCTGCAGGTGTTGCACCGGAGGATTGCAGGGGAAGACCAACAGCAGCAGAGGTAAGTAGAGTTGTAGCGAGTCGTAGGGGTACCTTCAAGTCAGCTCACCAAGATGCAGGGGCGTTGGTTGCAGGGGGGCCTTTAAACGTTGGAGTCTTCTTACCGGAGCCGGTCACTGTCAAGGGGTGCCACTGGATTAAGGCTGCAAGTGTCGTTGAGGGGTCCAGGAGGGGTCAGCCAACATTGGACCCGAGGTCAGGATCGCTGGGGAGACTTCACTGGACAGGTGAGCCACTCAGACTCTGGTCGTAGGTGTCGGATGCAGAGTGTGCAGGAGTAGTGGTTCCAGCTGGATCAGTAGTCCTTGTAGTTGGATTCTTCTGGACAGGGCCGCTGTCCTTGAAAGATCTGGTCTTTGTTGAAGAGCAGGCAGTCTTCCTTGGGGTTCTGGAAGTCGCTGGCCACAGGACAGGCGTCTTCTTCACAGGGTCTTTGAAGCTGGAGACAGGCCGGTAGGGCTGGGGCCAAGTCAGTAGTCTACTTCAGTCTTTGCTGCACGGCGTCTTCTTCGTAGGTTGCCAGAATCTACTTCTAGGGAGCAACCCAATTACTAAATTTAAGTGGCGTTTTACTGGAGTATTAGGTAGGGCCAATGGGCACCTCACCTGGGATGACTAAACCCACTATTATGCCAGCCTCCTGTGAGAGGGAGTGTAGACCTACCCCTGATTGGAGGGGACTGAAAAGTGTGCTCAACTTGGTCTCCTCCACCTGAGGGGTGGAGTTGGCAAAGGTGGGCACACCTCCTAGCCTTTCGAAGTTGTCCCCACCCAAAGTGGGGGTGTAAATCGGGGGCTGCCATCTGCTGCTAGCAGCAGGGACCGAGGGTCGCATTACAAATGCAGGAGGCCTTTGAAGCTTCGCCTTCGAGCACTGGTCCATCCTGGGGGAGGTGACACACCTCTGCCCAGGATGTGCATTGTTTCTGGTCCCAGAGACCAGAGGCTCTCCGCCCTGGGGTCCAGAAACATGTCTGTGTGTGGAAGCTGCCTAAAGCCAGTCAGTGCACACACTAGGGTCGGTAGGTTTTACGGGGACATCTGAGGTGCCCTTTGAGTACTGGTCACAATAAACCCACACTGGCAACAGTGTGAGTTTATTGTGAGGAGTAGTTTGGTACAAAACACTCCTGGTTCAGTGAAGCCATCATGGGGCTGTGGAACTCGAGTTGTCGAGTTTCCAGCCCATGTACTCTCTATGGCTTCACTGGCACTTACAATATTAAGGAATAGACCCCAATGTCGTAGGGGCATATCTGATCATGCAGAAGTGCCCATACCTGGTATATAGTGCACGTTGTCTTGGAGCTGGTAAGACCTGCTAGAGGTGCGAGTTACCTATATATTAAGCAGTGCTAGCTGGCATGGCACACAGGTAGTGGGCCATGTTGACTGTCATTTTGTCTGCCCCAGGCCATGCATGCTGCAGTGGCAGTCTGCATGGCCTAGGTGAGGGTTCCTTAGGGGACCCTCTTCAGTCCCCATGCCCTTGGTACCCAAGTACCTTTTACTAGGGATTTCCAGGGGCCTGAAGGGCCAATTGGGGAATAGTTTTTAGTGAAAAAGCACCGGCACAGGGGACCCGGGTGTCAGGGACCCTGTGCATTACAATCGAAACCACATCAAATTCCAGGCAAAAAATGGGGGCAAACCATGTCAAAAGAGGCACCTTCACATTTTTGTTTCGGAACACTGCAAGCTTTGACCTACTAAAATACTTCAATTTATAAAATGCCACTATTACCATTTAGAAGAATACTAGCAATATTTTAAGAGCACAGTTTTCAGAGCCTAGGAGACAAGTTTGGAGAAAATCTATTAAAGTAAGTAGTTTAGAGGCAAGGTAACGCATTATCGCTACATTTCATGTCACAATATCAACTTAGCTACGAATATTTCACCCAATAAGACTTTGGAAACAAATCCTTGATGTAACAGCACAGAACACACAAAAGTACACTTCAACACTAAAACTCTACCACTCGCACACTTTCAGGAGACCAAACCAGATGTTTGTAAAATGAATAGCAAGAGAGATCTGAACTCCCAATTTTCTGCACTGGAATAGGAACACCATTCCTTCCAGGCACCTATTCCGACGGTAAATCTACCTTTTAATTTTTATGAAACATCTTTCACTCCCAAACACAGCAATGAAAGATTTGGAAAAAAAAACCAAAGGGAGCCCAGGCTTGGACTAAAGAATAACAATGGAGGCAAAATACTGACAAGAGGATGCTGAACAGATATTGTGAACAATAAAAAACATTCCTTTAAAGGCCATCTCTTAGGACAGATACATGAAGTAGAAGGAAATCGTAACTTTCAATGAACTTACTGTAGATATCGGAGTCGTCACTTAAAACCCAAGCTTTAAATCTTCCATCTCTTCCGGTGGTTACTAAGGTTGGAATTCCATTTTCCTGGTCATCTGTGTCAGAGAAACACAGGGATGTGATTTGGTCCTCATGAGGCATATTTATCCTGGTGTTCAGAACAAAGCTTTGGGGAAGAAAACCAGTACTCATCACTTGACTGCAACTCTAATGAGCACTAAGTGAACTATGCGTTTTAATTGGGCAAGAGTTTCTTCCAAGATGAAGCCACTGTACAATCATATTTAACTCAGATCAAAATAAGCTCATAAAGGACAAGCAGAAAATGCAGTTAATAGTTACTTGAATAAACCTTATTCACAAAGTCAGAACATGCAAAACAATATTCAATTCTTGCTATCAAATTGGAGTGCAGTCCTTCTTGACAATGCGGGGGCTGCTTAGATATTCACGTCAGACGAGATGTTTAGCTAAAGACAAAACGTGCAATGCATTTCTACTACTTCCAAAAACTAAAGTTCACAACTATCACCTTACTGGCTCATTTATCCATTATGCTTCCTTAGCCAAAACCTCAAACATTAGTCTCCACCATGAAAACCATGACTTTGGCAGGGGGTATGGGATCTGAACCAAGAGCACAACACACTATAGGTACCCGTGCCCCAAATCTGCAAAATAAATACAGCCCATAGCAAACCCAGCCATGAACGCATCTACTCCAGATGCTCCAGATCTGAGTGAAGCCATACAGTCTCAAAACAAACTTCCAATGGAAAAATGAAACAATGGATTAATATCAACCTGTTGAATTTTTCAGAAGAAGCAGACCAATTTACCACAGCAACAAAATAATCAAAAATCCTATAAACAAGTAGTAATATATAACTATTTTATTAGAAAATGTAAAGACATCTGAATCGATAGGTGCTTGGACAAATTAAAACTGCAGATTCAGAGTCACAAGTTGTACTAACTTCAAAAAGGCACAGAACAAACCTGCATTAAAATGGATTCAGACGACTAATGTAATTACGTTAGTTGCACATTTGAGATAAATTTAATAAGGGTATTAACAAAACCAACAGTACGCTATCAAACTGCATGCATTTTTTTCAGTCATAGAATGTGTCTGTTTATATTTAAAACCAAAAATAAATAAAAATACTAAACATGACTAAAATATTTAACGTTCCAACAAGTGGTTGACCCACAACAAAAACAAAGAAGAAAAGCCACAGCCAATGAATCAGCCATCCCTAAACGCTAGAAAAGTCACTCATAGCAGACCCCTTTCTATCAGTACTTCTTGCTTGAGCACCTCTGCCAGCTTGTCGTCCACTACTGGTACTCAAAAAGAGCCCGAAAATCTCCCTCTTTTACTAAGAATTCAGTGCTACGGTAGGAAAGTAGTTCTTTTTGACTGGAAGTCCACTGGGTTGATGCTAACCAGGTCCCCAGTGCTTTCCCAAAACTGTACAATTGTTTCCCCAATTGGCAAAACCTTTAGAACCCTCTGCGTAGGCACTAGTAAATGATACCTAGGGCCTATGGTGCTAAACAGGTTTCCCTAAGGGCAGCTGCACGACCTGTGCCACCCTAAGGGACCTCCTCACCAAGCGCATGCAAGACGGCCATTGCAGGCTGCGTGTCTTGGTGCAGACAAAAGTGCCATGCCCACTAAAACTGCATGCAATATTTGTAAGTCACCCCAACAGCAGGCCTGACAGCCCTAAGGCAGGGTGCGGATTACTACATGGGAGGGCATACTTGCATGAGCAGATATGCCCTGGGCTAGTCAGTCCTATTACTGCCAGTGCAAGTGGACAGGGAAGCCATTTTAAAACAGGTGCTGGACACTGGTAAAAAAAAGTTTCCCCACTACATGATGGATTCACTGAAAATAGGGATGTTTGGTATCAAACATCGCATATTGATAAGCTCACAATGATTACAGTGATGGATTTACCAATGATGCACCCAGAGCGCACCTTAAAGGGGGCCCACCTGAAAACCTACCAGCCTCTCGTGTGTTTGCCGACTAGTTTCTGCCAGCCTGCCACTCCTAGGGGGGAGGGGTGGGGGGCCTCTGCTCTCAGGAGAGCCAGAACAAAAGCCTGTACGGGAAGAGGGTGTAACACCCCCTCCCAGAGGATGACCTGCTGATTAGTCTTCCTTGGGCGGCAAGCCTCAAAAGGCTGTCTCCTTTGAAATGCGAATTGTGCTCCCCCTCACAGGAGAGGAAGCCAACCCCTTTGCACCTGGAAAGGTGAGAAAATTAGCTAGTCAGGTAGGCGTGCCACCTCCAGGCTAGTACCACCCTTAAGGTGGGCTACTTTGGAGGTGGACACGATTTTTCAGAAGTAGCCATCTTTGTGAAGGCATGCTTCGTAATTCTGGGACAAGATTATGCCCACTTCACACAGGAAGTGGTTATATAGGGGGCGTAGTGACCCTCAAGGGTCAGTAGCCCATTGGCTGCTACTCTACACTTCCCTAACACTGCTAAATCCAATATCTAGGGGAGCCCCTGGCACCAGAGAAGCAGATCCCGATGGCCCAAGAAGACAGAGGAAACAGAAGAGCCGCAAAAGCAGAGAGGAGGGAAGAAGCAGCTGACCTGGTACCAACCCTGCTATCACTGGCGCCCACCGGTTCTGACCCCCATTTTGGGTGCGAGAACTGGCGGGAAAACCTAGCCAGGAAGGGAGGTGTGCCTACCTTTGCCAACCCCACCCCTCAGGTGAGAGAGGCGAAGTGAAGGCCACCTCTCAGTTCCTGCCATCTTGAAGATGGGGGGGGGGGGGAACCCCTCCAATCAGGAAGAGGCCTATGCCCCCCTCCCACTGGAGGGTGGCATACTAGGGGGTGTAGGCACCCCAGGGAAGGGACCCATCGGTCCCAAGCTGCACACCCTGTAACACCCATAAATCTAGTATTTAGGAGCACCCCTGAACCTTGCCTCTTCAGATTCGAAGTGACAAGAAGGACCGAAGAGCCGTGCTGCAGAAGTTGACTACAGCGACAACTGCTTTGGCCCCAGCCCTACTGCTAGTCCTCACCATTCTGCACCAGATACCCACGGGCCGAGTTTGAGTGACCCAACACCCCAGCGAGGTCCCCCAGCAATCCTGAACTGTGTTCCAGCATTGGACGACTTCCACCGACCTTCTCCTTGAAGCCTGCAGCCTCATCCTGAAGACACCCCTGCAGACACAGTCCCCCCCCCCCCCTCCCTCCGTCCTGATGGCGCGCACCCCACTTTCAATGCAGCGGGTACTCAATGACTGTCAAATACATGCAGGATCTTGACCTACATGTGAATCAGGCCAAGACTTTTATAATGAAGTGTGGGGGGAAATCAGGCAACTCCCGGACCATGAGAATTCAAGATACAACCATTGAATACACCAACACTTTCTCTTACCTTGGCGTGTTATTTAACAGAGGGGACTCTTGGTGTCAAGCCATTAAAACAAGGTTGCTACTCTTTAGAAGTGCCTGTACGGCCTTACGCAAATTTGCCTTAAGACTGGGTACTAATCCTCCGAGGGAAATGCTCACTATCTATAAGGTAAAATGCGTGAGCAAAGCAGTATATGGGCAGGCATATGGGGGCCATGTAAACTGCATGCCAATACAATTAGTGGAGAACGAATTTTTGAGGTATTTACTTGCCACTCCTAAATCCGCACCAACTTTTGTATGTCATGCAGAGCTGGGACTATTGCACCTTGCGGATCTAATCGAGACCGAACCAATCCTGCTCTGGCATAAAGTATGGACATCAGAGTATACAGCCTTGAATCAACTCATTATTAAGGATTGCCTAAATTCTACTCATTATGCAAAAATTCCCTGGTTAAAGTATGTAGAGTGTTTTTGTAAGGATCTGGGCTACCCTGAATACTTTAATAATCCTGAAAGTCTAGCTAAATTGAACAGGAAAGACATAAAAGCTGATTGTTTAGCACACCTTGAGAATAACAGAATGACTGCAGAACTTGTAAAATCTTCTGTCCAAAGAAATCAGCTAATTTTAACCAGCTATGATATGCAATTATATCTTAGGCAGGTTCCACACCAAAAGCACAGATATGTTTTAACCTGTTTTAGGATGGACACCTTTAATCGCTTGGTTACGTTCCCTGAACTAAATGATTGGTCCTCTATTCTATCGAACTGCCCCTGCGATAACGCTTCATCAGAGACAACAATGCATGTCGTTCTCTTTTACAAATTCTACGAAAAATGGAGGAAGCGTTATATACCAAGTTATTTAAAGCATTTTTATCAATGTCGCCCATCTTATTTATTTCTACAGTCTTTATCAACAATTAACATTTGTGCAAGAATGTCATCCTTTCTGTGGTGCGTTCTTTATGCCAGGAAGTCTGTTTTAACAACCATGTGATATGTTAGCTATTGATGATTTTTATACATTGCAACAAACAGGTATTGGATTAGGCGAGCACATCAGGATCGTATGGCGGGCCCAGTTTCTGAGGTTCTTACCCGCCTGTATGTTGCTCTACGATTCTGTTTTTAGAACTTTCTAATAAATATCAATTAATATTACCTTCAGATTATTTTTAAGTATGTATGGAAAGGTCTGTTTTATTTGTATATGATACTTTGTTATTTTTATACATGAGTCGATATGGTCTGGATTCAGTCTAAGTGCGTGGCATCATTTCTTGCCTGAGTGTTCAACAAACGATTAACACTACCCTCTGATAAGCCGGACTGCTCAACCACACTACCACAAACAGTAAGATTATCTACTTCAGCCTCTGCTTGACCTCTGGGGATCCACTGGACTCTGCACACTATACCTCACTTTGGTATAGTATATACAGAATCGGCTTCCTTCAATATTCATACATCAATTAACTAAAAGAGCCAAAAAGCTGTCTCAAGGACCAATGTTTTTAGCAATTTAAACTTGAGCTATCAAGTGGGGAACCTTGAAGTTTGAGACATGATAGACTATATATCGCCTGTCCCAGAGTAAAATGATGCAGGGTTTACTTTTTCCATGACCTAACATACCACTACGCTATTTAGAGATTAAACACCGTTAAATATTATGGGGGAAATTTTAACAAGCAGCACAAAATATATGGTGCTACAAGGTTATGACACCAGATGATATAATTGCTAAATCACTTATTATTTGGAGAACAAATCCACAATAAGGAGTTCTGTTCTACGACAAGCGCTGGGATAATGCCTTATGAACACTTGGCAGTCTTCTAGAGCACACTCCGGCACATCTAACAAGAAGCTTGCCCTTAAATCATCATGGTTACAAGAGCTCACTGATGCTACTGGGCATGTAGCGTATGGCACACCAAAACACATGTGCAAAGTGGTGGTTCTTTCTATATCAATTAGGAAAACAATGGACATGGCTGTTGTGAGATAGTGCCTCTTGACATGGCTAGTCCCCCATTTTTTGCCAGGTACATGATGTTTCGACTGAAAGTGCACAGGGTCCCTGCCAACCAGGTCCCCTGTGCCAGAGCTCCTTCCCTAAAACTGTACCACGATTGGCACAACTTCAGATCCCCCTGCAAGTCTAGTAAAGGGTATCCCTGTTACCTAGGGCATGGGGACTGAAGAGGGTCCCCGAGGGACCCCTCACCAAGGCCATGAAAACTGCCACTGCAGCCTGCATACCCTGGTGCAGACAAAACGACAAAGTCTGCCTGCCTGGTCGAAGCAGCACTACCGAAGGTATGGAAAAGTCATCCCTTCTAGAAGAGCTTACAAGCCCTAAGACAGGGTGCACTATATCTCAGTTGTGGGCATAACTGCATGAGAAGATATGCCCCTACAATATTTAAGTCTATTCTTAATATTTTAAGTGCCAGGGAAGCCATAGAGCGTACAGCTCCTCTTAATAAACACACACCCCGAGGCCAGTGTTAGATTTATTGCAACATGTACCCAGAGGGCACCTCAGAGGTGCCCCCTGAAAACCTACAAACCCTGGTGTGGTCTCCGACTGGTTTAGGCAGCCTGCTACCACCAGACATGTTTCTGGACCCCCTGGGTCAAGCGCCCCTGCTCTCGGAGGCCAGAAACAAAACCCATTGTGGATGGAAGTGTCACACCTCCTCCCCCAGGGTGAGCAAAGTGCTCGAGAGGGAAGTTCAAAGGCCTTGCCGCCTTTGTAATGAGACCCCAGCCTCTGTTTGCAGCAGATGGCCATCCCAGTTTCAAACCCCCACTTTTGGTGGGGGAACCAGTGGGAAAACTTAGCGAGAAAGGGAGGTGTGCCCCCCTTCACCAACTCCACCCCTCAGGTGCTGGAGGCGAAGTAAAGCACATTTTTCAGTGTCCATCATCTTGAAGACGGTGGGACTTATCCAATCAAGGTTAGGTCTATACCCTCTGCCACAGGAAGGGGGCATAACAGAAGGTGTAGACACCCTAGGTAAGGAAACCATTGGTCCCTACCTGACACTACCCTGTAGTGCACCTAAATCTAGCGTTTAGGTGGCATCCCCAGACCCTGAAATTAGATTTCTGACGACCTAAGAGCAGCCGGACACTACAGAGTCCTACCAGCAGAGAAGACTGCAGAAACCAACTGACTTGGCCCCAGCCCTACCAGCCGGTCTGCAGCCCTCGGCAATCCTGCGCCAAAAGACGACCAGTCCTGCAGCCCAGCGACCTCTAAAGCATTGGTAGAAATGCCTGCCTTTGACAAAGATCAAGATCTCCCGGGAACAGCAGACCAGTTCAAGAAGAAACCAACTTTAAAAGAAAAGACTCTGCCCGAGGATCCGCAAAACCGCCTCTGGACCCACCTCTGCACCAGACGCACATGGCCAGAGTCCAAGTAGCCCACCGGTCCTGCGAAGGTCCCCCAGCACTTCTGAGTCAGTCCACATGGGCTGACTTCTGCCGGACTCCACCTAGATGCCTGCAGCCTCAATCTGAAGACTCCCCCTGACCACGACCTGCCCGGTAAGGCTTTCCCGACGCCAAAGGACACCCCTGCACCGGAAGCACCTGTGCCTTGGGGAGCTCGATGAACAGTGTCCCTACGTCCCTTAGCATCCGAACTTACCTGGGCAGCTGTGGGTTTTCTTCATCCAGCCTCCTGACCCAAGCCTGCAGCCTTTCTTCAAAACCGATCTCCCCCATTGATTTGCATTGGGCACCCGACGTTGTGTTGGCACTCTGCACCTGATCACACCTGTGCCGCTGATGGTGTACGTTTGGTGCTGCCTTGTGGCCTCGAACTGTACTTACCTTAAACCCCGAAGACTGACCCGTGGCATCGCTTTACTCACCTGTGAGCAGCGTGATTTTGATCACCCCCAGTCTCCATTGACTACCATTGGGCCCCCGACCCCGAATTTGACCTGGGCATCCCCTCTGCAACTGGTGGTTCAGGCTTGGTACTGATTTGAACCTTGTCTGGTGTTGACCAGAAATCCCGAAGACTGGATTTGTAAGCCGAGTAATTACGTTCAAAATTGCATTCTTGTTTTCCTCCCTTTGGTTAACATTGCTGAACTGAAAAACCGCACTAAGTGACCACTTTTTTAAAGTGAAAAGTATTTTTCCTGAAAAACGTACTTATCTTTTTTCGTACATCTTGGTCTTAAAATAAATCTTGAAAGAAGCTAATTCTTATAAAATTGGTGTGGATCTCCTTTTTGAGTCATGTGCATAACAAATGCCTTACACTCCTCTGTGTTAGGCCTAAGGCTGCTCGACCACACTACCACAAATAGAGCGCTTTGTGTTTACATTGAGCACTGTACACTTCTGGGGGAATCTCTGGACTCTTTACAAAAATATAACCACCAAGGGGTATGTCACATAAAGAGCCAGCTTCCTACAGCTGTATTAAAGCTCACCTCTGGTTGGCTTCCTCATACTCCCAGAGTTTCATCTGTAACTCCACTTCTGCATTGTTTTCATGCCGCTGTTCCACTGTGGCAAGCCAGATGCCACGTGCACTAAAGGCGCATTTCACCAACTCTGTCTGATTCAACCCAGTCTGGTGGATATACTCTTGTTGTACTATGTCCAGCTTCAGATACAAAAATAAAACATATATCAAATAAGGAACAACAAAGAGGCATTTGCAATTGAAAAAACAAAATATCAATCATGCTGCAAAATAGCTCTTGGACATTAATGCCTACACAGAGTCATAGAAGGAGACTAGATGCCAGCATCTGTTGAAGAGATGGAGTTTATTTTTATTTTTTATATCGTGCTTCATAAGACACACATCTGCCTTTGCTAAGAGCTGTAAATAACAGGTCTTACCAATATCATGGTACTGAAGTTCATGTGGCGTACAAAAGAGTGAGTCTGACATACGAGGATTCAAATAAGTCTACTGCAGAGCTTAACATGTACTGCTAAACTCAATAAATCATACAATATAACCTAGATCACAGCTTGTGTGGTGTTGTGCAGGATGGTCCGCAATGTATCTACAACAGTGAGGCCTCCACTACTATGTGAATGTTAAGCAGAATAGGGTCATTGTTGCACATAGAGATCACACAAGCCTCCATTCTTGTCTGATCTGTAGGAGAAACCGTTGGCCTTATTAAACCATTATTTCTACAGCTTAAACGATCAGTAGACATCTGGGGTGCATTTGTGACTCATCTTTTATCGGTAGATTCAAATTTGGACAATTTTATTTAGGATAGTTAAGTATTGAATTTAAAAAAATGTACGGGTCAACACTAAAGGAGGATGAAGAACAAACAGTGCCTATAGTCTGAAAACCCATTTAAAAATATGCCTCTTCAGTAACTTGCTTACATTGTATAGCTGCTTGTCCCTCTGGAGAGAATAAAATTGTAGGTGACCAGGCTTCCCATTCAGAACCAAGGCCTGTGTTCTAGGATCTACAACAAGACCGGTCTTGATCTCCTCACCTGCAAGCAATGACCAGAAAAACCTGTCAAATGTTTACTCTGAAGGAAATTAGGTGACAAGCTCTGTCAATATTTTACCTACCTTTCACCAGGCCCTGGATCACTGCTGAAACCCTCAGATTGGGCTGAATTATCGTGATCTCTGTGGGCAAGAATACATAGTTGAACAGCTGAATATAGGAGCTTCATAAAAGTGCTGGAATATATTAATAACGTATGTTAACAGGTCAGCTGTCCAAAAGGACATTTATTGTCCATGCAACTCTTTTCAAAGAACACTGGCACCCCAAAAACACACAAGCAAACAACTCAAATTATGGATCACAATAATGGAAGTTGATAGCGCTCAAACATTGAAAGTGTTCTTTGTACAAGACTTGTGATGATCCATACATTATCATTATCGCATAACAGAGAGTGTTGTGTTTAAAGTGATAATATTCAGCAAGTGTTATCTGTTGGTAACGATGTAATTTGCTTATAAAAGGCATGGGCGAAATTTATAAATTACACCGGTGTAATTTCTTATTTCACATTATGCAAAAGAGCAAAGTGTCAAGCACTACAGGTTGTGGAGAGAAGAACCTGTACAAGCCACAATTGGCTTCATAAGAGTACTGTACAAGATATCATAAAATGCCAAAGAAAGATAATGAAGCATAGATATGGTGGAAGGAACCTCTGAGAATAGAAGGACTGTCCTTCTAGCATGGCTAGTGATGGAACCAAATTGGTTAGAGACAAAGATGCAAAGAACTGGTTTAAGAACCTTATTTGAGGGCACATTATTTACTCAAGGATTTTGGATTGCCTACAGTGGCAGGCAATAGGTGTTAGTTGGTGATCATCCCTGGAATGAGGAAAGTTTTTCTGCAAAGGAAAGAGTATGACTCCTTTGAAGTTCCTTGGCACAAGTACTGAAAGAAATGTGGCGCTGCAATGGAGCAGCAGGAATTCTGTACAGTTCTTTAAAATCGGTGCACAACTGGTGTTCTCATGAAGCCGAGGCTGTATCTTCACAAATGAGTATGCTCGAGAACATAGGCCACAGTTGAGATTGCAGTGTACCAGATACATAGTGACAATACTTTGTCTACCTATAGCTCTTCCTGTGTGAAATATAAACATTAACTTCAAAGCTTTTGAAAATATCCTAAACCTGAGGAAGCACTGAAAGGCCTACCAATAACAATTAAATGACCAAGGTTTGCAAAGAGCGGGATTAGACTGAACCAAATATGAAGTTTCTGGTTTTAAATACTTTTGATTTAAAGAATGTAAAATACCATCCACATGCAGTGACCCATCGCTTAATACCAACTGACATTAAAGCAATGATCACTCTAATATGAGGGTGTAGAAAAGAAAGTGGGCTGGCTATCTAGTTTCTAACCGCCAGTTATACTGGCGAGCATCTGACTGGTTCCAAACTGTTTTGTTTCTATCTAAAACAAACATTTCGGCTAAGTCTTTTAGTGTAGCCATTGCTAGAGTTTTAAGCTTACTGTTATCAGAGTGTGAGGTGCAATAAAGAGCCCCATCTGGTGAGGCAGCTATATGTTCAATAGCTGTTCCCAGTCGTGGAAGGAACTCTTTCTTAATTTCTGCTCCATAACGCCACTGAACCAGCACAGATTCAATACCACCGCTCAAGAAGCTGGTGCCTGTGAGAGGGAAAAAAAAGTAGGTCCGATTTCGAAAGATCAAAGTGAACGCAGATAATGCACTACATGCAAGGTTATAGAATGCCAGCTAAGGCAGCATATGCTCAAATCACAAAAAGTGAAGCTTCAAACAAATGAAGGCCCGAATACATATGCAATAAAGTAATTCACCCCCACACTAGTTCATATTGTCAGAGCACTTTAAGTTCCATCATAAGTGTACTGTCACACTTGGGATGAAATTTGAAGAAGACATGATGGGAATATAGAAAAACACTCACTGCCTTGGGAAGTGTAGTACAGGAATCATTCTTAACCTCATTCAACTTGGGACCAAATCACAATAGATAAAACTAACTTTCAACACAAGTTTCCCCACTGTGCAGTGCAAGGCATTTTTTGTTCAGCCTTTCCCTTAAAATAACTGCATTTCATTACTTGTGTGTTATTGTAGTATTTGTAAATGCAAACTGAGGAAGCCATTGTAAAATTATCATAGGTGAAAAAAACTCGGTTGTAGGTTTTATGCAATTGAATGGTTCCTACAATCTACCATGAATTCTACCTAGGTCACCCACCATAAATCAAAAACTAATATATAATGATGTGTAAATGCAACAAGACGGTCCAAGAGCCCTTGTGATTTCCCCTTCACCAACCATCAAGAAGTCTAACGATTGGCCTGGAGGAACACCATCCCGTTCCCAGAGCCAGAAACCTAGTTTAAGACAATTACGCCAGTTAAATTATTCAAGTACTACAAAACAAATTGGCTTACCTTCCGGTGAAAAGATAAGATCAATCACTCTGTCATGATGCCAGTGGAGGGCAGAAAATGTGTATTCCTGTTTGTGATGAAAGTTTCTCCTGGAAACAAAAGAATGGTTACCAAGTGATTCATCCAGGTCAAGAGGTTTGTTTTTAAGAGCTTATAATAAATGGGAAAAAGGTCCTAAAAGTTAAGTCAAGAGAAAAGGAGTTGTGCAAAGCTTGTAAATTTCACACACAACTTCACCCGTAAGTGAAGTTTACCAAAAAGAAAAGCTGTTAATTGATGGGGTTTCTCCTTCGAAATTTGCCACTTTAAAAGAAAAAAAAAAAAAAAAAAGTTAACTCTTACATAAACAATTTTTTACATTCCATACACATACTTCAGACTAGAGTTTTGAAAACAAATGACTAACTCATTTACTTCAGTTTAACTTTCAAATTGCACACAGGATCTCAGTCTGCAGGCACCTTTTACTGCACAGGGGCTCATTCCTTCAATGACATTGTAAAATGGTAGGGCACCTGTATTGCCAGGTGCAGGATTCAGGCTATGCTGTAAATCTGGAAGTACTTTTCTGGTTCAAAAACTCAAGAAGCAATGTTGATGTGTGACCATCTGGGTGGAGAAAGCAATGCTAGAGTAAAGAGAGGGGTAACCCAACCCACCTCCATTCCTTAAAGAGCAAACACCTAGGCGAGGGCCAGTTAACTGGAGCACTCTGTTGAAAACACCTCAGAGAACTTATGTGGCAAGAAGTCATGATCATACTGCAGCCAAGCGGCCAGCATCACCAGACAAAGTGAAGATGCTTTTTATTTAAGAGTTTTATATAGCGCTAGCCAGACCCGAAGGTATCGGAGCGCTTTACAGCATATATAGTGATGCAATCAGTTATACAGTATTACAATAAACAGCATTGACTTGTGTCGAATCTTTTTCAGGCGGTCTTGGGAGCGAGTCAGAAAGCAGGCGATGTAAAGCCTTCTTATTGGTGTCTATGTTCTGAGCTGTGCAGGATTTCTTTGGTGGTGTAGCTTTGACACATTGTGAGGCATCTCTCCATTCAGAAGAGGACAGTTGAGGAGAAGGTATTTGAGCTGGCTTTTGAAGTTTACGAAGGAGGGATTAGTCCTGATGTGGACTGGTATGGAGTTCCAAATTTTGGGCGCATTTCCCGAGAAGGAGCGGGACTGGGTTTTTTGTTTGCGAGTATTCGGTGGAATGAGAAGAAGAGTGTTGGTGCTCCTGAGGTTTCTCGTTTGTCCTGCCTTTTTGAGTTTGGAAGCCAGGTAGGCCGGTTTACCGGTGTGAAGAGCTTTATGTGCGAGACAAGCCGTTCTGAAGTTGGCACGCAATTCGATTGGGAGCCATTTTAGCTCTCTTAGAAAGGGAGAAATGTGGTCGTATTTCTATACTCCAGTGATCATCCTGGCAGCTGCATTTAGAGTTGTTCGGAGGGGAGCTAAGTGAGATTTTGCCATGCCCGTGAGTGTTGCGTTCCCGTAGTCCAATCTGGACAGGACCAAGGATTGTGTGGCCAATTTAAAGTCATGGGGGGGGGGGTGGGGTGGGGGGCGGGGGGAGGGTTTTATTTTGTTGAGTAATTTTAGGTTCAAAAATGCGCTCTTTGCTGCGTTCTTGATGTGTTTGTCCATGTATAGGCTTGGGTCAAGAGTGATTCCCAGGGATTTTACAGAGTCTGCCAGGGTAAGATTGCAATTAAGAGGGTCTATGGATTTTAGCCATCCTGCGATTAGAGGGGTCTGCTCCTTGTTGGATATGAAGAGGATTTCCGTTTTGTCTCGGTTGAGCTTTAGGTGGTTGTGGGATAGCCAGTGTTGGACTTCTTGCAGAGTGTTATTTAGTTTCTGAATGTCTCCAATTGAGGAAGTTTCTAGGTAGATCTGGGCATCGTCTGCATAGATGTGGAAGGGGATGTTGGCTTTTTAGAGTATGGAGGTGAGGGGCTCCATGTAGATGTTAAACAGTGATGGGGAGAGAACTGATCCTTGTGGGACTGGTTATGGGGAGCAGATCAGACGTGAAGTTGTTAATTTTTATCCTTTGTGAGCGGTTCTGAAGGAAGGAGGTAAACCAATGTAAGACCACCTCATCTGCACCAATTCTCTCTTGGAGTGCATTTATGAGCAGATTGTGATCAACTGTATCAAAGGCTGCCGATAGGTCAAGGAGTATGAGTAGGCAGCCACGGTCTGCATCGAGTGAATTGTAGACATCTATGACGTTCAGGATCGCCGTCTCTGTGCTGCAACCTTTTCTGAAGCCTGATTGGGGAGTACCTAGAAGGTTGTTGCTGTCAATGTGTTTGAGGAGAACACATCTTTCCAGGATTTTGGATAGGAGAGGGAGATTAGAGACCGGTCTGAAGTTGTTGGGGTTGTTTGGGTCCGCGCCTGTTTTTTAAAATAATTTTTTAATATGCTTACCTGCATAAGAATCAACTGGTGGGTCAGCAAAGTTCCCAACATCCCCACCAAACTTGGGAGTCAAAATCATGCCGCCAAACAACCTTACTTGGGAAACAGAGAATGTTTATCCACGCTTTCGGCTTAATCTTCCATTGGCTGCAGTCATACCTCACAATTGGTTGGACTATCTATTTGGCTCTCACACTTCTAGAGATCCACACTACCTGTTTTAAGATGAGGATTTCTGATGTTTAGCACCCTTACCTTTGTGAGTGCTAGTCCACTCCAGTCTTTTGTCCCCTTTAACATATTTTAAAGAGGGCAAGACCAGCTGCGTCCATACGTTAGCCCCCTTTGACTTCGGATTAATAGGTTTTGGGGCCTAAGACTATGAAGGCTGTTTGCTGAACTCAGCATCAGGCTTCACGCACATCTAGCTGCCCAATCTGGCATGGGGAGTAGTAGAAACGATAGAACAAAGAACCAGGTATATTAAATTCTAGAAACCTAGTACTCATTAGGAGTATCACGTTTTATCCACTTACTAGTCTGATAGCTACTCCTGTAAGTAAAAACCAGCTACGAGGTTTCAGAAAGTTATCCATGAGATAACAGGTTTAATGCTGAAAACAATGTAGCGCCATGTTCAACCTAATTCAGTATATTTACATATCATAGTTCCATTTTAACAATGCCAGGGCATTTAGTTTATTATGCGTTATATATTTTGTCATGTTGCAGCAGAGTACTGGTTGTCTACTACTACCTAAAGCAAGCCTTAAATGCTGCACATGGAGAGTTAACTTACTCAGAAGCAGTAACTTGGTTATCTAATTGTACACACATACTGGCCTCCCTGAACAATTTCTAATTACCACAGATTTTGATTCAACGCCCCAAGAACAGTTCTCACATTGATCTGTCAAAAAACACAACTTCATGGTTGAAAACCTAGACACTAGACTAAGGCTGCCACATAAGTCAGTGGAAACTGAGAAAATATATTAAACACTAAAAGCATCAAATCACCAGTTTAGGACTTCCGCTATGGAAGTGTTCACCAGAATTGCTTGACATTTTACAGAGCAAAATAGGAAAGCATTTCACCCATTTGCCACATACCATGTGCCAAAGGTGGGGGGGGATCTGAGACAACTTATTGGCATAGTTTTCATCAAAGAAACTGTCTAAATCTTGGATATAGAGAAAACCAATGTGGAAATGTAGTCATGGGGCATCACACTTTTAGCCTGTAAACATTTTCATATTAAGTTTTATAACGGACGTTATGTAGTTATATGTGTATTAAATGTACATGTGCATTAGTGGAACTCTGCCAGATAATGTTAATTCTTCAGAGACAGGATTTCACAATTCAGATGTAAATTCTATGGTTGTTTGCTGCTGTTAAATTTAAGCCTAATGCAGGAAACCATGTTGCAGCAAACCCATGGCAATGTAGATAGTAAATAGTTAACAGCTTCAAGGGAAATTAAATAAACAACATTCCTATCCCAGCATTAGCTAAAGGCAAAGCCAATATAAGAAACTGCAACCAAGAATCAGTTGAAGCCTATTAGATCATGTAAGAAACTTACCAAAGCCGAATTCTACCATCTTCGTGACCCGTAGCAATACAGTCTTCTTTAGGATGGCATGCCACACAGGTAAAGGTGTTGTTCATGCCTTTCTTATTTGCTGCACTTAAGGGAAACCTTGAAAAGAAAATATCTAAATTCAAATAGACGAACATAGCTACAATGGAGGACAAATCAGCAACCTTGGAATACTTCTACTGCGTTGAGACACTATCTTAAAAGAAAACAATATGTGATATAGTGCCCACAAATCAGACAATGCATTGTTCTCCTATACAAGGATAGGGAAAATAAATAATCTAAGATGAACAGACTTGCAGGTGAAGGAGTTCTGCTATAGTGTTCGTAAAGCAGAGGAGACGATTAAAAACATCTGTGAAGCCTCATTCCAGACTTTCCTTTCCCTAGTTTTAAACAAATCCCTCACTCACAGCCAAAGTAATATTACAACTAAGCATATTATTGTTGAAGGCCAATATTGAATACTGCGTAATGTTCTGATGGTCACATATCCAGTACAAATAAGTTCTGGAATAAGTTCATAGATAGGCTACAAAAGCGACAAAGTATTTATACCAGGAGAATTATATGTACACACTTGAGGAATCGGAACACTACTGTATGCGAAAAAACGTAAAGCCTTAATAGGAAAAACAGTCAAAATAGGCAAGCAGCCTTTCAGTGAAATGGGCAAGCCCTGCAGTCTAATTACAGGAGTACAACTTGTAGTTTGGAGGTAATCATAAGTAAAACAGGTGCGCATGAGAAGGGACCGAGAGAACTTCTTGCAACGTGTGCTGGAGAGCCTACCACTTTGAGAGGACGGAGAAGATGAATAGAATGAGCAAATGTATTTATAGATGAAAAGATGACGAACACCAACTTCCGGGGAGACGACCCCAGATTCCAACGTGGAAACTAAACCCGTCAGCACTGGAGGATGCTCCCTTTCATGCATCGCTGCACACGCTTATCGAAACATACTTTCCCATCAATGCTCATACAGCATCCTCTGTTCAAGTGGAGGGGGAGGCGTTCAAGGTAGTTGTAAGAGGCCGCTGCATGGGGCAAACGATTGGGGCGCACAGGGAACTCCGTCAGGAAATTTTAGACCTAGAGGGGAACATACGTAGGTTAGACAAGGCTCAGGGAACTGAGGACACTGCCCGCTTATCCCTGCAGGAAATGCGGGTGAGATATAACGATACACTAAGCCGCCTGAGCTGTTACAACCATGAGGAATACCTGGAGAGGGAGGAGGGGAAAGCTGGCCGACTGTTAGCAAGGTTAATCAAACTGGAGCTGGGGGGTAGGGGGGGGCGCAATTACGCAGCTTAGGGCGGATACGGGAGATATCACACACGACCCGGACGCAATTAATGACTCCTTTCACGCAAACTACGAACACCTATATGCAGCTCCGGCAGAGGCTCACCTGCCCGACATTAGAGGCTTCCTGTGCCCTTTGCCGCTCCGCACTGTGGACGAATTGGCACAGGAAGAGTTGGGAGATTCAATATATCTGCAAGAAATCATGGCGGCCATCTCGGCGCTGGCAACAGGCAAAACGCCAGGGCCAGACGGCCTACCAGCGGAATTCTACCAAAGGTTTGCCGACACGCTTGCGCCACACCTTGTCAAGTTGTATACCGAGGTATATGAGCGCGGGGAACTGCCCAGTTCCAACCAAACTGCGTTAGTGATCCCGCTCCCAAAGACCAAGACACCAATTGCTAGAGTGGCGGGTTTGCAGACCTCTCTCCATGCTTAATTTGGACTTTAAAATCTTAAGTAAAGTACTGGCGGGTAGGCTTCTCCCACACATGCGATCCCTAGTCCACCCCGACCAGAATTGATTCATTCCCTCACGCAGTACTTCCTATAATTTCCGCAGACTCTACTCTATCCTCCATCATGTGGAAGCTCCTACCAAACAACAGGCAGCGGTTCTGTCAGTTGACTTGGAAAAAGCTTTAGACAGTTAGCTGTGAGTATTTGTTGGAGGTATTCTACATAGGGGTCTGGGGGAGGACTGGGTGAGGCTTCTTGATGCTTCGCCCACAGCAAGGGTCAAAACGGGCAGAACAATCTCTAGGCAATATCGGATCTCCCGAGGGACCCGGCAGGGGTGCCCTCTCTCCACTTCTGTTTGCCCTAGCAATAGAACCACTTGCGGAGAAGATCCGACAGGGAGGCGATGGAATAGGATTAACAATTGGGGGGCGACAGCATAACATCTTGTATGCAGATGATTTGTTGATCTATTTGGAGAAGGCGGTTACATGCACCCCAATGGCTATGCAGATCTTAGACGGCTTTGCGCTGTTCTCGGGCCTCCGGGTCAATAAAGCCAAGACATATCTATTTCCTGTGGCAGGCCTGTCGCCCAGACCCGAGGCCTTGACAACTGGCATACTCTGGGCTCAGGATATATTCAAGTACCTGGGCATACATGTTTTCCACTCCTTAGAGGACTTAAAGGAAGGGAACCTGAATAGGGCACTGCGTTCACTTCGCTCATGTGTGAACTTTTGGCGCACTCTTCAATTGCCCATCATGGCCAGGATTTCTCTATCCAAAACGGTCATGCTGCCCAGCCTGTTGTACTTTTTTGTCAACCTTACGGTCCTGATGCCGAGCAGCTGGTTTCGCACGCTGAATACCCTTCTACGAGGTCTGGTGTGGGGTGACGGGTGCCCAAGGGTGTCCCTGAAGAGACTGCAGCGTCCCATGGGGGGGCTGGGAGTACCGAATTTTGAATACTTTATGCTGGCTGCCCAATTACAGTGGTCGGCGCAATGGGTAGAGGGAGTGAATGTGGAAGGCACATGTCTAGCTGACCCGGAATTCCGCCCTAGTCTAGTGGTGACAAAACTGCTCATACCAACAACGAATACCCCATACTGCGCGTTACTAGAACGCACGGCCATGCAGGCCTAGAAAAGGTGTCACAGTAAAGTGCAGCAATCCTCTAAATACACACCCATGTTACCATTGGTGGGGTTGTGTAAGAAACTGGCTCTATATATACACACTACACCAAAATGAGGTATAGTGTGTGTATAGGGTCCAGGTGACTCCAAAGGTAGGCAGAGGTTAAAGTTAGATAGAACCTTACTCTCCAATAGTGGTAGCTTGGTCGAGCAGTAAGGCAGTATCAGAGGACAGTGTTAAGCATTTGATGTACACACTCAGTCAGCAAATGAATTCACACACTCAAGAACTGAACTCTAGGCCAATTGTTTTGTATAAAAAAATATACTGTTTTATTTTAGAACCAAGCAGGCTTGGCACAGGTAAGCATGAAATACTTTACAGTGATAAGATGCTATATGTTGAACAGTTTTAAAAAGCAATAGAAATTGTACTCGATTAGATTTACAGGGGATGCAGTAGGTTGCAACACTTCTCAAATGCAGTACATTGGAATGAATAGGCTTTTTCAGTAAATCACAGGTAAGTTACTTTTCTAACTCAGTGCTGGATACCTAGATTCAGCACTGGGACATTTCCTGCAAACAGGTAAGTAAATAAGTTTTGGTTAATAATATGATTTTTAAAGAATATTCTTAGATTTCACAACTCCACACACAGTCGTTTTTGGAAGAAAAAGTGTCAATGTTATCCTATGGAGGAAAAGTAGGTTATTGGTTCATAGGCAAGTTATCGACTGTGGGAGTTAAGGTTCTGGGGTTAGACTCAGGGGTCCCCCAGGGTCAGTGAAGCACTTTTGTTACACCCTCAGCGGCACTAGGGCGGCTGGGTGCAGAGTGTTGAGGCCCAATATTATCCTATGGGGGATAGGGGGCCTCTGGTTGGTGGCTGCTGGCGAGCACGCCACAAGGTTTGGGAGCCAAGCTCCTGGTGTTAGGCTCAGGGCAAAAGGGGATCCGTTTAGCACAAAAAGTGCACCCGCAGCGGCGGCTGGGTGCTGGTTTGGCGTCGGGTGCCCTGTTGTTTTCAATGGGGATTTTCGGTTTTTGTTTTCAGCTGCAGGCTCGGTCCAGGTAGACTTCCAGGAGGAACCAACAGCTGGGCAGGTAAGTTGGAGGGCTCGGGGACGTAGGTGCACCTCTGGTTCTCTTCTCCAGGGCGCAGGGCGGCTGGATGCAGGGGTGTCTTTTGAGGTCGGATTTCACCTTACCGGGCCACTCGCGGTTGGGGGTCTCCGTGCAGAGGCTGCAGGTGACGCTCGGGGAGTGCTGGAGGGGTCAACCCACGGTGGACTCGGACTCTGGAGCGCTGGGGGACCTCGCTGGGACCGGTGGGCCACTTGAACTCGGGCTGTAGGCGACGGGTGCAGTGGTGGTTCCAGGCGTCGGGTTTCTTTTTCCTCAGCAGGCTTGGAGTGTTTGTTTGGTGTTTCTTTTGAACAGAGCTGCTGTTCACAGGAGATCCGGTCTTTGTTGAAGGCAGTCAGTCCTGCCCGGGGTTCTGGAGGTCGCTGGCTGCAGGACAAGACGATTTTTGGCGCAGGATCTCTGGAAACTGCAGACGGGCTGGGGCCAAGTCAGTTGTTCTCTGAAGTCTCCTCTGCTGGGCGTCTTCCTTCGTCCTTTTTCTTCTTAGGTTGCGGGAATCTGATCTCTTGGTTCAGGGCTGCCCCCTAAATACTGTATTTAGGGGGCGTTTTAGGGGTTTTGAGGTCAGTAGCCAATGGGCTACTGACCTTAGGGTGACTACACCCTTGGTGTGCTCACCCCAAGTGGGGGAGTGAGCACAATCCCTAGTCCTGATTGGGGAGTGCCTGCCATCTGCAAGATGGCGAGCACTGGAGAGTGGGCTTCACCTCGCCTCCCCCACTTGAGGGGTGGAGTTGGCAGAGGTGGGCACACCTCCTGGGCTGGCTAGTTTTTCCCGCCCGTCTTCCCGCCGAAAGGGGAGGGGAGACAGGAAGGGTGCCTGCTCCTGATAGCAGGAGAGGCTGGGGGTCGCATTACAAAGGTTGCCAGGCCTTTGAGGCTCCCCTGCCACAGATGGCTCTTCCTGGCCTGGGGGCGGTGTGAACACCTCCGCCCAGGAAGGGCTTGGTTTCTGGGCTCAGGGAGCGTAGGCTCCCACTCTAGGGGTCCGGAAACATGTCTCGTGGTGGCAGGCTGGTGTGTACCAGTCAGGAAACCCACCAGAGGCTGGTCGTTTTCAGGGGGCATCTCAAAGATGCCCTCTGTGTGCATTTTTCATTAAATCCCACACTGGCATCAGTGTGGGTTTAATGTGCTGAGAAGTTTGATACCAAACTTCTCAGTTTTCAGTGCAGCCATTATGGTGCTGTGGAGTTCGTAATGACAAACTCCCAGCACCATATACTCTTAATGGCAGCACTGCACTTACAATGTCTAAGAATGGACTTGGACACTGTAGGGGTACAGGGCTCATGCACCTGTACCCTCACGACTGGTATAGTGCACCCAGCTAGAGGGGTGACTGACCTATGCCAGGTCAGTGGGTTGTAGGCATGGCACACAGCGTCGTTTCGTTCCAATTCCTTGATGTGATTTTCAGTTGTGGCAGACCACCAGCTCGAGCTGCACGCTAATACAATTTAAACAGAAGAATACTTGACAAAGAAACAATTTTGAAACAGGTGTGCACGGGGTCACCCTCTTGTGACACAGAGGTGTGTGCCATGTCGACTCACTTTGTTCTGCACCAAAACACGCAGCCTGCAAGAGGAGGAGAGGGTGTGTGTGTGTGTGTGTGTGTGTGTGTGTGTGTGTGTGTGTGTGTGTGTGTGTGTGTGTGTGTGTGTGTGTGTGTGTGTGTGTGTGTGTGTGTGTGTGTGTGTGTGTGTGTGTGTGTGTGTGTGTGTGTGTGTGTGTGTGTGTGTGTGTGTGTGTGTGTGTGTGTGTGTGTGTGTGTGTGTGTGTGTGTGTGTGTGTGTGTGTGTGTGTGTGTGTGTGTGTGTGTGTGTGTGTGTGTGTGTGTGTGTGTGTGTGTGTGTGTGTGTGTGTGTGTGTGTGTGTGTGTGTGTGTGTGTGTGTGTGTGTGTGTGTGTGTGTGTGTGTGTGTGTGTGTGTGTGTGTGTGTGTGTGTGTGTGTGTGTGTGTGTGTGTGTGTGTGTGTGTGTGTGTGTGTGTGTGTGTGTGTGTGTGTGTGTGTGTGTGTGTGTGTGTGTGTGTGTGTGTGTGTGTGTGTGTGTGTGTGTGTGTGTGTGTGCAGGGCCTCTAAGGGTGGCACAATAAGTGCTGCAGCCCTTCGAGGTCTTCCCTGGTCACAGTGCCCTGTGGTACCATTTACCAGGGGCTGACCTGTGGCCAGAGATGCCAATTGGGTACAGTTTTGGGGGAAGAACACAGGCCCTGGGAACCCGATTGGCATATCAAGTCAAAGGGCATCAGTAGTCTGGCAAAAAGTGGGGGGGGGGGGGGGGGGTGGGGGTTACTGCAACAGAAACCCACTTCCTTACACAAGCCCGCCCCTCCCCCCCAGCCCAAAGGCCAGGAGACTCAGCCAAAGCTGGGAGACTCTTCCTAGTCTTTCAGACGAGGAAGAGCAGAGGAAGTGGTTTGGGAGTTGCAGGGCCTACTCTGCCTTACATCCTTCTGTCCAGGTCAGCCCATTTAGGGGGCTGGCCTGCCTCAGTTTCAGGACCTAATTCCCAATGCTCCTTTCCTATCTCTTTAGTGCCTTCACCCCATATTTTTAGTTTGGGTTCAGAGGTGCCTACCTCTGCAATTTCTAACTTAGCTAGGGCAAAGCCCAGCTTACCCACAGAGGTTACCCACAGCTTGAGCAACCCCCCCCATGACCAATAAGGTCAGGGGGCCTAACTTGCTATTTGGCAGGGGGCTAGGCCACCATGCCAAGGACAGTGCTGCCATGAAGGCTAACACCCAGCAGAGGCTACTGACAGCTGTCAGTGCCCAGAACCACACCTATAGCTCCTCACTGGTAGGTGAAGGGGCTATCTTACAGGCTTCTTTGGATTCTGGTTGCCGGTCTGCTGTTTTAGGGTGGGGGGTCACTACACTTGGTAGGGAACTCACTTCTTCCACCCTCTGTTCTGCCAGCTGAGGAGCCACCAACTCAGGCTGGACAGTTGCCTGACTAGTCAGGGCTTTTTGTTGGCTGGGGGGGGGGGGGGACTTCACCAGTGCCAACTTTGGAGTTCTCCCTTACTGGGATGGAATCTCCCTGGCCCACTGGAACTGTGGCTAACAGTTGCCCACCTTTCCTACACCGTTTCTTTTTTCTTTTGGGGCTTAGCTGCACTAGCTGCAGGTTGAGCCCCCCCAGGTTTCTTGGGTGAGGTCTGACATTGGACCAGTACCTCCCTTTGGCTCAGACCAACCTCTGGGTGGTCATTCCCAAGGAGACAATCAAGGGGGAGGTCTTTACGGACTACCACCTTTCTCCATCTAAGGGACCCAGCTACTTCTAGGGGCACTACAGCCACAGGCCTAACAGTGACACCCCCTGGGACAGTCCTTACTCTTTTTGTTTCTCCTGGGACATACTGGTTTGAGAGAACCACCCTGTCATGCACCACAGTGTGACTGGCACAGGTATCTCTCAGGGCAAGGGCTGGGATTCGATTCACCAGTAGGTGGTGGAAGTGTCTACTCCCCTCTGGAATCTCCAGCTTACCTTGTGGCCCCATTTTCCTGTCGAAGGCTATGAGGGCTTCCACATCTGAGGAATCACCCTCTAAAGCTACACTGGCAACCCCTGGAGCTACACTAGTCACCCCTGGAGCTGTACTAGGGGCTTTGTTTTTAGGACAGCTAGGGTCCTTGGTGTGGTGTCCTGCCTTTTGACAGTTGTGACACCATACTCTGTTAGGATCCCAATTCTTACCTTGGTACCCTGTTTTAGTTTGTGAGGTGTCTTTGGGCCCACCCTCCTGGACAGGTTTTGGGGGGCTACCTGGGACTCCTTACTTTTATCTTTAAGGGGTTCACTGTCTTTCCTCTGGGGAGGCTTTGTAACCCCTTTCTTTGGTCACCCCCAGTGGACGTCCTAGTTACCCTTGTTTTGACCCAGTGGTCTGCCTTCTTTCCCAATTCCTGGGGAGAAAGTGGACCTAGGTCTAGCAGGTACTGATGCAACTTTTCATCAATGCAATTACTTAATATGTGTTCCTTCATAAACAGGTTGTAAATTCCATTAAAGTCATGCACATTGTTTCCAGTTAACCAGCCACCTAGTGTTTTTACTGAGTAGTCTACAAAATCAATCCAGGACTGGTTTTGGGTTTTGTGAGCCCCCTGAATCTAATTCTGTACTCCTCAGTTGCGAGTCCAAATCCCTCAGAGTTCTTTTCATGAGGTCATAAGACCCAGCATCTGCCCCAGAAAGGGTCAGGAGTCTGTCTCTGCAGTTACCAGAGAACAGTTCCCAAAGGAGTGCCCCCCAGAAAGTCTTCTTCACCCTTCTGGCTTCACAAGCCCTCTCAAAAGCTGTGAACCACTTGGTGATATCACCCTCATATTTGGGGACAATCCCTTTGGGGATTTTAGGATCATAAGATTGCTCTCTATCCTTATTATTTTGATTGCTGCCACCATTGATGGGTGCTAAACCCATCTCCTTTCTTTCTTTCTGTAGAGCCAGGAGTCTGGACTCCAGATCCAGTCTTTTGGCCAGCCTTGCTAAAAGGCTGTCCTCATTGAGGCTATCCTCAATGTCCTCACCAGAGCCTGAGCCACCTGTGTGGCCTCTAGGTCCCCAGAGGTTGATTCTTGGAAGTAAGGGAACAGGGTTCCCTTCTTCCCTAGGAAGTGGTGGAGGTGGGCACCTTTCTCCATCCTCCTCACCTCCTTCTCCAACGGACTGGTCATCACCATTTTCAGAGGGGTGGGCCTTTTAATACTCAGCCAACAGCTCCTGGAGCTTGTTTGGTTGGGTGAGGGCCCATTGGTATATTTTTAAGTTTACATAAGGACCTTACTTCCTTGAAAGACAAGTGAAGGTAAGGGGTGAGATCAAGCTCCTCAACCATGTCCTGTATGTCATTATCTTCACTAATAGCTGGGTTCTGTTTTTGAGACATTCTAACACAAAGTTCTAACCCCTCTACCCTTGACTATAGTGACTTTTTATTTCCAAAAATTCTAAAGGGACTTAAGCAAGGCCCTAACAAGACTTTTAGTAGTTTGGAAATAATGCCAATTTGAAAAAATCTGAATTCTAAAAGGCAATTTAAGAGTTCGGTCGTGTGATCAGGTGGTAACCAAGTAGTCCAACAAATGCAAGTTGTATATCCCACCGCTGATCCACCAATGTAAGAAACTGGCTCTATATATACTACACCAAAATGAGGTATAGTGTGTATAGGGTCCAGGTGACTCCAAAGGTAGGCAGAGGTTAAAGTTAGATAGAACCTTACCCTCTACTTGTGGTAGGTTGGTCGAGCAGTAAGGCAGTATCAGAGGACAGTGTTAAGCATTTGATGTACACACTCAGTCAGCAAATGAATTCACACACTCAAGAACTGAACTCTAGGCCAATTGTTTTGTATAAAAAAAAAAATATACTGTTTTATTTTAGAACCAAACAGGCTTGGCACAGGTAAGCATGAAATACTTTACAGTGATAAGATGCTATATGTTGAACAGTTTTAAAAAGCAATAGAAATTGTACTTGATTTGATTTACAGGGGATGCAGTAGGTTGCAACACTTAGCAAATGCAGTACATTGGAATGAATAGGCTTTTTCTGTAAATTGCAGGTAAGTTACTTTTTACGTTACTTTTTCTAACTCAGTGCTGGATACCTAGATTCAGCACTGGGACATTTCCTGCAAACAGGTAAGTAATTACGTTTTGGTTACTTCTATGATTTTTAAAGAATATCTTTAGTTTTCAAAACTCCACACTTAGTCGTTTTTTGGAAGAAAAAGGGTCAATGTTTTCCTATGGAGGAAAAGTAGGTTATCGGTTCATAGGTAAGTTATCGACTGTGGGAGTTAAGGTTCTGGGGTTAGACTCAGGGGTCCCCCAGGGTCAGTGAAGCACTTTTGTTACACCCTCAGCGGCACTAGGGCGGCCGGGTGCAGAGTGTTGAGGCCCAATGTTATCCTATGGGGGATAGGGGGCCTCCGGTTGGTGGCTGCTGGCGAGCACGCCACAAGGTTGTGGGAGCCAAGCTCCTGGTGTTAGGCTCAGGGCAAAAGGGGATCCTGTTTAGCACAAAAAGTGCACCCGCAGCGGCGGCTGGGTGCAGGGTGCTCGTTTGGCATCGGGTGCCATGTTGTTTTCAATGGGGATTTTCGGTTTTCAGCTGCAGGCTCGGTCCAGGAAGACTTCCAGGAGGAACTAACAGCTGGGCAGGTAAGTTGGAGGGCTCGGGGACGTAGGTGCACCTCTGGTTCTCTTCTCCAGGGCGGCTGGATGCAGGGGTGTCTTGAGGTCGGATTTCACCTTACCGGGCCACTCACGGTTGGGGTGATCTCCGTGCAGAGCCTGCAGGCGACGTCGGGGAGTCCTGGAGGGGTCAACCCACGGTGGACTCCGACTCTGGAGCGCTGGGGGACCTCGCTGGGACCGGTGGGCCACTTGAACTCAGGCTGTAGGCGACGGGTGCAGTGGTGGTTCCAGGCGTCGGGTTTCTTTTTCCTCAGCAGGCTCGGAGTCTTTGTTTGGTGTTTCTTTGGAACAGAGCTGCTGTTCACAGGAGATCCGGTCTTTGTTGAAGGCAGTCAGTCCTCCCCGGGGTTCTGGAGGTCGCTGGCTGCAGGACAAGACGATTTTTGGCGCAGGATCTCTGGAAACTGCACACGGGCCGGTAGGGCTGGGGCCAAGTCAGTTGTTCTCTGCAGTTTACTCTGCTGGGCGTCTTCTTTCGTCCTTTTTCTTCTTAGGTTGCGGGAATCTGATCTCTTGGTTCAGGGCTGCCCCCTAAATACTGCATTTAGGGGGCGTTTTAGGGGTCTTGAGGTCAGTAGCCAATGGGCTACTGACCTTAGGGCGACTACACCCTTGGTGTGCTCACCCCACGTTGGGGGGTGGGGGGGGAGGGAGGGAGGGAGCACAATCCCTAGTCCTGATTGGGGAGTGCCTGCCATCTGCAAGATGGCGAGCACTGGAGAGTGGGCTT
The DNA here is from genome assembly GCA_963921515.1 of Calotriton arnoldi. Classification (NCBI taxonomy): domain Eukaryota; kingdom Metazoa; phylum Chordata; class Amphibia; order Caudata; family Salamandridae; genus Calotriton; species Calotriton arnoldi. The sequence goes on from CAWUFW010004763.1 coordinate 1,314,769, forward strand.
CACCTCGCCTCCCCCACCTGAGGGGTGGAGTTGGCAGAGGTGGGCACACCTTGTGGGCTGGCTAGTTTTTTCTGCCTGCCTTCCCGCCAAAAGGGAGGGGAGACAGGAAGGGGGCCTGCTCCTGATAGCAGGAGAGGCTGGGGGTCGCATTACAAAGGCTGTCAGGCCTTTGAAGCTCCCCTGCCACAGACCTAGGGGTCCAGAAACATGTCTCGTGGTGGCAGGCTGGTGTGTACCAGTCAGGGAACCCACCAGAGGCTGGTCGTTTTTCAGGGGGCATCTCAAAGATGCCCTCTGTGTGCATTTTTCATTAAATCCCACACTGGCATCAGTGTGGGTTTAATGTGCTGAGAAGTTTGATACCGAACTTCTCAGTTTTCAGTGAAGCCATTATGGTGCTGTCGAGTTCGTAATGACAAACTCCCAGCACCATATACTCTTAATGGCAGCACTGCACTTACAATGTCTAAGAATGGACTTGGACACTGTAGGGGTACAGGGCTCATGCACCTGTACCCTCACCACTGGTATAGTGCACCCAGCTAGACGGGTGACTGACCTATGCCAGGGCAGTGGGTTGTAGGCATGGCCCACAGAGGTGTGTGCCATGTCGACTCTTCACTTTGTTCTGCACCAAAACACGCAGCCTGCAAAGGCAGTGTGTGTGTGTAAAGGTACAGGGCCTCTAAGGGCGGCACAATAAGTGCTGCAGCCCTTGGAGGTCTTCCCTGGTCACAGTGCCCTGGGTACCTGTGGTACCATTTACCAGGGGCTGACCTGTGGCCAGAGATGCCAATTGGGTACAGTTTTGGGGAAAGAACACAGGCCCTGGGAACCTGATTGGCAGGGACCCAGGATACATCAAGTCAAAGGGCATCAGTAGTCTGGCAAAAAGTGGGGGGGGAGGGAGGGTTACTGCAACAGAAACCCACTTCCTTACAGGTTGCCACACTCTGATCCAGAGTCTGTATTTACAAGCGAACAATTTGCACGCTGGTCAGAAGCGGGGCTGGATAATGTTGGGGATTGCGATTTGGATTAAGTATTGATCCCGTTTGAGGAGCTGATGGACAGCTGCGGGCTTCCCCCAGGACAGTTTTTGCAATACGAGGCTCTGACCCGTACATTTGCGCAGCTGTGGGATAAAGGGAATGAGAAACCAGAGACGCATCCTGTGCTGCATGCCTTATTTACCCTCGGCACAGCGAGAAATCTAGTGAAATGGTTTTATGCCACACTAATAGCAGCGTCCCTCTGCCCCTTGAGTGTGCTGCGGGAGAAGTGGGAAAAAAATTGTGGGTAGGGAACTCCCGGATACTGGGTGGCGCAAGACCTTGCTGTCCCCCAAAAAGATCTCTAGGAAAACACGCTTAAAATATATTCAATTTAATTATATTCACATGTCTTACATGACACCACATCATCTTAATGTGACCGACGGAGGGGGGGGTAAATTGCGTGAGATGGGGGTATTTAGGATGGGTGGAATTACAACAATGCCCCAGATGTGCTCACCCAGACGCACATTTTGGACATATGACCTGAGACTGTCAATATATACGCCCATTCGGGGAGGCCGCGTTAGTCAAGATTAAAAGCACACTAGGTAGGGTATTGCCACCCACGGTACAGGTGTGCTTAATGGGCCTTTTCCCTAGGCCACCGAAACGCATGGTCGGGAACAGATTGATAGATCTTGCACTGGGACTCGCTAAGCGTAGCATAGCGATCGAATGGAAGTCAGCTAGGGGGCCTTAGTTCGAAACTTGGAATAAAGATGTCATCTCGTGGGCTGGGGCAGAAGGCAGAGTATTAAGCGGAGAAGAGGCCAAGGGAATGAGGAAGCGCCCAAAGCCGAGCAATGGAAGGAAGTGATGGTGACATGGGAATAGCCAGGGGCATGAGTAGTGAAGAGGAAGGGCCAGGGCTGGGACAGGTAACCTAGCATGGAGGCACAGACTGCCATAGCCCCCTACACCCCCTAGCGAGTCCAGGGAACTGATACGAGTTGGCGACGCCCCATAGACTGTTGAGCTGTAAGGGAACTGGCAGTCGGGAGAGTGGATATGGACAATGACGGGGGGACCCCACCCTGGCCCCACCTGTGGACTAACTGCGCTGAAACCCGCTTAAGGCTCTATCGGTATGGATCACTCATCACTCTTCTGCACAAGTTTCTTTCCTCTCTTTTTTTTGGTTTGAGTTAAGTAATAGCATTTGTGTTGATTATGTGTGGTATATTTGTATCTAGGACCGATGTTGAAAGGCTACCCATCTCAATGACGTAGCAAAAGCTGTAAGAGTGGAGCAAGTACTAGATAGAATTGCCATGAAAAATGGAGTAAGCGTATTACTGGATTTTTACTTTTGCCTACAATGTGCTATGCTTGATGCTGAGATTGTATACAGTACTATGCAAGACAACACCAATAAGGACAGTTACTAACAATGGTTTTGGGGAAAAGAAAGTAACTGATAATTGTAGGATTGTAAATTTACTTTTATTTAGATTTTATATGCGATGATAAACACAAAATGGCAATAAAAATACGCAAAAAAAAAAAAAAAATGAAGATGACTAGTCCGGATAGAATAATTTGCCTCCAATTCTACGGTTATTAATGAGTTACATACCAGGAGGAACCAGCTACTTACAAAAAAAATAGATCACAAATCAAAGCTCATGTTTAGCTAAAAGCAAACCACATGGATGAATAAAAATGACTACATATGGCTTTAAAGATTGTCAAAACAATGTACTAATCAAATAAATGACACTTTGTGCACATTACCACATTGTGTTTGGATTGCTGGATTTGAATTTATTTATATTAATTTGTGATTCTTACCTGTGTAACTTCCTATTTTTGAAAAAATAAACTGAAAGCCGAAAACTCTTCCCTGAAGCCACAAATTTCCCCTGTAAAAAAGAAGATAGTCGTGTTAAAGAGAATAATCCGAGCTTTTGGTACTGTCCTAGTAAGTAGGTGCTGAAATGTAGGTGGACAGGGAAAATAACCCATTTTATAGAAATGTTAGAGTTTAAATGAGGAATTGAAGCCAGGTGCAAAGTTGTTCCAACACTAGAAGCCAACAAAGCGCATGCATCTTGATGCATGTGTTCGCATGCCAGTGTCAACACAGGTTGCCGAAGTCAATAGCTCGGAATTTTAAAGAAGAGACCTAATGGCTTTACCAATGCTTTCTCGAATATGGTGGAAAACCTCCAAGCGGTGGGCACTAAACCAAGCGCACAATCATGTTTATTGGGGTCCGGCAGGAGACCATGAAGTTTATTGCCCCTGTAAAAGTACATATAACCAGGATTCCACTGCTAGGCACACATTAGCAGCACTATCAGAATTGCTATATGTATGGAACTATTAGCTAATGTCCTCAAATTAGAGCACAATCACCAGAACCAGCATGATTTGGTTTCAGCTCCACATACAAGGCTATGTAAGAACAAGAAAAAATAAACTCAGCACTGCACAAGTTATGTTTGCTTTAGGCATATAGCCTCTACTCCAGAAAAGAAAAAAAAAGGAGACAACAAGCACATCTTTTGTTCCTTAAGTTAGCTACTGGCACCAGGCATAACGAGTGTTCTTTTACTGGAGGGAAGGAAAAGAAATAAGTTCACTCACATCACGCCCGAATGCTGTACACTTAGACGACCGGCTTATGTCTTCTAAAATCACTGACAGCTCCTTGGCTTCCACCTCTTGTTCTGTGGATTTCGGCATATTCACAGAAACCAGCTGGAAAATCCCTGGTAAGAAAGGAAACAATGTTATTAAATCTGTATTCAGCTACATTAGATACACAAGAAATTAGCACACTTGCAGCTGAGCTCCTATGGTAGGAATTGCAGGTACAAACAACAATCAAGATGTCACTGCAGGGGCCCAAAGGTTTCTAAGAATACAGATATCGGTTCATTTTGAAGGAAAGGGTTTAAATGGTCTAGGGCAGTGGTCTTCAAACTTTGTTATCCCCCACCCCCGCTCTCTGGCAAAATTAAAAAGATTATTGCCCCCCCCCCGAATTTTTCACTATTAGTCTATTAAATTGTCAATGTTTGAATATATCTAGACTTATTTAAACATTGAAGTTAAGTTCTGCTACCGTTTTAAAAATGCAATTAAATACATGATTGCCTAACACTATTCTGGTCAGGAAGGCCTTACTAACATGTAAAAGCATCCACAGTGTGATTATTAGAAATGAGGTTGGGGGTTTTGAAGAATATCTGGAGTCCCTTCCCTTATGACACATACTCCCAGCTAGGATATAATTGACCAAAGACGTTAGTGATGGCCGATTATAGAGCGGCTTACTGACGCTCACTTTTTTCAGCTTACAACAAAGCTGTTTTCAGCATAATGCTTCTTTTGGCCTTTTAGCACTATGGTTGCAAACGACATTGCAGATTGGATTGGGGTTATTTAATCCCACTCACTAATGTGAAGAAGCTCCTCTAGGACGTGTAAAGTAGCAGCCTGTGGTATACGTGGCAGCCTGTGGTATACTTGTTTAGATTTCTTCTACATCAAGACTCATTAAATGTTCGTTTACGCTCATGGTTCAAATATGTTTCACAACAACCTTGGTGAACCTCAAATATGAGGGCATTTTCCTCAGACCATTGGTATCTGCAAATTCGCTGAACATTAAAGGGTTCTAAAATTGATACTATCCCAGATATTATAGGATGGACTGAGGGCTTTTGTTTGTTGGGTCAGGTGTAAAAACGCAGGACCTTGTGTTTGTTGACTACTAAGAATTCAGGCTCCAGTTCCCATAATCCATCCCTCGCTTTAGCTTTCTACACCCAAACCCACAATAACTGAATAATTCCATTGTTGGGTCCTTTTCACTAATCTTATAGCTTTGCCAGTCAGTGGAGCCTAGTGATTTCCTCTCTATATGCTACACTCGTCTATATTACAATTGCTTCCTCAATGTCAGCTGATTTTATTAAAAGGTCTGCACTCCTGTCGTCAGGGCCACCCCCAGGGCTATAGCTCTCTTTGCCAGGACCTCATGCTTATCGGGGGAGGGTCCTAGATTCAGCCAGTATGTACCCCATTGTTTCTGGGTGCAGGCCTGGTATTTCTGGCGTGTTTATGGGCCGACTGCAGGGGTCTTCAAACTGTGGGTCAAGCCCCCACAAGAGGGAGGGGGGCTGAAAAAACTGATCTCAGGGGAAGGTGGGGTGCCAAGATCCTAAAAAGAGGAGCATTTATCCCCTGGTAAGCAGAGAACATACCATGCTGAATACAGTGCTGTATTAGTGAAATAAATGAAAGTGGCAGTGAGTCTCCCTGTAATGGGCCATCAGTAACTTTTTCTGTAACTTATTCCTTGGCTGGGAGTAGGTTTCAAGATGTGTGGGGGCAAACTACCCATAGGCTCCTCCTTCTAACTGCTGATAAGGATCTCACTGTGAATACTTTTAAAGTAGAGATTTGGCTGCCAACAAAACGTAGGCAATCATGTATTTGACAGCATTTTTACAAAGGTATTACTTAACATATATTCAATGTCTAACAAGTTAAATATATGCAGTGCTGTCAATTTTATAGAAGAATATTTTTTAAATTGCCATTTGGGAAATTATTAATTTGCATTGTCTTTTTTTTACATGGAGAGCAGAGGGTTCGAGAGTGGGAAGGAGGTGAAGGGCACAGCATTACCAAGTGTGAAGACCATTAGCTGATTTAGAGCAAGAGGTCATTGAATTAAAGGGCACCACTTGGGTGCTCTCAAATTGCACCTTCCATGCTGGTCTGCGAAACTGTTTGCCGATGTCAATACTTCAAACAAAAACCTAACGGGTAACTGTTGAAATCTTCTGTAGGGGGATATTTGTAAAATCATGAATATTTTAAACTAAAAGAAATTGCACAACACTGGCACCATTTACAGAATTCATAACTAATGTCATACAGCTATTATCTTTGCTTTTTGAAATACAAATAAACAAAACTCAAACTTTAGGTGCCCCCATAAGAAAAGGAGTTCAGAGACTCGAATGGACAAGTCCATGCTGGGTGAAAGGGGGGGGGGGGGAGGGAGGGGAAATGGGCGAAGAGTGACTAGGAAGCTTAACTCGTGGGACCAGACAAAGCCTGCGCGAAACATAACCAATAGTACAGAACAAAAGAATAGGAAGTGCACCAGTCTGCCCACATCCTTGGTTGCTTAAGATTATGGCAAACTAATGCCCATCCATTCCACTTATGAAATAACTCAGTCTTCAAAGCCATGCTACTTTTATTCAATGAGGCAACATTATCCATTACACACAGAATGCTACCTGTCTTGAGGAACGAAACATTACTTGTGACCAAAAAGGGTTCCACATGCAGAAGGACGAGAAGATTTGCCATTTTTATTCTAATTGGTGATAGGATCATGAACACAAATGGTGACTCCACATCAAAATTTAATGCAAAACGGAAACAACGGTAAATAAAATCGACAAGTAATTTGCAAGAACAAACATTGGGATGAAAAGGGCACTCTAGGACAATTGTTCGGCTAGTAAGTTACAAATAGTGAAAGATATGCACATTGATGATATAATGAAAATGGTAAGTAAAAAGGGATGAAAGAAAAAAAAGGAAAAAAAAGCAAGCAATGATTCTCCTCCGGCATTTATTGGAGGTAGTGTGATTGTGCAACAGCGGATTTAAAGTTGCCCTGCGATTTGTAAGTTATGCTGGCAGGAGTTGTTTTCAACTGTTAATTGCAACTGGAGTAATTATACAGAATGTGATACATACTAGAACTCTGCATCTTGTAGAGAAACGGAGCGTTACAAAACTGTGGCCTTACTGATAGTTAAGCAGTGTTGGCAGGTATGTGAAGTTTTGTTGATGGAGCGGCTGTAGAATGTGGATTACGTCGGAGCCTTCAAGAGGTGTGAGTGCGGGAGAAAGTGGGTGATAGCAATGTGTGATTAAGCGAGGTGCGAGAGGGGATGATTTTAGCGTGTGATACAGAGAGGTCGGGTGGGTGTGAAGACAGCAGTAGGTTGGTTTGGCATGTTTGAGATGAGTGGGGGTGAATGTAGCGTTGTGAGCATGATTGCGACTAGGCAAACTAGCGAGTGCGGTGAGATTTGGGAAGGTTGGGAGAGAAGAAGGGGGTGCAATTCGGGGTGCCGGGAGTTTTAGAGAATAGTGAATGTAACGTGAGCATGATTGGGTCGAGGTGAAAGGTGGGCGAATGCTGGAAGAATGTGGATATTTTGTTAGGAAGAGTGGTTTGACTCGTGAATGGTGAGGTTACAGTGTGTAGTTTGAAAGCGGGTGAAGAGATGGGATACACAAAGGACTATGGGGAAGAGGGGGGATGTAACCAGATTATGCCAGACATTTGGGGAATGTATGTGGGGTTTCACCAAAAGATGTTGATATAAATGAACAACAGAGCAAATATTATATTTTATATGATTTTGAGTAGGGATTTGGGTTTAATCAGTTTTACATGGACAGCATGGATTATCACATATGTATAACAAAGGATAAGGTAGTAATGGTGAATGTTTTATTGTTATTTGTAGATACCCCTGAAGAAGGGCTTGCGAAGCCCGAAATGCATTGGGTTTTAATAAAGAACACTACTTTGGACGAATCATGCGTTTGTTCGTGTTCTTGACAGAGGTCCGGATGGGCACATCATGAGCATTTGAAACTTTGGAAATAGCATGACACCCTACGTGTGGATCAAGCAGGATTAAAACAAAAAGTGGAACAAAGTACGGAGTACATGGAGAAAAATGGATTACATACTTATTTAGAGCGTGGTATACTTACTATTTAGCTGTGCAACTGGGCTTGGGGCGAAATGTCGCCCCATATAGCGTGGTTTATTATCTATGTGCCACCAGGGCAAGGCATAAACCCAGTGAGCACGCACCCTTGGAAGATTTTTCTGGACAAACATGGATGAATTGAGAAGAGAATGGTGTGCATCCCATCACCTTTGCTTACTGATAGTTTGCCAGATGGGTTACCTCGTCAAAACAGGATATAAAGTCCACCATATTAAGAGTGCCAAAAGCAATTATGCACTAGGAATATGGCAGATGGGGCATCTACATTTGTTACGATTATCCCATCCACCACAGTCCAAATAAACCCTCAGTTGTTAGGTTTACATTTACTACTTGTTTGAGCAACTTTTAAAACCAGAACTTTACCTATAATAATACCTCCGGGACAATGATATAAAAAGAAAAAAAGAAGGACGGATGCCTGCCATTGTCAATATTATGCAGCACTAGTTATTTCTATATTGCTCAGTATGTGGAAGGAATGACAATAAGTGAACCAATGGCTTTAAGATCATTAACAAGTTCCAAACTTTGCAATTCAGTTTTACTGAAAAAAAATGGATGGCTCTTTGAACAAACGTCACGAAAAAAATAAGTATTACCAAGAGAGCAATAGCAAATTAATTTAACAAGCAATTCAAATTGAGTGCACTGAAAACTAAACCCAATCGGTTTCACTTCATCTAATGTATAAATACAAATGCTTGCTACGGATATGAAGGATTCAACAAGTCTTGAGAGGGAGAAAAGCCTTAATGATACCAGACAGTACTTTTTTAACTTTTCGTATGCAGGAACGGGGGTATTCAGCCAAAATATATTTTCACTAATATTGTGATTTAAAAAAATACGGTAGGACAGAATAAAGACATGAACAACATTTAATAGCCTTTTGCATCTTTTTACGTATAGTTATACATAATATTGTGCTATTCTTTAGTTGAGTTTTATTAGTCTGAGTTATATGTATGTTTAATTATTTTTAGTACAACTTTGTATTTTTTTGATTTGGTAATATATTTTTAGTTTTTTTGTTGGCGGGTAGTTGGGTTTGGGAGGGAATAGGGTGGGAAGCGGTTTTAAATGGATTAAAACGTCTACAAAATTTCATAATATGTTAATTATATGTTTTACTTATTTAATAGATAATTTTTAAACTATGGTAATCATTTTTTAATTGGTTAGATAGATAATTGACCGCGAGTGAGAAAATCGCACATCATGGTTCTTCATACTCTGAAGTTTATTTAGATCCTTCCTTTAGAGCAACTTTGTAATTTAGATTAACCAAGTTCAAGCCAATGGCTCAGTTGCATGAGGAAGGGAACCCTTCCACACATCAAGACCGTTTTTGGCAACTGATGTTCGACTTGTTGAACAACTGCACCAAGATACTACAGAAGAGTGATCCTGAAGAAAGGTACATACTTGAAAAGATGCGGAAAATGTCAACTAATACACCCAATGACAAGCCTGGGCACAGGGTGGCGAGTTTAATTATCAGTAACCCATGTTGAATTATATTTGTTATTGCCAAAAATGCTTCATTTTAAAACATCTTACAGGGTTTAGTTTAAACAAAATCTACACTTAAAGCAAATTATTTTGAATATTATGTATGTACCAAACACCTGCTCTTGTTTATGGTCAAGCAGATGATTTCCCTAGAAAAAGAATTCTGTTCCTGGTGTTCACAATTATATCTGAATCCTACAGTTTCCCCAAGCACAGTTAAAATAAAAGTTTATACAATATGTAGGAAAAACAGACAAATGTTTTCCTGTGAGCCAATTGAACAGTGGCAAAATTAATTTTATTTCTTCAAAAAGGACATACTGTACTAGTTTGCCTGTTCATAGTGGGTATTCTGCTGCTGCTCTGAAACTATTCAGATCCAGGTACCCAGGGGAGCAATGTGTGAGTGGGGTTCTCCTGTAAAGGAAGTGCTTCTGACCAATCTAGATATTGCCGACGTTGTGACGATCGTTGAGTCCTAGGGAGAGGCTCCCCGAAAGACTATGAAAGGAATCTATTCGTTAGGATAGTTTTCACCTTTTTTTTTTTTTTTAAAGTGGGTAAATGGGTTTGACCGCACCTTGGGTGGTAAGGAATTCCAGATCCTTGGCGCCGATCCAGAGAAGGAACACGTGTACGTTTTTTGATTTCTGAAACCAAGAGTTTCAAGCCTGAGAGAGTTTGCACTTCTTAGGTAACGGTTGCGACCTGAGATTCGAATATTTTCTGCCAGGTAACTTGGTCGTTAAAATGTAATGCTTTGTGTGTGAGACAAGCAATTTTCAGTTGGGTTCTTGCCTCGAGGGGAAGCCAGTCTAGATACCTAAGCGATGGGGTGATGTCTCACTGCAGCATTAAGGGTCGTTTTGAGTGGAGCTGTTCTCGCTTTGGTCAGACCACAGAGGGTCTGCCGAACAGTATTCTAGTCTGGAGAACACTAAAGATTGCACTGCTTGTTTGAAGTCTGGAGGTGGCAGAAATGGTTTCAATTTCTTCAGTAATCTGAGTTGGAATGACGTACTGCGCCTGGTAGCACTGATGTGAGCTATCATATTTAGATTGTCTAGTGTTATTCCAAGGGATTTCGTGGAGTCAATAATGGTAGGTCTGCAGTTGTGCGTCTAGGTGCTTGAGCCAATCTTGGATGAGTGTGGAGCTGTTTTGCGGGGAGAAAAGGAGGAATTCTGTTTTCAGAGAGTTCAGCTTGAGGATGTTTTGGGAGAGCCAGGACTGAGTTTTGACTAGAGTGTTATTTAGTTGAATGACGTCATCTAGGGAGGAGATCTTTAAGTATAGTTGTGTGTCGTCTGCGTACAGGTGGTCTGCACTGTTCGATTGTGAGAGGATTTAAGTTAGTGGTTCCATATATAGATTAAAGAATGTGGGGGAAATGGTCGACTCTTGAGGGACTCTGCGCCTCATTGGTGAGGAGTCAGAGAATGAATTGCCTAGTTTAATGCGTTGTGAGCGATTCTTCAGGAAGGATGCGAACCATGAGAGCACTTTCCCCGACAACCCCATTCTGTTTTCTAGTACTTTTTTTTTAATCAATCTTTTTATTAACATTTGCTCAGTACATCGGATCATTACACAGATATTACCATCAAATAGAACAGTTTCTCATACACTACATTTCTTATGCCGCGGGTCTGTTCCTCATCAGAGCGTGGCCTTATGTTGTTACGGCTTGTTGACAGTAAAGGGGTCACATTTATGTTCCTGCCTTGCTCTGTCTTTGCCTTGTCATTATTTATTTCGCATCCTTTGTTTCAATGTCCCCTATATGCAGCCCATGGCCCCCAAACCTTGTCCCATTTTCGCGGGCAACCTCTGGCTTTATACGTTGCTTTCTCAGCTCCTGAGCACCAGTCCAAGTCCTCTTCCCAATCCCTTATGTCTGGCGTTCGATTTGCCCCCCACAGTCTGGCTATATTTCTTTTAGCCACAACTGCCGCTGTTCTAAGCCATATTAGCGCTTACCTGGGCCATTTTGTCTCGCCTGTCTGTCACACATAGTAACAGCCATCATGGCTCCAATGGAATATCTAAGTTGGTGACCTCAGTCATGACTTGAGTTACTGCGGTCCAATAATTAAGGAGGTCTACACTCCCAAATTATGTGGAAAAAAGAACAGAGCTCCCCACATCCTCTCGCACAATGTGTGTACCAGTCGGTGCAATACTGTTCTGGAAGCGTACGAACTGTGGAGGATGCGCAATTGTATGAGACGGAATCTGGCCCTTTTAGCTACCTCCCTCGGGCTCTGTACCGCTTCCTGCCAATCGTCATCTTCTAGGAGTCCTAGCTCCATTTCCCATGCTCCCCTCAGGGGGTCTATCGGGTTAGGGGAGTTGTATATGATTTTTCTATATATTAGGGAGGTGGCCTTGTTCATCATAGGGTCGATCAACAATCTATCTTCTAGTGGCGAGTGCTGCTAGATATCCCCTCTCTCCCATAGCCCAGTGGTCACATCGGAAGGCCGGGTCGTTGCGATCCGTAAATGCCCAGTCGTTCACCACTGTCAATTGCGAGGCCCAGTAGTACTTTCTAATGTCCGGGACTGCGAGCCCTTCTTCATATATTCCTCTTTGTAGCTTATAAAGTGCAATTCTCGAACAGCCTCCGTCCCATAAGAGCTTTCGTAGCTCGCTATCTATGGCCTGGGATACAGACTTCGGTATTTTGTATGGGGTATTTTGTAAAATATAGAGTAATCTGGGCAGTGACATTTTAAAAATCACTGCCCTGCCCATCAGTGATATTGGCAGCTTCCTCCAGCATTCCACATCACTCTTTAACCGATGTATCTGAGGGTGTAGGTTTCCTTCCAGGAAGTCTTCCTCTCTCGTTGCAATTCGTATACCTAGATATGTAAAGGTATGTTTGACAGTTAGTGGTATCGTCTCGATCAGTCTCTGAGGGACGGCGCCCCTTAATGGGAAGATCAGGGACTTATTCCAGTTGATCGTATACCAAGAATAGCTGTCAAACAGCTGGAATATATGTAACACCCTGTGCACCAATCTGTATGGGTTAGTCAGATACAGGAGCACATCGTTCGCATACAGGGATATTCTGTCCTCCCAGTCTCCTCCACCCCTTATTCCTGAAAGGATTGGTTCATTTCGCACCCATGCAGCCAAAGGCTCCAATGCCAGTGCAACGATCAGCGGCGAGAGCGGACATCCCTGCCTTGTGCCCTTCCTGAGCGAAAAGGGGTGTGAGATTATTCCATTGACCCACACTCTGGCTTGCATACAAAAGCTTTACACACTCTCAAAACTTAGGGACTAAGCCCAGTCTGTACAGCGTTTCAAACATGTATTACCACTCAACGCTATCAAACGCCATTTGCGCATCCAGGGACAGAAGCACCACGTCCTCCCTTTGCTACGCTTTGGTCCAATGTATCACCCTATATAATCTCCTTAGATGAAGTCTTGTGATTTTATGTGGCATGAACCCTGACTGGTCCGGATGGACTAATTCTGAAATTACAGTTTGTAATCTGGTCGCCAGTGCCCTAGCTAGTACTTTCGCCTCAACGTTCAATAGCGAAATTGGTCTGTAGAACCCGCAATCCGTTGGGGGCTTACCTTTCTTTGGTATCACTACTATCGTAGCTGCTCGCACATCTACTGGCAACTCACCTCTCTCCCTGGACTCCTGGTACATGTTTAACAGGTGGGGCGCAATCTTGCTCGCCACACTTTCATACAGTTCCACTGGTAAACCATTAGGGCCTGCTGCCTTTCCTGATTGTAGGTCAGTGAGGGTGTTCATTATTTCTTCCTCTGTGAAATCTTGATCCAACTTGTCCCCATCTTCTTCAGACAATGATGGGAGGTTGATTTCTCTCAGTAAATCTGCACAGTCCGCTGCATGCGCTTGGAGGAGGGGGTGTAGAGTTTCGTAGTATTGTGCGAATGCTTCCGCTATTTCCTCCCCTGTACCATGGGTTCCTCCCTCCGAGGTATGTATTGCCTGGACCCAATCTCTTTCCTTGTCTCTTTCTTGCCAGGCAATCATTTTATTCGCTTTATCGACAATGTCATAATTTCCTCTGGGTTGTTAAGGGGTGTGCACGCGCATTCTGCTCACTTAAGTTTCTACGTTCTTGCTGTTTGAGCCGAAGCCTATGTTTTGTGGTCGTATCCAGGTCTCGCTCCTCCCAAATTTCTCTCTCCAATTAGCTCATCTCTTTCAAGCTCCTCAAACTCGTTTGTTCTTTCTTTTGAATGCCCATTTGTGCCTGGACATATCCTCTAATTACTGTTTTATACACCTCCCAAAGAGTGGAGGCCGCATCTACAGACCCCTCGTTTTCTTGAAAGTATTGTGTTGTGCAGGTCTGTATTTTCTGCACGAATTGTTTGTTTTTGAAGTGCCATGTGTTTAGTCTCGGTGGTAGAACGCCACTTCGTATTGGACCACGCAACTGCACTTCAACCGGGGAATGGTCCCAGATACCACGTGCCTTATGGGATGTTCCCCTGAATTGACCCACGTGTTTTTGATGTAAACAGGTAGTCTATCCGGGAATGACTTATGCACTGCTGAGGTATATGTGTATTGTCCGCTCATTGGATTATGTGTCCTCCATAGATCTATCATCTCTATTGCTACTATAAATCCCTCCAGAAGCTCCCAGTTCCCTGTCCCTACTGCCCCGGACAGTATCCATCTGCGGGTCCATAACTGAATTCATATCTCCCCCCAGGATAATCATGCCCGAGGGCATTTCAAGTAGTATCTCTCCAAGTGCTGGGAGGGTGTCCATATGCAATACTGGAGGTACGTAGACGGAGCAGAGATTTATTATTTTACCCTCCCAAGTGCCAGTCAGTGTTGGGTATCTGCCCATGCTATCGCACCAACTCCTACCCGGTATGAATGGGACTGACGTCTTGATAAGTATACCCCCACCTCGAGAACCTGATGTATACCCAGCATGCGCTTGAAGTTTGTATCCCCATCGATCAAGAGCTTTATAATGGTTACCCCTTAAATGAGTCTCCTGCAATAGTACTATGTCTGGGGCATGTCGTCGCAGGTTTTGTAGAACTAGTGAGCGTTTTATCTTGCAACCCAATCCATGGACATTCCATGTCAAAATTTTCGATGCCATATTGGGGTGTGCTTCTTGGTGTTATGTCTCGAATCAGTCCTCCATGTACCCTGTATGCCCCCCTGACTCCCAGGCGATAGGTTCTTACGATTTAACACACGAAAACTATCAGCGTCATCACTGTCTGTCTCATTACAAGTCCGAGTAGATCTATGTCAATAGTGTGAGCATGAAAGAAAAAAACATCAATTCACCCAATGTAGCTCGTTACTTTCCCCAAACTAAGAACCAGAGCCCCCTGCCAGTCCGCAAATATATTACATCATGCCCATTCGTCCTTGACTATTTCAGTTCCTTGCACAGGGGTCGTGTTCCTTCAATTTACCATTCCCCCCCCCCTCCCCGGATCCTCTCCCCCTCACCAGTTTCATAGAAGCAGGGTTTACCCCTCCGGCCAGTTCATATCCGTGTCCAGTTCAATCTCTTTGTCAGAGTGTCCTCATTCCCCTCCCGATGTCTCCGCTCCATTTCTTTCTGATCCATCACCCCCCACCCGAGCCAGTGAGTTTCCGTTGTTCTTTAGTCTTGGAAGAATTCTGCTTCACGATTCTCCATCCCTCTATCCAGTCCCAGGCCTCTTCTGGTGTGGGAAACAGCCAAGATTTCCCCATGGTCATTATTTTCAACTTCGCTGGGTACAGCATCATGTACTTAATGTCCCTTTTCCGTAATTCTCGCTTTACTGCTTCAAAGTTACGGCGCAACTTTTGTACCTGTAGAGTGAAGTCAGGGAAGAAGCGTATTGTTGCGTTTTCATACATGCGGTCTCTATGAACACGTGCTGCTTGTAGGATCGCATCCCCGTCTCTATAGTTAAGGATCCTTGCAATTATTGTTCGAGGCGGTGCTCCCGGTCTTGGTTTAAGTAGTGATGCTCTGTGTGCCCGTTCAACGGTAAAATAGTTTGATAGGCGTTTAGGGCGTAGGTCACGGGTACTCATAGTACGGCCCGCGGGCCGCCAGCGGCCCGGCAAGCCTTCCTTGGCGGCCCGCGGACCTTGCAGACATGTACCTGTGTTTGTTTTTTTTTGTTTGTTTTTTAATTGTCAGCAAATACCGCAGTTGCAGCAGCGCGGACTCTGAGAGACTGCTCTGTGGGGGCCAGGCGATTCTTTAAATGACCATTCACTTGTTAATGAGGCTTTGTTGTATTAGGGGCGCTAAGAAGAGGTGAAATACAACAAAGCCTCATTAACAAGTGAATGGTCATTTAAAGACCTGTGAAGTACTTGGGTGCGGCTGTGTGTGCGCCCAGGAAGCTGTCTCTGCCCGGGAAGCTGTCTCAGCCCGGGCTGACACACACACGCGGGGTGAGATGAGGGGGGGGTGACACAGAGGGGGGAGACACAGAGGGGGGGGAGACACAGAGGGGGGGGAGACACAGAGGGGGGGGAGACACAGAGGGGGGGGAGACACAGAGGGAAAGACAGAGAGGGAAAGACAGAGAGGGGGAGACAGAGGGGGAGACAGAGGGGGGAGACAGAGGGGGGAGACAGAGGGGGGAGACAGAGGGGGGAGACAGAGGGGGAGACAGAGGGGGAGACAGAGGGGGGAGACAGAGGGGGGAGACAGAGGGGGAGACAGAGAGGGGGGAGACAGAGAGGGGGAGACAGAGAGGGGGAGACAGAGAGGGGGAGACAGAGAGGGGGAGACAGAGAGGGGGGAGACAGAGAGGGGGGAGACAGAGAGGGGGGAGACAGAGAGGGGGAGACAGAGAGGGGGAGACAGAGAGGGGGGAGACAGAGAGGGGGGAGACAGAGAGGGGGAGACAGAGAGGGGAGACAGAGAGGGGGAGACAGAGAGGGGGAGACAGAGAGGGGAGACAGAGAGGGGGAGACAGAGAGGGGGAGACAGAGAGGGGGAGACAGAGGGGGAGACAGAGGGGAGACAGAGGGGGAGACAGAGGGGAGACAGAGGGGGAGACAGAGGGGAGACAGAGGGGGAGACAGAGGGGAGACAGAGGGGGAGACAGAGGGGGAGACAGAGGGGGAGACAGAGGGGGAGACAGAGGGGGAGACAGAGGGGGAGACAGAGGGGGAGACAGAGGGGGAGACAGAGGGGGAGACAGAGGGGGAGACAGAGGGGTGACAGAGAGGGGGTGACAGAGAGGGGTGACAGAGAGGGGGTGACAGAGAGGGGGTGACAGAGAGGGGGTGACAGAGAGGGGGTGACAGAGAGGGGTGACAGAGAGGGGGTGACAGAGAGGGGGTGACAGAGAGGGGGTGACAGAGAGGGGGTGACAGAGAGGGGGGTGACAGAGAGGGGGTGACAGAGAGGGGGGGTGACAGAGAGGGGGTGACAGAGAGGGGGTGACAGAGAGGGGGTGACAGAGAGGGGGTGACAGAGAGGGGGTGACAGAGAGGGGGTGACAGAGAGGGGGGTGACAGAGAGGGGGAGACAGAGAGGGAGACAGAGGGGGGAGACAGAGGGGGTGACAGAGGGGGTGACAGAGGGGGTGACAGAGGGGGTGACAGAGAGGGGAGACAGAGAGGGGAGACAGAGAGGGGGTGACAGAGGGGGTGACAGAGGGGGTGACAGAGGGGGTGACAGAGGGGGTGACAGAGGGGGTGACAGAGGGGGTGACAGAGGGGGTGACAGAGGGGGTGACAGAGGGGGTGACAGAGAGAGAGGGAGACAGAGGGGGGTGACAGAGAGAGAGGGAGACAGAGGGGGGGGTGACAGAGAGAGAGGGAGACAGAGGGGAAGACAGAGAGAGGGAGACAGAGGGGGGGTGACAGAGGGGGGGTGACAGAGGGGAGGGAGACAGAGGGGAAGACAGAGAGAGAGGGAGACAGAGGGGAAGACAGAGGGGAAGACAGAGAGAGAGGGAGACAGAGGGGAAGACAGAGGGGAAGACAGAGAGAGAGGGAGACAGAGGGGAAGACAGAGGGGGAGACAGACAGAGGGAGAGGGAGGGAGACAGAGGGGGAGGGAGACAGAGGGAGACAGAGGGAGGGAGACAGAGGGAGGGAGACAGAGGGACAGAGAGGGAGAGGGACAGAGGGAGGGAGAGGGACAGAGGGAGGGAGAGGGAGAGGGACAGAGGGAGGGAGAGGGAGGGAGGGAGAGGGAGGGAGAGGGAGACAGAGGGAGAGGGAGACAGAGGGAGAGGGAGACAGAGGGAGAGGGAGACAGGGGGAGACAGAGGGAGGGGGAGACAGAGGGAGGGGGAGACAGAGGGAGACAGAGGGAGGGAGACAGAGGGAGGGAGACAGAGGGAGGGAGACAGACAGAGGGAGGGAGACAGACAGAGGGAGGGAGACAGACAGAGGGAGGGAGACAGACAGAGGGAGACAGACGGAGGGAGACAGACGGAGGGAGACAGACGGAGGGAGACAGACGGAGGGAGACAGACGGAGGGAGACAGACGGAGGGAGACAGACGGAGGGAGACAGACGGAGGGAGACAGACGGAGGGAGACAGACGGAGGGAGACAGACGGAGGGAGACAGACGGAGGGAGACAGACGGAGGGAGACAGACGGAGGGAGACAGAGGGAGGGAGACAGAGGGAGGGAGACAGAGGGAGGGAGACAGAGGGAGGGAGACAGAGGGAGGGAGACAGAGGGAGGGAGACAGAGGGAGGGAGACAGAGGGAGGGAGACAGAGGGAGGGAGGGAGACAGAGGGAGGGAGGGAGACAGAGGGAGGGAGGGAGACAGAGAGGAGAGGGAGGGAGACAGAGGGAGGGAGACAGAGGGAGGGAGACAGAGGGAGGGAGACAGAGGGAGGGAGACAGAGGGAGGGAGACAGAGGGAGGGAGACAGACAGAGGGAGGGAGACAGACAGAGGGAGGGAGACAGACAGAGGGAGGGAGACAGACAGAGGGAGGGAGACAGAGGGAGGGAGGGAGACAGAGGGAGGGAGGGAGACAGAGGAGGGAGGGAGACAGAGGGAGGGAGGGAGACAGAGGGAGGGAGACAGACAGAGGGAGGGAGACAGAGGGAGGGAGACAGACAGAGGGAGGGAGACAGACAGAGGGAGGGAGACAGAGGGAGGGAGGGAGACAGACAGAGGGAGGGAGACAGACAGAGGGAGGGAGGGAGACAGAGGGAGGGAGGGAGACAGAGGGAGGGAGGGAGACAGAGGGAGGGAGGGAGACAGAGAGGGAGGGAGGGAGACAGAGGGAGGGAGGGAGACAGAGGGAGGGAGGGAGACAGAGGGAGGGAGGGAGACAGAGGGAGGGAGGGAGACAGAGGGAGGGAGACAGACAGAGGGAGGGAGACAGAGGGAGGGAGACAGACAGAGGGAGGGAGACAGAGGGAGGGAGGGAGACAGACAGAGGGAGGGAGACAGACAGAGGGAGGGAGGGAGACAGAGGGAGGGAGGGAGACAGAGGGAGGGAGGGAGACAGAGGGAGGGAGGGAGACAGAGGGAGGGAGGAGACAGAGGGAGGGAGGGAGACAGAGGGAGGGAGGGAGACAGAGGGAGACAGAGGGAGGGAGGGAGACAGAGGGAGACAGAGGGAGACAGAGGGAGGGAGGGAGACAGAGGGAGACAGAGGGAGACAGACAGAGGGAGACAGAGGGAGACAGACAGAGGGAGGGAGAGGGACAGAGGGAGGGAGAGGGAGAGGGACAGAGGGAGGGAGAGGGAGAGGGACAGAGGGAGGGAGAGGGAGAGGGACAGAGGGAGGGAGAGGGAGAGGGACAGAGGGAGGGAGAGGGAGAGGGACAGAGGGAGGGAGAGGGAGAGGGACAGAGGGAGGGAGAGGGAGAGGGACAGAGGGAGACAGACAGAGGGAGACAGACAGAGGGAGACAGAGGGAGGGAGAGGGAGAGGGACAGAGGGAGACAGACAGAGGGAGACAGACAGAGGGAGACAGAGGGAGACAGAGGGAGACAGAGGGAGACAGAGGGAGACAGAGGGAGACAGAGGGAGACAGAGGGAGACAGAGGGAGACAGAGGGAGACAGAGGGAGACAGAGGGAGGGAGACAGAGGGAGACAGAGGGAGGGAGACAGAGGGAGACAGAGGGAGGGAGACAGAGGGAGGGAGGGAGACAGAGGGAGGGAGGGAGACAGAGGGAGGGAGGGAGACAGAGGGAGGGAGGGAGACAGAGGGAGGGAGGGAGACAGAGGGAGGGAGGGAGACAGAGGGAGGGAGGGAGACAGAGGGAGGGAGGGAGACAGAGGGAGGGAGGGAGACAGAGGGAGGGAGACAGAGGGAGGGAGACAGAGGGAGGGAGACAGAGGGAGACAGAGGGAGGGAGGGAGACAGAGGGAGGGAGGGAGACAGAGGGAGGGAGGGAGACAGAGGGAGGGAGGGAGACAGAGGGAGACAGAGGGAGACAGAGGGAGACAGAGGGAGGGAGGGAGACAGAGGGAGACAGAGGGAGGGAGGGAGACAGAGGGAGACAGAGGGAGACAGACAGAGGGAGGGAGAGGGAGACAGACAGAGGGAGGGAGAGGGAGAGGGACAGAGGGAGGGAGAGGGACAGAGGGAGGGAGAGGGAGAGGGACAGAGGGAGGGAGAGGGAGAGGGACAGAGGGAGGGAGAGGGACAGAGGGAGGGAGAGGGAGAGGGACAGAGGGAGGGAGAGGGAGAGGGACAGAGGGAGGGAGAGGGAGAGGGACAGAGAGGGGGAGACAGAGAGGGGGAGACAGAGAGGGGGAGACAGAGAGGGGGAGACAGAGAGGGGGAGACAGAGAGGGGGAGACAGAGAGGGGGAGACAGAGAGGGGAGACAGAGGGGGGGAAACAGAGGGGGGAGACGGGGAGACAGAGGGGGGAGACAGAGGGGGAGACAGAGGGGGGAGACAGAGAGGGGGAGACAGAGAGGGGAGACAGAGAGAGGGAGACAGACAGAGGGAGACAGAGGGAGACAGAGGGAGACAGAGGGAGACAGAGAGGGAGACAGAGGGAGACAGAGGGAGACAGAGGGAGACAGAGGGAGACAGAGGGAGGGAGACAGAGGGAGGGAGACAGAGAGGGGAGACAGAGAGGGGAGACAGAGGGGGAGACAGAGGGGGAGACAGAGGGGGAGACAGAGAGGGGAGACAGAGAGGGGGAGACAGAGGGGGAGACAGAGGGGGGAGACAGAGGGGGAGACAGAGGGGGGAGACAGAGGGGGGAGACAGAGGGGGGGAGACAGAGGGGGGAGACAGAGGGGGAGACAGAGGGGGAGACAGAGAGGGGGAGACAGAGAGGGAGACAGAGAGGGGGAGACAGAGAGGGGAGACAGAGGGGGAGACAGAGGGGGGAGACAGAGGGGGGAGACAGAGGGGGAGACAGAGGGGGAGACAGAGGGGGAGACAGAGAGGGAGACAGAGAGAGGGAGACAGAGAGGGAGACAGAGGAGACAGAGGGAGGGAGACAGAGGGAGGGAGACAGAGAGGGGGAGACAGAGAGGGGGAGACAGAGAGAGGGAGACAGAGAGGGGAGACAGAGAGGGAGACAGAGAGGGGGAGACAGAGAGGGGGAGACAGAGAGGGGGAGACAGAGAGGGGGAGACAGAGGGGGAGACAGAGAGGGGGAGACAGAGGGGGAGACAGAGGGGGGAGACAGAGGGGGGAGACAGAGGGGGGAGACAGAGGGGGAGACAGAGAGGGGGAGACAGAGAGAGGAGAGAGAGGGAGACAGAGGGAGGGAGACAGAGGGAGGGAGACAGAGGGAGGGAGACAGAGGGAGGGAGACAGAGAGAGGGAGGGAGACAGAGGGAGGGAGACAGAGGGAGACAGACAGAGGGAGGGAGACAGAGGGAGGGAGACAGAGGGAGGGAGACAGAGGGAGACAGAGGGAGGGAGGGAGACAGAGGGAGGGAGGGAGACAGAGGGAGGGAGACAGAGGGAGGGAGGGAGACAGAGGGAGGGAGGGAGACAGAGGGAGGGAGGGAGACAGAGGGAGGGAGACAGAGGGAGGGAGACAGAGGGAGGGAGACAGAGGGAGGGAGACAGAGGGAGGGAGACAGAGGGAGGGAGACAGAGGGAGGGAGACAGAGGGAGGGAGACAGAGGGAGGGAGACAGAGGGAGACAGAGGGAGGGAGACAGGGAGGGAGACAGAGGGAGAGGGAGGGAGACAGAGGGAGACAGAGGGAGGGAGACAGAGGGAGACAGAGGGAGGGAGACAGAGAGGAGACAGAGGGAGGGAGACAGGGAGGGAGACAGAGGGAGGGAGACAGAGGGAGGGAGACAGAGGGAGGGAGACAGAGGGAGGGAGACAGAGGGAGGGAGACAGAGGGAGGGAGACAGGAGGGAGACAGAGGGAGGGAGACGGAGGGAGGGAGAGGGAGGGAGGGAGACAGAGGGAGGGAGACGGAGGGAGGGAGAGGGAGGGAGGGAGACAGAGGGAGGGAGGGAGAGGGAGGGAGGGAGACAGAGGGAGGGAGGGAGACAGAGGGAGGGAGGGAGACAGAGGGAGGGAGGGAGACAGAGGGAGGGAGGGAGACAGAGGGAGGGAGGGAGACAGAGGGAGGGAGGGAGACAGAGGAAGACAGAGGGAGGGAGGGAGGGAGGGAGAGGGAGACAGAGGAAGACAGAGGGAGGGAGGGAGGGAGAGGGAGACAGAGGAAGACAGAGGAAGACAGAGGGAGGGAGGGAGGGAGAGGGAGACAGAGGGAGGGAGGGAGGGAGAGGGAGACAGAGGGAGGGAGGGAGAGGGAGACAGAGGAAGACAGAGGAAGACAGAGGAAGACAGAGGAAGACAGAGGGAGACAGAGGGAGACAGAGGGAGACAGAGGGAGACAGAGGGAGACAGAGGGAGACAGAGGGAGACAGAGGGAGGGAGACAGAGGGAGGGAGACAGAGGGAGGGCGACAGAGGGAGGGAGACAGAGGGAGGGAGACAGAGGGAGACAGAGGGAGACAGAGGGAGACAGAGGGAGACAGAGGGAGACAGAGGGAGACAGAGGGAGGGAGACAGAGGGAGGGAGACAGAGGGAGGGAGACAGAGGGAGGGAGACAGAGGGAGGGAGACAGAGGGAGGGAGACAGAGGGAGGGAGACAGAGGGAGGGAGACAGAGGGAGGGAGACAGAGGGAGGGAGACAGAGGGAGGGAGACAGAGGGAGGGAGACAGAGGGAGGGAGACAGAGGGAGGGAGACAGAGGGAGGGAGACAGAGGGAGGGAGACAGAGGGAGGGAGACAGAGGGAGGGAGACAGAGGGAGGGAGACAGAGAGAGGGAGGGAGAGGGAGACAGAGGGAGGGAGAGGGAGACAGAGGGAGGGAGAGGGAGACAGAGGGAGGGAGAGGGAGACAGACAGGGAGGGAGAGGGAGACAGACAGGGAGGGAGAGGGAGACAGACAGGAAGACAGAGGGAGGGAGACAGAGGGAGGGAGACAGAGGGAGGGAGACAGAGGGAGGGAGACAGAGGGAGGGAGACAGAGGGAGGGAGACAGAGGGAGGGAGACAGAGGGAGGGAGACAGAGGGAGGGAGACAGAGGGAGGGAGACAGAGGGAGGGAGACAGAGGGAGGGAGACAGAGGGAGGGAGACAGAGGGAGGGAGACAGAGGGAGAGGGAGGGAGACAGAGGGAGGGAGACAGAGGGAGAGGGAGGGAGACAGAGGGAGAGGGAGGGAGACAGAGGGAGGGAGACAGAGGGAGAGGGAGGGAGGGAGAGGGAGGGAGACAGAGGGAGAGGGAGGGAGGGAGAGGGAGGGAGACAGAGGGAGAGGGAGGGAGGGAGAGGGAGGGAGACAGAGGGAGAGGGAGACAGAGGGAGGAGGGAGGGAGACAGAGGGAGGAGGGAGGGAGACAGAGGGAGGAGGGAGGGAGACAGAGGGAGACAGAGGGAGGGAGACAGAGGGAGGGAGACAGAGGGAGGGAGACAGAGGGAGGGAGACAGAGGGAGGGAGACAGAGGGAGGGAGACAGAGGGAGGGAGACAGAGGGAGGGAGACAGAGGGAGGGAGACAGAGGGAGGGAGACAGAGGGAGGGAGACAGAGGGAGGGAGACAGAGGGAGGGAGACAGAGGGAGGGAGAGGGAGGGAGACAGAGGGAGGGAGACAGAGGGAGGGAGACAGAGGGAGGGAGACAGAGGGAGGGAGACAGAGGGAGGGAGACAGAGGGAGGGAGACAGAGGGAGGGAGACAGAGGGAGGGAGACAGAGGGAGGGAGACAGAGGGAGAGGGAGGGAGACAGAGGGAGGGAGACAGAGGGAGAGGGAGGGAGACAGAGGGAGGGAGACAGAGGGAGACAGAGGGAGGGAGAGGGAGACAGAGGGAGGGAGAGGGAGACAGAGGGAGGGAGAGGGAGACAGAGGGAGGGAGAGGGAGACAGACAGGGAGGGAGAGGGAGACAGACAGGAAGACAGAGGGAGGGAGACAGAGGGAGGGAGACAGAGGGAGGGAGACAGAGGGAGACAGAGGGAGGGAGACAGGGAGGGAGACAGACGGAGGGAGACAGACGGAGGGAGACAGACGGAGGGAGACAGACGGAGGGAGACAGAGGGAGGGAGACAGAGGGAGGGAGACAGAGGGAGGGAGACAGAGGGAGGGAGACAGAGGGAGGGAGACAGAGGGAGGGAGACAGAGGGAGGGAGGGAGACAGAGGGAGGGAGGGAGACAGAGGGAGGGAGGGAGACAGAGGGAGGGAGACAGAGGGAGGGAGACAGAGGGAGACGGAGGGAGAGGGAGACGGAGGGAGAGGGAGACGGAGGGAGAGGGAGACGGAGGGAGAGGGAGACGGAGGGAGAGGGAGACGGAGGGAGAGGGAGACGGAGGGAGAGGGAGACGGAGGGAGAGGGAGACGGAGGGAGAGGGAGACGGAGGGAGACAGAGGGAGGGAGACAGAGGGAGGGAGACAGAGGGAGGGAGACAGAGGGAGGGAGACAGAGGGAGGGAGACAGAGGGAGGGAGACAGAGGGAGGGAGACAGAGGGAGGGAGACAGAGGGAGGGAGACAGAGGGAGGGAGACAGAGGGAGGGAGACAGAGGGAGGGAGACAGAGGGAGGGAGACAGAGGGAGGGGGAGGGAGGGAGACAGAGGGAGAGGGAGGGAGGGAGACAGAGGGAGAGGGAGGGAGGGAGAGGGAGGGAGGGAGACAGAGGGAGGGAGACAGAGGGAGGGAGACAGAGGGAGGGAGACAGAGGGAGGGAGACAGAGGGAGGGAGACAGAGGGAGGGAGACAGAGGGAGGGAGACAGAGGGAGGGAGGGAGACAGAGGGAGGGAGACAGACAGAGGGAGGGAGGGAGACAGAGGGAGAGGGAGGGAGGGAGACAGAGGGAGAGGGAGGGAGGGAGACAGAGGGAGAGGGAGGGAGGGAGGGAGACAGAGGGAGGGAGGGAGACAGAGGGAGAGGGAGGGAGGGAGACAGAGGGAGGGAGACAGAGGGAGAGGGAGGGAGGGAGACAGAGGGAGGGAGACAGAGGGAGGGAGACAGAGGGAGGGAGACAGAGGGAGGGAGACGGAGGGAGGGAGACGGAGGGAGGGAGAGGGAGGGAGACAGACAGACAGACAGAGGGAGAGACAGACAGAGGGAGACAGACAGAGGGAGACAGACAGAGGGAGACAGACAGAGGGAGACAGACAGAGGGAGACAGACAGAGGGAGACAGACAGAGGGAGACAGACAGAGGGAGACAGACAGAGGGAGACAGACAGAGTGAGGGAGAGGGAGGGAGAGGGAGGGAGAGGGAGGGAGACAGACAGAGGGAGACAGACAGAGGGAGACAGACAGAGGGAGACAGACAGAGGGAGACAGACAGAGGGAGACAGAGGGAGGGAGACAGACAGAGGGAGACAGACAGAGGAAGACAGAGGGAGGGAGACAGACAGAGGAAGACAGAGGGAGGGAGACAGAGGGAGGGAGGGAGAGGGAGAGGGAGACAGACAGACAGAGGGAGACAGACAGACAGAGGGAGACAGACAGACAGAGGGAGACAGACAGACAGAGGGAGACAGACAGACAGAGGGAGACAGACAGACAGAGGGAGGGAGACAGACAGAGGGAGGGAGACAGACAGAGGGAGGGAGACAGACAGAGGGAGGGAGACAGACAGAGGGAGGGAGACAGACAGAGGGAGGGAGACAGACAGAGGGAGGGAGACAGACAGAGGGAGGGAGACAGACAGAGGGAGACAGACAGAGGGAGGGAGACAGACAGACGGAGGGAGACAGACAGAGGGAGGGAGACAGACAGAGGGAGGGAGACAGACAGAGGGAGACAGACAGAGGGAGACAGACAGAGGGAGACAGACAGAGGGAGACAGACAGAGGGAGACAGACAGAGGGAGACAGACAGAGGGAGGGAGACAGAGGGAGGGAGACAGAGGGAGGGAGACAGAGGGAGACAGACAGAGGGAGACAGACAGTGGGAGACAGACAGTGGGAGACAGACAGTGGGAGACAGACAGAGGGAGACAGACAGAGGGAGACAGACAGAGGGAGACAGACAGAGGGAGACAGACAGAGGGAGACAGACAGAGGGAGACAGACAGAGGGAGACAGACAGAGGGAGACAGACAGAGGGAGACAGACAGAGGGAGACAGACAGAGGGAGACAGACAGAGGGAGACAGACAGAGGGAGACAGACAGAGGGAGACAGACAGAGGGAGACAGACAGAGGGAGACAGACAGAGGGAGGGAGACAGACAGAGGGAGACAGACAGAGGGAGACAGACGGAGGGAGACAGAGGGAGGGAGGAAGAGGGAGGGAGGAAGAGAGAGGGAGGGAGGAAGACAGAGGGAGGGAGGAAGAGAGAGGGAGGGAGGAAGACAGAGGGAGGGAGGAAGAGAGAGGGAGGGAGGAAGACAGAGGGAGGGAGGAAGACAGAGGGAGGGAGGGAGACAGAGGGAGGGAGGGAGACAGAGGGAGGGAGGGAGACAGAGGGAGGGAGGGAGACAGAGGGAGGGAGGAAGACAGAGGGAGGGAGGAAGACAGAGGGAGGGAGGAAGACAGAGGGAGGGAGGGAGACAGAGGGAGGGAGGGAGACAGAGGGAGGGAGGGAGACAGAGGGAGGGAGGAAGACAGAGGGAGGGAGGAAGACAGAGGGAGGGAGGAAGACAGAGGGAGGGAGACAGAGGGGGGAGACAGAGGGGGGAGACAGAGGGGGGAGACAGAGGGGGAGACAGAGGGGGGAGACAGAGGGGGAGACAGAGGGGGAGACAGAGGGGGGAGACAGAGGGGGGAGACAGAGGGGGGAGACAGAGGGGGAGACAGAGGGGGGAGACAGACAGAGGGGGGAGACAGAGGGGGGAGACAGAGGGGGAGACAGAGGGGGAGACAGAGGGGGGGAGACAGAGGGGGGAGACAGAGGGGGGAGACAGAGGGGGGAGACAGAGGGGGGAGACAGAGGGGGGAGACAGAGGGGGAGACAGAGGGGGGAGACAGAGGGGGAGACAGAGGGGGGAGACAGAGGGGGGGAGACAGAGGGGGGAGACAGAGGGGGGGAGACAGAGGGGGGAGACAGAGGGGAGGGAGACAGAGGGAGGGAGACAGAGGGAGGGAGACAGAGGGAGGGAGACAGAGGGAGGGAGACAGAGGGAGGGAGACGGAGGGAGGGAGACGGAGGGAGGGAGACAGAGGGAGGGAGAGGGAGGGAGACAGAGGGAGGGAGAGGGAGGGAGACAGAGGGAGGGAGAGGGAGGGAGACAGAGGGAGACAGAGGGAGGGAGAGGGAGGGAGACAGAGGGAGGGAGGGAGAGGGAGACAGAGGGAGGGAGAGGGAGGGAGACAGAGGGAGGGAGAGGGAGGGAGACAGAGGGAGGGAGAGGGAGGGAGACAGAGGGAGGAAGACAGAGGGAGGGAGAGGGAGGAAGACAGAGGGAGGGAGAGGGAGGAAGACAGAGGGAGACAGACAGAGGGAGGGAGACAGAGGGAGGGAGACAGAGGGAGGGAGAGGGAGGGAGACAGAGGGAGGGAGGGAGAGGGAGACAGAGGGAGGGAGAGGGAGGGAGACAGAGGGAGGAAGACAGAGGGAGACAGAGGGAGGAAGACAGAGGGAGGGAGACAGACAGAGGGAGGGAGACAGACAGAGGGAGGGAGACAGACAGAGGGAGGGAGACAGACAGAGGGAGGGAGACAGACAGAGGGAGGGAGACAGACAGAGGGAGGGAGACAGACAGAGGGAGGGAGACAGACAGACAGAGGGAGGGAGACAGACAGACAGAGGGAGGGAGACAGACAGACAGAGGGAGGGAGACAGACAGACAGAGGGAGGGAGACAGACAGAGGGAGGGAGACAGACAGAGGGAGGGAGACAGACAGAGGGAGGGAGACAGACAGACAGAGGGAGGGAGACAGACAGACAGAGGGAGGGAGACAGAGGGAGACAGAGGGAGGGAGACAGAGGGAGGGAGACAGAGGGAGGGAGACAGACAGAGGGAGACAGACAGAGGGAGACAGACAGAGACAGAGGGAGACAGACAGACAGAGGGAGGGAGGGAGGGAGACAGAGGGAGGGAGGGAGACAGAGGGAGGGAGGGAGACAGAGGGAGGGAGGAAGACAGAGGGAGGGAGGAAGACAGAGGGAGGGAGGAAGACAGAGGGAGGGAGACAGAGGGAGGGAGAGGGAGGGAGACAGAGGGAGGGAGACAGAGGGAGGGAGACGGAGGGAGACAGAGGGAGGGAGACAGAGGGAGGGAGAGGGAGGGAGAGGGAGGGAGACAGAGGGAGGGAGAGGGAGGGAGACAGAGGGAGAGAGGGAGGGAGACAGAGGGAGAGAGGGAGGGAGACAGAGGGAGAGAGGGAGGGAGACAGAGGGAGGAAGACAGAGGAAGACAGAGGGAGGAAGACAGAGGGAGGGAGACAGAGGGAGGGAGAGGGAGGGAGACAGAGGGAGGGAGAGGGAGGGAGACAGAGGGAGGGAGAGGGAGGGAGACAGAGGGAGGAAGACAGAGGGAGACAGAGGGAGGAAGACAGAGGGAGGGAGAAAGACAGAGGGAGGGAGAAAGACAGAGGGAGGGAGAAAGACAGAGGGAGAGAGAAAGACAGAGGGAGGGAGAAAGACAGAGGGAGGGAGAAAGACAGAGGGAGGGAGAAAGACAGAGGGAGGGAGAAAGACAGAGGGAGGGAGAAAGACAGAGGGAGGGAGAAAGACAGAGGGAGGGAGAAAGACAGAGGGAGGGAGAAAGACAGAGGGAGGGAGAAAGACAGAGGGAGGGAGAGGGAGGAAGACAGAGGGAGGGAGAGGGAGGAAGACAGAGGGAGGGAGAGGGAGGAAGACAGAGGGAGGAAGACAGAGGGAGGAAGACAGAGGGAGACAGAGGGAGGGAGACAGAGGGAGGGAGACAGACAGAGGGAGGGAGACAGACAGAGGGAGACAGACAGAGGGAGACAGACAGAGGGAGACAGACAGAGGGAGACAGACAGAGGGAGACAGACAGAGGGAGACAGACAGAGGGAGACAGACAGAGGGAGACAGACAGAGGGAGACAGACAGAGGGAGACAGACAGAGGGAGACAGACAGAGGGAGACAGACAGAGGGAGACAGACAGAGGGAGACAGACAGAGGGAGACAGACAGAGGGAGACAGACAGAGGGAGACAGACAGAGGGAGACAGACAGAGGGAGACAGAGGGAGGGAGACAGAGGGAGGGAGACAGAGGGAGGGAGACAGAGGGAGGGAGACAGAGGGAGGGAGACAGAGGGAGGGAGACAGAGGGAGGGAGACAGAGGGAGGGAGACAGAGGGAGGGAGACAGAGGGAGGGAGACAGAGGGAGGGAGACAGAGGGAGGGAGACAGAGGGAGGGAGACAGAGGGAGGGAGACAGAGGGAGGGAGACAGAGGGAGGGAGACAGAGGGAGGGAGACAGAGGGAGGGAGACAGAGGGAGGGAGACAGAGGGAGGGAGACAGAGGGAGGGAGACAGAGGGAGGGAGACAGAGGGAGGGAGACAGAGGGAGGGAGACAGAGGGAGGGAGACAGAGGGAGGGAGACAGAGGGAGGGAGAGGGAGGGAGACAGAGGGAGGGAGAGGGAGGGAGACAGAGGGAGGGAGAGGGAGGGAGACAGAGGGAGAGAGGGAGGGAGACAGAGGGAGAGAGGGAGGGAGACAGAGGGAGAGAGGGAGGGAGACAGAGGGAGGAAGACAGAGGAAGACAGAGGGAGGAAGACAGAGGGAGGGAGACAGAGGGAGGGAGAGGGAGGGAGACAGAGGGAGGGAGAGGGAGGGAGACAGAGGGAGGGAAGACAGAGGGAGACAGAGGGAGGAAGACAGAGGGAGGGAGAAAGACAGAGGGAGGGAGAAAGACAGAGGGAGGGAGAAAGACAGAGGGAGGGAGAAAGACAGAGGGAGGGAGAAAGACAGAGGGAGGGAGAAAGACAGAGGGAGGGAGAAAGACAGAGGGAGGGAGAAAGACAGAGGGAGGGAGAAAGACAGAGGGAGGGAGAGGGAGGAAGACAGAGGGAGGGAGAGGGAGAAAGACAGAGGGAGGGAGAGGGAGGAAGACAGAGGAAGACAGAGGGAGGAAGACAGAGGGAGGAAGACAGAGGGAGACAGAGGGAGGGAGACAGAGGGAGGGAGACAGACAGAGGGAGGGAGACAGACAGAGGGAGGGAGACAGACAGAGGGAGACAGACAGAGGGAGACAGACAGAGGGAGACAGACAGAGGGAGACAGACAGAGGGAGACAGACAGAGGGAGACAGACAGAGGGAGACAGACAGAGGGAGACAGACAGAGGGAGACAGACAGAGGGAGACAGACAGAGGGAGACAGACAGAGGGAGACAGACAGAGGGAGACAGACAGAGGGAGACAGACAGAGGGAGACAGACAGAGGGAGACAGACAGAGGGAGACAGACAGAGGGAGACAGACAGAGGGAGACAGACAGAGGGAGACAGACAGAGGGAGACAGACAGAGGGAGACAGACAGAGGGAGACAGACAGAGGGAGACAGACAGAGGGAGACAGACAGAGGGAGACAGACAGAGGGAGACAGACAGAGGGAGACAGACAGAGGGAGACAGACAGAGGGAGACAGACAGAGGGAGACAGAGGGAGGGAGAGGGAGACAGAGGGAGGGAGAGGGAGGGAG
Organism: Calotriton arnoldi; assembly: GCA_963921515.1. Lineage (NCBI taxonomy): Eukaryota > Metazoa > Chordata > Amphibia > Caudata > Salamandridae > Calotriton > Calotriton arnoldi. Next base: position 1,345,173 of record CAWUFW010004763.1, read on the forward strand.
ACAGAGGGAGGGAGAGGGAGGGAGACAGAGGGAGGAAGACAGAGGGAGACAGAGGGAGGAAGAGGGAGGAAGACAGAGGGAGGGAGAAAGACAGAGGGAGGGAGAGGGAGGAAGACAGAGGGAGGGAGAGGGAGGAAGACAGAGGGAGGGAGAGGGAGGAAGACAGAGGGAGGGAGAAAGACAGAGGGAGGGAGAGGGAGAAAGACAGAGGGAGGGAGAGGGAGGAAGACAGAGGGAGGGAGAGGGAGGAAGACAGAGGGAGGGAGAGGGAGGAAGACAGAGGGAGGGAGAGGGAGGAAGACAGAGGGAGGGAGAGGGAGGAAGACAGAGGGAGGGAGAGGGAGGAAGACAGAGGGAGACAGAGGGAGGGAGACAGAGGGAGGGAGACAGACAGAGGGAGACAGACAGAGGGAGACAGACAGAGGGAGACAGACAGAGGGAGACAGACAGAGGGAGACAGACAGAGGGAGACAGACAGAGGGAGACAGACAGAGGGAGACAGACAGAGGGAGACAGACAGAGGGAGACAGACAGAGGGAGACAGACAGAGGGAGACAGACAGAGGGAGACAGACAGAGGGAGACAGACAGAGGGAGACAGACAGAGGGAGACAGACAGAGGGAGACAGACAGAGGGAGACAGACAGAGGGAGGGAGACAGAGGGAGGGAGACAGAGGGAGGGAGACAGAGGGAGGGAGACAGAGGGAGGGAGACAGAGGGAGGGAGACAGAGGGAGGGAGACAGAGGGAGGGAGACAGAGGGAGGGAGACAGAGGGAGGGAGACAGAGGGAGGGAGACAGAGGGAGGGAGACAGAGGGAGGGAGACAGAGGGAGGGAGACAGAGGGAGGGAGACAGAGGGAGGGAGACAGAGGGAGGGAGACAGAGGGAGGGAGACAGAGGGAGGGAGACAGAGGGAGGGAGACAGAGGGAGGGAGACAGAGGGAGGGAGACAGAGGGAGGGAGACAGAGGGAGGGAGACAGAGGGAGGGAGACAGAGGGAGGGAGACAGAGGGAGGGAGACAGAGGGAGGGAGACAGAGGGAGGGAGACAGAGGGAGGGAGACAGAGGGAGGGAGACAGAGGGAGGGAGACAGAGGGAGGGAGACAGAGGGAGGGAGACAGAGGGAGGGAGACAGAGGGAGGGAGACAGAGGGAGGGAGACAGAGGGAGGGAGACAGAGGGAGGGAGACAGAGGGAGGGAGACAGAGGGAGGGAGACAGAGGGAGGGAGACAGAGGGAGGGAGACAGAGGGAGACAGAGGGAGGGAGGGAGGGAGGGAGGAGGGAGACAGAGGGAGGGACGGAGGAGGGAGACAGAGAGGGAGGGAGGAGGGAGACACAGACAGAGGGAGGGAGGAGGGAGACACAGACAGAGGGAGGGAGGAGGGAGACACAGACAGAGGGAGGGAGGAGGGAGACAGACAGAGGGAGGGAGGAGGGAGACACAGACAGAGGGAGGGAGGAGGGAGACAGACAGAGGGAGGGAGGAGGGAGACAGAGGTGGGAGGGAGGAGGGAGACAGAGGTAGTAGGGAGGGAGGAGGGAGACAGAGGTAGTAGGGAGGAGGGAGACAGAGGTAGTAGGGAGGGAGGAGGGAGACCGAGGTAGTAGGGAGACAGGTAGTAGGGAGACAGAGGTAGTAGGGAGACAGAGGTAGTAGGGAGACAGAGGTAGTAGGGAGACAGAGGTAGTAGGGAGACAGAGGTAGTAGGGAGACAGAGGTAGTAGGGAGACAGAGGTAGTAGGGAGACAGAGGTAGTAGGGAGACAGAGGTAGTAGGGAGACAGAGGTAGTAGAGAGACAGACAGAGAGAGAGACAGACAGAGAGAGAGACAGACAGAGAGAGAGACAGACAGAGAGAGAGACAGACAGAGAGAGACAGACAGACAGAGAGAGACAGACAGAGAGACAGAGAGACAGAGAGACAGAGAGAGAGAGAGATGTGTGTATGCCGGGTCTGGTGGCTCAGTGGACGAAGGCGTCCGCTGCAGGGGCCTGTGTTCAACCTCATGGTCCTAGTTTTTTTTTTTGCTCTAGCCCCGCCCCCTCCCCCACTGACCCCGCCCCCACCGGTGCAGCCCTCGGCCACAAACCACACTGTAAATTTGGCCCCCGAGAGAAAGTTTGTGAGTACCCATGGCGTAGGTGATGTAGAATGAGATCCTCCAGGAAGAGGTCTAAGCTCCGGCCCTCCATTCCCTCCAGGACGCCCACTACCCTTATGTTGTTGCATCTTGCTCGCCCCTCCTGGTCTTCGATCTTTGCTGCCATTGCACCTTGTTGCTGCTTTAAATGGTGAATTTGCTCCTCTAATTTCTGTCTGGTTTGCAGCGGTGTTATGTTTTCCTCCACTGTTGTAACTTTCAGTTATTTTCCGAAAGTCTGCTCTCAATAAGTTAACCTCCATGGTAACCGTGTCGATCTTGGGTTCGATAGTGCCTCTGAGATCTGTTATGGCCGTTAGCAAGGGTTCCGTCGCCCCCACTTCCTCAGTCTGTGTTCCTGGGGCCACTACTGGGGGTTTTGCGACTGCGTAGTTGTTCATCTTGTTGACTTGTATGGTGGAGGAGGCCTTTGGTTTCACCATTTATTATTTGGGAATCTAGGAGGTATTCTACGACCTCATGTGGTCTCTTCACCCCTGTATAGTGTCCCTTACTATTTCGGGTGTCTCCTTTATAAAACTCCAAGCGGTGCCACGCCCAACAGCACTTGGGTTTGCCTCTTCACCTGGTTGCCTCCGTTGTTCCTTCTGGCCGGCCTTTGACTGGTAGCCGTCAATGGTCTTTATCCAGTTTTAATTTGGGGGTGTCTATACCTTTGATTGAGTGGTCCCTCAGCTAGGGACCTCGCAAGGTGCTCTCATGTCTTCAGCTGTTTTATGATCGTTGGCGAGTTTTGGCCTATCTGGTTCCACTGTCTGCAGGTCGGGTGGGGTGCCTCTGTATTCCCCGGATCCTCCCATCAGCTTAACGACTAGCAGCCCAGGAGCTTATGTGTCCACTTAATTTAGTGCCCAAGCAAGCCAGAGGGAGTCCGCTCCGGCCCTCTGCTGCTATTCCGGCCGTCTCCCTGTTCGGCCGCGTTCACCTCCAGTCCCCGTGCCGCTGCGTCTATGCTGTCACACATTCAGCGCTGCTTGCCTGAACAGTGCCGGCCGTCTCAATGGCCTCCGTGGGTTCTTCGACGGTTCCTGCTCTGGAGTCCTTCATTTCCCATTGCCCCCTTTCGATCAGCCGTCTCGCCACCCGGCTTCAGCCTACAACGCTGTGGGCGCGGCCTTCCTTCCCAACGACGTGCTCCGCAGTTAATCCACGTTGCAGCGACTGCCGCCTCCGCTCGTTCCTGTCGACTTCCCTCCGGTTTCGGGTCGATATTCTCGTGAGTCTGTGGCTCAGGGTTTGAGGTTCGGCTTTTCCACCCCTATGCAGGTCCGGATCAGTGTTTGGATTTCGGGCTTTCACTTTTAGGAAGAGCGGAGCTTCAAATCGAGTGCGGCCATTACAGGCGGCTCCTCGACACGCCCCCAGTTTTCTAGTACTTTTAGCAGGATGTTGTGATTGACCGTGTCAAACACCGATGAGAGGTCTAGGAGGATGAGTAGGCAAGAGTTGCTGTTTAGTATCTTAAGGGTGTCGTCCACTAAGTGAACAATGGCTCATTCAGGGCTGTGTCCTGTTGTAAATCCTGAATGAAATTTGTGGAGTAGGTTGAATTGGTCAATGTGCTGGCTCAGTCGGTTGTGCACTTATTTTTCCAGCAATTTTGCTAGAAAGGGGATATGCGACAACGGACGAAAGTTGCTCAGGATTGTAGGGTCAGCACCAACTGTTTTTCAAGAGGGGCATCACTTGCCAGTCTTCAGGCAATCTGGGATACTGCCTTATTTTAGCGATGAGTTTACAATCTTCGTTAGTATAGGTTCTTTTTGTTTTGTGGAGGGGATGGGGTCGTTGAAATGTGAAGTTGGTTTCATAGATAGAAAGATCTTGTGGACCTCAGACAGCTTGATTTTTGGTCTTGGAAGGGTGGTTCATCATTGGCTCCACCATCTGGAATGTAGGGTCATCGACGGGATGGCGATCATGGACTATAGTGGCTTGTGAACTAGGTTTGTCGGTTGCAATTTCCTTTTCGATTTCTAAGATCTTTTCATTGAAAAATGAAGAGAACGCTTCACATTTTTTCCACTGTATTACTGAGCTTGGTTACATTGTTTGCCCCAGTTTGTTGGTTGACAATTTCAAACAATCGTCTTAGGCGATTCCTTGCATTGTCTAGTTGGGTTCTAAAGTACGATGCTTTGGCTTCCCAGATGTGTTTTTTGCTGTTTCGTCGTTCACGTAGTTTGATTAGAAGCAATGTTGAGGGTTCCAGTCTCCACCTTAGCTCCGCGTGTCTAAGATTTCTCTTTTCCTCATTTAGGCTTGGATTGTACCAAGGTTGGGGGGGAAGGGTGTTGATTCATTGTTTCTCAAGTCTGAGGGGCTACTGCCTACATTATATTTGATATTGTTCGGTTAATTCAAGCACATTCTGGGTTGTTGCTGGAGGAGTGAGGTTTTTTTTTTGCACAATTCAGTCTGTTTCACCTTGTCCATGTTTTTGGCGTCTGACTCAGTATTTGTTTGGTTACTTGCCCTGTGGTAGTCTGTGTGTGCATAATTAGGTGGAATAAGATGGAGTAATTATCAGACCAGTCGTTAGGCTTGATTGAGTCTATTGTTAATGCACCTTCTCTGGACATGATTAGGTCAGCATTGAGTCTTTGTTGTGTGTTGGGCTTGTGAAAGATTGGGTCAAGTTTATCATCGAGGAATTGTTTTAGGGTAGAAACCCGTGTATCGTCCTAGTCATTCCAGTGAAAGTTAGTCACCAAAAAAATAATAATAAATCGCATTGGGGTGTAGCATGGAATGTACTGTGATTACTTCCATTATATGTTCAATGAACAGCTGGTTACCTCCTGGGGCGTGATAAAAGAGGTGTGCTTTGGCTAGTGATTTCTCTGCTGTGGAGATTTTAGCACCGATGTATTCACAGGATGTGAGACCGTCTACAGGGAAGGTTGACACTAGAAGGAAGTTCTCACATGATTGCAATCCCCCCTTCCAGTTGATGCTGTCGGTTGAGGTGTTAGATGGTGTAGCTTGGAGGAACAAGTAAGTCAAGCATGGGTGCGGACCATTTATTTAGCTAGATTTCTGTCAGGAAAAGAACGTCCAATTCCTGGTGAAGAATAATTTCGGAAATGTCTGTGGCATGTTTAATCGCTTATCTACAGTTGAGTAACATGCATTTTGTGGTCGGTTTTGAGAGGGACAAAGGATTGGGATTTCGTGCCAGTGGGATTTCAATTAGGTTCTCATGGTTTGCGTTCAGTCTTTTTTCCTGAGGCTTCACCTTTTCTTGAATTCAACGGTCGGTATGTTGAAAGCTTGTGTATTGGATGGTGATGAGGAATCATAGTATAGAAGCAAGGTTTCAATGTTTTTCGTGGATAGATGGCTCTGTGCTCTCTTGGGCCGAAAAATGGATGGCCAAGGTTGGGTGCCGTAGCTACTTGCTGAATGCGAGAGGTTAACTATAGGGGTTAATGTGTCTTGTAAGAGTGCCTTAATCTCTTGGCAAGCTAGTGAGGTTTCTTTGATGATCAAATATGACATTTATTCCATGAATTAGGTTTTCAATTTTGTGTTCCAGATTGCTCAGCTGGGTATTCCAATAAGCGGTCAGATTGTGTCTGCCGAGCAAGTCGTATTTCGTGGATTTTGTAACGTGCGACTCAGTCTGTTGATCATCGCTATGGATTGTTCTTGATGAGTGATCTTTGTATCTTGTGTTGTCTGGAAAAGGTGATCGTCTTATTGCATGTGACTTTAAGCGACCGCTCAATGGATGGTTGCGGTCATTGTAGGTTTTTTTTTTTGTCTTCAATTAAGGAGAATTGGTTTCTTCGAGTCTTCTGATACCCTGGGCGAGGTGTGCAACTGAAGGACTTACGGCAGGCAGTGATGTGTGGTTCTTGTGGCATACTGGTCAAACCCATTGGGGGTCCATGAACGTCTTCACTCTGTAGGGGCGTAGTTTGATGTTCCTTTCGTTTATGTCATACTCTTCTTTGTGGGTCACTTCGACTCTCCGTCCTTCTCTATTGTTCGTTGTAGCCTGTCATCGGGTGCAAAGGCAGGTTGATAGCATCGGGATTGTGAGCAACTGAAGTTTGACTGGGATCCTTATACATTTTTGTAGAACTGTTGCAGTTCCTCAGGAGGTGGTGGTGGTGGTTTAGACGATTGACAACAGCTGGTTTAGGGTCTTGGTCATTCGTGTTGAGTAGCAAGTTTAGTTGGAATGTAGTCGTAGAGTCTTGGGGGTGTGGAACGATTCATTTTTGTAGGGTTTGGGTCTTGTTCTGGTGTGTTTTCAATTCTGTGAGGTTTTTGATTGGTTTGCGTATCTTGGGACGTGCTCTGGTATGAGTTAGCTCTCGTGTGTGCACTTACTTTGGGGAATCATTGATAAAAATATTTGAGATCAGGGTCTGCCGTTTCAACCAGTAAGATGCCATTCTTGTAGATTGATATTGCCACTTCGGTTTTGAATAGGCGGGAGCGGGAAATTGACAGTTTGAGACAATGTGGTATTTTGATACCTGTAGGACTGCGTGTATCGAGTTTCTCCACCTTGCTGTACATCGTGTGAAGATCAGATCTGATTTTATTGCTCCTTTCTTTAGGCAAAAGTATGAGTCTGAGATGAGTGTTCCAGGGTTGGCTTTTAAGAGTCTGTGTTTGAATGTCTCTAAGAATGCAGCAAAACAGTTCAGAGGGTAATGTATTTTGAGGGAGTTGGGTCCGGATTCCGTGAAGCACCTATCTAGGGCATTGATTTTCAGTTGTGCCATCTTGGAGTTAGTTATTGCTTGATCCTGAGAGTTTTGTGGTGTTGCGTTGAACTGTGGGCATTTCTGTCTCTCTGAGAAGTGGTAGTCTAGGGAAAAAAACCTAATGTAATTTCTGTGGGTTAGCCCCCATGTTCTTGAGGGGGTAGTTAAGTTACAGAACCAGATCCTAGGGGGGGAGGGGGGGGAAAGAGTTTACGATGTCTGCCGATCAAATTATTCAAGTTAGCATAGGTAACAGCCCAGTACCCCCAAAGTATGCTCCAAACAAGTATTTGACATGATCACAACCCAATTTTCCTGAATGTAACCAAGTCAAGCTACACCAATCGCAATATCTTGTTAAACGTCACTAGAATACAGTTGAAATAGACAACTGTGAATGCTCAATATATATAGAAATTCATTCTCAAATAACACACCACAAGACCGCAGACTCCAAACAATGAGGCATACAAAAGATCCTATGTGGTATCGTAAATGCTACATTGCACTGCAAATCACAGGTAATAAGTAGGAGCTAAAAAAAACATAAGAAAATCATAACAAGGGCAGCCCATCTGGCCCAATAAGGCCATTCAGAAAATGTTCCTACCTGAATCTTCATCGTTATCCTGTGAGGAGATGGCAAAGACAGAGTCCTCCGCAGCAGATGATGTGTACAGTTCAAGAAGTTTACATCCAACCAGAAATGTCTATGAAAGATAGCACAAGCCACTTTTTCAAGATGCAAAATGAACTTGAGCACACAGTACAGGTTAGGTTCTCAAATGTCAATTCTGCCAGTGTATTCAGCTCACTATAGTAATCCTATTGCCCGAGCAATAGTATTCAATTCATATACCTTTCTTCATAAAAAATTTGATTTCTTCTTAAGACCCCAGTTTGAGTCATACAAACACAGATAACAAATATTTCGGTGTTTAGGTAGAATGCCTTACCAGGTAAAACATGTTTTAAGACGAAGGAGGTATTCCTTTGAAACAAATGTGAGATTTAATAACATAGGGCCAGATTGTGACTTTGGCGGTACCACCGCGCTGTCCGCTGGAGGACCGCCAAAGCTGTGGTAAGCCAGCTGGATTCAGAGTTGAATACAGGTCGGGCGGGCGCTGTGACAGCGCCTGCTGCACGTTGTGGCATGCATGCCACACAGTGTAGGAACTGCGGGTACAATTACAGGGGGGCACAACATGTGCCTCCCTGCATGCACCCCCAGGCCCAAAAGCGGCAGGGGGCCCTGCTAGGACCCCCTTAGTTGCCTTTCCGCGACCCTTTTCATGGCGGGATCACCACCATGAAAAGGGTAACTCATGATTTGGTCGGCGGTGCCGCAGTAGCACAGCCAGCATATTGTAGCTCGCGCCCGCCGCTGGATCTTGGATCTCCAGCGGGCGCATCGGTCCTGTGGGGGTTCAACCGCCACACTCATAATATTGCACGCGGGCCCGCGGTGTGGCGGCAGTCGGACCCCCACCGCGAGTAAGGCGATCCTATGGACCGCCGTACTTGTAATAATGCCCTTAGACTAGTAAAACAGATTTCAAATCACCCGAAAATGTTCCTGCCTTATACAAAGCTTTACTGATTACTTCCTGATAAGCTAATAAACTCAATTGAAGGCTTTGAATGGACAGAGAACAGGCAAGACGATAGGGGGACAGTCTATTCAAATTCTCAGAAAATTGAGTTTCTCAATTCCAATTACTCTTACAGCAAACTCGAAGAGCCTCACAATAAAACGAAAACAAAGGCCAAGATTGCCACAAAGACTGTTCTGGCCTCCATGTATAGCAGTAACACCAGTGCATCAAAACAAACGGTGAAAGTGGATCACAGATTCGAATAAGAGTGATGCAGATGAGCTGTGCACATATAGTTGAAGAAAAACTTCTACTTGCATCTCTTAAACCTGTAAAACATCATACAAGAAGTTGCGATGTCAAACTCCTTACTTACCATGATAAACCTAAATGTCTCATACCTTAATTAAAATACCATCCATGAAGTCCCAGAGTTTAATACTGCCATCCAGTGAGCAGGAATATAGCTGGAAAAAAGGTTAAAAAAAAAATATGTAAACTGAAAAATAAAATAACTGCTTCGCGATTCCTTGCTTGTCACACATTCAGACTTTTTAACAACCTGTTTTGGTTAGTTCACTGATCAATAAAAAACGTTATACAGCAGTGAGACCATTCGAGATGCAGAACATTTTAAGCCTTAAAGTAGGGCCAGGAATTACGGTCCTCCCTCAAACTCTTCCCTCGCCTGTCAGACATGTGAAATACCTGAAGACTTAAACAGCAATAGTATATCATATGAGCCACATTTCAGTTATTTACCCCAACTTTTGAGACACAAAGAGAAAACTTGAGGACTTGGTGGGAGTTTATTTTATTGCAAGCATTGCTAATAAGGTGTCAATAGGTTCTTAAAAAATAATTTAAAAAAAACACAGCTAAATAAAACAGCATTCATCTTTTCTGGAAGATTGAAGTAACTGAGTAGCTTGCCAAGCAAATAATCTAGTTTTGTTTCATCAAACGTAATTATGCAATTCACACAAGGTCTTTGAAAGGTTTATAAATCTTAAAAGCACGTAATCCAGTAGAAACAATGAATCTAGGTGGTATTTGTGGACTTAATTTCTCAACTGAGAATAATTTTGGGACGTTTATATTATTTTCTTGAACTCCGTGCAAATGGTCAATCGATTCCTTAAAATGCACCTACTCCTGCCAAGAAAGCACTTCCTGAAGAGTTGTTCAACTGGGTCTATTATATCACCTTTAATGACTGCTGTTACTCTCAACACTCTTCGTTCCTCACCACCATCCCCTTTCAACTCCTTTAATTTTTACTCCAACTGTTACATTCCTCTGTTAGTTTTCAAGCTGTGGCATGCCCACATAAGACTGCCAGTAAAATAAACATCCATAAAAAGGAGGAACCACACAAGTAGTGCAACTGTTTAATAAAAATAAAACAAAATCACTTACCAAGAGAATGAGATTCCTGTTCATCTAATAACCTGAATTAAGAAGCACCTCCCAAAATTACCAACACATAAGTTACTGTACGCTAACAATTTTTAAGCTAGAACTTATTCCAACAGTTTGCTTCTTCAATCTATTCTATTTTCAGTGGTAGGAGCAAAAGTCAGACTCACCTGCAAGTGATTCTTGGGGTTGAGCTGAATTCCTGTTACCAAATTGCAGTGTCCCTGCAAGACGTGTAGACATTCTTCTGTAGTTGTGCTGAATACTTTGATGTAGTCTCCAGAGACACAGAGTAGATACCTACCAAGAAGACAGTGGATTATACATTTAGTAAATACAGTTCTCGTGTCAAAACATTTACAGCACCAGTGTGTAATGAGAATACTCTAGGTTTATGTTAAAAACCTTCCTCTATTTTACTCCCATAATTTATTAACTATACAAAGTCCAGGTCGATTGTCGTAGTTACAGTTAGTTATTCAATGGATACTTTTGCTTAATAACCGCAAACAAAAATAAAGGCGAGGTCTGCCCAATAACCACCTGGAACGAGGTGCATTAAATCATAATAAAAACTGGGTTCCAAAGGAATAATTCACTTTAAAGATAAATGTTACTTTTACAATAGGACAGTTACATGAAACAATACAAATGTGATGTGGAACCATACAACCGTTATAGATACACCATATTTAATGCATATTGACTGTGCTCAGTGAGCATGTGTAAAGGTTAGATAAGAACAGTAAAGAGTGTCTATAATACAGAGAACAAATGCCTAAAATCAATAACTGTTTGTGTAATTAAATTCATTAATATCTAACATGAATAGTGCATTCAATATTGTGCTATTTGCCCTTGGTGTCGACGATGTTTCACCCATAACTTACAAAGCCTTTGTCGTCATTGTGAAAAGACCACAGTCTGTAAAAGAAAACTGGTGTAAAGATGAGGAGAGAATGTTCGGGAGCAATGCCAATAAATGGAAAGCTAGATTGTAAAATAGCCTGGCCATGTCACAACAGTGACCTCTATGATGCTGGTAAGGATCGCTAGATTGATCTTGAGATCCACAACATATATTGTCAACCGCAAACCCTATACCTCCTACTTCTTTCAGGCAATTATTTGTACAATGATTACATAAAAAGTGAACATTTATGGTCCTCACTGAACATATATATTGGATTCAACTAGTGATCTACCAATTGCTGCTTTTTTTTTTTTTTTAAAGAGTTATTCCCTAGCTCTCTATTTTCTCATGTTATCTGAAAGATAGCGGCCAGTGGTTTTTTGTGGCCTGTAATGGAAACATTTAGATCATTTTTGTTCCTGTGCACGGGGGTGTTGCATTTTGAGAGTGCATGTTTGAGCGGAGACCTGAATTACACTGCAAATTAGATTTTTGGTTATGCGCTCTCATTTGTGGTTCATTAGGGGATTTGATTATTGTAATTTTGTCACATTTGGGATTTAAAGAGTTAGTGTTTGTCAGCGAGAAGAGGTTCATTTTGTGTTTGTGGTGAAAGATATTGGATTTTGATGTAATTTGTTTGTTAAGATAATGGGATTCGTCGAAATCCAATCTCTAGATAGATTGTTGAACTTCTCCTCAAAGTGGTGCTGTGTTTTGTGCCATATACACACTTTGTGATAAGATTTTGCTGGATTAACAAGAGCCCTTGACTTGTATGTGTTCTAATCATACTTAAATTGGTGTTTATTCTCTGGTACACGGGGTAAACGCGCTAATCGAGGGTGGGTTCCTGCTAACCAAGAATCTGCCCTGGTATGACTGACAGTGCTGCAAAACTACTGGCTCTTCTTTATTTTGCAGGATTTGCTAATGACTTATTTCTGCCCCTTATTAAGGTTAAGCAGACAAGACTAATTTTGTGTGTGTGTGGTTTGTTATGGCTGTCATTTCTTTGATTTCGTTCACAAAGGAATCGCAATGCAATTGGTTGGAACTGTGAATTTGTGCATGGATTTTTGAGACATGACCACGAGTTGTGTTATTGGTCAATTGCTGTTGTAGGTCTGCTGTAATTAATTGGCTGACTTTTGCCATAGCCGCACTGTAAAATGGTTGGTTGTTGTTTATTTTTGCGATGTTTGAGTATAGTTTCATCTGCAGAAATGGGCCATGAATTGAAACGGATGAACTGAAATACCTAGTCAGAGAAACAGCAAGATGTGTGTGAAGCACGAAAGGATCTAAGATCTAGCAGAAGAACAAACAGTGCACATTTTGCTGAATGGAAGGCATTAAAGCATAAGCATGGGATGACCTTATGATGCAAGGAAAATCAAGAAGGAAAAGACAACAAGCATTGGAAATGCAATAGGTCTCGCATTTTTTTAAGTTAGACCTATTGGCATTGTAAATGGCAATGTCCGTTACCTATCAAGGGAGGATGGAGGGAGCAGTTTGTGTCGGAGTGCCAAAATGCTCTGTTGGAGAGTGACTGGCCAAAAGTAAACCAAACAAGCAGCGACTTTTAAAATTACGTGTTTAGCCAGAACCTTTGGCTATGTTGTAGAGCATTGTGGCTGCTGTGCATTATGTTGAAAAGTTATAATAAAGTGTTAAGCATTCTTGTTACCTTTATATAAACTAAGACGACATTATATACAACTGAAAAACCTGATTTAAAAAAAAGATTTTAACATAAAAAAATGTCTTCTAGTTTTTTTGTACTTGCACTGCTGGCAACTTCTTCCTGCCTGTTCTCATGCTTGTTATAAAAAAAATTGTTATGGGGGAGCGTGACATAAATAACTGGGGAGTGGAGGTTGGAAAACAGTACTTTAATTAGAACACGAGCAGCGGACGGACACTAGGGGAGAATCAACAGATGCCAGATTCCAAGGCCAGATTGACGTGATGCTTAGGTGGTGCGCTGATGCAAAATGGTGGTGGTGAATGATGTTTGGTGCTCAGGTGGTGACACTATATGGTGTGGATTGGAGGTACGTTGTGGATTGTGGAGTTGAAATATGTTGTTTGGTGTGTAATTATGCGGTGTGGATTGGAAATGTGTGGAGTTGAATTGTGTGGCCTGGAACTGTGGTGAGTGAAATTATGCTTAGTGAAATTGTGTCATGGTGTGGAGTGCATTTATGTTGATTGTGGTATGTGGTATAGAGTGCATTTATGTGGCGTGTATTTATGTTGCATTGAGTACAGTGCAATTATGTGGCGTGTAATGATGTGGCACTGAGTGGTATTATGTGGAGTGTATTTATGTTGCATTGAGTAGAGAGTAATTATGTGGCGTGTAATTATGTGGTACTGAGTGGTATGTGGAGTGTATTTATGTTGCATTTAGTAGAGTGTAATTATGTGGCGTGAAACTATGTCGCACTGAGTGGTATTTTGTGGAGTGTATTTATGTTGCATTGAATAGAGTGTAATTATGTGACGTGTAATTATGTGGTACTGAGTGGTATGTTGAGTCTATTTATGTTGCATTGAGTAGAGTGTAATTATGTGGCACTGAGTGGTAATATGTGGAGTGTATTTATGTTGCATTGAGTAGAGTGTAATTATGTGGCTTGTAACTATGTCACACAATGCAATAGGTCTCGCATTTACGAGAAATTGAGCTATTGGCATTGTATATGACAATGCCTTTTATTTAGGTGTTGTTTTTAAAACAGATAAATAAAAGGCATTGTCATTTACAATGCCAATAGCTTTAACTATCACAAATGCGAGACCTATTGCATTGCAAATACGTTCATGCTTTAAAAATAAAAAAAAAGCGTCAAGCGAGAGCTATTTGAGAAAATAGTGCTCATAGGCTGTAATTAAAGTCTACCGAGTAACAACACAGGTAACAGGGGGTGTCGCCGTGGGAGGTTACAAAATGAGACAAGGCTGTGGTAAGTAGGGACTACTAAGCCTATTGACCAATGAACAGCCACAGTTTACAGTGGACAACGACATAAGCCAATGAAAAATATGGGCAGAGCTTCAAGTCCGTACTTGAATACAGCATGCCTCGCAGAGCAACGCATGTGCTGCCCAGGCTCAGCCTAAAATGCACTGACAAAGCCAATAGTTCCAGCTAATATTTTAGCCCGATCAAAAATATTTTTAAAAAGTCTGTCATAGTGAAAACAAGAACAAATAAGATATCTTTCAGTATACAATACACCTATGAGATAAATCATTTAATTCACTGAGTTTATCGTAATTTTTAGATCCAAGTCAGACATGTAATGCAACACAAGCACTCCATAGGAGGTGGAATAATACACCGAAAGTCGATTGGAAGAGATGAGAGAGTAATACTCCTGTAGGGCAGAGCTCACTCGATATATATGCTAAAGAATTGATAACAGTAGGTAATCCAGAAACTTGCTCTGTGAAGGTAGACCTAAACAGACATTGGCAAAGCCAACATGTTGTGCATTGGTTACCAGCTTTTTTAATGCTTGTTTTGCCATGGTTTCTTGTAAAATGTTATAGTTTGGGAAGCTGCTGATCCATAGTCAACCCAGAAAAAAAAACAGTAATAGCAATCTTATTATTTGGTCTCAAAAACACATTGCCATAGTAGTTGTGTCTGGCACTGAATGCCACACACAGTAGTGCATGTGCTGAAGTGGGCTGACCCATTACCCCATTCTGCGTGCTGTAGTGGGTGGAAGAAAAACGTAAACGTCACTAGAACAGAGCACTGGATGACAGCCCATATAAATATGTACATCATACATATACTCTCAGTAAAATCAAAAGTTTTTGGCGAATGCCAGACCTTAAAAAAGGGTGTTAATCGACCGTGGTCAAACTACAGCAGTTAGAGAGAAGGCTTAGTCCTCCTACCTTAATTCACAGTTTACTCCCCGGGCGAAGTACAAGGAGGTGGCGATGGTTGGGGCCATGTACCAGTGGCCCTATCAGCACATACTTTGGGCCCTGCTCTAGGGCTCCCAACCCACCGAAAGCCCTACCTCCTAGATAAAACAGGCAAAACACAAAACAGGCAGCAGCAGTGCAAGCTCTTCTCACGCAAAGAATAAAGATGCCATGGGTATTACATGTAAACCCCCTTCCTCACACAGATACTGCCGAAGCTGCAGAATTGTGAGCACAGTTCATGAGCACATCCACCCCTGTGCAAAAAGCAGAAGGCTGTTTGATTTACAGACCTTAGATCGAAACCTTGCAAGATTCCACCTTGAGAGCTACAGGGTAATCGCAGATCCCAAAAGTGAGCGTTTACCTCACAGCCTCATCTTTCACAAGAAGTGTGAATTTGCTTCAGCGACACCAGCTATCGTGTGAGCAGCTCCACAATGGTAGCTGCATTGGAAGAAACTCCAAGACCCTGAACATCCCCCCAGCCCGCAGGCCTTCCAATGGTTTGAGTTGGTGGAAGATTGGGGGAGAGGTGCTGCAAGGGAGACCAGAGCTGCACTGGTGATTGGAGATGCAGTCTGGAGGGACTGTCCTGTTGGGGTGGGAGAGAGCAGGGGAGATTTGAACAAAGGGAAGGGAAGTTAAGTATGGTTAGAAAAGGACAGGAGCGGGCAGGCGAGGCAGATTTGATGGTTACCCAGAATGGGTGGTGTTGGCATCTATGGTGGACAGGAGAATCACCAGGGAGGAAGGGGGGCAGATCACCAGGCTTAGTTCTCTTGCACGGCCTGAGGAAAATCACTATCCTGAGGAAGGAAAGGAATCACGGTTTCAACACAGGGCAAAATTGGCTTTAAAAACACGAAACATGTGAAAGGCATTAAACCAATGCATCTCTACTCATTCTTCGTGTTTTAAGAAAACTCATTTACGAGATGAAATTGTTTAGCTCTAATGCTGTCCTTTAAACATCACTACAAATATACAGTCAACAGCCACAAGACCTCACTTCACCTGCGGAGTTAAAAAAAAAAAAAACAACATAAGTACAATAACGCAGATGGAGTCTGAAGCAAAGGGTGGGATTCTGGCCGAAACAGAACCGCCAAACTTTTAGTATTAAAAATATTTGACTGGTCAAGCACAACACATGAAAGAAAAAGCATGGAATCGAAACCTGTGGAGCCGAACGCGGGAATCGAAACCTGTGGTGCGCACCACAGAGGGGTGGGGGGGAGGGAGCGCGGCAGCGAGACGAACGCGCGCTGCTGCGCGTGGCCACCGACGGGAATGGGAGGAGCAAAGGCGGGACATGCGCCCGCCTTTGCCCAATCACGTGCCGTTTTTACAAAAAAAAAAAAAAAACACACGCTACAGCCAATGTGGGCTTCGGATAGCAAAACCACACGCACGAGCGTGTGGGTAGCTTTCTGAAGCCCTTTCTAGAGGTCTCGCGCTGCGCGAGCAGTGCTGCGCACTGCAACCCTAGGCGCGAGACCTAAAAAGGGATGTACACTGTACTATGAATGCGACAATGGAATATTGGTGAAGACTGTAATCATCAGAGAGGAGGGGATTTGATGTAACCTTTTATTTAAATCTTATTTGAATACTAATAGAACTTATTGAAACAATAATGCTGTGATGTATAGATCTTTGTTTTTCTGACTTGCACCAAACTAGGCCTAGACTACATCTTGAATTTGTATGGCTTCTACTTCATAATATTCATTGTGTGTTTATATTTTTCATTGACATCACATTCAGCAAAATGTGCACTGTTTGTTCTGTAATGAAAAGTTGTTTTTGAAGAACTCCGGAGGAAGGCTTATTGCTGTATCCATTTTGAATACTAAAGAGCCTTTATGGCAATTGATTTCCACATCCTATGCCCGATTTATTTAGACACATATTTCGCCTCCTGTACTGCACGTTAATATTTTAATAACCCCTCATGGTTTTCCAAGTTTACTGATCTCAAAATCACTTCTTGAGTCAGCCTTATTCATGGACTGTATTTGAAATGCTGTTTTTAATCTTTATGGTCTTTGAATCTTTAGACACACATTGCCTCATCTATTCTTAAGGACAACACCGCCCTAAACACTGCTTCATCTCAATCATACTGAACATCTGTGTGAGAGCTACCACAGGGGCCTGCCATGCCGCAGTGCATCCCCATTTGTGGCAATGTGGATTGTCACTGCTAAAGGTAGCCCTGGATGCTTTAGACTTCAGCCCTGCAGGGCCCGGAGATGCCTGCCATGCCACCCATTCCCAAATCATCACAAAGTTTGGAAATGGAGGGGTGAAAAAGCACCAGGCGGAAAGGTGGCTCTTGCTTAGAGCAGGGTTCTCCGAAGTCAGTCCTGGAGGGCCAGATCCATGCCAAATCTTGAAGACCACTACATTTATCTAAATGGGGATAAACTAAAAATATGGCATGGATCTGGCCCTCCAGTACAGACTTTGGAGAACCCAGTCTTAGATTATCAGCATGGATGCAGTGATCAATGGTATGTGGTGATACACTGCCAGGCTCCAGATCTAAGCCTCCTTCTTGCTGATGGACCTCAAAATGAAGCACCATTAGCTAGGGAGCTGAAATGCGACCCATGTTTGCAGCTGAAGGACAAATGAGAACAACAAAACAATTCAAAAATGTACATACAGACATTGATTGGCAAATCCAATCGGCATCGCCTTTTGGCTTTGCCAATGCAGACTTTCTAGCACTGCAAATGTTTTTAGCCAATATTACTTGGCAATGGCAAAAGAATTTACACAAAAAAAAAAAAATCCCACTTATTCCCGATGCTAAAATGAGAACGGAAAATAAAATGTTAACAGATTTTAAAACTATGTATGACGCATGGCAATAAAGTGATATTCACAGTAAAGTCTACATTTAGCGAACTGAGATAATTCGGGTGTCGTCGATCTCCGACCAGTAAACCACGTAATTTACCTCTGCTTTCACCTCGGAATGGAAACCAAATACATTTAGAGAAATGGGCGCTGCGCAGTCGGAGGAAAACAAAAAGATTAACACTTACTGTACTGAACAAAGTATCAGACCAGCGTTTAAATAAACAGAAATAATTTTACTCAACCCTTCAACTTTATAACTGAATAAAAGACTACAGAGGATTCAACAACTCCCGTAATGTCCACATCATATATTCTGCCCAACCAATAGAGCAAATCCTTAGCTCTGGTTAGAAGCGCGATTCTTTCATTTGCTCACCTGGAATCAGCGGTAAACAAGGCTCTTCTGAAGCTGAGTCTACTGCCACCGCATCGCACCACGCGGATATCCGCAGCTGCTGCCACCATTTTGCCTGGGTCCTTTCACTCTTCACCCATCGACCATGCGGGTCCACTTCGGTGGCCATCTGCAATTACGTCATCAGCAGTCGTAATGGAACCAACCAACATTGTACTTCAGTTTACGGATGACAGGCACCTGACATGGAAACAGAAAGGAGACTACGGAGCGGCGCCTCGCATGACTGTAATAGGAACTAAATCGGCAGGCCATAACTACCCATCCCTTTTCGTTCATTTTCTGTGATTAATTAACCATTTTAGTTTCTTCATGTTGTACGCCAAAGTAGGTAAAATAAAAAAAATCTTAAGTTAGTATTTGTTCGAAATACAAAAGTGCCACAGTAGCCATTTAAACAATTTATATTTTTGAGCATTGAAAATATTAATATAGCAAAACTTGAAACTCGCTTATGCGGCCCTCTTCTATACGTAATTCCCGTTAGCTGTTGCTGGGAAGATAGCTGTATTAACCTTTTGGTACACCATCATAGGGCACTAAAATTCAAAATTGCAAAATGGCCGGCACTTTAGTTGGGTGTAGCAGGGCCGGCCGGATACATTCCGCGTGAGTGTCTCTCGTCTCGTTGGTTTTTAGGTCTCGCCTGGCGTTGGAGCGCGCATGCGCTCCTCGCCCTGCGAGGGCTTTAGTAATCAGTACAAGAAGGGGAACTTTAATCCACGCCCCTGTGTCTCGACCGTTTCCAATTGGCTTTGGTCGTGATTAATGTTTTTTAGGTCTCGGCCTGCACCAGCGCTTGCGCTGGTCTGGCCGAGAGTTTTAGTAAGCGGGTTTTGGAAGTGCAAACACTGGCTTTCGGCTGGCGACCAGCTTGAGTTCACGATGGCGTGCATGCGCAGCTGGCATCTGGGTTTCCTATCTCTTCCTCATTTCCTCGTCATGGCTCATTAACTCTCTGGACTCTGATGTTTCAATCACAGCAGCAGCTCACATTACCAACTGAGGGCCCTGGACTACAGTCACATGAAAAACAACAGCGATTAGCATTGAAATGCAAGCTTTTTTTGGTCTAGTTAGAAATATTGCTTCGGTGGGTTGATTTCACCTTATATCGCTATTTGTTTTATTTTGGGAGTCACAGCCTAATTACCAGTATTTTTGTCTCTCACTGTTTTTTTTAAAATATATTTATTCGCGCAAAGCACAAAGCTATATTTAAGGTTACTTTTTCCGCGTCACTTCTTCACTCTATTTAAACTCCGCACCCCCACTCTTATTGTCTCTCTCCTTCTCTCTCTCTCCCCTCTCTAATTCTCTCTCTACTTAATTAACTCTCCCTCTCTATCTTTTTTAGCCTTTCATTCTCTCTCACCCCTTTATCTGTTTCTCTTTCAAACTCCTTCATTCACTCTCTCTCCCCTTCTTTCTCTCTCTCTATCCTGCTCCACTCTTTATTCTATGTACACCCTTTCTCTCTCTTTCTCTCTCACCACCCTCTCTAATTGGGCATTATATCTTCACTCTATCTCTCACTCGGCAACACCACAGCATCACTCGGCGCAACCACAGCATCAATCAGAGCCAGCACAGCATCAATCAGAGCCAGCACAGCATCACTCAGCACCAACACAACATCTCTCAATGCCATCACAGCATCACTCAACGCCATCACAACATCACTCAACGCCATCACAGCATCACTCAGTGCAACCACAGCATCACTCAGTGCAACCACAGCATCACTCAGCACAACCACAGCATTACTCAGCACAACCACAGCATCACTTAGCGCCACAACAGCATCACTCAGCGCCACCACAACATCACTCCGCGCCACCACAGCATCACTCAGCACCACCATAGCTTTACTCATCGACACCACATCATCACTCAGGGCCAACACTGCATCACTCAGCACCACCACAGGATGACTCAGCACCACCACAGCATCGCTCAGCACCACCACAGCATCGCTCAGCGCCACCACAGCATCGCTCAGCGCCACCACAGCATCGCTCAGCACCACCACAGCATCACTCAGCGTCACCACAGCATCGCTCAGCGCCACCAGTGTCGCTCAGCGCCACCACGGCATCGCTCAGCGCCACAACAGCATCGCTCAGTGCCACCACAGCATCGCTCAGCACCGCCACTGCATCGCTCAGCACCGCCACTGCATCGCTCAGCACCGCCACTGCATCACTCAGCACCGCCACTGCATCGCTCAGCACCGCCACAGCATCGCTCAGCGCAACTAACAGCATCACTCAGGGACACCACAGCATCATTCAGCGCCGCCACAGCATCACTCAGCGCCAAGACAATATCAATCAGCGCCAAGACAATATCACTCAGCACCACCACAGCATCTCTCCGCGCCAAGACAATATCACTCAGCACCACCACAGCATCACTCGTGCACCACAGCAGTATCACTCAGCAACACCTGAGTATCATTCAGCATCACCTCAGCATCGTCTCCGCAACAGTCACCACCACCACCACTATCACCTCAGCATCACTCAGCACCACCTCAGCCTGCTCTCGGAATCTGGCATCTGTTGATTCTCCCCTAGCGTCTGGCCGCTGCTAGTGTTATAATACAGGTACTAGTTCCCAACCTTCACCCTCCGATTGTTTATGCCCCCTCAAAAAAAAAGCTTTAACAAACAACCATTGCCAGCATTGCAAGAACAAAAGAAAACTGAGGAATTTTTTTATTGTAAATACTTTTTTTAATATGGTCGTTCAGTTTTACATAATGCCTTCTTGGTCATATATAAAGTAACAAAAATGCTTCCGACACTTTTTTATTATAACTTTTCAGCATGCCGCACAGCAGCCACACTTCTCTACAGCACAGCTTGAAGACATTGGCAAAGTCAATAGCTCTGGCTAAACACTTATAAGGCCCCAAAGGCGAGACCTATTGGCTATGCCAATGCTTGTTATGTGCTTTTGGTTTGCTGGCTGTCACTTTTGTTGACGCCCTTGCAGTTTTGTGATGCCGCCCATCGTGACAAGCGCATCTGTTTTCACTCAGCCCAGACGCAAAGACAAGCGACTGAATGAAAACAGACGGCAAGCGTTTTTTTTTCTTTTTGTGCTTCACGGCTGTTGTGAAGACTTTTCTTATCTGCTTGTTTATTTAACAAGCAGATAAGAAAAGCCTTCACAAGGGCTGTGAAGCAGAGAGCCACGGCGCACAGGCATTCCGAGGGCGCCTGTTCCCAGCACCCTGCCCCTCAGTGTCCTGCATGAATGCAGAGCGGACTAAGGTCGATTGTCTTGCTTTTATCTAATGGACCTGCCTTTCTTTGCACTATGCGATGGCTGTGTGTCCCTCGCCTCCCCGCTGTGGTGTATGTCTGCCCGGGGGCACATGACATACTCCGAACGCCGCCTGTAGCAGCATTTTAACCTCCTGCTGGTGTCCCAGGTCAGTATGGGGAGATTACATGATTTGCCCAAAATCACACAGTATGTTGAGCCGATGCCGCAACTCAAATTTGTTTTTATCAGCATGGTGCCCGCTTCACGGGCCGCCATGCACATAACTTAAGTATGCACGGGCGCCGCGCTTTAGTACGGTGCTCGCTTTTTAAAAATTGTCTACTGCTTGTTTCCTTTGACTCGGCTCGCGGTGCCACCTCCCACCCACCGCTGCGTTTCCTGTTCATGTCACAATTTAATCTCCCTGTGCGACACCTTCCTCCCCCACCTCCCGCCCGTCATTCTATTTGTGAAGTTGCCCATGTTTCTTCTTTCGGCTACCACTTCTCCGACATCTAAAGCGAAACGAGGTGTGCACTTGGCAAGCAGTCTCTCGCTGGTTTCTCCCTAAGTGTGGTGCTGTGTCACTTCTCCTGGGAACTGTTGTCCGAGTTCAAGCGAGTCCTAGTAAACACTAACAACAGAGTAACGGGCCCTCGGGACAGGCCTGAACCAGGCAACTCTTCCAAGCGAGAGACCACAGCCTGTTACACAAAGTACAGATGCGTTGGGCATGCTTGTTTAACTGTTCTTAGTGTCTGGTGCCAGAACTAACGCGACTTCTCGTCTCCTCCCTGCCCCCAATCCACCCGTTGTTGACGGCTGTCACGAAAACACGCAAACTACTCCTTGAGGTGAAATGTGATTGCCTGTGTTTCACACAGAGAAGCAACCGTGTCGCCCTCCACACAACGGGGCTTCTGGTTTGGCAAGGACCTTTAACAGAAATGGTAATACTCCTTGTTTATGTTTCTGATTGGCCTGGAATGCGGTCATTACTTTATGTTGGCCTCGCTAATGAAAAACACTTGCATTTTCACTTAGTGTTTTTGTTATCCCGAGATGGAAATCAATTTCTCTTTTACCAGCAAACTTCCATTAGTCGGTAGTGTTTATTATCAGAGGGGTCAGGACAAGTGCACGATTCCTCCACAGCCGTATTATTTTTCTACCTAACGCAGTGCACTTACGGAACAATCGCCAGCACGATTTCGCTCAATTGAAGGGGAGTTTTCGATGTATACGCACAGAGGTTTATGTATGACAACATTTCTCCTGTGTCTGGCATGATCTTAAGTGGGCTGAGAGGAACATGAACGAGCTGGTGCTTTCAATGCAGAAACACACTGGTTCAATCGAGGTGGGTGTCTCAGGGCCTGGTTTCCAATGCTCTATTATTTTGGGAGGTAATGGCAGGATGCAGTATTTACAGTGGGCAGTATCGAATTATGCGATTCCGCGGCCGCGTATTTTTTCCGCATAATTATGGGTTTGCCACATTTGCCGCATACTCCGTTACCTGCTGCATAATCTGCAGATTTTAACACAAAGACTGTTTCTATCTTAAACGGATCAAAAGTTACTAAAAAACATGGCGACATGTTCCTGCGCACCAGAAGGGCCTTCACAAATGTTCACTGGTCATCTTTCCGTTTCTCATTGTTGCATTTGGGTGTTAAATTGGTACTATTAAGGTGATATCTTTTCCCAGACAGTGTTGCAAGGTATAACAAGCATTTGCAATGCACCAAGGTCTCGCATTTACGCGAGCTTGAGCTCTTGGCATTGTACATGACAATACCTTTTATTTATGTTTTGGTTTTTGAAACATAAATAAAACGCATTGTCATTTACAATGCCAATAGCTTAAACTCGCGTAAATGCGAGACCTATTGCATTGCAAATGCTTGTTGTATTATTCGTTTGCCTTGCGTTCACAGATTGTGTGCCTCAGGTTTAGTCTTTCCACAGGAGATTGTTTAAGGTGGCATTTACGCCATCCCGTTTTCAGCATTTACCATTTTTTTACAAACTATGTGCATGATGTTAACGTGTGATTTATTTTTCAAGAATCGTTCGCTTATAAAATGTACGTGTGTATTTTAGAATTGGTTGCTGTATAGTTAAAATAGCATACTGTGGTAAGGTTATGTAGTTAGAATGTTGTATTTGTTATGATGCTATGATTAGAATGATTAAAGCCTGGCGTTCTTTGGAATGTTGATGAGGAGCCAGCTACTGCTGCCTGATGTGGGTGGTGTAGCGCGGCGGGGCCTGGGAGTGAAAGGGCCTACGCAGCGCTAGAACAGAGACACACCACACCGTTGTTCTATGCTGGCGGGAAGACCCCGAGCGGTCTCTCGCCGTTTATTATATCTCCTCGGGTCGAGCCCGCCCGAGGAGTGCATGCCTGATACATTGTCGGGGAGAGCCTGGGTGGCTCTCTACATCCCTCCTTTTCTTTAGTGATTGTCCACCATAGTCTGCATGCTTAGGGGGATGTGCACACAAAGTCCTTCAGCTTCTGGCTGGGTGCAGGGTTCGGCCGGAGACCATACCTCTGGCTCTGGGAGTTGGAACTGACCACTGCATCTGCCTGGGTGTGCGGGGGATTTTGAGTCACAATGTCTTGGCTGGGCCTTTGAGCGGCAGTCGCAGCTTCTCCTCTTCCTATCTGCGGGTGTCTCGGTGGGGAGGTCACAGATTCCGGCGAGCTTACGGGCGTGTGACACTGGGCTTCATCCAGATCTTCTGTCTCCCCTGAGCCGGTGTCCGGCCCACAGGCTCTCTTGAAACAAGATACATTCCGGGTGACCACTTGTTGTCCTCTTTGCGCTGTGACCGTGGTCCCTTGCACCTTGACGACGGTCCATTCTTCCGGTTCGTACGGCGTTCTGAATTTCCAGCCCGGGTGTCTGTCTTTAACCACGATGCTGTCTCCCACTTTCAGCTGTGGTTCTTTTGCTCCTCGGGTAGCACTCGTCTTCTGGTTGGTCACAGTCCTCCAACCTGTGTGGCTACGTTGTCTCTTTCGGGAGGTTTCCACGCTGGATCGGCTGGAATGCTGTCCCTCGGGGCTCTTTTGAAAAGCAGGTGGGCGGGAGCACACCCGGTAGTGCTGTGAGGCGTTTGCCGGTATGCATTTAGAAATTGGTTGAGTGCCAACTCGACATCTTCCCCCTGATCCACGGCAATCCGCAGAACGCGGTTGAGAGTTCGCATGAAGCGTTCCACCTCCCCGTTGGCTTGAGGCCACAGAGGGGTGATCTTCCTGTGGCGAATCGCTTTGCTCTCCAGGTACTCCTGGAATTCGTGGCCTTGGAACGGGGGTCCATTGTCTGAACGGATTTCATCTGGCAAGCCTAGGAGGGCAAAGGTCTTGTCCAGGATTTTCCTGATGTGCGTGATCGCCATTGATGCCACCACCTCCACCACCGGGAATTTTGAGAACGAGTCGACTATCGCCAGCGTGTGGCGGCCATCGGGGAAACTCCCGAAGTCGATGCTGACCTTGGACCATGGGAGTTCGCTTGGCTCTTCAGTGATGACTGGGGCCGGTGCCGGGTCACCGCCCGTGATGGTGCATGAGTGACATTGACGCACCATGTCCTCCACTCGGGTATCCATCGCCGGGAACCAGACTTTGTTTCATAGGCGAGCTTTGGTTTTCGCCATCCCTTGGTGCCCCACATGCGCCAGCTGAATGATGCGGTTCTGCAGTGCCTTGGGGATCACAATGACATGCCCTCTCAGGACGACTCCCTGTTCTCCTTCGCTCAGCTCGTGTCGGATCTGCCAGAGCTGTTGCCGAGCATGGCTATCTTCCGCCCGGAGTGACTGGGCCCTATCCAGGAAGTGGGTCCACCCGTTGTTCAGTACGGCGTTTTTCACCCTGGCGAGCGTCTCGTCTTCGGCCGTTGCTAGGCCAATCTCCTCCAACGCCATGGCTTTTGGGCACGCCTCGTACGAGACCATCTTCACGAATGCTTCCGAGTATGCTACGTCTACAGGCGGGGCCCGAGCGACCGACGGCTCGGGGTGCCGCGAGAGGTAGTCTGCCGGGTTATGAGCCCCTGGGCGGAATACGACCTTGAAGTTGTACGCCTATAACTGAACGGCCCACCGTTCGATTCTGGGAGGCGCTAGTCTTGATGACCCTGCAAAGAGTGGGAGCAGTGGCTTGTGGTCCGTCACTACCTGGAACTCCTGTCCATACAGATAGAGGTGAAAATGCTGACACGCCCACTTTATTGCCAGGGCTTCCCTCTCGATCTGGGCGTATCTGGTTTCGGTGTCTGATAGCGCCCGGCTGGCGTATGCGACTGGTTTCCATGTTTCTAGGTCATGTTCCTGTAGGAGAACTGCTCCTAGGCCTACTGGGCTGGCGTCTACCACTCGCTCCGTGCGTCGCCCCGGGTGAAAGTAGGCCATCACCGTCTTGTCCATGAAGGCTGTTTTGATGGTATTGAATGCTGTGTTTGGCAGCTACGGTCCATTCCCACTGACGGTCACTGCGGGTGAGGGCGCGGAGTGGCTCCGACAGAGAGGCCAGGTTCAGAATGAACCTGCCACAGTAGGTGGCTGTTAGAAATGGGATCTCTGGTTGGCTAAGGCTTGCGCCAAAGCCAGGCAGAGACCACCACTCTAGTCAGGGCGAGGGAGTTACACGCCAAAGATAACCCCTGCTCACCCCCTTGGTAGCTTGGCACAAGCAGTCAGGCCTATCCCGGAGGCCATGTGTAAAGCGTTTGCGCACGCACACAGCAACAACATACCAGGCACACCACAAAAGGAACTCCACACAAGGTTATATCAAAAATAGCCTTTGTATTCTTATAACACATTAGAATAGTAATCACATAATATACATTGTGCCACCTGGCACTAGGTAATATCTACAATGGATTATGTACACCTGACAGGGCCAACTGGACCACTGTCAGAACCATCACAAAGTGAACCTAGTAAATGTAGGACATATCATAAACGTACAACCAGTAATCACTGGTAACCACTGTACTCAGCATCATCCTGTAACATAAACCACATTATGCACAGTATCACATTTAGGCGTGAAATACATTCTGCGCCAACCTCACCAGCATAAACACATTATGCAATCCTCTCATTAGTCTAAACGCATTAGACCCTAACCTCCTAAGCATAACTCACATTAGGGGCATAACTCACAGTAGAGAATAATCTCACTAGCATAAACCACAGTATGCAAATAACCTCATACATAAACCACAGTTAGAGGCATAAAACAGGGTGCGTAAATCATAGTACATGAATCACATTTCCTAGCACCACATAAATCACATTAGGGCCTGGCGCCCTACAAACCCAACAGTCCCCCTGGCCAACTGGCCTTCTCAATGGGGCTCAAATGCCCTATTTCCCAAATGTCAGGGCTGCTGCCCAGGCAGCGGAATTCACACGTGCGCAATTGCGCAGACCTAAACGATGCAGCTGTCACTAAGTGCTGTACAGCTGGAAATCAAAGAAAGGCCCTGGCACCACTGTGCCCTCTCTTGTCCCACCCAGGGACTTCTAGAACATCTGCGCAAAACGTTGCAGCTGCCCACTGTTAGGCGGGGCAGCTGTGAGTAAACAAAGGACAGGCACGGGCACCTTGGTGCCTTCTGGACCCCCACTGGGGCCCTAGAAACAATTATACCCACGTTGCAGCTGCCCGCGACGGCGACGCAGCTGTGGCACTATCCATGAAGGGGGCCCGGCACCTCTGTGCCCTCTGGACCCCCACGGGCTCTAAAAACAAAGATGCCCCCTCGTTGGAGCGGCCTGCTCTCTGCGGGACCGCTCAGGCACCGACAATGTTTCTCAACATGCCCCCAAGTCACCGGGGCCCTCAGGGCCTGTAACTAAATAAAAACTGCCCCCTCGTTGGAGCCTCACGGGCTCTCAAACCTAACATGCCCATCGTTGCAGCTGCCCACTGCCAGGCGGGGCAGCTGGGAAATCAGCACGGCACTCACGGTGCCCTAAGCACTACCTCAGGGGGGGCGGGCACCGGCAATGTGCCCCGATACACCCCCCAACCTGTATACAACTGAGCCCCACTCACCGGGCTCTCTGCGGACTCCTCTCGCTTGCTGGCGCCCGCGGGGCTCTCCCTCACTTACGGGAGCCCCGCGCAGGCAGGCGCCGTCCTCAGGGAACGCCTCTCCTCTTCACCCGGGCCCCCTCCTGGGACCCGGGACTGCAACATGGAGACTGCGAGGTTCCGGACTTCTTCGGCGCTTCCCTCGGGAAGCCGGAAGTCCCGCCTCGCATCAGGCATCACGCCGCCTGACTTCCTTTCCTGCCGTGACTCGGGCCGCAGCGGTGATTTCTAAAAGTAGAACGCGGGGTGGGCTCCCACGAAGGCAGAGAACGCGGGGTGGGCACCCGCATTTAAAAATAAATATAAAGCGGCCATGTGGGGTGGGCACCCACGATTTAAATATAAAAAAAAGCGGGGTGGGCACCCGCCGTTCTAGGCATCACGGGGGAATCCCTCTGCCGGGATTCCCTCTCAAAGGGGGCTGCAGCGCCGTGCTGCGCAGCCCAGTCTCTCCTGTTCTTCATGGGGAAATTAAACTAAAGCGCTTGCAGAGCGCTAAACGCAGACAAAGTCCTGCAGGTCCTGGACTACAAAAGAAAAAGTACAGGGTCCAAGCAGAAAGGTCTTCAGAGGTCAAGGGGCAATGCAGGGCCCAGGGAGGCAAGCCCTCCTGGCAGCCCCCCCTGGGCCCCAGCAGCAGCACGCCCCGGCAGGAATCAGGAACCAAGACTGAACAACATCATGGGGTCACAGTCCCTATACTTATACCCAGAATTCCTTTGTCTGTAGTGCAGGGCATGGGGGAACCAGATGCAACTGGTTCAGGGTGGATTTGGAGCACTTTGTTTTGCAAGCTCCTCTTCCCCTTTGTCAGGTGGTGGCTAGGTGATCAGACACACCACAGGGGGCGGAGCCAGCATTGTACAGGGCAGGCACACTCCTATTCAGAGTCAGGGGATTACTCCTCCCACTACCCCCAGCCCAGGTGTCCTATTCAGCCCAGCGCTGACTCACCCTGCCCCTCCTGGAGCCAAACACACCTCCCAGCCCCTGTCACTCATAAGCCAGACATGCAATTCACATCAGGCAGGCAGACACACAGCACACAGAAATGCCAACTTCTAAAAGTGGCGTTTCTCCACCAGTCATCATAAATCTGCGCACACCATTGCGCAGCATTTATTCTCACGAGTTCATACATACTAGACTTGACCACACTGTTCCTCTCATACCAGGAATTACCACGAACACACTTATCCCCAATGCATTCCTATGGGAGGGCAGGCCAACTTCACCAAATGTACACAGAGAGTGCACGCACTTTACACTGGACCACAGTGCTAAAGTGCCCAGAGGCCTAAAACCACCAACACCATGTCAGAACTTAAGGCAAAAAGTTTAGGGGTGAACCTGCCAAAAAGGGCCAAGTCCAACAGTGGCCATGCCGAGGAAACTGCGGACCTCTGTGGGGGACTTCGGGGTGGTCGCCGCCCGGATGGCCATCGCTTTCTTGCGGTCCAGTCTCAAACCGTCTCTGGTGAAGATGTAGCCAAAGAAATCGACTGACTCCTGGTAAAAGGAATACTTGGCCCTGTGGAGGGTCAGCCCGCAGTCTTCTAGCCGCTGGAGGGTGGCTCGGAGGTGGGTGTGGTGTTCTTCCAAGGTGTTCGAGAACACCAGGATGTCATTGCTCATATTGATGACGCCCTGCAGGCCGGACAGTGCTATGCTATGCTATGCTATTTCTATTTCTATAGCGCACGTATCACCCGGGGGCATCTCGGCGCTGTTGAGGAGTATGATGGGGAGGAACCAACGAATATTAATACAGATAGGCTTTCAGTTGTTTTCTGAATTTACTGTAGATAGGTGTTTCACGGAGAGCTATGGGTAACTTGTTCCAGTACCTAGGGGCAAGATAAGAGAAAGCCTTGCCCCCAGTGCGAGTTTGACGTATTCGGGACACACACAAAAGGGCCTGGGTGCTTGATCTGAGATTTCGGGATGGCACGTAAGTAGTAAGTTTCCTTTGAAGATATCGTGGGCCTTTGCCGTTCAAGGCGTTATAGGAGAGGCAACACATTTTAAAGTAGGATCGCTTCTTCACAGGTAGCCAGTGCAGTTCCCTCAACAAAGGCGTGGAAGGAGTGCCCGCAGGACGGTTCAAGATTAATCTTGCCGCAGTGTTCTGGACCACCTGCAGCTTTGCAAGCAAAGTCTCACCCACTTCGGCCAGCAGAGCATTCCCATAGTCCAGTCTACTGATCACCATCGCCTGGACAAGGGTTCTGCGGGAGTTAGTGGGGAGGAAGGGAAAGATTCTGCGCAGAAGGCGCAAGTTATAATAACAAGAACTGGTAGTAGCAGCAATATGGTCTTTCATAGTTAAAGTATGGTCAAGTTTTATCCCTAAGTTTCTTACACTTTGTTTGGGCACAGGAACTGCTCCCAGTTGGTGTGGCCACCATTCATCCGACCAAAGGGTTGGGGCTTTCCCCATTAGCATGATCTCCATTTTTTCTGGGTTCAGCTGGAGGCAATTCTCAGTCATCCAGTTGGAGATTGCAAGCATTCCGGCCGAGAAGCGCATTTTCTCTGATTCTAAGTTCGGGCCAACAGTAAACATAAGCTGTGTATCGTCAGCGTATGAGATTATCTCAAAGCCATACTGCTCTACAATCTTTGCTAATGGAGCCATATAAATGTTGAATAACGTTGGGCTTAGGCACGATCCCTGGGGTACGCCCTTATCCAACTGCGTTTTGTTTGAGGAGTAAGGCCCTAATATGATCATCTGTTGTCTATCTGATAGGAAATTCTGCAGCCACTTTAATGCTGTTCCCTGGATACCACAGGCCTGCAATCTTTCCATAAGCTTTGGGTGTGAGATGGTGTCGAAGGCCGCGGACAGATCCAATAATATCAGTACGATCGAACCTCCAGCATCCATCACCTGTCTAAGGGAATCGGTCACAGCCAGAAGTGCGGTCTCTGTGCTGAAACCCGGTCGGAAACCTGATTGCGAAGGATCCACAATGTTATTGGTTTCAAGATATGACCCCAGCTGCCTATTTATTAATCCTTCCAAGTCAATCAATCAATCAATCATGTCACTTATAAAGCGCACTACATACCCGTGAGGGTCTCAAGGCGCTGGGGGAAGAGGGGGGTGGTGCTGCTACTGATCGAAGAGCCAGGTCTTGAGGAGTCTTCTGAAGGCCAGTAGGTCTTGGATCTGCCGAAGGTTGGTGGGGAGGGTGTTCC
This sequence comes from Calotriton arnoldi, assembly GCA_963921515.1. NCBI lineage: Eukaryota > Metazoa > Chordata > Amphibia > Caudata > Salamandridae > Calotriton > Calotriton arnoldi. Next base: position 1,375,841 of record CAWUFW010004763.1, read on the forward strand.
AGGTCTTGGCGGCGAGGTGGGAGTAGGATCTGCCGCCGGCGGTCGTTTTCCGGATGCGGGGGACTGTGGCGAGGGCGAGGCTGGTGGAGCGGAGCTGGCGGGTGGGGGTGTAGAAGCTGAGTCGTCTGTTGAGGTAGGCTGGTCCGGAGTTGTGGAGTGCTTTGTGTGCGTGGGTGAGGAGCTTGAAGGTTATCCTCTTGTTGACAGGGAGCCAGTGCAGGTCTCTCAGGTGGGGTGTGATGTGGCTGCGTCGGGGGATGTCGAGGATAAGACGTGCAGAGGCGTTCTGGATGCGTTGCAGCCGTCTCCAGGAGCTTAGCCGTCGTTCCTGCGTAGAGGGCGTTTCCGTAGTCCAGCCTGCTGGTGACGAGGGCCTGGGTGACTGTTTTTCTTGTTTCGGTGGGGATCCACTTGAAGATCCTGCGGAGCATTCGGAGGGTGTTGAAGCAGGATGAGGAAACGGCGTTGACCTGCTTAGTCATGGAGAGGGTGGGGTCGAGGATGACCCCTAGGTTGCGTGCGTGGTCGGTGGGTGTCGGGGCTGTTCCCAGTGATGTCGGCCACCAGGAGTCGTCCCATGCTGAAGGGTTGGAACCAAGGATGAGGACCTCCGTCTTGTCCGAGTTCAGCTTCAGGCGGCTGGTCCTCATCCATTCGGTGACGGCCTTCATTCCTTCGTGGAGGTGGGCTTTGGCGGTGTGAGGGTCTTTGGTGAGGGAGAGGATCAGCTGGGTGTCGTCGGCGTAGGAGATGATGTTGAGGTTGTGCTGTCGGGCGACGTGGGCGAGGGGTGCCATGTAGATGTTGAACAGCGTTGGGCTGAGGGAGGAGCCTTGGGGTACGCTGCAGATGATCTTGGTGGCTTTGGATCGGAAGGGGGCGAGGCGGACGCTTTGTGTTCTGCCGGAGAGGAAGGATGTGGTCCAGTCCAGGGCCTTCTCTTGGATCCCGGCGTTGTGAAGGCGTGTTCGTAGTGTGTGGTGGCAGACCGTGTCGAAGGCGGCTGATAGGTCCAGGAGGAGGAGGGCTGCTGTTTCTCCGTTGTCTAGCAGGGTCCTAATGTCATCGGTGGCGGCGATGAGGGCGGTTTCGGTGCTGTGGTTGCTGCGGAAGCCGGACTGGGAAGGGTCCAGGATGTTGTTCTCCTCGAGGTAGCGGGTCAGTTGTTTGTTGACGATTTTCTCGGTGACCTTCGCGGGGAACGGGAGCAGAGAGATGGGTCGGAAGTTCTTGAGGTCCTTGGGGTCTGCCTTGGGTTTCTTGAGTAAGGCGGTGATCTCGGCGTGCTTCCAGCTTTCCGGGAAGGTTGCTGTCTCGAAGGAGATGTTGATTATTTTCCGGAGATGGGGCGCGATGGCTGTACTGGCTTTGTTGAAGACGTGGTGAGGGCACGGGTCTAGCGGTGAGCCGGAGTGGATGGTGTTCATGATCTCGCTGGTGTCCTCGTCGTGGATGTTGGTCCAGGAGAGCAGGCGGTTGGTGGTTGTGGGGGCAGTGGTCTCGGTGGTTGCCGGGGCGGTCATGGTGTTGAAGCTGTCGTGGATGTCGGCGATTTTGCGGTGGAAGAAGGTAGCCAGTGAGTCGCACAGGTCTCGCGACGGCGGGATGTCGTTGGTGTTGGAGCTGGGGTTGGAGAGTTCCTTCACGATGTTGAAGAACTCTTTGCTGTTGTGTGCGTTGTTGTCTAGGCGGTCTTTGAGTGAGGCCCTTTTGGCGGATCTGATGAGGTGATGGTGACTGCGGGTGGCGCTCTTGTGGGCGGCGTAGCTGTCCGCTGTCCGTTCGTGGAGCCAGATCTTCTCCAGTTTTCGGCATGTTCGTTTGGAGGCCTGGAGGTCTTCGGTGAACCAGGTGGCTTTCTTGCTGGTGTGGCTGTTGGGCGGATTCTTGAGCGGGGCGAGGGTGTTGGCGCAGTCGTCGATCCACTGTCTGAGGTTGCGGGCGGCGGTGTCAGGGTCGGAGGGTTCGGCGGGTGGGCTCAGGGCGAGGGTTGTGGTTAGCTGGTCTTCGGTGACTCTGCTCCAGCAGCGGCGAGGCATTTGTTCGGTGCGGTGGTGCGTGGTGGGCTTCCTGTAGGTGAAGTGGTTGCAGTGGTGGTCAGTCCAGTGGGGTTCGGAGGTGTGGTTGAAGGAGACGTGTGGGCTTGCGGAAAAGATGGAGTCTAGCGTGTGGCCGGCGGCGTGGGTGGGTGTAGTCACGAGCTGTCTGAGTCCGAGGGTGGCGAGGTTGTCGATCAGGGTGGTGGAGTTGGTGTCCTTGTTGTTCTCGAGGTGGAAGTTCAGGTCCCCGAGGAGGATGTAGTCCGTGGAGGCGATGGCGTGTGTGCTGACGAAGTCAGCGATAGAATCGCTGAACTGTGGTCGGGGTCCGGGGGTCTGTAGATGAGGGTTCTTCTGAGGGTGGTGTTGGGATCGGTGTGGATCTGGAAGTGCATGTGTTCGGCGGTGCCGAGGGTGTCGTCGGTGTTGGTTGAGACTCTGAGGGTGTTCCTGTGGACGATGGCGATGCCTCCTCCGACTCCGTTGGTGCGGTCCCTGCGGGTGATCTTGTAGCCATCCGGGATGGCAATGGCGATGTCGGGGGCTGAAGCGGGATTCAGCCAGGTCTCCGTCAGGAATGCGACGTCTGGGGAGGTTGAGTCGAGAAGGTCCCAGAGTTCGATGGCGTGTTTGCGGGCGGAGCGGGTGTTGAGGAGGATGCATCTGAGGTAGTTGGGTTCTTTCCTGGGCGGTGGTTTGGCGGGGCGGGTGCTGGCGAAGCTGCAGTTCCGGCAGGTGAAGGGCCCTTGGGTGCGCTCCGGGGTGGCCCGGTAGCAGGCGTGATCTTTTCCGGGGTTGAGTGCGTGGAGGGTGCTGGCGTCGTATCGGCGTCTGTTGATGTGGCGGGCGCGGGGATGCCCGGACCAGGGGTTCTGGCGCTGGGCGCGGTCCCGGCGCGGACGGGCGCAGACGGGCTTGCCTTAGGCGCGCCCGCTGCGCATGTCCGTTGCGCGGCCGCCCAGCGGCCGCCATAAATGGGGAGGTGGGAGGGAGGAGCAGGGAATGGGGCAGCGAATGGGCAGTGAGGGGCGGGGCCGCAGGGCGCAGCGGCAGGAAACAGGCACGGAAAGGAAAAAGCGAGCACAATCAGGGCAGCAAGGGGGCACAGAAAGGAAAAAAACTAGCACAATCAGGGCAGCAAGGGGGCACAGAAAGGAAAAACGAGCACAATCAGGGCAGCAAGGGGGCACAGAAAGGAAAAAACGAGCACAATCAGGGCAGCAAGGGGGCACAGAAAGGAAAAAAACGAGCACAATCAGGGCAGCAAGGGGGCACAGAAAGGAAAAAACGAGCACAATCAGGGCAGCAAGGGGGCACAGAAAGGAAAAAACGAGCACAATCAGGGCAGCAAGGGGGCACAGAAGGAAAAAAACGAGCACAATCAGGGGCAGCAGCAGGGCACACAGACGGAGCTGTGTGGTGGGGGAGCGACCTACCAGTCAAGGTCAGGGGTCGCTGACTGGATGGCATTCTGGAAGACCTCGGCTGCAGACGACACCCCGAAACTCAGTCTCTTGTACCTCCGAAGGCCGACATGGGTAGAGAACGTGGTGATGTACCTGCTCTCAGGCTCAAGCTCCAGTTGGTGGTACCCCGCGTTAAGGTCCAGCTTGGAGAACCACTTGGCTCCGTTCATCTCCGCCACGATGTCATCCATGGTGGGGGTGAGATAACGTTCCCTTTTAACTGCCACATTTGGGAGCCTCATGTCCACACACAGCCGTATGGCACCCGGCTGTTTCGGCTTGGGGGCCACGACCAACGGGGACACCCACAGGGTAGGGCCTGACACCTTCTCAATGACGTCGAGGTCCTCGAGTTTCTTCAGTTCCGCCTCTACTTGCGGGCGGAGGTTGAACGGCACCCTCCGGTGTCTCAGGGCTGTAGGCCTCACGGTGGGGTCAATGTGGAGCTTGAACTGCTTCCCTTTCAGCTTGCCAAGCCCTGTGAACAGTGCTGGGAATTCGTGCAAGATGGCATCAGCGTGGGAGTCGTGGACTTGACGAGCGAAAAAGACCAGACCAAGGTCTTCTGCGATGTGGCAACTGAGAAGGGTGCCTTTTCTCCCTTCTGTGATGTGGAATCGGGCCCTCGTGACGTGTTCGTCACTGGCGATTTCAGCCTCGATGACTCCTCTGAGGGGCAGAGGGTGCGTACCTCCATAGGTGTAGATCCGGGCCTTGGTAGGTGCAAGAGGGGGTCGTGGTGACAGCCGTTCGCACTGCTCTGAGTCCATGACATTGACCAATGCGCCCGTATCGATGAGCACCTGGACTGCAGACCCTGGCGAACATCCATGACATCGCATGAATTACATCACATGCCTTTACGTCGCATGCGTTACAACGCAAGCGACGTTACGACGCGTACACATTGCGATGCGTCCCATTACATCGCATGCGCTTTTAAAACGCATGCGCTTTTAAATCGCATGTGGTGTAATGGTCGCGAGGCGGAGCACCGGGACAGAGGCGGACGAGCACCGGGACGGACGAGCACCGGGACAGAGGTGAGGAAGAGACGACGCGAGGAGAGAGAGGTAAGGGGGATTGTGCTTAGAGTGTAGTTTAGGGGTCTTACTGTAGGGTAGTGTATTAGGGTTTAGGGCTTAGGGCTTAGGGTTTAGGGAAGTGTTAGGGGGTCGTACCAGGGGGTCCTAGTGTAAGGTAGTAATTAAGGTTTTAGGGTTTAGGGCTTAGAGTTTAGGGAAGTGTTAGGGGGTCGTACTGTAGGGTACTGTTTTAGGGTTCAGGGTTTAGGGTCGGGTCAGGGGGTCCTAGTGTAAAGTAGTAATTAAGGGTTTAGGGCTTAGGGTTTAGGGAAGTGTTAGGGGGTCGTACTGGAATGCACTGTTTTAGGGTTCAGGGTTTAGGGTCGGGTCAGGGGGTCCTAGTGTAAGGTAGTAATTAAGGATTTAGGATTTCGGGTTTAGGGGAGTGGGCGTAGGGGTAAAAATCGCGCATGCAGGGTGTTTGTGTGCGTTGTAAATGTATTTTGTATGCATTTCAATGGGAATGCGACGTAATGGTTTGCGTGGTGGATACTTGCGTTGTAAAAGAGCATGCGATGCGAAAACTGCGATGTCAAAGCATGCGATGTAAACGTTTGCGATGTAGCATCATACATCCCAGACCCTCCAACCAGGACAGAGCACATCGGCGGCGGCCTTCGGTATTTGTCCGATCTGCTGACGAAGGATATGACAAACACCTCGTCATCTTCTTCGAGCGCGAGGCAGCGCCCCCGCGTGGCTTCGCCATCTTGTGGTTGTGCATCGTCGAGCGACACCTGGCGTAGACATTGCGTCATTCCCCGAGGCCTGGTGTAGGTTTGTCGAGACCGGCCGCTTCTACACACATTGGCGAAATGATTCACCTTTCCGCAGCGGGAGCACGTCTTCCCCCTTGCTCCGCACACTGCCGTTGACCGGTGTTCCACCCCACAGTTGCCGCACGCCCCACTCGTAGACGGCCGCGGTGCAGGGCGGGCTGTACTCGGGCGCCGTTGTATGGCCTCAACTCTCTCTTCCTTAATAGGCGCGTACTTCAGTGTCTGTGGCGCTGCGGCGGTCCTATGCAGGGCAGCTTCCATTTCGCCCGCCCGTGCATCCGAGAGTTCGTGGGACCTGGCCAGGATGAGGATCTCGTCAAGAGAGATCCCCGGCTGTCGAAGGATCAGTTTCCGCAGCAGCGCTGAGCGGCATCCCTGGATGACTTGTCTGCATATCTCTTCCCTTTGGTTCGTGAAGGCGCACGTGCCTGCCAGCCTGCGCAGCCGCGCATTAAACATGTCCACAGACTCTGTGTCTGACTGTGACGCTTGTCTGAACTTAAAACGCTCGAAGTCAGGGTTGAGCTAGGGATCGAAATGCCTGTTGAGCGCGGCGACCGCAGCCTCATAGTCATCATCATTCCCTGTGTTGGGCAATGTCTCAAATAGATCGTAGATCTCAGCGCCGCCATAGTATATGAGCAGCGACCTTTTCACAGCACCGTCTGTCTCCCTGGTGGCCCTAAAATAGTGGTTCAATCGTCCAATCCACGCTTTCCATCATGGGGCCGACGTGGCCGGGTCAGCAGTCTCGCTGAAAGGCTGCAGTGGTGAAACGACCAAGTGGCTGTGACCTGGTGGTGGGCCGTCATCACCTCTGCGAGGTCTGCTCGCTCCGGCCTGCTGGCCATCAGCACCTGTTGCGGACGGCGTTCTCATGGCGTCGGTGTGCTCGGGCGCAGTTGCGGTGGTGCGGCGGGCGTCTCCTCTAGGGGCCTTGGACGCTAGTGTGAAGTGGTGTGTAGCCACGTGACTGGCGGGCCTGAGGACGTGCGATGTATGGGTCCCTCATTCCTGGGCGAGGTGACACTGTAGCTCTATAGGCTGTGTGGCAGAAGGAGGGGTGTCTCCTTACGTGGTCTTCCCCTGGGCTATGGCAGTGTGCAGCCTGTGCGGGTAATGTGGGGCCTGCTGGTCCTGGAGGGCTCCCCTTGGTGTGTGCTGAAAGGTGTGCTGAGGGCCTTCTTTTTTTTTTTTGCTTGGTCTTGGCAGTTGAGGCCTGCTTGCTCACTCTGTGGCGCTTGACTATCCCCTGCTGCACTGATTTGGGGGCACCGGCCACATGGGGTGACTTCTGCTGAAATGGTGGGCGCCTGAGGCCTGCTGTGTTGCCGTGTGCTGCAACGGCCGTTCCCCCGGGGCCGGGCTGACTCACCCAAGCGTGTGTGTAGCGTCGTCCCTTGGGCGCACGCCTCCGACTCGAGCACGCACCCCGTCGTCTTTGGGAAGCGTGCCTGCAGGGTGCTGAAGGTGCCAGACGATGCCGCTCAAGGCAGGGCGCGGAGCCGCGGCTGGAATGCGGTGTCACGGGGCCAGAGTCAACTGCGGCCGGGTCAGGGCAACATCAGGCGAGCCGGAGGTGAGGGGAGGCACAGTAGAGCGGCAGCGCAGGGCACTGGAAGCGCAGCCCAGGCTGCCGACAGCAGGTATGTGAGGGAGCGGTGTTCCACCGTCCCCCGGTTGAGGGGGTGTTGCTGGTGGGCTCCGCGCACTCTGCAGGTTCCCTCGGGTGAAGGAGTGTCGCGGGTGGGCTCCGCACACTCTGCAGGTTCCCTCGGGTGAAGGAGTGTCGCGGGTGGGCTCCGCGCACTCTGCAGCTGGCACGGCAATGCACCGGAGTTCGACCGGCCTCGTCGCCAATATTGCGCAGCGGGCCCTGGGAGTGACAGGGCCTACGCAGCGCTAGAACAGAGACACACCACACCGTTGTTCTATGCTGGCGGGAAGACCCCGAGCGGTCTCTCGCCATTTATTATATCTCCTCGGGTCGAGCCCGCCTCGAGGAGTGCATGCCTGATACATTGTCGGGGAGAGCCCGGGTGGCTCTCTACAGGTGGATGGGACGTTTCCAGTACACTACTAGACTTCAATAAATTACTTATTACCACACTGTTTCTGTGTGGGTGTTACTTCATCACATTGGCGACGACTTGGAGGAACTTTTATATAGAGCCCAGCACTTCGAGGAAGAAGATTCCAACAGTTTACAACGAAAGGTCTCAACACTTTCTTGGGAGTTATGGGTATCACGACTTCTTGCACATCGTGCACTCCCATGGTCTGAGAGCGCCCAACTTACTTAATTGCAGCAATTAATCTTTAGTTATATAAAGCGAGGGGCCCTGTTTACCGTCATGGTATACGCCCGTGAATTTCTTTGCCACAACTAAGGCCACATAAGTTACCTGTGTGCCTTGTGTGCCCCAAGGGGCTTAGGCATCTCCTTCTGGCGACGCGCGTCATCTCTACGCGACGGGGGAAAATGTAGTTTTTTCCATGTCTGAAACACGTCTGGTGCTGACGTCACACACATCAAAGCTGGAATGCTAAGCATCTTTCCATGCTGGAACACACGTTAAGACGTGCAATGCATCGATATCAGCAATATCTCTACGCGTCTTTATTGTGCATTCTGCTTCTTAATCAGCCATTACCTCGTAAAGCAAATTTAGCATCCCATCCCTCCCAAACATGGCTGACCCTCGTCACCCCTGACCCCTATAAGAGGAGAGTCGGCCCAACCCACTACCACTGTTCCCTTTAAGGTGCACGCACCTCTCTTCGCCCGAGCGCGCACTGCTGTGTGTGGAGCGTGCACACACACACAGGACATACCGCAAGAGTGTTCGCGCCGCTGCTTTAAAAAAGCGAGTGGCGCGAAAAACAGGCCTTTCCTTGATGCGGTGAGGTGTGGACGGCAGAGGAAGAGTCACGAGTGGCAGGTAAGTCTGTCTCAGCTTGGGGCCCTGTTTTTAAACTTGCTTTACTCTTTTGTTAGTAAAGCGCGGCTGCGGGGCAGATTGTGTGCTTTTGTGTACGTATTCATGTTAATTGCAGCCCGTTCACGAGCTGTGATTAACATGAATACTTAAACAAAAGCACACAATCTGCCCGCAGCCGCTCTTTAGTAACACAAGAATACAGCAAGTTTAAAAACACGAGGATAAGAAGTGGACATTTGCACTGATAACACCCAGAGAGGCTGCAATATCTACCAGATACTGCCTGATTCAATTTACTTATCTCCACAGATTAGAAACATGACCCCACAATGCCTATGGCAGATTTAATGTAGCCCCGACCTGACATGCCTTAGACGCCAAACTGAAGGGAGCAACTTTCTTCACATGATCTGGACATTTTGGGTTGTCTGTCCTTTCTGAGAGGCAGTAGCTAACACTTTACAACTAGACCTCGGCCACTCAATTGACTTGAATCCCCAAATGACTACTAAACATATTAGACCATGAGATATTCACAAAAGCTTAGGAAACAGTCATCAGACTTGGTCTGGTCCTGGAAAATGAGATATATCCCAAAATGGAAAGCTAATTTAGAAATGTGCTGTACTTCTGTAAGGAAGTGGGTTTCTGTTGTAGTAACCCCCCCACTTTTTGCCAGACGACTGATGCACGTTGACTTGATGTGCCCTGGGTCCCTGCCAATCAGGTTCACAGGGCCTGTGTTCTTTCCCCAAAACTGTACCCAATTGGCATCACTGGCCACAGGTCAGCCCCTGGTAAATGGTACCACAGGTACCCAGGGCACTGTGACCAGGGAAGACCTCTAAGGGCTGCAGCACTTATTGTGCCACCCTTAGAGGCCCTGCACCTTTACACACACACACACACTGCCTTTGCAGGCTGCGTGTTTTGGTGCAGAACAAAGTGAAGAGTCGACATGGCACACACCTCTGTGTGCCATGCCTACAACCCACTGCCCTGGCATAGGTCAGTCACCCCTCTAGCTGGGTGCACTATACCAGTGGTGAGGGTACAGGTGCATGAGCCCTGTACCCCTACAGTGTCTAAGTCCATTCTTAGACATTGTAAGTGCAGTGCTGCCATTAAGAGTATATGGTGCTGGGAGTTTGTCATTACGAACTCCACAGCACCATAATGGCTGCACTGAAAACTGGGAAGTTTGGTATCAAACTTCTCAGCACATTAAACCCACACTGATGCCAGTTTGGGATTTAATGAAAAATGCACACAGAGGGCATCTTAGAAGATGCCCCCTGAAACCTAACCCACCTCTAGTGTCCAGGCTGAGTGGCTGCTTCAGCTGCCACCACCAGACATGTTTCTGGACCCCTGGGTCGAGAGCCTGCTGCTCTCGGGGGCCTGAAACAATGCACATTCTGGGACGAGGTGCCAAGCCTCCTCCCCCAGGATGGGCAGGGTTCACGAAGGGGAAGTTTCAAAGGCATGCCGCCTTTGTGAGCCTCCCCAGACCATTTGCTGCTTTCAGCAACTGGTCCCCACTGGTTCTACCCCCTACTTTGGGCGGGAGAACCAGCGGGAAAAACAAGTGAGGGAAAGAGGTGTGCCCACCTCTGCCAACTCCACCCCTCAGGTGGGGGAGGCGAGGTGAAGCACAACTCTGAGTCCCCGCCATCTTGAGGATGGGGGGACCCAACCAACCAGGGACAGGCTCCTGCCCCCCTCCCACTGGAGGGTGGCACGATAGGGGTGTACCCACCCCAGGGAAGGGACCCATTGGTCCCTGACCTCTATCTACCTGTAACGCCCCTAAATCTAGTATTTAAGGGGCACCCTGAACCTTGATTCCTCAGATCCAGCCTGACAACAAGAAGAAAAGAAGAAGAAGGACGAAGAGCCGTGCAAAGCTAACAAGAGGACGACGCCCACTGACTTGGCCCCAGCCCTACAGGCCTGTCTCCCCTCGAACCTGCTCCTGTGAAATCCCGGTGTGTCCTGCAGCCATCCACCTCAAAAACCCCGGAGGATCTGCCTGCCTTCACTTCCAAGACTGCTTCTCCCATGAACACCGGACTTGTTCAAACTGCAGCTTCTGGCTCCGGCCGGATACCGCAAATCCAGCCCACTCTGCACCCGCCGAACCCGGCTCGAGCTCGAGTGGAAAAACACCACAAGGAGGTCACCCCGGCGATCCTGACCCAAGATCCGGCGACTCCTGACCTACCTCAAGCCTCCAGACGACGCCTGCAGCCTCAATCCAGAGGATCCCCTCTACCGCGACCAGAGCGGGTAAGACTTTCCGACGTCCCAAGGCACCCCTGCACCCGACGCCCCACGGCCTTGTGTGCCCAAACCAACGGTGCCTAACCAACCCAAGACATCCCAACTTACCCCTCAAAGTGGTGGTCGCACCCAGAAGATCTTCGTCCCCGAGCCTGCAGTGTTTCTTCTAACCGGAGGTTCTCCATTGAAAACAACAGGGCACCCAACCTCAAAGCAGCACCCTGCACCCGGCCGCCCTAGTGCCGCTGAGGGTGCACCTTTGGTGCTAATTTGGTTCCCTTTTTGCCCAGACCTAAACCCTAGGAGCTTTGCTCCCACAACCCAGTGGCCTGCTTGCCAGCAGCCACCAACCGGAGGCCCCCTATCCTCCATAGGATAACATCGGGCCTCAACACTCTGCACCCGGCCGCCCTAGTGCCGCTGAGGGTGAAACAAAAGTGCATCACTGACCCTGGGGGACCCCTGAGTCTAACCCCAGAACCTTAACTCCCACAGTCGATTACTTACCTGTGAGCCGATAACCTGTTTTTCCTCCATAGGATAACATTGACAATTTTGGAGTTTTGAAATCTAAAAATATTCTTTAAAAATCGCACAAATAACCAAAACGTATTTACTTACCTGTTTACAGGAAATGTCCCAGTGCTGAATCCAGGTATCCAGCAGTGAGTAAGAAAAGTAACGTACAAAGTAACTTACCTGTAATTTACTGAAAAAGCCTATTCATTTCAATGCACTGTTTTTCTTCCAAAAAACGACTAAGTGTGGAGTTTTGAAATCTAAAGATATTCTTTAAGAATCCTGCGAATAACCAAAACGTATTTGCCTACCTGTTTTCAGGAAATGTCCCAGTGCTGAATCTAGGTATCCAGCACTGAGTTAGAAAAGTAACGAGAAAAGTAACTTACCTGCAATTTACTGAAAAAGCCTATTCATTCCAATGTACTGTATTTGCTAAGTGTTGCAACCTACTGCATTCCCTGTAAATCAAACAAAGTACAATTTCTATTGCATTTTCAAACTGTTCTACAATCAATAACTTATTCCTGTAAAGTATTTAATGCTTACCTGTGCCAGGCTTGCTTGGTTCTAAAAAATAAAACAACAGTATATTTTTTATACAAAAACAATTGGCCTAGAGTTCAGTTCTTGAGTGTGTGAATTCATTTGCTGACTGAGTGTGTACATCAAATGCTTAACACTGTCCTCTGATACTGCCTTACTGCTCGACCACTCTACCACAAATAGAGAGTAAGGTTCTATCTAACTTTAACCTCTGCCTACCTCTGGGGTCACCTGGACTCTATACACACTAGACCTCATTTTGGTGTAGTATATATAGAGCCAGTTTCCTACAACTCCCGAACTGGCTTTCTGTGAAGCCAGTGGTTGACCCAAAAACACCCAAAAATATGGAGTATACAGAAGAAGCGAACAAGGCAAATGATAATGGGGATACTGCCACAGAGCCATAATTAGAGACCTACACGACTAAGAGACTGTAATCTGTAGAGGTAAATCAACAAATATCAAATATCTAACACTGAACTTTCAGTTGGGTTATGCTTGCTTTAGCACTCACAGAGATTGAAAATGTAATAACCTTTTCACAATGTCTGTTGTTATGGTTAAAATGAAAAATGCCAATCAAATAATTATATAAAAAGAATTTTAAAATGGCAGAGAGTGTCTGGGTCTGATGTGCAAAACAACACATCCGGGACACACCACAAGACCTATGTATGTATGTATGTATGAAGCATTTCTATAGTGCAAACCTTGCCAAAAGACAGTGGAACACTGTACATGGTTTGTCTTTTCAGCCCTCTTAACCTCATTAATCATAGAGCCTGAACAGATTGTCAAACAGGGCATCATACATGATCCAAAATCATTACCTCAGGTGAGCATTGAGAACAGTGGGAGGATCAGCTGGAAGAAGTGACACCAATAGACCAAGAGGCAGACCTCATTGAAGGAAAGGGGAAATATGCATCTAGTATCTGCTGTTTTGCCCCTAAAGACAGTAAATCCATGAGCATGGCCCTCCTCCCATGGCAGAGTTCCATAACTGCATTCTACAATCAGCAGATCAATAGCCTGAGGGAGCCCTGCCGCACGTTCTTCATCAAAACCCACACCAAATCCTGTCAGAGGTTCCTGAAGAAGAGCAGTGCCTGTTTCGGTGCCCAGAGAGGTCAGTCCTCAGCCAGGTGGCAACATCCTTCTCCTGTAAGCTCATTCACGAGCAGTGATTAACATGAATACTTAAACAAAAGCACACAATCTGCCCCGCAGCCGCTCTTTAGTAACAAGAATACAGCAAGTTTAAAAACACGGCGTGTACTTTCAGGTTAATCTGAAAGCACACTCCCTGTTTTTAAACTTGCTGTACTCTTTTGTTAGTAAAGTGTGGCTGCGGGGCAGATTGTGTGCTTTTGTTTAAGTATTCATGTTAATTGCAGCCCGTTCACAAGTTGGGGAGAGGAGTTGGCCTAACGGCTAAGGCAGTAGACCTCAAATCTGGGGAACTGGGTTCGAGTCTCGGCAATGACGCTGAACATCCTGTGATTCTGGGAAAATCACTTAATCTCCCCGTGCCTAACAAAAATGAACGTGTCCTCATGTAACACAACTGGTGCTATGTAAAGCGCTCTGATACCCGATACATGCGGGTCAAGTTCGCGCTATATAAAACTCCGCAAAAAAATAAATAAGTGGGGTAATTCACCTACTGCACATGTGTGCTTAACCTGTATTTCACAGTTTCAGTTCTGGCAAAATGGCTCCCTTCCAGAAGTGCACCGAGATTATCTCTATACCGAATGAGCCCTAATGTAAAAACAAGTGCTCAAACTGTGCCAATGTTGCACCCAAATGCACCTCAAGTAGCAACAAAGAAAACTACTTTTGCTTTAGCATTATTACAAAACATTAATTGTAGTAGACCGTTTCAATAAAATTAAAACATAAACACTAATGTGTGTGTTTTGATCGTCTAATTGGTTAAGCGAGTAAGTGGCACATGTGGATTTCTTTACAGGAAAAGTAGATTTCAATAGCAGTTTGCCCCTTGGAAAAGTGATTTAAAAAATCGACCCCCAGCTCACCTATATATTCATCGTTCCATGCCTGCATCACCCACCCTCACCTAAGCATATGTCCTTCCAGCCATACTAGGGTAGTCATACTTCAACCTGTAATCAATTATCTATAAATCCACACACACCTGCATGCATCCAGCAGTACCCTCCAAATATGTATGGCCCATAGCCATTCGTCCAGCTTTTTATCCATGTGCACCTCACAGCCATCAGTCCCTCCAGTCCACATCTCCCTCTGTCTCCATGTGCCGATAAGTATGTTGCCTGACTGCACTTTTGTCTGCATGTTTGTTGTTATTCCCAAAGCATTTCAACAGGTGCTCGAAAACAAACCATGATCTCTTAATTGCAAGGTAGTTGGGATTTTGTGTTCAACGACAAGATCAGTGTTGGGCTAACAGAAAAAATCATTTTGAAGTGTGAGATGTAAATGGGCATTCTTGCACACAAGGAACAGCAAAATGATGCCATCTTCAGAGCTAATTCAAACAGTATCTTTGTTGATCATTGTAGGGTTTTATTCACCTCATCTCAACCTCAATTAATTCAGTCATCGTATTTGTTTACACCATATATAGGCTGGAAGCTTTATTTTTCTGAAGGTATGCTATTTTCATTAATATACAGTTCAATGCATTAAAGTTTGATTTCGCTGAAGCTTTAGTAGTATATCTGATAATTCAGTCTGACTCTGGGAATGCCAGCAGTGTTGTTTCTTTGGTTTCAGAAATCACATACTGATCTTACATGATCTGCAGGTGGAACCTCCTTGGTTTGATTTACAGAATAGGAAACAGTGGACATTTCTATTCATAGATGGACTTGGAAATGCAGAAAATCTGCGAATATAATGGCTTGTTCACTGTAGGATGCAAATATTGCAAACACAAACTTGCAAGTTTGTGTGTATTCACAAGCTGTTCATAGGTTGGTTTCTGCCACTGAGACACATGCAAATCGGCTCTTGTTAAAGGCAGGTGTAAATGCTCTCCTGGTGACATATGAAAGGCTATATAATGGGGGTGTTGCAGAAGGGATATCTTTGTGGACAAAAACTGTGTAAAATAAAGAATATTCTTTCGCACAGGAGATGTGCACGCGCCTGGACGGGAAACAGCTTTCTAGTAGCGGGCCCCGCCCACCCGTCGTCTGTTGCTCGTGCGTTGTGTCCTTGCCTCACGCTCGAGCCGCAGCCTCATCTAAGTATTGCGGCTGCACGCATTTTTAATTAAACATCGGTAAACAGCTACATACCGCTTTTGACGGGGCCTTTGAACAACTTTTCCTTTTGTGATACTGATTAGGAACAGAGATAAAGGGAACATTGTCCCCTTGTTCTAAAACGCCGAGCGCAAACTCGCCAACAGCTGCATCAGATCTGAGTGTGGGAACTTCCTGGGTTGCTGCCCCGGGTGTGGGTGGTCGAAACACGTGGGCGCTGCTATCCTGAGTCACTTCCGGGTTAAAGCTTGAAACCAATGGCAACAACTCGTGTACAATTGTGTTCCGTGCACATTCGGTATCTGTGCTGTACCATCTCAGTACCGCTAAACGCCACGCAGAGATATAAGTATCATCAAGTAGGACTTGCCTCTTAGTTTGACGCAAAAGGTAAAACTACAATTACTAGAATGCATAGGGCCGTGAGCGAAGACGCTCCAAGTCAGAGACACGACATATATATAGTCTTTGAGATCCATAGCTACCAAGATACCCAGGTACATGCGTAACAAGTTGCTGCAGTCCAGGTTTTTTCCTTTGAATTCTGGGACATGTAGTCATGGTTTTAAAATGGAGCAACAAGACCACAAGTCCCAGAATTAAAATAAAAAACCTGGACTAGAGCTTCTCATCACACATGGACCTGGGAAACTTGACATCCGCGGGGGCGGGTGTGTTGTCTTGAATGAAGGAGCAGATGTGCTCTGCATGCACTGCATGTGCCTGTTTACTTTATTGTAAACATTGCATTTCTGTGCATATGAGCACCAGATGCGGTTTGTGTATGATTCGATCCAGCAGCCCTTAGCAGATGCTGGCCCTAAAACCAAAAACCAAAATTTAACAAGCATTTGCAATGCAATAGGTCTCGCATTTAGGCGAGTTTAAGCTATTGGCATTGTAAATGACAATGCTTTTTATTTATGTTATAAAAACGAAAACAAAAATAGAAGGCATTGTCATTTGCAATGTCAATAGCTCATACTCACGTAAATGCGAGACCTATTGCATTGCAAATGCTTGTTTTACACTACAGCTGGCAACCCTGCCTGATGCACTGTGGATATCACTGCTAGTAATCTTGCCTATAGTGACCAGTAATGTAGTCTTGACTGATATTGTCGCTATTACAACACTAATAACATTAGTAGCTCGGTATAGTTTCCACCCACCAGACAGAGAGAAACAGAACAAGCATTGGCAAAGCCAATAGGCTTCGCCTATGCAAATCTATTGACTTTGTAAATGTTTTTCAGCCAACAAGGCTAAAACATATTTCCATTAAACTTGCTGAATTTCCTTTCTTAATAGAGCGGGCTGCGGGGTGATTATGTGCCTTTGTTAAAGTTTTCATGTTAATTGCAGCTCATGACAGGCGCTGCTATTAACCTGAAAACTTTACCAAAGGCACACAATAACCCCATAGCCCAGCTCTATTAAGAAATGAAATGCAGCAAGTTTACAAACACAGCGTGTGCTTTCAGGTGATTCTGAAAGCACACGGCACGTTTTTAGATTTGCTGCATTTCTCTTCTTAATAGAGCTGGGCTGTGGGGTGATTGTGTGCCTTTGTTAAAGATTTCAGGTTAACATAGCTGCCAAGGGTTCAAATTGCTAAGTGTGACATTTCATGATTTCAGTGTAATTATGTGTGACATTCAATGACTATGAGCGACACTTTCTCGCAAGCAAAATCAAGCAATGAAGTCGAGGGAAACCTATAAATATCAGAAATTACACCCATTTGGGCAATGAGACCGTGCCACCAAAAGCAAATTTTCATAGCATAGCAAGTCATTGCAACAGTAGGAGATCATGACTTACACTGAGTTCATCCTGGCCACAGAACCATCTTGTAGATTTGTGTTTCGTGCTTCTTGTGAAACATGGCAGGTGGCAGCCTTCATGTCATATGTGTACAGCGTACTTTGTGTAGGGCATATGTCTCTTTAACATGCAGGACGTGCCTGTCGACTTTCTGCTGACTGCCTCCCATCAGCCCCTGGGAATCCAGCTAATGGCATGGGCTGACGCGAGAGAGAGCGGTGGCCTCTCTGCCAAAGTGCTTGTTATGAAAAAAAATTTCATGGTGAGAAAAAGGTAGAGGAGCCAAGAGCGGGCTCAAGACAACATGCAGAAAGTTGGAAGTCGAATTAAAAAGCATTGAGGGTTATTTTGGGGCTCCTCTGCATCAACTGTAAATGGGGCCGAAGATATTCAGCAAATTGAGCTGCAATGTTCTCTGTCTGTGTTTCTTTGCACAGAAGGTGTAACACACAATACAGATTTATAGACCAGTTTAGCATAATGGATGCTAATAATGAAGCACATGGGCACGTGCCTGTTTGGCCTAAACTGGAATCCCAGGTAACTATTTGGTCATTTTTCCTATTGGAGTCTCTGGACCGGTCCCATTCATAGTTTGTAACTCTTCGAGCCTTTGCTAATGATCTTGTCTTCAATTGCAGGTTTCCAGTCTGTAAGGTATTTGGATTTGAGTGGTCAGGCGTGAGTACCCACAAAGACAAGGTAATTCTGTTTATGTTCCTCGTTGGATTGGGGGTTGCTGGGTAAATAGATTCACAATCTGCACCCCTTTTCTTTTGCAGGTTTGTGAGACCGTACTACGAATACAATTGCTCAGGAAGACGTGAGTACAGGCAGAACAGGTAATTGTTTGGTAGAGTTAAACTGGTGCATCTTGTACATTGTAGTATAACAACATACCTTACCCATGTTTTCCTCTGTTGCAGGTTTCGCAGACAGTACCCAACACATTTAAGCGGGCATACGTGAGTACAAGCAGAACAGGTAATTGTTTGGTAGAGTTAAACTGGTGCATCTTGTACATTGTAGTATGACAACATACCTTACCCATGTTTTCTTCTGTTGCAGGTTTCGCAGACAGTACATCACCCATTTGAACGGGCATACGTGAGTACAAGCACAACAGGTAATTGTTTTAGTAGAGTTACCTTATCGTGCACATGGTATATTGCTGTATCACAATGTGCTGTATCACAATGTGCCGTAACAATCTTTACTTCTATTGAAGACTGTACGGACAGTGCTACATATAAGTTTGGAAGGGCAGGGCAGAGAACAGAAAAATCCAGGTAATTACACTCTACATTTTGCCGGTGATGCCTCAGTATATGTGACAGATTGCATTCATGAGCATAGGCGTCAACGTAAGCCATGTTCCTTTATTTTGCAGGCTTTGTGGCACAGCAGGTTAAAACCGGCGGGCACGAAAATGTTCAAGCGCAAAGCTGTAACTTCGGGAGAGTGCGGTGCTTCACCACAAAGGAAGAAATGTTGCCTTGTATTCAAGGAAGAGTGGATGAAAGAAATTGTGGAGGCTGAGACACAGAAATCACGAAGCAAGGTTCGCGTGCAACTCGGGGAACTATTTCAATACAGTCCAGACGTGGGCTTGATTTGCAAAGCATGTGCCAAAGCCAAGATTGTTGGGAACTTTTCTACAGGGAAGAAATGGAGTGATGGCTGGAAACTGGATTACATGAAACGCCATCTAATTAGCAAAGTTCATGAGTCTGCCTTGGTGATATTGAGAAACAGAAGTGCTGCTGCCAAGTTTGGTTATGGAGTGCGGGCAATGCTGACAGAAACTGCCACTGACAAAGCAAATAGAATGAAAGTAGTTGAACAACAAAGATCCCTGCCTGAGGAGATAAAGATTCTCATCAACGTGTTGCTGGCAGTCAAGATGAATACTTCAATGTTGTCTGTACAAGACATCCATGACCACCTAGCTGTGTATGTGAAGATACCAGACAGCTGGAGGAGCAAGAACTATGCTTTTGAGTTCCTTGAGGCCATCAATAGCGTGATACACTGTGAAGCTATGGCAGAACTTCGTAACGCTTTGTATCACACATTGATAATTGATGAGAGCACAGATATTTCTGTTACAAAAAAGCTCATCCTGTACTTCAAATTCCGACCTGTAACATCAACAGAGCACAAAACAATGTTTGGGAGCATAGTGAAGTGGACTAGTTGTAATGCTGAGGCTATCACTACTGCTGTGAAAGAATTCTACACTGCAAATGAACTGGACCTCATGAAAATGGTCATGTTCACATCCGATGGTGCGTCTGTGATGCTGGGTAAGAATAATGGTGTTGCTACTCGCCTTAAACAATCCATTCCTCATCTAGTTGAGCAGCATTGTGTTGCCCATCGAGAAGATTTGGGAGTTGATGCCTGGAAGAGGGTTCCAATGATTAAAGAGATGGAGACATTATTGAGGACTGTCTACACTGTGTTCTCCAGATCTCCTGCAAGGAAGTCCAAGCTGGATGAAATCGCATCGGTCACTGAATGTGAAGTGCTCTCTTTTCGACCACTGAATGAAGTCCAGTGGCTTTCAAGGCATTTTGCAGTTGGTGCACTAATTCGGAATTACGAGGCTGTTCTTAAGTACTTTGAGCATGAGAAAGTTGAGGAGAATGATCCAGTTTCTAAATATTGTTACAAAAAGCTATCAGACTCAAACTACCATATTTCCCTTGCAGTACATAATGACATTCTGGGTGAATTTGCATCTTTGTGCAAACTATTCCTTAAAAGTTCTTTGACTACTGTTGAAGCTGTACAGTATACAAGAGCAAAGATTGGCCAAATTAAGGAACAGTATTTGGGGGACACTGTCTTTTGGAGCAGCAATGTAAGAGATCTGATGGTGTTGTACAAGGAAAGGCAAGAGTTTGACAGTAGTCCTATTTTGTCTTTTGTTTCCCTTCTTTGTGAGCACATGCAAAAAAGGTTCCCTGAAGATGAACTGAAAGAATGGGCAAGTTTTGAATTCCAGGCAATTGCAACACAATCACATTTTGATTTTGAGACTGAGAATGTACAAAGACTTGTTGAAAAGTATAAAAATGTCTTGGTCCTGGGTGATTGTGAAACACCGGAAGATGTTGTTCGACAATATAGAGAATATAAATATGTGGTGGCAGAACATGTAAAGGGTGGGTTATTTACCACCTTTCAAGACATGGTGAATATCACTGTGCGCAATGCTGCTCAGTAAAGTGTGGTGTCTCAGCTTGTTGATGTCTGCGCAACATTTCAAGCATCTAGTGCAGATTGTGAACAGGGATTCAGCCTCATGAATACTATCAAGAGTAAATTGAGAAATAGACTAGAGCAAAAGCATTTGGATATGCTGATGAGGACAAAGGCCTACCTCCTGAATGGGAAAGTTGATCTCGTTAGAGTTTATCAGCACTGGAAAAATGGCAAGGATCGACGTGAGAAGCAACCATGTCACCCATCTAGTGATGGCACTTGACTTGTGTGAGCGGCCCTCTCCCACAGTCCATGTTTGCCTGGATGTCACACTTTCACAAACTATCTCTGGTGGGATAGCCCGACATTACTCAGTAGCTTTCACATCAAATTGTAAATATGTTATGTAATTTTGTAACTTATTGTGTATATGTGATCTTGTATAGGCTCTCAACATTTCCCCACCCAATGAACAGTGCTCCAGTTAAAAATATTTAGTAAAATCTTATGATGGTACCACAGTTGGAGTCTTGTGCTTTTCTAAACCTGAAGTGTACTTGCCTGTGTAACCAATTCATGTCATGGCGTGTGTATCCAAATTGCAAATCTGCCTTAAGACCCTTAACGTGACGCTGTATGTGTGGAAATGCACCGTCTTTTCACTTTTTTAAGCAAAAGTTGGGAGTGATATTTGGCACTGCACACACGCGCAGTCTGGTTCCTGGCGCACATAGCCATAGCTGCCGCACACAGAGGAAAAAAATTAGAGGGAACAATGCCCACTACCTGTTTTTTCGTTCTGCGCCGGACTCTCCAAGTGCACTTAAGATAAGTCGAGGTCCTGCTTTAGCAGGATCCACGATCCCTGGGTGGAGGCCCTGCCCTAGCGGGCCTAGAACACTGGGGTCTTCCCCTTTTCCTCCCCCGCTCCTTCTGATTAGGGGTATCGGCTAGGCTCTGCTATAGCGAGCCATGGGACGACGGGGGCGAGCCGCTCATGCAATCGGGGCTGGAAGGTGATCTTCCTGACCCCCTGCGTACTGGAAGACTTTTTCGTTCCTCGGTTCCCAGCGTGACTGGGATCGCCGAGCGCTGTGCATCGGAGCGGGAGCCGGGACGGGGAGTTCTCTCCCTTCAGGTCTCGGCTCCTGCCCGCACTCACGACGGAATCCGCGTTAATGCCCGAGGGCGGCAGAAGTTCCCAGCGCGCTGCAGGTGCTGCAAGCGAGGCCGGGTCAGGCCTCGCGGTTTCGGCTCACCTGCGCTGGGTTAGTCGGAGTCTCGGTGGTGAGGAGCCACATACAGGAATGCTCCTCCCCCTCCCTGCGCCGTCCAGTCCGCTTCAACAGCAGGTGAGGGGGGCGAGAGCCGCGCTTCTAGTAGGCAGCGACTGGAGGGCTTTTGCGACGGCCCGTCTCCCAGGCCTATCCGGCCTCCAAGGGGGCAGGGTTGCACTCAGCCGGCTTCCCGCGTCTCAGGGTTGCCTGGCTACAAGGTAACTGTGAGGTTTATTTACCTCACGGTTACGACGGTTAGCGGTATTTAAGGTGGAGTGCTCTCTGTCTCTGCTATCTGGTGTTTAATTTTGCCTGAGTCACTGCTCTTCCGGCATCTCGTTATTTTTTATTCTCCTATTGTGCCAGCATGGAACAAGGGGTGGATCCCCCTGTGGTAGCAGGGTCCAGCTCCCAGCCCCCCTCTGAGTCCCTATCTATGCAGTCTATTCAAGCTATGATCCAGGCTGCGGTGGTTGCAGCCATTGAGGAGCGCGATGGGGGGCAGGGCCCCACTTTTCCTAAAAAACAAAGACTGTATCCCCCTCCAGGCACTGAAGGGGAAGGTGAGGAGGAGGAGGACCTCAGGGGTCATTATGTGCAGGGCCAGGAATTGCGAGATGTCCTGCAGCACATCAAGTATAACATGGCTTTCCTGGTTCCCCTGGTCGATGAACTGTCTGATGATTTCTTCATGCAGTATCAGCGCAAGGAGCCCGAGCCCCTACCGCTGCATCCTTCGGTGAAGAAAGTAATTGATAATGAATGGCAGGAGATATATAAACAGGCTTTCCTGCGTTATCTGTCCAAACGCTACGACATCCAGGACTTCCCAAAAGATTTTCCTTCATCCGTGAAAGTTGACTCTCTCATGGCTGGGCTGGCTTCTCAGGGGTCCATCATTTCTGAGGATGCGTCTCCTTCGGACCTGGTCGATAAAAGGGTGGAAGCTGCTGCTAAACATTCCTATACGGCAGCCAACTTCTCCATCCGAGCTTCCGCCTATTTATCGTACACAGTTCAATCTTTATTGAAGGACTTCCAATCCTTAGCTGAGCTACTGGAACAGGGGGCTGATGTCCTTCCTACCCTGGCGATCATGGAACAGCAGACGCAACTTTTGTCTGATATATCTTTCGACACCTTGGGGGCCGCAGCTGGTGGTGCTGCGATCCAGGCCTGTCGCCAGGTATGGCTCCGCCACTGGAAGATGATACTGCCTAAAAAGCGATCCTGATGAAAATTCCTTTTTCAGGAACAAAACTGTTTGGCGCTTCCCTGGAGGAGATGGTTAAGAAGTACGCAGAGGACAGGAGACTGTTGGCTCCCTTCGGTTACTCACATGGCCGGTTTTTTGGTCCCAAGCGTGCATTTACTCCCAATTCTACATCAAGGGGCAGTCTGCCCTTTCGAGGTCAGAGTCGCGGCCGGGGCTCCCCGTTCTTCAACAAATCCTGGTCTCAGCCTGCATCAAAATCCTGACTATCCTCGGATTCCACCTGTCGGGGCTCCGGTGGGTGGACATCTGCTGAATTTCATCTCTGCTTGGGAATCCTCCGTCTCAGACCAGTGGGCCCTTTCGGATTGTCCGGGAAGGCTACTCGATAGTGTTCGGCTCCCTCCCTCCAGAAGCTTTCCTTTCCACCCCACTGCCTTCAGCATCAGGAAAGCGGGAGGCTCTGATGGCCGGTATCCAGGACCTTCTCGCAAAAGGGGCCATTTGGCCAGTTCCAGCTTCTCAGAGGCGATTGGGTGTCTATTCCATCCTGTTTCTGTTGGGGAAGGTGCCTGGGGACTTTCATCCAGTGCTGGATTTGAAGCGGGTTAATTCTTTCATTCCCCATGTAAAATTTAAAATGCTCTAGTTGCAGGAGATCCTCCCGCTGCTGGTTCAGGGAGAGGTAGTGGCTTCTCTGGATCTTCTGGATGCCTACCTCCATGTGCCCTTCCACCCGTCCTCCCAGCGTTTCCTCCGGTTTTGCGTGGGGGGCCGCCACTTTCAGTTCCAGGTACTTCCCTTTGGTTTGTCCTCTGCCCCAAGGGTCTTCACAAAGGTTTTGGCCCCCTTGGTTGGGATCCTCCACAGGGAGGGGATCAGGGTTTTTCCCTATCTGGATGACTGGCTGATCTCTGCCTCTTCTTTTTCTAAGGGGACTCTTCACATCCAGAGGTTCTGCGAAGTCCTGTCCACCCATGGGTTCCTGATCAACCTCTAGAAGTCTCACCTGTTACCGACCCAAGACTTGGTGTTCATCGGGGGTCACCTGGACATGGTCCGTGGGATGGTCTTTTTGCCTGTGGAATGGAGGAACACTTTATGGAGGGATCTGGGTTGTCTTCTGGATCAGGACTACGCCCCTGTCCATCAGTGGTTGAGGGTTCAGGGGTTGATGTCGGCTACCATCAATGTCCTCCCATGGGCTCGCCTCCATTTTTACCCCTTGGTGAATCATCTCCTGTCCCAGTGGGCTCCCTGTTCGGAGAATTATGACTTCCAGGTAGTGGTGTCTCCGCAGATCCACGCCAACCTAGGCTGGTGGTTGGTGGAGTCCCATTTCTCCAGGGGTCTTCCCTTCCTGGTCTCTCCGTCCCGGGTGGTCACGACCGATGCCAGTCTCCTGTGCTGGGGGGCGACCACGGGTTCCTGGTCTGTTCAGGGTCGGTGGGATCATCTGCAGGCGGGTTACTCCTCCAACTTTTGGGAGTTGAAGGCCGTTCACCTGGCTTGCCTGGAGTTTGCCCCTGTTCTCCGGGGTCATCATGTTTTGGTCCGGACGGACAATCAGGTGGTGATGGGTTACATCAATCATCAGGGGGGGTTGCAGGGTTTGCTCTCTTTGGCTCCTGTCCCGGGAGCTCCTGTCTTGGGCAGAGACTTCGGTCTTGTCTCTCAGAGCTGTGTATCTCCCGGGGAGGGAGAACATCGTGGCGGATCGCCTGAGCCGGGTTTTTCCGCTGATGGCTGCCATTTCCCTGAAGGTGTCTGTGTTCCGACAGCTGCAGGTCCAGTGTGGTCAGCCGACGATCGATTTGTTCACGGACGAGTTCAATGCTCTCCTACCTCGCTTCTGCACTCTTTCCCCATGCCCAGGGGCATGGCGGTTGGATGCGTTGTTGTTCCGTTGGCCGGACTACCTGCTGTACGCATTTCCCCCATTTCCGTTGATTCCCCGCGCCCTGTTCAAGATTCGCCAGGAGAAGGCGTTTGTTTTGTTGGTGGTTCCCGGATGGGTTTGCCGTCCTTGGTTTCCTCTTCTGAAGTTGGCAGTCCAGGAGTGCTAGGCAATTCCGGATCTTCCTTACCCCTTATGGGGCCCCCCGCTCCCGGTGGGGGTGTTGCGTCTGCTTCATCTTCAGGCCTGGCTATTGAGAGGGTGAACTTGCTGGCGTAGGGTTGTTCCCTGGAGGTTGTGGGCTTGCTTCAGGGTTCCCGCCGTGCTTCTACTCTGATTTCTTACTCCCGCCATTGGGCCTCCTTCTCTCGATGGTGTGGGTTGAAGGGTGTTGACTCTGTGTCTGTGGATCCCTTGAGGGTCCTCGATTTTCTTGCTGAAGGGTTTTTCCTGGGCCTGGCGCCTTCTACTCTGCGGACGTAAGGGCGACCTTGCGGGCTTTTTGCAGTCCGGTGCTGGATGGACTCGATCCTCTTGTGGCTCGCTTGCTTCGGAGTTGTTTTTTGCAGCGGCCTCAGGCTATTTGCCTAGTTCCTTCCTGGGATCTTCCGTTGGTTTTACGGGCCCTTCAGTGGGTTCCCTTTGAACCCTTGGGTTCGGTGGATTTGAAGTTTCTCACCTGTAAGGTGGTGTTTTTGGTGGCTATCATCTCAGCTGGTCGGATTGGGGAGCTGGGCTCTTTCCTGCGGTCTCCTCCGTTCTTACGTGTCCTCCCGGATCATCTTGTGTTACGCCCTGACCCGCGGTTTCTCCCCAAGATTCCTTCGGTGGTCAACTGCTCCCACGAGGTGGTGTTGCCGTCTTTTCCTCCTATTTCGGAGTCTGGGTCGGATTCGTCTCTCTTGCTTTTCAATGTTCGTCGGGCTGTCTTGTTGTATTTAGATCAGACTGCCCCTTTCTGTTGTTGGTCACAAACCTTCTCTATCCACTTTAAGTCGTTGGATCAAGTAGGCTATCTTGCTTGCCTACGATTCTCAGGGGTCTGAGCTGTCGGCCCGGGTTCAGGGTCGATCCACCAGGGGTCTCTCTGTTTCCTGGGCCTCTTTCAAAGGTGTCTCTACCGAGAATGTCTGTCCGGTGGCGACCTGGTCCTCCCCGCACATGTTCATGGATCATTACCGGGTGGTTTTGGGTGGTCCACCTGCTGGGGGTTTTGCTGAGGCTGTTCTCGGGGCTGGTTCTTCCTGCTCATGATTTGTCTATCTGTTGTCATGTATCCTGTGGGGTTTATTCCATTTGATTTTGCTGTTTTGGATTAAACCTGGTTCTGTGGCATCTACTCCTTGTCAGTGGCTTCTTTTGTGTGCTATGAAGCCACTTGGCTTCAGTATAGGCTCACTTTGTGACTCATGTGGCGAGGAAGACTTACGAGGAGGTAATACCCCGGTTACTTACCGGTAATCTTCATTACTCCGAGTATTGTCTTCCTCGCCACAGGAGTTCCCATCCCTCCCTCCCTGTTGTGCTATCAGCTTCATTGGTTCTTGGGGCTTGGTAGTTCTTCAGGTAGTGGGTTGGACCGGCTCTCCTCTTATAGGGTGTCAGGGGTGACGAGGGTCGGCCTTGTTGGGGAGAGATGGGAGGCATGGGATGCTAACTTTGCTCTGGAGGATTCTGGGGTGGAGCTGAAGCTCACTTTGTGACTCATGTGGAGAGGATGACAAGGCTCGGAATAATGAAGATTACCGGTAAGTAACCGGGGCATTACGACTCATCAACTGAAAGGGCCGATCTGTTATTCTGCGCATTGTCTACATACGGCACAAGAAGTTCTGAGGAAGTTAACTGCAAATTTCACCTCTTTGGTAACAAGATAAATGTAAGTGTTTGTTATTTTACTTCTCTCCTGTTTTTTTTTTTTTTGCCGAAATATCACAATGGATTTCTTGGGTGTTACACCAAACACCGGTGTATTAGACTTTCCTCAAAACCACATATGTTGAATTGATGATTCTCGGGTGTTTGATATGTTTGAAATGCTGAGCTCCCATAGATTTTGTGTATGTTAGTCTTGATATTGCTTGTTATTTAGGGACTTTAATTGCATTACGTATTGGTTGTTAGGATGTAAAATATTACCCCACCACCGTTTTTCTTGTCTTCCCCGGGGGAACCTAGTATACTGTGGTCCAAGTGGAAGAAGAGCTTTGCACACTATGCCCATGTGTGTGTGTGTAATGTCTTTGTGTGCAGAGAGGAAAACCTCTCTGCTCCTTCACTGCCTAGGTCCAGAGGGCCAAGAGGTTTTTGAACATCTTCCTGAGCGTGAGAGGAATGATGCAGAGGGGCTAAATGAGTTTGAAGTGTGCATCAAAAAGTTAGAAATTATTTGCCCAAAGTGAGTACAATATTATAACAGTATCATTTTGGTAGAAGCATCCACAAACCTCAAGAGTCTGTTGAGAATTATGTCACAGACATGTGCAAATTGTCTGCCATGTGCAAATTTGAGAGTACTCTTGAGAAAGGTAAACAGGATCAATTCACATTGGGCTATAATATTGAAAGGATCAAAGATGAGTTATGGCAAAAAGATGACCCGAAGTTGGATGAGGTATTGTTAATTGCGAAAAAGATTGAGCATTCTCTTGCTTGCGTTGAAGTGATAAAAAAGAAGAAAATGCCCTGTCACCAATTGAAAAAGTTCACAGTGTAGGCAAAGCACCAGTGAAAGGTTTGGGTAATTCTATGAAACCTTCCATTCCAAAAACTAGGAAAACTTTCAAAGGCACATGCTTCAGGTGTGGGGTAACTGAATGGCTGGCACCTGTAGTTCTTGCATAAAAAGCTTCTGTGGAGGCGAGGCTTTGCGTGGACCTCAGGGCCCTTAATAGGATGTGGTCACAGGTAGGTATCCCCTTCCCAACATAGCTGAGATGCTTGCCTAGCTCAATGGTGCAAGTGTATTCTCCAATTTAGACCACAAAGCTGCGTATCATCAGACCAAGTTTGACAATGATTCCACAAATTTAACATATTTCGTCACTCCCTTTCGATTGTTTAAATTCATAAGATTACCTTTTGGTTTGAATTCAGCTGCCTCCGTTTTCTAAAGAGCGATATAAGATGTTCAGGGAGGTATACCTGGCATTAGGATTTACCTGGATGATATCTTGATCTATGGCTCTATGCAAGAGGAACATAATCACAGGTTGAGATTAGTCCTGGGAAAGTTTAAAGAGAGAGGACTTACGTTAAGAGAAGCTAAATGTAGGTTCAGTCTCTCAGAAATTGAGTACCTTACACATAAACCTATGAGAAATGGTTTCAAGCCCAAAGATCAGTTGGTCAGAACCATTGAGAATCTTCTCGTTCCAATGGGCAGAAATGATATGGTCACTTTTTTAGGGATGGCTGAGTATTATAACAAATTTGTTCCAGGGTCTGCCAGTCGCACTCATGCATTGAGAGCTCTTCTTAAGAAGGGAGTAAAGTTCCTCTGGTCCACTCAGTGTGATCTAGAGTTCCAAGATATAAAGAGTGCTTTCAGTACTGCTCTGTCTTTGCAGAGTTTTGACACAATGAGACAGTCCACTTAGTTTCTGACGTGAGCTCTAAAGGGTTAGGCACAGTACACAAACAGGTTAAGGACGGAGAAGAGAAAACCATTATGTTTTTGTCCACAGCTTTAGTTTGCCCTGATAATAGGTATTCAGTTATTGAAAGAGAAGCCTCGTGTATCTATTGGGCCATTAAAAAGTTACGCAAATTTTGTGGTTCAGTACAATCACAAGCCCCTCAAAGATGTGTTTTGCAAGAAGAACGTAGATACTATTTCGTTCAGAATTTACTAATGGGTCGTTCCTTTACAAGATTATGATTTCAGGGTAGAATGCATCCCTGTAATAGAAAATAGAGTAGCTGATTGTCCCTCACAACTGGTCTCAGTTCAAGCTGATCAATAAAGCACAAAAAGAACACTCTACCTATACCATTTAGAGTATGCTATGCGTCATCTGATTTGTTGACCACTCTGGCTAGACCACAAAACAATATTCTTCACACCATCCAAGATATATTAAACATTACTTTATTTTTTATCTTTTATCAATGTATCACAAATGAATATTATATCTAAATGATTATAAAAAGACCAGATCCCATTACAAACCTTCCACTCACAACATGCATACAATTTCATACTCAACCATCCTCACACAGACTTCAGATGCATACATAACATCAATGTCAAAAAGCATAATGTACACCATGCCCCCTCAAAATGTGTAACAACAATGGTCATCAAAATAGGACTTTTCAAACAGTTCATCGATTTTGCAGAACAAGTAGCTCAAATGAGTTCATAGAGGGAACATGTTCACAACGCCAGTTCAAGCTGAACCTGATGCTGAAGTAGACAGTGGTGACCAATGGGATCTGGAAGACTTCAAGATTTGCGAGGTCACAGAAGGTATCATCAGTGAAGATGATTAGAAACATTTTTTGAAAGAAGATGTATTACAGAAAGTGATCCTGTTAGTCAGCAAGGGTTGAAATGGAAAAGGCACCAGTGCAGATGGACTTACATACTGAAATGCGAGAGGAGAACTGTCCCTGAGTGAAGGGCTGCAGTAAAGAGGCACAAGACTGGCTCCTCCCACTTTGGTCAGATAAAGACTCATACATTTGGGCCATCATGGTCACGGAGGAATCTCCAAAACCAAGGAAAGAATTTGTCTGTATTTTTGGTGGCCGGGTATTGATGTGCAAGTAGAAAGAGCTGTGAGGAACTGTAGGGAGTGTAATACTAGTGATAACATGCATAAAACCAGAATTCAACCTATTGGTGGTGAGGAAGGCCCCGGAAGCGAGTGTAGCAAGAGGTGGCACTGAACATTTTTGCACTGGTCACTAGCAAGACAGGTGGTCACTCTTATATTTTAGTATTGGTTGACATGTTTTTGTGGTTGCCGGAGATATGTATCTCGCACAATATAGAAACCCTTAATGTCATTAAGTTTCTTTAAATTTTTAGCAGAGAGGGTATTCCAAAGAGTATCGTGACAGATAATGGCATACAGCTAGTATCCAAAGAGATGGATGATTTTCAAAAAAAAAGAAGGAATTAACCACAAGAAATGTTCGCTCTATCATCCTGAAATGAATGGGATGGTAGAGAGGTTTAATAGAGTATTGAAAGAGGCCATCCAGATTGCAAAAATGCAGAACAGAAATTGGAAAAGTGAGATTCTTAGAGAGTGAGAATATATCGTCTTCCGCCTCATTCGATCTCTGGAAAAGTACCTTTTGACCTATTCAGAGGCAGGACACCCGGTGCGTTGATGTATACTGCTAAGAATGTGGAAGGTGTGTCAGACAGTGAAGCTTGGAAGAATATTCAGAAAGATAAAATTTGGAAAGGGAACCAAATATTTAATGTGAGGCATAATACCGCTAGGACTGGAGTAATAGTGGGTGACTGGGTGAGAGTAAAGTATCCTCAAAAGAGTGAAGCGTCTATATTTTCTACTCCATATAGAGTTATCAAGTTATTCCACAACGCTGTAAAGATCAATGATAACTGCATCTGGAACTTAGGCAGAATTTCTGTTGTGCGCTCTGATTCTTTGAGTTGTATAGGTATTAAAGGAATGGGTTAACTGAACTGAGAAGGAGTAACCTCGCAGCTGTTCCACCCAAATTCATGAAACATTATGTCTAAACTGAGTAAGAGTATACTCGCAGTTGTTTCCTGAATTCATGAATGGTTATGCAAGAATCTAAATTTAGTGAAGAGTTTATGTTCTATTAATTTCTTTAAAGTGTTCTTTTATCCGTCATTCCGCACAAATTTAATTTATGCTTCTAGTAGATCTTTACTCGTATCCCTCTATATTTAACCTTTATTTTCTCATCAAAATTAATATTTATATTTTGTATCTTTGTAAAAACAAATGATGGGAGGATGATGTGTATTATCTTAGTATTGGTTACTGTATAGTTAAAATAGCATACTGTAGTAGATAGTCTTAGAATGTTGTATTTGTTATAATGCTATGTTTAGAATGATTAGAGCCTGGTGTTCTTTGGAATGTTGATGAGGAGTCAGTTACTGCTGGCTGGTGTGGTGGATGGGACGTTTCCTGTACACTACTGGACTTCAATAAATTAATTATCACCACACACTTTCTGCGTGGGTGTTACTTCATCACAGTATGCTTAAGAATTACTATGTGAAAACGTTCAAATAAGATAAAAAAGGGGTTGAAACATAAAAGTGGTGTGAGACCAGTGTCTTGTGCAATTGGTGTGGACGTGGTGATCTGTTTGGTGCAACATATTATTTCTGTATAAATTATTTTCTAGCTAGTGCGTTAAGAATTTTCAATTCTATTAAGGACACGGAGACGAGGATTATGCTTCCCTTTCTTTACTGTTAAAATACAGCAGCCACTGAAAACAAACAAAGCTTTAAACTACATAACCCATGAGCCCTCATCCCAATGTCTCTACCAATCAGAGGATACGAGTACCCATATATAAACTCCTGAAACTAATGTCTGTCCTCTTTCTTTGCAAACATCTAACAACTTCAACTGTGCATGAACGATCAGTCTCCAACGTGGATACCAGGAATCAACTGCAACTTCGCACAGACGGGCATATCCAAACATGACACCTCAGAGGCGTAGTTTCGACCACAACCCTTTAAGAAGGATCTCCAACTGCTCATTTCCCAACAGCGTCTACACTGGTATGTTATCTGCACCTGCAGACAAGAAAAGAATTGTAACACCATGCAGCTCCAAAGAAAAAACTGGAACCAAAGGGTGGGTTGGTTATACAACATAATATCAAATATATTACCATTATGTAAACAATATCAACAATATGGTGTATAACACCCAGTATCAATCATAACACCGGGTGGGATAATCCTCGCCTCCGTGTTCTTAATAGAATTGAAAATTCTTGACACACCAGCTAGAATTTATTTTATTCTATGTCAGGACCAAAGGCTTTGGATTATGCTAGTTTAAAGCTGTGCCACCACCCATGAAATAACATGTACAATCGGCTTATGATACAAGTCCTTAGATGTAGAATCAGATGATCAGTCAGTCACAGCCATTATTCCTCTTACCGAGAACCAGTGGAAAAAGCTTTAGGTGCCATAGCACCACGGACCAAATGGGTCCCAAAAGTGGCCACATCAATACCTGCTTTAGCCAATAGCCATGTGACCCACGAGCCAACATTACGGAAATCACCGGACGAAAAAGCTTTTGCAATGAAATAAGCAATGACCTTCAGGGTCACTACAAAATTTGCAAGTGCAATCTTCATAGACCTATGGCACCTTACCACACACAATTTCTGATTACCAGGAAAAGCTGGATAAGACACACAACATGAGTCTGTCTTAGTGCGCTTAGTTATTCGAAAAGAGACTCCTGTAGAAGTAAATACTCTAACTGTTATATTCAAAGCTCTCACATCAGACACTCGCCTACAAGAAATGAGGCACAGAAAACGAGTCAATTTTGTCAACAACTGTTTCGTCGGAAAGTCCTTGTTTGCCGGCCAAGCCCTTAAAGACCGATGGACCACATTCACATCCCACAAAACAGAATATTTTGATTGGGGGGGGTGGTGTACGAGCCTGATACCTCTAAGGAGATTGCAAATCAATGGGTGCTCACGTACAGGTCTGCCCTCAACACGTGGATGACCCACCGACATAGCAGACCGGAAACTATTAATTGTCCTATAGGCTAAATCTTGAGTATCTAGTTCAGTGAGGAAATTAGCGATCACTGTAACACTTGCCCCCAAGCGATCAGTCGTCCGTTCACTACACCAATGAACCCATCTACGCCAGGAGGCAGCATATCATTTGTGAGTACTGGGGGCCCAAGACTGGGACAAGAAGAATATAGCCTGCTCCGAAACTCCTGGCACCTGCCATTTTCTCCTTAAATCCTCCATGCCATGAGAAACAAGTGGTCCTGAACCACCAATGGATGTGGGAGACCTGACAGATCCACCAGTAGGTCCTGGAATGGCAGGATTTGAACTGGTGGAGCCCAAGACTGCGCAATTGCCACCCGGAACTATGACAGCTTTCCAAAAGGGGGTCACCAGAATCAGTTCCGCGTTCTGACAATGCGTTTGAGACAAGACCCTCTGGATCATTGAGAAAGGGCGAAACGCATAAAGCAACTTCCCCCACCAAGATTTGGGAAAGGCACCGGAACTCGCCGCTAGCGGGTCTGGCCTTGAACTGTAAAACATCGGAAGATGAGTATTCAGGCTTGGGGCAAATAAATCCACTTTGCAGGGGCCCCATAAATTGTTGAGGGCCCTGAAGATGGGAGGGTAAAGTCTCCAATCGCTGTATTCGCAGAGAAAATGAGAGTTTCAGTCCACCACTACATTCACCTGACCTGGAATGTATTCCGCTGTCACTGATAGTTGTTGTTGTCAGCAATAATGCCAGAAGTCCATGGCCATCTCCACTAGGAGACGCAACCTCATTCTCCAAGCCTGTTTATGCACCGAACTGCTGAAACATTGTCCATCCAAAGCAGGATGCAACATTTCACCTTCTGCAGAGTTAGTGTCCTCACCGCGAATGCCCCAGCCTCCAAACAATTGATGTGAAGTTTCAGCTCCTCCAAGGACCACCTGCCTCCTGTTTCTACTGGGCCGCATCTCGTCCCCCAGCCCTGTCTGCTGTCATCCGACTCTATGACCATCTCCGGAACAGAGGCAAAAATTGCATTGCCATTCCAAGCATCCATATGGCCCAATCACCAGGAGATTTCTGTCCTAGCTTCCTCTGATAACACTATGTGCTCCAAGTAAGATAAGCCCTTCTGGAGGTGCAGAACCTTGAGGCGTTGTTGCGCCTGGTAGTGGTGGGACCAGGGATTATGGCCTGATTAGAAGATGCCAGAAGTCCCACCAACCTGGCCAAAATCTTCAATGATAAAGTCTGTGAGGGAAGGGCTTTCCTCAACTCTTTCTTGATTGACAATATCTTTGCAAGGGGTAATTTGAGTTGAGCCAAAACTGAATCCACTTCATAACCCAAGAACTCCAGACTCTGAGCTGGAACTATGAGAGATTGTTCGCCATTGATTATGAAGTCCAAATCTTGGAGGAGTTGCACAGCCCATGAAAGGTGGGCCAAGACAGTTTGCCCGCTTTGTGCCATGATGAGTATATTGTCCAGATATATTATTATGCACACTCCCAGTTCTCTGAAGAATTGCACCACTGGACGAAGGATCTTGGTCAAACACCAAGGGGCCTTAGGAAAGGCCGAAAAGCAGGGAGGTAAACTCCTCCCACCAATGACACCAGCGAAACTGTAGGAATAGACAGTGTTGGGGAAATATAAGAATCAACAGATGTTAATCCTTCAGGTTGATCCGCACCATCCAATCTTCTTCCTGCAAAAGTTCACGCAGAAGGTGTGTGCCCTCCATTTTGAAAATGGCGATACACCACCCAAGAGTTGAATTGCTTGAGATTGAGCACTAGCCGGAAGCCTCCGCCCCTTTTATGCACTAGAAAACTCATGCTTACAAATCCCTGGGTGTGAGGAAGAGAGGGGGCTATCGCTTTTTTGGCAAGCAGGGACTGAAATTCAGCATCGAAAAAAAGACTCTCACTGGTAAAAAGGAGAGGAGAGGGAATGGACTCCTGATAAGGAGTTGCACAAAAATCCTGTCCTGAGTGATCGTCAGTCAATTGTGCAAGACATATTGAACCCTGCCTACCAGAGCTACCTCTGAGTAAGTATACAAAAGTGCCCCTTTTTGACATGGTCAGCCCCATTTTTTGCCTGGTAATTGATGCAATTTTGACATAAGTGCAGAGGATTCCTGCTATCCAGGGCCCCAGTGCCAGATCTCTTTCCCTAAAAGTGTGCAATAGTTCCCCCAATTGGCAACACTTTTAGCACCCATATATGTGCCTAGTAAATGGTACCCCGGGTACCTAGGGCATGGGCACTAAAGAAGGTCACTCAGGGCTGCAGCATGTATTGTGCCACCCTAAGGGACCCCTCACTACACTCATGCAGGTTGCCATTGCTAGCTGCGTGTCATGGTGCGGACAAAAGTGAAGACACAACATGGCACACCTCCTGCGTGCCATGCCTGCGGACACTGCATGCAATATATGTTAGTCACCCCTACAGCAGGCTGCATTATATTACATGGGAGGACATATCTACATGAGTAGATATGTCCCAGTGATGTCCAAGTCGATTCTTGGACATTACCAGTGAACGGGGAAGACATCTTGAGTATATGTACTGGGCACTGGTGATTACGAGTTCCCCTGCTACATGATATTTTCACTGAAACCGAAGATGTTTGGTATCAAGCATCTTTTATTAATAAACCCACACTGATTCCAGTGATGGATTTATTAATAATACATGCACCCAGATGGTACCTTAGAGGTCCCCCTTGAAACCTACTAGTCCACTAGTGTGCTGGCTGACTAGTCCAGTCCAGGCCAGCCCAG
This sequence comes from Calotriton arnoldi, assembly GCA_963921515.1. NCBI lineage: Eukaryota > Metazoa > Chordata > Amphibia > Caudata > Salamandridae > Calotriton > Calotriton arnoldi. The sequence goes on from CAWUFW010004763.1 coordinate 1,410,726, forward strand.
CCTGTCACCACAGATGCGTTTCTTACCCCCTAGGTGGTGAGAGCCCTGCTTTATTTTATTTATTTATTTTTATTTTACGAATTTTATATAGCGCTGGCTAGACCCGGAGGTATCAGAGCGCTTTACATGAGGATCGTTGAGTTACAAGTTACAAATTACATGCTTTCAGAGGTCAGAAGCAATGCCTGCTCTGGCAGATGTTTACACCTCCTCCAAACAGGATGGCTTGCAATCAGCATATTCAAAGCCATGCCGCCTTTGATATGTGACCCCGGCATCCACCAGACCTGGGAGATGCCACTCCCTGCCATGAGGCCCATTTGGCATCAGAACAGGCATGAAATTAGTATGTGAAGTAAGCGTGGAGTACACTCAGCTTAGTCACACCCCTAAGGTGAGCTGCCTGATGTGCCCCACTCTAGCAAAGTTCTGCCATCTTGGTGATGGCAGAATTTAGGAAACTGGGACAGAGTTATGCCTACTTCCCACAGGAAGTGGTCATATAGTGGGCCTAATGACCCCAAGGGTAGGTAGCGCATTGACTACTCTCCTCTTCCCTAACACCCCAAAAGTTAGTATTAAGGGGGCTCCCTGAAATCAGAACTTCGGATTCCACTGACTGAAAACAAGAAGAGAACAGTGAAGAGCTGACCCCTGCAAGAACTGACGATTGCTGGGAACTTTTGACTCAAATCCCTGCCTGCTGCACAGAGACTCAAGAACTGCAAAGACTCGACTCGTCCTGCACCTGTGCATCCTCTAAAAGCCCAGAGGGTTGCCAGCACTTCGCCCAGCAGCCAGCATCTAGCCTTGGAGTAGAGAAGCTACTCCCCTGCAGCCACCGACCGCAACATCCGGTTTAAAGAAACTGCTGTCCTCCGGGTCCACCAAGCAGTATCCGCACAGGAGAAGGTCAGCACATTCGAAGAGGCCAGATACGTCTTTCTGCCAAGTCTGAAGGCGCCTTGACCTCCACAAGCACTCCTGCACCAATACCCGGGATACCGGGCCCTTGCCCCAACCAAAGCTTGTTGAAAGTCCAGTACTCCAACATCACCGACAACCAGCTGACAAGGGACATCAGCACCGCAGATCCAGCACAGAGAGTGGTCGAGCTGTCCTGTTTTTGCCCCCCTTGCTGGTCCTGACCGACAACAGTGAGCGCCTTGACAAACGAGCACCAGCCAATTGCAAACCCTCTGTACCAAAGCCACCCGGACCTAAGAAAACCAACTGCTCCCCTGTGCTCCCAGGACCCTCACGACCCAAGCCTCCTGTTGGGAGCTCACAGACTTGTCCCCAAGTTCCCCTTTGCAGCCTATTTCCAGGTACCCCCCCCCTTCCTTTCAACTGCATAGCGCGCAAGGCTACCAACCCATTCTGCACCTGGACTCACCAGGGCAGATAAGACTGATCTGCTGGTGGAACTTTGGTCCTTGTCCCTCTACCACCTCACAACCGAAATGGTTCCCACGGAAAAGTATTGCAAGTATATGTATGCAGTGAATGTTCTTTCTCCCATAGGAAAGCATTACACATAAAACACACTGTTGGTTAACACTGCTAAAACTGTAAAAAGTCTATTACCAAAAAGTACTTACATCTTTACGCATTTCTTGGTTTCAAAATGTGTATAAAAATACCAGTTATTTTTCCAAATTGGTGTGAATCTCTGTTTTTGAGTGTGTGCATCATTTATTGACTCTGTGTGTGCAACAAATGTCTAATACTCCTCTGATAAGCCTAAGGGTGCTCGACCACACTACCCTAGATAGAGCACTTTGGAATTGCTAGAGCAAGGTCATGTCCACTCGTAAGGGATACCTGGACTCTTTACACAGCATACATCTTTTTGGTAAACTATGTAAAGTGTCAGCTTCCTACATTGGTAGTGCAGCGGTGGGATACAGGACTTGACATATGCTGTACCACTCAGTTAATACGTGATTCTACTAAGGATTCCAAAATTGTCTTGAGCTAAGAATTCTTTTTTTGTCGAATTTCACATTTTTTCTAAATTGTTTAAAAATAACTGGTAGGGCCTTGTGTTAAGTCCCCCATTCCAAACTGTTTAGAGTCTAAAATGTATACTAATAGTTTGAATTTTCTAATAAGGTCCCAACTATTTTAAAAACATGTCTGATACTGAGGGTACTAGCCAGGAACTCAACGTGGCCCCCCACTAAAACCTTAAGTTAGGACAGCTTAAGAACCTCTATAAAGTAAAGCATGTGACATTGCTGTGGGACCTAAACCCAATAGGGCACAACTCCAATAGTTGCTTGCCAAGCAGGATAGAGACCTGGCAATGAGAGGAAACCTTACAGGGGATGGAGCCGTCAGTGAGGACGATGATGATTCCTCAGATTTTCCTACTGATGGTACCCCTACTGGGAGTACCTCCCACAATACCCCAGAAGTAGTAGAAGATGAAACCCTGATCTTCAAAGACTATCTAGAAGAGAAGCCCTTGAGGCCAAAATCTTGGCCATAGAAAAGGAAAGGGCTGAGATGGGGCTAGGACCCATCTCTGGTGGCAGCAAAATTTCTTTTTGCCCAAATTCTGTGTATTGTATTTCAAAGTAGTAAAACATGCAGATGGCAGAGCCAGCAAGTACAGGTATGATTAATCTACAGTCCTATTAGAAACAATGTAGCAGCCACATGCACATCTGCTAATAAGACTAAGTTATCAGACATGTCAAATACACGTTGCTGAAAAGTACATTATGCCACAGTACGTAAAAAAAGCAACAAAAACTAAAGAACAAAGGCAAAACATCAACTACATGTCAAAATCTGTTGGGACAGGTATATATGTATGAGCAGTATCACAGTGTAGCAGAGACAGTGTGCTGCTCCTATTCGAGTGATAGCGGTCTTCATACTAAAGTGAGGTGTTAAGAACGGTGTCAGTGAAAGAGCTGGAGTGTCCTGAACTTTGTGGGGTTAAAACAGGTGAACTATACGAGTAAGGTAGTGGATCAAGGGGCGCCAAACATATTGGAATTTTTCCTCTGTCTTAGTTAAGTTGTGGGAGATCTGTTCCATCACTAAGATGTGCCACATGTGAGTAAACCATTGCACCATTGGGGGCGGGAGGGTATTTATTTTCATGTGAGCGCTACAAGTTGTTGTGCTGCTGGAAGCAGGTAGCTCATGAGCTTCCAGTCAGCATAGGTCATTGCTGCTAAGGCAAGAGGCCGGATACCCAGGATAGCATGAGATAAGAGGGAGAGACCGGGCAGCTCATAATGGCTTTCATATGGCCCAAGATCTTTTTTTTCTCTGAGTTTTATATAGCGCGAACTTGTCCCGAAGGTATCAGAGCGCTTTACATGACCAGCAGTTGTGTTACAGACCGACACATTCATTTTAGTTGGGCACAAGGAGATTAAGTGATTTGCCCAGAATCACAGGATGTTGAGCATTCCTGCCGAGACTCGAACACAATTCCCCAGCTTCGAGGTCAACCGCTCTATCTGTAAGGCCACATCCTCTCCCCAGGCTCCCAGATCTCCTTCCAGTAGGTGGAAATTACTCTGCAGGAGCACCAGATATGGCAAAAGTCTCTGATAGCCTTCTTACACCGCCAGCCGAGAGGAGAAGTACCGGGGTAAATAGTGGAGAGGCGAGTCGGCATGTAATACCATTGAAACATCAATTTATATGCTGTTTCCAGAAGAGAAAGACTACAGTAGGTTTTGGGTATGTCCCACCATAGTGTCTCTCATTGTTTGGGCGTAAATGTCTTCCTGGGCATTGATGTGCCATGTAGACTGGTAAGCGTGAGTCCAAGTAGGTGTGGAGTGTTGGAGCGTATGATAAGTGTTAGATATAAGGCCTCGTGAGCCATCGTAGGCCTGGACAAGCTCCTCAATGGGGGTGTACTGTCGAGTAACCTCAGGATATACCGAGGGGTGCATTGGCCAGTGCCTTAATTGGCAGTATTGAAGCCTTGCTGTGTCAAGGAGCCGGTAGTCTACCCTACATTGATCAAAGGACTTCATGGTATGTCCTGTAAAGAGATCCCTGAGTGTCCGGTAATCACCAGTGCTCCTACTGCTGAAGGAGAGGGGTGAAAGCACCGGGGGAAAGTACGGGTTATGAACGATGGACATGTTTGTGGAAGGGAAGGTAGTGAGTCTTTTCTTGAGCGCCACCCTGTCCCATATGTCAAGCACTGTCTTAGTGGGAGTAGAAATGTATGCACTGCGTGGCCGAGCATTTTTGGACAGCGAAGCCAAGTCCCACAAGGGCTGACAAGCCACTGCTCGGTCCATGTGGAACCAGTGCTTCTCGCTTTCCCGGACCACCCATTCGGAGATGCAGTGCAGATGGGCTGCCCAGTAACATTCAAGAAGCGTTCAACAAACTTTGTAGCACTTCAGCCCAACAAATAGAACTGACTTACCATACATTGATGAAAAACCTGTTTTTGCTAATAAAACACACACCATCATTAATAACTGGAGCCTAAAGCAATGTATAAAGTAGATTTTGCTAGTAATTTATGAAGGAAAGTCTTACTTTTATTAAAGACATGGAGGCGAGTAGTATGCTTCTCTAATCTTGCAATTTATTAACAGCAGCAGTCAAGAACTCAAACGAAACTACAAATCCCATAAGGCATAGGGAAGACTAGCCAATGGGAAACAAAACAGAGCGACTTCTAACCAATGGGGCAACAGTAACACCTATATCACCTCATTTGACTGTGAGCAGCTCCTCTTTTCTTGTGTGAGAAGTCAATGATGGGCCATGAATAAATGAAAAATAGATAAAACGATGAAATAGGCTAAGGTAAATGTGAAAAGCTCCTGGCAAAAGTCTTTGAATCTGAGTCCCATAGAAGAAACAGGAACACCAGGGAAGAACACTCCAGGAAGGCCCACAACAGGAGAAGCGGAGGATGAAGAACCAGAACCAACTGGAACATCCTTAAGATGAAGGTGGTAATGCTGGAACAACGATTGGGGGGAGGGGAAACCAAGTTAAGACAGTGTTGAGGTGGGATAATACTCGCTTCTGTGTCTTTAATAAAATGAAGTCTTTCCTTCATAAATTACTAGGAAAATATACATTATATTCAACGACTAGAGGCTCCTATTATGCTTGTTCAAAGCAAGTCAATTACAACAGAAAATGCAGTGTGAACAGGCTTACAATAAAACGTGTGAACTACATTATCAGTAGACCAATCAGCTGATCTCAGAATGTCCTCAAGCCGGGAACCGGCTCGCAAAGCTTTAGAGGCCTTGGCACCTCTAGAGGAATGGGCATAAAAATAGAGGTATCAGTGTGCCAGCCAGGGACATAACCCATCTGACCCAGCAAGCTAGAGCAGGAGAAGAAACAGGTTTATGGGGTTTTCTTAAGGATATAAGGAGTTGGAAGTGGGAGGATGTTCTGATATCAATTGTTCTGTGCTTGTACACCTTAAGACATTGTCCAACACAGAGTTTTGGTTGATCAGGAAAATAAGGGTAAAAGACAGTGGTTAAATTTGTCTTAGTACGTTTATGGACTGAGAAAAGAACACCTGTGGGAGTAAATTGACGAGAAGTAACATCCAGCGCTTTGACATCAGAAGACATTTTATAGAAATAAGACATAACACCATCATAAGTTTCGCAGACAACATTTTCAATGAAAGATTAAAGTTTTCAGGTCAAGATATAAACATCTTCAAAACAATATTCATGTCCTACAGTTTACTGTATTTCAGTATAGGAGGATTACAACATTTTACTTCCTTTAGAAGTCCACAGACGAGCTGATGCTCTCCCACTGGTTTTCCATTGATGTAAGGATGATTCATGGAAATGGCTGATCTGTGCAAATTGATGGTAAGATAGGTCTTACCTCTACTAGCCTAGCTGCCAAGAAGTTTACAATGTAAACTACATCCACTGAAAAGACATCAATAGATTTTCCCACACACCAGCTTGCCCAAAGAGACCAAGCTGACTTGTAAGCCTTGGTGGTACCAGGGACACAGGACTTGTCAATGTATTCTGAAGCTTCTGGCGAAATGAAAGAGGAAGACTGGGAGATCCTGCTATTTTCCAAGCTGAAAGAGTGAGGGAGTTGTCTAATACTAGGTTGTGAGGCTGTCCCAGTGGATTCAGAAGGAGGTTAAGAAACAACAGTAAGAGGACTGGAAAGTCTATCACTAGCTCTAGAAGAGGAGGGAACCAAGCCTGAGATTGCCAGAAGGGAACTACCAGCACTAGGGTTGCGAACTGACGTCTGGTCTGAGCTAAAACCCTGTTGATCATCAGAAATGGAGGAAAGGCTAAGTTGGTCGAGTGGGCCCAATCCTGTAAAAAAGCATTTGTAGCTAAAGCTAGGTGATCTGGACCCCAACTGAAGAAACGTGGTAGTTGGGAATTGAGTCTGGTGGCGAATAGGTCTATGTGGAAAGGACCCCACTTGTGCATAAGCGAACTGATGACTGAAGGATGAAGTCTCCAATCGCGTGAATGCCAGTCTGCTATGTTATTGAGGTATCCTGACAAATATTATGCAAGAACTGAGATTTTGTTGAGAAGACAGAATTCCCAAAAGCTCTTTGCCAGTTCTGCAAGCGGCCTAGATTTGGTGCCACCCAGATGATTATTGTATTAGACCGCAGTAATATTGTCCATGCGCAGAAGGATGGAACATTGCAAGCATCTCTAAACAGTTTACATGCAACCTGGACTCCTCTAGTGACCATGTACCCCCAGTTTGATTGGTCCATATCGGGCACCCCAGCCTGTCCGGCTTGCATCGGATTCTAAAACAAGATCGGGGACTGATGTAAAGATAGTCCTGCCATTCCAGGCATCTAAATGTCTATCCATCACTAAAGCTCTAGCTGGGAATCTGGATCTAGAGCGATTACGTTGGAGTAGGCGAGACCTATGCATAAGTGTCGAATTTTTAGTCTTTGAAGGATCTCATAGTGGAGGGGACCTGGAAAGATTGCCTGTATGGAGGAAGACAGGAGACCCACAATTCTTGCTAGAGATCCGAGAGAAATGAGAGAACTTTGAAGAGTTTGAAGAATCTCAAATGTTATGGATTTGACTTTTGACAAAGGAAGTTTAAGAGAGGCACTTGAAGAGTTTATTAGAAATCCTAGGCGTTCTATCTGCTTTGACCAAGATAGTACTGACTTTTCTTTGTTGATAAGAAAACCCATATCTCATAGAAGGGAACAAGTGAGCTGTAGTTGCGATTGAAGAGTCTGAATGTTTTGGCACATCAGAAGGATATCGTTTAAATAGTTGATGAGACGGATCCCTCGAGATCTGAGGTATGCAACTACTGGTTTCATTAGATTTATAGAGCACCATGGGGCTGAAGAAAGACCGAAAGGAAGGGAGGAGAAACGATATGTCTTGCACTGCTATTGAAATTGAAGGAATGTTTTGCAACTGTGATGGATGGGTATTGTAAGATATGCATCCTGGAGATCTAACCTGACCATCCAGTCGTGTTGGAGTAAGAAATCCCTGATATGTAGTATTGTTTCCATTTTAAAATGGCGGTATACAACGAAATGATTGAATGATCTGAGATTGATGATGGGTCTCATCTTTTTGTTTTTCTTTTGAACTAAAAAGATGGACGGAAGAACCCCGATGAATCTGGGTAGAAGTGTTGTATTGCATGTTTTTGTAGTAGCGACTGTATTTCTTGTGAGTTCATGTTGGATATTTCTGAGGAAAACTTTGGAGGAGGAGGTAACACAGTTTGGAAAGGCTTTGCGTAGAGCCCTATAACATAACATAACATTGAATTGTGTTTAGGACCCAAGGGTCTGACGTTATTGTTTGCCACTTTGTTAGGTAATATAAGAGGCGACCTCCTACAGGAGATTGTCCAGAACAAAGACACACCTGATTCTGTGTTGGTTCTGAAGCTTTTTTGTCCCAGACCTTAATAGTCTCTGCCTCGTTGGGTGTAGAACTGAGGCTTGTAGTCCTGATAAGAGGAGTAGTAGGTGTTGTAGGAGCCTCTGTATCCCTGATGGCAGTAATTACGGCCAGTAAAGCGGCTCCTGCCTCTACTGGCCCTTGCAAAAACCAATTGGGAACAAACTTTTTAAGGGATTACTGAGCCTTATCAATAGAAGTAAAAGCAATGACATATTTACTAAGCTCTTTGATAAAAGAGCCCCCAAACAAGAGTCCTTCCGCCTTGGTACCTGGGTCCACAGACGCCAAACTTGCCAACTTAGGATCCAACTTGAGAAGACTCTTTCTCCTGTCATGAGTGATGTTGGAGTTTGCATTGACTAAAAGGCAAAAGGCTCTTTGAATCAATAAAGAGAGTTCTACTGGATCAACAGCGTCATTTTTTGATCTAGCTGTTTCTGCCATATCAAAGATGTAATCCAAGGGGGCAATAACATCAAGCAGCTTATCCTGACAGGTGGACCAGACTTTGTCCACACCTTTGCGGGGATCTTTCCCTAACTTAGAAAAGAAAGTGAGTAAGGTAGGGCCAATTGTGGGGGTGGAGGTGATATTAGAGGATAATGAACTTTCCGACTTCAGTTTAGCCCTGGTTTGTTTGTCTAACGATAAGCGAAGTCTGGAAGAAATGTAAATCCCCACGTGTTCAGCAGGAGACCATTCTGTAGAGTTAGGATGGTGCATAAGGCCAGGATCAAACGTAGGGATACCTTCTGCATCTACAATAGTTTTTGCCACAGAGAGATCGGAAGGAGAGGGCAGAAGTTTGGATTTTTTGGCTGGAGGATCAAAGGTCCCAAAAGTGTCTTTATCATCATCAGTATCCTTATTCCCCATGTTGTCATCTGTATCCATAATCTAACCATCTTTGACGACTTTTCCTGAGTATTTCTAGCCTTAAGTTTGCACTTAGAAGGTGCCTTAGAATTCCCCTCCTTGACTGGAGGCCTGAGAGCAACGACATCCTCATCCATATGGAAGGGAACCTCACTAGTCAGAAGTGCAACTCGAGGAGATGTGGAGGCTAATTGCATTTTCTTTGACAATTTAGTTAACACAGTGGCGTTAGTTTTTTTGCTGTCTCCCACAGAATGGGCCATAAATGTCTTTAACTTAATATTAACCACAGAATTTTCAATGTTATTTGACATTTTATTTATGGAAGCTGCCACAGCCTGCTCAAAAGAGGAAGAATAAACTCATTCAAGTCATTTTTAAAAGTGTCCCCTCATCATCATTACTTTGAGAAATAGGAGAACTGTCTAGCCACATATTAAATAAACAGTAAAAACCACAGAGTAAAAGTAAAACCCAGAATAGAAGGGTTAAAATTTGAAGGGGTGTGTGTAAAGGGCCGGTCCCTCCCAATGGGCGTGTGGAGACAGTGAAAAGAGGTGAGTAAGCTTCGGTAGGTGGAGAGAAGGTCGCGCCCCCAGGGACTGGTTAACCACTGTGAGAGGAGACCTCGGACCGAGGTGGCAGGTCCGGGACTCTGAGGATATAGACACCGCAAGCAGAAGCCAAAATAGGCAAGCAAGGCCACTGGAACTCAAAGTGGAAAACGTTGCAGAGACGAAGCGATGAGCGGCATGGAATAATAATAACTGCGCAATCAAATATAGCGAGCGTGGTCTGCATGCAGCGAGGAATGCTGTCGCGGGGGCGCAGCATCAGTAGCAACGGTATTCACCGTGGGCCAAATACAGTAAGGCGAGCAGTCACAAGCATTCAATTTAAGGCATAGGATACAAATGGCAAGAAAAACGTAATATTGTTATTAAATTATTAAATAAGGTATTTATCTTGACTGCGAGCAGCAAGAAAAGAGGAGCTGTTTGAAGTCAAGTGGGGTGATATAGGTGTACAGTTACCCCATTGGTTAGAAGTCATTCTGTTTTGTTTCCCATTGGCTACTTTTCCCTATGCCTTATGGGATTTGTAGTTGTGTTTGAATTCTTGACTGCTGCTGTTAATAAATTGCAAGATTAGATAAGCATAATAGGATCCTCTGGTCTTGCAATAAAATGAGATTCTAACTGTAGAGACCCTCCAGAAGTGCCCACACCTTTCACTACTAACAGAGGGAAGGGCAGCAAGAAACAGCAGTGTCCCTTAAGACTGTGCATATCTTTACAAAGGAGTGGTATGTAGGTGTAGACTGTTGTAAGAACACTTGCCTGGGAAGTTAGCTGGGACCGGTGGCAGTGGAGCCGGCAGTGCAGAGTTTGAGCTTTGTTGAAATAATGTCTGCAGCCAGGCCAGGAACCAGAGAGGAGGAAAAGTTTGGACCAGAGGTCTTTATTCAGACCTCCCAGGATTTTGCAGCATGGATTAGCAAATTTTGCAGCACAAATATGGAAATTTTGTGTCACAAAAATGGGAATTTTGCAGCATTCTTGCAGCACTTTTTTGCTATTCTGCATAAAATAATGCCCTCATGAAATGCTGTACCTCCAATTCCTTTCTATTTAAAAAGTACAATCTACTGTTTATCTTTGAACTTTATATTGGAGATAATTTGAAATCACTTTCCATTCTTGGCTAAAAGATGTCCTTGTCCATAATGTCTTCCCGATACCTCAGTGAAAGTTATCCAAACACAATCTCTTGTTGGTTACTCCCTTTATGTTTCTCATATATGTTCAGACAGTGAAGTTACCCTCCCTTCCCCATTCTTTCATCATTTCTTTCAGTTCACTTTTTTAAAGTATATTTTTGTAGGGAAAAAAATGGCTTTTGAAAACGTTCCATAGAACCATAACTGATTGTTAGTTCTTGGTATTTCCTGTGCTTTTCCTTCTACAGTAATCTGCATACAACAAAAAGAAACTGTAGGGACCCAGGAAATCTCTCAGTAGACCGAGATAACCACACAAGGGATGACTGCTGAAGCCAATCACTCACAAATGCTTTCACAAAATACTAATATCGTCACCCAAACAAAAAAATATTTCAATGCTGTGTCACCCAGCTGCTTAGTCACAATGTAGTACAAATTCTTGCACACATCCATATATTTAATTAGTCTTATATCTGTGCAGAGCGATATTAAAATGATGTTTATGGATGGGCAGGATTGATGACTTTCTTGTCTACCCTGAGGACAGAATGAAGCAGAACCTGCTGCTATTTCACCAGTCTCCGACTATTCTCAAAGTATGAAGCATATTTTTGCTGTGCAGAGAGTTTGCAATAAATCAGCCCAAAAATAGACCGGATCTTTGTGATGGCCCCCGTGATTCACCAGTCATGGAGCAGGCTCCCTGCATGAGATTTCCTCCTTTTAAGCTGCACACAACCAAAGGCTGAGATAGAAACAAAAATCACTTTCCATCCCTGGCTAAAGGATGTCCTCATTTCCAAAAAGTTGGGAATTGAGAGGCAAAAATATCTGCAAATCCTCCGAATTTCGCTGGCACTTTTGTCAAAAGCGCTGCATTTTTACAAAACTGCCGATTTCGCGATTTTTGTTTTCAAGTCGCAAATTGCGATATCCTGGAGGGTCTGTCTGATGGAGGACTAGGAGACTGTTTTCTTCCATAAATGTAGTATTTGAATGTACACAATGTTCTCCAAAACCTTGGCTAAAAAGGGAAGCAACGTGATGGGTTTACAATTGCTCAAATGCTTGGCATCTAGAGTAGATTTCTCAAAAGAGGGGCCAAACCACAGCTTGTTTACAAATAGTTGGAACTATACCAGCTTTTAAGCTGCTGTTATAGAGCATAATAAAAATGTCTGTGATAAGAAATATTACATTTGTAACGCTGTGGACAGGAGCTGGATTATATGGTGATCCCAATGGCTGGATAGAAGATACAGAGACAAGCAAGCCTACTAGCCACTATGCAGCAACATGCAGGAAACAGTGAGCTGAAGCCATATGATGTGAGCCATGGTTCCGAATAGGAGTGGAAATAGGTCCAAGGATCTTGCAGATGACCACAAGGACATATTAAGTGGCTGAACATGGACTGAGGGCAGCATCTATCACAGAAAAGTGCTTTGAGGTAGGGTCTGCATTTATACTGTTTGATATTAGAGGGTGCAAAAGCAGTAAAAGTGAAGCAAAATTCTAAGCTTTCTGGTTTTCACTAAAGAACTAAAACTCTCTTTGGTGGTGGTTATCGTTTACAAGCAGTTTTAACTGAAAACCAGAAACCCTAGGAATGCTCCCTGTTCATGACATGTACTCCAGTGGATTGTCTGCATGACAGACACATGGCAGATATCTACAAAATGATATGATTTCTTTTTCCCTCCACAAGGAAAACATTTTTTTCCTTATGAGAAAGTCCTTCCGATCCTCTATTTCATCAACCGGTGTACTCTTTCCTTCCTTTCCCATGTTGGAAAGAGGCTTACTCCTGCTCTTGGAAGGTGGGAAAAAATCTGCAGAAAGTTATTTTGTTGGTGTCCACATAGTCACCCCACCTTGAATATCTGCTCCCTTGTAGCTACAACTGGCAATCTGCTATACTAATGGGTTGTTCACTGTAATAGGCCTGATCCTGACAGAAATGTCAACTGATCCTGATTCTGTGAATAAGGAGCATGTAATTTCTTTGGCCAGTATATATTTTACATGAACAACTGGCAAGGACTTTGTTCATATGTTATTTTCTTACATTTCTCATTGAGACCTGTTTTGCCTATTTTGAACTTGAGAATCAATCTAGCTTCTTTTTATGTAATGCCAGTTCTTACGCTTCCACTTCTTTGATTTATATAACCATATTGAATCATGGTCCAGGGAAGATCTCTTGACTGGGGGTGAATGGTTTGATTTGTTCTGCATTCCGTCCATCAATTGTGTGTCTTTTGCTTTCTCGCCCTAAGTGCGCCAGGTATTCCCAGACGTGGGTCCTGGGCTCACTGTGCCACTGGAATCAAGCTATCCTGGCTGAAGAGGGGTGAAACCCCGAAACCAATCCTAGGATACTTGTTCCGGTCCAGGGAGGACCTGGCTTGGCAGTTCGGGCTGGACTGTTCCCATGAGGCACAGGGTCAAGACTGATTTGCATATGGCCAGTTCTAAACTGGGGTGGCATGGTGAGCAAAAGAATGATGGATTTAACCCAGATCTCTTGACTGGGGGTGAATGTTTTGATTTGTTCTGCATTCCGTCCATCAATTGTGTGTCTTTTGCTTTCTCGCCCTAAGTGCGCCAGGTATGCCCAGACGTGGGTCCTGGGCTCACTGTGCCACTGGAATCAAGCTATCCTGGCTGAAGAGGGGTGAAACCCCGAAACCGGTCCTAGGATGCTTGTTTCCGGTCCAGGGAGGACCTGGCTTGGCAGTTCGGGCTGGACTGTTCCCATGAGGCACAGGGTCAAGACTGATTTGCATATGGCCAGGTCTAAACTGGGGTGGCATGGTGAGCAAAAGAATGATGGATTTAACCCAGATCTCTTGACTGGGGGTGAATGTTTTGATTTGTTCTGCATTCCGTCCATCAATTGTGTGTCTTTTGCTTTCTCGCCCTAAGTGCGCCAGGTATGCCCAGACGTGGGTCCTGGGCTCACTGTGCCACTGGAATCAAGCTATCCTGGCTGAAGAGGGGTGAAACCCCGAAACCGGTCCTAGGATGCTTGTTTCCGGTCCAGGGAGAACCTGGCTTGGCAGTTCGGGCTGGACTGTTCCCATGAGGCACAGGGTCAAGACTGATTTGCATATGGCCAGGTCTAAACTGGGGTGGCATGGTGAGCAAAAGAATGATGGATTTAACCCAGATCTCTTGACTGGGGGTGAATATTTTGATTTGTTCTGCATTCCGTCCATCAATTGTGTGTCTTTTGCTTTCTCGCCCTAAGTGCGCCAGGTATGCCCAGACGTGGGTCCTGGGCTCACTGTGCCACTGGAATCGAGCTATCCTGGCTGAAGAGGGGTGAAACCCCGAAACCGGTCCTGGGATGCTTGTTTCCGGTCCAGGGAGGACCTGGCTTGGCAGTTCGGGCTGAGCTGTTCCCATGAGGCACAGGGTCAAGACTGATTTGCATATGGCCAGGTCTAAACTGGGGTGGCATGGTGAGCAACAGAATGATGTATTTAACCCAGATCTCTTGACTGGGGGTGAATGTTTTGATTTGTTCTGCATTCCGTCCATCAATTGTGTGTCTTTTGCTTTCTCGCCCTAAGTGCGCCAGGTATGCCCAGACGTGGGTCCTGGGCTCACTGTGCCACTGGAATCAAGCTATCCTGGCTGAAGAGGGGTGAAAACCCGAAACCGGTCTTAGGATGCTTGTTTCCGGTCCAGGGAGGACCTGGCTTGGCAGTTCGGGCTGGACTGTTCCCATGAGGCACAGGGTCAAGACTGATTTGCATATGGCCAGGTCTAAACTGGGGTGGCATGGTGAGCAAAAGAATGATGGATTTAACCCAGATCTCTTGACTGGGGGTGAATGTTTTGATTTGTTCTGCATTCCGTCCATCAATTGTGTGTCTTTGCTTTCTCGCCCTAAGTGCGCCAGGTATGCCCAGACGTGGGTCCTGGGCTCACTGTGCCACTGGAATCAAGCTATCCTGGCTGAAGAGGGGTGAAACCCCGAAACCGCTCCTAGGATGCTTGTTTCCGGTCCAGGGAGGACCTGGCTTGGCAGTTCGGGCTGGACTGTTCCCATGAGGCACAGGGTCAAGACTGATTTGCATATGGCCAGGTCTAAACTGGGGTGGCATGGTGAGCAAAAGAATGATGGATTTAACCCAGATCTCTTGACTGGGGGTGAATGTTTTGATTTGTTCTGCATTCCATCCATCAATTGTGTGTCTTTTGCTTTCTCGCCCTAAGTGCGCCAGGTATGCCCAGACGTGGGTCCTGGGCTCACTGTGCCACTGGAATCAAGCTATCCTGGCTGAAGAGGGGTGAAACCCCGAAACCGGTCCTAGGATGCTTGTTTCCGGTCCAGGGAGGACCTGGCTTGGCAGTTCGGGCTGGACTGTTCCCATGAGGCACAGGGTCAAGACTGATTTGCATATGGCCAGGTCTAAACTGGGGTGGCATGGTGAGCAAAAGAATGATGGATTTAACCCAGATCTCTTGACTGGGGGTGAATGTTTTGATTTGTTCTGCATTCCGTCCATCAATTGTGTGTCTTTTGTGATAAGAAATATTACATTTGTAACGCTGTGGGCAGGAGCTGGATTATATGGTGATCCCAATGGCTGGATAGAAGATACAGAGACAAGCAAGCCTACTAGCCACTACGCAGCAACATGCAGGAAACAGTGAGCTGAAGCCATATGATGTGAGCCATGGTTCCGAATAGGAGTGGAAATAGGTTCAAGGATCTTGCAGATGACCACAAGGACATATTAAGTGGCTGAACATGGACTGAGGGCAGCATCTATCACAGAAAAGTGCTTTGAGGTAGGGTCTGCATTTATACTGTTTGATATTAGAGGGTGCAAAGCAGTAAAAGTGCAGCAAAATTCTAAGCTTTCTGGTTTTCACTAAAGAACTAAAACTCTCTTTGGTGGTGGTTATCGTTTACAAGCAGTTTTAACTGAAAACCAGAAACCCTAGGAATGCTCCCTGTTCATGACATGTACTCCAGTGGATTGTCTGCATGACAGACACATGGCAGATATCTACAAAATGATATGATTTCTTTTTCCCTCCACAAGGAAAACATTTTTTTCCTTATGAGAAAGTCCTTCTGATCCTCTATTTCATCAACCGGTGTACTCTTTCCTTCCTTTCCCATGTTGGAAAGAGGCTTACTCCTGCTCTTGGAAGGTGGGAAAAAATCTGCAGAAAGTTATTTTGTTGGTGTCCACATAGTCACCCCACCTTGAATATCTGCTCCCTTGTAGCTACAACTGGCAATCTGCTATACTGATGGGTTGTTCACTGTAATAGGCCTGATCCTGACAGAAATGTCAACTGATCCTGATTCTGTGAATAAGGAGCATGTAATTTCTTTGGCCAGTATATATTTTACATGAACAACTGGCAAGGACTTTGTTCATATGTTATTTTCTTACATTTCTCATTGAGACCTGTTTTGCCTATTTTGAACTTCAGAATCAATCTAGCTTCTTTTTATGTAATGCCAGTTCCTACGCTTCCACTTCTTTGATTTATATAACCATATTGAATCATGGTCCAGGGAAGATCTCTTGACTGGGGGTGAATGTTTTGATTTGTTCTGCATTCCGTCCATCAATTGTGTGTCTTTTGCTTTCTCGCCCTAAGTGCACCAGGTATGCCCAGACGTGGGTCCTGGGCTCACTGTGCCACTGGAATCAAGCTATCCTGGCTGAAGAGGGGTGAAACCCCGAAACCAATCCTAGGATGCTTGTTTCCGGTCCAGGGAGGACCTGGCTTGGCAGTTCGGGCTGGACTGTTCCCATGAGGCACAGGGTCAAGACTAATTTGCATATGGCCAGGTCTAAACTGGGGTGGCATGGTGAGCAAAAGAATGATGGATTTAACCCAGATCTCTTGACTGGGGGTGAATGTTTTGATTTGTTCTGCATTCCGTCCATCAATTGTGTGTCTTTTGCTTTCTCGCCCTAAGTGCGCCAGGTATGCCCAGACGTGGGTCCTGGGCTCACTGTGCCACTGGAATCAAGCTATCCTGGCTGAAGAGGGGTGAAACCCCGAAACCGGTCCTAGGATGCTTGTTTCCGGTCCAGGGAGGACCTGGCTTGGCAGTTCGGGCTGGACTGTTCCCATGAGGCACAGGGTCAAGACTGATTTGCATATGGCCAGGTCTAAACTGGGGTGGCATGGTGAGCAAAAGAATGATGGATTTAACCCAGATCTCTTGACTGGGGGTGAATGTTTTGATTTGTTCTGCATTCCGTCCATCAATTGTGTGTCTTTTGCTTTCTCGCCCTAAGTGCGCCAGGTATGCCCAGACGTGGGTCCTGGGCTCACTGTGCCACTGGAATCAAGCTATCCTGGCTGAAGAGGGGTGAAACCCCGAAACCGGTCCTAGGATGCTTGTTTCCGGTCCAGGGAGGACCTGGCTTGGCAGTTCGGGCTGGACTGTTCCCATGAGGCACAGGGTCAAGACTGATTTGCATATGGCCAGGTCTAAACTGGGGTGGCATGGTGAGCAAAAGAATGATGGATTTAACCCAGATCTCTTGACTGGGGGTGAATGTTTTGATTTGTTCTGCATTCCGTCCATCAATTGTGTGTCTTTTGCTTTCTCGCCCTAAGTGCGCCAGGTATGCCCAGACGTGGGTCCTGGGCTCACTGTGCCACTGGAATCGAGCTATCCTGGCTGAAGAGGGGTGAAACCCCGAAACCGGTCCTAGGATGCTTGTTTCCGGTCCAGGGAGGACCTGGCTTGGCAGTTCGGGCTGGACTGTTCCCATGAGGCACAGGGTCAAGACTGATTTGCATATGGCCAGGTCTAAACTGGGGTGGCATGGTGAGCAACAGAATGATGGATTTAACCCAGATCTCTTGACTGGGGGTGAATGTTTTGATTTGTTCTGCATTCCGTCCATCAATTGTGTGTCTTTTGCTTTCTCGCCCTAAGTGCGCCAGGTATGCCCAGACGTGGGTCCTGGGCTCACTGTGCCACTGGAATCAAGCTATCCTGGCTGAAGAGGGGTGAAACCCCGAAACCGGTCTTAGGATGCTTGTTTCCGGTCCAGGGAGGACCTGGCTTGGCAGTTCGGGCTGGACTGTTCCCATGAGGCACAGGGTCAAGACTGATTTGCATATGGCCAGGTCTAAACTGGGGTGGCATGGTGAGCAAAAGAATGATGGATTTAACCCAGATCTCTTGACTGGGGGTGAATGTTTTGATTTGTTCTGCATTCCGTGCATCAATTGTGTGTCTTTTGCTTTCTCGCCCTAAGTGCGCCAGGTATGCCCAGACGTGGGTCCTGGGCTCACTGTGCCACTGGAATCAAGCTATCCTGGCTGAAGAGGGGTGAAACCCCGAAACCGCTCCTAGGATGCTTGTTTCCGGTCCAGGGAGGACCTGGCTTGGCAGTTCGGGCTGGACTGTTCCCATGAGGCACAGGGTCAAGACTGATTTGCATATGGCCAGGTCTAAACTGGGGTGGCATGGTGAGCAAAAGAATGATGGATTTAACCCAGATCTCTTGACTGGGGGTGAATGTTTTGATTTATTCTGCATTCCGTCCATCAATTGTGTGTCTTTTGCTTTCTCGCCCTAAGTGCGCCAGGTATGCCCAGACGTGGGTCCTGGGCTCACTGTGCCACTGGAATCAAGCTATCCTGGCTGAAGAGGGGTGAAACCCCGAAACCGGTCCTAGGATGCTTGTTTCCGGTCCAGGGAGGACCTGGCTTGGCAGTTCGGGCTGGACTGTTCCCATGAGGAGCCAGGGTCAAGACTGATTTGCATATGGCCAGGTCTAAACTGGGGCGGCATGGTGAGCAAAAGAATGATGGATTTAACCCAGATCTCTTGACTGGGGGTGAATGTTTTGATTTGTTCTGCATTCCGTCCATCAATTGTGTGTCTTTTGCTTTCTTGCCCTAAGTGCGCCAGGTATGCCCAGACGTGGGTCCTGGGCTCACTGTGCCACTGGAATCAAGCTATCCTGGCTGAAGAGGGGTGAAACCCCGAAACCGGTCCTAGGATGCTTGTTTCCGGTCCAGGGAGGACCTGGCTTGGCAGTTCGGGCTGGACTGTTCCCATGAGGCACAGGGTCAAGACTGATTTGCATATGGCCAGGTCTAAACTGGGGTGGCATGGTGAGCAAAAGAATGATGGATTTAACCCAGATCTCTTGACTGGGGGTGAATGTTTTGATTTGTTCTGCATTCCGTCCATCAATTGTGTGTCTTTTGTGATAAGAAATATTACATTTGTAAGGCTGTGGGCAGGAGCTGGATTATATGGTGATCCCAATGGCTGGATAGAAGATACAGAGACAAGCAAGCCTACTAGCCACTACGCAGCAACATGCAGGAAACAGTGAGCTGAAGCCATATGATGTGAGCCATGGTTCCGAATAGGAGTGGAAATAGGTTCAAGGATCTTGCAGATGACCACAAGGACATATTAAGTGGCTGAACATGGACTGAGGGCAGCATCTATCACAGAAAAGTGCTTTGAGGTAGGGTCTGCATTTATACTGTTTGATATTAGAGGGTGCAAAAGCAGTAAAAGTGCAGCAAAATTCTAAGCTTTCTGGTTTTCACTAAAGAACTAAAACTCTCTTTGGTGGTGGTTATCGTTTACAAGCAGTTTTAACTGAAAACCAGAAACCCTAGGAATGCTCCCTGTTCATGACATGTACTCCAGTGGATTGTCTGCATGACAGACACATGGCAGATATCTACAAAATGATATGATTTCTTTTTCCCTCCACAAGGAAAACATTTTTTTCCTTATGAGAAAGTCCTTCTGATCCTCTATTTCATCAACCGGTGTACTCTTTCCTTCCTTTCCCATGTTGGAAAGAGGCTTACTCCTGCTCTTGGAAGGTGGGAAAAAATCTGCAGAAAGTTATTTTGTTGGTGTCCACATAGTCACCCCACCTTGAATATCTGCTCCCTTGTAGCTACAACTGGCAATCTGTAATACTGATGGGTTGTTCACTGTAATAGGCCTGATCCTGACAGAAATGTCAACTGATCCTGGTTCTGTGAATAAGGAGCATGTAATTTATTTGGCCAGTATATATTTTACATGAACAACTGGCAAGGACTTTGTTCATATGTTATTTTCTTACATTTCTCATTGAGACCTGTTTTGCCTATTTTGAACTTGAGAATCAATCTAGCTTCTTTTTATGTAATGCCAGTTCCTACGCTTCCACTTCTTTGATTTATATAACCATATTGAATCATGGTCCAGGGAAGATCACCTTCTGTGTGCTCCATTATTTGGTAATGGTCAACTATGGAAGGTTTATGGTTTTACAGTCAATTTTATAAACTTGACGGATTATCCTTATGCAGATTTATTGGTTTGTCCTGACATTATGTAGACTTTTGCATACGCAACATGTTATGTGTTGCAGTTGCTAACACTTGTGTTATGGATACATGTATTGCTGTGGGTGCACACATTCCCATGTATTTGTTAGACAGCACAATGAAATGTTCTACATTTTCTACATTTGAATTGGCTTTTTCAGGGGCTATGCCCCATGTTGGCATTACATTCCTCTATTTTGATTTCAATGGCTTATTTGCTTTTACCAAGTGGCCCCTTACGCTCTTGCCTGTGTCAGAGCAAAGACTGGTCACAGTATGCTCATCTATAGGGAGCCATGTGTGCATTTTGTTACATTAGTTTTTTTTCTCCTTAGTGTAAGTTGAACACACGTAACAATTGTACTAGATGATCTTTGTTTAGGAAATCTTCATTATGCATAAACCACAGGTTTTTCCACATCCTTCCAATAGCTTTTTAAGATAGTTTCTATCTTGTAATTTTAAATTATCTTTTTTCTGCAGCAGTTCCTAGTATTATGCATATTGTTTCTATGTATGTGTCCCCTGGAAGTTCAGGAGCTCCCAAACATTTTTTACACTGCACATTTGAATGTGCTCCCATTAAGGGGGATAATACTAACAATGTGTTTTTCATTTTAGCAAAATATAAGTTTTCTTTTTGCCATTCACCTCAGTGAAAATGTGGTTAGAAGACCCTGAAGAGGTTAATAATATGTCTGCACTGTTGACACAAAGACAGTTTGGGTAATGTCAGAGGCATCCCGCAGTTTCCAATGTGTAAGAGTCTCTTAGTGACAGTCAAGATTGAGGGTACTGCTGAGAGGAGCATGTGGGAGCTGCTCTTTCTTTCAAAAAGTAACCCAGAAGCTCAGCCCCAAGCAGAACTGAAACTATGCGGCTGCAGATAGTCTGCTGAACTGTATGAGAAAGAGAGGTTCCATGGGCCCGTGAACTGGGACAGTCTAGAGGCACTTAACCATCCTGACACAGGACTGGACTGGGAAAGGAAAGGAAAGCTGCCCTGGCATTCTTTGTCAGTCCAGCTCCCATACTGCATGTAGCGACCTGGCACAGTGAACAAGAATGACCACTGTAAGGGCGGGGTTCTCTCCCTAAGAATCTTTTGAAGCAAATCGCAAATATGATGCGTTTTACAACACATTTTTCATGGTTGAACTTTGTCCAATAATTGAACGGATGAATGGAGATTGGAAACAGGGCTGCACAGCTCCATGAATGAATTGTTGGATAGTGAGGGATGGGTGGATGAACTAATTCAAGAATAGATGACAATGAATAAATGCTTTTACATGGAACAAATGGGCGCAATGCACTGACCAAGGTTGAGTGCTCTACTTTTCATTTTAGCTTTTGGACTGAAACATCATTTTCCTCAAACACTACTACCACCAGTCCTTATGAATCATACATAGACTGGATGTATTTAACACAGTGCACTGATGTAGTGCCTGAAAGAACTAAACACAAAACATTAAACTTTGATCTAAAACAGGAGAGATAACCATGTAGTGGCTAAATTGCACAATCCGAGGCAATTACTTTTTTCACACTACCTCTTTTCCCTTCATCATCACATAAGAGCATCTTGAAATTCATCAGTTCGGGGTGTGCACTAAACAAAAGCAAAAGAATATAATGTTACTCCATCTATAGTAGCACCCTAAGCCACTAAGAGGGGAAACAAGATTGTCTTCTTCTTGGCTTGTCAAGAGCATTGCCATCAGGGAGATGTTGGAGCCATGAATGTGTCTAAGTTTGTTCTGAATTTTGAAGAGTCTTTATCGGGCATGTACTGGACTGCCTGAGCCAAGCAACAGCAAACCTTTCCCCCCCCCCAAGCTGCCAAGGTTTCACATTGCCATGTGTGACATTTTCATAATTTCAGTGCTATTATGAGTAACATTTCAACCAGTATGAGTGACACTTTCTCGCGAGCAAAGTGAAGTAATGAAGACAAGGGAAACACATAAATATCACAAATTACAACCATTTGCGGATTGAGAAACTCGACTACAAATTAAGGCAGACACTGGGTAGAAAGGCACAGGGAACTCACACCAAAACGGAGGGACACATAAATAGGGCTTAAAGGTATGGGTGAATTGGCACTGACCATTACAAACACGGGGCAGAAAGACAGAAACTGAAAAAATGACTGTGACCTTGTGTAATGTAACTTGCGCTCAGTGACACTTACCCCAACAATGCACAGTCAATGTCACTGGCCCCCTCGTCCCACATTACAGTTTCACTCATGACTGGTGACAGCACATTGCTGGCTCAGGGGTCCACTTCTGGTGGGTGTGATGCCCCCTGCTCTCCTCTGCAAATGCCAACCACGCTGGTACTTGCCAGGGCTGTGTTGTGTCACTGCTCGCTGATTGTCAGCGAACACTGATTGATGGTCAAGGAGCATGGAGGACGGGCCCAGCCGCAACGCGCAATGGGTAGCGCGGTCCAAGAGGAGAGGACTCGAGGAACTTGCACGGCTGCATTCTCACTTAGCTGCCCTGGTCTGCAGTGGCAGGGCGGGCAGGCTGCTGAGGTACCTGGCTCCACTCCACAGCGGCCGCGGGCCCCATTGACTTCAAATAGTGTGCAGCAGCACTGTTTAATGACTTTGGGGGATATTCACAAGAACGTGTGCTAAACAACACAAAAAAATGTTAACGCAACTTTTCACATCGCAGCCTATTGCGGGAAAATAACCCTGTGTCAACGTGGAATTCACAACAAGGCGGTACCATGCGATAGTCTGCCAAAACCGCGGACAATGTCCGCGATACAACAACCGCGAAAAAACATACGATGGGCCAAAGAGCGATGAGGAAATCAGCGATAAGCAGCGCCAGGCCTGCAATACACACATGGCAGGCGGGAAAAACCACTATAGAAGTAGAAAAAACACACAAACACAAAATGACCAACACCGAAGCACCATGGAGGCAGCCGGAGCAGGCGCAGAGGACGAGCGCAACCCCACAAGCACCCCGGACAACCAGCCTGGGACCTCGGGGACAGGGGGGCAAGGACAAGAAGAAGAGGAAGACGAAGTTCAGTCCGCAGGAAAACAGGATCCTGGTCACGGAGGTGATGGGACACCATCAACAACTGTTCGTCACCTCCAAAGTGTCATTGGGCACCAAAAATGGAATATGGCGGGACATCGTGGACAAGGTGAATGCCGTCGGAGAGCACAAGAGGTCAATGGACGAGGTCAAGAGGCGATGGATTGACATCAAGCGCAAGACCAAGGAGAAACTCGCAGGCAACCAGAAGGCAGCAATGCAGACTGGAGGTGGGAGCCCAGCGCCACAGCTGGAGCTGGATGACATGGAGGAGCTGGTGTCGACAGTCATCAGTGTGGAGACTGTGGCCGGAGTCGGGGACCGGACACTGCTCGACAGGACACAACACAACCGCAACAGGGTGAGTGACCACCAGGTACTGGGGTGACGGGTGGAGATGGCCACAATGGCACACATGCACAATCAAGCAGAGCACAGTGCACACCCACAATGACTCTGGAACATGGCCCTGATCCACAGACTGTCACAATGTACAATGCCATGCTGTCTGAATGTGAACCTGTACCATGCGGCTACATACATGCGGACACATTGTAATACACCATCTCCCCTTCACATTGCAGGGGCACCGTCAACACCTCCTGCAGAGCAGTCCCAGCCACTCTTCACTGATGACGAGGAGGACACCCCCAGCATCGACACCCAAGCCGTCCAAGACATCATTGACATCATCCGCAACTCACCTCTAGGATCAGGGCAGCCCAGCTGCATCGAGGAGACCCCACCCACTACCCAAACCACCCAGCAGGAGGCACCCACAGCCCCGGCAGTCTCCCAAGACCCCCAGGAACAACACATGGCCTTCCAACGCCGTGTGCTGGAGGGCCAGAGGGAGACGGCTGAGCAGGTGCGGGTGGGGTTCGACCTCATGGCTACCAAACTGGACGCCATCCATGGGTGTCTAGGTCCCATCAGGGACCAGCTCCAGTCCCTAACGGACACCCACGGCCCGCTCCATGGTCTCCAACGAGCCCTGCCTGACATCGCTGGAGTCATGAACCGGAGACAAGAACACCTGTCCGCTCAGAGTGGCTCCAGCGATCCCAGCCGTGAGCTGGCACACATGCGGAGGCTCATGGAGGACATGGTGCGGATGGAGGCGGAAAGGATGGCAGCCACCGCTGCACATCAGCGAAATGTAGCTGGGATCTACCATGCCCTGCATGTCCTCATCAAGGCATTGCTGCCACAAGGCGTGGCGATGATGAATGCTGCTGCCCCCACACCATCCACATCTCCGCCCCCTGGTGTGTCAGTGCTTCCCAGTGCGGCAGGCGTATCCACTCCGGCACCTGATGTGTCACTGCCACACAGTGCGGCCAACAATCCTCCTCCGGCCCCTGATGTGTCAGTGGCACACTGTGCCGCAGCCGGTACTGCAACACCCACAGGTGGGGCAGAGCACACATCCGAGGACGAGGACATGGATGGGATTGAGATCAGAAGGAGGCACTAGCATTCATTTCCGCCACCTTGCCTGTTTCTGATTGGTGCCGCACATGGCCCCATGACCTTCCACTGACCCCCGATACACTCCGCTGCCCTCACCTTGGACCGCGACATGGACTGCCATATCCTGTTTGATGACCAATGACACGGCGACCAGACTGCGGACTGTACACTTCCTCTTCCGCAGTACTTGTCATCCCCGGATGGACTCTGGCTGGCCCTCCATGGGCCCATATTGTGTAGTGTGCTTGGCATGGCCCTGTACCGCTCCAGCTGCAAAACTCCACTGGATGTGCAATAAACATCCAGAAACGCACTGCTGTGTCATGTCTTTCATCATTCATGTATGAATGTGTGGATGAATGTAGGGGGAGTGATTTCCCTTACGTCAATGATGCTCATCTAGTGGGATGCCAGTCACAGTGTGCTACATTGCCTATTGTGTTCCGGGTGCCGTGGACACTACAACAGGGACACACGCATTAGTCACTTCCTTGTCCGGACATGGACTGAACCACGCCCAGAGCCCCCGAGTCATTGTTGCAAGCCCTGCGGTGGTCCGGCGTACGCCAGGCCAGACCACTCCGCTTACGCTCCGAGGGGGGCCCACATAGCTACATGTCGCAGGCATACACGCTGGTGGTATGCAGGTCACTAGTCTAGTTGTCAGCATGTCACGGCCACTCCCTGAGGGCAGGTTTGCACACACACCACACCCATCCGGCACAGGCGTCACAGGCCATGTGACCCCGCCAATATAAGGGGCCGACAACGTCACATTCCCCATTGCCGATGGTGACTGGATGACGGACGCTCCACGGTTCTCAATCATAAAGGGCCCATGAGTTGTTGCGCACAGGGTTGGTCGCACCCGAAGCCTTGCGCCCGTCACGGGCCTACCACCACGTGGCGCTGACTGGGGTTGCACAGGGTTAGTGGCACCCGAAGCCTGGCGCCCTTCACGGGCCTACCACCACGTGGCGCTGACTGGGGTTGCACAGGGTTAGTGGCACCGAAATAGCTGAGCGGGTGTGCAGCCTGCGATGATGACGTGTGCACTGATGTGGTCTCTGCCATTGATGCCTCAGGACTCAGCGTCATGTGTGGGACCTGCTGGGCCGCGGGGCGGGTCCGCATGATGTGGACCATGCCATGATGGCGGGACTGGGGCCTGGAGCTTGCACGGGCACGTGGTGTGCCCACTGGTGGACACACCGTTGGCGGCAGGTGAGCAGTGGGCCCGGGGTGCGCAAGTGCGGACAGCCAGCGCTGGCCGGCGGGAGGGGGTAGGGTACGGCTGCATGCGTGCGCAGGGACGGACAGGCGTTGTTGCCGTGTGCTGTGTGCTGTGTGATGGACTCTGCCATGATTGACTCTGGCCTCGATTACAGATTGCAGACCTGGTGGCTTGCAGTGTATCCCGGCACGTGGTTGGAGACACACCGGTGGCAGCAGGTGAACAGTGGGGCCTGGGTGCGCAGGGGCGGCGGTGTCTCTCTCTCTCTCCCTTCCTTCCCTCTCTCTCTCACTCTCTCTCTCCCTTCCTTCCTTCCCTCTCTCTCCTTTCCTTCTCTCTCTCTCACTCTCTCTCTCCCTTCCTTCCCTCTCTCTCTCACTCTCTCTCCTTTCCTTCTCTCTCTCTCTCTCACTCTCTCTCTCCCTTCCTTCCCTCTCTCTCTCTCACACTCTCTCCTTTCCTTCTCTCTCTCTCACTCTCTCTCTCCCTTCCTTCCCCCTCTCTCTCACTCTCTCTCCTTTCCTTCTCTCTCTCTCACTCTCTCTCCTTTCCTTCCATCCCTCTCTCTCTCACTCTGTCTCTCCCTTCCTTTCCTTCTCTCTCTTTCTCTCTCTGCCTTTCTTTCATTCTCTGTTTCTCTGTGTCTCGCTCCTTTGATGTGCGCATGGCACACATTCTGATTTTGTGCTTTATTTTCCAGGCTGTGACATCGAGATTGTCCCGGACGGACCCGACAGGAGTCTTCCGCATTGGTGTTTTGTGTTGTATTTCAATACAGTTTTTGGTTGTTACTTCAGTGCTGTGTGACTGTTTCTCGTTCTTCTGGCCACACATGTGTGTTATTTTTTGACAATGTGCGTCATCATGCGCTTTTGTGGCTCTTGTGTCGTGCACGGTATGTGTATGTCCAGGGGGGAGAACGGGGGGGCTGGGGGTGGTGGCGGTGGGTGTTGTGGCCCTCATGGGTATCCGAGCTGCATGATCATTGTCTCCATGGCATCTGTGGGTCTTCAGGTGTGGCTCTTGGCTGGGCTCCCTTTCATGCTGCAGGTAGTCGTCCTGCTTAACACCAGCAAAGGGCAGGTGTTAAATCACTGGTGCTACAGCGGCTTATCGCCGGTTTTTGGTTCGTATCGAAGATCTGGCAGTTCGTTGTGAAAGTGGTGTTGTGGTTTTTTCGTGTGTTTTTGCATGGGAATGCCTACTCTGCATCTCATTAGGGTTAGTTGGTGGTACCGTGGAGATAAATTTTGGGGCAGTTATCGCGGGAATACTGGCGATGTCTGCAGTTTGCACCCGCTTGTGAATGGGGTGTTAAATCTATCTCCACTTTTGATGCGTTAAGGTGGAGATAAATCGGCGGTAGGTCCTTGTGAATATGCCCCCTTGAGTCATAACCTCAATGAAATCTTCCTGCCGAGTATCTGGGAAATACATACAGGCTGTCAAAAGCTTTCAGCTGACCCGACTAGGCCATGCTGCAATGCATGTCTTCACAATAGCCCTCTGTGGTAGAAGAGGAAAGTCCTGGTGCGTGCAGACGCCATGTTCTTCCGCCTCCCTCGGAATGGCAGATATGCCGACCTTCCGACAGGTGGCAGCTGGTTGTGTCACAGAGAGAGGGATATCGGCTCAGTGAAGTGACCCCACTTTGTAGGTATCAGTAGCAGGTGAATGACGGTCTGGAGCATCTCCAAATCCTTACGCCACTGGGCCCTGGCCTAGTCACCCGGCACAACGCGGTGCAAACTGCAGCAGTGTGCTCCCGCCTGCGCTACCTCAAGCTGGCTAATTCCACACTTAAATGTACTGTGTCCGCCCATTTGTGTCACTCTGTCGGCTGTTGCAATTGGCAGACCTGCCAAGTACCACGCATCTTCATTGGGCAACTCATCACATTAACTGGCTCTCGTAACAGGTATTGGGTGAAACACTGTAGCCAGCCGAGCCCAGAGCGAGCTGAGCCAACCCCCAAACTTAGCTGGCTGGCTGCAAGCAGCGCAGACGCGCGTTCTAATATAAGAACTTTGCTTATACTGTAGTGTTAATTAGCAGCGCTCTGGCGCTTGCTGAGGAGGCACTATAAATGTGTGACAATGCATTTCAGTGCGGTGATGTGGACCACCACACTGAAATACATTAGTCTAATGCCTGATGCATGGTACTTTCCACGCCTGCCCCCTTCCAACATCAGTATTGCTCCTGGAGACCCTACAGGAGACAGACACCACCCAAATGCAGAAACAAAGGGTTTTGAAGCATGCTTTAAAATGATTTGTTTGCATTGTTTATTTCTAAGCGCCGCAGGTAAGAAACAGGATCCACAGCAACAAAACCAGCCCCCTTAGCAGTGAAACAGGCTCTAAACCTGGCCAGCCCACCGGTAGCGCCAGTCCTGGCTTCCCTGCTAATCTGTGAATGAGAACGTGCTTGCTGAGGCCTACAAAGAAGAAACCAGAAACAAGCAGCCGGGCAATTACCAACATATGGGCTATCAGTGTCTGGCAAGGCGTTTCCAGAACAGTCAAGCTCTAATTATCAGTGAATTATTGGGACTAAAGACCTTAAATCTCTACCCTTAGTCTTCCAATCGGCGAAAGACCTAGCGTTTTTTCTAATGATCGAGAGAGTATTTTTGACAGGCAGATACGCTCAGGATCTGACAGGCTTCTCTTTCTAGGCCTCTACAAAAGGGGCTCCAGGATGCTGTTTGTGTTCAACATACATTTGTATTTTTCATATATTTAGGAAGGCTGTGTGATAGACCCTTACATTCCATCTTCCATCCCTCCTTTTGTTAGAAATAGTTTGTAAATATCTTCTATAACAATCCCTTTGTAAAAGTATCAAACTTGGCTCAGATATATAGACAATTTATTTTTAATCCTGTTTGTGTTACACCTTTGTGTTTTATATCTTCATGCATTGTCATATAAAGGTTGACAAATTCTGGAGCCGTTGATTTGTTTGTAAAAACTTTTTCTGGACATTAAGTATTTTGTGTAATAACAAATGTAGTTCACTTTATGATGATTTTTGTGGAGGGACAATGTGTGTTTTTCTGTTAAATCTACTTCGATTCCCAAAGTTCTTAAAGGTTTCTCCCGTACCAGATTTGTTGTGACATCTGATTTATTGGAAAGGTTGTAAGTGCTTTAAAATACCTAAATGATAAATTAGGAACGACGTGTCATTTAGGAACGACGTGCACTATCTTCCTCTTTTGTTTTCCAAGGCAAATATATTTTTTTGTAAAGAATTGCTATGTAAATCACACTGTGAATCTCATTTTGCACCACTAGATGGCAGTAAAGTTACACCTAATTTTGTTGAAATACACACGCTTTTCAAAATGTGTTTTATAATAAATGATTTGAATTCTCTCATATTATATATCTGCTGTAACTACGGAGCAGGTCACTGCCATTGGGTCAGAAACCTGGACAAGGACAGTTTTCTATAGGGACATGCTTATGTTTAGTTGAACTATGGCAGTACTTAACACATGCTTTTATTTAAATATGTATTTTGACGTTTTACCAAAATTCACATAGACCACACCAAAGCCTAGGGACATTGCGCAGTAGTGGAAGAGATTTCGGAACCGGGAGGAACCGGGAAGTGATATAAGCCTGCGTAGGACCATATTTTACACGCTGGTCATTCATGGATTTTGTTAAGATATTTGTACAACTCACGCTGCCTGTTGCTTTTGACAGACCCGTTTCTGTGCAATATTTTAATGTTATAGGGAAATTTTAAACTGGAGAAGTGTCAGCGAGTCTGCAAAGAGTTGTAGAATATTGCAATGTCGGCCCCTGGGGGAAGTGAAGGTCGCAGACTAGTCTTTCCCCGTGGTGCTTCATGCACGGCCAGCAGGACAGAGTGGGGATAGGCTAAGCTAGGGGGAAGGTGCGGGTTTAGGTAGGTCATAAAGGTGTCAGGAGAGGTGTATCCGGCCTCTTCCTGACACCAAATGTGTGGAAGCTCGGCCTACCTTGCGGTCTCATCAGCAGTGGGCGGAAGCAGATGGACAATGAGGCGGTCTGGGTGCTTTGATCACCCTGGGTGTGGCAGGTAGGGCTGACCTCCTCAGGCCTGGTGTGCTGGACCAGGCCTGGGTTGGGATGCGGTGCACCACGCGTTTCGAATCGAGTGGGGTCGCAGCGGCAGTGGTGGCTTGACTTCCTGAGCCGCTGCCGTCTGCTAAGGCCTCAGCGGGGTGGGGCCGGGGCGCGAAGCTCGCTGAAGGACAAGCTACGCGGGGGACGGGAGACAGAGCCTCCCGGCTCACCTCCAGCCTCCTGCAGACACAGCAGTTGACTGAGAGCAGGGAGGAGTGGCTGAGTGAAGCGGAGGCCTTGCAATCGCGCGACCTGCGGGACGATAAGCAGCAGGCTCTGGAACCCCCAGGGGGTGAAGGGCCAGTGGACCTTTCAGCGAGCCCCCCCCCCCCCGGGAGGCAGTTAGGACAGACAGCTGGGCCCCCTTGGGCCCTGTACTGAAAAAGAGCAAGTGGGCCACGCCTAGGCCCCGGGAGAGAGGGCCTGGGGGAGGAGGCACTTACACAAGGCATTGACCAAGGGGTGACTGGCACAGAAGGGAGTGGGGGAAATGTGGCCCCCAGGGACTCCCAAACTAACAGGTGGCAAAGTGTGGATTTGGAGGCACGTATTCAGGAGCAGCACCTCCTTATACAGGAGACTGAAGAACATTGGGTCCGGATGTGTGAGGCCAGGGAGAGGGCGGCTGCCTTGACCCTGGGACCGGGGACTTACAGGATGTTGACACCCAGGTGGGGGACCGGAGTACGGTAGGCCACAAGACAGGGGAGCAGTGGGTGTAGGTTCCCAAGGACCTAGAACGTGAGGGAGTCAGGGTGGGAGCAAGCACGGCACAAGGACCCGGTGGTCTCAGGGACCCCCCAGGTTGGAGCAGCCTGGTGGGGGATGGAGGCACAAGACTTGCAGCAGAGGCCAGGAGAAAGGTGGCCTGCCCTCAGTTGCAGGAACGCGCACAAAGAGTTGCGATGGATGATCATACAGTTACACATGGTGTGTCAGTGCAATGGCAGAAGCATGTGGTGCAGGAGCCTGTGTGTGATGAACCTGTGGGTGATGCAGAGCTGTCTCTTGACTATGGGATGACAGTGACGAATGGGAAGCAGGGGAGTTGCGAGAGGAGGATGATGAACCGAGAGGGAGGTCTGGGAAGGCGGAGAGGACAACCAGCGACGTTGGTGTCTTACAGGTGTCAAGTGCGGGCATGGGGAGTGCCAAGCCTATCGGACTTCGAAGCGGCAGAGGACGGCACAAAAAGAAGGCCATGGGTGGCGAAGTGTTGCCAGATAAAAGTGATTGGTGGACAGCATGGGATATTGGGGATGGGGGACATGGGGTAAGCATTGCAGGTCGATGGAAGTAGGAGATGGTGTGGTGGATGACTAATAGGCCGCACTGACAGACGCAGTGGCGGTTCCAGGGGTACTGAAAAAAGGGTAGAGTAGCAAACAGGTAGTGGGTGCCGGGGTCCAAATGGACGGTACCTTGGGGACTGACGGGAAGGAGGAGACCGAGGAAGACAAACATAAGAAGCGGATGCCATATATGGGTTTGGGGATGCCTTTGGGGTCCCACTTGTCGAAAAAAAACACAAATAGGATTTGGAAGCATGAATATGTTGATGTTTTCAAACTCTTACATCTGGAGATTCAGGTCAAGGAGGGGTCCAAGGAGGAAGAGTGGGAGTTGACTAGGAGACCAAGAGTGCCCATAAACATGGAAAATTGGACCTCAGCCTTTTTGATTTACGCCAGCATCTATTGTGAGCGTCACTTAGACAGGGCGATAGCCTTGCTGAAGTATATGGACATCATTCGCAAGGCGCAGATGCATTTTGGGGGTAATGCCTGGCGGAGCATTGATGAAGAGTTTAGGGCCAGGGTCAGTCTAAATTCGGACAAGTCATGGGGGGAGGTGGTTTCAGAGCTGTGGATGCAGTGAATGTCGTCCACTCAATCCTCGGCCTCGACACATACACCCAGTGGACTGCCGGTGACGTATCGGTCTTTCCAGCCCGTCCCACTCCACAGGGAGCGGGATTCATGCAGAAGTCAATGGGCCCCACAACTGGGGCATTTTGGAACTTTAACAAAGGGTTCTGTTCACGACACCCCTGTAAGTTCAAACATGAGTGTTCCAAGTGCGGAGGACTTCATCCCATCACCCAATGTTTTACCCTGGTCAGCCCTGCGGAGCAGTGGAAGGCCTGTAGAGGCCAGGGGCAGTCTGGGGCTAAGGGCCCCTACCCCAGTTAAAATGAAGGCCTGATACCTTGGCTCTCTGTTTACCCTGACAGGGAGGTAGCCGTGCGTTTGAAGTGGGGTTTTACTGAAGGTTTTCGGGTGGGGTTCCAGGGTAGGAGGGGGCGCAGGTGGGCAGGCAATTTGAGGTCAGCGAAGGAACTTCCGCAAGTTGGTAGCAGCGAAACTGGCCAAAGACATGGCGAAGGGTAGGATGGCGGGTCCATTCTCTGAGTGGCCCTTGGAGGATTTGATTGTTTCCCCATTGGGAGTGGTGCCCAACAAGGAGCCTGGGGAGTTCAGGATGATTCACCACCTCTCATGGCCGGAGGGTGGGTCTGTCAATGACTTTATTGCTGAGGAGGATACCAGGGTGTTGTACGCCTCGGTGGACGATGCCATACAGCTGGTTTAGAGGTGTGTACAGGGGGCCGAAATGGCGAAGTGTGATGATAAGTCTGCTTTTTGTTTGCTGCCCATTCATCCTGCGGATTTCCCATTGCTTGGTATGCAATTTGGGGGTGCCATCTATGTAGATAAAGTGCTGCCAATGCGTTTTGCCATTTCTTGTGCCTTGTTCGAGCTTTTTAGTACGTTTTTGCTGTGGGTTTTCAGCAGAAGCAGTGGACATCGGGAGGTGTCTCACTACCTTGACGATTTCTTGTTTGTTGGGACACGAGCGTCTGGTGAACTTGAAGGTGCTCCACTTTGAAGCCTTAGCACAAGATTTTGGGGTGCCTTTGGCTCCCGAGAAAACGGAAGAGCCGGGTGTTGTGCTGACTTTCCTGGGCATTCAGCTGGATTCGGTGCAGTGGGTGACATGTCTGCCAAGAGGGAAAGTGGATGAGATTCAGGTTTTTCTGTTGCATGTGATAGGAGAGCGGAAGATTGAGTTGAGAATGGTGCAGAAGTTGTTGGGTTTCCTAAATTTTGTGTGCAGAGTGGTGATAGCAGGCAGGACTTTTTGCAGGCATCTCGGCATGGCCATGTCAGGGGCAGTGTTGCCGCACCACAGGGTGTGAATATCCTTGGGTGTACGAGCGGACCTGTGCGTTTGGCAGACTTTCCTGGAGGAGTTCAATGGTGTGCCCTTGGATTTTCTGGAGGAGAAAAGAGTGTGGCCGGTCCAGCTATTCTCGAATGCTGCCGGGGCTTTGGGTTTCGGGCTATTCTGAGACGGGAGATGGTGTGCAGAGAAGTGGCTGGCACATTGGTTGAGTCAAGGGCGCAGCATTGCATTTTTGGAGTTCTTTCCACTGGTGGTAGCCCTGGCTGTTTCGGGTGATGAGCTGAAGAACATGACGGTTCTTTTCCATGTTGACAAAATGACTGTGGTGGACTTAATGAACATGCAGCGAATAAGGGATTTGAGGGTGTTACGTCTGTTGAGGAGGTTCATGTTGATGTGCTTGCGGCTTAATGTGGTGTTCAGTGCGAAGCATGTTCTGGGGGCCTGCAATGATATTGCGGATGCTGTCTCGTTCACAGTGGCATCGCTTTCGCTGTTTGCCGCCAGGAGCGGAGGAAAGCAAGACAGAACTGTCGGTGGACACCTGGGCCCGGGGGGAGTGAGAGTTGTTGGACTGGTTGAGAAGTCATTGGCTGAATCCACCAGGAGAAGTTACAGGCTGGCATGGAGTGAATTTGGGGATTTTTCGGGCCATTCTATGGAACTGATGCACCTTGAATGACAGGACACTGAACAGGAAATTTTAAGTCTTATTTTATCCTTCATTGATAAAGCTTTGTCGCATACCACTATTGCGGGCAAGTTGGCAGGGATTTCGTTCTATGGTAAGCTGTATTTGGGTTTTGTCCCTTCCAAGGACGAGATTCTGGGAAAAGCCTTAAAGGGGTGTGGCAGGGAGCAGGTAAGGGGGAGGTCGGTGTTGGCGGTTCTGCTTCTGTGTTGTTACGACCCATTTGAAATTTCACTGTTTCAACTTTGTATGAGCTGGATGTTTTTTGGGGGCATTTCGGGTTTCTGAACTTTTGGGTTCTGCTCGCCAAGGGGGGGGGTTCTTGTATGAAGAACTACGTCTGGACCAAGGGAGATTGGGCACCTGGCTAGGATGGTCTAAAACGGATCAGGCAGGCAGGGGGAAATGGGTCTGGCTGCGTGAGGGTGGGTGGAGTGCAGTATGCCCGGTCCAGGAATGGCGTGCTTTTCTGTTATTGCCTGGGAGATGTTTATCAAGCGCATTTTATCATGCGGATGGTAGCAGGGTCACTGCTTTTCAGTTGTTGGCGGTGTTGCACATGGCTTTGAGCAGGCTTGGTAAAGACCCCGCTAGTTTTGGCACGCATTCCTTCCGGATTGGGGTGGCGACGGCGGCGGCACACTTAGGCTGGTCTTGGGGACGGATTTGACAGATTGGCAGGTGGAAGTCAAGGTGCTATGAGCTCTATGTGCGAAAATAGTATGGTCTTTGTCCTAGGGAGGGACTGGGGGGGTGTTTTGCCTGAGCTAATTGTCTCTTTCTTCTACTGCAGGGTGTGTGAGTGGGCCAGGAATCAAGACGGTTACCTGGATCGTGGGACATTCCTTTGTACACTGGGCAGCTAAGTATGCAGACCAACAGGTCTATAGATGGAACCTGGGCTTGAGGAGCAGCCACCATGAGGTGTTTTGGTGGGGTAAAGGGGGAATGCGATGGGGGGCATTATTGCCTTGGCTGACAAAGTTGGTTCCGCCGTGGGGCTGCCCGGATATGTTCTTGATTCATCTGGGGGAAAATGACTTGGTGCCATTGTCTGGATTGACTTTGCTTCACCATATGCAAAGGGAATTGGAGGCAATCAAACTGTATTTTTCTGGAACATGTGTGGTTTGGACTGAGCTTGTGTCACGCAGGGTCTTGAGAGGGGCTGTGAAGCATGCTGCAATTGATAAGGCCCGGAGGAAGTTGAATAGGGCAATGAGGGTTTTCTGCCTCGCTCATGACATCAAGGTGATTGCACATGAGGGGTTAAAAGAGGAGGAATCAGGTCTGTTTAGGGAAGATGGTGTGCACCTTGCGCATTTGGGGAATGCTTTTACATGATGGAAATGCAGGATGTGGTGGGTGCGTTGTGGAACGTGTTGATTTGGGGCCGCAGGTCCTTTTACTAAGAGGCGAAAGGTGCACAGGGTTCTTTGTGCTGGTGGGGCAGGTAACCACCCTATGGGGGTTACCTGGTTGGCAGTATTTTGGAGGGTGGTAAGTCACATATGGGCATATCCACACTTCGGGGGGGAGGAAGAGTGCAGAGGGGACTGATGGCAGTGCGCGGGATGCAACGAGCAAGGGAAGGATCTTCAAGTGAGGATGTTTGGAGGGCAAGTGAAAGAAAGATTGGGTATATGGAATGAGGCCAGCGAGTGAGAGGGGGAAGAGTGAAACAAATTATATCGTCTTACTGGGGAAGTGGAAGCGGGTGAGTGGTGAATGGTGCAGGGAGAATGGAACTGTGGGGGTTATGTAAAGATTCATATTTTGGAATTTATTGTTAATGTTAATAAAGTTCATTATTATGTGAGAAACCTTGTCCTAATAAATGACCTTCTACCCTATCACAACAGCGTGGAGTGTGGTTATTGCACAATGCTTGTAACATCTATTGCGTGGCGGTTAGTGTAGCAAGTGGAGTCTGGGGGAGAGGGGTGTGAATCTCAAATTTCCCAACTTAAGGTTGAGATGACCAAGGTTTGGTATGGACTATTCCCACGAGGAACAGGGTCAGTACTGATTGGCATTACATGGGTCTCTATCTAGAGTGGCACAGTGGGTGAAAAACAATGTGTTGGATGCTACCTTGAGGAATTAAAAGTGGTTAGACTATTTGCATGCATTTGTCCCATCACCTTCAGTAGAATGCCTTAAAACTTGAGACTGGAGCAGCTTTCCAAGCCTACTACTGACAATGTTTGTGAATTCCAAAAAATAGTAAATTTGCACCCATTCAAGAAGTACTTCTGTGGGTGCAGGGGGTGCAGATTTACTGCTTTAATGGTAAACCGGTCACTATGCATATACAAAATTAACAAGTTAGAACTTCTTAGTTAAATGAGGACGAAGGGAAAAACGAACAAAGACATAGCAGACCCGACTCAATGCCCCCTGTCCCCAGACCCAACTCTCAAGCCAGGAATGCTTTTATTTGGGGAGTGCAACACCCCAAACAGCCCCCTGAAGCTGCACCCCTAACCTTTTCGATTTATTCCTAAAATTGAGTAATAACATTAACTGCTATATGACAGACACTATGCCCGCTGTGGAAAAGGTACAGTGTACAGTTTGACCTTCAGGTGTCCCTGTTTGGCCTAAGGCTTCCGCTGTAATATCGAATGTCGGCTTTGTTTGCAAGGGGGCATACTCCATGGAAATGGGAAATCCCTTTGCTAGGGCATGTGCTCCCATGATAGATACATGCATACAGCAAATAGGCTCCTTGGGATGTGCGCAGTGTTGGCTTTCCATGAGGAGGCACATATTTAGTGTCCCACACCCCCCGGAGGAAGGATCATGAGAGCTGTTACCTGAACTGAAAAGGTAGTCTGAGAGCTGCGTAATTTAAATACGGTAACGTGTTCTCGCCTCGCCTGCCCTAACCACTCTCTGCCCGCTGTAATGTTCCGTGCTTGCTGCTCCAATTAAGCAGCGATCGTTCTACAGTTGTGACCTATTTGTCAATCTGGTGGCGCATGCTGAGGGCATTACCCAGGCAGTTGCCTCTGATCACGAACTTGAAGGTGTTCCATTCAATCAGTCGAGATGTGGCAGTGCCCGGTTTGAGGTCAAAGTATTCCACTATGCAGTTGTCTTTGGATGCCCTGAATGGGGGGTCCTCAAGAGGGTATAGGCAGTGGGCCATAGTCCCATCGCATGCTTAGATATTGTGGGTTATGATCAGAGTGCGTCCTGCCACGATAGTCGGTGTGAACAACATGTGGTAGCATGTCAGCTGTGGCAACCATGTGGTCGATTCAGATGAGCAGGTCATGGGCGTAGGAGTAGAACAAGTAAACTCTTGTATGTCTATTGCATTGCTGCCAAATGTCTTTTAGGTTCCAGTGTTGTAGCCAATTTGCTAGCGCCTGGGCATTGGAGGTGGAAGTGGTGCACAGAAGGGGCGAAAGGACGGGTCTAAATCTACATTGAGTACGCTGTTGAAATCACCCCTCCCAGCAGCCACCGGAGACCGCTCCACTGTGTGAGCACACTGGTCAGTGTTTGCAGAAATTCGGTTTGTTCTGAGTTGGGCACATAAACCGCTCCAAGTAAGATTTGGCAGCCTGCCAACCAGCCATCCACAAATACAAAGTGACCCTCTGGGTAGACTACTGTAGTGTCAGCTACGAATGGCACCCTGGCTATAATCCACACCAGAACTCCCCTGGCATATGTGGAGTAATTTGGGGAGTATATTTGTCCTCTCCACCGCCTCTGCAGTTGCGCAGCTTCAACCTGTGTGATATGTGATTCTTGTAAGAATATGATGTGCATCTGCCAGTGGCACATGTATGAATATACCACATAGCAGTCGGATGTTCCATGTTAGTTTGTTAGTATCTGTTAACAAGGTGCAACTGTGTGGCTGTGTTCCACCCCCAGTTGTGATACCGGGGATGGGTCCATGATGGTGTAGGTGGGTCAGGCAGGTGCAAGCTTCAACTGTAAACCATTGGAACTCAACAAGTAAAAATGTTAAATACCATTGGAGAGCAGAGATGCAACGGCATCCTACCCAAACATGTGGACTGCTTGTGCCAGTGGAGGGGTTCTGTCTGGGGGGCGTGGGGTTGCATGTACGATTTATAGGTGCGATGAGTCCCCATTGCGATCATGCTTGTATGCTCCTGTGTCACCAACTCTCTGTATTAGAGCATGTGTTGTGTGTCGTGACAGTCGGGCAGCGGGCCCCCTGGGGCGCGCGAGTTGCAGGAGCCCAGCCAGAGGGGCGAGCTGCGGGAACGTGGCAGTGTATATTGTCCCCAGTGCTCTCCGTACTGTGTAGTGGCCTGTGTACCCGTTCGCGTAGGGGGAATGCTGTGCAGTTCGGCAGGGGCTTCCAGCCCCCGGGAGGAAGCCCTCTTGGCTCCTATGTGGAATCAGCGGCCTTGCGTGTTATAAGCGCGTCAGGTAGTAGCATCTTGGAGGTCGGGTGGAATAAGTGTAGTATGCGGAAGAGAGGCCATGGCGGCCCGCTAGCCATTAGGCCACCCATTGGAGCTGGGAGGCCAGATAGTATTGCTCGAAATTTGGTATTCCCAAGCCACCTTGGTCAGTGGGGAGATAGAGCTTAGCTAGCACACCTCGTCTCCGGGTGCCATGCCATACAAAGTCGCCGGTTGTGCTTCAAAGGAGTGAAAGGTAAAGGGGTAGGTTGGTGAAGTAGTATAGAAGTTATAGCAGCACTACCATTTTGGTGAAGGCTATGCGTCCCGCCACTGACAGTGGCAGGGTCTGCCAAAATATTATTTGTGAGCACAGGGAAGTGACTGCTCGGCTAAGGTTACCATCCAGGAGGTCCGAACTGGGTCATATTAAATGCGTATTCCCAAGTATCAGAATGTGAGAGGCTGCCATGGTAGTGGGAGCCCATTTGGTCTGGAGACTGGGGTTATTCATTTTGTTCCAGGTGTACTAATTGCAGGACCAAGGCAGCTAGCCTGTGGGCTAGGATTTTAGCAAGCATTTTATAGTTGGTGTTGAAGAGTGCCAATGGCCTGCAGGACGTCAGTTCCTCCAGGTCTCTGCTTGGCATGGATAGCGATATGAGCAGTGCCACTTCTAGTAAAGAGGGTAGAATGTCAGTCCAGAAGAAGTGAGCATGGCACTCTGTCTGGACGTGTAGTTGGGCCGGGAATAGGAGGGAATACTGTATGGCAGCACCACGCAATTCGCATTTTACTGCCAGGAAGGTGTGTCTCTGGTGCTGGACTGACTGTGTATTCTGGGAACACCATTACTTTGGCATTACCTACTCTGAGGTTGTCCTGTCTCCCGGCCTCCCACAGAACGGCATCCTTATCTCTATAATGCAGGAGTCGGGTGACCAGTGGTCTGGGAGGGGGTGACGACTTACTGGCACCCGGTGTGCATGTTCAATCGTGAAGAAAGAGGAGAGTAGTTTGTTTGGAGTGTTTATATGAAGGGGATGAATGTTTTTCATTCCTTTTTAGCAGCAGATCCCTTTTGCATTTTCCTGCTTTCACAATAGCCAAAAATCCAGAATGGCTGATTAGTAATTCTTCTGAACTTCCTGGGGAGTGACAGATGGTGACATCATCATTGCAGTACTTATGTTCCTGTCTTATCTTCGGTAGCAGGAACATTAGGTTGGAAATTAAGTGTTTTCACTGCTTGAAGGGTTAGTTCATTTGAGAGTTTGGTTGAGAGATAGAGGTGTTTGTTTTTACAATATATTTGACAATATATTGTTTTTGTCAGACCCCATTCAGGAGGCCGCGAGGCAAACAATGTCTACTGGGCCACAACCATTACGGTTGGGACCTTTTACTCGTTCTGCACTGGTACCAGCCCTTCTATGGCTCTTCAAACTGGGCCAAGTACACCACTTACTGATGTGACTCTCAGTGATTGCATAGGCAACCAGTCACAAACTTCTCAGGATGTTTAGTGTGGGGGTTACTCAGGCTCAGGAATCGATACCACCCCTGCAGCAGCACACCGCATAATAAAATAAATGTCCAACTCAATGGTTCTCTTTATAGGAAAAGACAAATACTTGTATTACACAAAACCATAGAAGGTCACTACTTATTCAATAATGCACAAATACATGATTCCCAGGTGCTGGGCTTGATGCTCTTTGGGGCCTTCGCGGATTAGACCATCACTTTTCTCTTGTGGGTTTTCCCCTCTGTTTTTTGGTTCCTCCTTCGTAACAGGTTCAGGGTCAGTCAGGTAAACTGGTGCTTCTCCCCTTCCTTGTATATAGGTTAGCACACAGCCCCTGGGCCTAGGACTGATCAGTCTCTAACTAACTTCAGGTTAGCTGCTCCGGGCCCTCTCAATCTCACACCAGTCCATGGTAGCAGTGTGGGGCCACGTTCAGCATTCCCGTGGCAGCAGGACCTTCACCAGCCACGATGGGAGCCTGCAGCGGAACGCAACAGTAATGGATAGGTGTAAGGCTAGGTTCTCTTTTTTCACAGCAGTGGGTTCTCACTAGCAGCATAAAGGGGGCTCCTGGTAGCCTGAACAGTCTTTTTCAGGGTGGCACAGCAGCCAGCCCTGCATTGTGTCACTTGCAGGGTCACGGCGGAGTGGAGGCTTCTGACAGAGACCAACTTGCGGGCGGAGACTGCAGGGTTGGCGTTTCCTTCCCTTGCTCACAAACAGGATGTCTTGGCACCCAGGACAGTCAGTAATTTCTCCATCAGATTGGACTCCAGGCGATGTTCCTTCACCTCTGAGGAGATGGCTGTCAACACAGCACCAACCATTGGCTGCTTCATAGTCCCTGGGTACTCCACCTCTTTGGTAGAAGAGGCTACAACACCAAACAATGATGGGTCATGAGCTCCCATCATTATACCATTTTTACAAATGGAGGAACTGGTTTGGCTTGGGGTGGCTCCCCTTTCATTTGCCCTAAGCAGGCCACTTTCCAGGCCTGACCTCTGACTACAAGGATATAATCCCCAGCAGAACAGTCGCCAGTTGGACTACCCTTCCCAAACGTGCAAAGAGAAAAGAGCAGGCTGCACTCAGTTATTTACAACCCCCATCTCATAGAGATCAGAAAGAGAGACAAGAACCTGTGCCCCTTCAATGTACTCCTTTCCCTCTCAACAGATACTGTAGGCCTCACACTGTACACCCTGCCATCCACAAAATGGCAGCTGTAATCAGAGTCATTTGCTGCCCCACGTCTCGGGAAGAGCTTAGGCTCGTCTAAGGAACACCTGTGTTCTCTTTCCTCACCATAGTGTTTGGTGCTCCCTCTCCCATTTCGGTTAGGAGATGCAAGCAAGACACATATGCTGCTTGGAGAAAAGCAACCTCTCCCCCATCTTGTGCTCTGGTACAGGCTGTAGGTTTGCAAAATAATACCTGTAGGCCTGCAACCTCCTGAATGGCACATTACTCCTTCTAACATACGTGAACAGGCACAACGCACTGCATGCCACACTACTGCTTCTGGCATACATGCACACGAACAACACATAGGATGTTGCGTTAGGATTTGGGGTTCCTTGCATGTAATGGAACTTTGGATGAATGGGCCAGTAGGCGTGCATTCATATTTCACATGTAATGCTCGAAATAACATGAGGAGTTATTTGTTGATATTTTTCTAGGGCGTACTTGATCGTAAGTTATTTCAGTTGTCGTTATGTGAAGTCTGCTGGGATAGTTCATATGCGAGTGTGGTGTTTTCTAGGGCTACTGTTTTCCAGGGTAAGCAGTGTTGCTTGATGTTTCATTCTTTTTGGTCATAGGGGTTTACGAGTTACATATAGCTTAGATGCCTTATGCTATTTGTAGTTTTTGGTCAGATGGACTGGACTGAATTTTTATTTCGCTTTCATTGTAGTTTCAAATTTACATTTGTTTCAGTAAAAATAGTTTGGGCTAATGTAGCCCTTAAAATACAACATATGTTTCACAACAATATTTCAAATTTAAGCTCTCTTTCAAACTCAATATAAAATATAGTTCTGATTTTAATGGCCACAGAAGTAGTTTTTCTTGTCTGCAAAGTACCCTGAGTATCTGAGAATTGTCTTGAGATCTGAAGTGGACATATGCGCATTGACAAACTGATATTAAAAACCTGTGGGATGTTAACAGAACGTGGGGCGGGGTGTCGAGTCCTGTTATCACTACCTGCTTCCTGATGTTATTGTGCTCTGTAGGTAGTGTTCCCATGCTGATGCACCGGGGGTGGTGGGTTCCTTTCTTTCACTGTATCCTCTACTTAGTTTAAGGTAGTGATAAGGCCGGGTTCCGCTACCAGAATTTAACTAGGAACCCTAGGTCAATGGATCTTTTGTTACCTGCTGAGAAGTATAAAGGGGAGAAATCATTCAATTAAGGCAATCCAACTTTTTTCCGATGACTACGACTCAAAAGATTACAGACTCCGAATTCCAGTTTAGTGGGTTTATTACAATGCCAAAAACAACTGAACATACAAGCACCTCAGGACGAGGTTGTAAAAGTACATGGGAACTAATACAAAGCCATACCTACGAGTGAGTCTAATCTTATAGATCATGAAGAGAATAAAAAGTTCCAAAAACAGAACACTGGCAAGGACTGCCCCAACGTCTAAGTCAGACTTCATCTGCGGCTGAAAAGTAAAGAGCATTAGACTATCCCTACTCTATCTCTAAAGTGACATCCCTACTTAGCATTTCCCAGGCAAGATCAATTAAAGGTGTCAGCTCCTAAGAAGTACACTCACGTTGTATGGGTCGATCTCTTTAACCCTTCTCCCAACACCCTT
The DNA here is from genome assembly GCA_963921515.1 of Calotriton arnoldi. Taxonomy (NCBI): domain Eukaryota; kingdom Metazoa; phylum Chordata; class Amphibia; order Caudata; family Salamandridae; genus Calotriton; species Calotriton arnoldi. The sequence continues at coordinate 1,453,147 of CAWUFW010004763.1, forward strand.
CTTCTCCTCTCTCATCCCTCTTCTCCTGACTCAACCCTCGGGCCACTGTCCCTAATACAAAATGCACAGATGTAAAACACGCCCACAGATCACCTCATCTCACTGGGCACTTCTCATAGGTAAATTTCCACCGTCTTCCTCACTCCATCCAAGTTCGGCTCGATGACCTTGATTCCCAGGCCTCCTCAGTGAGAAAGAACACCGGCTCCCAATTATCGACATTCCGTTTACAAAGTATCACTTCTCCCTCATGCCTGACTCCTAAAACAAAGGCGTTAGTTTAACTTAACAAAGGCAGCTTCTTCCACCTGCAACGGAAAACGTGAGAACAGAACAACCTTGCATGTACATGAAAACCGCTGACTACCTCCAAATGCGAGAGCTTACCAGGGAAATTACATTTTCAGGCCTACACAAATCGGCCAACATAAGAATAAATGAATAGGCCTTCAATTACACGAAGTGAACATTTCATTCAGGCCTTTAAACATCAAATTATACACACAGATTAATAGAACTTTGCTTTGCAAGCATCTACAATTATTACACGTTAAGCACAATTAATCATCTCCAGATGCAGACTCTAACATGATGCACGTTTAAATCAAAATGTATTACAATACACATAGGCTTTTCATTAGGCGATTGCAATACACTAAAGGTTACTCTTTTCCAAGCATAAATGTCATTTCGTTTCTTTTGCATGACACAAAACATTTTCTATTATTTCACTTACAAATCATTATTACAACACATTCCTAATGACCAAATGTTAATACAACACAGAAATATATGCGGGTGCGGGCTATCCATGATTATGATACACCCCTACAATTTTAGAGCACCATCGCGCTCCATCAGTTCCCCCCTCTGATGACAAGTGTCATCATAACAAATCACACTCACTGGAGAAAGAACCGACCTAAACATAGCTTGTAGCCACTCTTCCCTGTCGGAACCTCTCTAGGCTCTTGATATTTTCATAATGACTGTCCTGCAGTCTCTCCATCTTTTGCTCATGCTCTCTGCGAGATCTCCTATCTCGATTCACCTTATGTCACCTATAAGCCCTCATCAGTCCCCACAAAACAATCCCACAGACCACTACTATGATGATAGGATTCAAGATGTAACCAAGAATTCCCTTTCCAAGGGACGCAAACCAACTTCCTACCTTACCAAACCCTTTTCCCACTTTGTCCCAAACTCCTTCTGTAGCTAGAATATGTACCTCATGATGGGTCTCAGTGATATTACTTATATACTTCTTCAGATCTTTGCTGTTGTCCGGTATATAAGTACAGCACTGTTGAACTCTCAGCATTTTACAGACTCCGCCCTCTTTTGCCAGCAAAACATCTAAAGCAAGACTGTTCTGCATCACCATAGCCCTTACCGACACCATCTCTCCGTCCACAAGTAACAACGACTGAGCTGTGTTTGCTGACAACTTGTCCACAATAGTTGACAACTTTCTGATCTTGACATCATTCAACGCCACTCCTAAACCTGGTATCAGTGCTCCAAAGACATCCCCCACAAGCTCTCCTGCACTTGCACCTCGCTTCTCCCTATGGTGTAATCCACCTCCCAAATGTCCTAAATCTTCAACATGATACATTTTTGGGAACACCACTGCTACATAGCACGTACCATACCAATTCAATGGCAATCGCACATATGCATTCTTCCCGCACACGAAGTACACGTTCGGGACCACTTGTATCGCATCCTGCAAGAACTTCTTTGCTGTAGCCTCAATGGTGAAGATATGATCACACACACTCTGTCCCACAAAAACTTTATCATAATAGGTCTGTACTTGTCTCACACACAACTTCCCTCTCTGCTCAAAATCCAACGCCATTGGACCACTACTCCCTTTCGCTTTGTGTGCTAACTCCTCCTTGGTCCACTCAACCTTTCCTTCTCTATTGTTACGACTTGCTGTTAATTGTCTATGTCTATCCTCTACTTGATCTACAAATTTCTTCTCTACATCTGTTAATGAACATGTTAAATTGTGACGATGTGCATAAGCCGTATGTAAAGTTACAGTAGGTATGAAATACTTCCCCACTCTATCTTCCTGCTTATAATAATCATACTTGTTCAAATGCTTATAAGCTGGAACCTCTGAAAGCACTGCATCGTATTTAGAAAAATAATATTCGTAATGACCTTTACCATAAAACATACTAAGCAATAAACTACATGTAATACCATACGTCAAAGGGAGATGATGATAACGAATACCTTCTTCTACGGACGCAGGCAACTGCATACACACAAAGCAGTCTCTCACATCCATCATATTTACATACTCATATAGCAGCTTCGCATAGGCATTAAGTGTATAATCACCTTTAGACAAATCTACATGCAACATACGACTAGCTTGATCTAGCATAGCTTTTTCAGCTCCTACGATACCCTCTTTTGCGCTAGAACTAATAGGTGTGGATGTCCCTTGCACTCCCACTCCCTCAACTTCTGCATCATGTGAAATTTTTACAGATATAATAATAACTACTGCTATTACAACTATCACCCCTACTATGAGTGTACCTAACACACACTTAGACCTACGGTTCGAACTTCCAGACTCCATCTTTAGCTTGTCGGTTTAGTTCAGCAAGGGGATACACTAAAAGTCTCTTTTCTTCGCCTCAAATTGCCGTTCAAACAGTTCAAACACAGTTCATGGAAATTCTGGAAATTCTTTCACAGTTTGTTGCTTTGGTTTATTTACACAGTTCAAAAAGACTTCCCTAGCCCTCTTTCTTCTTCTATATAAAAACCCTAAATTTATTCTTCTTCCACTCGGGCCTAGGTTATCATCTTAAACTCTTATTTACAGTTCACAGTTCAATCACAGTCCCTTATAAGCTCAGAACCAATTTCAATAAGTACACGCTGTAAAATTTCAAGACGAACAGCTGCAATCTCCTGAGCTGGTGGCTGATATCCAAAAGTTGGAAAGGACAGTTCCTGAAGGATCAGAACTCGCACTCTGCTCAATATCGGAGGTCTCGGAACAGTCACTGTTAGCACTCCTTCTATTTCCAATCCAGGAACTATCAGTCCCACATCAATCTTCAACTCGGGTGTTCTGCTGACCACTTGTGAAGACCTCAGTCTCCCGGTCCCCACTTTTCCCGGCATCAGTGACCATATAAGTCCACTCCGGGCAGCGTATCTCTGGCAAGGCACCCTTACTCTCCTTGACCTTCTCGGGCCTTCTTGAGCTTGTTCTGAGTCACTCAGCTCCGATTCAGATGTCTCCGACACAGGAGTAAGATCTCTCTCAGGAGCTAGTCTCAGATTCAGCCTCCTTTATCTCCCAGGCCACGATTCTTCTGCAAGTTCAGCACCTCTTCTTTGCCCCCGACCACCTTGCGCACCAGTTTCTTCAGCTGAGTCTGACTCTATACCACTCGCAACGTTACTGTTAGACTTGGCATCTTTTGGCGTGTTTCCCCTGACTTTTTGCTTTCTGACCTCCCGGTTTTGACTCTGTTTTTGCTGGTGTAATGATTCTGCGCACTTTCCTCACTGCGGTCCAGTGGGAAAGTGCCAGTGCTCCTGTATAAAATGTGTTATGGATTGGTGTTTCCATGATTGGCCTATCTGGTTTATCTGTCAGTCCCTTGTAAAGTGCACTGCGAGTGCCAGGACCTATAGACCAAATGCTGTTGGTGGGCTGCAGCACTGGATTGTGCCACCCACGCAAACAGCCCGTAAAATGTAACTCGGGCCTGCCAACGCAGAGCCTGTGCGCAGCCTGGGGCTGCCATGTCGACTTGGCAAGTGCACACACTTGCCGGTCCCTAAACCTTCCCTTTGCTACATGTTAGTCACCCCTAAGGTAGGCCCAAGGTACCCCTGTGGGCAGGGTGCGTTGTACGCGAAAGGTAGGACATGCCCTGGTGTGTGCGGCATATCCTGATAGTGAATTACAGCCTAGTTCGTTTTTCACTATTGCAAGGCTACCTGTTCCCCCTAGGCCAGAACGGGCAGTTTTGATTATTACAGCTTATAATCCTAACTGACCCCGGGAACATGGTAGAAATTCGAGTTTAGTATGCCTGGACTCAGAATGATAAAATGCATCTTTTAGTGAAGTTGGTTTTAACATTCTGTGTTTGAAAATACCACTTTTAGAAAGTGGGTATTTTCTTGTCTAACCATCCAAGCCTGCCTCTGCGAGGTTGTGTATTCCTTGTCTGGAATGTGAGTGACAGGGGCTGGGGGATGCCAGGAGACAGGGTGAGTCAGCACAGGGCTGAATAGCAAGATCTACATGTAGATGGGTGGGAGGGGTCGCACCTGGGCCCTGAATAGGACAGTGCCTTCCCGCCACAATGCTGGCTCCACCTCCTGTGGTGCGTCTGATGTCCCTGGCCTACTCACTGAAAGAAGGGACGGAGACTTGTCAACAAAGTGCTCCAGAACTGGTTTGGACTAGGCAAAGGCCTCTCTGCCTTCAGAGAACCTAGGAATTTGGGATATAAATATTGGGGCCCTGACCCCATGAATTTAGATCTCGCTGGAATCAAGGAACCTGCCAAGACGAAGAGCTGGAAGAGCTGCCAGGAGGAGTACTGCCCCTTTGCTGTGTTGTTGCTTTGTTGGGTTGGCCTGCAGCTGCTGCTTCTGCCTTGGGCAGTGAAAGGACTGAACTTTCTACAAACTTGTGCTGAGTATCTCCAAGGGCCTGGAACCGAGCTGGCCTCCTGTTAAGAAGTCTCAGGGACTACAAAGACTTCACAAGCCTCTGGGTACCGCTTCTGGAACGCTGTTTCAGTTGCCACAGAGGAAGGGAACTGCAACCGACTCCGTCAACCGAATCCATCCCTGGCCGGTGACCTCTTTGCACCGCAGACCGCATCGCCCCGCTTCGCATCGCAACCCTGGTCTCACCGTGGGCGACGTCCGACGCCGCCAACATTGAGCCGCTGCTTGCACCGTGACCTGTGGGCACCGCAGTTCGCATCGCATCGCATCGCTTCACTGAACCAACCGGACCCGACCGACGCGGTCGCTGCAACTGGCTCAAGAGTCGTGACCGCACCGCATTTGGGGCACCGCTCGCACGTCTGCGATGCACCGCTCCGAATCGCACCGCTGTCCGACGCCAGCTCACGCACTCCGGCTAGGTCGCCTGCATCGCAACCTGTCAGCACCGCATCGAGCCTCGTCTCACCCTGCATCGCACGCCTTGGACTCACCGACTCCGTCTGCACGACGCTCATCGAGCCGCTGCTTGCACCGCATCGAGGGACACCGCACCTTGCATCGCTCCGTCTTGCACCGCAACCGTGACGAACGCCGACCGGCTCGTACACTCCGTACCAGCCACAACGAGAAAGATACTGTAACCGAGTCTGTTCATGACTCTGCTGGCCCGTATCGACGCGGTCAGCTGGAACTGTTAGACTCTGTGGTTCTCAGCATCACGGTAGGCTCGGACGGAGCTACCGACTCGTACGAACTTTGCTTTTGTGCTATTCCTGCAAAGAAGAAGTTACCGTATCAAGCATTCATTTTTAAAGTATAGTATTGTGGATTTTTGTCGTAATTTGTCTTGTCTTGAGTATATAAAATATTGGTTATTTTTCTAAACTGGTGTGGTGTCCGTTTGTAGTGCTTACACTGTATTACTGTTGGTTATGTGCAAATGCTTTACACACTGCCTCTGAATTAAGCCTGACTGCTCGTGCCAAGCTACCACGAGGGTGAGCAGGGGTTACTTCACGAGTGTAACACCCTTACCCTGACTAGGAAGAAGGGTCCCTACTTGGACAAAGGTGCAAGCCCTTGCCAACTAGAGATCCCATTTCTAACATTGGTGTCAGCGGTGAGGATAGGACTTGTGTTTGCACTTGACTTACAGTGATTGGTGTGCACTACTACCATATCGCAGACCATTACGTACCACATACTGGTTCTTTTTCTTTTGGCCTATTTTTGATCTTGCAAGTTTTCAACTCATTACTTTTGTCATGCCTGACTCAGCAGCATCATCCGTTGCATCTCTGGAAGTTATCTTTGAGGAGGATAGGTTGGAAACCTACACCGTAAAGGAACTACGAGCAATTTGTAAAAACCTGAAAGTCCAAATTAAAGGCCTCACAAGGAAGGAGGAGCTACAGAAGGTGCTGAGGGCCTGGGTAGCAGCCAGACATGCCAATGGGCAGCCTGGTGATCTCAGTGAGGAGGTGGAGGAGCCTATTTCCAGGGTGGATGTGCTTTTGGGTAGGGGGGAACCCGCCAGGTCAGGCAGCAGCAGTCTGTCCCCAGAGGAGCTGGAGGACAGGCGGGAGGCAAGGCAGTTTGAGCTGCAGAAGCTCAGGCTGGAGAGTGAGCGGGAGGAGAAGAGATTGGCCATAGAGGAGAGGAAGATGCTCTTAGAGCATGAGAGAGAACTGAAGGAGCTAGAACTTAGGAGTAAGTCAGGCTCAGATGGTGGCAGCAATTCGTCCAGAAAGACAGACAGGATTGTGCACATTCCCAAGAACGTAGGTAAGGAGTTCAAGAAGGGGGATGACATACAAAGGTGGTTTCAGGGGTATGAGGCAGCCATACACATGAATGGGGTCCCTGAGGAGAATTGGGGAGCAGGATTGTGGCCACTTTTCCCTGAAGAAGCAAGGGATGCTCTGATAGCTTTGGGTAAGGGGTATCACCTCACCTATGCTGACATGAAGGATGCCCTTCTCACGAAGTATGGTCTTACTCCTGAAAAGTACAGGGATCAGTTCAGGTCCAGTAAGAAGTCTGATGCCAACACTTGGTTGGAATGTGTGGATGTGTTCTGCAGGTCTCTGGATGGTTGGGTGAAGGGCAGTAGCGTAACAGATTTTCAGGGGCTCTACAACTTGATTGCATGGGAGCACTTGTCTAGTCTATGTTTTGCAGATCTGCGCCAGCACCTAGTTGATAGTAAGCTAACTGACCCCAGGAAGCTTGCTATGGAAGCGGACCGCTGGGTGAGTACCAGGGTCCACAAGAAAGCGTTTGGGGGAGACTCAGCCAAAGGTGGGCAGGGTCCCCAGCAGAAAGGTGGGGGGACAAGGGTAAAGCACAGGAGTTCTCTAAAGGGCCCCAAACTAGTACCCAGGGTAAAGGTTCCCAGCCCCCGGTGATAAGAAGAAAGGGGTCTCTACAGGGAAGCCTGTTGAGACCGGCCCCCGCAAGTGTTATGCATGTGACCAGGTAGGTCACTTTAAGGGGACCCCAAGTGCCCAAAGGGGACACAGCCACCCACCGGTGGACAGTCCAAACTGTTGGCTAGTGTAGCGCTTGGGGAGGAGGGGTGCCCACAGGAGGGTGGGGATCCCGCAGAAATGACCCTTGTCTCACTAGGGGACAGTGAGATGGTCCCAGGAAACCAGGTGCCCCCTAACGCAAAGAAATATAGCACCTGGGTGACCATTAATGGGAACAGGGTAGAGGCTCTCAGAGACACTGGAGCCAGTGTGACCTCAGTCCGGTGTCACCTGGTGTCTGAGAAGCAGGTAGTCCCAGGGGCATTCCACCAAGTAGTTGCGGTAGACAACTCAGAGCGCCAATGTATGGTGGCGCAGGTTCCCTTTGAATGGGGGGGGTCTCAGGTCCCTTGGCAGTCCTCATGGAATGAGGTTGAGCTCAGGTCTCACTTGGAGATGCTTGGGTTGCCAGAGTGGGCATGCGTGTCTACTCGGTCAATGGCAGCCAGGAAGGGTGATCAAGAGGACTTGGAGCCTGAAACAGTGGCCCAAGTCCCTGCCAAGAGAAAGGGCAGGGGGCACGGGAAACCGGCCCCCGAAGTTCCCACGGACCGGGAGGAGGCGGACCTCGAGGGGGACGCCCCGGTGCCTACAGGGGAGCAGGTAGCCGAACTGGGAGACATCTCTGAGCTGACCCATTGGCAGCAAGAAGGGGGTCCCACCAGGGAGGAGTTCTGCAGGGAGCAGAACGAGTGCCCTACTCTGGAGGGTCTGCGGCGGCAGGCTGCAGACCAGGCAGCTGATAATCAGTCCGGGTCACATCTGATCTACTGGGAGAGTGGTCTCCTATACAGTGAGCCTAAGGTTGCTGAGCCTGGGTCAGCCTTGTGCTGGTGGTACCCCAGCGCTTCAGGACCTTCCTACTGGGTCTGGCTCATGACGTGCCTTTGGCAGGACATTTGGGGCAGGACAAGACCTTTGACAGGCTTGTCACCCACTTCTTTGGCCCCAAATGCGAAGGCAGTCAGATGCACACTGTAGGTCTTGCCAAACTTGCCAGGCAAGTGGTAAGAGTGGGAGGAAGGTCAAAGCTCCTCTCCAACCTTTTCCTGTTGTTGGTACACCCTTTGAAAGGGTAGGGATGGATATTGTGGGGCCACTGGATCCCAAGACAGCCATGGGCAACAGGTACATCCTGGTCTTGGTGGACCATGCCACCCGGAGGCAATCCCTCTCAGGACAATGACGGCGCCAGTGGTGGGCCGGGCGTTAATGGGGATCTTTTCCCGTGTGGGATTCCCCAGAGAGGTGGTTTCTGATAGGGGGGACCAATTTCATATCCAAGTATATGACATCCCTGTGGAAGGAGTGTGGTGTAACCTACAAGTTCACCACTCCTTACCACCCACAAGGAAACGGTCTGGTGGAGAGATTCAACCAGACCTTGAAAGGCATGATCAAGGGTCTAACAGAACCCATGAGGCGTAAGTGGGACGTCCTCTTGCCATGCCTACTCTTTGCGTACAGGGAGGTGCCTCAGAAGTCTCTTGGGTATAGCCCCTTTGAGCTCCTGTATGGCCACCCTGTCAGAGGACCTCTGAGTTTGGTAAAGGAAGGCTGGGAGGCAGCTCCCAGGAAAACTCCCCAGGATGTATTTAGCTACATGCTGGCCTTTAGAAACCAAACTGCCCGCTTCAGGAAACTCGCTCAGGCGAACCTAGAAGCAAGCCAGGAAGAAATGAAGAGATGGTATGACCAGAATGCCACTCTGGTCGAATTTCAACCTGGGCAAAAAGTGTGGGTCATGGCCCCAGTGGCACCTTGTGCCTTGCAGGACAAGTGGACTGGGCCATATGAGGTAAAGGAGCGCAAAAGTGACGTCACCTACCTGGTGGATTTGCAGGCTCCAAGGAACCCTTTGAGGGTCCTTCACGTGAACCGCCTCAAGCCCCACTTCGAGAGGTCCGAAGTGAGTATGCTCTTGGCGACAGATGATGGGGTGGAAGAGGAGAGTGAGCCTCTCCCTGACCTCCTGTCTACCAAGGAGCATGATGGGTCAGTAGAGGGTGTGATCCTCTCCCCTACTCTGACTCAGGAGCAGCAGGGGGACTGTCGCCAGTTGTTGGGACAGTTCGCCCCACTGTTCTCTCTGACCCCCGGTGTTACTCACTGGTGTACCCATGACGTGGACACTGGTGACAGCCCTCCTGTAAAGCACAAGATTTACAGGTTGACTGACCGGGTCAGAGCCTGAGCCAGCATCAAGGAGGAGGTCTCTAAGATGTTGGCGTTAGGGGTGATTGAGCCCTCCCACAGTCCTTGGGCCAGCCCAGTGGTCTTGGTCCCAAAGGCTGCGGCGCCCGGTGCCACTCCAGAACTCCGGTTTTGTGTGGACTACCGTGGGCTCAATGCCGTCACCAGGACTGACGCACACCCCATCCCCAGAGCTGATGAGCTCATTGATCGGTTGGGAGCTGCCCGGTTCCTCAGCACGTTTGATTTGACGTCTGGGTACTGGCAGATTGCCTTAACCGATGGGGCCAAGGAGAGATCAGCATTCTCAACCCCAGAAGGTCATTACCAATTCTGGGTGATGCCCTTTGGGTTGAAGAATGCCCCTGCCACCTTTCAGAGGTTGGTCAATCAGGTGTTGGCTGGGCTGGAGGATTTCAGTGCCGCCTACCTGGATGACATTGCTGTGTTCAGTTCCAGCTGGGAAGAACATTTACAGCACCTTGAGAAAGTGTTGAGGGCTCTGCAAGGTGCAGGCCTCACGATCAAGGCCAGTAAGTGCCAGATCGGGCAGGGTTCTGTGGTGTACTTGGGACACCAGGTAGGAAGCGGCCAGGTGGCGCCCTACAACCCAAGATTGACACCATTCTGGCTTGGGAACCCCCAGGACCCAGACAGAGGTGAGAGCCTTCTTAGGTCTCACCGGTTACTATAGGAGATTTGTTAAGGGCTATGGCACAATCGTTGCCCCCTTAACAGAGCTGACCTCTAAGAGGCAGCCCAGGAAAGTGATCTGGACTGAGTCCTGCCAGAAAGCTTTTGATGCCCTGAAGGCAGCCATGTGCACGGCGCCCGTGCTCAAGGCACCTGACTTCTCCAAAGAATTTGTCGTGCAGACTGACGCTTCAGAGCATGGTGTGGGAGCGGTGCTCTCACAACTGAACGAAGAGGGCCTGGATCAGCCTGTAGTCTTCCTTAGCAGGAGACTACTTCCCAGGGAACAGAGGTGGAGTGCCATAGAAAGGGAAGCTTTTGCTGTGGTCTGGGCACTGAAGAAGTTGAGACCATACCTGTTTGGGACTCACTTCCGGGTTCAGACAGACCACAGGCCCCTCAGATGGTTGATGCAAATGAGGGGTGAGAATCCAAAACTGCTGAGGTGGTCCATCTCCCTACAGGGAATGGACTTTACGGTGGAGCACCGTCCTGGTACAGAACACGCCAACGCAGATGGTCTGTCCAGGTTCTTCCGCCTTAGTGAGGAGAACTCCAATGGGGTTGGGTAGTTCTCCCTACTTTCAGCTGGAGGGGACATGTGTTAGACTTGGCATCTTTTGGCGTGTTTCCCCTGACTTTTGCTTTCTGACCTCCCGGTTTTGACTCTGTTTTTGCTGGTGTAATGATTCTGCGCACTTTCCTCACTGCGGTCCAGTGGGAAAGTGCCAGTGCTCCTGTATAAAATGTGTTATGGATTGGTGTTTCCATGATTGGCCTATCTGGTTTATCTGTCAGTCCCTTGTAAAGTGCACTACAAGTGCCAGGGCCTATAGACCAAATGCTGTTGGTGGGCTGCAGCACTGGATTGTGCCACCCACGCAAACAGCCCGTAAAATGTAACTCGGGCCTGCCAACGCAGAGCCTGTGCGCAGCCTGGGGCTGCCATGTCGACTTGGCAAGTGCACACACTTGCCGGTCCCTAAACCTTCCCTTTGCTACATGTTAGTCACCCCTAAGGTAGGCCCAAGGTACCTCTGTGGGCAGGGTGCGTTGTACGCGAAAGGTAGGACATGCCCTGGTGTGTGCGGCATGTCCTGATAGTGAATTACAGCCTAGTTCGTTTTTCACTATTGCAAGGCTACCTGTTCCCCCTAGGCCAGAACGGGCAGTTTTGATTATTACAGCTTATAATCCTAACTGACCCCGGGAACATGGTAGAAATTCGAGTTTAGTATGCCTGGACTCAGAATGATAAAATGCATCTTTTAGTGAAGTTGGTTTTAACATTCTGTGTTTGAAAATACCACTTTTAGAAAGTGGGTATTTTCTTGTCTAACCATCCAAGCCTGCCTCTGCGAGGTTGTGTATTCCTTGTCTGGAATGTGAGTGACAGGGGCTGGGGGATGCCAGGAGACAGGGTGAGTCAGCACAGGGCTGAATAGCAAGATCTACATGTAGATGGGTGGGAGGGGTCGCACCTGGGCCCTGAATAGGACAGTGCCTTCCCTCCACAATGCTGGCTCCACCTCCTGTGGTGCGTCTGATGTCCCTGGCCTACTCACTGAAAGAAGGGACGGAGACTTGTCAACAAAGTGCTCCAGAACTGGTTTGGACTAGGCAAAGGCCTCTCTGCCTTCAGAGAACAAAGGAATTTGGGATATAAATATTGGGGCCCTGACCCCATGAATTTAGATCTCGCTGGAATCAAGGAACCTGCCAAGACGAAGAGCTGGAAGAGCTGCCAGGAGGAGTACTGCCCCTTTGCTGTGTTGTTGCTTTGTTGGGTTGGCCTGCAGCTGCTGCTTCTGCCTTGGGCAGTGAAAGGACTGAACTTTCTACAAACTTGTGCTGAGTATCTCCAAGGGCCTGGAACCGAGCTGGCCTCCTGTTAAGAAGTCTCAGGGACTACTAAGACTTCACAAGCCTCTGGGTACCGCTTCTGGAACGCTGTTTCAGTTGCCACAGAGGAAGGGAACTGCAACCGACTCCGTCAACCGAATCCATCCCTGGCCGGTGACCTGTTTGCACCGCAGACCGCATCGCCCCGCTTCGCATCGCAACCCTGGTCTCACCGTGGGCGACGTCCGACGCCGCCAACATCGAGCCGCTGCTTGCACCGTGACCTGTGGGCACCGCAGTTCGCATCGCATCACTTCACTGAACCAACCGGACCCGACCAACGCGGTCGCTGCAACTGGCTCAAGAGTCGTGACCGCACCGCATTTGGGGCACCGCTCGCACGTCTGCGACGCACCGCTCCGACTCGCACCGCTGTCCGACGCCAGCTCCCGCACTCCGGCTAGGTCGCCTGCATCGCAACCTGTCAGCACCGCATCGAGCCTCGTCTCACCCTGCATCGCACGCCTTGGACTCACCGACTCCGTCTGCACGACGCTCATCGAGCCGCTGCTTGCACCGCATCGAGGGACACCGCACCTTGCATCGCTCCGTCTTGCACCGCAACCGCGACGAACGCCGACCGGCTCGTACACTCCGTACCAGCCACAACGAGAAAGGTACTGTAACCGAGTCTGTTCATGACTCTGCTGGCCCGTATCGACGCGGTCGGCTGGAACTGTTAGACTCTGTGGTTCTCAGCATCGCGGTAGGCTCGGACGGAGCTACCGACTCGTACGAACTTTGCTTTTGTGCTATTCCTGCAAAGAAGAAGTTACCGTATCAAGCATTCATTTTTAAAGTATAGTATTGTGGATTTTTGTCGTAATTGGTCTTGTCTTGAGTATATAAAATATTGGTTATTTTTCTAAACTGGTGTGGTGTCCGTTTGTAGTGCTTACACTGTATTACTGTTGGTTATGTGCAAATGCTTTACACACTGCCTCTGAATTAAGCCTGACTGCTCGTGCTAAGCTACCACGAGGGTGAGCAGGGGTTACTTCACGAGTGTAACACCCTTACCCTGACTAGGAAGAAGGGTCCCTACTTGGACAAAGGTGCAAGCCCTTGCCAACTAGAGATCCCATTTCTAACAGTTACCTTCTCCCTCAGAGTCAATACCTGGGTCTTGTGTAGCGTGACCCCCCTCAGCTTGCTCTGGTGGGCAATCAGCTTCGTCAGCAACCCTCACAGCTTGGCTTGTCCTCACGAGAGGCCTTGCTGCCACAGCTGGATTTTCTTCTACGAGAGGAGCTGTTTCTGCCAAGGGTTCTGAAATTCTGCGCGTATGGGAGGCATGAATCCAGTTTGGCAAGCCTCCGCACTTCACTGCTGTATTCATTACCAGAATCATCTGGTAAGGGCCTCTCCAACGGGCGTCAAGGCAACTCTTCCTCACGTGCTTGCGAACTAGCACCCAATCACCCGGACACAGGTCGTGGCAGAGGTCCCTCGAGGTCGGGGCAGTTGCAGCTTCAACATGGTGAGACACAGAACGGACCACGTCAGCCAGTCCTTTGCAATAATCAAGGATCAAATCATCTGTGATGTTTATCAAGGCTGGCACTGCTGGTAACCGCATCGCCCTCCCCATCAGGATCTCATGTGGTAAAAGGCCAGTTCTCCTATCGGGGATACTACGAACACTTATCAAAACCAGCGGCAATGTATCAGGCCATTTCAGAGACGTGGACGAACACACTTTTGCCATCCTCATTTTCAGAGTCCCGTTAATCTGTTCCACAATGCCAGAAGCCTCTGGTCGATAGCTACAATGCAGTCTTTGATCAACATGTAAAGTGGCACAAAGCAACTTCATAATTTCGCTGTGGAAGTGTGTTCCTCTATCCGACTCCAATGAAGTTGGAAAACCGAACCGTGGTATCAGCTCCCTAAGCAACAGTTTTGCTACTGTGAGGCTATCACTTCTCCTTGTTGGATACGCTTCCACCCACCGTGAGAAAACACACACCACAACCAAAATGTACCTCAAGCCATTGCACCTAGGCATTTCTATGAAATCAAGCTGAATTCTATTGAAAAGGCCTTCCAGATCTCCCAATGTGACTCAATGCAACCACAGTTTTCTTTCCAGCATTCATCTGCTGACACGTAACACACCTGTGACACACTACTTCAGCAAACGCACGGAACCGTGGATTATACCACGTTTGTCTGAACACACGCACCATAGCATCCCTTCCAATGTGCACTGCTCCATGAATCTGTCTTGCCATAGGGCTCAGTAAGTCATCTGGTAACACTGCTCGACCATCATTAGAAACCCAAATGCCATCATCTCTTCTCTCACATCCTGCTCTAGTCCAAGCAGCCTCTTCCTGTTCTGGAACTTCTCCCTGCAGACGCTTGAACTCATCCCAGGTGTCTGCCATGGCTAACAACATGCTGAGCTCGGTTCTTTCTGGGCTCTCTCCAGTTTAATCTCCTGTGAAAATGCACCCTTGTTCAGCACAAAAACGTGCACCTTCATCTGCATATCGGTTTCCCAAAGACACAAAATCTTTCCCCCCCGTGGGCTACACATTTTACCACAGCTATTTCTCGTGGTCGCTGCAAAGCTTCCAACAGTTGTCTCACATATTCCCCGTTTCTGATAGGAGATCCTGATGACGTTAAAAATCCTCTCTGTGACCATAGCTGTCCGAAATCATGAACCACACCGAACCCATACTGGCTGTCAGTGTAGATGGTGATTCGAATTTGATCAGCAATCAAACAGGCACGAGTCAAGGCGATGATTTCAGCCACTTGTGCAGAGTATACTCCGTGTAAGCAAGCAGCGTCCACAACTCCAGAGATAGTACATACAGCAAAGGCTGCTCTCAAATGACCCACATTGTCTCTTAAGCATGAACCGTCCACAAAAAAGATTTCATCAGATTCAGGCAGAGGTTCATCGACAATGTCAGGTCTCAGTTCAGTCACATCAAGACAATCATGGTCCTCACAATCTCCATCATCAGCATTTGGCAAAGGCATCAAAGTAGCAGGTTTTAGCACAGAACACCTTTTCAGAGTCACATTCTCCGAGGCAAGTATAACCTGATCATAGCGTGTGAGTCTATTGTTCGTCAGGTGCTGTGTCTTAGTCCTCGTCATCAGGAGCTCAACCGAATGTGGAACAAGAACTGTAAGTGGATGACCCATAACAATGCTCTCACATCTCTCAATGCTGACACCGGATGCAGCAACGGATTTGAGACATCCGGGCAACGCTAGAGCTACTGGAGCTAAAGTAGCTGAGAAATAGGCAACTGGTCTCCGACACCCCCATGACTTTGAGTAAGGACTGACAATGCGCAACCTTCTCGCTCGTGGCAGAACAATGAAAAGGATTTGTTGTAATCTGGCATCCCTAGAGGTGGAGCACGACACAGGCCCTCTCTCAACTCCAAGAACGCAATCAGACAGTCATGATCCCATGGTACCGGATCGCTCACATCCTTGTGCATCAGCCTCTGCAAGGGCTTCGCCTTCAAGGAAAAGTTGGGGATCCATTGGCGACAGTACCCGACCATCCCCAGAAACATCCTGACTTCCTTCTGAGTGGTAGGCACAGTCATATTCATGATCGCCTC